>CM065424.1:18904478-20187478 GCA_033060865.1 Dorcus hopei | reverse complement strand
GTTTGCCGTTTTTATAGATTGGACGTACAATGGAGATTTTAAGCTGTTTGGGAATGCGGCAATTCTGAAGAGACAGATTAATGAATCTTTGGATAGGGACCAGAAGTACGTGAATGTATTTAATTATATCCTGCATTCTGATGTTATCCAATCCAGGGGATTTGCGACCGTTCATATTTATAATTATGTCATAAAGTTCGTCTAGTTCTATATCAGGTAAGACCATTGATTGTATTTGAGAGTAATTATCTTGTTTTCCAGTTAGCAAGGTTATATTGCACCTATGAGTAACGTTATCAACCTGGTTTTGAAAAGTGTTACCAAAATTCGAGGAAATAACGCGAGGAGGTGCCTTCATGTATTTAACTATTATATCATCAGCATTGGCATCAGATTTCTTACCAAGCACTTCATTTATGTATGTCCAAGTTTTCTTCATGTCTCCACTTATGTCTGCGAAAAGCTTACTATAGTGATTTCTTTTAGATTTATTAATTAAAGATGTGACCTTATTACGAGTTCTCTTATATAAATTTTTGTAGAAATTTCTGTTATTTCCTGTGGAATTTTTCCATAGTTTAAATATTTTGTCACGGTATTTCATTTCATGTAATATTTCTGCTGTTAGCCAAGGGCGCTTCGTAGATTTATTTATGTGTTGTTTATGCTTTATTTCAATAACGGAGTTATTTTTGGCATAAGTGTATGAGTCTCGAATGTAGTCATACACATCATCAGTTGTAGTTAAGGAGATATATTTGTCCAATGTTAAAGCTTCAGCTAACAAGGTTTCAAATTTTTGTTCTTGATTTTTAAATATTGAAAGGGGTAAATCCTTTTTATAGTAATTTTGCGTTTTGAGGTCAATGGTAGCAATTATTATATAGTGGTCTGAAATTGTGGATTGAACAATAGCTCCAGATGATTTATTAAAGAATCCTTTAATAAAAATATGATCAATACAAGAAGTATGCAAGCTGTCAGATCTGAATTGTTCTCTAGTGGCACGGTTGATTTGTTTTGTAAATCCATGTGATGCCATAAAGTTTTCGTATTGGGCTATGGAATCAGAGGTGTCCAGTAAGTTAATGTTAGTATCTCCCATGATTATAAATTTGTTAGACTGAAATATACTGATTAGTTCCTCTAATTCGTTAATAAAAGGAATACAGTTCCATAGCGGAGGTCTATATACAGCAAGCAGATATACAGCAGTGTTTGTCAATGTAAATTTCAGAAGAAGGCCCTCAAAGTGCATATATTTGTCTTTCACAATTGTAACATTCAAATCGTTGCGGGTATAAATTATTAGGCCACCACCATTACGGTCGTGCCTGCAGGTAAAGTTTATATGAAAGCCCTGGATATTGTATAAATTTTGGCAACCATTCATAATATCTTGTCTAATATTAATTTCACTCAAGATTATCACTTGCAATGAGTCCAGGTGATCGCCAATATATAAACAAAATTCCTCAAAATGTAACGGCAGTGAACGTATGTTTAGATGTAGTATATTAAATTTCAAATTGGTCATACCAGTTTTTCGAACAAAAGTATCCATATCGGAAGCTACAAGGGTGGTTTCTTCTGTATCTAACCATGTCATTAAAGAATTCGCCATTTATTAGCAAGGTAGGTGTAGAGATCATGCGACGTAAAAACGATAGAGAAAACAGTAAGAGCAAGGATAATAATAACAATAATAATAACAATAATAATAACAATAATAATAACAATAATAATAACAATAATAATAACAATAATAATAACAATAATAATAACAATAATAATAACAATAATAATAACAATAATAATAACAATAATAATAATAATAGCTTTATTTACTGCAATGTACAATAGAAATGTTAGAATATATATATTGAAACAGTTGAACTAAGCACATTACAGCAAACCAGGAGCAGGTTCAGCTTAACGCTTAACCGCGCATGCTGTTATTCTACCTGCACCTGCATTTCGCAACTAATGAATATGAAGAAAATGTGCGTTTTTCTTTTAAATTAATAAAATTTAGTAAGGGGTTTTGCGTTGCCCACCCAATAGTACATTTCTTAAACGTCGTTTGAAAAGTGAAACTGGTAGCGATTTTAAATCCTCAGATAACCAATTCCAAATTAAGGAAATGTTATAGGAAAAAGAACGACGAAATAACGCAGTCGAATGACTAGGTATAGTGATCATATTTTTACGGCGGATGTTAATGTGATAAGTAGACACTATCTTGAATTCCAAGATGGGATCTGTGCGATTGTCGAATTGTCTCTTCGAAACATTTCATTTGATGTGCCACGTATGAGGTCGTTTTTACTTTATTCTCTCTTTCGTATTTTCAATAGAAATCTAGTCTACCTAATTTCAAGCATCTTGAAATTTTTCATTTTATGATCTCATATTCAAGAAAACTATGATGCATGACCAACTGCACTTAATAAAAATGGCAACATTGCTGGAGCTTACATTGTCTATTGAATGCATATACACAAATAGGACGCCTGGTTGATGATTAATACAAAGTAACTGTATATCACCGGACGCTTTAAGTATAGCAATAAGAAAGGAGCTACAAATGATAGTACAGTTGCAATACCCACCGCGTGTCGCCATATTGGACGCCGCATAGAACAGTTATGAAAGGAGCTTCCAATGATACCGGGATGTATATATATATATATATATATATATATATATATATATATATATACTATATATACTATATATATATATATATATACATCCCGGTATCATTGGAAGCCCTTTCATAACTGTTCTATGCGGCGTCCAATATGGCGACACGCGGTGGTTATTGCAACTGTACTATCATTTGTAGCTCCTTTCTTATTGCTACACTTAAAGCGTCCGGTGATATACAGTTACTTTCTATTAATCATCAAACAGGCGTCCTATTTGTGTATACGTTTTCATTCAATAGACAATGTAAGCTCCAGCAATGTTGCCATTTTTATTAAGTGCAGTTGGTCATGCATCATAGTTTTCTGAATATGAGATCATAAAATGAAAATTTCAAGATGCTTGAAATTAGGTAGACTAGATTTCTATTGAAAATACGAAAGAGAGAATAAAGTAAAACGACCTCATACGTGGCACATCAAATGAAATGTTTCGAAGAGACACTGACAATCGCACAGATCCCATCTTGAATTAAGATAATGTCGACTTATGCCCGAAAACATTTACGACAAAGAAAACTCCACAAGTGTCACATCAAATAAAAGATCTCGAAGATCCAAGATTCAGGTCCGCGTGATTGTCGAATTCGTCTCTTCGAAACCTTCCATTTCTTATGCCGCATGTGTGATTTTTTCTTCGTCGTAAATGTTTTAAGTCACAAGTCGAAACCATCTTGAATTCCAAGATGAGGTCCGTGTAATTATTGAATTTGTCTGTTCGAGACCTTTCGTTTCATGTCCCACATGTGCGATTTTTTCTTCATCGTAAATGTCTTAGATCACAAGTAGACATCATCTTGAATTCCAAGAAGAGGTCTTTGTGATCGTCGAATTCACCTCTTCAAGACCTTTCGTTTCATGTGCCACATGTGTGATTTTTTCTTCGTCGTAAATGTTTTAAGTCATAAGTCGAAACTATCTTGAATTCCAAGATGAGGTCCGTGTGATTGTCGAATTCTCCTTTTCGAGACCTTTCATTTAATGTCCCACATGTGTGATTTTTTCTTCGTCATAAATGTCTTAGATCACAAGTCGACACCATCTTAAATTCCACGAAGAGGTCCTTGTGATTGCCGAATTCACCTCTTCGAGACCTTTCGTTTCATGTGCCACATGTATGATTTTTTCTTCGTCGTAAGTGTTTTAGACCGTAAGTCGACACCATCTTGAGTTCCAAGATGAGGTCCGTGTGTGAGGTCCGGTCCCAACACCGATAAAACGAATTCTTGCTCAAATTATTTTCTTAGTTTCTCCTTAGAAGCAACGTGCAAAATATGTAAGTGGTGCGATAATAAAAAAAGGTACGTAGTACCGCGCCGCCCTCAATACCGATAAAACGAACTTGTGCTCAGATTGTCTTTTTTGTTATTCCTTAGAAGCGACATGTAAGTGGCAGGAACTCTAATAAAAAAAGTTACGTAGTATCGTGCCGCCCCCAACACCGACAAAATGAATTTGTGCTCAGATTGTATTTTTAGTTGCTCCTTAGAAGCAATGTGCAAAATATGGAAGTGGTAGGATCACTAATAAAAATGTTACGTAGTACCGCGCCGCCCCCAACACCGATAAAACGAATTTGTGCTCGGATTATTTTTTTAGTTGCTCCTTACAAGCAATGTGCAAAATATGGAAGTGGCAGGAGTACTAATAAAAATGTTACGTAGTATCGCGCCGCCCCCAACACTGATAAAACGAATTTGTGCTTAGATTGTCTTTCTAGTTGCTCCCTAGGAGCAACATGCAAAATATGTAAGTGGCGGGATCTTTAATAATAAAGTTACGTAGTATCGCGCCGCCCCCAACACTGATAAAACGAATTTGTGCTTAGATTGTCTTTCTAGTTGCTCCCTAGGAGCAACATGCAAAATATGTAAGTGGCGGGATCTTTAATAATAAAGTTACGTAGTACCGCGCCGCCCTCAATACCGATAAAACGAACTTGTGCTCAGATTGTATTTTTAGTTGCTCCTTAGAAGCAATGTGCAAAATATGGAAGTGGTAGGATCACTAATAAAAATGTTACGTGGTACCGCGCCGCCCCCAACACCGATAAAACGAATTTGTGATAAGATTGTTTTTTTAGTTGCTCCTCAGAAGCAACGTGCAAAATATGGAAGTGGTAGGATCACTAATAAAAATGTTATGTAGTACCGCGCCGACCCCAACACCGATAAAACGAATTTGTGCTCAGATTGTATTTTTAATTGCTCTTTAGAAGCAATGTGCAAAATATGAAAGTGGTAGGATCTCTAATAAAAATGTTACGTAGTACCGCGCCGCCCCCAACACCGATAAAACGAATTTGTGCTCAGATTGTTTTTTTAGTTGCTCCTTAGAAGCAATGTGCAAAATATGGAAGTGGTGTAGGATCACTAATAAAAATGTTACGTAGTACCGCGCCGCCCCCAACACTGATAAAACGAATTTGTGCTCAGACTATCTTTCTAGTTGCTCCCTAGGAGCAATGTGCAAAATATGTGAGTGGCGGGATCTCTAGTAATAAAGTTACGTAGTACCGCGCCGCCTTCAACACTGATAAAACGAACTTGTGCTCAGATTGTTTTCTTAGTTGCTCCTTGGAAACAATGTGCAAAATATGGAAGTGGTAGGATTACTAATAAAAATGTTACGTAGTACCGCGCCGCCCCCAACACCGATAAAACGAATTTGTGCTCAGATTGTTTTTTTAGTTGCTACTCAGAAGCAATGTGCAAAATATGGAAGTGGTAGGAGCACTAATAAAAATGTTAGGTAGTACCGCGCCGCCCCCAACACTGATAAAACGAATTAGTGCTCAGACTGTCTTTCTAGTTGCTCCCTAGGAGCAACGTGCAAAATATGTAAGTGGCGGGATCTCTAGTAATAAAGTTACGTAGTACCGCGCCGCCTTCAACACCGATGAAACGAACTTGTGCTCAGATTGTATTTTTAGTTACTCGTTAGAAGCAATGTGCAAAATATGCAAGTGGTCGAATCACTAATAAAAATGTTACGTAGTACGGCGCAGCACAGTGGAACGGCCTTTTGGAGCGACCCGGACATCAAGCAATATCACAAAAAATTGCAAATTTTAATTATATTTACGCTGTGATATATGTTTAATAGGGTGGGTCAAAAAACCAAACTTTGAGATAATCTTACCTAATAGCAAAATTATGTTGTCTTTTAGTGATATTATGACACCTACGAAATATTTTTGAATTTAATTAATATTTAGAGGGTGCGCCTTACGTTTGAATTTTTGAAATTATACAAGAAAGGTCATATAGTATGCCATGAAAAATTCGTATTTCTAATAGTAATAATAATAACAGTTATAATCAAAACTGTATAGTAAAAGGGCAAGAGAAGGTGGATAAAATTAAAACTCGAATCTCACAGCAATGCCTAAATTCGATAGCAAGAAAGATTTCAATATTGAATGATTTTCATTAATTTTTCTGTTGGATTATTTTTTTAATTATTAATAAATGATTATTTTATTCTAAAAACCCTATTTTCCTTGAGACATTTATGTTATATGACTACTAGAATATATTCAAGTTATTCGTATTTCCAAGACAAAGTGCAACCTGAAGATGAGGTGCTATTTACTTCAAATTCTAGTATTACACTTTTTTCATGTAAAGGCAACATAATTTTGCTATTAAAAATCAAAAGCGCAATATTCGTTTTTCTCCATACAAAAATGACCCACCCTAATGTTTAATCAGTTATAATACCTAGCAGAAAAGTGAATAAGTATATTTTTGATATCTTGAAAAAAAAAGTTTGTTCCTTTTAAAAATTAATAGTAAATGACAATGAATTTTCAGTTCACATCTATAAGGTATTGTTATTTATTTTAGAGTTTATACATACATATTCTATAGTCTGGTTCAAGTAATAAATGTTTATCATCAATTGTACTTATAGTTTGTTGTGGTAATTCAAACTTACTGTTCAGCCAGGTTTAATTTTGATTACGGAACTTTTCTTCATTGTGGAAAGCTGCGTTCCATTTATCTTTAAGTTTAGCGCAAAATTTTCTAATTTTTGACGAAATAAATTCATATTAGGTTCTGATAATGACAAAACGAATTCATCACGCAGAGTTTCAGTTATATTATTTACATCACTAAAGTTAAAATTTTTATGCCTTATGAAAATATAGTTGTCATTATTTGTATTGAAATTTTCCATTTCGGTGTATACAGTGTTAGAAATATGCAAACACCCACACAGTGTTGATGGCACATGTATTCATCAATCACTGATTTGAAATGTTTAATTTCTTCATTTGCAATTATTTAAAGCTTACAACAAGTTATACGGATTAGTAAAATGCCGAAAGAAACGAAAATGATTGGTCAAATAATAACAAACACTCAATTGGTTATTTCCAATCAGGGCTATGAACGCAATTAAAAGGAGGAGTTAATATTTCTGAGAAATCAGGTTACGGTTTATAAATCTAATTCCACTTATAGTACAATGTATTTTTTCAAAAATGCCATAAAGGTTGGCCATGAAAATTAAAACTCATGTCGTAGCTTGGCATTTAACACATGCCAAATCTGAAAATTTAAAGTAAATGAATGGAGCTAAGACATGAATTTTCTTTTCCACAGCCACTCTTTATGGCATTTTTAAAAAAACACATGTTATTAGTCGATACTAATGACATTTTAGAAATAATAACAACAAGCAAATATTCTTAAGAAGTATTACAATAATCCTCTTAATGCTGTATGGAAACTTTAATTTGATGCCAGCAAATTAATATCTAAAGGTTAACAATAAATAATTTTTCCAAAAATAATAATCCTTGATGACAATTGATCCTAGAAAAATGTTAAACTAAAAAGTACTAGCTCATACAGAAACATTTTTAAGCAGAATGTAACATTAATCACTAACATGATTGTGTAGACGCACGATTAATGTGGATTAATTCCGAAGGTTGTAAAAAGTTGCAAAATATTATTGCATGAAAATAATGTGCAAGTATCATAATTTCATACTGTGATTGCAAAATAGCGGGCTATGTGGGCGTTTTACTATTTTACGGTCAAAGTTGAAAATGAAAAATTAAAAGTGATTGATTTTGCATATTCATAAAAATACAATTTTTGTGGAATGCTAATTTTTTTGCATCAACAAGACGAGAAAATATATAAAAATATAATAATTTAAGATTCAATCGATTTTTCTTTCTGTATTCATCTGAAAAACTCTCTTTAAACCGTGCGTTAAAAGTACAAGTTATTTTCAAGAGCGAACATGGTCTACTTTGAAGTGCTATAAAATGAAATACAGCAGTCCTACAGACTTGAAATTTTACTATAATATGTAGAATATAGTCAAAATTATGAAAATATTATTCAATATTTTTAAATCAAAATTTCATATTTTGATCGCATGTCCGCCTGATTACATTGGCTCGTTCCACTGTGCGCCGCCCCCAACACCGATAAAACGAATTTGTGCTCAGATTGTATTTTTAGTTGCTCCTTAGAAGCAATGTGCAAAATATGGAAGTTGTGTAGGATCACTAATAAAATGTTACGTAGTACCGCGCCGCCCCAACACCGATAAAACGAATTTGTGCTCAGATTGTTTTTTTAGTTGCTCCTCAGAAGCAATGTGCAAAATATGGAAGTGGTAGGAACACTAATAAAAATGTTACGTATTACCGCGCCGCCCCTAACACTGATAAAACGAATTTGTGCTCAGACTGTCTTTCTAGTTGCTCCCTAGGAGCAACATGCAAAATATGTAAGTGACGGGATCTCTAGTTATAAAGTTACGTAGTACCGCGCCGCCGTCAATACCGATAAAACGAACTTGTGCTCAGATTGTCTTTTTTGTTGCTCCATAGAAGCAACATGTAAAATATGTAAGTTTCAGGATCACTAATAAAAAAAAGTTACGTAGTATCGTACCGCCTCCAACACCGATAAAACGAATTTGTGCTCAGATTGTATTTTTAGTTGCTTCTTAGAAGCAACGTGCAAAATATGTAAGTGGCAGGATCTCTAATAAAAAAGTTACGTAGTACCGCGCCGCCCCCAACACCAGTAAAACGAATTTGTACTCAGATTATCTTTTTTGTTGCTCTTTAGAAGCAACATGCAAAATATGAAAGTGGCAGGATCTCTAATAAAAAAATTACGTAGTATTTTGCAACGAAGTTGAAACTCATTTGTTAGGTTTCCGACTGTCATTTGTTCTTTTTAAAAGTAAATTCTGCCGGTTCAGGTAAATCCATAAAACTTTTGTATTTAACATTTTCTAATAATACAATGTGTAGGTACCGTTTAAAATATAAACAAAAAGCCTGTACAGCCTACTAGATTATAACCTGTGAGCAACTAAAAATCAGATTAGAGGCGGCGGTGCAAAGAAAAAGTATGTCTGTTACTAACGCGGCGTTAGGCTGATTTGACAGTTCATAAATGTTTTAGATTAATTAATTCAGTTAATCACAGACATGCATTTTCTTTGCAGCGCCGACTCTAATCTGATTTTTAGTTGCTCACAGGTTACCTGTCTTCAAGAAAGGTAACCAGGCTGGAGCCATTCAAATTTTTCTATTTTCTATGTGAAAATTTTGCATTTTCTTGCTGCGTTGTATCAGTATTGCATTGTGTAACACACTTGAAGGGCATTAAGATTATAAACAACGTTTATAATTTCATTCGCTTTTAAAAGTGTCATAAATATTCGCTTGCATAAATGATATGCACAACAAGAGAGCGTCCGCTGCACATTTCAGTTACAACAGTGTTGACAGATTTACTGGACGCCTCATTGTGCTATACGTGAAAGTCGACTATACACGCTCCTATATACGCAAACGACACTAGCGCCACAGGTGGATATACGCTCGAACTAAAAATATACACTAACTTTCATTTGATCATCATTCGGGCGTCTAGAAAGAAATTTTTTAAATGACAGACAGAGGTCGCACGATGCCCCAAAATTTTTTTTACATGGGATTCAATCGAGCGTCCGCATACGGACGCTCAATTACTTCGGACGCCCAAATGACGGCAAATTGACAATATAGGGACGCGCAAATGATAGCTGGATATATATATATATATATATATATACCGGCTGTTTCAAATTGGGTGTGCACTGAAGGGATCTCCTAAACCATGAGAGTTACAGATTCGGTTAAATGGAAGAAAAGTTGCACCAGTCATTGCTTAATTCGTATCCATTAACAAAATCAATTTTCTCTTAATTGTTCTTGAAGTATTGGTGAAAATGTAAAAATATCGATTTTCTTTTTTCTACGTAACTCCCTTATTAAAAATAATTTAGAAATTCTGTCCTAACTTCCTACAGGTACTTTTGGATTCTGCTTAAAATACGGGCAGTAGAATTGTGGTCACACGTTTCGTCTCTCCGCGACCATCCTCAGTTTACATTTTTTAAATATAACGTATACCTTTTTATTATCGTATTTGTTGCCATTTTTTCTCCTGATTGTAATGGTATATCACACTTAATTGTTGATATTAATTTGAAGCTTAAATAATACAGATTTTTATATGAAAATTTTATTTAATACATAATTTCAAATATTTAGTTCATTTTCTTAGGTATAGTGTAAATTTCAATGAATTATTTAATATCTGTCTCTTTAGTTATTGTATAATAAATTCTTTTAACGGACACTGATAGTGCACATTTGTAGTATCCGTTAAAAGAATTTATTATACGAGATAGTTGTTGACGAGGCTAATTTTACAAACAAGGGAATATTTAATAGAAATGTACATAGATATTGGTCCAGGGAGAATCAAAAAAGATTTCAACAAGTGTGACCACAGATACAATTCAGCTTAAATGTTTGGTGTGGTATTTGGCATAATAGAATTAATGGTCCGATCATTTACGAAAATCATGTAACAGCTGAACGTTACATCGATTTTTTAAGGACAGTATTGGAAAACATTTTAGATTACATTCCTCTAAATCATATTATGGAATTGTAATTTCAAAATGATGGAGCACCAGCACATAATGCTGAAATAACAACAAATTATTTGAATCAAACTTTTCCTGATAGGTACAGATGGACCTGTCGCGTGGCCTCTAAGATCACCAAATATTAGCCCTTTGATTGATTGATTGATTTTATTGATTTTTCCTCTTCCAACATTTGAATGTTAGTTATTAATATTTAGTAAGTAAAAAAAAGTACTAAGGAATAAATTTACTTATTAAGTAAACCATGACGAAACTCTATCAAGCTTTTTTCTTATCATATCTTAACTTTATTTGAAAAAAGTATTAATTGTTATACATCACTGCAATCAGCAGAAAAAATGCTATCGAATAGAATAATTAAAAGATATACGTTGTATTTAAAAAATCGAAACTGAAGATGGAGAGACGAAACGTTTAACTTCAATTCTGCCACCTCTATTCGAAGCAGAATAAGAAAGTGCCTGTAGAAAGTTAAATCAGAATTTCAAAATTATTTATAATACGAGAGATACAGAGGAAAAAAGAAAATCGACATTTTTACATTTTGATCAATATCTCAAGAAGAAATAAGAAAAAATTTATTCTGTGAATGAATACGAATTAGGCATTGATTTGTGCAACTTTTCTTCCATTTAGCCAAATTTGTATCTCTTACGGTTTAGAAGATCCCTTCAGTGCACACTCAATTTGAAACAGCCGTATATATAATAAATTTACTGTTCATTACCTTAGTAATAATCGGTTCTATAGGTTCTTTGTCATTAGTATGCTTTCCTTGTAATGTTATCGATTCATTATCATCCTAAATTTGAAAACGAATGGTATGCGTAAATTGTGCTTTTTATCTGGTAAAAATAAAAAATAAAAACTATTTGCACATTAAGTCAGAAAGCAGTCGCAGTCGTGGTGTCTCGTGACTATATGGCAAACTTGCACATTAGTTTTTATCTGTAGTGAAACTTTAGAAAACTAATGCAATTAAAATATTTTAAAAATTATTAGTAGGATAACATAGATTGATTATTCCCAGAAAAATTATATTTCATCAGAATTATACACTGTCTTTTAAAAAGTATGTTACAAATGGGATTTTGTTTGTTTATCGATTTTTGTAAAAAATTATTGACGCAGGACGCTTCTGCATCACTTAAAGTCAAATTGGAAAATGTCCGTTGAAATTTATCTTGAATAGTACACAGCGTGGGCACCGAGAACTGAAGATGGTTTAATAGAAAATTGCCATTACTTTACAAGGTACAAGAAAATGTAATAAGAATAAGTCGTTCAAAATTAAAAGATGTAGCTAAATATGAAATCACTTTTTATTGTGAATCACTCTGTATGCATTGTAATACATTAGGAAATCCTTGTGGGATAAAAGTGTCCAAAATAATTTGATTAGGAAAACACAAAATTTGTTCTTATTTCTCAATTATTTCATTTGTTTTTGAGGAATTATTTCAATGCGTTCCGAAACTTTGTGCTTTCTTATAGCAAGCACACTTTCTTATAGCATAGTTTCTCTGTGCGCTCACAGAAAAACAATTGATTCGAGATATAAACTAAACTTTTTTTAAATGGAACACCCTTTACATATATTGTCACGTTTTTCGATTCTAAATTAAATTGTAATGGGACTACATATATAATAAAACTAATAATGTAGAAGGTGTCTATCAATATTTTTGTTAAAAATACGCATTTTATTTTTCCAACTATACGATTTTAATTTCAAATTCTAGTTTTTTGGGTATCCGTCACTCAATTGTTTTTTGTGAATATCTGTAGCAGTATTGAAATAAATTCTACAACTTTTTATCTTTTTTCTTTCTAAATTCACAAATAAAAAAATTAAATAGGAATTATTTGATAGACACCTTCTACATTATTAGATTTATTATACAGTATGAGCATAAATGATTGAGGACAAGTTGAATTTCCCGCGTCTCTATCTAGTGATTTTTACTCCTTGTGTCTGGCCCTCCTGAAAATAAACTAATTTTTGTTCAGTGTCGCCCGTCGCATGTTTACGTTGTATTTATTGTTTTCCGAGTTATTATTTTGCTTTCATACGAATTTTTAAACGGATCTTTTCAGAGCATACATATTGCAATTAGGTATTTGAAATGACTGTATTAATTCATAATTAATTACCAGACTATTTTGTAGCGAAAGCTCTAATGGTGTGCCAAAATGCCCTTTACGGAAGAGCAAGAGGCTTTCATTTTGAAAGCATACTTTTGAAGTGGAACCCGCAATGCTGATGGTACTTGGAGGTATTCCACACGTTCCTGTATTGAACAGTTTAATGAAGAATTTCCTGATGTTTGCGTTCCATATAAGGTTTTTGTTCAACATAAGGAACGTATTGTTACTCGTTTTGAAACGAAGCATTGCCTATGTAAGGGCAAATCATCAGGACGACCAACAGTTTTAACTGAGGAACTTGTTGATGACCTTCGTGGTCGTATGGATCAGAGCCCAAATAAATCGGTACGAAAACTTAGTGTACAAACAGGTATGGAATATTATTTGAATATTTAATGTGAATATAACTAAAATGTATCCTTAGGTTTATCTTATGGTACTTGCCGGAATGCATTGAAGAAAAACTTAAAAATGCATCCATATAAAGTTACAACTGTACAACAATTATTGCCACTTGACTACCAAAAACGGGTGCAATATTGTGAATGGTTCAATAATACTCTAAATAATGATTTATTAGATCTAACATTTTTCACTGATGAAGCAAGGTTTCATTTGTCGGGGTACGTAAACAGTCAGATTTACTGAACATGGGCTACTGAGTATTGTTTTTTGTAGTCCGACCTGCACTGAGTTTGTAAATAAAAATAATTTTTGTGTAGTATATTTTTCTGACGTTAAATGCATCCAAATCCACCTACTTAAAAGAGAATCCGAGATGTAACTTATTTTTTGCTTGGAAACCACAGATAAAATGTCCACGATGAGTTTTTCTGTAAAGGTTATGTCATGAATTAAGATTCCGATTTGTGAGTGCACGCCTATGCATTTGACCAACTTAAGAAAAATATTGAAAGGCGGGAAATTCAACTTGTCCTCAATCATTTATGCTCATACTGTATATGTAGGACCATTAGAATTTAATTTAGAATCGAAAAACGTAATATTATACAGGGTGTTCCATTAAAAAAAAACCTAAGTTTAGTTTATATCTCGTTTATCCGGCCATCAATGTTTTTCTGTGAGCACACAGAGAAACTTTGAATTAGTTCCTACAAATTTTGTATTAAACATTTTTCCCGAAAATCAAAAATAAAAGAGTTAAAGGGGGTAGGAATTCTCGCGTAGTCACCCTGTATTTTGTCAACAAAAAAAAAACCACTAAACTACTTTTAATATCTCACCAGTAAGATATTTTCACTAACATTCACTTCAGTCACAGCAATATCAATTATGTCTTCAACAATTTCTCTTGCAAAATGCTCCAATTTTGTCCGATGTAAATTCTTAAGAGGACTATGGAGGTCCGCCATATTGGCAAAAATTTATTTTTCAAATGCTGCTTTTAAAACGCGTTCGATTTAAAAATTTTAAAAGTGGATCTGTCTGCAATAATACTATAAATGTGCGAAAGTCAATAATTATGGAAAATGTTTTATATTAACAAAGAAAAATTATAAAATTTTAAAACTCATTACGGAAAATGACTTTCCCACATTCTAGGTAAAAAAGTGATCACATATGTTTAATAAAAAATACGAAATTATCATTCCTAAAAGTGCAAAATGAAAAATACGTAATATAAAAATTTGCTATGTAATGTGCTGCCATCTTAAGGTTGAAGGAAGACTAACTCATGTCAAATAAATTTGGCAACGTTGTTATCGTAAGACTGGGTGCGTTCCGACTTTTCGCTACGCTTTTAAACTTGTTACCTTTACCGTTCCAAAATTCTGAGAGTGTTTAATTTTACTATACAGGGTGTTAATAAAAAAACTGTACACCGTTTGGCAGGTGATAGTAGAGGTCAAAACAAGAAAAAAATTCTAATAAACCCATATCCAATTCTCAATACAGGGTGTCCACGCCATGTGTTCACTCTTCTAAAATTTTTATTTTTTACATAAAATTCGAGAACAATAAATTAAATAAGAAGCTGAATTTTCCGACAAACCACTTACCATCGTAGGACTTCCGGTTTCGTCGAAAGTGATATCAACTTTCTTATTTTAAATGGAACGCCCTGTATATTTTTACATATTTGGAATCTACAGATCATTGTGAGTACGAATATGTATCACCTGGTAATTTTGGTTTCCATGACAACGAAAATTTTTTTTTTGTTTTTTAGTATGCAAAGCTATGTATCGTGTATTTTCGTTCTACCAAGTCAGGCATGGGCATGGTAAGGGGAAATATCTCCCACTACGCTAAGCAATAGGTCAAACGAGTGTCGATTGCAGCTAGCTTTGTCCCACGAAATATAAAATTGTAGACGGCGGCGGCGCGGTATATTCGTTTTGATGCTGTTCATATTGAATTAAACCGAAAATTATTATAAATATTGTTTAAAAAAGGTTTTTTTTTTTTCAATTTAAAATGGTCTCGAACTTGTACGACACTATTAAACGATAATAAACAAACATTAATTAACTCGCTCGGCGCTCTCTGTTTTTGATTTCGTTGATACGACTGAGTCAGTTATGTGCCGGCGCTTGTTTGTCTGAAACATCGAGATCGCCGCAAATAATTGGGGGTGGGGGTCGAGCTTTCGGCGAGCTCGTGCCTGTCCTTGTACCAAGTAATGCGACCAAGTAATTCGAGAAAGCAACTTCTTTGGTTGCACTTTGGTGCACTTCTTGCGTTTTTTAGCGTAGTTTAATAAAACATTTTTTTTATTATTATTTATTATTATTTTTTAAATTTTTTTTCAACTCTTGCAATGAAATTTGGGATCACATGTTGCAGTTTAACTGAAAAAAATGGCTTTTCAGTTATACAGTTCGCCGGTATACAAGTGTTAATATAAAAACTTTAACACACTTTAGCACGTGATAGCAGAGAACAAAACAAAAAGAAATTGTAATAAACCCAGGTTCAATATTCAATGGTATTTGAAGTATGGTTTAATTAAAAAAGAATCAAACAATCAATAACGAATTTAACACACTAAAATTATCACAGAAGATGTTCGAACTGTCGACCTTGCTAGCTGTTGTAAACAAATTTGCAATCGCCGTCGAAGAGACTCGCGCACTTGATTGAAAGCAACTTGATTTTTCAGTTGCTGACAAGCGTATACAACTCTCTGCCAAAGTTCATCTTCTGTATTAATTTCTCTGGCATAAACAATGACTTTTAAATAAGTTCCGTTAAAAAAAAATAATTTACGACCTAATGAAAATTTCACATGGTGTAAAAATGTTAATAAACCAAAGTGCAACCAAAGAAGTTGCTTTCTCGAATTACTTGGTCGCATTAGAACGAAAATACACCATACATAGCTTTACATACTGAAAAACAAAAAAAAATCTTTTTCGTTGTCATGGAAACCAAAATTATCAAGTGGTACATATTCGGACTCACAATGATCTGTAGATTCCAAATATGTAAAAATATACAGGGTGTTCCATTTAAAATAAGAAAGTTGATATCACTTCCGGCGAAACCGGAAGTCCTACGGTGGCAAGTGGTTTGTCGGAAAATTCAGCTTTTTATTTAATTTATTGTTCTCGAATTTTATGTAAGAAATAAAAATTTTAGAAGTGTGAACACATGGCGTGGACACCCTGTATTGAGAATTGGATATGGATTTATTAGAATTTTTTTCTTCTTTTGACCTCTACTGTCACCTGCGAAGCGGTGTACAGTTTTTTTATTAACACCCTGTATTTGAATTTTTGAGCAAACGCCGGATATTCAGTGTTATTTTATTATATTTTGCACCCCAGCTAGAGATTTTATTTTAGGAGATACCGAAAAACTGTAAATGCAAAAGTTGTAGGATTTTATGTACTTATTTTATTTTTTAGAGTTGTTGCAAAAAACAAAAGCGCATCGCAAAGTATAATATTTTACGAACGTTTTAAAAACACGAATTTAACACTTTCCAAATTTTAGTTAAAACCTTTCTACGAGAAAGAAATGTTTATCATATAAATGACTCAAAGTGTGACAATTAATGCTCTTATAAAAATTAATAAGGCGAAGTTTGCTCTGAGAGAGTTGGAGTAACGGCACTATTATACCCTAAAGGATTGCTCATTCCCTGTTCGCATATTCGCATGTTGTGACGGATGATGGAATCGTCACAAATTGTCTGCTTGTCAGGTGTGATTTTAATCAATTTGACAAATAAAATTGACAAAGTTTATGACAACCACGATCGCTTGACAATAAAACACTGGTCAATCGGGTATATTCCATATACCAGTGATTAATAAACACTGAATTATGCGCATGTGCTGTCGTTTTTAACCACTTTTTAAACATTTTGCTATTCCACAAGCGCAAATGACATTGAGAAGAAAGATATGCAATTATGTTCAGTGATTATATTTTACAAATGAAGTTAACTAATGTTTAAAATTGTAAAATAATCACCTTGTGCTTATGTCTTCAATCAGTGATTTATAAGCAGTGGTTAAGAAGTTATTATTAAGCACAGTGTTAATAAAGTGATAAATAACCACTGGATTATGGAATACACCTGAATGTGTCAAAGTAAGACACTGACGACCAATTTTTTTTGGTCGCGACTATACATAAATATTTAATTACGAAAAATTTCTCTAAATTGTACCACTGCTATGATAAAAAAACTAATAGGACAAGACGTTTTAATCTGCATAAAACTGCTACCGATCGTAATTTGAAATTATCATTGACAATCATGCTTAAAGTAAATGTTGTTTTAAAAGCTATAGGATAATAATTGCTTGCGTAGAAGAAAGTGTCATAGTTACACAAATTCCTCAGAATTTCGGCGTTAACAAAAATACGGTTACTGACTTGACAATAAAGTAAGATTTAATATAATAAAATAATGGAAACGCATAGCTGCTGAATTTTAAAGTTTTTTTTTAAGATATCGATAGAACGCCTTTCTTAATTTCATTTTGTACGATCATGTCGGCGATTGAGCAATCCTATAGGTTAAATATCACTCTCAACTTTTCTTGAATATTAAGAAATTTTAAACTGGAATAACTTTTAATATAATTTTCTTCTGCAATTTTTTTTTTGACTAAAATTCGTTTTAGGTCAAAATATGTATTGTATTTTTGTTATTTAGAATCATTCATTGGGGGAGTAAACTGTAACACGCTTTCGTTGTGCAACAAGTTTAAATTTTTTTACAAGTATTTTTACAAGACAATGTTATTTTTTGATTTTTCAAAAGTTGCAACAATATTACTAATAAAATTTAGAAAATTATGCACAATTTATTTCCTATTTGTATATTAGAAGATGATTGCAAAGATGTTATGTCTTGAAATGAAAACAAAAATATATTTTAAATTTGAAATAATTTCTATCAGAAAATTGTTTATCAAGAAAATTATTGCCTAATTGACTTAAAGCATAAGCTAATTTTCACAAAAAGAAATGGGGAAGTTTATTTTATTTTAAAAGTTATTTATTATTTGATAAATTTCCACGAACAAGAAAGTGTCTTAATTATGAATATGATTTAATTAAGAATCATTTTACTACTGTCGTATTTCGCAATTTATTTTTCGATATAAGAATGATTTTTATTCAAATCGTATACTTTTGAATTTCGTGCGTATATAACCAGCAAATTTTTCTTCCTTTATTTCAGAATATAAGAATATTACCACGTGTTAGTTTTGCGACGCGACGTTGCCACTTGTTAGATACGATGAATGTGTATGAACTTATACAAGACGAGTGCAGATGATGTTATCCTTGTCGTTCAACTATGGAGCCTAATTGGACTAAACGACACTTATTTCAATTATAAGAAAGGCGTGTTTTCAGTCATGCGGGGTTTGCGGGGAGTACTGGTGGTTTTCGAGTAGTTGATCACGTGGTACATAGTCCTCTTAATATTTCTTGAACCTCCTAGTTTTTTTTATCGATGATAAACGTTTTCTATTTTTGTTTGACGGTAAACCCATTTTATAATGTATCTTATTTAGCACTGCTGTTTTCGCACTAATATGATAGTTTAGACTATTTCTTTAGGAATCTTACAGTTTCACAAGTTTAAATGCGAATGTGGCGAAATACGATATTTTGGACATAAGTACTTCGGAAACTTGTCACTTGTCACTGGTTAGTGTCTGTTAACACATTGACGATGGAGCGATTTTATGCCATTTCTTTTAATCGCGTTTGGAAAAATTCGCTAACTATAATTAAAAAAATATTTTTCACAGATGACCTATTTTCGCGTCATCTTACACACAAGTAAAAATCTTAAATGACGTATTTATAAGGTATCAGTTGCCAATCTGTCAATGCTTTGTCCAAACTACAGGAAATATTGGCGACAATAAAATATTGAAAAATACGCCGATTTGTCCTCGCCCGTATCGAGACTACTCGTACATTAACAAATCTGACAACCATGTTTATTACCTGTGGCAAAATTATATACCTGTTAATAGTGATTTTTATCAAAAATATGTACTTTTTAAAATAGTGACCAAATCCGGAATCTACATTGGTGAAT
Source organism: Dorcus hopei (assembly GCA_033060865.1). NCBI lineage: Eukaryota > Metazoa > Arthropoda > Insecta > Coleoptera > Lucanidae > Dorcus > Dorcus hopei. The sequence goes on along the minus strand of CM065424.1, from coordinate 20,168,095 downwards.
TTTCGCCAATGCTTTTTATTAATTACTGATTGATTTTATCATTTATCCGGATGCTGGGATGCTGCATAATCGCTTTCTTTTAAAAATATCGAAGCTCGTGCCTAAAGTATCAATATTTATGACTTCGTAAACAGCATGTTGATATCTAAACGAGATAACGAAGGCTCTATTCATAGACAAATATAAGACATCCCGTAGGTATTACGGAATTGGCAACGTGAATATAGTTGGGCGTACCCACAAGGGGGGCGCTGATGATGGTGTTTTCAGACGAAAGTAATCGACTTATAGAAAATAGGTGTCACTGCAATACCTGTATCTGAATATCCTGACCAATGTCAATGTCGACATCTGTAATGCATATGTGTAATGCTGGATGCATATTTTCTAAATTTTATTATTTTAAATTTTACACAAAACTTCTTGTTTTGTGATTAATTACACGCAATATGTGAGTGCAGTATGTTTTGACCGTATCTTAATGAAAATAATTTAAAGTATGTATGTGTAAGTGTCATGTTAGTTAATTGTAACATACGTGGATGAAACGTAGAAACATTTTCCGGTAATATTCATCTTTAGTACGCAATAGCATTGTGCATGTATTAAATTAAAAAAATTACTTCGTCGAAATATTGCTCGTAATATTCTGTCTCGTACCCCAATGCCCAGAATTTCTAAATCTAATTATACGTCTTATTTACATAGTGTCTGTAAATGTAAATATTTCTAAATAATTCGTAATTCTCTACTAAGGTGGAATTACTTTTTTTTAATCATTTTTCGGCTAAAAAAACTAACTTATGGCGTTTTTCAAAAATGTTTCTGTCAGTGTAATATAACTATTTGCTTATTTATTAATGGAATTTCAGAACACGATCTCTATTACTAATACATTAATGTAGTTTTAAAAATTAATGTGTTCGTTTTTTTATTAATGCCAGAAGAGAAAATTACATAGTTAACACATCTGTGGTAGGCAGTTAAAAGGTCATAAGTCACATTTTCTGCAAACCGGAGTTATGAACTTGATTGAAATTTGTGAATATTTCGTCCAACATAAGGGTTTAACTGTAGTTATTCATTATAGTATTTCGATCAAAACGGACGAAGTATTCACAAATTTCATTTTTGAATGCATTTACGTAGATAACTCCGTTTTACAGAAAATGTGATTTATGCCCTTTTGACTTTCTACCACAGACATCATCAGGGATGTAAACTGGTAAAATTCCATTTAAATTACCAAATAAAAAACAAAATGTACAGTTGCGGACAGAAAATTTTGGACATTTTTTTTTGACGTCTCTCCGAAATACCAAAAATTCTGTTACATAACTACGTTTCCTGACATTGGCAGCCAATAATTATGATCACATCATTCATCACAGAAAAAAAAGTTCTTTCGATATTTATTACAGTAATCATACCATTGCATGTAAAAAACAAAAGTGTCTTAAATGTAATAAAGACGCAAGATGTGGTATTTTGTAGATTTTTTTCTGCCATTTTGTTTGATTTTTTGACCCCTCAAATACGACAAAAAACACCGACGCTATTCGCGTAGGCGTTTTTTTTGGACTCAGCCTGTATATAGTGAGATTATTATAAAAAGAAATTGTGAGTCTCTATCTTGCGTAAATAATTCGTAAAAATTTAGTGATCTGTAACCAATTTCCATAGCGATGGGAGCGTTTTTACGAACGGCAAGGGAATTAACTAAAATCTACAAAAAGTTGTAGGAAGCTTCATTCATCTTTGGAAAGCATATAAAAGCCCCGTACTGAGTAGAAGTGGTGTTGGCGCGCATTTGTACATTTGTAATCAATTCATTTGATTAATCATTTTGTGGTATATATTAGTTCTTAGTAAAATAATTTATAGATAATCAGAAATAATTATAGGGCCACGATCTTGTCGAAATGCGCTTTTCGCATAGTTGAATTAGCATTAATTTTATTGTTTCGTATGAATTTCCAACCCCATTTAAAATGCAATTTACCAATTACTCCTTAATGGCAACTTCTTAGCAGTCTTCATTATAACACAGTTTGGATTTTTCTAATATTCATAATACCGCATCGGCTCCAATCCCCTGCTGCTTAAGACTTCTTATCTCATCCCTAATGTATTTAAAAGCATCTCGGTTTTACCCATTGTAAGTTACTGGAAATATTAATTTCAAATTGTTATTTAGGCACAACCCTGGTCAGCCCCTAATTACGGTTTTGACCAATAGCTTCACTTCCCCCTAAAATTTGTATAGTTTCAAATCTTAATAAATATGCCAGTTTGCAAATTCTAAACAGTAACATTTAACAAGTGGAGTTTAGTATTGTTAGTAACTAGTTGCGACTCGTGTTTCGTGTTAATTGTGTGTTACTTTTACATTAAATACTTTAAAATTTAACTGATATACTGGGTCGGCCTGACCACCACTGGCTATGCGTTTATCATGAGTAAATGAAGGATAGAATAGTAGAAAGCGCATGAGTAAACGAAATAGCTACATCAATCGACGTTGCCGATTGATAACGCGGGCCACGCTCCGGCTGCGGCATTCCTACCTTCGCACGCAACATTGTAATATCTCTATTTCTTTTCCACACAAGTTTCAATGAGCCTCTCCTTCATTTAGTCACAATTAACCGTATACCTAATCTTAGTCAGACCAATTGTGTATATTGTTAAGTGAAAGTGAAGGTAAGCAAGAGACTTTACATACAAATTTGAATAAAGGATGTTACGTCCTATCGACCGGAATCTGTATTTGAAACAAATGAACAATTTCGAAATCGTATATTATACAATCAAATATTTATTTTTAACTGAATAGTCCAGAATTTTTTTAAATATTTGAAATTTTTTGTTGGAAATCATTTGCTGTTTATACCTACAGGTTCGCAAAAAAGTATTTCAGATCAGAGCTGGTATAGGGAAATTTGACATATTCAGAAGTGTTGTGAATTTTCCTATTCTCATTTTTTATAGTTAAAATTGGTTACACCTTACTAAATCTTCACGAATTATTTACGCAAGATACACATTGAAAATTTCTTTTAAAAAAATTGGACACAGTAGTAACCACGTCCTGTCTTGAATAATTTCTTCTCTCCTTGAAAACAAACAGCATTTACCATGTATGCTTCTCTTCTAGCCGCTTATTCTACTACTACTACTACTATCTTACTATGTACTGTGATAGTTATAACAGTTAACAGCATTATTGTGCCATCCCTTATTACGTTTTATTTTTTGCTAACCATAATATTTTTATTGACTAGTAATAATATTGACACAGAATTGTAATTTTATTTTTATTATTTATAACACGCAAATCTATTTTGAGGAAGATTGGTGAGAAAAGGTCCAATATATTATTACCTCGCATGAAGGTCTTGTATAAAGAATATACGGTGCAAAAGGGAAAGATATGCAAATTAAAGTCACAATTACAGAAATCACGCAACACTTTAAAAATGTTATCTCGTGCCAGTAACACTGACGTTTTTCGGAAGTTAGAACAAAATTTTAAATGTTACGGCAAATTTAATTAGAAGTCAGTTCAGAAATTTTAAAAAGAATAAACCTTCATGGGACCGGGATGACAAAATTTTTGCATTAGCTGTGTATAAGCGTGGACCAAAATGCTACCGGTTTCTCAGGAATTTGTTAAACTTACCGTCAAGATCAACGTTACAAAGATTATTACAGGACATTCCCTTAACAGTGGGAATTAATATGCACATTATCATAAGTTTAGAAAAAAGATTGGCTCGCTGTTCAGAAGAATTGAAACAATGTGTCTTATTATTCGACGAAATGGCATTAAAACAGGCATTAACCTATGATAAGGCGCATGATAAAATTGTTGGATATGTAGATCTTGGACATTTAGGAAGATCCAACCAAGAAGCAAACCATGCATTCGTTTTTATGCTGTCATCATTATCTGGAAAGTGGAAGCAACCTATAGCTTTTTATTTCACAAAAGATCAAATTAAAACCGTTTCTTTGAAGAAATTATTATTTAATTGAAAGAAATATTCATGTAGTTGGTTGTGTTTGTGACCAAGGTAAAAGTCAATTTTAAATTGTTGTGTTCAGAATGTAAAACATTACACATATTTATTTTTAGGGACTACGAATGTAGCAGCAGTAAGCCAATTAGTTAATAGTACGAATGAAGGAGGACATCATATCGTAATTAATGGAAGAAGAATATTCATGTTCTATGATACTCCCCATATTATCAAGAACATCCGGAATACATTACATCAATATGATATCAAAATGAATATCATCAATAAGGTGGCCAAGTGGGTACACATTGAAGAAGCATACAAAATTGACTTGACCAGACGCTTTCAAGGTGGATACATAAAATCATTAATTATCGTTATCTTATTATTTGATTTTGTTTTTTTTTAGCAGTGAGGAAAATTAAACCGTTACATTTCAAATCAAATCTAAGTTTTGTTAAAGTGAAAGTTTCATTTGCTCCCCAAATTTTCGGTTCAACAGTGACAGCATCGATAGAATCGATGGTGGCATCTCCAAATCTGCCAGCAGAGGCAATATATACTGCAGAATTTGTACATGTCATGGACTCTATTTTTGATTCATTCAATAGTCGTAATATTAGAGATTTCCCAGGTAATTTACGAAAATTTTGTAGGAAAACCTCTGAAACGTGCGATAAGTCGCTCAAGTGGGCATATTAAGTTTTGGAATACCATTATTCCAAAACTCGAAAATTGGAAGTTTTTCAAAAATGCCGTCCAATGCAAAGCTCCTCGTATCAAGGGCCTCATCTTCACGATGAACTCCATGAAAGAGTTTTATGCTCACTATTTCTAAAGTGAGCAAGGTACATTGAAGACTAGATGCGTACAACAAGATCCATTAGAGAATTTCTTTAGGTAACTGATTTAATTATATCATTTAATGATAGCCATATAATATTTATTTCATATTTCATATTTCAGTACGGTGCGTCAATACGGTGCAGCCAACATGAATCCGACTCCGCATCAATTCTTAAGTTATATGAAAACTGCAATAGTCAATAATTTATCGTCATGTAAAACGTTGGCGAAAAATTGCGAAGATGATGAATGTCAAATGTTGATTAATTTAAAAGATTTTTTGGGAGCTGCAAGTAATATTCATACACCACCCGTTGTAACATCTGAATTACTTAATATGGTTAACATTAGTATTGATCGAAATTCTTTTGATGTCGAAAGTACGGCGTATGTTTGTGGATTCTTTATGAAAAAATTAAGGACAGGTTGTGAAAAATGTTCATCGTGCTTTAAAAGTGACAGTATTGAAACGGTACATAATTTTATTAGTTTCAAAGAAAACGATCCGACAAATTTAAAGTTGTTTTACTGCAACAATAGCATGATTCGATGTGTAACCGTTGCTTATGATATAATTCACAAATGCTTAGAAACTCATCCCCATATTAATAATATCAAACAAAATATTCTTGAAGTCTTATATGAGCATGTAGATACTTCTTTCATTAATTGTGACGTTCATAAAGTAAGTATTACAAGCAAATTTTTTAATTAATATCGTATGTAATTGTATTTTGCATAAATTCACGGAAGATAAACAAAGATCGTTTGTGGTTCAAAGCAAATCAAAATATCAAAAAATACTACATTTGTAAACTTTGTACTGTAAGTACACTACTCAAAAATGTCAAAGGGGCAATTATATTTTCGTATGTATTCATTACGTATTTAATTTCTAAACAGATTCATATGTCTAGTTTAAAAATTTGTTTGGAGAGAAAAGGGCTAAATATATCTACTGCAATATGTTGAATAGGTGTTTCAATTAGCTAGTGAAACGATTATGATATGGGCCAATGTTGGTAGCAATATACAAACGGATCTCTGTTTTTGTTCAGATATTTTTTTTTCTTAATATAATAATTTAGTTTTCGACCTGTAGTTAAGTATTCATTGTGTGATTGCCCTTGTACACTTTTGAGTACATAGTGTATATATTTTGGTTGACAGTTGAACAGTTGTAATTTAAGAAGCTGTATAATATATGTATCAACGTTTTTTTTGCCATAATGCCATTTAATTTAATGTCGTGAAAAAAATATTGATAAGAAATTTAATCTGAAAATGATTAAGGATTAACCAAAGTAATAATATTATTGCTGTGGTTACTCTTTGCATATTTTCAAATTAAATTTCTTATCATTATATTTTTCTTGACATTAAATTAAATGATAAAATAAAATTCTGAATGGAAGCCATATTTTAAAAGTGGCGCTATTTGAATAGTTCGGTAGTACCGCCCGCGTCACCGCCACTGTTCACTCATTGCCAGTGTCAAAGCATGGGAATGAGCTGTCTTAAGCCGGCCATTCACGATCCTGCATGGCAGTCCGCCTTGCTGTCCGCCGAATGACATCGGATAGTGAATGCTGCAACAGACTGCATTGCGTCCGGCAACATAACGCAGGATGTTCGATGCGTCCTGCTCAGACCGGCAAGCTCCGCCTACCGGCTGCAGTCTGCCGCGCAGCAATGTGAATGACGCGGCGTCCTGCCGTTGCGTGTGCAATTAGTGATTTTAGTGGTGTTAGATTGTCACCCGCTATATTGTTAAAGATGGATAACGCAGGCACAATCGAATTTATAGATATGTATAAAGGAAAAAGGTGTTTAATAATTTCTTCTCCCATATTGTCTTTTGATTTTTCTGCAATAACAGTAAGAAACATAGCAAAATTGCTATTTTCTTCTTTTTAGGAAGAGCAAGTAGGTTTGTCATTTTTCCGATGTGAAAAAGGTACTGGCGCTGGACAGCTTGCAGGATAGTTTGTGAGCTACTTTTGTCCTGCGGTGCGGACTGCCAAGCAGGATCGTGAATGGCCAGCTTTATTATACATATTTGTCTATGGCTCTATTCTTGTTAGATTTTACTTCCCCTATTAGTTTTGTAGTGGGAGAAAACGTTTTAAGGGGAATACAAAAACGACCGCGTCTCGAACGGAAAGATCGCTCTTAAGCCAGACTTTACAGCAAGTATCTAGCCGTCAAACTCGGAGGAGCAGAAATACAAGTGTCTAGCCATCAAACCAGGAGGAGCAAATGCAGTAATTACTAAAGTTCACATAGATGGCGCGTAGAAATCCGTTTGATTCTCGAAATGGAAAACAAACAATTCTAAATTAGAATATGAAATATAATGTATTTGTATTTATCACCTTACACATTAAACTCTATTTCATGATTAGATGAGCATCAGCTAATGCAAGAAAAACCCAAAATTATGTATTGCTTATTATATTCTTTGCTTCCCTTCGCTCGGTAATAAATCATATCACAATAAAGACGATGCTCATTCACTGACTACCGTCACGAATTTTTTTTAATAAAAGTGATATAAAATTTCAAAAGCATTGTTTTTGTACTATGTGTTTTTTTAAAAATGCCATAAGGGGTGGCTGTGGAAAAGAAAATTCATGTCTTAGCTCCATTCATTTACTTTAAATTTTCAGATTTGGCATGTGTTAGATGCCAAGCTACGACATGAGTTTTAATTTTCATGGCCAACCTTTATGGCATTTTTAAAAAAACACATGTTATAAACAATGTTTCAAACTATTTATGAGAAAATACTTATGTAAATAATTTGAAAATACAAAACTTGATTTGTGATCAAAATTGGATTGAATTGCATCTTCTAAATACGGAAATTCGTTTTAATTTTTTCTATCGAGACTGACTGCTAAAGAGATCATTTGATTTTGTGTTTAATATGAGAAAAAAATTTCTTTTAAATTTTCAAAATTGTAGCGGTTATTAACGTTTATTAACTGTGACTACTGTCATGCACACGTTTAAAGAAGCTTGTGTTACAAATTGTTCTTAGCAAGTTATATGTGATAGTAAATTTCAAAATGAGTAGCTTTATGTGTGAGTATTGCTCGAAAATATTTAGTAGAAAAGCTAATTTAAATAGACATATTACAAATATACACACTAATTCAAACTGTAAAAACTTTACTTGTAATGAATGTGATAAAAGTTTTAAAGAAAAATTTCTTTTAAATCGGCATTTGAGAACACATACAAACCTTAAATTGTTGGTCGATATTAAATGTATTTTGTGTGATTTTAAGTGCGGCAAAAAGCAAATGCTTAATCATTATATTAGTCAACATAATGTGGATACATCTCTAACGGAAACGGAATTTAGTTGTATTTCTGATTTTGAAACATGGAAAAAAGAAATGGAAACAGACACAAAGTCCAGATATATAAGATATGCTATAAAAAAAACTAAAAATAAAGTTATGTATTTTTATCGATGCCATCGAGATGGTTTTTATGCACGCTCAGGAAAACAATTACGTCACTTAAAAGTATTAGGATCTAATAAAATAAATGGATATTGTCCGTCTTACATTAATTTGACAAGTTTTAAAAACGAAGAAAAAGTTTTAGTAAAATTTCGAAAATGTCATGTTGGCCACGGAAAGGACATTGGAAGGCTGACGCTTTCGAAATCAGAAAGAGATGACATCGCCAAAAAAATTCAGCAAAAAATACCATTTGATGAAATTTTAAATAGAGTTAGAGACTCTGTATCAACAACTGAATTAAAGAGACTCCATTTATTGACTAAAAAGGATTTATTTAACATCGAGACTTCGTATAATCTTAACAATGACTCTATAAGACACCTTAATGATTTTGTTAGTGTGGAAGCATGGATAAATGAAACACGGAACAATGATTGTAACTCCGTAGTTAGATTTTATAAAGCACAGGGAGAAATTAACGATCAGCTTAATAACTTACAAAAAGAAGACTTTTTGCTAATCCTAATGAACAACGCACAATTGGATATATTAGACAAATATGGCAATGACTGTGTTTGTATGGACAGCACTCACGGAATGAATGCGTATGATTTTCAGTTAACTACGTTATTAGTGCTTGATGATTTAAGGGAAGGCTTTCCAGTAACATTTATTTTTAGCAATAGGGTAGATGCAACTGTTTTTGAAATTGTGTTTAATACAATAAAGAATGTGAGTGGGAGATCAATAGCACCTAAAGTTTTTATGTCGGATCTGGCAGAAGCTTTCTACAATGCATGGAGTTTAGTGAATGGACCAGTACCGTTTAGACTTTTTTGTTCCTGGCATGTAGATAAAGCATGGCGAAAAAATATTAAAGAAAAAATTAAAAATCCTGATAAACAATCTTTTGTGTATAAATTAATTAGAACATTAATGGAGGAACCAGATGTTTTATCATTTCAAGCAATGTTACCACAAGCTATTAATCACATTTTGCAAGATGCTGACACACACAAGTTTGGACAATATTTTGCGAATTATTACGAACCAAAACAACGTTCTTGGGCATATTGTTACAGAGTTAATTCTGGTCTAAATACAAATATGCACCTTGAGAGGATGCATCGTACAATTAAATATATATACCTTAAAGGCAAAACCATTAAAAGGCTTGATAAGGCAATATATGCTCTAATGAATTTTATTAGAGATAAGTTATTTGAAAGAGTTATTACTCTTAATAAAGGTAATTTTGTGATTATTTATAATTATTATATTTTATATTACCAGACTCTGTTTTAGGAAAAATTAGTAGTAAATTAAGTAATTTACGCAAAAGGCACAAAATGAGTTTTGATATTAAAGAACAAGTGCAAATTTTCGAAGAAAATGAACACTATATTTTAATGTCTGCTACGGGGAAGAATATGTATCACATAAAAAAAGCTAATAATTCATGTTCATGTGATCTTAAATGTCAGGATTGTGCTGCTTGCATCCATTCATTTACTTGCACTTGTTTAGATTCCTCTATTAAGTGGAATATGTGCAAACATATTCATTTAATTTGTCAGTCCTTGAAGAAAAATGAAGATAGCAAAATGCATAAAGTAGAAAATGAAAAGAGCAAAATGCATAAAGAAGAAAATGAAGAGAGCAAAATGCAGGAACATGAAAAAGAAGAGAGGAAAATACATGAAGAAAGCGATAGTTTAGTAACTATTCCTCTGGACGCAAGAAACGACAAAGAACAAATAATTTTAAGGTAATATACCTCTACTCTAGCTCAAATAATGTGGGTTAAAATAATTTCATTTTCTAGAGAATTAACTTCTGATGATCTTAGAAAAAAAACATGCAGCAAAGATCTTGAAAAAATGAAAGAAATGATTAATAAAAAATTTAGTACAATTTTGTCAAATGTCACCAGCTATGAGGAATATGAAGTCTTGGAAAAAGCTTTGCTACCAGTAGAGTCGACTTTAGCTGTTTTAAAAGACACACAGTTAAATAGTTCCGTTAATACCAACACCAAAAATGCATCAAAAAAAATTATACCTCAAAGAAAATTCATTTCAACTAAGAAGAAAACAATAAAACGATCTTTGCGGTTTTCTGTGCCTTCCAATGACGAGAAAAATAATATTGCCATAAATTTGCTTCAAGAATCATCGAACAAGAGTTTAGTAGAATAATTGTTAGAAACTTTAAATAAACAAGTTTAACATTTTTATTAAGATTTAATCAGATGCTAAAATAAAACATTCATTGATATTGGTGTATTTTTATTTAAATTTGTTCTCATAATTAAGTTGTGTTATTTTTATGTTATAAATATTTAAATTTTGAAATAAATAGTTATTTAAGACAAATTTAAAAATATTCTTCCATTTAAATATAAAAATTTGTATAATTTGTTACTTATTGTGATTTTTTCGTAAAATTATTTTTGGGATACGATTTAATACAAAACGAGTACAAAATGTATCGGCGCGGCATTTTATCAAACCAATATGGTAAGTGTCGAATGAAATGTAGTTTACTAAGCGATTTTAAAGGTATCCCGGGAATAATTTTGTAATTTAAACCACCGATTCAAACATTCGTTCACTTTCGTTAAACGTCGGGTAAAATCGTATTTGCTCCTCCAAGTTTGATGGCTAGACTCTTGTAGCAGAAATGACTTCACCCGACTTTTAACGAAAGTAAACGAATATTTAAATTAGGCGACACACATTTCAGATATTTGTTTGTGTACGTAATTCATAGATGTCAAAATTTTAATTTTATACGTCTATTCTTATACCGCGGGCACATATGCATTTAATGTAACGCCTAACGTGATTTTTAACATCTAATTTGACATAAATCTGCGGTTACACTTAAGTTTAATATCAAATTACTCGTTATAAATTTGTTTTCTTTTCCATATTATCATATCACAAGTAAAAACTACACCAAACTAGTCAAATTAGACTTTGAAAATCACGTTAGGCGTGACGATAAACGTTAATAGAGAGATATCGGTAAAGCGAATAACGTTATGCAGTATTTACGCTGCGCTAATTTGACATTTGAGACATGCGCGATTCGATTCTTAACGACGAAAACGTTAATACCGTTACCGCATGGAGTAATTTACGAGCAAATAATTCCGTGCGTTACTTGCATAACGTACAAGTCCCGCATGCGCACTGTTGTAACTTTTGACGGCAGGCCTTTGTTTACATTTGTTTACCACTTAGTTTTAGACAAAAAGGCTTCTGTTTTTGAGAATTTAATTAAATTTTTATTTCGCACAAATATAAAAAGTTAAGTTAAAACTTATAAGATATATTTGTGTATCGCGGTATTCAATGTTCCGATAACTGTAAATTAGGAAGTAAATACTGCATTACGTTTACACAATACTGCTTTGCGTAATTTACGAACGTAAGCGTTATACGCTTTACCGATATCTCTCTAATGTAGCCGCACCGTTAAAATGGCATGATTGTAATTAGAGGTGGGCGATACGGGAAATTGTGTATCGAATTTCGATACGATTTCTGTATCGATACGTATCGATATATCGAATATCGATACGTATCGAGTATCGGCTACCGATACGTATCGATATGTATCGAAATATTGGATTGATATGTATCGATATATCGATACGTTTCGAAATATTGAACAGACGTTTAAAACTGGTGCAAAAACCGGTTAAGACCAGTTTTTCATGTCTCGAGAAAATTGAAATAAACTAAATATCTTCTAAACGGTAAAATAAAATGAATTTAGTTTAAGGTTATTGCTTAAACTTATGATAAGAAATCCGATATTTCGATACGTATCGATATTCGATATCCGATATTTGGATTCGTATCGATATTTCGATACGTATCGATATTCGATATCCGATATTTCGATACGTATCGATGTGCGATACGTCGATACAGCTGAAAATGTGTATCGATACAGCTGGCGTATCGATACGTATCGATATATCGATACATCGACCCAGCCCTAATTGATAAAATAAATTGATAAAATAAAATTGATCTGATAAAAATAAAAATTTGATTCACAATAAACAATAAAATAATAAGTAATTAACAAAAGGCGTTTTCGTAAATTCAACCGGGTTGCTCAGGTCAGGCTTGACAGGTTAATGTATTTATCTACGACCACTACTGTAAATGACGAATTACGTACAGGATGGATCAATATCGGGTGGATCTCTTATGGGCATCTCTGCAGCTATGAGAGATCGAAAAAAAACTAGTGGCCAAGTTTCGATCTCCTTTTCTAGAAATAAAGTCAATAGTATAAACAAAAACTGGCTATCTTCTTTTGTTTTCGAGTTATAAGCAAAAACTGATATTTTCGACTTTTCGTCAATCACTTATATCTCGTTTGTTTTTACAGATTTAACAAAACTGTATATACAGTGTGTCTCAAAAAGTTTTATACAAATGGAGAAAAAGTTTATCTTACATTTCACAAAAAAAAACTATTCTTTATAAAAAGCTCTGCATGACTTGTAGATCCATAATCAGGTACAAATTTTTTAAAAAATTGGCTGGAATACAGGGAAATTAAAAAATAATAATTTGGATGGAGAGCAAAATACGTTCAAACTGTAGTGGAGAAGCAAAATGTTCATTGAAATTGTGATTAGATAGCAAAAAATTATGCACACTTGTAGATTATTGATATTCCCAGATAAAAATTAAAAAATAAACACTTCAGCAATTGTTAGATAATTTATTTTTATAAAACATTGATAACCTTCTTTATCAATTTTTATCTGGAATATCAATAATCTACAAGTGTGCATAATTTTTTGCTATCTAATCACAATTTCAATGAACATTTTGCTTCTCCACTACAGTTTGAACGTATTTTGCTCTCCATCCAAATTATTATTTTTTAATTTCCCTGTATTCCAGCCAATTTTTTAAAAAATTTGTACCTGATTATGGATTTACAAGTCATGCAGAGCTTTTTATAAAGAATAGTTTTTTTTGTGAAATGTAAGATAAACTTTTTCTCCATTTGTATAAAACTTTTTGAGACACACTCTATACTTTTTTGGGTTTATGTCCTACAATTAATAGAATAAAACCCCTTTTTTATTATTCTTGGGGCACTCTATTGTTAGTAGGCTTAATAGCTTTTTAAATGAAACTTATGCGTATTGGAAGTTGTATTTTGGAAATAATCGTGTATGATACAAGTGGTTTAACCTATTTTTTTTCCTTTTTTAATTTTTTCTCACAGCATATTTCATATACATACATACTTGGTATTCAAAATAGAAAATAATCGAATTATAAAGGGGCGTTTACACTACATACTTGTCTGAAATATACATGTACCCTACATGTCGGTTGACAAGTTTGGAACAAATCTAAAATTTATCTTATACAAGTGCTACACATACATGTTTCCGACATGTTTACATACATGTTTTCAAGATATTGAAAAACAAATCTATACAAAAATATGGATTTGTCGCATACAAATCACGATAAATGTTTAGCACAAGTTTTCGACAAATACTAGAAAAGGACCTCGTTTGCACTCTGCGACTTGTTCGCTACTTAGTATTTAATAATAAAAAATGTCGCACATGGATGATGACGATCAATTTTTGTTTTTGGCTGCGGCCACATATTATTACTTTAGTGAAGTACGTGAAAAGCAGCGAAAAAGACGAAGACGGTGGGTCCGGAATTTTTTATATAAGAGAAGTAGTCTTGGAGCTTGCAACTCTATAATGAACGATCTGCGCATAGAAGATGGCAGGGATTTAAAAATTTTGTTCGGATGAGTGCATCCGATTTTGAAATATTACAGTCTTTTTCTTTTGCTTTTCCCCTTTTGTCAATTATGTTTCCGAATGTGTCAAATGACTTTCCAATCCTCAGGCCTACTATAGTTTAAACGGATTGGAAAGTCATTTGACAAATTAGGAAACGCATTTGACAAAAGAGGAAAAGCAATAGAAAAAGACTGTATTAAATATGGTTGGTCATCTTATCGCAAAACAGAATACAACATTCCGTGATGCTGTTTCACCAACGGAACAACTTGCTGTGACCTTACGATTTTTGGCAATTGGGGACAGTTATGCATCTTTAATGTATTTTCACCGGATTTCGAAGGCAAAAATCAGCTTAATTGTACCAGAGGTGTGTGATGCAATTTTTCAAGTTTTACAACATTATATGAAGGTTAATTCAAAACACAAAGCAAACCTCCTACTTAAACACTTTTATTAAAATAAATGGATACAATTCAGAACGTGCCGTCATCAGAAGTAGTTGAAAAGTCACTAACATGTGAAAATAGATAACTTGTCTGGGAAGTTTCACTATCTAAATTGGGCGAAGCAAACTCTTGGCGTAGGATATGCTGTTGTGAAGATGTTTGTGGTTGCTGTGAAAGTGGTGTGAGTGTATGAAACGATGGCGAAGGAAACGATGTAGATGTATGTAGAGTCGCCATTTTACATTCAAATATTGCATCCTGTATTTTCTTCTTTAGAACAATTGCTTTCTTTCGCCTCTAGTTGTTCGAAGTTCATGTGCCACGAGTTCACCAAATATACAATATTCATCTCGCACTTGCCTGTCGGACGCTATACGATCACGAGCTTCTTTTAGAATAGCTAAAGCTTGATCTTTGTGTTGAACTTCTGCATTATCCTTTCTAGTTCTTTTATTTCGATTTTTGATCGGAGTCGCGTTTATTTCCGATGGACCACAAGCATTCAACATATCAATATCAACATTTTGTGATCTCTCCAATTGAGATTCTTCTGTAGTAATATCGACCGTACTTTCTTGAGTATCCACTGTAGTTGTATCTTCAGTGGTAGGCACATTTGCAATCTGTGAATAAAACATGGATATTGTAGTATGACATAACTTGCAAAGATCGGCTGGTTAAACTAAACTATATATTATTTGTTTGCAGTTTCCTCAAACGGAAGACGAGTGGTTAACCATTGCTGAAAATTTTTCTACTGCATGGAACTTTCCTCACTGTTTGGGGGCTTTAGACGGCAAACATGTTGAAATTGCGAAACCTCAACACAGTGGAAGTATTTACTTCAATTATAAGAAAACATTTAGTATTGTGCTTATGGCCTTAGTTGATGCCAATTACCAATTCATCTACGTCGATTGTGGTATTCAAGGAAGAATTTCAGATGGTGGAGTGTTCAAACATTGCAGTTTAGGAAAGCTATTGAAACAGAAGATGCTTCGCATTCCGGACGCACGACCATTAGTAACAAGAGCAATATCATCATCATATGCATTTGTTGCGGACGATGCCTTTGCCCTTTGTGAAAATTTGCTGAAACCCTATGCAGGATCATATGCCAAAGGCAGTCCTGAAAGGATATTTAACTATCGTCTGAGTCGTGCCAGGAGAATAGTCGAAAACACCTTTGGCATATTGTCTGCAGTTTTTCGTGTTTTCCAAAAACCGATAAATCTCGAACCACCGAAAGTTCAAAAAGTTGTAATGGCATGTGTGACGTTACACAATTTTATACGGCGAAATATAGCCGGGCGATCGGTCTACTCACCTCCAGGAACGTTCGATTTCGAAAATGTAGAAACAGGATCCTTACAGTCTGGTTCATGGAGAAATTAACATGTTACTTTTGTGCCACTACAGAAGATTGCACGGAAAAGTTCCAATAATACACAGGATATAAGAAAGAAATTTGCGAATTTTTTTGTTTCTCCAGCAGGCCGGGTTTCAGGGCAAGATAAATTTGCATAATATTATATAAAAATGTATAACTATAGAGTGAATCATATTACATACGAGTATGTATATTACATAAATATTAATAATTACATATGTAATTACCGAAGAACAACTTTTTACCGGCTTGTTCACATCCTTCAAGAATTGTAGCAATTGGTAACCGTGCCATTTTGACACGAAAACATCATTTGTTCCTGATCCCGACTTAAATCCTTTTCGAATTTTAGCTTCTTCACAATGAAACTGTGATTTCAAATTCTTAATTTTCTTATCAACTTCAACTTCGTTGCTATTTAAGGATTCGGCAATCATTCTTATCGCATTATGCTTAACATTTCGATCACGATAAGACTCGCAAGACGGATTCCATAACGATTCACTTTGTTTTAACAACTCAACTGTGTTCTTTTTGCTCCACTCCATTTTCACAAAACATCAGCTCGCTTGCCAATTGAAAACAGCTGGCTATTGTGCACATGCGCAAGTACCTTTGTATGGTCTGTGATCGCTCTGTTTTCCATTAATTTGGAATACAAATCCATACTACAAAACATGTCGGAAACATGTCAAATACAAGAAAAGTCTAGCACTTGTATGAGATAAATTTTAGATTTGTTCTAAGCTTGTCAACCGACATGTAGGGTACATGTATATTTCAAACATGTGTGTAATGTAAACGCCCCTTAAGAGTTCAAAGTTGTGTTTTGTCAAAATGGTTTCCGAGCGACGTGACGTCATTTCTCCTATTCAGCAAATTATCACTTTGACGCTTTACAAATCCTACTTACATTTTAATGCAAATACATACATACAGAGGTAATGGACAATAAAATTAATGAACATTTCAAATAGCGACATCTTTTGATCGCTTTTTGACCTGACATTGCAGTAGGATTGACAAATTGAAGCTAGTTCGCCACATAATAAGTCATTCCATGCAAGGCGGCCATGCTTGCTGTCAAAGCATAATGAGAATTTTTAAAAAGTCGAATCCGATTTGCACAAAACTTTAATAAAATCAATGTAGGTAAAATACGTGTCAAATTAAATGAATGTTAACTTTACGTAGCTGTCCAACAACAGTAACTGCGCTCAGTTATGCGAAGAAGTGACGTTACAAGCGACAAGCGAGTCGTTCCTGCTTAACATGACAACTTTAAAAGCCTATTTCTTCATTATTTATCGATGAATTTACAAAATTTTCATTAGTCAAATACTTTTAGTCTACAGTGTTTTTCAAAAAGTGTGCTACAAGAAAGCAAAAAGTTTTGGATCGCATTGAAATAATATTTCAGAAACAAATGAATTATTGAGAAATAAGAACGAATTTTGTGTTTTCCTGTTGATATTATTTTGGCTGACACTTTAATCTAACCAGTATTTCCTTATGTAGTGTGTATAAAGAGTGGTTCACAATAAATTGTGATTTTTTTTTAGTTTTGAGATAGAAGGCAGTAATTTCATATTTAGCTATAACTTTTAATTTTGAACAACTTATTCTTATGACATTTGCTGTATCTTGTAAAATAAGGGTACTTTACTCTTAAGCCGTCTTCATTTCTCGGTGTCCACGCTGTATACCGTTCAAGATAAATTTCATCTGACATTTTCCAATTTGACTTTAAGGGATGCAGAAGCGTTCTGCGTCAATAAATTTTTATAAAAACCGATAACAAAAAAAATTCCCATTTGTAGCACACTTTTTGAAAGTCACTGTATATTCTATTATTATTTAAGAAAATTATTTGTAAGAAAAATCGCAACGTCTAATCAAGTTACCTATGGAAAGAAAATCGTATGTCTTTGATTAATTCATTTTTTTTAAATGTCATTTCAATTATTTATAACTGTCAGTAAGTTTAATTCATTAGCAGAAATCTTTGTTTATAAGAGTTTATTGTTACATTGCGAATAGGTAAATAATAATCCAGTAATCTTAACGAATGTTATTATTATTAACAATTTAAAACGCAGAATTCTCTTGTGTTTACAAGAGAACGGCGGACATTTTACGCACCTTCTATGAACCAGTTTTTCGTTGCTCTTGGCGCGTGCTTTGATTTTGTGGGAAATGTGAACTTCAAATCCAAATTTATAAAAATAAAAAAAAAACATGTAATACATAAGAATAGTTAGATTTTGTATAGGAATGCAATATAAATAATTCAAATGGCATTTGACATAATAAACTAATCAAAGACACACGATTTTATTTCCATAGGTCACTTGATTAGAAAAGATATCGTTATAATTTATAATTGGTTTTTCTTATTATCTGTTATAAAAAATAATTTTAATTAATTATTTAAATTATTTAATTACTTAAATATACTTCACTCGTGATTTCATCGGTCGTGAATTAATATTTCCGCTTGTCGATAAAATTAAATTTTGTATAAAAAATAACTTTGGTTGATAACAAATACACATAAAACTTCAAAACACTTATTTATGTATTTATGAATAGAATAATCTTATAGTTTCTCCCCTGTAAGAAATTTTAAAGTTTCGCGGTAAAACTGCAGACATTTTTTGTCTTCAACATCCAGAAATGTATAATTTACACTGGTGACTGAAGTACTGAACCACAGAATAGTAAACAAGCAGAAGTGCGACTCTCCGGCGGTACCTTTGATGTTTAGAAGCCAATTTTTGTGACCTTGCACGTGGCCGCCATGTTCTTGGCTTACAGCTCAAGCATATTAGGAGAAATTAGTCCTAATAAAATTTACAATCAAATGGTTGAAATTAATATTTACAACATGTTTGGCTTATTTCACGTCCGGTAAGTAACATTTCTTTTCAATAATTAATTATATTTACAAAATTTACATGAAACCTAACCTCAATTTATTTTCAGAAACTTCAAATAAATAACAATACAAAACGAAAAATAACATAACAAAGGAAGTTCACTAGTGGTTCACCTCAAATGTTCATCGCATAAACATTCGTAGTCTATCACATTATAACACGTGTTTTTTTAAAAATGCCATAAGGCGTGGCTGTGGAAAAGAAAATTCATGTCTTAGCTCCATTCATTTACTCTAAATTTTCAAATTTGGCATGTGTTAGATGTCAAGCTACGACATGAGTTTTAATTTTCATGGCCAACCTTTATGGCATTTTTAAAAAAACACATGTTACTATCCATTGGTACCCGAATTTGCTCGCCGTTGCCAAGATACAGTAGTCTAATTTTGCGACCCCGATTTCCAGGTCTCACAGAAACGGCCGGTGAGGGGGTGACTCAACCTGGGAAACCTCCCGTTCATGCATCTTTTACACTCCAGCCAATTTACTTGCTGCTCAAACTGCTGGACTTCCTCGACCTCTGTATCCTCGATGGACAGTAGCACTACTCTATTGCTGTTTAACAAAAAAGAAGCGGATTCTTAAAGTTTGATGTAGTGGAGTGTTATTCTGTTAAGAGTAGATGTGTTTTCATGTGTTTATTGTTTGTAGATTGACAAAAACTGCGCCCAATGTGATGTCTTTGGTTACGATTTATGTTTTGGCTTTATACGATGGACTCCTTTGATCTGGTCTGTTGGAAACTTTCCTCGGAACTATCTTCCTCCGCTCATGGTGGCCCTTCGCTCGACATGGATCGTCTTGCGCACTTGACGTTCAAACCAGTGCGCTTTTCTGACTTTGTCGTAGAAATTTGTGTCTTTTGTAATCGTTTAAGTTTAAGGTAATTAGTAATTATCACTGCAATATGTACAGTGCGTTTCTTGTAAAGTAGGTTATTTTTTGAATTTGTAAAATTTACCTGTTGGTGTCTTTTGGAAAAAGGAAAAACTAGCTTTGCACTTCATCAGGGGTATAATCAATCATGCCGAAGAAGTCTGTAGATGCAAGGAAATCCAACAGAAGCATATAAACATAGAAAAACAAAATTTATTCGTTTATATAAACAACATAAAATCAAAATATTGAGAACAAAACGGCAAGCGGTAAGGCGGTAAGGTTAATAATGATAAGCCGAGAATATGGCCATCATACCTGCGCGGACTTAACCGATGCGTGGGGGTCGCATTTCTGCAGTTCAGGCGTACTCCGCCAAGCACTGCTTACAGGGCGCTTTCTTAACCTAAAATCTTGACAGTTCTGTAACATGTAAAAGGTGGATGAGTTCGTGTAAGAACAATTAAAGTTACTGTTGTAAAAATTTGAGCATACTGGATATTATTTAAGTTGGAATAAGGTGGAGTATTTATGTCCAATTTCGACAACTTAATTTAGCATTAAACTATTACGGTTTTAGATTAAAATCTTACCTGCATATACTCAGAATTTCTGTGGTAAGTTACTACATGTATAATAAAGCTTCTTTTCTCATTGTGCGTAATTATCAACGCCCTTTTTAACACGTTTTACATTATAAAAAGTCGAAACTCTTTCATGTAACTTGTTGTAATTATTCATAACACGAAAGTGCCAGTCTTTCTTTATTGCGCAAGCGTACTTCACTCCGACGAGATCAAATGATTTGTGCATGAATCTATAAAGTTTATACCACATAAATTATGTTGTACTACGGTAATTACAATATTAATTAATTTTGCGTGAACTCACTTTGATTGACAGTACACTTCACTCATTGCCGTCAGTGCCCCGTAACCAGCGCCAAAGTGTCGACTTTTGGCGTTTTCTCGAGCACAAAAATTCAATGTAAATTTTTCAAAACGCCCAGGCCAGTGAGAACTTGCTTTTGATTTAGAAGGCCATGGTCCTGCGCAATGAAGTTTTATGTATTTCTAATACTGTCTCACTCTCACTTACACATTTCACACTTCTATCGCTTCTATCATTGTCTAAGAATTTGGAACATTAGATGTACTCTTCTTATACAAAGAATGCGTTATCCACGTTAGTCTATGTAATCAAAGGTTAAGACATACGGCGCAATTTTTGGGCTAAATTGGATGAGATAAGAGGGAAGTTCAAAATTAGGTGGTACCAACCGGTTTATCGTTACTATTTTCTTTCTGTAACTACAAAGCCGTATTGAAATAAAAAGCAG
Source organism: Dorcus hopei (assembly GCA_033060865.1). Lineage (NCBI taxonomy): Eukaryota > Metazoa > Arthropoda > Insecta > Coleoptera > Lucanidae > Dorcus > Dorcus hopei. The sequence goes on along the minus strand of CM065424.1, from coordinate 20,146,946 downwards.
ACGGATTGTATATATATACAAACTGAATAATTCAGTTTAACTAATTTAATTAACCTACCTCAAAACAAAGAACAATTACTAACCTCAAAATATCCGTCTGCACCACATACACGTAGGCCATTTCACAATTCACCGAATGTAATCGGTATGTTAAACCGGGGCCCCTACCAACGCATCATTAAATTATACAACCACTGAAGTCTGCAGGTAGATTCCGTTCCTCAATTCGAGTCGAATTCGTTATTCTTGCCACTATCTAATTCGACTCGAATTGGGGAACCGTCCGAACGGAATCTGCCTGCTGGAATGCTCAGGTGGTTGAGAAATTAAACCGGTAGACCAAATTCTGAAACATGCCCATTTCTAGCACGAAAATGGCTACCGACCTTGGTAAATGAGGTTGAAAATCGCTTGCGACCAATAGAAATTGATTTCACCATTAGGCGTTTTCCCGTTAGCTCTGAATTTTGCGCACTTGCTGACCTATGACCTATGACAAGCAATAATTTACATAATATACAAAAAAATTATTTGTAAATTTATGGTTGCGATACATTTCATAAATAATACTGCTTATTGTAACTTGAGTTGCATCATCCACATCAACATTAGGCTTAGCTCTGGTTCGTTTCCTTTTAGGTGAAGGCAAGGGTTGATTTTCTTTTGATGCCGTTGAAATTCTACTAATAGTAGCAATACTTAAGCCACATGCTTCAGCAGCACGCTAAAATAAAATCGTGTTTTTATGTAATTCATAATAAGTATACAACTGTAATACCTCTCTAACAGCGCCTAATGGTAGCAATGGACCACCATTGTCACGTTCTCTTTCGAAGTAGTTGATGAGACGACTGACAACTTCCTTCGTCTGTTTACATAAATTTTTAGGCATGTTGCACGAAACTCAACACACGTTAAGTAGTTTTGACAAAAACTGTTTTAGGTCGTAAAAATTTAGTAAACTATAGGGACCGTGCACATGCGATGACAGCGCCACCAATGGCCATATTTTGCATAAGTGGTATGAAAACACGAGTGACAGTATGATGACAGTTCGAATGTACATCTATCATTTCAAATGCCCAGTGTGCATTTGAACTTGAATTTTGTAATTAATTTTATACCAGAAGATCAAATAGTTATTATGTACTACAACTGTAAATTGTCATAAGAGTTATAGTAACAGGAAGAATGTTAAACTTTACAATTATCCAGACAGTAGCAAGAAAATATATATGGATTGAAACATTTAAGTTTGTATTCTGTTTTGAAAGTGATTCATAGATTTCAATATCGATTAGTCATTAAGTACAACGTACTCTATTCGAAAAATGTGCAGGAGACTCAGATGAAATGAAAGTTTGAAGAATTTCATGAGAAGTCGGAAAGCAAGTCAACAAATGTAGGCCAGTTTCAAATGCGGTTGATGATTAACGGATGGTTAGTCTTGGTATTGTGAATACATTTACGGTCAGGATACTGATGGTATGCGTTTCATGTGAAGAAGTCAATATAAACAATAGCCCCAACCGATCATCAGACCGATTTCATGTCAAATGCATGTGGAACATGTTTTATACTATTTAACTGGAATACTTTGTGTTAATTGTATTAAAAGACTGATTATATTAGTGATGTTTCTTAAATTGAGGTTTGTACTCAGATTTTTGTTTAATTTATAGCACTTTTACATTAATTCTATGAGTCACTCTCGTTATCCATTTTATTTATACAAATGGGTGTAAAAGAGCAAAAAAGAGTGAAGAATACGTTCCAGTTAGGCAAATTTCCATAAATTTGTGTACGGAGGTCATGCATTTAAAATCCACTGTGTTTGAAAGGAAAAATTTAGAAATAACGGAAAACGCCCATGTCCAACAATAATCAACTGCCGATCTTCTGATGTGTTTTTTGAAATACTGTGCTCATAAACAATAGAATTCAATTTGTAATATATTTTCACATCTATTAGTGACACTACGCAGGATTTGCATAAATTTTGCATATTTAGAAATTGTACTGATCATCAAACAATAAAACTTGTTGCAAGATTTGAGTAAATTTAGAAAAAGCCCTAAATATTTTTAATACAATTACAAGAAATAACAACAAATCTGCGCACAACCAAAAATTTTATTGACCATCAATGCCATGCAAAATTTCTTCCGCAAATACCAAAATTTTCGCTTGGCTATTGAAGTTATGCATAGGATGACTGCGCCTGATGGCCGGCCATTACCAGCTGGTCGTCCACTTACATAAATAAGATTTTAAAATATATTTCAACATCCATTGTAATTGCAAAATTAAAAATTACAGAGTGACGTTAATAACGTCGCTTCAACGTGTCACATGTGTATTAACCTAAAAACAATGTTTTCATACCACTAATGCATAAATCACCGCCAGGCGTCGCTGAACGCAGGCATGTGCACGGTCCCTATAGAACGCAAAATGAAAGCAACTGAAACCACCACAAAACTAGTTGACATAACTAAATTGGCAACAACGACAAATTTTAAGGAATACCAATTCTCAAAACACAAATTCACTAGAATTTTACGGCTAATAATAAAATATATCGAGCATATTTACTTTACATTTATTATTCAGATTTCTTAAATTTTTATAGAAGAAGCATTTCATTGTGATTTTACAACGTTAATACATTAATAAGTTACTTTCAAAATTTCTTTTTCTTTCGTTTGATGGCAGACATAGCTAGCTTCTGACGACACGTCTGACGGAAATTTGAAGAAACTGTGAAGTTTTTCAGAACTGTGCGAATCACAGTTCATTGCAGCACACTTATTTCCACTTCTCTTGCTCATTGTATTTCACGCATTTCACACTACAGAAACCTTATCTAAAAACTCAAACAAGCAGAGCATTTACTCGTATAGTAACAAATCAAAAAAACAACAGTGTTTGGATTAATAAAAATAAACCAACATGGATGTTGAGGGTTGTTATGTTACTTGAGTAGATATAAAAAACAGACCACACCCTTTTTTCCCCATTTGAAATGCATTGACTTCCGGTCCAGTTTTCTGCCTCATCTGAGCCCATGGTAAAGAGTGAGATGGAGCTCCAGAGAGAGAGACGGAGACAACGTAGTTCTGGCGTCCGTCCGCCAGATGCCACCGGCGCTGCTGCCATTTTCGTTAGTTCGGAAATTGTCCGCCAGATGCCTCCGGCGCTGCTGCCATTTTCGTTAGTTCGGAAATTGTCCGCCAGATGGCAGTGGCGCTGCGTCGTCGGAGCGTTAGTTCGGGAATTGTCCGTCGGGTGTCGCCACCGGCGCTCCGCTGCGGAATTTTTTCCTCCGTCCGGAGAGAGATTCGAACCCTTTCCCCGACGTTCCTGAGCCGTCCACCTAAGCCGCTCGGCCGTTGAGTCACTTGTTCGTATCCGTTCGAGATGTGTAATATTAACGACGCGACGCGCGGCGAATGATGTCCTTATTTTTTTCGTCGAACACGGATGCGATGCTGGTTGCGTCAATTTTTTTCCTCCGTCCGGAGAGAGATTCGAACCCGTTCCTCGGCGTTCGTGAGGCGTCCACCTAAGCCGCTCGACCGTTCGGTCAGTTGCTCGTATCGGTTCGAAATGTGTAATAATAATAACGACGCGCGGCGAGAAGGATGTCGTTTTATTTTTCGTCGAACACGGATGCGATGTTGGTTGCTTCTGGCGGTGTCCATCTGGTGACGAATTGCGAAAGGACGATCGCCGGCGTCCATCTCGGAGGCGTCGCGTCGGTAGGTTTCTACGCGCGCGGGAGCATATAGATCGCTGCACGCAGAGCGGCGGCGGCAATTTCGAAAAAATGGGTCCTCGGGGCGTGCGCATTTCCGCGAGCAGAGGCGGACGAAAACGATTCCGACGTGCGTATTAAAAAATAAAAGATGCGTTTTCCTTACGTATGTAGTTTATTACTATGAAAAAAACTTATATTCATAACTTGATAATAAATATTTACAAATTACATTTGCGTTAGTCATGGAACAAATACTGTAATTGTTTGTGTGATGCAGGCAAGATGAATTTCTTTTGTTTAAATTCGGACAGTCAGGATCGGATTCCAGGTTTACGATTTCTATCGCTGGTAAATGCTCTTGGAGGAAATTTGCTTTTTGGTGACCTTTTACGTAGATTCGCTCATATCCGTGTGTAAATTGATGAAGAATATTCTTCACTTGTCTGTAAGGAATGTAACCGTCAGAGTAGCGTAGATGATGATAATTATTTTCCAGCCAAATAATTTGTCTTTTATGTTCCTTTTTTAATTTGTTGAAAGGAACGTCGGGTGGGCCGAATACGAAATGTGCTATGCCACACGCGTCTCTGATTGCCAATTCTTTTACCACAAAACGTTCCAATTGGAATCCTTCTATATCAATAACTAGCGATTTTACGTTTGCTTCTTTCTTGTACAATTCGTGCTTCCGGAGTAGAATAGGGTCGAAAATTTTCGATAATTTCTTAATACGTTCACGGAAACGGATTCTATCGCGTGCGTTTTACATGCAGTTATTGTCTTGCTCTTCTTCTTCATCATCATTCGCGTTAAATTCTATTACAACGGCCGGTTCTTTGGCAAATGTTACGTTTTTCTTCATAATTTCGCGTACACTCACCACTCCATGAAGCAAACGCAAAGACTGAGCGAGAAAATGCACTCGGCCTTCTTTCCTTTGGAGTGGAGGGGAAAATAAAAGCACTCATTGTTTAAAAAAATATATTTCAGATAATTAAATACATAAAATAATATATATTTTGTTTAAATTATATCTCTAACTATATTCGTTGCAGGGTTATATTCAACGATCTTGTCGTGGATAATTAGACAATATGCGACCATATCCGCCTTAAATTCCTGTTCGCTCTCTAATTCTAATTTAATGTCGACAGTCGAAGATTTTACGGACTCGTTCTGTTTCGAACAGTCTATAACGTAGAGAGCTTTCTTTTTGAATTCCGCCAAATTTAAAATCGGTTCGTTGCCACGTCCGTAATAACTGTTTTGAAAATCTGCGTACATCAGATAAGCAATGTCGAATTTATTTTTACTAATTTCGAGATTTAAATTTTTATACGGATAACTTTCAGAATTGAGATGTAATTTAATATTTCGAATGTGTGCGTGATCAAATTCTGACGCGTTTTTAGTAGGTTTGTCTTTTCTAGCGTCTTGGAAAGCGACGATAACATACCTAGGTTTTTCTAAATTCGTAGACGTTCTTATTGGCCAAACATCATTAAGGGTTGGGCGCATGCTTGGTAATTCATGTAGTTCCCATTGTCGATAAGGAATGAAAATTGATTTTGACTCTTGTAGAAACTGTAGCATTTTCAATTTCATCTCGTCATTGAGCGTAATGTGCGGCACGTGCCATTCGATTTTTTCTAAGCTTATGCTCGCCGTTTTCGTTCCCGTACTCATGTAACAATTATTGTCACTTCTGGAACGAAGTAATATTATTTCTTGTTTGGCGTTCATTATGATTTTCTTGTAGTCCTCGCAGAAGCCGAGCAGAAATTTTAACGGTATGCATGCCATAAATTTATCGTCTAATAAAGTCGGATGCTGGTCCTGAAAGGGCACCCATCCGGCCACTTGTAATACTTTACTTTCCGCATCGTTATAGGATAGGTACGCCTTAATGGTAGTTGTCACGCCTACATTTCGAACTTTATCTATTTCCTTACCGTCGATTTCGTATCGGATCTCTTCAAAAAGGAACGAATAAGGGTTATTTGTCAGTCGACACTCGCCGGTACCTTCGTCGCTCGGCCTCAAAGTTCCTCGATGTACAGATAACTTTCGTGCGGATAGGTGTAAATATCTTGATGATTGATTAAGATTCTCACTTCGTCGTTGTTGTTAAAATTCTTGTACGTCGGAGAATACCAGTGAAATTGCTTCTTAACGATAACTTCGTCGAAGTCGAGTCCTTCGGATAGATGCAACATTACCGTCGATATTTTTCACTTTATAGCCTAAACTTTGCAAGAACAATATATTGCTCGATGTTAACCTTTGGGGAGCTGTCTTCTGAATGATGAATTCTGCGGGCTTGTTTTGTATATTATTACTGCTACCGTTATTTTTGTCGTGGAAACGCAGGCCCATCACTTCACGTTTGCTTTTTCAATTCCAAACTGATTCGAACTTGTCACCTCTTAAATTTATCGACGATCCGTTCTGATCGAGTAACGACAACGTAATGTTATCGATCTTGCGCACTCTTACAGGTAAATAGACGATGTTGCTGGGATTAATATTTATGCTGTAACCGGGATCGACGGACGGTGAAAATTCAAAAACCGTATGCGACATCTTTTCGTTGTAAAACGAATCGGTAGCAATGTTACACTCCACGCGGATCGTCGTCACCTTTATAATTTCCACTGGTAAATCCGATTGATGTAATAGATTCGGTTCTAATATTTTCGGCGAGAAGCCCAACATTCGGACTATCGAATCTGGTTTTCAAAGTCGATCTTAAACATGCACTTAATTTCACATTTTAGCGTATTGTTGTTCGGTTTTAGCGAAAGCGTACCGTTTAATTCTGTCTGCAGGAATTTCTCCAGATCCTCCACTTCGTAGGAGCCCGTTGGAATTTCGATAATCTTGCCGTCGCCGTAATAAAATTTGTTATTCTTTAGCTCTTCAACGTTAGGCACAGTATTGTAGGTGTAAAGACTTAGTAATCCGATTTTATATTCGTAACGGGGATCCAGTTCGATAGGCGGGTAATAATTTGCCGAAAGTACGCTACTGTTGCCCACCAACGTGAACGTTCTCGACATGACTGCCCTCTTTATGTAAAAATTCCAAACATAGATGTCCACAATTGTTGGCGTTGAATTTTTGATATCTCTTGTGATTGTAGATTATTCGACTGCCCTCGAAATATCGAATCACTTCCGACGGCGGCGGAAGATTTCCAAAACTGTCGAAATACAGCACGTGTTTATTTCTTTTAAAATAAGCGACCCAGTGCGTTCCGGGACCGTTTTTCGAATCTAAATTTATTACGCCGCTTTCGAATTTACGAGGTTTTCTAGGTAAATCGTCACGCATAAAGACGCCTCTGAAATGTGGCACGTTTTTGTTTGCAAATTTCGCCAGATGGAAATCGGTCAGGGCTGTTCGGGGCAGTCCATCAATTAGTTTTTGTTGTTTCGGTTGACGAATGTAGAGACCGAGACCCTTACGATACGGTTTCAAATATAATCCGTCGCCCTTCTTTCCCAGCGCGATGGTCTCCATCGTTCGATTGTGTCGTTTTGCTTCTTCCAACTTCCTTCTCGCCTCCTTAGCTCTGCCAATTGCGTGCGCAATGCTCGCGGATCCTCCGGCAAGGGAACCCGCCGCGCTGAGACCCGCTAACAACGGTATGAGAAACGGTATGACGCCTCCTACTTTCGGAACGGGTATCACTCGAGGTTTTCGAATGTTCTTCTTACCGCCGGCCTGTTTCCGGGCAACCTTGGCCGATGCTCTCGCGAGTTTTATAGCTTCGTTCGCATTGTCCAGACGATCGAATTTTTTGACATTGTTGCGAATTTTCCTGACAACTTCTCCCAAGGCCACTTTACGAGAACCTCCGCCGTGACCGCTTCCGAGTTTTCGTTTGATTTTCATCGCAGAAGTAACAGCAAGAGACGCTATTCTCTCTCCGGGTTTCGCGTCTTTCGATTTAACGCGATTCCAAGCGCGCTCTTCTAGCTTCTTGTCTGCCAAATGTCTGTTCGGTAAATCTTTGTACCTGGAGTACGCTATGTCGTGTTCTTTGCAGGCTCGATCTAATTCGTTAATGCCGACGTCTCCGCGTTCCAAACGCTCTTTTAATTTCGTACCGGGTCCGCAGAATTGATAACCTCCGGGTAGATGCAATTCGAACGGTAATTTATTGATGAGAGAATTTAAGAGACCTGCACCACTACGCGCAGTCATTTGGTCTGAGAGACACTGCGCGGTCAACAGAAGCAGAAGCTAAATTTATATGTGTGTGTGCGTGCGCGCGCGTGTACGTGAAACATGCGAATTGTCAAGCAGGGGCATAAGCTTCCCGTAATGAACATGAATTTTTTGTGCGAAGAGACAGAATTGAACCGTCATCCTTTATTACCCTCAACGATGAGATGTCTCGTCGCGGGAACGTCAAATTCTGGAAAAACCAACATCGCGATTTCTTTGATCGTCCATCCGAACGGTCTGTCCTTCGAAAATGTCTACGTTTACTCCAAGTCCCTGTATCAACCGAAATATCGAGCGTTGGAGCAAATTCTAAGTGAAGTGAAAGAAGTAAACTACTTTGCGTTCAAGGACAACGAAGAAATACTGAATCCGGAGGATGCAAAAGAGAATTCGGTTTTCATATTCGACGACGTCGCTTGCGATAAGCAGGATAAGATACGAGATTACTTTAGCATGGGTCGTCATAAAAGGATTAATTGCTTTTATCTCTGTCAAACTTACACCCGAATCCCTAAACATTTAATTCGCGACAACGCTAACTTTTTGATTTTATTTAAACAAGACGAGACGAATTTGCGGCATATATTTGAGGACCACGTATGCATGGACATGTCATTCGATCAATTTAAGTCGATGTGTGCTGAGTGTTGGAAGGAGAAATACGGGTTTATTTGCATTGATAAGGAGCATGATATAAAAGACGGAAGATATCGTAAAGGATTTGACAGTTACATACTGATATAAGCGTCGCCGCATCCAGACAATTAAAACAGTATCGAAACAGCTTTACAACCGGTAGCTGATCGGTAGAACAACAGCTTTACAACTGCTCGGAAACGGATATTAACCGGCGGAAGAACTGGACCAGACAAATAAAACAGCTTTACAACTGGTTTTAACTGCTCGGAAACTGGGCAATTGGTTTAAGAATGGACAAAAAGAAGAAAATGAAATTAGAAATTATCAAAGCAAGTAAAGCAATAAGAAACAAGTATCTGGCTTTGAAAAGAGGTAAATTGGAACGAGACTATGAGCTGGCGCAAAAGTATAAACCGATCACCAAGTCTCTCAAAGAGCTTGAGCGAACGGTAAAAACTGAAAAAGATTCCGCTAATTACTTACCTGTAAAGAAATCTGCCGACGATAGCATGGCGGAACCAGAAAGAAAACTGCAATAGCAAGTCGTTCTTCCACAATCCAGTTTTGTTGAATCGGAAGCTGCTGCCGGATATAGTCCGCTTTCGGACGTTGTTCCGCTTTCTTCGGACGTCCAAGAACGACCCAGTTTTGTTGCCGGACAACAACAACAACAACAACAACAACAACAACGACGATTCAGTCTTCCACAACCCAGTTTTGTTCAATCGGAAGATGTTGCCGGATATGATCCGTTTTCGTCCGAGGAGGAAGAAGAAATCGATGAAGAGAGAAGACTTTCCGATTTCCAAAATTTGTATCAAATAATGTCTCCCACTCCTAGAGACGAATACCTTAAGATGTACGATCCACTTCCCAGAGGATACATTGATGGTTTATTACAAGACGTCCGTAATGAGTACGACAATGTGTACGGCATTCGCTATAATCCTGTTACGGACGCTTGGCGAATCGGCGATAGCGACGTGCAATTAAAAAAAAGATTTGATAATTAAAGGAATTACATATATTGGCACACCGGGGCTTTATGAATTACTCTTTAAAAAGCAACCGATCGGTCATAAGAACGAAGATCTCGAGAACTATCATCATATACTAGATCGCACGCACGCTCACAGAAGAGGCAATGATCCGGCAGGGCAAATAAAGGGAAGTCGAAGTGAAAAATACAAAAATATAATTCAACCGTTGTTCGAAAGAAGATCTCGCTCTAAAACTTGGAGCGGTAAAGGATTAGAAGTTGAAAATAAACCGTTTCAGTATATATACTGGGATAACATCAACGAGCTGGTGGATCGTCTGAAATTGTTGAAGGCTTCTCAACAGGCGGGACACACGGGCCATAATAACGAGATTATTGCGATCATCGAAGAACTGAAAGAAGCCGATGTTATAGAATGAGCGTCGATAAATTCGGCAGATATTTACGTAAAACGAAAACAACTCGAGGGCCACCCGGTTTAGGATTTTCTCTTACAAGTGATAAACATTATGATATCGGGAACAAACGACTGTGCAACGTCGGCTCGAGCATCAATCCGAGAGACGCGACCAATAAAAAATACGTGGACGAGATAAAGGAAAAAATCAAAAATGATTCTAGGACCATACAAAATCAAGTTACGGACGTGAAATCGAAAATCGAAGGAATATTTCGATCGCAAGCTTTCTACCTCGGCAATCTGAAACGAGAGCTAAACGTATTTCGAGAACAAGTGAAGCTGATTAACGTTAGATTAGATAAGTTGGAGCAGCGGTTCGGTGAAGGGCACAGCAATGAGCCAAATTAAACGTGACGTCGTCAATGAGTTACACAAACCTGCGAGGAAAAATTTTTCGAGGAGATCCATAATTGTAAAGTCTGTGGACGATCTTTGGCAAGCTGATCTGTGCGAATGTATTCCTTACGCGCGTGAAAATAAAGGTTATAATTACATTTTAGTTGTCATAGATTGCTTTTCTAAGTATTTGTGGGCGCGACCGGTGAAAAGGAAGACAGGCGAGCTCGTAACTCAAGCTATGCTCGAAATATTGAATACCGACAAGAGGACGCCCGCAAATTTACACACCGACGAGGGAAAAGAGTTCTACAACCAAAAGTTTAAAGATTTGACAAATAGATACGGAATAAATCATTACTCAACATTTTCTCCGATAAAGGCCGCCATGGTAGAGAGAGTTATACGGACAATTAAAGAAAACTTGTACAGAGAATTCAGTATGCGCGGCAAATTTAAATGGTTCGATTTATTGCAAACGATCGTGGACAAATATAACGCGAGCGTGCACAGAACAATATTCATGGCTCCTAAAGATGTGAACAAGACAAATGAAAAGACGCTTTTAGAAACGGTATACAATAAGATTAAAATTGCGGGCAAAGCGAAGTTTCGTGTCGGTGATGTCGTTCGCATCAGCAAATATAAAGGAGTATTCCAAAAGGGATTTACCCCGTCGTGGTCCACGGAACTGTTCAAAATCGTTAAAATTCAAGTTACTAATCCCGTTACTTACCTGCTAGAAGACATGTCGAAGCAACCGATTTTGGGCGCCTTCTATAACGAAGAACTCCAACGAGCTAAACACGAGGATGTTTATTTGGTGGAAAAAATTTTGAGAAAAAAAGGAGGAAAAGCCTACGTGAAATGGTTGGGCATTCCTGAAAAATCTTGGGTTAAACTGTCAAATATTGTTTAATTGTATGAACGTATAGAAATAAATTGATTTGCTTTTTTTTTAAAGAAAAATAGTTTTATTATTTAAAAAGCACATTTTATATGGCACATACAAATTATCGTTAACAATATATTAAAAAACAGTGCGATACAACTTACGAAAATGCAAGCGAACAATAAGTATTTTCATTATCGTTATACAAAAACAAATTATCAATTTGCGTTAAGTTGACATATTCCGAGTCGAAAAAGAATCTGCATATTCGTGCGAAATATTTAACGCAATCTTCCAGTCGCTGTCTTCAACTTGCCGACGACCTTGATGAAAACAACGAAGTTTGTAATACAGCAACGTCTGATCTTGATTTGTTAAATTTACGTCGAACATGTTTGAACCTTTCCATGCAAGCTGAATCCAATCCTCAGGCCAAACGCTATTTTCGTAATCTGTACACACGTAACACTCAGTTATGTTCGAATTATTAATGTTTATATAAAACGTATGGTTCGCAATTACCGCGAAAACAATCGCGGCAGCAAGGAGACCCATTTTCACACGGACGCACTCTCGTCGTCGTCGTTTAGGCACACAGGACACAAATGCAGAGAAATCGGAGGTCCGTCCCACTGCGTTTCGCCGGTGTTATAATGTAAATAACAAGGTAATTTACGCTGCAGCTCTTTATCTTGCTTCAAACGATCGGGTAATCGCTCCCAAATATCAATTAAATTTAACGTAGATTGTTGCAGTAAAATGTATCTGGGAATGTAGGGAATTAGATCCGTATCGATATTGCTCAAACCGAAATTTTGATTGTTATATTCCAATATTTTATCCACGATTTCAAGTATCTCTTCTAACGTTTTCATTGCGACTGACCGACGACGGTTGATCCCATTAAAATCGAGTTTTTATATCTCCCCAAGTCGAGTTTTATTTTGTCCTCGTGATTTGCCAACAATTCCAGCAAACAATCGATACTTTCTGAATACCATTGCACATTTCCGTCCTCTGCTTTCGGGATTTCGATAATAAAATTACGGGCATACGAAATTAAATTTTCATTATCCGGGAGATAAGTGGCGATTAATTCTATAATTTTATTGTAGTAGCCGTTGAACGTAAGTTTTTCGAGCCTTTTGATGCGGTAACCGACGACATGTAATAATTTACTTAATATTTTAAACATAAATTTATCCAATTCTATTTCTGTTTCGCCTTTAATAATTTTCACTTTAAATTTACCTTTGGACTCGATAAAAAATAATTTGATATCACTGTCGCAAAGCTCGAAATTGGAAATCGTCTTCGTGTCCGCACATTGTTGGCACCTCGTAATTTTTAATTTCAGATGATCTTCGATGCGAGGAAAGTACTCGATGAATTGATTCCACTCGTCACCGTTAAATGTTAAACATTTTGGTTTTGAGCTGTACGTTAGTTTTACTAACGGTTCAAAATTATTCGTTACACTGAGTCCCGTTGAAATCTTTGCAGATCTGCTTAGCTTGTAAGACACCTCGCTAACAAAACGAAAATCACTATTTCGTCTGCATTCTTGCAGAAAACTTTCCAGAAACTCTAACGACGATGATGCCATTTTCAGATGTATACTTGCACTTATTTACGCACGTCGCGAGACTAAACGATCGAAAGCAAACTTACGGTCTTAAATAAGGAGGAGAGGAAAAATGTGAGCGTAATTTATTTTAAACCAATAAAAGACGTATTATACACGATGTTTCATAACTCGAAGTGAAGAATTAAGGAACGTGTACGCGGTGATAAAAATGTTAAATATTTTTGTAAGTTATGAAATAAATATTTTACTTTTTATCACCCCGTATAAGTTTCTTAATTCTACGCCGCGAGTTATGAAACATCCTGTATTTTTAATTTTAAATCTAATGCGCACACGTAGATTACTCAATGCATTGCAATTTACTGATAAAAAAATGCGCGGCGAACTGCAGTACAGCACTTTAGTTTGTATCATCTGTCCCTACAGAAAAGAGTTCATTTTACGTTTTCTCTGTGCGCGTTAATTATGGATACCATTTCGAATATAAATAGTGCTACTTCGTTAAAATCATTACCTATTAAGAAGTTGTCGGAGCTGGAAATCGGCCGCAAGTATCCGTTGTCCGATTTAAAATATGTAAAAACGAAATTTGGAGAATCATTGCTGGCGGAAATCGATCAGGAGTTTGTCGTGTTTCTGCCTCGTCGATTTAACAAGGCCATACCCGAAGATAAGATAGGTGACGTGTTGTCTTCGCAATGCGGCTTGATTTACAAAGGATTGGTGAAATTAGCAAGTAAACCACAACCGGCATATGATATTGAATTTGAGAAATATTAAAAATACAAGTAAGTACAAAATTTATTATCTTATTTCAAGTCACTAGAATTATGGTCTCTTTTTTTTTCAGCTTGTTAAAGTAAAAAATATTAGCTTAGTTATAAACATAATTTTAAAATTAGATTATTATTAAATATTGAAATGGATTTACGAGAATATTTAAATGTGTTTCGCTTATTGGATGAGTGCGCCGATAAATCAGATGCTTATAAAATTGCAAAACTAAACAAAAAAAATATTAAAACATTAAACGAGCTAATGAGAAATTGTCCGTCGGTGCACGATAAGAAACAAATTGAAAGCTTAATTGCAAAATTACATTCATTCGACGTAAAACTGGAATTAAAAATTAAAACGTTGCCGATTGGTCGAGGTTTAAGAACAAGTCGTCGTCGTCGTCCCGGAACAGAACGGAGAATTAATAAAATCAACCGAATTCAGTGGAAGGATGTAAGTTTTAAATTAAATGCGTACGTATTTTTTCTAATTTTTTAATTTACAGCTGCAATCTGCATTTAAAAGCAGAATTCGTACCGGAGTAATAATCAATAAAACTCATACACAATCGCGAAGCTTTTTCCTAGACGCCTCGTCTCTGATTAGAACTAGAATCGGAAATCAATTGGTGAAAACGCCTTCGATGAAGATAAATTTGGTATTTTGCGGTGAATTTGTAAAACCTCAAACCGATGTCTCGGAATATAAGTTTTTCAATACCAAAAATCACGTGATCAATATTGGAGCAAATGTAGACGAAATTTTAAACGAACTGTTTAACGAAATCATGGTGCAGGTAAGTTTAAAACGAAATAAGCTGCCAGATATTAATTTTCTTTTTTTTCACTTTCTTATCAGCTTTCAGAATATCAAGAGAGGGACAGCGGTTGGTCGTTATCGGCAATCGTGAATCTGGTCGTGGCGTTTTGCAAGTACACGCCGTTGAGAGGAGGAGGAAAGAAAAATAACGGTAGCACTTACGTGGACCTGCCGGACGTACTTCGGCGAAAAAGTAACGTCATATTGAACATCAAAAATCAAGACCGACGATGCTTCGCGTATTGCCTTTTGGCGCACCTATTTCCGGCGAGAAACGGTCAAGATACGTGCGATCCTTCTACGTACCGTCAAAATATATACGATTTTTTTAGTTTTAAAGGTATATGTTTTCCTGTAAATCTGTGCGACTTACAGAAATTCGAAAACGCCAATAAATTTATTTCAATTAACGTATACGGTTATGAAAACAAGAGCATCGTGGGTCCACTTTATCATACAAAAAATGTCAAAAACTGCCACGTAAATTTATTATATTTAAAGAAAAGTCAACGCGTAGGTCATTTTTGTCTCATTAAAAATTTATCAGAACTGTGCAGGTATCAAATTTCATCAAACATGCGTGTCAAGTTCATTTGCGATCGCTGCTTGTGTTATTTTTCATCCAAGGACAAATTAAATCGTCATGTGTCAGATTGCTCGCGTCATGAGGCCGTAAAAATTGAATTACCTAAAGACGGAGAAAACATTGTTAAATTCAAACAATTTGCGGCCACCATGCCTTTGCCGTTTGTCATTTACGCGAACTTCGAAGCTCTAACGAAACCTATTCATTCCTGTGACGATACTCTAGAAAAAGCATTCACGAACGCCTATCAACGGCACGAAGCCTTTAGCGTTGCATATTTAACAGTCTGTTCTTACGATGATCGACTAAATCATTTTGAAATTTATCGCGGCGAAAACCCGGCTGAGTGGTTCGTAAATAAATTATTAGGAGAAGCAACAAATGTTCAAGAAATATTAAAAAATCACATTACCGTTCCTATGAAAGATTTAACGTTCGAAGAATCTACGGCACATGCAAATGCCGAAAAGTGTGAGATTTGTGATTCTAATTTTAACGAAAATAATACTAAAACTTATCACCAAGACCATTTTACCGGGAACTATATTGCAGCTTTGTGCAATAATTGTAATTTACAATGTCGCGTTAAAAATATTATTCCCGTGATTTTACACAATTTATCTCATTACGATAGTCACTTTATAATAGAAGCGCTGGCAAACGTAAACGATGAAAATGTAGAAATTTTAGCAAACACAACTGAAACTTACATATCGTTCTCGAAAAGGGTAGGCGATGTGAAATTACGTTTCTTAGATTCGTTTCGTTTCATGCCCTCGTCTCTTGAAACATTAGCGAAAAATTTGAAACCAGAACAAATAAAGTTCGTACAAAAAGCGTTTCCGAATCCCGATTCTTATAAATTAGTAACTCGTAAAGGATGTTTTCCGTATGATTACGTGAATTTGTTGACAAATTGGAAGAGACAAGTCTTCCCGATAAATCCCTATTTTATAATAAATTACATGGCGAAAACGTCAACGATGAGGATTACCAGCACGCCGTAAACGTTTGGCAACATTTTCAATGTAAAACTCTCGGTGAATACGCGGACTTGTATTTAAAATTGACGTATTTCTATTGGCAGACATTTTGAAAATTTTAGAAAATTGACTTTCAAAACTTACGGGTTAGATGCGTGTGGATTCTTCACAGCTCCGGGCCTATCATTTTCGGCGGCCCTTAAAACAACAAAAATTGAACTTCCCTTTACAAGACATCGATATGATTTTATTTATAGAAAAAGGTTTACGCGGCGGTATAACTCAAGTTAGTTCCCGATATGCAAAAGCGAATTCTGTACACATGGGAACCGATTTCGACCCTGATAAGGAAATTAGCGAAATTATTTACGTAGACGCGAACGGACTCTATTCTTACGCGATGACGACAAAATTACCGTGCGACAACTTCAACTGGGTATGTGACGAAAAATTAACGAATCTTTTAGAAATGCTCAGTACGACCGACATTGACTGTTCGATGTATTACGGGGATGAAACGGGTAAATCTTGTGTTTTAGAAGTTGACTTAGAATATCCTGAAGATTTGCACGATTCCCATATATTTTTTCCATTTTGTCCGGAACACATATCCACCACAGGTAAAAAGGACGACAAAAAATAATGCTAACTTTATGTAATAAAGAAAAGTACGTCCTCCATTTAAGCGTTTTACTTCAAAGTTTAAAACACGGCTTAAAATTAAAAACAATTCATCGTGCGATAGAATTTGACGAGAGCAATTGGTTAGAAAAATACATTAAATTAAATAGCGATCTGAGGGCAAAATCTACGAACGCTTTCGATAAAGATTTTACAAGGGCATGTCGAATATGGTTTTCGGAAAACTTATGGAATCTGTACGCAAATACAGAAATATCGTGTTGACAAAGAAATGGAAATCCGCTGAAAATATATTAGTCAACCAAATTTCAAAAAAGCTACGATTTTCAATGAGAATCTGGTCGCAATTGAACTGAACAAATTATCCGTGAAATTTGATAAACCGATCTACGTTGGCATGGCAGTCCTTGACATTTCAAAAACAGTCATGTATAGTTTTCTTTATGATTACATCAGAGAAAATGTGGAGCCCTTATTTAATGTCACAGTATGTTACACGGACACGGACAGTTTTATTTTTAAGTTCTCTCCAAAACATCCCGAACGCGTCTCGAGTATTTATGAAATTATAAAACGGGATGCAAATAAAATTTTTGACACTTCAGATTACGCCGCAGATAACCCTTTCGGAATACCTTTGGTAAATAAGAAAGTTATCGGTAAATTTAAAGACGAACTGTGCGGACAGATAATAACTGAGTTCATTGGAATTAGAGCTAAAGTTTACGCCATCAGAGTGGGAAAAGAAGTAAAATTTAAAAATTGAAGGGCGTAGGTCGTTCAGGAATTAAAAAAATAACTTTTCAGGATTATTATGACTGTTTGTTTGATAATAAAAAATTAATGTCAAAATTCAATAGCATCAGGTCAATAAATCATCAATTATTAACCGTTACCATAAATAAAACTGCCTTAGATGCTCAAGATGACAAACGACATTACGATCTTGTAACGGACATTCATTCGTTGCCGTTGGGACATTATAAATTAAAATGAAATTGTATGTAATTTTGTAATTATGTATTAAAATTAAATTATATG
Source organism: Dorcus hopei (assembly GCA_033060865.1). Classification (NCBI taxonomy): domain Eukaryota; kingdom Metazoa; phylum Arthropoda; class Insecta; order Coleoptera; family Lucanidae; genus Dorcus; species Dorcus hopei. The sequence continues at coordinate 20,129,190 of CM065424.1, read as the reverse complement.
TAATTTGTAATTATATTGTGTGTTAGTAAAGCATTTTGTATTATACATACGTAAGTAAAACGTATTTTTTATTTTTAGAATTTTATTTAAGACGTTTTACAATTATACAGACACGTCGGAATCGTTTTCGTCCGCCTCTGCTCGCGGAAATGCGCACGCCCCGAGGACCCATTTTTTCGAAATTGCCGCCGCCGCTCTGCGTGCAGCGATCTATATGCTCCCGCGCGTAGAAACCTACCGACGCGACGCCTCCGAGATGGACGCCGGCGATCGTCCTTTCGCAATTCGTCACCAGATGGACACCGCCAGAAGCAACCAACATCGCATCCGTGTTCGACGAAAAATAAAACGACATCCTTCTCGCCGCGCGTCGTTATTATTATTACACATTTCGAACCGATACGAGCAACTGACCGAACGGTCGAGCGGCTTAGGTGGACGCCTCACGAACGCCGAGGAACGGGTTCGAATCTCTCTCCGGACGGAGGAAAAAAATTGACGCAACCAGCATCGCATCCGTGTTCGACGAAAAAAATAAGGACATCATTCGCCGCGCGTCGCGTCGTTAATATTACACATCTCGAACGGATACGAACAAGTGACTCAACGGCCGAGCGGCTTAGGTGGACGGCTCAGGAACGTCGAGGAACGGGTTCGAATCTCTCTCCGGACGGAGGAAAAAATTCCGCAGCGGAGCGCCGGTGGCGACACCCGACGGACAATTCCCGAACTAACGCTCCGACGACGCAGCGCCACTGCCATCTGGCGGACAATTTCCGAACTAACGAAAATGGCAGCAGCGCCGGAGGCATCTGGCGGACAATTTCCGAACTAACGAAAATGGCAGCAGCGCCGGTGGCATCTGGCGGACGGACGCCAGAACTACGTTGTCTCCGTCTCTCTCTCTCTGAGCTCCATCTCACTCTTTACCATGGGCTCAGATGAGGCAGAAAACTGGACCGGAAGTCAATGCATTTCAAATGGGGAAAAAAGGGTGTGGTCTGTTTTTTATATCTACTTACTTGTTTAAATGTTTATCGCCTTCCTAAGAACATGGCTTCCTCGCGCATGTCACTTAAAAATTAGGAATGATTTAATTGCTTTACTTTCGCATCTGTATAATCTGTCAGCGTTTTCGATTGACCGCACTAGTGGGCACTCAGAGCATCTTCATCTCGTGTTATTACATGAGGTTAAAAGAAAATGCAAATACACTGTGTGCAACCGGTACATGTGAATCGAAAACGCTGTGACTCTAGGCTGCGTTCGAGAACTTTACTTGAGAGTAAATTTTACATATGAGAGTGGGGGTTATAAAGTAAGACAAAGTTACTTTTACTTTTCGAACGTCTGTTGTTTGCATATGTCACATGTCAGCAGTTTCAGTTATAACGATTATAACCAAAATCTATAATAACAAATTAAAGCTGGTTCTTGTCAGATGAAAATTGTATCACAAACTCTTTTAAACGGACACTAAATGGCGCACAAACTATACACAAACTAAACAAACTATAGGGACCGTGCACATGCGATGACAGCGCCACCAATGGCCATATTTTGCATAAGTGGTATGAAAACACGAGTGACAGTATGATGACAGTTCAAATGTACATCTGTCATTTCAAATGCCCAGTGTGCATTTGAACTTGAATTTTGTAATTAATTTCATACCAGAAGATCAAATAGTTATTATGTACTACAACTGTAAATTGTCATAAGAGTTATAGTAACAGGAAGAATGTTAAACTTTACAATTATCCAGACAGTAGCAAGAAAATGTATATGGATTGAAACATTTAAGTTTGTATGCCGTTTTGAAAGTGATTCATAGATTTCAATATCGTTTAGTCATTACGTACAACGTACTCTATTCGAAAAATGTGCAGGAGACTCAGATGAAATGAAAGTTTGAAGAATTTCATGAGAAGTCGGAAAGCAAGTCAACAAATGTAGGCCAGTTTCAAATGCGGTTGATGATTAAAGGATGGTTAGTCTTGGTATTGTGAATACATTTACGGTCAGGATACTGATGGTATGCGTATGCGTCATGTGAAGAAGTCAATATAAACAATAGCCCCAACCGATCATCAGACCGACTTCATGTCAAATGCATGTGGAACATGTTTTATACTATTTAACTGGAATACTTTGTGTTAATTGTATTAAAAGACTGATTATATTAGTGATGTTTCTTAAATTGAGGTTTGTACTCAGATTTTTGTTTAATTTATAGCACTTTTACATTAATTCTATGAGTCATTCTCGTTACCCATTTTATTTATACAAATGGGTGTAAAAGAGCAAAAAAGAGTGAAGAATACGTTCCAGTTAGGCAAATTTCCATAAATTTGTGTACGGAGGTCATGCATTTAAAATCCACTGTTTGAAAGGAAAAATTTAGAAATAACAGAAAACGCCCATGTCCAACAATAATCAACTGCCGATCTTCTGATGTGTTTTCTGAAATACTGTGCTCATAAACAATAGAATTCAATTTGTAATATATTTTCACATCTATTAGTGACACCACGCAGGATTTGCATAAATTTTGCATATTTAGAAATTGTACTGATCATCAAACAATAAAACTTGTTGCAAGATTTGAGTAAATTTAGAAATAGCCCTAAATATTTTTAATACAATTACAAGAAATAACAACAAATCTGCGCACAACCAAAAATTTTATTGACCATCAATGCCATGCAAAATTTCTTCCGCAAATACCAAAATTTTCGCTTGGCTATTGAAGTTATGCATAGGATGACTGCGCCTGATGGCCGGTCACTACCAGCTGGTCGTCCACTTACATAAATAAGATTTTAAAATATATTTCAACATCCACTGTAATTGCAAAATTAAAAATTACAGAGTAACGTTAATAACGTCGCTTCAACGTGTCACAGGTGTATTAACCTAAAAACAATGTTTTCATACCACTAATGCATAAATCACCGCCAGGCGTCGCTGAACGCAGGCATGTGCACGGTCCCTATAGGCGACTGCAAAAAACGTTTTCTACTTTTTTTGTATTGTACTTTTATTTCCTAATGGCCAGTTTACAGAAAATTTAATTGCAATGAAATTTTAATGACGTTGTTAATTTGACAGTTCGCAATGTAATTCTTACGGCAACTTATTCGTGATTAGTTTAATTCGAAATTAATGGCGGATTTCACAAACTTTACTTAAATTTAATCATCCGTTAAAAGTAAACGTTGCCATGGTTACATGTGTTCAAGGTATAGGAATGATTATTCTTAATCGATGATTAAAGTTAAGTGACGTTTGTGAAATCCAGCCTAAATATTTGATTTGCTTTCTGTAAACCCACCCTATGTGTACTAAAGGCGTTTTCGGAAATTCAGTCGGAGCAGTCAGGTTCTTGGAAAAGCGTTCGTAAATTAAACCTGGTTACTTGGTCTGCTTTCGAAAATTAGTACAGGTATGCGACCCAAGTAACTCTAGTCATTGAGTAGAGTTACATAGGTTCTGTCATGAGGTTATGTTCATCTACTTCCTTTTTTGAAGTTTGGGTAATTTGAAATGTGTGACATGTATTAACGAATAATTTGATCTGTTCTAATTAAAGTATTTAATTATTTGTCAATTATTTTGCACAAAATGACGGATTTACCAAATTTGGCCAGACGTGGTCATTCTGATACTGACCTGACAACCACATTCGCGTTCGAAAATTCACTAACCTGACTACTAAAGCGGCGTTTGCATTGGTATAGTAAATGAGTTAGTTACTTGTACCAATAACTTGCAAGACAGTCACTAACCTAATGTAAACTTTGTAGGTAAGTACTTGCACCAGCACTTGTACTAGCGGACCGACCAGGATAGTAAATAGCTTCCTAGGCTATTTACTTACCCATTAACCTTCCACCACTTCACTAAAATTTTACTGTCCGCGCCACTAGTCTCTGAACTCGCCTAACGTAAACACTTTTGTGCCACAGTGGGTAGTAGCTACCTACTATCGTGAGCACGTGTTGAATATAAATTTGCCTATTAATACATATTATTTAATTTTTCTATTCAAAATGAAGTGGTCCGAAGGGGATACAGTTAAATTTGTTGAGTTCTATAGGGAACATGAGTGCCTTTGGAATGTAACAAAGCCTATATATCGAAACAATCAAATGCGATTAGCGGCACTACAAAAAATTGTCGACGAGATGGGAATGGAGAGCTTTACAGTAGCCGATGCAAGAGCGAAAATTAAAAACTTCTCCACTGCAAAACTGGTACTAGTATACTAGCATTGCTTATATATGTCTAGTTGGTCAACCGACGGAAATTAATTTTAGTTCTGGACCAAGATTGACAGGGGGCGATGGACTAGAAGTGTAGCACTCCAGCGGACGTTAACAGGTTTGAATCTCCACTCATCAATTGTTTCCAATAAATGCCGTCTTAATTTGTTTGCGCTGTGTTGCACTGTGGTCATGTGGTGTTGCCGTGTATTTCACCGAGTTTCGTTATAGTTGTGAACATAATACTTAAATTAGTCACATTTTGTTCTAATTTCTCGACGAATTTTTTAGGATGTCGGGGAACAAATGTAGTTATTTTATGTGTGAAAAGAGCCTGAGAAGAAACCCTGGACTTAGAAAATTTATCTTTCCCATTCATTACGATGTACGATGTAAAAAATGGATTATAAATTCAGGTTAACGAACATTGCCGCTAATAAGGGAAAGTTCCCAACCCGAAAATTCAAAAAAACTGAAACTTTGTGGGTTAGTAGTTCACCCTACAGTGAACACGGAATTATTTTACCTGCCCAAAAAAGCCCTAAGTGAGCAAAAACACCCTTTGAAAATTCTGCTATTTTCGGTTTTCTGCAAATAACTCGGCAACCAATAGAGATAAAAATAAAAATTATATGACAAAATATTTATATTTTAAAACTCGGTAACCAATAGAGATAAAAATTAAAATTATATGACAAAATATTTACAACACAACAAAAGCAAATGAAAATTTAAAAAAATTACTGGTGGACACTGGAACCATTTGGATCCTATTTCCATTGCGGCACTCTACATGTTTTAAATGGAACACTCTATGCTCGATATTTTGCTGGAAAATTAATGTTTTTTGCTTAATTAATACTTTTCAAATTTAATGTAAATAGATTTAAAAATAAAAATTCTGGAATTCACATGTCGAGGGACTCTCAATATATTTATACACACTCTTAAAAATAGTTTGTGACGGAGAAATAAGAAAATTTAATTAAAAATTTTTTCACAGAAAGTTAACAAAAAAATAGGATCTTGTAACGAATTTTTATTTAAATAAATGTAAAACGATAAATAAAAATAAAACAAAATGCAGGCGATTTTGATATATTTTTTTAATATACAATCGTGTACAAAAAAGTGGACTGTTTTACGTCAATTTTATAATATAAAACTTTTGCCTGTTGGTTGTAATTATGAACTGAAACTTATGGATTACAATCAGTAATATTTATTTTTTGTCATCCGTAAATATCAGCTCATAATTACAATAACCTAGCAAAAATTTTATATTATAAAATTGGCTTAAAAAAGTCAACTTTTTTGTCCGCGACTGTACGTACGATATTTTTGTAAATTTTAGTGTGATAACAAATAAAACAAAAGTCTCAAATGTTCCAAATCTAAAGTAATTAAACGCAGGCTCTCGTTTTCCTGCAGATACAGGGTGGCCCAACGAAAACGAAACAGACTAAATATCTCCCAAGAAAATTTTTGCTTGAAAAAACGCAAAAATAGGTCGATTTATAATCCCAGGGGGACACTTTTCTATCCTATACCGAACTGTCATATGTCATCCCCCTCCCTTCCAGCTCTCTAACCAATAGAATTTAAATAGGAAATGTACCATGAATGGCATCTCATTGAAAAGGTAATTTTATAGAGTAATGTGAATATGAATGTCCGAAAATTTGATTTTAGCGCCCTCTTTCGGGGAAAAAATTGTTACAATTTATTAAATTTAAGTAACGTTTGTGAAATCCGCCATTAGTTTTCAATATCTTTACGTAATTTCAATTCGCACAGTAAATTACTATTAAAATTAGCTTTCATATGAGTTATCACTAGAGCTTTGAAAATATGCAAAATGCATGTTAAGTGCATATTCGCATGTTTATGACTTTTAACTGAAATGCACATGCATAAATGAAAATGCATATGCAAAAATATAAAAGCATATAATGGAGGATTTTGACCAAACGGGAAAAAATTTCACCAAATTTTACTTTATTTATCAATAATGAATAAATTTCAAATAAAATAATGTTTTGAATTTGTTAAAAATAAATTGAAGTTTAATAGGCCATATCTTACAGCTTGATATGTCACTGAGTTCAAAAACTGCTTGTTGTTGTAGATTTTTACACTCCATGACTTACCTTTATCAAAAATTTATTTGGACATATGGTATATCCATCTATTCTTGCGTTTTTTTAAACAAAAATTTTCTTGGAAGATATTCAGTCTGTTTCGTTTTTGTTGGGCCACCCTGTATATGTATTTACAAAGCGACGACAATTTCGTTCATATTCATCAAATCGGCTATAAATCAGATTTCAAGGAGCGGCTAAAACCTCCGCACGACTTCTTGTGGTGGGAGGGAATTAGCGGTTAATTTGAATTGTGCATACGGAAGTTAGGACTTCGCTATATTAAAGAAACCATTAAATACAAGTTTGATCATGAGAATAATTAAAAATGAGAATAATTAGAAATGAGAAAAAACTGTGGTATGAACACAAACATGCATGTACCGGGTGTCCCAAAACCCTCGTTTGAGACAGAAACAGTATATAGAGAGGCGCAAAAGAAACAACTTTTTTCAATACTTTTTTTTCCAAAAGTCAATAATAAAGGAATTATAGGCAATGAAAGAGGTTTGGAAAATATTGTTCTTTTGGCAATATCTTCTGGTTCCTTAAAGTTATGAAACTAACATTTTAAATTCAGGTATAAGGCACCTAACTACGCATTTACAACGTATTTGTTAAATCCTCCCTCCTTTTTATAAGGGGTGACGTTTCAGTATTTTATTCCTAACTTTTTATTTTTACATATTTCATCAAAAATTTATGAAGAGAATATTCTTTAGATTTGGCACAAGAAGGCTCTCTTATTGCATTTCGATAAACGTAACCGTTTTCGAGTAATTGAGGTTTATAAGTTAACATATGTCCATTGCATTTGGTTATCGTAAAAAATTGACAGTAATCCCCTCAAACTACCCATTAAAAGGGAGGAAGGATCTGACAAATGCATTGTAAATGTTCAGTTAGGTACCTTATATCTAAGTTTCAAATATTAGTTTGATAACTTAAAGGATTCAGAAGATGTTGCCAAAAAAAATAAGTTTCATCCTCTTTCAGGGAATTATAACTCCCTTATTATCGACTTTTAGAAAAAAAAGTATTGAAAAAAGTTGTTTCTTTTGCGCCTCTCTATATACTGTTTCAGTCTCAAACGAGGGTTTTGGGACATCCTGTATAATCCATGTTAAAGTAATTAGATATTTCTGTCTGGAAGGTAGAAAAGTACAGAGATTGGATGAGGGACCACATACTGTAATTAATTTTATTCATGAAAAGACGGTCGAAAGAATTTTAAAAATTACTACAGGAAAGATTAATTGCCATATAACAAAAATTATAAATCATCACAGAGCATCATTAACTTTTGATTGCAATATCAATCAAATCAATATAAACACGTATCAGTTAAATACCAAAGAAAAATTTTATATTGTTATAAGAAACACAAATATGTTGTAAATTAATGTCAGTATTGCAAAATGTGAGTACAATCATATTCATGCGACTGTGAATTTTATTCCATACGGAACCCATTTTGTAAACATATTCACTCTCTTGTTGAGAACATCACTAGGGATAATACTTACGAAAAAATAATTATTGTAATGAAAATGAGCAACCAGAAACATATTTGCTGTCTGCACCTATTACATAAAGTATAAAAATAACACATGCAATAAGGTTAAAAATAAAAGTGATAATTTAATAAATAATTTGAAAGATGTATTTTTTAAAGATCAACAATCACTTTCTGAAATATACCGAAAATTGAAGGAAACAATATCACTTTCAATATTATTAAAAGGCCCCATGTAGGTGTGAGTACATATGAAGGAACATTAAAGGATATTCGGCGAACAGTTATTCAACGATTGTATAAAACTAGACCTTAGTAATATCAGTTACAGAATCAGCAAATAAAAATAGCAGATGTCTTTCCATAGTACTAAAAGAAAAAGGCAAACCACAGAGAAAGAATTAAAAAAGAAACAGGTAGACAGAAATTGAGAACTTGAACATTATAAGTTATTTATAATTTTTTTCATAATGTAATATATTTTTTAATAACATGTAAATAAATATTTGAATTTTTCAGTATGTTATAATGAAATATTTTATGCCCTTAAATTAAACAATATTTTAAGTAATTTTGAAATGAACTTGGTTCAATATATTAATTTTTGTGGAAAATTTATTTTTTAATTCAAATTCTTCAGTGTCTTTTCTAATTACTCTTATGATCAAATCTATATTTAAGAGCTTCCGAAGTCCTAACCTCTGTAGGCGCAAGTCAAATTAACCGCTAATTCTCTCCCATCACAAGAAGTCGTGCGGAGATTTTAGCCGCTCGCCAGATTTCAGCTGACAGTAGATAAAATAATTTTTCTTTCAGCCGAGTTTCAAACTTTATAAACACATGCCGCTCGTCACCCGTTCGTGTATTTTGTTTTAATCAACAGTTATTAGATGGCAGCATATTCTGAAGACTATGTTAACTAACTATAAATACATAAACAATGATACTAGTATAGAAAAAACAGTTTCATGTGTAGACACCTACTTACCTTCTGCTTGGACTAGTCAACTTGTAGGCAAGTTACTGGTACCAGTTTCTGGTACAACTAACTATACCAATGTAAATGCCGCTTAACACAGCATATTATAATCAGCATGGAAACTGTTTGTCGGCACCTTTGATCTGGCAGGGCAAGATTTTTTGACCTTGACGCCATTTTGAGAATGTATAATACCAGAGCCGCAATTAAAATATTTTTGCAGGGCACACTTGTCCCACTGCATTATTTACTGATTCACATCGATTTTTTTAATTCTACATTAATAAATATTATTTAAAAAAATAAAGTGAAACGTAAATAGATTAATTATATTAAAATACACGGAGAAAGATAACTGCATTGAATTTACCATTTTCACGGTTATATATGACCAACGATTTTATTTATTTGAATGAACAAAATATATTGTTGATTCAACAAATACTTATTTAACTCAAAAAGAGACTTGTTTAACTTGAATAAGTCTATTTTGAATTCAATTAAGTAAATTCGTAGGACTAACCCTGGAATATCACACTGGGGTCTGACATACTCCATGCAAATTGCCATTATAATGCACGTGCGTAGTTTTCACCTTTAAAATTTACTTTTCGAGTAGATATATCAAGGGAGTGAGTTTGATATGAGGTGTACAATAAGTAAATAATAATATATATATATTATCTATTGATGGGGTTTCGCAGACCTCAATGTGGAGTCTACGTAGCATTTTTGTTTTTAGTTGACTTCGATTTTGTGTTTATTATGGAATTAGAAGAATGAGAGAGAAGGAGATCTTGAACAGAAGCAGAGATATTGAAAGAAGTATAAAATTTATGGAAAAATGATGAGAATATACCTAGTACCTACTTCAACAAAGAAAACGACAGTACCCCAAAAAAAGTTTGATGTGTTTTTTGTGACCGCAAAAAAGGTAGAAAAACCAATTTTCTATGTGTGTCATGTCATAAACCATATTGCTTAGAACATCGAGCTAAATTATGTAGACTGTGAAAATCATTTTTAGATATTTGGGATTAATGGTGGGCCTATCGAAACAGTTTACTATCGATAATCCTGACTACAATAGTACTATCGATAGCCAGGACTATCGATAGCACTATCAATAGCAAACTCTATCGATAGGCGTACCAGCTACCACTATTTGGGGTAGCGTAGATGAAATGTTTCTTCAGTTTCTTGATTTTCTGAAATTGGCTTGTATTTAATGTTTTGATGAATTTTATATTACTTTTAGTTTATAAGTGAACATTTTTCTAATATAAATGTTGTTTAGTATACTCTACAGAAAAATGTTGAAAAGCATTACGTTTTTTAAATTATGTTTTAGTAGATTAATTATCGAAAATTGTATGGGGTCTACAAGACCTCAATGTGGAAGTCACGTCACAAAAAATAAGTGTGGTATTCCAGGGTTAACCAGACTTTCTCTACTTTGTAGGAGTAGGTACGTAATAATAAACGTGACTTCATTCCAAATACAAACATTCGAGTGTATTACATATATCAGTGATTAATAAACACTGAATTATGTGCATGTGTTGTCGCTTTTAACCACTTTTTAAACATTTTGCTATTCCACAAGCGCAAATTACATTGAAAAGAAGGATATGCAATTATGTTCAGTGATTATATTTTACAAATGAATGTATAAAATTGTAAAATAACCACTGTGTGCTTATGAAATATGTCTTCAATCAGTGATTTAAAAACGGTGGTCAAGAGTTATTATTAAGCACAGTGTTAATAAAGTGACAAATAACCACTGCATTATGGAATACACCTGATTGACTGTTTACATTGTTTATTGTGGAAAATTCTTACAAAATAAATACAGTTAATTTTTTGTGTGGCCATAAGGATTTACGTGCTAAAAATTTTACTATTGATGTTAATTTATCTTATGGAACAAATTTTAAATAAGTTTTTGTATTTAGTTATAAATTAAACTATTTGACACAAGATGAACTTTGCTAGAATTATCCTTAATTATTTTACTGTGAAAAATTGAAGAAAATATACACAAATTATTGAACTACATTCGTTCAATCATATAGGCTGACGTTAATAATTTGTTTGTGATATAACTTAAGATATAATTTTTAGCATGTAAATCCCTTTGGCCTCACTTAATGTAACATATAAAACATCGATATTTGTTTGTCTTCCATATTGAATGGAAATTAAAGTTAGGGACATATCTACAGTAGATCTGTACGGTATATATTGAAATTGTAAACTTTATTTGTATAAAACGAAGTAAACTGACTAACTACTAATTAATAGCTTAAGCTTAAAGTGTTACATTACAACAGTTAAATTAAAATATGTCTAATAAAGATTATAAGCCAGGAAATTACAATTTTAACCTAATTCATAATTTATTTAAACAAACTTTCTTTAATGTATTATTATTACTGTAGTGTTTTTAATACGTATCAAAATACACAATTATCAAAAACAAATTTGTTTGATTCAAAATTATAAATATAATGTATTATAAGATTAATTCAATATACATATATTAGGTTTGTTCCAGCAACACTTCGTAACTAGTACAAGAGCATGCAGTCATCAAAATTGTACATATTTTGACGGTGCCGTTAAAATCGATCATTACTTCGGTGGGCAACAGTTTTTAACGGTTCCGAACTAGTTAGAAAATGCTGCTGGAGCAAACCTATTAATTATTAAATACAATTTTCTTGTAAATATAATTATATTCATAAATTTATTACCTACCAAGAGTAAAGATTAGATATTAAGGTACATAAGTTAACTTTAACATTAGAATACTAATTTGAGTTAGGAAAAGTGGAATATTTCCTAACAAGTGCGGAAATAATATATTGTATTGTTTCTCTATAGTAACAAAAGCAGAGCAATCTTGCCTCCACTTTTCAATTTGGAAATGATTATAAATTATTAAAATTATCCAAATTTAATTTCTTTTCCAAACTCTAGTAGAAAAAATCATGGTGTGTGACACATAGGAAATCCATTTTTTTCCGTACATGGCATGTACGTGGTATGTACATCCCATGCCTAGTATGGAAAAAAATTACATTTCCTAACTTATTGCACAAATAGCTATTTCAATACCTAAATCTGGAGTAACAATTCTATACACATCACTTGTAAGAAGAAGACCGAAAAATGAGCATAATAATCAACTTCTTAATCTTCTGATAAAATAGAAGTTAAATATTTCACAAACATCTCTCTGTCAAATAATTAAAAGGTTGACATTACAAATTGCTGCAGTGAGTCGAAGGGAAATAATAATCAGATAGTGCACACATGTTCGAAATTTTATAAATAGCAAATTTTCCTCGTTTTGTGGGTTATCACAGTCCATGCTTCGGTCTCTTTTTAACAATCCGTACCAGACTTTTCATTTTCAATAACATTCTTCTTTCTGTATCAAATCAGAAAAAAGAAATTTGGTAGGTAATTCAAGGGATCGGGCAAGACACCAGTGTTGTAGACTTAACCAATTAATTGTTATACCTTAAAGCATATGGTGAGTAGAAGGGAAATGATAATCAGTTTGTGCACACATGTTCGAAATTTTATAAATAGCAAATTTTCCTCGTGTTGTGGGTTATCTCGGTCCATGCTTCGGTCTCTTTTTAACAATCCGTACCAGACTTTTCATTTTCAATAACATTCTCCTTTCTTATCAAATCAGAAAAAAGAAATTAGGAAGGTAATTCAAGGGATCGGGCAAGACACCAGTGTTGTAGATTTAGGGGGTCATTCTAATCGAATTTGCAACCTAATAACGGTGGTACCTCCTAAGTAACTGCTAAGAAGTTACAATCTCGGCAATGTTCGGTGCTAACAGGATACAACATTGTGCAGTCTCGATAATGCTCGGAAGCAAGATCATACCAAGTTGTAACTTGCAACCCCAATTAGAATGACCCCCTTAACCAATTAATTGTTATACCTTAAAGCATGCGGTGAGTCGAAGGGAAACGATAATCAGATTGTGCACACATGTTCGAAATTTTATAAATAGCAAATTTTCCTCCTGTTGAAGGTTATCTCAGTCCATGCTTCAGTCTCTTTTTAACCATCCGTACCAGACTTTTCATTTTCGATAACATTCTTCTTTCTGTATCAAATCAGAAAAAAGAAATTAGGAAGGTAGTTCAAGGGATTGGGCAAGACACCAATATTGTAGACTTAACCAATTAATTGTTATACCTTAAAGCTAAAGCATACGAATACTTATGAGATTATAAATTAGAGAGGAGTACTTACTCTTCAATTCAATGTAATTAATTCAATGTCGCATTTTTGATTTGTGAAACGTCTGATTTAGCATTTCATTTACATAACTGAAACCCTTTATAAATCGTATCATATCATTTAACAATTTAGAGTTCTTTATGAATACGGCCCTGAGTATTCATATGCAATTTAAGGACGCATTCGACATAATTTTCGTTGCACGCAATGAGCAGAAGTGTGAGAGAGAGCGACTGCGCTTCAGTGCATGTAAGAGTGAGAAAAAGAAACACTCCGTGCGTCCAGTCAAAAGGTAAGTTCGGCTTGGCTAGCAGGAGAGGATAGAGAGTAGAGCGTGGAGTGAAGTCACGTGATTAAAGAGTAATGTGACGTAACGGTTGTTACCCGAACGGAAAAGAATCGACGGGTAGCGATGGTAACATATTTAACCTGCAAAATATGTAAACTGTCATACATGCATACTTCGATCAACATAATTTTTATTCTTGTTTTAGTAAATCATGGAAATTTTTTTGAACAAAGAATAATTTAATTTTAGTCAATTTCTGAGATCACGTATATCCTTGACCACGACTTGTAGACAGGTTAGGTTTATGTGAGTTTTGCCGCGAATGTCGTTTGCGCATGACAGCTCTGCGAGCACCACCTCGCCAGGAGGAGTTCGTAGAGTTAACTCTATTTACTCTGCTCTTGTACGAGTTGAACGACTTAGAGTTTATAATGTTCACTCCATTGGTCCTACTCGAACGGATTTAGAGTGGAAAGAGCAAATAGAGTCAAAAGAGTAACCAAGTCGAACTCACCCAAAGGTGCTCTAACAGGTGACGTGACAGATTCTCCATCCGGAATATGGCGGCTCAGTTTGCGCGGGAAATTTTCCCGCCAAGGAGAGTGAACCTGCTGTATGTATTTATGCTGTGCTACTAACCTGCTAGGGTTAATCTTTCCAATCCGAGTTATTTTCCGAAAACGCCTTAATTGTAATCACTTAATTCCACTAATAAAAAGTGCGTATTATTTTCAGTATAAAGTAGGTTATGAAATATTTGATTAAATGAAAGGACTCAGAACTTACCTATTTTGTTCATAATTAATAAATTTCCGGTAGTATCATCTCTAAAAAGCAGAGCTTTTTATCAAAGAGAAAGTAAAAGAAAACAGTTGTTATTATTATACGATCGCACAGAATTCGTTACATCCAGTTGTTCCAAATTTTATTGCGGCGAGTCTCCATTTTCATCGCGAATTAAAATTTAATTTTCAAGAGCAATAAATTTACCGTCGATCTTCGTACTTACTAGCAACAAGTATGCAAAAAGAATAACAATAAACCAGCATACATCTAGTACGCATGTCAAGTGATTTTCACCCACAGATTTATCAAGTAACCAGATTCCCCGTAGAGAAAGAGGAATTGATATTAACTTAAGAGTGAGATGATAAATACCCCCATTTAAAAAGCATTGCACATCCTATGTCACGTGACATAGGCTTCTAGTGACATCCTTGTCGGATACATGAGCCAAAATTACTCACAGATATTCGCTATTTCACTCACATGCTGATATCAATCGAGAATGCAGGAAACATAAGGCACTGTCTATCTACCCTGTACCAGGTCATTGTTTTCACCGCAGTCTGGAGTGCGGCGATTTTTGTTACTTTCAAAGCGACACTTTTGAAGTTTTCGAACGCTTTACTGCTCTACTTTTGATGTGCCAAATCATAATCTCGAACGACTATTTTTGTAAAAGTTACAGAAAAGTGTTATTCTCGAACGCACTCCTACTGTACTACTGTCAGAAATGGAGAGGCAGTTAATGTTTTGAACAAATTTAAACGCGTATTGATATACACAAATCAGTCGTTGTTTGCACATCCAATTACACCCATTTATACTTACACCTGTAAATTCGCTTGAAATTGAGTAACACCAGGCAGGAATGTAAAGTCATCTGTTGAAAGCTGTACCAAATTAAATAAGTAAGCATTTTTGGCGGTTTTATAAATCAAATACTTTTTTTTCTCATTTTCGCTTTAAGATAACAGTTTTCAAGATGGGTCGACGATGCATTTTGTGCAACAGTAAGAATCGACCTTTTTTCGAAGTGCCTTCAGATTACTACATTCGGAGTAAATGGTTAGAATTTCTTAAAAACTATTGCGGTAGGCATATGCACTTGATTATGAATAATTTTATAATACTAAATTAAGGTAATCATATGCTGTAGATATCACAAAGGTTACAGATTATACAACACTCTGCGGAAGACACTTCGCAGATTCATGTTTCATTAAATCTTTAAAAGGATGGCGCTTAAAAAAAGGATCCGTACCCACTACATTTGTAAGTCATACCTTATATATAATTAATGTCAGTCTATGCAATAGTAAAATAAGTAATCCTACTGAAAATCAAGAACTTGTCTCATATGTAAAGTTCAAATTTTTCGACTGAAACAAGCAGTTGTTATTTATTCAAACTTAAAGATTTGTATTGAAAAATGGCTACAATTATTTTTTAAATTCCTAAGTTAAATTATACCAAGAAAAGCAAATATTGTTTAGTGTTCAATTGTTGTTAAATTTTTTAAATGAAATGCGTTATTTTTAGCATTTATTTAAACATTGTACAGTTTTAATGTAAATAAAGATTTTTAAATATTATCGATAATATTCTAAATAAATTAATTTAATACTTCTAAAAAGCACATTATCAAAAATATAATATTAATATCGTTCACCAATTGAGGACCTTGCTGCAAGAAGGATACAGCTCCAAAATTAAGACTTTTGTGAAAAACGCAAAAAACAAGTTTGGTTTCTTGCACCAATGGTACAAGACGCATCTCCTATTTCACTAACTCAAGGTACATGCAGTGATAGGATCTGCGTCGTTCTTACACTAAACGATAGTACATGTTTCGTATAATTTTACTAGTATAAAACCTCAATTTAGGTTAAAATTGGAGCTGCGTCGTTCTTGCAACAAGGTCCTCAATTGTTCAAAATTATCTCCCTGTAAGCATTTCACTTAAATCATTCTACAGTTCTACCAATATACACATAAATAAATTTACAAAATATATTCGATAAAATTTTAAATTGACTAAATTATTATTTCTAAATTGCACATTTGTTAAAGTGTCCCCTGCTGCTGTAATTTCTCCTTTATTTTTAACTCATGCATGTACGCAAGGAAGCAACACCATACTAAACTGCAGACACTCACATATGTCACTCGATTCCTCTCTTTTATGTACAAAAAATTTACAGTTTGGAGAACTGGCCAAACACAAACAGCTACCTATAACAAAAGTTCTCATTAAATCTTATTCCATGTGAATTACAATCTTCTATTACCTACAGTAATCTTAATGCAAAATAACTTTTAACTGTACTTACTTTATAAGTGGGCCAAAGTTTCTCATTTACTTCCTGAACGGCTTTATCAACTGAATATGTTCTCAAGAAACTCATTGTAAAAAAGAAGCATATCATAGCCAAGGGACCATAAGTTAATTGTTCTACAATTGCCTGTAATATACCATCATATAGTAAAAAAAAGCAAAAGATACTTATAACTGAAAAATAAATCCCCAAGATTTGTAATAGTGTTCCAAATAATTAAAGTAAAATATTTTGCAATTTTTAATCTCTTTGTTAGAAACAAAATAGACAAGCAGTTATAGAAATTGTTTAATATAACATTTTGGTTCACTACAGACTCTTGATTCTTGAATTTGTAGTATCCTACCGTGTACACTTTTATTAATTAAAGAATATTTATTTAAAAAAAGTACCTTAGTTATAGCGTTCGTTAAAGTTGCCTTTGGCCAAACTAATGTTGAAAATCTTATCCATGCATACAAAGTTGGCGCTGTGAAAAGACCTCCGTACAAGCTAAACCTCAGTGCTTGCATCCAGTCATAATTATTCCATCTCTTTCCGGCTATCGTTTGTTGGATTATGCAAGAAGTAGGCCATATCGCAGCGTACGATAACATTCCACGGACGACCGGTCGAAGCCTGGTGTAAGCTACGAATCTTGACCATACAGTCATTATTCAAAGTGACTCTTAATACCTGTCAACAAACACAAGTAAAATTATAGAAAACACTATTCACTCCTACAATCATGTTGAAAGACATGTTTTTATTGTTTTGTGAACACCTACTTCTATGTACTTGAAATATTTTTTATTTAATTCTTAAAAACGACTTCCACCGTTTTAATGAATCAGATGCCAATTTTAAAACCTTGCACCTTTAGCATTTTGAAGACACACGTGTCGTAGTAGTGTTTCGGATGGATTAACATCTTTATGACGTAATGTGGTAATGCGACGTAATGCTCGTAGCGTTTTCCACTGACTGAACTAATGTGCACTGAGTGTATTTTCATCTCGGTTCAGCTTTATGTAATAAAACGAGATAGAGATATCCTGAGTGCACACCGGTGCAGCCAGTGGAAAATGCTATCAAACACACAACAGCTACTTGACATAACAGCTGACTCGTTTGCCATTTTGGAGCCCAGTCCTTGGTATTGTGTATTTAACATTACTTTTGTTAAAATATGCCCGGATGTGCAGCTCCTAACTGTTCAAATCATTCACGAAATGGTTTCAAGTTTTCTAGGCAAGTGAATTACTATTTTAATGGAATTTATTTTTATCATAAAATAAAAACATTTATATTTTACATAACCTCACTGATGTTCATTAAATTTTACTTTCCCATTTTGTGGTAATATTGTTATCATTACATGTTTTGATATTCTATCTTAGATTCCCAGCAAATGCTACTAGAAGACAGCAATGGTTAATCAACTGCGGAAGGAAAGATTGGAATCCTTCTCAAAATCATCGCTTATGTTCTGTAAGTAAAACGAAAATAAGATGAATGTTCATTATTCTATTTTTCAGTTAAATTTATTTCACTTATACCTATCAGTAAATAACTTACCTACATTTACTTGCAGATAACATGTGTCGAACAATTATTGTAATCCTGGGTGGCTGTGGAATCAAACATAAACGTCGATTCTTACTTGTTATCGCTGAATTGACGTCCCAAATATTGACTGTTAAACAACATATAAATTCTTGCTTACGTATTTCATGTTTTATTGCAATTTGAAGCAATAGTTAGTTAAAAATGTTTGACTTCACAGCCACCCAGGACTACAATAATTGTTGAACACATATTAGTATGAATAAAAATACAGTGTAATTTTTAATGATTGAGAATATTTTGAATTTAGCGCTATAAGGTTTGTTCTTGCTACAGTTCCAACTGGTTGCCAACTGTCAGAAACATGCGCAGATGTAAATTAGCGTTCCAGCAAAAAAAAGTTCGATACATTGGGCCCGTTCAGGTAACACAGCTGCTGCAAGTCAGCGCTCAGCATGATGAAAGTCAGCGGTCCACGTATCTCTGAACGGACTGCTATTTCTCAGCAATTTTTTGTGTCATTTCAAAAGTTTAAAATTTATTGAACCTCGTTTCTGAACATTTTATGAATTGAAATTTATTAATTTAAATACAGTGGCAGAAAATATTTTGTTGTGTGAATTATTATGCAACGATGGGCTAGATTTGAACGGTCTGCGGCCCGTAATACAAGATCTTGCTAAGGTTATGTTTGTTTATACTTACCTCCACCAATGAACGCTCAGCGCTGAGCAAGTCAGCGTAAATAAATTCCGCTGTGTAGAAATGACAGCTGCTGGAACTTAGCGTGTCGGTTCAGAAAATTTGCTGACCCAGCAACTCAGCTGCTATGGTCGTCTGAACGGGCCCATTGACTGATAGTTTGATGTTCCAGCAGCTATCATAACTTTTTGTAAACCGTTTGCAAACTGTTTGTAAAGTTTGTGAATTTTTCACAAATTTATCTGATAGACATGCGCATAAATCGAAAGCGTGATTAGATATGAGGGATGGTATGAATGACCGGTGTATGATTTACTGAACGCTCACTACACACGTGCGTATGCGTTTTTATCTGGAGATTATTTTAAAATTACAAGTCATCGAAATCGTGTACCAGCAGAAAAATAATTGATAGTTTCCAAATTGAAAATGTCTGAAACGGTTTGTGATTTACTGCAGGAACAAAGCTATAGTTTTTAGTGTATTTCAAGTTTTAAATGTGGCTACGACGAACAAATATTAGGGAGTTTTAGCAAAACGTTCCGTAGAGATGCAATTTTTCCGGAAAAATAAAAAAGATGGAAATTTTCCGATGACCTCTTCCGGTAATTTACCAGAAAATTTCCAAATCAATTATAAGTTCTGTTCCAACCACGCTTTCTGACCGTTTAAGAAACCGTCATAATCAGTTGCCCACCGAAATAATGATCGATGTTGACAACTTTGTCGAGTGTAAAACTTTGATGAGTGCATGCTTGTGACGGTTTCGAAACGGTCACAAAGCGTGGTTGGAACAGACCTATAGTAACGTATTTCTTTTAAAAAAATATTTTTATAAACTCAGGGGCAAACGATAGTTAAAGTAGGTATAACGGTAATATAAAAAATGACAGAAATTACAAAATAATGTGTATTCACAAACCAAACAACTTACGCTCTGGCTAGCTCTGGCGTTCGCTTATAATTCATAAATTGTACGTATAGGTATTTTTCCGCATTTTGGAATCCAAATTTGGTTTCACATATAGGGCATGCCATTTGAAATAAAAAAGTTGTATCCGGCACCACTGTTCTGATTCACTCTGTATAGATGGCCGGCCACTTTTAACATGATGTATGTTAACTTCGAAATTTGTAAATAAAACTGTTAAAATAGTGAATTACTTTAACATCACATCAGAACGGCGGATTAAGCATTCTCTTCAATAAAGTCCGTCGTTCGGCGGTATTATTAGTTTTTAGAGTAATGTTCCGCCGTTCTTGCGCAAATCAATCGAACTTTCGGCGGACTTGTGGGCTAAGGTTATTTTGATCCGCCGAACGGCGGAATTTCGAAATACAATGCACGGTTCCGCCGGCGGACGTTTAGCCACTTCCTACGGTAATAGCAAATAATCGCATGCATAATTTGAAATAGCAAAGAACGTTTAGTGTTTAATTTAATTTATTAAATTCTTATTTCGAAAATGCGAAATTTTGTTTAAATTTAACAATTTCTTACGCGATGAAATTAAAATTTCGTCCGACGCTTATGGAGAAATAAGCCAGCGCAATGATCGTACATAAACATGCACAGTATAAGCGGCAACCCAGGCGGACCGTTGCAAGCGGAATCTCATCCGCCTAACCGTGATTATAAGTCAATTATATGCGAACGATACTTTGATACGTTACTATAGACTTCAGTTATAAAGTGAATGTCTTTTAGGCTAGTTTTGGAATTTTTCGATGATTAGTAGCGCATAAAGCGTAAATAGCGTAATGTAAGTAAGTTCCTCTCAAGTACTTTTATGATAGAACTCCAGTGTAAAGAATACAATTGACATATCTCGAATCTTACGTAGTAAGAGTAAGTACGTAAATGTGTTATAAACAGTGATGAACTGTTGCTTTGTGAACGTTCCAAAATTGTGTGCGCCTATGTACAGAGTGGACCATTTTTGATGGTTTTACAGGGTTTCTCGGTTATTTATAAGAATAAAAGAAAACCCTTTTCGCGATTCATTGCTACTTTTTCGAGAAAAACTCGATGGTGAAGACAAAAGTTAGCTACCTCGATTCATTCGGGAAATATCGGCTGAGATATTGTGAAAAATAATTTTTCAGGAAAATTCGTTTTCGGCAGATATTTCCCGAACGAATCCAGGAAACTAACTTTTGTCTTCACCATTGAGTTTTTCTCGAAAAAGTAGCATTGGGGTCGCGAAAACGGTTTTCTTTTTTTTTTCCTATAAATAACCGAGAAACCCTGTAAAACGAATAGTATATTATACACCTAGGTAGAGAAGTCTAGTGTTATAACCCGAGGGTATGATTACATCCCGAGGCCCTTAGGGCTGAGGGATGTAAAGGACCGAGGGTTATAAGACTTCTCTACCGTGGTGTATACAGGATGATCAAAGTTACTGCCGCACTATTGCTAACTTCGTTATTATTGGAGCTACGAAGTGGTTCAAATTAGCAGAAATGAACTGTTTTTACTCAGAATTACAATGGTGATATGAAGAAAACAATTGCGCATCTCATTCTCAAAATAATTGCATGTGTAAACTTTTTTTTATGGAACACCCTGTATTTTTTGTTGACAAATGAAAGAACATCAAATTGTAAATACAAATTACTCTTTACTATTTTTCCTTAAAACGTATAATAAAGAAGTTATTGCGAAAGTTGTATTCATCATTTACAATTAACTGTATTTAGTTCAATGCATTAACAAAACTGTCTTAACACTCACTACCTTGGAATTATGTGCTTCAAAAATAAACAAACGTAAAAAACATGAGTGCAACATTTTGAGGAACTGGTATTTAAAATAACATAGTATTATGTACAAAAATAAAATTAATTAATTAAAATTTGCTACCCTTGAAACTATTGTAACTTAAACTAATTTAAACAAAATTATAAATAACTTAAAGTAAATGTTCAAAAACATTCCCAGTTTGTTCTAAACATCGCTGAACACGTTTATAGACGCTTCTAGTGGCATTTAGATGTTGCGTTCTATGGATTGTATTAATAATAATAACTTCTTTATTATTTGTTTTAAGGAAAAATAGTAAAGAGTAATTTGTATTTATAATTTGTATTTATAATTTGATGTTCTTTCATTTGTCAACAAGAAATACAGGGTGTGCCATTAAAAAAACTTTACACATGCAATTATTTTGCGAATCCTGAGTGAAAGCAGTTAATTTTTGCTAATTTGAACCACTTCGTATCTCCAATAATAACGAAGTTAGCAATAGTGCGGCAGTAACTTTGATCACCCTGTATACTATTTTTTTCCACTACTAGTGCAAATGATAATTTTAATTTGAACAAATATTTATTTCAAATTACGAAAGCTTTATAGTTTTCTGTATTACCGATATGACAGTTGATTTAAATTTTTTAATTTGTCACAAACATTACGTCATTTTTTTTGCCAAATCGTCAATTAAATAAAGTAAGTACGGTAAACGATGTACGACGATTTAAATTGTAAAATCAAAAAATTTGTACCTGAAAGCGTACGTAACATTGATGTTCATTATTTACCGGTAAATAATAAAATTATTTACCTCAGGTCAAGAAATTGTTTTTCACAGCAACCTAACACATGTCAAAATGACAGGCTATTAGTGGAAAAAATTCGTTTTCGGCCTATATTTCCCGAACGAATCCAAGAATTAACTTTTGTCTTCAATATTGAGTTTCTCTCGAAAAAGTAGCATTGGAGTCGCGAAAACGGTTTTCTTTTATTCCTATAAATAACCGAGAAACCCTGTTAAACCATCAAAAATGGTCCACCCGGTACACCTAATGTACAGCAGCCATATTTGGTGACCAGGTTAAACGAGAAATTAATGTTAATTATGGCTCTCCTGAAATTCTTACCTCGTTACCCAGTAGCAACGCTCAAACGTCACTGTCGATCGCCATTTTGTTTGATCCTTACTGATTTTCGTGTACGTTACATTTTTTTGTCTGTGGAGAAACAAAGTTAATATTTACAGATTTTTAAAAACTGCTTCAATATTATCAACAATGCCTGGTCATTACTGTGTTGTGCCAAATTGTAAAAACAATTATGGCAATGCGCCTGGATTACATTATTATGTATTTCCAAAGGATATCGAAAGGTACGTACCTACATTATAATATAGCCTACATTCTATAAATCATAAGTTTTGCTTTTAGAGCTAATGCATGGGCATTAAAAATAAATCGTCCAGATTTAATTAGTAAAAATATAGCAAGTTACAAGAGAATCTGCAGTATCCATTTCGAAGATAAAATGTTTCAGAGTCGTTACAAGTTAAAATTACTACCGATTGCTGTACCTACACTTGCACTCCAAACTGAATCATCAGCAGAAGAAGTAAGAGGAATAACTGAGGAGGTGATATGCAAAAACTGATAAATCCACTTCTGCATAGAAATGTATTTTACATGGTTTCCAGTTAATTTAATATTGTTCTATCGTTATCTAAGGTTGGTTTTACACAAAGCTGATATTTCGCATTTAAAATTGCCTGAAAATTCGAGTAATTCATGCAAAACCTGATCAATCTCTTATTAAATCAGTTAGAAACCATATAAAATTGCAGAAATAGATTTATCCGTTTTTGCATATGACCTCCTCAATTACAGAAGGTATGTATACAAATCGAGTGCCAAATTCGCTGACTATAAATTAAGAGTTTGACATAACTTGATGTATGTAAACCTAATTTTTTTTAAAATTTTGTTGCAAATCGGTTTTGATTGCAATTTAAACTTTTCATTACTAATTTTTTTAATTAGGTGCATATCGGATCAATCTTAGTTAAGAATACAACGTTACCTCTTATTTATTACTAGATTTTAAAGTCCGTCTGACACTATGCTAAATTTAGTACAGTCGCGGACAGAAAATTTCGGATGTCAGTGTCACTTATCTGATGTATACATACAGGGTTAGTTAAAAGTCTGGAAACGGTCATTTATTGCCGTTATTATTCATTTTCGAAAATTATGTTCTTTATGAAAGTTTTTTAGGAAATTTTATCTACAATTGAGAATACTTTTTTTTTTTCTTCAATTGTTTTTGAGTTATGCCTATCTGCGTAATTTTTTTAAATGGAAACTTGTTAATTTTACTCTATCATTCGGTAGAGTGTTTTTTTCTCTTTACAATAGTACTCTTGTCTTTTTTTTTTAATTGAGGAGTTTCTGAACAAAAAACAATATTTCAAGTATTCATTTCCCGTCGTGCATGCTTATTAGCACTAGGTCAGGTACATCTAAGTAAGCGATAAACAAACTCGAGCGAGTAACTTTATCAGTGGTTATTGTTTACGTCAAAATCAAATGTGCAAATGACTGCTGTTAATATTAGCAATGGCGACTTTAAATGAACGTCAAAAAATTGAAATAATTATGATGCTGGGTTATGGAGATAGACATAGAAGTTTACAAGACGTTTGTAATTTATTTAATAATACGCATCCTGACAATTTGAACATTTAATTTAATTTACTTAGTTATTTATTACTTTTTTTGTTGCTTTTGTTTTTAATGATAAGATTGTGACCGATAACTTCAATTTTGTCTAGAACTACCTAACTAAAATAAATATTTGAACCAGAGTTTTCAATTTCACAAAAAAGACAAATGTTTTTTTTTTTCAGAAAACCCTCAATTCTAAAAAAAACAAGAGTACTATTGTACAGAGAAAAAAACACTCTACCGAATGGTAGAGTAAAATTACCAAGTTTCCATTTAAAAAAATTACGCAGATAGGCATAACTCAAAAACAATTGAAAAAAAAAAATTCAAGTATTCTCAATTGTGGATAAAATTTCCTAAAAAACTTTCATGAAGAACATAATTTCCTAAAATGAATAATAACGGCAATAAATGACCGTTTCCAGACTTTTAACTAACCCTGTATAGGAATTTCTTAACTTTTACGTCAGTGGAATGACAGTGACATACGAAATTTTCTGTCCGCAACTGTACAAAATTTCATGATAAAAATTATTACAAAATTTTACAGTGTCATATGCATTTTGTATACAAATTTGGTACAAAATTGGTTTAATCGCCGCAACGGATGACTTTAATCCCGAATAAAAAAACGAGTCCAGAGTGAGAGCGCAGATGTTTTGATATACGTAAAAGTGAGACAAAAGTGCTCGAGGCACAGTATAAGTAATTACCCAGTAGCGTCACTTAAACGTCAGTGTAAAAAAAAAAAAAAAACGCCATTCTATTTGATACCCTTATGGAAATGCAATGTATGCTGCGTTCGGCTTGTACTGTTCTGCTAACACTTTTTACTCTAGATGCCCTTTGGTCGTTCGGGTACGTCAATTGGAGTAAAAAGTTTATACTTGAAAGCGTTCGGGTAGTGCGGAGTGGAGTGAAAAGATCTCACCCTATATGCACCACCTATTTTCAGGGAACGAAGGGAGTTTGTAAATTGTTAAGGTTATGTTCTACTTGTAGAAATTTATCAGAATGATAAAAATTACTAAAGACACTCACGCGTTAATCATGGATTTGGATAGCGGTCTTCTGTTTCAAGACAATAATGTTTTAGTTCAAAACATTTCTTGTAAGTTTTTGGAATTTATGATTTCTTTTAGATCATTTTCACATAATTATAGCCGGAGAACTTTTGTATGTCCCATTTGATGAAGCAAAGTTGATTTTTGGACTAGAACTTCACATAAATAACGACAAAAGTAACTATGAAAGCGACGAAGAGATTAGTCAGGAAGAGATAAGAGATAAAATTTGGAGTACAAATACTGTACTGTATCTTATCCAGAAAGTGGAAGAATCACAAACAAAGTTTAACAACAAGCTCAAAAAAAATGTTTGGCTTGAAATAGCACAAGAGTGCACTAAAAAATTTGGGAAACCTGTAACATACCAAAACTGTGAGTCGAAATGGAAAAGTATAAAAAGAACCTACAAAAGCATAACGCTACATAACAAAACATCAGGCAAACAACGCAAGCATTGGGAGTTTTTTAATGTTATTGATAACTTCATGAACAGTAAACCAGAAATAAACCTCATCGCTACCTGCAGTAACTTAGAAGGTTTAAAAACCAGAGAAACAGAAGCAACTTCTTCAGGGTCTTCATCTTCTAGTGCTAGTGCTAGTGTTGACACACAAGAATCTTCTGAAGGAAATAGATTTGAATAATCTTTCATGAAGAAAAGGATGGCTAGAGAATCTGCAATACAACTGCGTCATCGTGAAAAAATGAGTCGTCAGGATCGATTCAATGATTTATTTGAAAAGTTAGTAGACAAATTGTAAAATAATACATTAGTAGTATTTGACAACTTAAAAAAAAAAAAAACAAATAAAAGCACTTAATTTATATTATTCATTAAAGTTAGTCATTAGGTTTGTTCGTAGTGAAGTTTGTAACTAGTTTGGAACCGTCAGATCCAGTCCCCCATCGAAGTTATGATCAATTTCGATCGTTGCGTTAGATGTAAAACGTTCATTGGTGCATATTTCCAACGGTTTCAAACTAATCAGAACTGCTCTACGAACAGACCTATTATAAATATCAAATACATGTATTTATCTTACTACCTGAAATAATAATCCTCTTTATGTCACAACATTAAAACATAACCTCATAATTCTAAAGGAAACTCCGTGCGCGTTCGGTTCGGTGATATACACTTTTAGCTCTATTGTCACGTGACGAAAGCTCTAACTCCGCTCCTCTCTCTCCACACTTTCTAAGTGTGTGTTTATAGTGGAGCGACGAGCCGAGAGTAGAGCCAAGCGGCGAGCAGAGCGACGAAAACAAACTCCTTAACACAAATGAGAGCGTTTATACTAGCGCGACGAATAGCGAGGCTGTTCGACCCTAGCGGAGAGCCAAGCGAAGAAATCAAATCAGTTTGATTTCTACGCTCGGCTCGCCGCTATTGTCCGAAGATTTGCATCGAAAATAAAATATTAAAATGGACATTGAAAAATGTTTCAGGCTATTGCCGCAAATCGTTGTATAAATGATGAAATTCACCCATCTCTCTGCGTTTCTGATAAATTTCATTTGTTTTTCCACGACTGTTAGGAAAACAATCACTTAAATACAGTATCCTAAGAGAGGAATTTTCTAACAGAAACCGTTGCACCCTTTCCTTCGACATCTTAATGTCGACTATGAACTTCTACTAGAAATAATCGCTTTTCTTAAAACGTGCTGCTCTGCTTGCCGCTTGGCTCTACTCTCTGCTCGCCGCTCTACTATAAACACTCGCTTCTTTATTAAACGCGCCGCTTCGCTCTACTCTCGGCTCGTCGCTCCACTATAAACACACACTAACCCGAACGCAGCAGTAATTGGCAGCTGGGTAGGTATCAAACAAAAGAGCAAATGTGACAGTTATAGTCCAGTGACGCTACTGTGCGATTCTTATACTGTGCTCGAGGAGTGAATAGAGTAAGCGCGGAGGAATTACCGAACCCAGCAACAGTATAAGTAATTACCCAGTAGTGTCACCTAGACGTTAGTATAAAAAAAAACGGCCATACTGTTTGATGCTCTTATGGAAATGTAATAGTAATTTGCAATTTGGTAGGTATCAAACAAAATGGCAAATGTGATACTCGAGCGATGCTACCGTGTAGATTCTTATACTGTGGTATTGTGGTCTGATCCGCCTTAATTGCTAATATCTTGATGTAAAATGTCAACCTTGTGGTATCTACGATTTTGATTATTCCACTCGCTGAGTGTTATTGGACAATTCTGAGTCGCTACTCGCTACGCGTCATATAGGGACCATGCACATGCGAAACCAGCGCCACCAATGACCATATTCTGCATTAGTGGTATGAAAATGATGGCCAGCGCAGCTACATTAACATTCACTGACGTGTATGTATGGCCGTTTCAATTTGACTTTTAAAAATTTTGACGGGTACTCCCCTCAGCGCCTCTCGTGAGTTTTTAAGTAATTGCAGTTGTCATTACGTTCAATTACGTTACTATCAGTAGTTCTGTAGTATCTTTAATAGGGAGCGCTGAGGGGAGTACTCCATGGCATGCTTTCTCGGAACCGAATTTTAGGCGAATTGAAACGGCCATACATACACGTCAGTGAATGGTAATGTAGCTGGCCATGATGAAAATACAGGTTGTTTCAAATTATTAGCGTGCATTTGAACTTGAATATTGTAATGTATTTCAGTACCAGGAAGTTCAAGTGCTATGTACTACAATCGTAAATTGTCATAAGAGTGATATTATTCCCATGCAATGAGTCTCAAGAAATATTTTCATATCACTAATTCACAAATCACCACGCCAGGCGGCGCTGAACGCAGAGATGTGCTAAAAGATGTGCATGGCGCCTATTGAGCGCTTAATAATTTCATTGTGGCAGAAGATGTGCTTCTACCATTTTTTCTCCTGTGCAATTTGTAGCATTTAGATTTATTATTTAAAATGCCCGGCTGCGGTTCGCTACATTGCAAAAATCGCTGGGAAAAAGGTTTCAAATTATACGCATTTCCCACCAGAAATAGAAATAAGCAAAGACGATAGTTATGGGCAAAGTGTATTGGTAGAGACCCCTTACCAGAGAAAACGTTTATTTGTGAGGTATAGTCGTGCGCAGCTTAAATGCTACAACTTAACAGTTCTATGAGCCTTTTACTGCAAGGTTTTAAGGGTAAGGTTCGCGTGCAGGTGGTACATTTTAGGTGCGCGAGACTGTGCTCAGGACTGTCTAGTCGGAAGCAATTATTGTGTTAGTGGAATCGGAGTTGGGGTATATAAAACTAACTCCGACTTTTTGATACAAATAAAATGTCGAGAATTTCATTTTCTCGATTTTGAATTGAGTTTAAAATTAAAAATTTTTCTTCAAGAAAAATTAAATGATATAGCTCTGATTTTTATAGCCATTTCAATAAATAAATAATTAGTATATTTAGTATTGATTTATAAAAGTGTCGAAGTCAGGTTTGGATCAGAGTCAAGAGTTGGGGTCGAATGTTTTATGTAGCGTCTCCGCAGCCCTGGAGGTATTACAGTTTATTTTAAAATATAACTATTTTGAAGGTTTTTTTCATTTTTGTTGCAAACAATTATGTGTTAATAAAAAATGATAAAACCTGTCAGTGACATAGTGTGATATTGTAAATAATAAAGTTAAAAATATTTGAAGTGACATTAAAATTTGAAAATATAGAAATATAAACAGAGATGATTTCTAGTGGCCAAAACTCAAACATTTTGGTAAATAAATCCTAACCTAACTAAATTGTTAATATCAAAATTATAATTGACTGCTATGTATTATATTTTAAATGAAATTTTAATTTTTTTACTTTCATTTTAGGTACATTTTACTGATGATCAGGAACTTGCTGATGGTAAGAAGAAATTAAAATTTTTTGCAAGTTTTTGCAGAGAATAGAGAATGTACAAAAGAAAACATTCCACGTATGTAAATTTTGATGTTATTTCAGTCATCAGTGTGTAATTATGTTGTATATGTACCTATGTGGTAGATGTACTATAAACTATCAGTATTTTTAGTACTAGTATAAGAAAATTATAACACATATGAATAATCAAACGATAGAGTGACCAGATTCTTTGATAGCCAGTGCTGGATGTGAATTGTACATATATGACTGCATTGTCTACATAATCGTTTCAATTATATCCTCCACTTAGTGCCTTCTCGTCACTATATTTATTGTCATCCAACAATTATTGTCTTTACTTAAAATGTCAGTGAGGTAAATATCTAATAGTCAAATTGCTTATTAAAGATAAATTAAGGAATTCCTTACTTGGTAGATTTCATAAGATAGAGTCTCTGATCTGGTGACTTGGGAAATCTGTTTATCTAAAGCAATTAAAAAAATTCTCTTAGATTGGAGTAATAATATCTCAGCTAAGGTTAACTTGATGAGTTATTTATTAAATATTTTACTTCTCTAGATGTTGAAAGTGACAGAAATCCTATTCCCTCAGATG
Organism: Dorcus hopei; assembly: GCA_033060865.1. NCBI lineage: Eukaryota > Metazoa > Arthropoda > Insecta > Coleoptera > Lucanidae > Dorcus > Dorcus hopei. The sequence goes on along the minus strand of CM065424.1, from coordinate 20,099,350 downwards.
CGAATGCAAATTCGAGTTCATTGTTAAAAAAAAATAAGTTCGAAATTTTTGAAGAAGTAAATATTGTTGGTGATTCCCCAAATCTCAAAGATGAAGTATTTATTACATCCGATGAAAAAGACTTCGGAAATACCAAATATGCTTCTCAGGATAATAAGAGATCCCATAATAGCATTTATGGAAAATATTCTGGTCAGATGGTAAGTCATATTTTTTTATTTAGTGTAACTTTATCAATTTTCAGAGGAACAGTATGCACAGCCATTTGATTTAACCGAAGTGTGTCGAATTTGCTTTGGAAAAATTCAACTTGAAAATATTTTCATTGCCACATATCAAGAAAATACTTTGCACAATTTATTAGAAATATGTTCATCTATTAAAGTAAGTTACAAAAAATTATTTAGTTACTTAGAAATAAAAATAGAAAATTATATTTAATAACTTTTTTTTTAGATAAACAAGAATACGAAATTTAAACAAATTTGTGTTAGGTGTAGGAGTCAGTTAATAGAAAATTATACGTTTATAAAGAAGATCATCACATCAAATAATTCCCTTCAGCTCATAGAGTTAAATAACAAAAGAAGTTTTCATTCGAGATCTAAAAACGAAATAGAAGAAATTTTCATATTTATTGATAAACGTAAAAAACCAACTGAAATTTATAGTGAAAATTTACAGCAAGATCTTGGTAATTCTTTAGTAAAATTTGAAGAAAATGTAAATAACAATCAAGGAAGTAATGCTGTAAAAACAGAAAGCAGCAAAATTAAAAAAATAAATGAAGAAGCATTAAAGAAAACGAATAATTTTCAAAATTTACAACCAACTCAAAATGAATTTTCTGTAAATGATGAAAATAATATTTCCCAGTATTATTTGATTAAAGCAGAAGAAAATACTATAGAAGACTCTATTGATAAAGAAAGTATTTTTCAAGTACCTGAGAAAGAAGTCACAAAAATATTACGCAGTCAGATTAACCTAACAGAGACAACAAGTACTAGCTTGGACCCTGAGAGGAATGAGCTAGCAGCAGTGACAACACCAGGGCAAAATATAGTATACTTGCAAGACCACACTTATGTAGATAAATGTAAAAAGAAATTAAATTCTTCTTCCAAAGATAAAATATCATTTCTATGTGAGAAATGTGGATTGTCACTTAAATCTAAACCAAATTTGAGAACTCACATAAAACGTGTCCATGATGGTATCAAGAAATTATACAGATGCCAAAAATGTAATATATTCTGCCGAAGTCAAGCATCATATGAAACTCATAGAAGTCAGCATGTTGGTAAATATCATTGTTGTGAAACTTGTGGCAAAATGTTTGCTGGAATGGCTCATCTCAGCCAACATTTAAGTCGACATTCAACATTGAGACCTTATGCGTGTGGTGTTTGTAGCAAGAGTAAGTAAAATTTAGTTTGTAAACGTTTTACTAAACTCGCATTTAACTTTGTGATAAATTTTTTCTTTTAGGTTTTAGAGCAAATTATCTTTTACAATATCACGTAGCGACACACTTAAAAGAAAAAAAATACGTGTGCCATATTTGTAATGAACCTTTCTTGAAAATGAGTGATTTACGATCGCATATTAAGAAAACTCATCCAAGAAAATTGAGGCCAAAATTTTTTACATGTGATATATGTGATTACAAGGGTTTGAAAAAAAGAGCTCTGCAAATACACTTAAAAAAAATACACAATTTGGTTGTTAAAGATTCACATGAAGTAATTGTGATTGCGTAAGTCATGTTTGGTATTAAAATGGTAGACGTTTATTTCCAATTACATCCAATAAAATTTTATAAATATTAAAATGTAGATTTTTTTTGTTTGTGTTCACAACTTTGTGGTAGTTTTGTTAAATACATTTCCATACTGCTTATGAAAAGTTTACGTGAATAAATATTTTCATTACAAGTAGTTTATATTTTATTATTATTATTATTATTATTATTAGAAAAATTGTGTGCAAATCGGTTTTGATTACAGCAAAAAAGCGATTGCAAGATGTCGCTACTTAAATTGTTTATTATTATTATTATTATTATTATTATTATTATGTATTATGTATACCCAACAGCAAAAAGGTCATTTACTGGGTACTTATCATTATTTATATTAATTTTAATTGTTTTTCATTGTAAACTTAATTACATTATATTTCTGCATTCATTCTTATCACCATTTCAATTGTAAATATGTGCTATTTATTATTACTAATTTTTTTTGTTTATTTCTTACCAAAACGCTTTAAACCTCGATATAATTTGCGTAGACAGCTCCCTCCACGTGTTGTGTAATACCTACTCAAATGTTAAGTAACGTTTAATGTTATTATAAAAAAAAACCTGAAGAAGTTGTCAAGATATAGCAAAGTGATACTTAAAAGCTACAAATTCAGATTGTACCGAGTGATTTTTAAAATTTTTTATGAACTCTTGCCATGGAATCTGGACGACAGGTCCTAGCTTCACTGTGAAACAGCATCAAGAAGTGCAACGACGTACTTTTCACTTAATCGTAGTTGAATCGTAACATTTTTACGATGCACAATTTCACGATCGATGTTGAATCGATTCAGATGCGTTGAACGCTAAACCGTATGCAATCATAAATCGATTGCGCCCGTGCACCCTATATCAAGGTGACATTCACAGAATCAACGAGTTAAGAATAACAGGAGGGAGTCATACTAACGGTTGTTTCTTGTCCAAACGGACCGCTATATGTCATGGGCGCAACAAGCGTTTTACAAAATTCTGGAACATCCACAAACCAACAGTTCATCATTGTTTAAAACACACTTAGGTATTACATTTAATTTAACTAAATAAGTTTCGAAAAATGTCAATTGCATTCTATACACTAGAGTTGAGTGGCGTAGATAGAAATTTGTTTCGGAGGGGGGGGGGGGCGCGAACCAGAAAAATTACGAACTACTTAACATTTATTTATACGTTGTAAATGGAGGACTTGATTCCAATGTACAGATTTTCCAAATTTTCACGTTACCATATGGTAACGCTAGGACTTCACTATATACAATTTGGAAGATTTCCAAAAACACAAAAACTTTTTATGATGAAGAATAAAATGTATACAGTACTTACTAAACGTTAATTTATTTAAGAAAAAATAATATTTACTTGGTATGAAAGATATAAAAGCGTGGAATGCATAAACCTAGGTTACATTTCTTACACATAGTTCGGACACTGGAACAGCAACCTTCTCCAGCACATCTTTTTCTTTTCTTTTCAGGAACTTCAATAATTAAGTGGTCTCTATGATCGTATCGGATATCATCCGACACACGATTCATAGAAACACTTGATTTTGAAGTGGAGGGTCTACCTCCAGGTTTAGCTGTGACTCCGTAGCTTTTCAATAAGCAGTTACTATTTCTCGCTTGAACAACTGAGGAATATTATCTGTAGCTTTTTTATACACTGCGTTCGTAAAGTATGGAATAAATTCATTTTCTATGAAATAATCGATTTTTATGTAAAATCCTGAAACAGGTCGATTTTTAATTAAAAAATGACACTATTTTAGTGGAATTTTGTATCTCCCCCACCAACCCCCTCCAAGTGACAGTTGCCCCTTTAAAATTTTTAAATGGAATGGGGGGTCATGTGATACCTCATTTGGAAGAGCTTTTCATTCTCTATTCAGTACTATAAGAATTTTTTTCAAATTCCTATTTTTTCTAAAAGGAATAATACATTTTAAAATCAACACACAAAATTTGAAAATGAACTAATTTAAGTGAAATGTTCGAACTGGGAACCGTTTGATTCATGACAAAAGTACAAACGTTGCTGACGTTCATCTAAAACATTTCATTTCCAGGGTTATTTGATTAATTCCAATTTTTTTAAAATTCTTTATGAAAACGAGTAGAAACTGTAGATACTAATGTATGTAATCAACGTAGAAGTAAAAGTAATAACACCAATATCAAAGAAACTGTTCAAAATGTCCTCCTCCTACCTCTTGACAATAACCAAGACGAAATTCAAACTCATACAAAACATTGTCGATTATTTTCGGACTGATTCCTCGTATTTCATTTCTTATTCTGTCTTTTAGTTCTTCAAGACTGTTTGGTTTAGTTCTGGAGACTTTACTCTTTAGAAATCCCCATAAAAAGAAATCGAGAGGTGTTAGATGAGGAGATCTAGCCCGCCTCTCAATTGCCCCCCTTCCACCAATCCATCTATTGGGGAAAACGTCATCCAAATAATCCATTTTAAAATTTTGTGAATTTAGAAAAAATAGAAATTAAAAAAAAATTCTTATACTACTGAATAGAGAATGAAAAGCCCTTTCAAATGAGGTATCACATATCCCCCCATTTCATTTAAAAATTTCAAAGGGGCAACTGTCATTCGGAGAGGGATGGAGAGGGAGATGCAAAATTCCGCTAAAATAATGTCATTTTTTTAATTAAAAATCGACCTGTTTCAGGATTTTACATAAAAATCGTTTATTTTGTAGAAAATGAATTTATTCCATACTTTACGAACGCAGTGTATATTTGCCACGCGTTATTGATAGCGTTAAACCGCGCCTGTATGAAAATATAAATTTTTAATCTGCATAAACTAATGATTGTATGAAATCCTAGCGTTACCATATGATAACGCAGAACTAAATGTTCTTGTGTAACCAAACTATGAAAAGTTGACTCCCTATAACGTCAACAATCAAAAATACACGTTCTCTAACTGCATCATATATGCAGTTTTTGTTATTGTTAAATAAAGGAAGAAGTTATACTTACTCAAAAGTAATATACATGATTCTTTCAATACCCACAAAATCAAATTACAATATTTTTGTAATTCCGATGCAGAAATAACTGTTTTATACAAATATTTGAAAATACACATGACAGGAAAACATTCATAGTGACATCTGTACCAAAATATTAGAATTGAAGTTTTAAAATGAGAAACAGTTAACTGATTTTAACGTTACCGTATGGTAACGCGAGGACATTAAGGGTTAATTCAATCATCAAACATTTTTTTCAGTACTAATATTAGATCTGTTTGTTATCCTGAACTGGTGTACACTAGAACGTAGTTTTTCACAAAATACTCTTTAATGCAACCTTAAATGTTTGTGTGGTATGTCAGTATGGATGTGTATGATTTGTATTGACACATTATCAAAGAATTTAGGCTTCATTACGGCATATTTCATAAAAAAAAGTGTGCACTAGTGTACACTAGTGCAGGATAACAAACAGACCTATTAATAAAAATATTAGCTTGTATTTTATTATGCAATTGGCCCCTGGCCTGGGCAAAAATGCAGTTCAGGCGTGCTCCGCTTACACGGCGCTTTCTTAACCTAAAATCTTGACAGTTCTGTAACATGTAAAAAGTGGATGAGTTCGTGTAAGAACAATTAAAGTTACTGTTGTAAAAATTTGAGCATACTGGATATTATTTAAGTTGGAATAAGGTGGAGTATTTATGTCCAATTTCGACAACTTAATTTAGCATTAAACTATTACGGTTTTAGATTAAAATCTTACCTGCATATACTCAGAATTTCTGTGGTAAGTTACAACATGTATAATAAAGCTTCTTTGCTCATTGTGCGTAATTATCAACGCCCTTTTTAACACGTTTTACATTATCAAACGTCGAATAAAGCTTCTTTGCTCATTGTGCGTAATTATCAACGCCCTTTTTAACACGTTTTACATTATCAAACGTCGAATAAAGCTTCTTTGCTCATTGTGCGTAATTATCAACGCCCTTTTTAACACGTTTTACATTATCAAACGTCGAAACTCTTTTATGTAACTTGTTGTAATTATTCATAATACGAAAGCTTTTTAAAATGACAGTTTTTCTTTATTGCGTAAGCGTACTTCACTCCGACGTGGTCAAATGATTTGTGCATGAATCTATAAAGTTTATACCATATAAATTATGTTGTATTACGATAATTACAATATTAATTAACTTTGCGTGGCGTGAACTCACTTTGATTGACAGTGCACTTCACTCAATGCCGTCAGTGCCTAAGCTTACTGTATTTAGAAGGACCCACCATTCATTTCCGCGGCTTCGTCCCCCAAATTAAAAAGGACGCGACGAAACGCTAAAGAAGAAAAAGGATAGATACATAACAAGTTACTGTTGCTAGGGAGTTTATGAATGAATTTGATTAACCCCAAATTAAAAGAGATAGAAAGTCGGCGCTACCTTCTCGATACAGTAACCTTATCAGCGCCCCGTAACCAGCGCCAAAGTGTCGACTTTTGGCGTTTTCTCAAGGGCAAAAATTCAATGTAAATTTTTCAAAACGCCCAGGCCAGTTATAACTCGCTTTTCATTTAGAAGGCCATGATTTTTCCTTACTTAATATGTAAATGGAAAGGCTTATAGGCGCCATGCACATCTCTGCTTCAGCGCCGCCTGGCGTGGTGATTTGTGAAATAGTGATATGAAAATATTTCTTGAGACTCATTGCATGGAAATAATGTCACTCTTATGACAATTTGCGATTGTAGTACATAATACTTGAGCTTCCTGGCATTGAAATACATTACAATATTCAAGTTCAAATGTACACTAATAATTTTAAACTACTCGTATTTTCATACCACTAATTCAGAATATGGTCATTGGCGGCGCTAACTTCGCATGTGCATGGTCCCTATAACGTATGTACAGTATGTACAGTTAAAAAAAAAACTCTAGCATGCTTTGAAATGACAATGAAGAATGAAGGTATGTCTCAGTACTAGGGCTGCGAAAATTTATCGATATATCAATATCGATAATTATCGCATGACATTTAATGATTCCGCCTTATTCGTAAAAGAAACATTCTGCACTTCTCAAAATATCAACTTTTTGATTGGTAAATAACTAACTAGACATAACCTAATACACTTTTAAATTGAAACCAGTGACATTGCGGTAAACAGAATTCCCTAAAACTGTTGTCTTCCTTATTGCACTTGCGACAATTATATTTGTTACCTTTGTTTCTCAATCCTCTCACGAGAGGAATGGGATTGCGTTACCTGTACGGAGTGTTGATTTAGTACCTTAATGTGCATGGTCCCTATAACATATGTACACTATGGGTGAGTTCGACTTATGCCCGATTTCTTCATCGCCTTATCTTGAGGTTAAATTTATCTATCAGTTAGAATGTGACACATAGTATGTGTACGGCCAACTGTACGTCACATTCCAACTGTTAGATAAATTAACCTTAGGTTAAACATGGTGAAGAAATCGGCCATTAGTTACTCTTTTGACTCTACTTGCTCTTTCCACTCTAAATCCGTTCGAGTAGTACCAATGGAGTGAACATTATAAACTCTAAGTCGTTCATCTCGTACAAGAGCAGAGTAAATAGAGTTAACTCTACGAACTCCTCCTGGCGAGGTGGTGTTCGCAGAGCTGTCATGCGCAAACGACATTCGCGGCAAAACTCACATAAACCTAAACCTGTCTACAAGTCGTGGTCAAGGATACACGTGATCTCAGAAATTGAATAAAATTAAATTATTCTTAGTTCAAAAATTTTTCCATGATTTACTAAAACAAGAATAAAAATTATGTTAATCGAAGTATGCATAGGTTTGTTCGTTTGTACTGCACGAAGTTACACTGAAAACAGTTAGGTGTAGTTTGGCACAACGTCACGTGATCTGCAGTGTAGTTTCGTGCAGAAAAAACTTTAGAGACAAACGAACGCAATTTAAACATGCGTGACAGATGATCAGTGCAGTTAACCTTGCTTTCATCCAAGTAAGAGCATAAAATAATGGATCCTACAAAAACGAATTTGACAGAACTTTAAGCTCTGAACCGTTCAGATCATGCGCAGTTGAAATTTATATCCAATTTTGTGTACTGCTCATGCTCAGTAAGATTTTGAACGGTTCAGAATTCGAAATCCTGACGAATGGAACGGACCTTATAATTATAACTCACGGTGACAGACGAGTGTCCTTATTGGGGCTACGGAAATTTATCGACACATAATTTATCGATAATTATCGAATAACGATATTTCCATTTTCAGCTATCGATATATCGATATTGTCGACATTATCGATAATATCGATATTATCGATAATATCGATATATCGATAAATATCGAGCTCGCACATTAAACACCGAGCAAGAAAGTGCAGTCTAGAGTAACTTGGAACAGATTGCACTGGACAAACGAACGCGATCAGTGCACTTGCACTGTGACAAACGAACGCATTTTTCTGCACTAGGGCACATGGTGTGCACTGGTGTAGACAAACGAACAAACCTCATGTATGACAGTTTACAATATTTTGCAGGTTAAATATGTCACCATCGCTACCCGTCGACCCTTTTTCGTTCGGGTAACAACCGCTACGTCACATTACTCTTTATCTTTAATCACGTGACTTCACTCCACGCTCTACTCTCTATCCTATCCTGCTAGCCAAGCCGAGCTTTTACCTTATGTACAGTTGAAAAAAAACTCTAGCATGCTTTGAAATGACAATGAAGGTATGTCTTAGTACTCTTATTTTACTTACAAATGTCACTTGACATAGAAAATAACCTCAATTTTATTTTATATCATTGAAAAAATGCAATGTTACTAATTAAAATTTTATTTTTAATTTATAAAAAAAAGGGGTTGAAAAGGCCCTCCACTCTGTTCAATACGTTTTAAACCATTCATGACGTTCTGTAACATGTCTGGGTTTGCATTTATTTCATTACAATCAAGTTAAGACACACGTTAATTTTCCATGGATTGCTGCGAGTTTTTTTTTTTCAACTGTTCAATACGTTATATTCGCTGAGTGTTATTGAACGATTCGGAGTCGCTACACTTATTGAACGCTTACTTTACTATTTCGTCGTGGCAGGAATTGTGTTCACTGCAAGCACTGCCATTTTTCCTCCAGTGTATTTTGTAGAATTTAAATTATTTATTTGAAATGCCTGGTTGCGGTGCAGTACAGTGTAAAAATCGGTCGGAAAAAGGTTTCAAATTATACGCGCTTCCCACCGGTAACAGAAATAAGGAAAGGCGACAATTATGGGCAAAGTACATAGGCAGAGACCCCTTACCAGAGAAAACGTTTGTTTGTGAGGTACAGTTTCTTTTAAAAGTTAACAATTTTGACAATTTTTCCTTTTTGTTGCAAACAATTGTGTGATAGTAAAATCTTCTAGTGTCCAGTATAAAACAGTAAATAAAATAAAGTTAAAATGTTTGTAATGACATTAAAATTTGAAAATACAAAATACAGATAGAGATGATTTCTATTGGCCAATTCGAATATTTTGGTAAATAAATCCTAACCTAACTAAATTGTTAATATCAAAATTCTAATTGGCTTCACTGCAATGTATTATATTTTAAATAATAATAATAATTGACTTTATTTATCCCCACCACCCACCAGTACATTAGAAAAACAAAATAACAACACATGTAAAGTAATATAAATACAAAGTTAGGGAATTTGAGGCGAAGTTCAATGATTTCAATGAAAACATTGCTCTGCCACTTAACCTCTAATGAAATTTTAGTTTTTTTACTTTCATTTTAGGTACATTTTACTGAAGATCAGTTTGAGCTTAATCGTGCTGATGGTAAGAAGAAATTAAAATGGAACGCAGTTCCTCGAGTCTTTGCAGAGAAGAAAGAATGTACAAAAGAAAACACCCCACGTATGTAAATTTTGATGTTCATTCAGACATCAGTGTGTGTTACTGGGTGCATTCGGCATAGCGATCGGAGTACAAAAAGCGTGCGCGATTTACTCTTTTCTGTTTCTTTATTCGTTCGGCGCACACTCGATTATGTTTCAAATTTATTCAGAGCACTACACGGAGCGTACTTTATGTGCTCCTACTTCAATGTGCGAGCAGAGAGAGTAAGGCGGTAAAATAAATCTTTTGATTTAAATAAAGCAAAAAATGTCGAAGATGGTATAATATTTTATTATATAATATGTGATTTTATAAGTGAAAATGCTTTAAATTGTTTTTGCGTCGTGTCAGGTAAATTGTGATACCTTTGTAAGCAATATTTTTGATTTCTTTTTTCCTTCTTCATCGTTACTATCTAACATATGCCATATTGTAGCGCAATAAATCCAGCAACAACTTTTGCGCTCATTTCATCGTACGTTTGCAATATTAAAAAATAGAAAAACCGTTAAAACTAGACAAATGCTCCACTTGTGCTCCAATTCATTCCAATAACCCTAAACGCTCATTGATTTGTCACATGACTAGAGTTACTCTGCTCCAATCTGAGATTCTTATGCCGAATACACCCACTGTATACATGGTATTTTACTAGCATAAGAAAATTATAACACGTATGAATAATCAAACGATAGGGTGACCAGGTTCTTTGATAGCCAGTGCTGGATGTGAATTATACAGTGTGGTGATAAAGTAACGCACCAAGCGAAAAAACACCCTTAGCGTTGACTTTTTCGAAAAACGCTCGGACAGGTCGATTTTATTTTTAAAAAAGACATCTTTTACAACCAATTTTATGTCAGTTACCACTTTTGCCCTGTGACGTCATCGACACTTTTTTTTCAAATGTCATTTGAAAGCATCCATTTTTCTGAGTCCAAAAATGTTAATGAACCACTGTTCCATAAGAAAATTTTGAAAAAAAAATTATTGAAAAATGGAAATGTGATTTTTAATCTTAATAAAATTTCAACCTAAAATAATACTTTCTTATAAAAACATAACAAAACAACTTAATAAAATTACAATAAATGCTGAAAATGTCTTCCACCAACCACTTGACAGTGACCAGCTCGTGTGTAAAAGCTGTTGATGACTCTTGCGATGGTTCCACGGCTAATGTTATTCATTTCCGTCCTAATTTTGTTGTGTAAATCTTCCAAATTTTGAGGTCTGTTCACGTAAACTCGACTTTTTAGATAACCCCATACAAAGAAAACTTACAAAACAAAATTAGGACGGAAATGAATAACATTAGCCGTGAAACCATCGCAAAAGTCATTAACAGCGTTTACACACGAGCTGGCCACTGTCAAGTGGTTGGTGGAGGACATTTTCAGCATTTATTGCAATTTTATTAAGTTGTTTTGTTATGTTTTTATAAGAAAGTATTATTTTAGGTTGAAATTTTATTAGGATTAAAAATCACATTTCCATTTTTCAATAATTTTTTTTTCCAAAATTTTCTTATGCAACATAGTGGTTCATTAACATTTTTGGACTCAGAAAAATGGATGCTTTCAAATGACATTTAAAGAAAAATAGGTTGTCATTTAAAAAAAGTGTCGATGACGTCACGGCGCAAAAATGGTAACTGACATAAAATTAAAATTGATTGTAAAAGATGTCTTTTTTAAAAATAAAATCGACCTGTCTGAGCATTTTTCGAAAAAGTCAACGCTAAGGGTGTTTTTTCGCTTGGTGCGTTACTTTATCACCACACTGTATATGACTGCAATATCTACATAACTGATTCACTTACATCCTTCACTTAGTGCCTTCTCACCACTTTAATTTTTGTCAGCCAATGATTATAGTCTTTACTTAAAATATTAATAAGAGAAAGATCTAACAGTTAAATTGCTTATTAAAGATAATTAGAGAATCCACTACCTGCTAGATTTCATAAGATGGAGTCTCTAATCCGACGGTTTGAAAAATCTATTTATTTAAAGCAATTTAAAAAATTCTCTTAGATCGGAATAATATTATCTCAGCTAAAGTTAAATTGATTAGTTATTTATTAAATTTTTTTACATTTCCAGTTGTTGAAAATAACAGAAATCCTCGGCCCCCAGATATTACAAAAAATTCGAGTTCATTATTACAAGAAAATAGGTGTGGAATTTTTGAAGAAGTCAATTTTGTTGTTGATTCCCCAAATCTCAAAGAAGAAATACTTATTACGTCAGATGAAGAAGAATTAGAAAACACCAAATGTGCTTCTCAAGATTATAGGAGTTCCCATAACAAAATTTATGGAGCTAATTCTGGTAAGTAGATATCTTTCTTTTTATTTAGTGTTACTTTGTTAGTTTTCAGAGGAACAATATGCACGGCCCTTTGATTTAAGTGAAGTGTGTCGAATTTGCTTTGGAAAAACTCAACTTGAAAATATTTTCATTGCCACATATCAAGACTATACTTTGCATAACTTATTAGAATTATGTTCATCTATTAAAGTAAGTTACAAAAAATTCTGCAGTTTCTAAGAAACAAAAATTTTGTTGTTTTATTTAGATAAACAAGAACACTAAATTTAAACAAATTTGCGTGAGTTGTAAGAGTCAGTTAATAGAACATTATACGTTTATAAGGAAGGTCGTTACATCAAATAATTCCCTACAGCTTGTAGAGTTAAATAACAAAACAAGTTCAAGATCTGAAAATGAAATAGAAGAAATTTTCATATTTGTTGATAAACATAACAGATCAACTGAAACTTACAGTGAAATAACACAGCAAGATCTTGGTAATTCGTTAGTGAAATTTGAAACAAATGTAAATAACAAACAAGTAAGTGATACTGTAAAAACTTGTCAAAAGTATGCATCAGAAATCAGCAAAATAGAAAAAATAAAGGAAGAAGCACTAAAGAAAACTAATAGTTTTGAAAATGAACATATTTTTCAAGTAAATGATGAAAATAATATTTCCCAGTATTATTTAGTTAAAGCAGATGAAAGTACTATAGAAGATTTTACTCACAACGAAAATGTTTTTCGAGTACCTAAGAAAGAAATTACGAAAATATTACCCAATCTGATTAACCTGACAGAGACAACAGAACTCACTAAAACAAATACTAACTTGGACCTTGAGAGGAGTGAAGTAGATGCAGCAATACCAGTGCAAAGTATAGTACACTTGCAAGATCACACTTATGTAGATAAATATGATGAGAAATTAAATCCTCCTTCCGAAGATAAAATATCTTTTCTGTGTGAGAAATGTGGATTGTCACTTAGTTCCACATCAAATTTGAGAACTCACATAAAACGTGTCCATGACGGTATTAAATCTTTATACAGCAAATGCCAGAAGTGCAACATAGTCTTTCGAAGTCAAGCATCGTATGAAACTCATAGAAGTCAGCATGTTGGTAAATATCATTGTTGTGAAACTTGTGGCAAGATGTTTGCTGGAATGGCTCATCTCAGACAACACTTACGTCGACATTCAACATTGAGACCTTATGCCTGTGGTGTTTGTAACAAAAGTGAGTAAAATTTAATTTATAAACGTTTTACTAAATTCACATTCTTTTAGGTTTTAGAGCAAAATATCTTTTAAAATACCACTTGGCGAGACACTTAAAAGAAAAGAAATACAGGTGCCCTATTTGTAATGAACCTTTTTTGAAAATGAGTGATTTACGATCACATATTAATAAAACTCATCCAGGAAAGATAAAGCCAAAGTTCTTTACATGTAACAAATGTGATTACAAGTGTGTGAAAAAGAGAGCTCTGCAAATACACTTAAAAAAAATACACAATTTGGTTGTTAAAGATTCACCTAAAGTAATTGTGATTACATAAGTTATGGTTGGTTTTAAAATGGTAGAGATTTAATTCCAATTACATACATCTAATAAAATGTTGTAAAATTAAAATATAGATTATGTATATTGTTTTGTTTGTATGTTCATGATTACATGGTAGTTTTGTTAAATACATATTCATACTGTTTGTGAAAAGTTTATTTTTTCCAATTACAACCAATAAAATTTTGTAAATATTAAAATGTGTAGATTTTATTTTTTGTTTGTGTTTACAACTACGTGGTAGTTTTGTTAAATCAATTTTCATACTGTTTATGAAAAGTTTATTTTTATTAGAAATAATTGTTTATACCATGACCTTCTAAATGAAAAGCGAGTTCTATCTGGCCTGCGCAAAAGTGCAGTTCAGGCGTACTCCGCCAAGCACTGCTTACAGGGCGCTTTCTTAACCTAAAATCTTGACAGTTCTGTTACATGTGAAAGGTGGATGAGTTCGTGTAAGAACAATTATTGTTGTAAAAATTTGAGCATACTGGATATTATTTACGTTGAATAAGGTGAAGTATTTATGTCTAATTTCCACAACTTAATTTAGCAGTAAATTATTACGGTTTAAGATTAAAATCTTACCTGCATATACTCAGAATTTCTGTGGTAAGTTACAACATGTATAATAAAGCTTCTTTGCTCATTGTGCGTAATTATCAACGCCCTTTTTAACACGTTTTACATTATCAAAAGTCGAAACTCTTTTATGTAACTCGTAATTATTCATAACACGAAAACTTTTTAAAGTGCCAGTCTTTCTTTATTGCGCAAGCGTACTTCACTCCGACGAGATTAAATGATTTATGCATGAATCTGTAAAGTTTATACCACATAAATTATGTTGTATTACGGTAATTACGATTCCATGAAAAAAGCGTACACGAAAAAAGCCCACACGAAAATTGCGCACAAAAAAAGCCCACAGCGAAAAATGCGGACAAGAAAAAAGCGCACAACGAAAATTGCGCACACCGAAAAATGCCCACATGGAAAAGTGCGTACACGGAAAATTGCTCACACCGAAAAATGCTCACATAGAAAAATGCGCACATGGAAAATTACCCACACTGAAAAATGCCCACAGAGAAGTCTTTTCATTGCGCACACAGAAAATTGCTCACACCGAAAAATGCTCACCCAGAAAAATGCCCACATAGAAAAATACGCACATTATGTTTTATTTTCACATAAAAATGAAATTTATGCGCATTTCCATTACCGTACATGGTGTGTTAAATAACGTGCCTTTTTTAAAATTTCTCTACGTAGTTCTACTTGAGGGTTGTACCTCTAAGGGCCGATATATCAATCGCAAGTTAACTTTAACTATCGGTTTATTCCTATAATAACAATTATGAAGACAATTATTCCTATGGCAATAAACTAAAGGTTAACGTTAACTTGTGATTGAAAAACTGTCCCTAAGAAAAATTTCAAGAAAGATTTGAGACTGTTATTTGAAGCAGTTCAAGCAGTTAATGGGGAGCAATTTGAATATCTTTTATAATCCGTTAGTGTTAATATTGTTTGTAGTTGTTTTAATAATTTGCTAATTTTTTATAATAAAAGCATAAGCATTTAAAGCTCTCCAAATAGTGGACTCAGAAAATAAAGGCAGGCAGCCACTGAACGCGAAACTAAGCTAAGCTGAGCGAAACTAAGTTTTTTGAAAATTAGATCCAACGTAATCTTACGCGGACGTGGTAACTAAAGCTAAGGGAAGCGAAGTTAAGATAGCAAAGATATAAAACAGTGTTTATCTTCGCTCGGTTGCCTCGTCCGCGTAAGATTACGTTGGATCAAATTTTCAAAAAACTTAGTTTCGCTCAACTTAGCTTCGCCTAGCGTGCAGTGGCCCGTCGCCTTAATAGTTATTTTTTATAAATAAAAATAAATTTGAATTTTGTCATCTTGTATAAAAAATAACTGTTACATATTTCTGAGACCGTATTTGGAGAGTTTTACACGCTCATGCTTTTATCAAAAATTAACATATTATTAAAACAACTACAAACAATATTAACACCAACTGATTATAAAAGATGTTCAAATTGTTCCCCATTAATTGTTTGAACTGCCTCAAATAACAGTCTCAGATCTTTCTTGAAATTTTTCTTTACAACCCACGGTGAATTGAATACTAATAGTAGTAGCATTCCTTTCAAGAGCTTCAAGGTCCGTACAGCACGTAGTCGCAATCATAAGTAATAACGCTTACAGAAAGTTTACAGAACATCCTTCAAAACTATGAATGTCGAATACATCCAAATCCACTCAAAAGTGAATCCGGGATGTCGTAAATTATTTTTTGTTTGGAAACCACAAATAAAATGAGTCTTTCTGTGAAGGTTATGTCATGAATTATGATTGCGATTGTACATTGAACTGTTCTGTACTGTTCATAACTGTTCTAGTTTGTGAAAGGAATGCTACTAGTGGCAACATTCAAGTGAGATAGGGAACCCTTACGTCATCGCATACCCGCTTCTCCCTCTAATACAACTGTCAACTGTGACAGTTAATATTGCTTAATAATTGCGTAAAAGGAGAAGCGGGTATGCGATGACGTAATGGTTCGCTATCTCACTTGCAGGAATGCTGCCCGCGTTAGTATTCAATTCACCGTGGGTACAACCCTCAAATATAGTCCATCTAGAAAGTATCCGGAAAAAAGAAAATAACACTGCCACTTCCAATTCCAATTTAGTAATGAAACAATAACAATAGAGGACGATGATTCTAGTTATTTGTTTATGTAATTTCTTTTTAATCCTGAGAATTATATTAAACGTTCAGAAAAGCTGAAATCAAATCAACTGCATCCTGAGTAGACTTGGCGTTTCGTGGATATAAAATTGATACTATTATTTTTTTACATTTCTTAGTTGAAACGATTTTAAAAATCCTTTTTTTAATTATGAACCCCTGTTGAAAATATGTTCCATCTGTTTTCTCTTTTTTTAAATTTGACAACTATTACTCAAATTTTTCTGTTTGTTTAAAATTGTTAACATTCAACATCGGTGGTCACTTTCTTTGTTAGATTGCGCTCCTAAGATATCGAGAGTATAATATACGTATATAATAGATAATAAACAATATACAGTAAAACTCGGATATAACGAGGACTCAAGGGACCACGCTTATTGTTCGTTATATGCAAGAGCTCGTTATAAATGAAAAAAATTAAATGCATATGTGATATGTACTATGAACTATGTACTATGAACACCAAAAAAATCTGGGACAACTATACTCCTGCATTTTTGTGTTTATTTAATAACTAATAAGTTTGAATACAATTTTAAACAATTTACATATTGATAAAAACTGCAAAATTCCGACCATTCGACCGACTTTTAAACTAATAAAACGTTTACAATTTGTAAAATGGATCTATTTACGCACGTCGATAAAAGGCATGATCAACTAGGAGAAGTAATTTTAATTTTGCCCGTCAAAAACTGTTACTCCTCCTGGTTTAAAAATAGGCTATAATAAAGCTTGATTCACATATTAGGCAATGTTCGTTTCACGCAGGTTACGTTTCGGTCTTGGACAAATATTTTCTTATGTGTTACAATACAAAGTGTGAAAAAAAATTGCCAGAACCGAAACGTAACGCTCATTGCCCGGATAATGTGAATCCAGTTGAAAACCAATTTTTAGTATACAGGGTGTTACAGATTCGAAGCTCATAACAAAGCTAAGAAAAATATGGTATGCAGTAAAGACAAAAACCAAAAAAAGCTTTCATGTACCTTTTGAGTTTTATTTCGTATATCACAAAAGCTGATTTTAGTAAAATTTTTAGATCTAAAATTGAATGTTATGAATCCAAGAATGACGTAAATTAAAAAATTTATTGTGCTGTTAACAACAACAATTTAGTAATATCGAGCGAAATTTGCTTCCAACAATATCTAAGAAGACAAGGACAAAGCAATAGTTGATTAAATTTGTAATTAAATTATTCATTTTTATTATTAAAGCAAGAAAATATCAAATTATCTATGTCTTTAGAAAACTCGTATTTTAAAAGATATTATTGCTCGAGGAAATATTCTTTCTTGTAGCATCATAATTTTATAACATGTGTTTTTTTAAAAATGCCATAAGGGGTGGCTGTGGAAAAGAAAATTCATGTCTTAGCTCCATTCATTTACTTTAAATTTTCAGATTTGGCATGTGTTTGATGCCAAGCTACGACATGAGTTTTAATTTTCATGGCCAACCTTTATGGCATTTTTAAAAAAACACATAGTACATTTTATAAATAACTATTAATTACCTCTTCTAATAATTCTTCATTCTCTTCATCATTAAGGTGATCTGGATGCGTCCTTCGAGTTTTATGAAAAGATCCAAAAAGTTCAATATTTCTATCTAATTTACAATTAATAAACATTGTTCTTTGTGGATGGTGTCTTTCTGGGTATTGTTGGAAGTAAATTTATCTTGCTATTACTAAATTGTTGTAGTTAGCACAATACCATGGCCTTCTAAATGAAAAGCGAGTTCTAACTGGCCTGGGCGTTTTGAATATTTTACATTGAATTTTTGTGCTCGAGAAAACGCCAAAAGTCGACACTTTGGCGCTGCTTATGGGGCACTGACAGCACTGAGTGAAGTGCACTGTCATTACTGTCAGACAAAATGAGTTCACGCAAAATTAATTAATATTGTAATTACCGTAATACAACATAATTTATATGATATAAACTTTATAGATTCATGCACCAATCATTTGATCACGTCGGAGTAAAATACGCTTGCATAATAAAGAAAAACTGTCATTTTAAAAAGCTTTCGTGATGAATAATTACAACAACTTACATAAAAGAGTTTCGACTTTTGATAATGTAAAACGTGTTAAAAAGGGCCTTGATAATTACGCACAATGAGAAAAGAAGCTTTATTATACATGTTATAACTTACCACAGAAATTCTGAGTATATGCAGGTAAGATTTTGATCTAAAACCGTAATAGTTTAATGCTAAATTAAGTTGTCGAAATTGGACATAAATACTCCACCTTATTCCAACGTAAATAATATCCAGTATGCTCAAATTTTTACAACAATAACATTAATTGTTCTTACACGAATTCATCCAACATTCACATGTGACAGAACTGTCAAGATTTTAGGTTAAGAAGGCGCCCTGTAAGCAGTGCTTGGCGGAGCACGCCTGAACTGCACTTTTGCCCAGGCCAGATAGAACTCGCTTTTCATTTAGAAGGCCATGCACAATACATTTTTAAATTTACAAGAATGAGTGTTTTTTTAGGGACATAATTTCTTGTGATACTTTCTTGCTTTAATAATAAAAATGTATAATTTAATTACGTATCTAATTGGGAAGAACAAACGAAAGAGTCGCCGCCCTGGTGTTTATACGTGAACTTTCGTATGTGAGATAAACTGTCAGTGGAACAATCAAATATTTACTGTTGTGTGCCTCAGTGTCATAGTTATTATTGTTATTATACCGAAAAAATATCGTTACGTACGTTTCCTAAGCATAAACTGATCAAAAACCGAAGATTTATTATGGTCATCTCACATACGACGGCCATTTTGAGCGCCACCTATATTCCATTGTTCTTCCCAATTAACTACTGCTTCATCGTTCTCTTTCTATGAATAATTGTTGTTAGCACAATATATTTTGAAAATCTACGTTTTTTCTGGATTCACATTATTCATTTTCATATCTAAACATTTTTCAAAAATTTGCTTTTGTTATAAACGAAATAAAACTCCGAAGGTATAACAAACTTTTTTTGTTTTTGTCTTCACAGCATACCATATTTTTCTTCGCACTGTTATTTTCAACAATTTCTTGCATCTTCAGCTGTTTCAAATTATTAAATAGGGATGTGAGATGTATGGAAAAGCATAAGAAAAAATAGATCTATTTAATGGTATTAAAACCCAAAGTGACGCCCATAAGAAAAAATAAAGTTGATGATGGTCAGAACGAGACGAAACGTTTTAAGTAAAATCTAATGATGTTATCGTAAAGAGCTTAAAAAAGTGCCTGTAGAATGTATTAATTTTGTTATGATCCCTGCAATAATAACTTCAGGAAAAAATAAAAAAGAAAATTAGTTTTCGGGTTTTGGAAATATTTCAAAAACTACAAATCCTATAAGATTTTTCAAAACGGATTATTGTTCAGCATTAAAATACGCAACTTTGCCCTAATTTAACCGACTTCTCATCTCTTACCATTTCCGAGATCCCAATGGTGAGCCTCGAATTTGTAACAACCTGTATAACTATTTTTTTTTATATGTAGTTATCGTATCTACGTACCATCGCAGGCACTAAAAGCAAAACGAAAAGCAATAAACTCGTTCGAAAATGAACCTTACACAGTGCTACTTACGGCTGTGGCCTTGGTATTGCATTTCGTTTTAAGTGGCGGCTATTATACATCACTCTTTCAGTCTTTCAGATTGAAAAAGGAACACCTTTATACGAATGTTTGTAAAGCAGGGTTGCCAATCGTACGGAAATTTCCGTACATGTACAGATTCCATGCAGACTGGATACGGAGTCAAAGATCATTCCGTACGGATTTTTCTTATATTTACATTTTAATGAAAAAAAGTCATATATTTCACTTCGCTGTAGTCGATTTTTATGTATAAAAATAAAAGTAAAATCGACACTTCCATTTCCAAACATTTAGATGTGTAACATTAGGTTTGACACCATTTGTCATGTATTTGTCAACCTATAAAATCTCATCCATCTCATTCGATTCCAAAGAAATAAATATTCTCTATGATTACTAACATTAACAGCAAATTTAGTTGCAATTGCTCGAATACTGATTCCGTCTTGCAATCGCGATTGAATTATTGCCTTCTGAATTGCTTTTAATTGGGGTATTTTTATTTAATTTGTCAAAATAATATTAATGTCAAGATGACAGAAGTTCATTTTAAAGCACGCTTCAATTAACTAAAATTTCGAGTGTAGTCGGTTTTTCTGATTACGATGGTACGTCAATTTAAGTTTCAAGCAACGCTAGTTCATAACCATAACTAATAATTCACGGCCAACTACGAGGAGAAATTTAAAAAAGGCACGTTATTTAACACACCATGTACGGTAATGGAAATGCGCATAAATTTCATTTTTATGTGAAAATAAAACATAATGTGCGTATTTTTCTATGTGGGCATTTTTCTGGGTGAGCATTTTTCGGTGTGAGCAATTTTCTGTGTGCGCAATTTTCTCTGTGGGCATTTTTCAGTGTGGGTAATTTTCCATGTGCGCATTTTTCTATGTGAGCATTTTTCGGTGTGAGCAATTTTCCGTGTACGCACTTTTCCATGTGGGCATTTTTCGGTGTGCGCAATTTTCGTTGTGCGCTTTTTTCTTGTCCGCATTTTTCGCTGTGGGCTTCTTTTTGTGCGCAATTTTCGTGTGGGCTTTTTTCGTGTACGCTTTTTTCTGGTCACCGGTAATTACAATAGCTTTGTTCGCGGAGACGTTCCGAACTAATTCGGAACTTTAAAATTCGTGCATTCATGAAAGTTGTACACATGAAATCGTTGTTAAAATCAATCATTATTTCGATGGGCATTTGATTTTAATCGGAACTAGTTCGGAACGTCTCCGCGAATAGACCTAATATCAATTAATTTTGTGTGAACTCACTTCGATTGACAGTAATGACAGTGCACTTCACTCATTGCCGTCAGTGCCCCGTAACCAGCGCCAAAGTGTGGAGTTCTGGCGTTATCTCGAGCACAAAAATTCAATGTAGATTTTTCAAAACGCCCAGGCCAGTTAGAACTCGCTTTTGATTTAGAAGGCCATGGTTTATATAATTTTATTTGTTAATTTTGTTATTGCAAACTCAATTACTTTACATTATTGCATTAATTCTTGTCACTCTTCAATTGAATATATTTATGTGCTATTTATTATTATTATTTCTTGCAACTTCTTACCAAAGCGCTGTAAACCTCTATATAATTTGTAAACGAGTATTTTACGTGTTATATTACTGAAATGTTAAGTTATGAAAAAAAAATTATCCTGAAGTTATATTTAAAAATTTTACGTATGAAATATCCCTTTGCGCCCTAGTGGTTTTGCGATGAAACCACAAAAATAAAATTTTATAAATAATCTACTACCGGTAATCAGTTGAAACCACATAGATGGAACTGTAACCAATAGTGTCCTCTATACGATGCTCATGCAAATTACTGCTGAATTTTAAATTTTGTCGGTAAGAATAAGTTACGAACCGGCGCAAATTCTATTTTTTTGCACGTGTACGTGGTATAGTGAATATTTTCCATTTTTTATTATGTCGGGTAAGTTTATTTGTTGAAACTATTAGTACTAATTATGTATAAGAAATTAGTGTAGCGTTGAGTATAAAAACATAACTGTTTCGGTAGTTTATTTGCAAAGAAACCCGTCAGTTTCGCGGCGAAACCACTAGGAAACTGATATTCTTTTATCCTTCATAGGTAGAAATAAAAAGTTGTATTCTGTGAAGGAACTCGAAGATATGAAAGAGGAAGATTTTCTCATACTTATTGACGAGATACCTTCAGATGTCGAATCAGATTTTGATAGTACTGCTGATGAATTAAATGACATTATTATTGAAAATAATAACCTTTTCGATATAAATTCACTGCCTATAGTTTTTGCCGATTATAACTTGGACCAGAATACCAATAACGACGTATGGGAAAGTGAAGATGAATTACCGCTGTCGATAGTGCAATCTAAAGAATTAGCCGCAAAAACTATTTGGACCAACTCAGCACAAAATTGTCTAAAATACAAGAAAGTTTTCAATGAACGTACTGGCCCAAATATTCCTGCTGAATTAGAGAGTCCTGTCGATATTTTTCTTTACATTTTTCCAAACGATATCGATAAAATTGCTTTTCATACAAATCTCTATGCCTTGCAGAAGAATGGCGGAAATGTAAACTCGTATAAACCTACCAATTCTAAAGAAATTAAAATATTCTTTGGAATCAATATCCTGATGGGAATTAAAAAGTTACCCAGTTATTGTGATTATTGGTCATCTAGACCAGAAATGCGAGACCATTTTATAAGTTCAGCCATGTGTAGAGATCGCTTTGCTTGGTTATTAGGTCACATTCATCTTTGTGACAATTCGATAATGCCCCAAAGAGGATCGGAAAATTTTGATAAACTCTATAAACTCCGACTTCTAATAGACACCTCATCGGAAACATTTTCAAACTCATTTATGCCGTCACAAAATCAATCAATCGATGAGTCGATGATTCGCTTCAAGGGTCGCAGTACGTTGAAACAATATATGCCTTCAAAACCTATAAAAAGAGGATATAAAGTTTGGATACGAGCAGATGAAACAGGATTTGTCTCTCAGTTTCAGATATACACCGGGAAAGTACATGAATCAAATGAAAAAGATTTGGGCGCACGAGTGGTAAAAGATTTGACCAGAGTTTTAGTAGGCAAAGGTTTTGATGTTTACTTTGATAATTTTTTTAATTCAATGCAATTGCAGAATGCATTAATGCATGCGGAACTCTTAGGAAGAACAGAAAAAATCTCCCTCTTGATGTCAAAGATGATAAGGATCTAGAAAGAGGGGATTTTGATTGGCGAGTTAGTAAGGATGGCATTGTGTTTTTGAAGTGGAAAGATAGGAAAACGGTCTTCTTTCTTGGAAATTATCAAGATCCTTCACAGTGTGCAACTGTATCCAGGAAGCTGAAAGATGGTACCACCGAGCAAGTCATTTGTCCTAATATGGTAAAGGAGTATAATAATAACATGGGATACGTAGATAAAATGGACATGTTGAAATTAATTTACGAGGTTGACCGAAAATCAAAAAAATTGTGGCACAGAATTATGTGGTACTTTGTAGATTTAGCAGTAGTCAATTCTTTCATAATTTTCAAAGAGAGAACAGAATGTGCTACCTATAATCTAAAAACTTTCAGATCATCTGTAGCTTTGGGTTTGATAGGAGCTGAACAGAAACCAAATTCTAGAAAATCTAATGCACCTGTAAATCACTTCAAAACTTCTGTACCTTATGAAATACGATTCGACCAATGTCTCCACATGCTTATTCATGGCACGTCAAGACGATGTGCCTTCTGTAGTACAAGACAAGACTGTCACAGAACTCGTTGGGCATGCAATATGTGTAACGTGGGATTCCCAGCGAAAACACATACGTGTAAAAAACGTTATAGAATAACAAGTAACCAAACGTTGAATTCATAGGTTATTGTTACGTTGAAACGACGAAAAAATGTCGCGGCAATCAATTTCTTTTAAACGTATCTGTCCACGTGTAAAAAACGTTGTAGAATAACAATTAATCAACGTTGAATTCGTGTGTTATTGATACGTTTTAACAACGCTCGAATCAAGTTCTTTTAAACGTCTTTGTCCACGGTATTTCAACGTTAAATCCCAGTGCACACATACGTATAAAAAACGTTGTAGAATAACATGTAACAAACGTTGAATTCGTGTGTTATGGTTACGTTGAAACAACGAAAAAATGTCGCGGCAATGTCCACGTGTAACGTTGAATCACACAATTACGACATGTATTAAAGCTGGGTCTAAATCATTAGACTGAACAAACATACATGGCTAATGGTGGAATTCGAACCCACGCCGCCGAGTGACACACGACTTTCCAAGTCGGCTAGGCTAGACCACTGGCCAATTGGTGACCCCACTTCTGTATCGCTTCGGTGACTGATTCGTAAAGGGGACGGAGGCTGTGGTATAAAGCCGAACCGGGGACTTTAACTTCCAATAGCTACGCGCCGCCCTCACTCGTTCAATTTCCGAACTCCTTACTACCTACAGTTTCCTTCCAACATCCATATTGTCATAACATCATTAAATCAATTTTTCTGATTATTACAATCCTAAGCATATTTTCTTTGTATATACATTTCAAAAATTCTAAATAATTTATTTATAATAAACATGTAAATTAAAGTCACATTCAGATGTGTAAACAAATGTGTTTTCATATTTGTTTTGACATTTGAAAGTTACTTTAAATTTAAAGTTTAGTTTAAATTCGATTATGAAACTGGCCCTTAATCTTTTCTAAAGTCCTCATACGCATCCCTCATTAAATATACCCAATTTCCATTGACTTTACTACTATTTCTAAAATAAATTTCGACTGAAAAGCGTTTTTGTTCTTCAGGAATCGTAAATTCCATGTTTGCGTAAAACGTTTTCATGAATTTTGACGTCTGTCACACAGCTTAGCGTCAACCCGTTGACGTGACTCCTACGAGCACGCGCAATATCCCAAAAAGAGCAGTTTTTGAGTTTTGCCGTTATTCCAGAGGGCCATCGACATGTGCGAGATAGAACGGCTTGCTTACTGTTTTCGATTAGTTTCTTCAAAGTCAGCATATTTGGCACATTTAAAATCGAAATATATTTATTTCAAAATAAATTTACAACAAAAATCGCAGTCTTATATATCGAAGATTATGAAACAATTTTATAAATTATATACTTACAATACAATAACCTCAAATTTTTGTAATTTTTAAAAACGTAGGCGCATGTAATTCGCCTGATTCAGAATGGACTTTTACGACTTTCTTACGGCAGTTTACGTGAAAGAATAATTTTCGTATTCGCAACGAAGTTCACAGTAGCCTGTCAGGCAAAAGAATAAATATATTGGATGAATGCGCATGTCAGTCCAAACAGTTTCTACTTCGTCACAGCATAAATATGTACTATCGGGGCCTTAAAATTTCGCACTATTTTTTATCAAGTAGCCAGAATTTCTCTAAAATTTAGTTTTGTAGAACAGGCTCTTACCTCAATTTTGACACTAAAGACATTTAACCAAAAGTCAGATTGTTTGGTTATATTTTAAGAACAGCAAGATAGTAAGTATTAGAACTGAAATAACACAATAAAAGTAGCGACCAACCATCTTCTAATTTTGCGACTGCAAAACCTTTCTCTCCTTTCAGAAAGCACGTGATTTAGTATTGTGTTGCTACAACTTTTGCATTACTTTTGAAATCTGACGTTTAGAATGATTATTATTGACAAACTGTCAAAGAAAGCGATATTTACAACGGAAAATTAAATCGTGCGAAATTATAAGACCGCGATAGTACATACAGTAGGTTCACTCTCCTTAGCGGGAAAATTTCCCGCGCAAACTGAGCCGCCATATTCCGGATGGAAAATCTGTCATGTGATTTGTTAGAGCGCATTCGACTGGACGCACGGAGTGTTTCTTTTTCTCACTCTTACATGCACTGACACGCAGTCGCTCTCCCTCACACTTCTGCTCATTGCGTGCATCGAGCATTATGTCGAATGCGCCCTTCAATTGCACGAATACCATCAGTGGTGTCTCGTGTAATTAGCAGCATAATAGGTGCTTTCGATTATGCATGCTGGGGTGCACTGAGTAAACTTAAAACTCTAGGGGTGGGTTTACAGAAAGGAAATCAAATATTTAATTACGATTAACTAATTGATTGAGCTTAAAATTCGTGTTGCCATAGAAATCAAATTGTTAAACTAACGCTAATTTTAATCTCAATCAAACAGTTAATCGTAATTAAATAGTTGATTTCTTTTGTATAAACCCACCCTAAGCTTTCAAGTAGTGATCGGATAATTCAAATTAAAAATAATCTGTCATCCGATTATCAAAATAACCTAAATAATTTGATTATCAAAAATATTTTTATTGCGGCACTGGTTTATACATCCGCAAAGGTCAAAAAATTTTGCCCCGCCCAACGAGATACATATGGGGTGCGTTTCGTTTGCGCGCTCACACGCTTTGAGCGCTCACGCTTACAAGCGTTGTTTTCTGTTGTTTCCTTTGGCGTTTAGTCGCTTAAGCAGTTATACGCAAAGGTGTTTCTTTTGACTTTTGTTTGCACAACGAATTCATAACCTCAAAAATATAAATTCAATAGTGAAATTGAGCCAATCATAGCTGCTGTAGCTATTTCTAAAGTGTAATGTTTGTTTATAACCTGACTATGATTAGCTGATCTCCTCATACGCATCTCATACGTTCCATTTGGAATATAAGCGCTTAAGCTTTTGCTGCCCTACCTCGATGGAATAAGCGATTGTGAGCGAAGACTATGACGTCATAATGACGTTACTATTTCGTCAGCTGGCGCTTTGTGAGCGTTTGCAAAGCCAAAGGGAACGATTTAAGCAATGCTTATGAGTGCTCAAAGCATGTGAGTGCGCAAATGAAACGCACCCATGGTATAACACTGGAGTGCGCAGTACGAGAGCAAACTCGTGCCAGTTCAAATTCGGTTTCCCCGACCATTGGAGGGCAACTTGCAGTATGTTTATTTACAATACTTTTATCTATTATGCTTCGGGCACATCTGCGTTAACGTCTAACGGCATTCTAACGGACAAGAACCCGACAATTAACGCGAGAAAATTAATGCGCTAAATTTTACATTGGTGGTTAAGGTCATTATTTGTCCCACATTTCGCTCCGAAGCGGCTGCAGCAGTGGTATTTTATTTGAATATTGGCAACTTTATCTTAAATGTCAAATATCACAGGAGTTCTATTCAAATATTTTAGCATTTTCCATTTCGTAACATTCAAAAATTATATTTTAAATTAGTACTTGAAATAATGAAAGAAACCTGCAATCAAAACTAAGATAGTACGTGACTAAAAACACGAGATGTCGCTGTTTTCGTGCAAAAATGTATGTTCTGTCTTCCTCACATATATCTTTCTTTATCTATGGCAACAACTATGCGATACGTTCGCCGGCAATTCGTTTGATGTGTATCAAAAACCGCCAGCCGAGCTATCGTCTAGCGCGCAATGCCATTCTCAATGCCGTTACAAAATTAGTGCCATATATGCCAATAATCCGTCGCTACGCTATCGTTGTCGGAGACACGCTGCGTCTAATGTGCTGCCTAACGTGATTTTTCACGTCTAACTTGACAATAATTGTATGTGTAGCGACTGATTAATGGCAAATTAGACGTTAAAAATGACGTTAGGCAGCACATTTGCCGTTAGTGTGGCTGAACCATTACAGATATTTCAGCTCCAGTGTCTACCCAGCAAACAGAGTCACGTATTTTTCACGTCAAAATTTGGTCATTATTGGTCTTGGACGTCAATTGTTCCACAAGTCACGTCTTGTTTACGTCATATTTAATGACCAACCAGTGAGGTCATTTCTAAACGTACTCTCGACGTGATATTGACTTTTTTAATTGTACGATGCACATGATTATCATTTAAAAGTGGGTTTCTCATAATTGAAATGCATGTTGTCATAGGTGACAAAAATATTCGTTCTGTGAATTGTTTTGTCACAAACTTGTTATTATTTGAAACTCACTGCAAGCGCGTGATATTTTTCTGCGCTTACGTCAATTTCCCGCCCAACGACCTAACCTGCAGATTCTGCCATTCTGCTGTTTATGTTCATCTTCCGTTTTGCGTATGGAATCTGATCGAATTGTTAAGTAATCGTACCGTCTAAATTGGGGTAAATGCAAGAGCAACTTATCCTAAATTTATTATTAAGTAAGTAATTTCTATTATTTTCGTCAGTGGCGTAGCCAGAAATTCCTTCGGGGGGGGGGGGGTTCTTGAGAATTTCCATCATGAGCACCCATGTGGCAACTTCCGGGGGGGGGGGCCTGACAAGCCATGGCTAAATAATTGGACTGATGTAATAAATTTTAACTAATATGAAAGTTTACATAAAATATAATTAACAATTTAATTATTAACATAACGGTGGAGGAAGGAGCATTTGGTCCCACTGTAACTATATTTTTCAAAGTCTAGGGTCGGGGCTCAAGCCCCCTTCATGGGCTCCCTTGATTTACAGTATTCCAAAAGGGTGAAAAGGAAAATTTATAAGGATTCAAATATACGTTTTTTTTATTATTGAGCATTCTTGTCATTTTTAGCTTATATGTACTGTCGCCGCCAAAAGAAAAGTGCACACTTTATTTGACGTAAATTTAACAATATTAAAACTTTTGCTGCGTAGCTGTAATTATGAACTGTCTTTTACGAATGACAAACAAATTAACTTTTTTGAAGATAAATTCATCTTCCATTTTTGCCTTATCTTTATGGCTACTATGAGGTAATATTTTTCAAAATGAAATAATGACTGATTTTTATTAATTATTCAGGCCAACATGATTTCAATTGTTTTGAATATAGTCGATGATCTTTATTGATTAGGAGACGCTGATTATGAATCCGTCATTATTTTTATCGTATCACATCAGTATCAGTATCAATATCAATCGCTATTTGCTGCTAACTCCATTCATGAGAATACGGTTAGCGGCAAATAGAGATTGATATTAATTACAGAGTTCACCCCCAATAGTGGAATTTTGTAACTAATATCAAACACAAGCATCCAGACTATAAAAACATGATCGTAACGTTATTTTAAAAAATTCAAAAAACTGAGTGAACTCCGTTCACATCTGGATTTCTTCCCTGAAAATGTTGGTGATTTCAGCGAAAAACAGGGAGAACGCTTTCATCGGGACATGAAAGAGATAGAAAAGCGATACCAAGACCGATGGAATGTAAATATCATAGTCAACTACTGCTGGTCAGTAAAACGTGATATTCCAAACGCAACTCATAAAAAAGGACTCTAAGGCGCAGGAAAACGGAAGATATCACACAGAGCCGTCTTATCATATCCAAAGGGCTTAATTAAAATAGATATTTCGGTAGTAATTTTGAAAATAACTGTTTTAGATAAATTATTGATTTTTTTCTCGAAAATACATATAAAATTTTTTTAAATTTTGTCGAAAAACCTGATGTGATAGCGAAAATCTGTGAATACTACTGAATTCAGAGCATGTAAATTAAATAAGAATAACTATCAAAACGAAAACAATGTTCAAAAAAATTTTCATATGTAGGCCTGTGTTATTGTCTGTCATCCGTAACTGTCAATTCATAATACAGCCACCCAGCAAAATTCTTAGCATTATTAAATTAAAAATACCATGTTTTCAAAAAAGTTAGTTGTGGAAGTTTTCTATTTTTATATGAAGAGTATGTGGACAGATTATGTAAAAAAAATGAAGATGACTAAGCCTCAATTCAATTGCAAAAAAAATTACATAACCCTTCTGGGGGGGGGGGTTTAACCCCCAACCCCCCCCTCGCTGCGCCACTGATTTTCGTTTTCTTATTGACTGTGTTACATAAAGTTAGGTTATCTATGGTTACATCTTGCTTGAGGTCTAACCTAATACTTGTTTTATAGGCTCTTCGGAGCAAATGTTATATGTATTGTACTAGAAGTTGTTATGTTTATATTTTTATAGAATATATTGTATTTATGTACTTATTTGTCTTTTTTTTTAATTTTTCCCACAAATTCACAATATAGGTATGGTAAGAGTGACAGTGCTTGGCACTGGATCTGTGACTGGCATGAAGTTTGAAAATGTTTGATTTAAAATCGATATTCTTACAGTTAAATTCTCTAATGTTATAAGTACTTCAGAAAATTTTAAATCAAAAATTTTCAAAGTTCATGCCAATCACAGATCCAGTGCTCAGCATTGTCACTTTTCCTACGTCATTAATGCACAAAAGTATGACGTTCCAAGTACGTGATCTATAAACGTCATTTATTCATTGTATTTTGACGTCTTTGGTCTGTGATTTTTTGCCGTTATTTTTACGTCATGTTAACGTAATGTCTGACGTGATAAGGTCACAAAAGTTTACTAAAATGTGACGTTAATATCACGTGACCTTGTTTACTGGGTACTAATGCACAGATATTGATGTTATTTATCTGGATGTTAATGTAAGGCAATTCAAAATTTATAAAATGCTCAACATCTAAACTACAACATCTAAAATGCAGTTGTTTAAATGTAGATGTTGTTGTATTTTGGCTTCTTGCTTTACCGAAAATCCTGGTCGTATACTTCCGCTACTGTAATACTTTCGTCTGGGTGTTGTGTAGGTCTCCTCGTCTTTGGAATCGCTCCCATTCTTTCATAATCTTTACTTTGCCTGTTCTCAAACGTTTTCGATCTTTCCTCAAATCATGGTTTAAATGCTCTCTGTTCTCTTCTTGGACTTTGATTCGTATTTGTATTTCTATTATTTGTATTTTGATAATTATTATTGTTTCTATTAAAATTTTGTTGATTTTGGTTATGGTTATATTGTTGTAATTATTTCGATTGTTATTATATCGGTTGTTACTATTCTGGTTATTATTGTTGTTTCTCTGGTTTGGTCTTGCTTGTATGGCATTCACTGTCCTGTTTTGTGTATTGGTTTTTTCTTTTGCTGCATCCACTCTTTTTAATAAATTAATAAAATTTGTCGTTGTTACATTGTGTAACGCCACTGCTTGTACGATTTCTTGGTCGAAATGTCGGACTAATTGTATAATTATGTCCTATTCAGACAATTTAGGTGTTAAGTATTTTGCAATACTCCCAGTAAACAAAATAATATCACAGCAATGTGAATATGATGTGCATATCATATTGGGACATCCTTATTTTTGTCGAATTAACATCACAGTAACATACATAACACGTTTAATGACCGCCTAATGTGACAAAATTGGAGGATGTGTTATAGATGTAGCAAATGTAACATCATATGCACATCAAAACCTCATCACATCCACGTAGAAGTAATGTTAAAATAATGACGCATTCAAGTAAAATTCAACGTTTGGTTGACGTTTTTATACAGGCGCCCCAGAAATGTATATAAAGCTTCAGGTAAACGTATTCCTCTGCAATTTGCTGATTCTAAAACTGCAAATAACATGTCCTGTGGTGGCGTACTTATCTTCGTACAAGAAAAAGTACGTTACTAAAGTAAATGTTATTTGCAGTTTTAGAATCAACAAATTGCAGAGAAATACGTTTATCTGAAGCTTTATATACATTTTCATCAGTACAGGACATTTGAAAATATAATATAGGTATATATATTCATACGCTAAAACTTAACTATAAATAAGATGTTATCCATAAAAGAGAATATTACTAATATCTTTATTGAAGACATAAAAATATACACAAATAAAAACACAATTCAGTACGTAAGTATATAAAATAATTTTTTAATTCTGTATCTGATCTGAAAAGAAAAAGAATAACATTACATTTTTAATAAATAAAAATAAATACACATTTTCGTTAATGTTCTACAATTTAAAACAAAATAAGGAGCAATAAAAATAAGTACCTACATACTTACGCACTTTCTAGGATTGCATAATATCACAGCACAATATTCTATCACCCGTCTACATTCAAATCTGTGATTCAAACGCAATATCGAAAGCGAAAGTGCGAAACACCTAGGAAAGAATTTAAACAAATAAATCATAGAATATCCTCACACTCATAGAATAAACGTTTGGGCAGCTGTGTTGTCGTATTCTTTAGCCAAACAATTGATTGTCACAAACACAAAGAAAATGTCTTTATTAATAATAATAATACAAGGATGTTAATATGTCAGATCGCCTGGTGGTTATGTGCACGGTATGTCCACGGGGATGAGTTCGTAGTTGTCCTGGTGCAATGGTTGCAGGTGGAGGACGTGCTGAACCGGATTCCTCGGCGGAATGGTCGTTGATAAGCCGTGTGCTGGGTGACGTCTTCTGACCGGACGGGCTTCTTTTCTGGCGTTGGGGGAAGCGGTGAAACGGTGCGGCGTATTCTGCTGATGCGTTTCAGTGCCCGACGAAGCTGGGTGGTCGTAGGTGTTTGACGGACGTGGAAACCAGGATATCCCGACCTTTCGGCTGGCTTTGGTTAGGAGTCCAACCTTGCGGCTGGCTTTTGGAGAGGAGGTCCAACCACAGAATATCTAACAATCAGAATGCAAACTCTCGGCGGCACCTTTGATCTTTTCGGTACACATTTCGGTGACCTTCAGCCATTTTGTCAGGCTAGACAATAGAGATGTGCGAGTTGACTCACCGAGTCGATTCGATGAAAAGAGCCGATGAAGCAGCTCGCTGTAGTTCAACACAGCAGCTCTCAGCTCTTGCTGCGCCGGGCTGAGAACCGAGAGCTTCCCAATGAAACGGCAAAGAGTCAACTCGATCGAAAGAGTCACTCTGGCCATCTCTACTAGACATTGGCGGCGCCAATTTTGAAATTACATTTTCACTGTTATCTATGAAGTGAGAACGAGAATTTAGCTCTGTTTACCAAGATACTGCTTGTTGCTGCAATTTCTTACTGCATACACATCACCAGCTTTCGTCTTTCCAGTCAATTTTATGCAGAAATTTATTTACAAATGCTTCCCGCGAACATAACCACAGATTACCCAGATGCGAAGGCTAGGCATTCCCGCCGGACTAAAATTTCTTTGCGCATGTACTGTGCCGCCATTGTTTTGATGGTTTATCTGTCAACCTATAAACGTCATTTGTTAGGTTATGATAAAGTAAAATAATTTTAGAGAGCTGTTTATGTAATTTTATAAGTTGAAAATGCCTTATAGAGGAGGAACAGCTTGTATATATCGGCTATGCCCTTCAAAACAAGTGAAATATGTCAATGTTTAGAATCCCCGGGGACTCTAAAAGGTAAATAAAGTCTTATTTATTACAAGGTTTCTGTTCATCATTGAAAGAACCCATATGTTATTATATTACAGGCGCTTTCCATTTGCAAAAATTAGCCAGCGGGAACAACTTGGAGCAGCTGCGGAGTAGCTCTGAGCAGCTCATATGTGCAAATGGAAAGCAATGACATAAGCACCAATTTAACATACTCCCAAAGGATTTCAGTAAAAGTAAATGTAACAATTTTGACTTGTAGAGCTCAGCAATGGTTAAAGCATGCTGGCCGCAGTGATTAACTTTTTAAAACAAGTAAAGAACTGAACAAGAATTATAAATTGTGTGAGCTACATTTTGAACAGAAATGGTTTACTTCTCAACCAAAAGATGATAGGAAACGTTTATTAAATGAAGCTGTTCCCACATTATTTACACAATCTGATACCGAACAAACAGTACCCTCCTTATCATACAACTCGCCAAGAAAAGAGAAGTTGCGACATCAGGTGAAGAATCTCAAACGCAAATGGACGTCAAAGAAACAAAGGCCATTAAATCCTAATCATTGGGCAGGCCAGACCTTAAATTATTCTCAAAAGGCCATGTTTTTAATAAACAGGCAGAAAATAAATTTGCCGAATTACTTAATTAAACCTATGATGAGAGTCCATTTATATATAGCTTTTTTATAGTTAGTTTAAAATATTGTAATATGCAAATGAAGTCCACTGCTCAAAGGAGATACAGAAAAATTAACATTTTGTCACACATATAAATGTTTTCTTTTTTTCTCGTTTTTGTAATATGATATGAAATAAAACATACATGTATAGGTTGAATTTATTTTATTATTTTTTTTACTTCATTTTGAATTTTATGAATTTTCATACAATACGTTTGCATTTCTTTTGTTTTGTTTTGTCGGCATTGAAAATTAATTTATTTCTAAAGCAGTAAAAGGAATAATAATTGCCAACACCTTCTTACAAAACTTTAACTTGCTGAAACTTATTGTAAATGATTTTATAATAATTAAAGCAGGTTCTTGTCCGATGAAAATTGTATCACAAATTCTTTGGCACGGACCAACATGGAAAATTAAGAAATACATTCTATAATAAATTGAGGCAGTCGTCATCATACACGTGGTTTTTAATTTCGCGCCTTATAATAATAATAATAAATTTATTTATTTCGTATTTGATGCAAGAGCATAGGTAAATTGAATTTGACTTTACCTATAATCTATAGACCACTTGAAGCGGTATGTAGAAATCGAATAATGCAACATGCCGTGGATTTCAAATTTCGCGCCTTCTGTACCATCTAAACAATGGCCGAAGGTCACGGAATTTTGCCATGCCGACATCAAAGGCACCGCCTCGAGCCTTCGTATCTGGGTAATCTGTGACATAACCTAACAACCGTGCACTATGCAATTAATCAAATTCTAGCCTGCCAAAATGGAGATTTTACGATTTGCGTGACCTACCCCCACCACAAGAGTTTGCATTCTGGTTATTCTGTGGTCCAACTTTGCAGCTGGGTTTGGTTAGGAGGTTCCAACTCACGGGGGTGAAACTTTATAGGATGACCTCGCAGCAAAGTAGACAAGGATAGAGAGAGGCGTCCATCCGAGAGGGGTATTGGGGTAAGGGGAAAAGTTCCAACTTCAGGTCTGATTGCCAACTTCACATATCAATTTCCCGCTAAAAGGAGTCCGCCATGTTATAAAAGTTTTCGTTTCGTCTTTGTGGACGCTTCGTGATTTGATGTGTTGTTTATTGTGCTTTCGCAGGGTTAGTGTAAGTATACAATAATACTAGTCGTATTCTGTAATGTAACTTATCTTATCTCATCCAATCACGAATTATGTTGCTTTCAAAATAATAGGTCCGTTCCATTCGTCAGGATTTCGAGTTCTGAACCGTTCAAAATCTTACTGAGCATGAGCAGTGCACAAAATTTGATATAAATTTCATACTGCGCATGATTTGAACGATTCAGAACTTGAAATTCTGTCAAATGGAACAGACCTAATTAAAAATGAAAATACCATAAAACATAACCTTTCTAACTTAGCTACACCTAAACCTGCAGGCAGATTCCGTTTCCCAATTCGTGTCGAATTAGACAGTGGCAAGAATATTGAATTCGACTCGAATTGAGAAACGGAATCTGCCTGCTGATCTAACAAATTATTAGGCGCTTTCCAATTGCACAGACGAGCTACTCGGTGCTACTCGGAGCTGCTTAAAGTGCAATTGGAATGCATTTGAGCAGCTCCGGAGTAGCTTCTGAGTAGCACCGAGTAGCTCGTCTGTGCAATTGGAAAGCGCCTATTATCTGGTGCCCGCGGGGAAACGGGAAATTAACAAGGATAAGCTACGAGTAGTACCAAGAAAACACCGTTTAACTTATCGGAGCAGCTCAGAGCTGATCAATCGACTGAAAAAAATACGACTACTGATACAATTTTTGATAATTGTACAAAACTACACATCTTTTATGGAGTTATATTTTTACAGGAATTTTTGAAGACGCTAGACGGCTTGGATTATTGTAACGTTAGAGATTTTTGCAGTGGAAATTAGGAAAATTAAAAGTTAAGTATTGATTTTACAGTTACATTCTACACTAAAATATGGATTTTTCTTCTATAGTTTTTGTTTTAAACCTGGTACTTCTGATTGTATTGTCTGCTAGTTGTATTTTGGTGCTCACCGGACGAAAAAAGTATCGTTGCAATTATCCAGGATGTAAAAACTGGTACTACACAGGAGTGCAAGGTAATTATAAAAATAAGAGTTTTTTTCGGTTCCCCAGGGATAATGCACGTTGTAAAATGTGGAAAAGTGCATGTAGAATGGAAAATAATGTAAAAAATTCTCATATTTGTGAGGATCATTTTGTTGAAAAGGACTTTGTGAATGTAAAACGAGACAAGTTAATCTATTGTGCTGTACCCCAGTCATTTCTTCCAGGTGAAAAAGTAATTTCTAAGAATATAGTAGACTCACCCTCTGTTTTAAATTTGACTGAAGAGCCTTCAGCTACATTTAATGAAAAAGAAATTACTTTTTGTACTTGTGGAACTAGAGCTTCAACATCTACTACAAAATGTAGTTGTGAATTAACAAGTGCTTCTTTACAATCACAGAGTGATGAAATAGTACACAATATTCCTTCGGATCAAGATCATTTTCTAAAAAGTAGTAATAATGAAGTTCCTTGCAATTTAAATAAATTTGGTTTTCTAACAGAAAAATCCGGTATACTTCACAAAATTGGCATATCAAAAAGAGATTTATCTCCTGTACAGAGTTTTATGTACCGAATTCACAGAAATATTCAATCCCAGATGATTAAACTTAAAAACTCTTTAGAGCATCAAAGGGAAAAAACGAATATGCTTGAAAGATTATACAAAGCGAATATGTTTGAATTTATTGAAGAAAAGTTAAATGACGTAACAAATGAATTTATAAAATCTCAGCTTTATAATGCGGGTAAAGAACCAAGTGGACGGAGGTGGACTGAGAAAGATAAAGCTTTTGGTTTGTCATTATATAAAAGAAGTCCACGTTTGTATAAATACTTACAAGC
Source organism: Dorcus hopei (assembly GCA_033060865.1). Lineage (NCBI taxonomy): Eukaryota > Metazoa > Arthropoda > Insecta > Coleoptera > Lucanidae > Dorcus > Dorcus hopei. The sequence goes on along the minus strand of CM065424.1, from coordinate 20,062,496 downwards.
ATATTTTTTATTACCTTCAATTAGAACATTAAAATATATTTTGGCTAAAATTCCATTTGAAACAGGTATAAACTTTGCTATTTTAGAACATTTACAAATTCGAGTAAAAAAGATGCATGAAGCTGATCGTTTTTGTACTTTGATTTTTGATGAAATTTCTTTATGCAATGGGCTTCATTATTTACCGCATAAGCAAGTAATCAGTGGTTATGAAGATTTAGGCTCCTTAGGACGTAAAAATAAATTTGCAAACCACGCCTTAGTTTTTATGATACGCGGTATTAGAAAGCAGTGGAAACAAGTAATTGCTTACTATTTCACCTCGAACACCATTTCTGCTAATAATTTAGTGCATCTTGTAAAAGAAATAATAAGTGAACTTCAAGGAATTGGTTTAAATGTTGTCGCCACAGTTTGCGATCAAGGTTCTACCAATCAGTCAGCACTGAAAAAATTGTGTTCAGAAGAACATCCTCAGAAGCGTCCTTATTATTTCTTCGTTAACAGTAAACCAATTGTTACAATTTTTGATGTACCTCATTTGTTAAAAAATACAAGAAATGCTTTGTTAAGGTGTAAAATTCAATTTGAGCCTCACAAATATGCTAAATTTAAATATATTGAATCTGTTTTTAATTTTGATCAGCAAAAAACATTTAAATGTTTACCTAAATTGCGAAAGGAACATTTTAATTTTTCAGATTCCTATGTAAAAATGAAAGTGAAGGTTGCTGCTGCTCAACTTAGCAGTTCGGTGGCTTGTGCCATAGAAACATTTGCTTCGTTTGCTAACATGCTTCCTTCTGATTCTATTTTTACGGCAGAATTTGTTCAAAAAATGGATAATTTATTTGATTCATTCAATGGTTCGCGAGTTTTAGCTTTAGATTCTAAGCCTTACAGATGTGCTTTAACATCTGCCTCTCCTCATTTGGAATTTTGGTCAAAATTGCTAACAGAACTAGACCAATGGAAACTATTTGATCTGAACAGTGGTATTGATTGTACTCGACAATTTTCCTTCATTCGTGGCTGGCAAATTACCATAAGTACTATTTTTCTTTGGAATAGTATTAAAGATATCGATGGTTTTGATTATTTAAATTTACGAGGGCTTAATCAAGACCCATTAGAAAATTTATTTTCATGCATTCGACAACATGGGGGACCAAACTCCAATCCCACATGTCATCAGTTCACAGCTGCCTTGAAAACCGTCACCGTAAATTATTTATGGTCACCAACACCTACAAACGGCAATTGTGAAGATGATATGTGTAAACCGTTGGATGATTTACACTGTTTATTGAAATATTCCTGTGAAAAGGAAGAAGCAGATCAAGAAGTACAATCGGTTGTAGAAAATGAATTTAAAATGTTATCGCTTGAAGATATTCCTTGTGAAGATACTCAAGCTCTAGCTTATGTAGCAGGATACGTGATCAATTCAATTAATACACCTGATTGTAAGACTTGTTGCAATTACTTATATTCTCAGGATTTAAGTAATTGTCATCTGCTGACATCCTTTAAGCAAGTTGATGGTAGGATGTTAACTTATGCAAGCGATGCTGTCATGCAACTTGTTCAAAATATCCACGATAATTTATATAACTTTCTTGACATAAATGGCTTTCAAAATGAACTTGAAAATAAATTTAAAATTTATTTTAAGAGTAATTATAATTTTGAACAGATTACATGTACAGATCATGACTGTAATAATTTAATATTAGATAGAACAGTGAGATTCTTAATTTTTAAATATGTTTGTGATAAAAAGAAGCAAAAGTCAACATCCGACGGACATAAGAAGAAAACTCAACGGTGGTCTGTGTTATAAAGGCTGTTTGTTATTTTTTTATTTTAGATATTTACATATAGCATGTTTTGTTGGTGTTTCTATATATTTTATTTATATGTGTATTTATTTATTTATATGTATATATATTTATTTATATATATATACATTTTTAATCCAAGTCGAGATCCGGATAAAACTTGGACAACCTGAGATCCCCCATAGGGATTTTATTTTTCAGAGTATATTTTATGTCACTAGCCTATAAATGGTGACTCAAAGCGTTACTGCCACAGAGGGGTAAAAAAATTCAGAGTATATTTTTCTGTGATAAACATTGACTAACATGAGATCCATTAGAAAAACATGCAAAGACGAGATCCGTTAGTGTATAAAATGATATTTATTAGATTAGATGAGATCCTTCGGTGTTGCCAAATGTAACATAACCTTGAACTGTGAATATTTCCGTGCGTTCACTCAATAGTTAATAAATTGCATGTATTTCCAGCTGTCAATGTGAATTTGTAAGCCCCAAGTAAATTATTGTAAATGTTTTTGGCTGTAGTGGAGCAAACTAATAGAATTTTTACGTTATTATCTGGTGAATAAAGTGGTTTTCCTGTCAATTGGAAGTTTTGTTTCATTAAAAAAAAAAGAAAACTTCAGCTGTCAATGTGAATTTGTAAGCCCCAGATAAATTATTGCAAATGTTTTCAGCTATAGTGGAGCAAATTAATATCATTTTTACATTACTATCTAGTGAATAAAGAGATTTTCGTATCGATTGGAAACTTCGTTAGGTTTAAAAAAATTAAAGAAAAATTCCAGCTGTCAATGTGAATTTGTAAGCCTCAAATAAATTATTGCAAATGTTTTCAGCTATAGTGGAGCAAAGTAATAGTATTTTTACGTTACCATCTAGTGAATAAAGTGGTTTTCGTGTCAATTGGAAGTTTCGTTTCATTAAAAAAAAAACATTTAGCTGTCAATGTGAATTTGTAAGCCCCAGATAAATTATTGCAAATGTTTTCAGCTATAGTGGAGCAAACTAATATCATTTTTACATTACAATCTAGTGAATAAAGAGATTTTCGTATCGATTGGAAGCTTCGTTAGGTTTAAAAAAATTAAAGAGAAATTCCAGCTGTCAGTGTGAATTTGTAAGCCTCAAATAAATTATTGCAAATGTTTTCAGCTATAGTGGAGCAAACTAATATCATTTTTACATTACAATCTGGTGAATAAAGAGATTTTCGTATCAATTGGAAGCTTCGTTAGGTTTAAAAAAAATTAAAGAAAAATTCCAGCTGTCATTGTGAATTTGTAAGCCTCAAATAAATTATTGCAAATGTTTTCAGCTATAGTGGAGCAAACTAATATCATTTTTACATTACAATCTAGTGAATAAAGAGATTTTCGTATCGATTGGAAGCTTCGTTAGGTTTAAAAAAATTAGAGAAAAATTCCAGCTGTCAATGTGAATTTGTAAGCCTCAAATGTTTTTGGCTATAGTGGCATTGCCATCTTAATGCTAGTCCAGGCCTTTAGGCAGCAAATGTTTTCAGCTGTGACGTCACGGTAAAGGGGTAACTGTCAAGCACATAAATTTATTTCACTTAAAAATTTCAAGCTTATTTAATAAAAATGCAAGTTTTCTTTAATTTATATTACTTTTCTTAACACTACGCGTCTGTAGTTTACACATATCCTTGCGTTAATGTTAAGAAAATGTGTTTATATGAGTTTTAAAAATAAGGTTAAGCGTTAAAAATTTCCGAGGAAAATCATTACAGATCTGTGTGATACTTTCCATCGGACAAAAAACGCTTTATTGAAGCAATGATTCTGCTTTGTATTGGTATTAATTTGTCCAAATATAAACCCTTCTCATTATTTTCACGGAACCATTCCATCATCTTAATGCTTGGCTCCAACTATTTAAACCAACGAGCTTTACGTTGTTTTGCTGATTTTCGCTTTAAAACGCTTTAACAATAAGTTTAGTGATGTTTTATAATATAATTTGAACAATATGAGACCGTATAAGACTTTAAAATTCAAATACCTGTCAATTCTGGTAGTGATTTTGAATTCGGTTAATTTTTAATCTTCTACAACTTCGTTCTGTGGCAAAAACTATTAAATAGACTTACCCCATTCTTTATGGGACAATTTTATTTACTTTTTCTTTACAAACACTGATAAAAATGATAAAATAAAGCATTTTGAGAAACGTCAAAACCCCTTTATCGTGACGTCACAATTTCTGCCTATAGACCTGGACTAAATGTCAAGATGGCAATGATAGTGGAGTAAACTAATGTCATTTTTACATTATAATCTAGTGAATGAAGATATTTTTATATCAATTGAAAGCCTAGAGTGTGAATTTGTAAGCTCCAAAAAAAATTATTGCAAAAGTTTTCGGCTATAGTGGAGCAAACTAATAGGTTTGTTCCAGCAGCATTTTCTGACTAGTTCGGAACCATTAAAAACAGTTGCCCACCAAAGTAATGACCGATATTAACGGTGCCATCAATTGTACAATTTTGATAACTGCATGCTTTTAACGGTTTCAAACTAGTTACGAACTGTTGCTGGAACAAACCTAATATCATTTTTATCTTGCTATCTAGTGAATAAAGTTGTTCTCATCTGAATTGGAGGTTTCGTTATATTTAAAAAAGTCCAGCGGTTAAATGTGAATTCGTAAGCTTTAAATAAGTGATTGTTTTCTGTTATACCGGGTGTCCCACGCCATGTGTTCATCCTTCTAGAATTTTTATTTTTTAATCGATTTACATAAAATTTGGAAGGGATTAAACACAAAAATTAATTTTGCAACATACTATTAAGCGCAGTAGAACTTCCGGTTTCGGCGGAAGTGATTTCAACTTTTGTATTTTAAATGGAACACCCTACCTATATATTTTTACACACTTGGAACAGAGCATGATTTATTGAGGTTTACGACTGCTCTGTTTTAAATTATTTTCAAGGAAAGTATGAAGTATTTTGTATCAGAGTACTCAACAAAAAAGAATTCTGTTGAGCTAGACTAAGAAACACATGAGTTTCCATTAAAAAATGGGTTACGACCTAATGAAAATTTCAAAAATTTTTAAAATCAAAATATAATCAAAGCAGTGATTTTCTCGAATTACTTATTGGTCGCAGCCGAACGAAAATACATGATTCCTAGCTTTCTAAATTGGAAAACAGTTTTTTTTCGTTGTCATGGAAACTGAAATTGCCTGGTGATATATTTTCGGACTCGCAATGATCTACAAATTCCAAACATGTTAAAATATACCTGTAAGGTGTTCTACTTAAAATAAAATAAAAAAATTGATATCACTTTCAGCGAAACCGGAAGATCTACTGTGCTCAAAAGTATGTCGGAACATTCATTTTTTGATTTAATTTATCCTTTCCAAATTTCAAATAAGTTGATTAAAAAATAAAAGCTTTAGAAAGGTGAACACATGGCGTAGGACACCTAGTGTTGTGAGGTAAAAACTATTATCATTTCTGCGTAAAAATGACATGAATAAAGAGACTTTCGGGACAATTGGAAATCTCGATAGATTCAAAAAATTAGCTTTCAGTGTGAATCTGTAAGCTCCAAATAAATGAGAAGCGTTCTAGCAAAACAGGACATTATCCATCTTTGATTGAACACCAATATTACATTTTAGAATTATGATTTGTCAAGTTTTTATTGAATACCCTAACTTTCTAAGCATTTGAAATAGCCGATGATCAATTTGAATTGCTTACATCTACATATTTTATTGAAGCCACTAAATTCTTGACTCTTAACCACTAAAATTCCATTTTTCATATAAAATGGACTGTCCTGTGTTCTAGAACGCTCCGCAAATTAATGCTAATGTTTTCAGCCTATTCGAGTAACTACTACAATTTTTACATAACAATAAAATGTAATGGACATTTTAAGTAGCGACATCTTTCGATCGCTTTTTGACCTGACATTGCAGTAAGATTGACAAATTGAAGCCAGTTCGCTACATAATAAGTCATCCCATGCAAGGCGGCCATGCTTGCTGTCAAAGCATATGAGAATTTTAAAAAAATTTGTGCAAATTGGTTCTACTGACGAAGGCCCAACTAGGCCTGAAACAGTTGTACAGAGCCTGCTCGAGGAATCCGCTGCAATCAAAACTGATTTGCACAAAATTTTTTAAAATAAAATGTAAATTTATTTGAGGTTTACAAATTCAAATTTGACACCTAGTTTTTCTCTTTTAATCTAACGATTCTTTCAATTGACACAAGAGACTCTTTATTTACTTTATTGTTATGCAAAAATGATGATAGTTTACCCCACTGTAACAGAAAACATTTGAACTAATTTATTTGAGGCTACAGATTCACATTTGACAGTTGGCTTTTTTTTTAATATAACGAAACTTCCCACTGACACGAGAACCTTCATTATGTAAAAGTAACAGTTATTTATTGTATAAGTGTTTTAGATAGCATTTTATTAATAAATAAAAGTCCAATTATAATGTGATAGTGGTTAAAAAAAATTATCCTACTGTAGCAGAAAACATTCGTAATAACTTATGTGAAGTTTACAATTCCACATGACAGTTGGAGATTTTTTTAATCTAACGAAATTGACACAAAAGCCTCTTTATTCACTTCATTGTAAAATAATTTAATTCAGGCTTACAGATTTACATTATTTTGACAATTTGTTTTTTTTTTATTTAAGGAAACTTTCCACTGACACTAAAACATCTTTATTCACTTCATTGTTACGTAAAAATGTTATAGTTTACCCCACTGTAACGGAAAACATTTGCAATAGTTTATTTGAGGCTTACAAATTCACATTTGATAGATGGAATTATTTTTATTGTAACGAAACTGAAAATCTCTACTCACTTTATTGCTGTGTAAAATCGATAATATTTTATTGTAAACTATTTAAATTAAAATGTACTGGTATCAGATAGTGATTATCAGTGGCGTAGATAGAAACTTGTTTCGGGGGGGGCCCCGAACAAAAAAAAATTTAACGAGTACGGACTATTTAACATTTTATTTAAGAAATGTAAAACGGCGAACAAAAAACAACGTCATATGAAAAATTTCTTTAGTATGAAATACGCAGAACATAATATTTTAGAACCATTTTGGGGGGGGGGGCTCAGGCCCCCCAGGCCCCCCCCCCTATCTACGCCACTGGTGATTATAACTGTCTCTAGACGGTATTTTGCAGTGTCAAATCAAGCAAACTACAATTCCTAAATAACTCAGAAAGTGTTTCGTCTTAAATCTCATACTGAATTGAAGTAATTGTAAAATTTATGAAAAGCTCACATAATCATTATTAAGTAGAAAAACAGAGATATAAACGTTTCATGTGACGATTTTTAAGCTGTGCGTTAAAAGATTATAAACAAATTGTTCTACACAATTTCATCAAACAAGAGTCTAGTTTAATTAAAAACGTATAATTCTGTCATGTTAGAAATTCTACTGTAAAGTAGAGCTCTGCTGTGTTGCCAGACTGTCGGATCTCACTTTGGTTAGAAACTATGTACGTGTATACTTGGCTCACATGCGCCCTCTGCATAACTAATTGTGAACTACTGGTGTATAAAACTGCATAGAAATCGGTAAAACGAGATCCGGGATAAAATTTGAATTTGAGCTCTTTATTACCAACAAAGTCGGTTATGACCCGATATACACGCTAAGAAAGGTGAGATCCGATTTTGGATCTCGCCTTTCCAAAAGGATCTCATCTTGCCCAACTTTTATCGCGAAATGATCTCAGGTTTCCTCTTTTTAAATCTATGTATATTTATTTATATGTATATATTTATTTATTTACATGTATACCGGCTGTTTCAAATTGAGTGTGCACTGAAGGGATCTTCTAAACCGTAAGAGATACAAATTTGGTTAAATGGAAGAAAAGTTGCACGAATCAATGCCTAATTCGTATTCATTCACAGAATGAATTTTTTCTTATTTCTTCTTGAGATATTGATCAAAATGTAAAAATGTCGATTTTCTTTTTTCCTCTGTATCTCTCGTATTATAAATAATTTTGAAATTCTGATTTAACTTTCTACAGGCACTTTTTTATTCTGCTTCGAATAGAAATGGCAGAATTGAAGTCAAACGTTTCGTCTCTCCACGACCATCATCAGTTGCGATTTTTTAAATAGAACGTATATCTTTTATATATTCTATTCGATAGCATTTTTTCTGCTGATTGCAGTGATGTATAACAATTAATACTTCTTTTCAAGTAAAGTTAAAATATGATTAAAAAAAAATTTGATACAGTTTCGTCACGATTTTATTTAATAAGTAAATTTATTCCTTAGTACTTTTTTTTACTGAATATTAATAACTAACATTCAAATGTCGGAAGAGGAAAAATCAATAAAATCAATCAATCAATCAATAAAAAATCAAAGGGTTAAGATCTGGTGATCTTGGAGGCCACGCGACAGGTCCATTTGTACCTATGCAGGAAAAGTTTGGTTCAAATAATTTGTTGTTATTTCAGAATTGTGTGCTGGTGCTCCATCATTTTGAAATTACAATTCCCTGATATGATTTAGAGGAATGTAATCTAAAATGTTTTCCAGTGCTGTCCTTAAAAAATCGATGTAACGTTCAGCTGTTACTTGATTTTCGTAAATGATCGGACCAATAATTCTATTATGCCAAATACCACACCAAATATTTAAGCTGAATTGTATCTGTGGTCGCACTTGTCGAAATCTTTTTTGATTCTCCCCGGACGAATATCTATGTATATTTCTATTAAATATTCCCTTGTTTGTAAAATTAGCCTCGTCAACAACTATCTCGTATAACAAATTCTTTTAACGGATATTACAAATGTGCACTATCAGTGTCCGTTAAAAGAATTTGTTATACAATAGCTAAAGAGACAAATATTAAATAATTTATCGACATTTACACTATAGCTAAGAAAATGAACTAAATATTTGAAATTATGTATTAAATAAAATTTTCATATAAAAATCTGTATTATTTAAGCTTCAAATTAATATCAACAATTAAGTGTGATATACCATTACAATCAGGAGAAAAAATGGCAACAAATACAATAATAAAAAGGTATACGTTGTATTTAAAAAATCTAAACTGAGGATGGTCGCGGAGGGGCGAAACGTGTGTCCACAATTCTACTGCCCCTATTTGAAGCAGAATCCAAAAGTGCCTGTAGAAAGTTAAGACAGAATTTCTAAATTATTTTTAATATGGGAGTTGCAGAGGAAAAAAGAAAATCGATATTATTACATTTTCACCAATACCTCAAGAACAATTAAGAGAAAATTGATTCTGTTAATGGATATGAATTAAGCAATGACTGGTGCAACTTTTCTTCCATTTAACCGAATCTGTAACTCTCACGGTTTAGGAGATCCCTTCAGTGCACACCCAATTTGAAACAGCCGGTATATTTATTTATTTACATGTATATATTTATTTATTTATTTATATTATTACGTAAATTTTATTCTTAAATTTTTCCAAAACGGAATTTATTTTAAGGCATTTAAACTGAAATTTTGAATTTACTTATCTATTTATTTAAATTTTATTTTTAAATTTTTCCAAAACGGAATTTATTTTTACACATTTAAACTAAAACTTTTTCTTTGAATAAAGCAACTCCGCCTGTGGTACTTCATGGTTTGGTTCAAATTAGTAATGGTACATCCATTATCGATAATTTTTACTGATCATTTTTTCTATTTTCAGGAAACCCTTTCTCATAATTTTAGTAGTAAAACCTTTTGAATAAATTTTATTCGATAATATCCATCCGTAATTCAACTTGTGTTGTACTACTGCCGGTCCCAAGCCCGGATAAAGGAGGAGGGCTTAGTAATTTTAATACATTGTACGTGTATGTATACATCTATTATCTATTTATAAGTATACGTTTTGTTTTTGCTTTTTCTGTGATGTAGAAAATTGTAATCGTATAGGTACTTACTTATATACATTATAAAATATAAGTTGTATTAATTGACAATTTTATTTTAAATAAACCAGCAATTTAATGACATTCAACTTCTTTACTAATTTTTATAATTTTAATTTTTCTAACAAGGATTTATTTTTAAATAGTTTTATTATATTTTGTTATTTAACATTTGTATCCGCTTCACAACTTGTTTATTGATTTGTAGTATGAACATTTATCTTCTGATTAATTCAAATAATTAATGACAAAGCAAATACAAATTGTGAAACGTATGTACATGTTAAGTAAAATAAAATAGAAACTGCTTAAAAGTAAATTTCTTATGTCTGTTTTAGATGGTCATATTTCTTGTACAAATTTGTGACAAAGTGATAAGCTACCACAGTGAATGTTGATTGGTTGAATTGGCACTTCTCACTCACTTCGTAACAAATTTGATACAAAAATATGACCGCCTAAAACAGGCATTCATAATAATAGCATTGGATGGCCCGGGTGGCAACGTTCAAATATCCCGCTAAAGCATTAGTTCTGCCATCCCCACAACAGATGGCATGTTGGTCCGTGTTGCCAACGTTTTACGTTAACCTTTCATTTCTCCTAGTAATTATTCTGTGTTCCAACTTTGCAGCTGGCTGGGGAAGGATGATCTTCGAGCTGCTCTGCACGCGTTTATATAGCCCCGGCATCCATCTTGTAGAGGGGCTGAGTGTGGTGTGGAAGGGTGTTAGAGTTTGGTGCGTGGCAATAGTATAGAGATGTGCCGCAGGTGGCGCTGTGGTCGCTACATTGTATTAGTATTAAGTGCTCAACATCTGAAGAAGGTCTAGTGTACCGAAACAATTGTTATGTATTAACAAATAAAGAGGAAGTCAGTTAAGAATTTAACGTTATTTCATATTGTTGATATGGATTTTCATCAAGTAACAGTCAACTCAATTAATTATTAGAAAGTTTAAATTTAATAAAACGGATGCAGTTGTGTTTTGCAAGGAAACACAACATTTCGAACATTTATTGTGATATTTTGACGTTTGTTTAGGTCTGTTTGTTATCCTGCACTGGTGTACACTAGTGTACACTTTTTTTACGAAATATGCTTTAATGAAGCCTAAATTCATTGATACTGTGTTAATAGGAATCATACTCATTCATAGTAACATACCACACAAACATTTCATGTTGCATTAAAGAGTATTTTGCGAAAAAGTATGCATTGGTCTACACCAGTACAGGATAACAAACAGACCTATTATATCAAACATGTACATTTCATGACCCACTCTGGGCTGAAATCGCATGGTACTTTGAAAAAGTAATTAATTTTGTTTTGTTCTTCTCTTTATTTTATTTAGTGTTTGCTTAAATAACTAAATATTTTTTACTGGATTTTTTAATGTATTTATTTATTTTAAGTTAATTTATTTATTAAGAGGGATTTTTTGTCACAAGAGCGATTTCTAAATTTTTTTTAGAGGTTGACAACACTCGAAATTGAAAATTTGTGGTTAGGTATGTGTCAGATATTTGTCATTCAAAAGTTAAATGAAAGTACATATTAATTTTAATTGAAAATTCCGTTATTTTACTTTTCTTTCCATTACTATAACTTTCTTCCCACATTAATACATCTTATAGTACATAGGTGTTTCAAATTTGCAATGAAGAAAATGAAAGCAAGGACAATTCAAAACTGCTAAGTTCTTAAATTTTATTAAAAATGTCCATTTGCTTTTAAATAATTTATTTATGTTGAAAAAGTATTATCTAAAACCAACTTAATTAGGTTATATTATTTTTTGAAAAAAGAAAATGGTTAAACTCTTAATAATTTTGTCGGTAGCAGTCTGCTTATTGGCTGTGATTATTTATAAAAATTCGCATTTCATATCTGTGCTAAACTATTTAAGAAATGACAAGAGTATTAAAGTTTTCACATCAAGTGAATTGAAACATTATGATGGAATTGACAAACCAGAATTATATCTGGCAATTTTGGGCAATGTATTTGATGTTAGCAACGGATCCCAACATTACGGACCAGGAGAAACTTACAACATATTTGTCGGTAAGCCCTTTATTCTTGTGTTACTAGTTTTTGTAATAACCTTGCTTAACGAATTTAACCCAGGGCGTGATGCGACACAGAATTTTGTAACTGGCAAATTTAATTTGAAAGACGTCTCTGATGAAGTCTCCGGATTCAACAATCAAGAACTGCGTTCCTTGAATAACTGGTTCAAATTTTATAAAAGGGAATATAAAAGAATTGGTAAGTATTAACTCTAATAGCAAAGAATCTTTCATTTTAATTTCATATTTCAGGAAAGCTAATCGGTAGATACTACAATGAGAAGGGCAAACTAACTGCTTACGGTAAGCAAATAAAATTATTAATTAAGAAGGCAGAAGAAGCGCAGGACAATGAAGAACTATTAAAACGTCAATTTCCACCTTGCAATGTTGAGTGGGATGCTAAGAAGGGATCACGTGTTTGGTGTACACGAAGAAGGTGAGTATTTCCCCTGAGTCTTATACATTAGCTTTATATGATTTTTTTTAAGTGGTGGGATTGAAAGAAGTTGGGTTGGAGTTCCCAGACAATTATATGAACCTGGTTCTGATAGTTATAAGTGTGTTTGTTTAAATTCTGAGGAAAAACAACTGGGAAATATAAAAGAGTACTTTGAATGTGCTCCTGATTCACCAAGTTGTTTTGTACGGTAATATTTTCATATTCTCTTTTATATACCTATATTTTTATCTATAATAAAAATGTTTTAAGAGCAATCTTACGAAATAACTCCATATACGAAAACCATTAAAACGGGCGAATTCATAGAGACTTTATTTCTGAATATAATTAATTAATTTTTTTTTTCTATATACCTGACAACTAGCACTACAAAGTGACTATAGGAAATTTCTCTATCATCATCTGATAATTAAGAAAAAAATAATTAACATTGAAAAATTGTAGTTGAACTTTACAGCGGTAGTAAAAATACTTCCAGATCGAATTTTGAAAAACGCGTTAGTCACTTTGTAGATTGAAGTTTTGTTAACAAATCAGTGAAAACATCTTTTAAAAATATATAACCATAATTAAGTTATGAAGTCGCCCGATTTGTATGTTTTTAGTGAATTATTTCTGTAAGGCGTGAACATATTCTCCCCACCTTAAGAGCTCGGGGCGGTAACAAAATAGACGATCACGTGATTTTTTTTTCACGGTCTGAGAATATATTTTGCGTTCCGATTTTTTAGGAGTTATTGCACATGATCTCAGATAGGATTAAGGCGGGTAATTTAAATTTATTTAAGTTTGTGCACTGCCTTTTCCAGTACGTTTTTGGTATTTTCATATTTATTTATACATACACTGAGGTCTAGCAACAAGTACATTTCTTGTTGGTCAAGAAAAGATCAAGTTCACTATCTCTAAATAATATTCAAAGGTACGGCTTTTTCCACGGTTGGAGAAAAAGGTATTTTTAGCCGGCTAAATTACATCACTAGGAAAATTACATTTTTATAGAATTATCGTTTTGCCTATTCTGTCGTACAACTTTTTTGTGTGAACTTTTGCGTCCTGGCATTCTTCGTTGATTAAACCTAAAAAAAAATTTTGAGACGCATTTAACTTCGAAAACATTATTTTGTGTAACTAACTTTTACATCAACTCCTTTTTTTCGTTATTAATTTAAATGCACTCCTTAAAATTTGAAGTGGGACACTTATGGTCCGTTTTCACGCTCAAGCAATTTGCGCAAATGTGCTTGTGAACACAAATTTGCACAAGGAGGTCGTTGCATGAAAACGGTATTTTTTTGCTTGTACAAGCTAAAAAATTTGGTAAACTGCATGCATTTGCGCAAGCGAATTTGTATGCGCAAATACTTGCACAAATCCATTTGCACAAATTGCTTGAACGTGAAAACGCACCATTACGTTTTTTTTTTGTAAATTTATGTTTGGCTCAACTTATGTGTATTAGAAGCGAAATAGCAAAAATATAAAAATGTACATTTAAATAAAGTTCAAAAGAACCGGTAGGAAGTTAGCAATAACTTTCAGCAATAAAAAAAAATTCTAAAACTATACCAAAACAGTTTCAGTATTTATAATATCAGTATAAAAATCTACTAATTAAGTAATATTCAATAACTTAAAATGAATATTTTTAGAAATTGATTCGAAATTGACCTATCAAGTAATTTTGCGTTAGGCGTACTTAACTTCTTCAAAAATGACAGCGTTGTCTTATTTTTAAATCAAATGTTTTAGACGAAAACAATCTATTAATAACGGGCTTTCGATAGTTTAAAAACAAAAAGGGACATATTTTTTGTCCGGCCACAATAAAATCTTAAACTTTCGTTCCGCATACTCCAGGACCTCAAAAATCTGAGGTGATTTGGAAACTTGTTCAAAATAAGTATGTAATTGAAAATAAAAAGATACTGAAAGTTATTGCTAACTTCATACCGGTTTCAAAAGAAATAAACTTTTATGATATTTTCTTAAACTGTGGCCTTTTCTTCAATCAAAAATTGCAAGATGCGAAATACTTTTACTTTCTGGATTTAATAGTTATTTATGTACCAAGGTGGCAAAGTGGCACTTTATCAAACGAGTTTGCAAATTGCGAGCCAAGGCGAAGCCGCGGTGAGCAAGCAAACGAGGTCGATAAAGACACTTTGCTGCCGTGGTGCATATAATATTTTTTCGATTACTACATACTCGACCATTTATTTTGAAGTATTCAAACCTTGCAGATTTATATCTATGTTTATATCTTCGTAAATTTTTGAAAAATATATTTCATTTACCTTATAGTACGTTATAAATGACACTGGCGTTTCGATGACATCAAAAGATGTAACGCTAGCGCAAAAAGACTTTTACGTTATGCAAACAAAAAACAGTCACTTCGCGTCATGATGTTCGTAATGTATCATGTACTTAATTATCAACATTTCTTAACAATTTTCGAAAAAATATAGATACATATTTACAAAGAAACATATTTACCGCCGATTTTTCTTTTCCTATATGTGACCTTCTCGTTAATGGAGTTTAATTTACCCATGTTTACAATTAAAAAAAATAAAATAATGAATTTCATTACAGTGTTGAGCTGTAGGTAATATTAAAATTGCGCACGCGCATGAAATAGGATTATACGTAAAATTTTTGGTGTTGCAGCTCCAATCCTCTTCAATACTTTTACAAATACATATAGGTAAGTACTTGTTCCTTTTCTATTATACGACGCATATGTGCAATTAAAAATAAAGTCTACTTTGAACGATAATTGCGTCTTATTACAATTTACCGTAAAAATGTGTAAGTATTTGAATATAATTATGTACATGTATGTGTATTTCTGAACCCGTCGAATGTACCAACATTATGACCGAACGCAGCCTAGTAAGTTGCTCATGATGACGGAACCACCGACATGCCGGCGCACATGCGAGAGTTATTATCGTTCTTTCTCAATATGTGTTGAACAGAGATAGCTCTAAGCAACTAATGTTGGTGGTTTTCAATAGCCGCATGTCGGAAGGCGACTGCCAACCAACCAATCATAATATCACAAATATTTCCCCTTAACGTAGCAAAGTAGGGATAGTAAAATGCAAACTTCTGAGGGGTAACTTTGTAGGATTCCTCTTAATGTAATTTTTAAAATGTTTATAATTAATTTTATAAATATAACGGAAGGTTATACAATAAAATAAAAGGTAATTAATGGCTTAACTGGCAAGGAAAAGTAACTGTCGACGTAGTACGTTTCGGTCTTATTAGACCTCATCAGGACAGTATAACCAAGGTGTAAGGTGTTGACACTTGGAGATAAACAACAACAAATGAAGCAACCGACCAGGAGACCGAATACACATTTGTTACAACCACTGAGAAGACCCCCAACTCGAGAGCAACTTCCAGTATAACAACGGAGGCAAACAAGGTCAACCTGCGTTACTTCAAGAAAAGCCAGGAATATAAATATAACGGAAGGTTTACGCCAGGAAAATACAATAAAATAAAAGGTAATTAATGGCTTAACTGGCAAGGAAAAGTAACGCTTTCATACTCTAGTCAAGGATTAATGTATTAAAACTAAGGCTGGGAATCATATTCGAATAATTCGAATATTCGAATACATGTGCACTCTGTATTCGAATACGTTCAAATTTAATAATTCGAATATTCAAATTATTCGAATAATTCAAATAATTCGAATATTCAAATTATTCGAATAATTCAAATAATTCGAATTTTCAAATTATTCGAATAATTCAAATAATTCGAATTTTCAAATTATTCGAATAATTCAAATGATTCGAATTTTCAAATTATTCGAATAATTCAAATGATTCGAATTTTTAAATTATTCGAATAATTCAAATCATTCGAATTTTTTAATTATTCAGTGAATTGAAAAATTCAAACATTCGAATATTAACTTAATCCGATTTTTCGAATATGTTTTGTAACTACTTTTCTAGTTGTCTTCATTATCGACAAACAAAGTTAATAGAATCGTATTGCGCCACTCAGAAGAAGGTATCCCTGCAATATTTGACATAAGAATGTAGACCGTTTTTTTACGAAGTTGGTCGGCAGCTACATGTTATAGTATATCTCACATCATTTATTCGCAAAATATTGTTTGGAAATACTTTAAATTAAGTTTAAAATGAAAGTGACAAAATACAATGTAAATTTTGACCGTACAGGGCAATTTCCATTTCATTATTCGAATACTTATTTAAATATTCGAATTTTTATTCGATTTATTTCAATTATTCGAATTAATTCGATTTATTCGAATTATTCGATTTATTCGAATTAATTTGATTTATTCGAATTATTCGAATTTATTCGATTTATTCGAATTATTCGAATATTCGAATAAAATTTCAATTGAATATTCGAATACCAAATCTGAGAAAAGTCCCAGCCTTAATTAAAACATAATTACATTTTAGGAATATATAACCATAATGCTTTTGTTGACTTGTTGTACTTTTGTGAACTGACGTGCAATGACATTGGAACCTTTGTATTTAACATTCATTTGACAGCTAACGGCGTTGCATTCTGCTTGAACCTTAATTATTATTAATAAGTAATTATCAACAATTATCAGACAAAAAATTGATAAGTATTAAAAATAGCTTGTGAGGTCTTCTTCTATAATAAGTTATTATGTATGTGCATACATTATTTATTGAATTAATAAAATATTAACTGAACTGTGAAATTTTTTTGTATCGTATAAATTTAAAATAAAATATTTCGGTCCAAAACGAAATTTCATTATTGCAAATACGTACATATTGTAGATATTTGTATAATAAAACGTTTATGAAAAAAAAAAAATTAAAAAATGTCTTGTAAAAATAAAAATTTCGTTTCTCTACAGGAAGTAAATGCGTTCCCGCGCTTTTTTGCCTAGGTCACAAATGGCGGCCGATTGTCAGCGCTTGCTTCACTTGTGTATAGAGGTAATGTACAGTAGTTGTCAGTCCATTAAACGTCCTTGGAAGGGATTGAATTAAAACAATTTATTTTAATATACATATTCCTTTAGAAACGAAATTATTATTTTCAAAATACGCCTGAACGGTCCAGTAGTAAGAAGACCGGCCTTGCAATCGCATGGTCGTCGGTTCGAACCGCACTAGGGATTTTCTCGGCGGTGGTCGGTATCGACTTCAGGCACCCTTCAGTGTTGGGGATAAAATTCGACACTGCTTCCCCTTAAATGGCGAGAAGATTGGAAGTAACAAAGCTATGGAACACTTTACACACACTCAAATACACTCCCGCTCCTGAGGTCCTGACAAGTCTTTGACCCCGTTGGGCAACCACCATATATTAAAAAAAAAAACATCTTTTTCCATTGGCCACTTCCGCCAACGAATGTGTCCAATAACTGAATTTAACGATTAAGGGCCGGTCTTTCCATCTTCCAGTTATCCAACGAATAACTTGATTTTTATTAATTGTTTCCATGGTAGTTATCCGTCAGTTAGTTTATCAAGAGGTGGAAAGACCGGCCCTAAAAGATCTTGTCTGTATACGAACATTTTGAGGTTAATCAAATTTTTTGACATATGAGAAAAGAATATGCAAGCCACGACATACGATTTTTTTCCAAGGCTAATTTAGGTTTTTTTTTTTTGTTGAACACTTGTTATAATTCCAATTAATAATAATTTTAGACAAAGCAGTTACTTAATTAATTCCAATTTGCCTTTAAAAAGATCTCTCGTTATCAATTACAAAAACAACACATAATGTGGGGAAGAAAAACCATGATACCTTCGAAATCTTAAATAATTGAACTTATAAATAAAAAGAAGTTAAATAAATGTAACACATTTTTATTCACAGTTTATATTACACTACGATGTTTACTAACAAATTTAATATATATATTACACCGAAAATATTTAAATGCTGTAATGCACAATTTCCATTTACCATGTACGCTACCAAAACAAACAAAAAATACTGAAGAAAGCAGGTATACAACTCTATACAAGCCATAAAACTTAATTATATTGGAATGTAGAGCTATCTACAATTCTTTTATACAATTTCATAAATTCATACGGATCTGAATAATTCTTTTTTTACAAAAATTATTAAAAATATGCTAATTTTGTAACCAACATCAATATTGTACAGTATTGTCCTTCAATTGGTAAAATATATAAAATATTGGACAACGATCGAAATAAAAACGTACGGTTAAAACTTTGGGGAATTTAACTACTACTGAAATAAGCAATGTACAATTTACAAATGACATCGAAAATGAGGCCACGCTTACTCGTAAATGTGGAAACATCACTAACACAATTAATTCAATTTAAAATTTGCAATGTGTAAATCGTTGCAAGTTTGAGAAGTCAATGAATTGCACAAAAACATTGTGACAAAATTGCGGAGACCCGCAAAGATTACAATTAATAGACATACGACATAAAATGTATTTACTACGAAAGTATTTAATGGCGTGAATCTCTGGGATAAAATTCTGCAAGGATTGATGCGGGGATACGTTTCAACATCTCCTTCGGGAAAATACGAAGCAGCTGCCAGCCAATGTCCAGCGACTCGAATACTGTTCGGTTTTCGTAATTACCTTGCGTAATGAAATTCTTTTCGAATTTACCAAGGAATTCCAGGTACAAAAGATCATCGGGAGTTAAGGCCTCTTCTCCTACGACGGCTTTCATGGCTTGCACGTCTTTGCCGATGGCATAACAAGCATACTAAAAATTATTAATAAATTTGACCAGTCATTACAACATAATACAGCTTTGCTTACCAATTGATTGGAGACGTCAGAATGATCTTTCCTTGTCATGCCTTCACCGATGGCAGACTTCATGAGACGAGACAGCGAAGGTAGTACGTTAACAGGTGGATAAATTTGCCTGTTATGCAGTTGACGATCAACGTAAATCTGACCTTCAGTGATGTAACCAGTTAAATCAGGAATAGGGTGAGTAATATCATCGTTGGGCATAGTCAAAATTGGAATTTGTGTGATCGAACCGTTTCTGCCTTCAACACGCCCAGCACGTTCATAAATTGTGGCCAAGTCAGTGTACATGTAACCTGGGAAACCACGACGGCCAGGTACTTCTTCACGAGCAGCGGAGACTTCTCTCAAAGCTTCAGCATACGAAGACATGTCAGTTAATATAACCAGTACGTGCTTCTCGCATTGGTAAGCTAAAAATTCTGCCGCCGTAAGTGCCAGACGAGGTGTAATAATTCTTTCAATGGTAGGATCGTTGGCCAAGTTTAAGAAAAGGCACACGTTTTCCATAGAACCGTTCTCTTCGAAATCTTGCTTGAAGAATCGAGCCGTTTCCATGTTAACACCCATAGCAGCGAATACAATAGCAAAATTGTCTTCATGCTCATCCAGAACAGATTTGCCCGGAATTTTGACAAGACCAGCTTGTCTACAAATTTGCGCAGCAATTTCATTATGTGGCAAACCAGCAGCCGAAAATATAGGAATCTTTTGACCTCTAGCAATCGAGTTCATCACATCAATGGCACTTATACCGGTCTGAATCATTTCTTCCGGATAGATACGCGACCATGGATTAATAGGCTGTCCCTGAATATCCAAATAATCTTCAGCCAAAATTGGTGGACCTAAATAAACTCACTCAAAAAAAAAAAGCTTTAAAAATATAGCTTGATACTAGACCTTTATCAATGGGTTTTCCTGATCCGTTGAAAACACGACCCAACATATCTTCCGACACGGGAGTCCGAAGAATGTCCCCAGTAAATTCGCAGAGTGTGTTTTTGGCGTCAATTCCTGAAGTTCCCTCGAAAACCTGTACAACAGCTTTTGAACCGCTGACTTCAAGGACCTGCCCAGAACGATAACTTCCATCGGCGAGTCTAAGTTGTACAATTTCGGCAAATTTTGGAAACTTGACATCGTCCAGAATTACCAGGGGTCCATTTACACCTGATACTGTCTTGTACGCTGAAAATATCGAAACATAGTTATAAATTAAAGCCTAATATTCTGAGGAGTGGCTATTGTAAGATCACATGATTCTAAAACAGCTGATAATTTCCATTACATAAAGCAATCGATATTTAACAGGCAGCATTGGTAAATTAAAGTGAAATACTCTCAACAATTTTAATGATCACTTTCAAAACAGGACTGTTAGTTTTCGCACGAAACCCCCGGTCATATGACCCATTTCAGCCACCATTGAAACTAGACCCACCCACATTAATTTGCTATTTAAAGGTTAAAACGTGGGTAATTTTGTTAATTTGTACTTACTTAACCTGGGCTGAGATACGAAGTCTCTGGAGACGGCCAAAACATGTTCCTTGGCAGCCGCTTTAGCGGACAAAGTTGACGGATAAGACATCTTCGATTACAACACGTCTGACCCGAACTGACAAAATCAGTAACTTCGAGGATGTTGCATTTTGATTCACGTGCAATCACATGACTGCTCAGTAGAAAGTACGGAAATACAAATATAGATGGCACTCCAACAAAATATTAAAAATTTGATTAAACTTTTCAAAATTGTTTCGTTGATTTTATGAATAAAATTCATGGCAAAACCAGATACATCTTTTATTCACCCATTTTTTATCTTTTCAAAATTCTTTATTAATCAATCTGCTTTAAGAAAATAAAGGTAACCTTTAAGTACACGCGCTGGTGTACGAAATACACCGTATTTAATTAGAACGCTGTAAGCTGTAATTTTTTCTAAAATATTTTCTGAAGCACTGTGGCACCATTTATCCTATTGTTGAAGTGTTTACGTCTACTACGACCACAAGGAGCGCCATTGTTGCTTGGTTAGTAAGGCACTTGATCTCTGTCTAGGGACAAAGGTATTGTACTACCATCATATGTTTTTGACACTGACAGTGGCTATTCGACCTTGAAGAAATTAGTTGTCAAAAATGACAAACTGGAATACAGTTAGGATTTTTTCGCGACTAACCGCATCTAACCGTGTTAAGATGTAGCGGTTATAAACGGTTAGTCCCCCACCTATCAGCTGATGAAGTAACGGTTATCTATTATCGCGAAAACATATTTGAATCTCGTAAGTACTAAATTTGAATGATTCATAGCAAATGAAAGTAAAGTGATTTTGCAATTGTAAACGTAAGTGAAACCGATCTTATACGACACTGAAACTTATTTCGTAGAATTTATTACAATTGGGACATTAATGCATGAAACAAAAACAATAGGAATTTTTCTTAATAAGTTTTTTCGGATTTGTATATACCTAAGCATAATTTATCCATACATGTCAATACAAAACCAAACAGCAAACACGGCCCTAGCCTCACTTTTATAACCGCTTTTCGTTACACACGTCGAGAGCTGTGTTACTGATTCAATAACACGGTCACAAATGATGACGTTGCTCACATACGTCATAACACCTTCCCCTTGATAACCGCTGTCAAGAAAATGAAGCGGTAACAGTAACCGTTGTGTTCACCAGTTCAACGGTTAGTCGCGAAAAAATCCTATTTATGGGCACTTTTCAGAATTAACCGGTTACTCCACCGGTAGACATTTTAAAATTCTAAAATCCACTTTAAAGCTACAATATGTTATTATAGCTATAATAAGTAACCTGTGAGCAACTAAAAATCAGATTAGGGCAGGCCGTGCAAAGAAAATGTATGTCTGTGTATTAAATGAAAAGTCAATAAATTTGACAGTCCATGAATGTATTACATTAATTAATTCAGTTAATCACAGACATACATTTTCTTTGCATCGCCTACTCTAATCTGATTTTATTTGCTCACTTTTTATATAATAATAATACAGTTATAATAAGTTAATAACTTATTATAGCTAAAATAACATATAAGCTGTATTTCTTTTACCACGGAATTGTCTCAGTTGTGAGACCAACTGAGACGAAATAACTGAGTTTTAATTAAGATAATCGGAATTTAAAAAAACGGAATTTTTGTTTCGATTAAGAAAGTAATAAAAATTATAATTATAACCTCCAGTATAATTCGACATTGTTAAATAACCTAATTTTTACCAGTTGCAGGTGCACGCTCAAACGAAATCTAACCTCAACAAACAATCTCACATAAAACTCACTTCAAAGTATTTTCAAGAGCAGACTCAGTTTAATTGAGAATTGAGCAAATTGTCTCACTTACGCTGGATTTCACAAACGTCACTTAACTTTAATTCAACACATGTAACCATGGCAACGTTTACTTTTAACGGATGATTGAATTTAAGTAACGTTTGTGAAATCCGCCATTAAACTCACTTGTTATAGGTAAAAGAAACATTAATTTATCTAAGCTATTGAGGTAAACTGAGACACTCAGTTAAAAGTGGTAAAAGAAATACAGCTATTATAGGCTTACAGTGGATTTTAGAATTTTAAAATGTCTACCGGTGGAGTAACCGGTTAATTCTGAAAAGTGCCCTATATAAATCAAGCCCCAAATTACTTTAAATGTTTAAATTTCCATTTTATTGACACAAAGTATGAGCACAGTATGTATGAGTTTACAATAAATTTATGCGTTTATGGAAAAATATGACAATAAATAAATAAATAAATTAGAAAACTATAAGTAATAACCAAAAGAACATACCTGAGATACTCCAAACTAAAAGTTAACTTATTAATGTGCCAGGCTTTTCCTAATGTTTATTAGCTTTACTAGCGACAAATTAACTGGTTTACGTACAAATTTTCTTGCATAAAGTTCTCATTTATAAAAAAAATTGTGTATACCTACCTACACCTACAGCTGAATTCAAAAAAATCGGGAAATGTCAAAATAAATCGACACGTCTTTTTCAATATTTTCATAGTGTGAAAATGGATTTATTAAAAACAGGTTAGAATTATTTGACAGTATGTCAGTTCATAGGTAAATAGGTTAATTTTTTTTAAAGATATGTATGTATTGTCAAGTAGACAATTAACTGACAAATGGAACCAAATTTACAACTGGAAAAAATCATTTCCCGTTTTTTTTTTGAATTCAGCTGTACATCAAATTTAAAAACAATTTCTGATGTATTTTAATAAATTTAGTTAAAATAAGCAATAAAATTTGTCTTAAGTCAAAAAATACATTAAATTATATGAAATATGCAAATGTATCGCGAGCTTATGATATTTTAAAAAGAAAACCTGTATGCCTCTAGGAATGTTAAACAGTTTAAATTTGTAGCATTTGATTTATAATGGGCAATACGAGTTAATACTACATACTTTAGGCATTATCTAGGCTGTTTTTAAATTTACGACGCCAAGAAGCGAAAATTGAACGAAACAACTATCACAATGACAACCAATTTGTTCAAGGTCAAATAGCCACTGTCAGTGTCAAAAAACATAATAGGCGTTTACGAAAATTCACCCGGTTGATAACCGGGTTAGAAGTGTGAGAGAGAACATTAAGAGACTTAGTGCATGTAAGACTGAGAAAAATAGAGTATGGTGTATCCACCGGGTTAATTTTCGTAAATGCCTATTGTAGTGATAAAATCTATCTTTTATTTTATGATTTTTCTAATTTTATTTCTTCTTTGGCCCCACGTTGGGCGCCAATTTATTATGTAGTGATAAATCCTTTAAATTCTTTAGTTATTGATTCTTTCTTTTTCTTTGTCGTTGATTCTTTCGATAGGATTTTTCTTTTTTATTTGTGAGGCTTAATTCAGATTGTGGGTACTTATAGTTAAGAAAGCCTTTTGTAATTTAAAATTTTGAAAAAGTGTGTGTATTGTAATTTCTAATAGTTTTATAAATCGATTACGATTGTTGCTAATCGTCTCCAATTTACTTTTAATTAGAAATTTCAAGGATTTGTATGTATTAAAATTTATACAGTTTAGATGACCCAACTACGATTGTTGCGAATCGTCTTTTGATACATCCGTTGAATAAATTTCAATATGGCTTTAAATTTTTATCAATAGGTTTAATACTTCGCTTACGATTGTTGCGAATTACGATTGTATTCGTTAATTGACTAAAATTTAATTAAAGCTGGTTCTTGTCCGATGAAAATTGTATCACAAACTCTTCCCAGCGAAAACACGTACGTGTAAAAAACGTTGTAAAATAACATGTAACCAAACGTTGAATTCGTGTGGTATTGTTACGTTGAAACAACGAAAAAATGTCGCGGCAATCAATTTCTTTTAAACGTCTCTGTCCACGTGTAAGAAACGTTGTAGAATAACAATTAATCAACGTTGAATTCGTGTGTTATTAATACGTTTTAACAACGCTCGAATCAACTTCTTTTAAACGTCTTTGTCCACGGTATTTCTACGTTAAATCCCAGTGCATACATACGTATAAAAAACGTTGTGGAATAACATGTAACAAACGTTGAATTCGTGTGTTATGGTTACGTTTAAACAACGAAAAAATGTCGCGGCAATGTCCACGTGTAGCGTTGAATCAGACAATTACGACGTGTATTAAAGCTGGGTCTAAAATCATTAGACTGAACAAACATACATGGTTAATAGTGGAATTCGAACCCACGCCGCCGAGTGACACGAGTTTCAAAGTCGGCTAGGCCAAACCACTAAACCACTTGGCGACCCGAGTTCCATATTGCTTCCGTGACCGATTTGTAAACCGGACCCTGGCTGGTAATAAAGTCGAACCGGGGACTTACAATAGCTACGCGCCGCCCTCACTCCTTCAATTTCCGAACTTCTTACTACCTACAGTTTCCTTCTAACATCCATATTATCATAACATCATTAAATCAATTTTTCTAATTATTACAATCCTAAGCTTATTTTCTTTGTATATACATTTCAAAAATTCTAAATTATTTATTTATAATAAACATGTAATTCTAAATCGCCTATTTCTAAAAATATTTACACTAACATAAAATATTCGACAAAACACATTTAATACAGTACTCTCAATTTACTCTATTATTTACAAAATTATTTCTTTATGAAAATTTAGAAAAAATTACATGCTGCTCATAAACACCGCAGTGGAGTGGAAAGTTTAACTGGAATAAATTCTGTAACTTAGAAAATTGCCATTTGTAGCAAAATTCTTGGAACAGGTCAATTTTTATTTTTATGGCGCATATTATAAATGGATTTCTTTAACTTTTCAATTACTTGGAAGGATGAAACAATCCCTAACTATTTTTTTTTAATGGAAGGGTATGTTGAGTAATTTTTTTTCTTAAAGCTTGTTCAATTGGGAATACAGCTACGTTTTTATTTTTTAATTTTTCTTAAACAGTAAAAGGCGAAAAAATAAAAAATAAATTTTTGACTATAACGATTTTAACGCATCGGATGTTCAAAATGCTCGCCACCTCTCACTTGATAATACCCTAATCGATTATAAATTCCATCCCTAACAGTTTGTAACATTTCCGGCGTTACTCTTCTAATTTCATGCAGAATTTGAAGTTCTGAAGTTCTGCTATGTCGTTTGATTTAGTCACATAAACTTTACTTTTTAAATACCCCCATAAAAAAGTCTAAAGGGGTGAGATCTGGAGATGTTGTTGGCCACTCAATCGGTCATCTTCTTCCTATCCACCTATTGGGAAAAACTTCAGTGAGGTAATTACGTACAATTAAAAATTTAGCGCATTGGCAGCGCCATCTATTGGCTGCACGCAGCAATACGATACCATATGGAATGCTTATTTCTTCTTATCAAATAAAAAAAAAATGGAGTTCCTGAATTTTTGGCATTAAAAACGGTTTTAGTAAAAAAATTCTTTTTTTTGTTTTTTACCTTTTACTGCTAAAGAAAAATAAAAAAATAAAACGTAGCTGTATTCCCAATTTTTTCAACATATCCTTCCATTAAAAAAAACATAGTTAGGGGTCGTTTCACCCCTCTAAATAATTGAAAAGTTAAAAAATCCCTTTGTAATATGCGCCATTAAAAATAAAAATTGACCTGTTCCAAGAATTTTTTTACAAACCGTAATCTTCTAAGTTACAAAATTTATTCCAGTTAAACTTTCCACTCTGTATACAGCTGTCCCCAATGAGTATTCGTGACAATATGTATGTATAATTGATTGACTATTGCGTTCTTTAGTATTTTTAATCACAGATTTTGGGCATCAAATTCAAACTAACTTAAAAAAATTTGACAGATTACGTCAACTTAAAAAGGGGTTATGGTTGACTCGTATGTCCAAATTAGCAGTACTTTTCATACCTGTTTTGTTTCATTTCAAAGCTGCCAAGCATGGAGAAGAACCTCATATTTCATAGATTTTTAGTAAAATTAGAATTCAAAGGTGTGAAACACGATAGACAATCACTGTAAAATTAAGTGTTTTCTAACGTCAACATCACGTTTTGTAACGCATATTTATTCGGTATACGTTAAAATAACGTTATAAAACGTGGGTTAAAAATTTAGTTGTAAATTATGATTTATCTAACGTATTAGTTTCGTTAATTTTTTTCTCATTTATTACGTAGAATAGTAGATGTTGAATTAACGTTGAAATGATGTGGTAATCAACGTACGGTAGATACATCGCATTTACTCATAGTATAAATCACGTCGTAAAAAGACAAAATTGTTACGTATTTATTTCACGTTATAATTACGTCCATATTAAACTGATCGTTAAAAAACACGTCATACAAACGTGATATAATTATGGTTGCTAATTCAACCAAAAAACAACGTTGCATTTTTCAACGAATAACGTTATTTCCACCATAACAACGTGAAATTAACGTTGAATAAACGTACATGTTTTCGCTGGGTTTTAAACGCACACTAAATGGCGCACAAACACTTAACGTTTCGCAGTCGTTCGACAGCTTCGTCAGAAGTGAAAAATATAAACATGTTGTCAAAATAAACAAGGTTGTCAACGGAAACTGAAAAAGTAACTTGATTTTTTTTTAATCTAAAAATAATTTGAACATTATAAATGTTAAAAAATTGACAGATCTATATTCTATTTAAGGAATCGAGAAAACTACAAAATGTATCGTTTAAATTTGCAAAATCAGTACGTTTATTAATAGAATTCGACGACATTTTTATTTTACACATTTCTATAAAACGTCTTTTGAAAATATTAGACTCGTAATATAAAATACTAGTATTTTCAAAATCAAAATTATGGTCATTTCTAATGAATGTTCTACAAGCATTGAATGATTTTGATTATTTTTTTGGATATGATATTTATGTTGGTCTAGACGTTTTTTTAAATTTTGGCTTGTTTCTCCAATATAACATGAATTACAATTTAAACATTTAATTTCATAAACTACGTTAGGTTGTTTTAGTTTTGGTGTTTTGGTTTTTAAATTTGAGAAAATACTATTTAAATTATTTACAGATTTGCTAGCTAAAATTAAATTGTGTTTTTTGAATATGTGTTTAAATGTGTCATATAGTGGTTCAATGTAAGGTAATACATATCATTACCCACTTCTGACGAAGCTGTCGAACAA
Organism: Dorcus hopei; assembly: GCA_033060865.1. Lineage (NCBI taxonomy): Eukaryota > Metazoa > Arthropoda > Insecta > Coleoptera > Lucanidae > Dorcus > Dorcus hopei. The sequence goes on along the minus strand of CM065424.1, from coordinate 20,034,628 downwards.
CTGCGAAACGTTAAGTGTTTGTGCGCCATTTAGTGTCCGTTTAAAAGAGTTTGTGATACTAAAATTTAACTATTATGTTTTGACAGTGATATATTTTTCTAACAATAATAAGATAATTTCAGGCTTTCTTGGTACTTACTTTGACACTTCTTCCTTTAAAGCTCTTTACTTTATTAAATAATAAATAGAAATCCAAATTTAAGAATTTATTTAAATGAATTATGTAAAATGTCAAAAAGAAACGAATGATTGTTAACGTCAAAATTATTAAATACAAATTAACGAGAAAACTATTTATAACAGAACAAATAAATTAAATTGAACGAATAAATATTAATGAATGTATTGAATGTAATTAAATTAAACTTTGAAATCAGAGAGAATATGCTTTAAATGTTGTGTATTGAGAGGTTTGATAATCAACAATAATGAATGAAAATTTTGATTACGCTTGCTTTAATTACAGCTTGTATAAATATTATTCTCCATGTTAACCGTTTTTAAGGCAACATGTCGAGCTTTTTCAAATCGGTTTTTAATTTCATCTCGTTTTATTAAACTTCAAAATTTAATTCTGACGTTAATCAATGTCAATTTAGAAATGTTGTGTAAATTTGTCATAATACAGTTTTTTCTTAATATATGTATTAACAATTTGTAAGTATGTATTCATTATTTATCTAATCTTTATAGAATATAAACTTTTTCTAAACAGATATCCCAAAAATAAACCCATGAATAATTTTGATATCCCAAACTAATATTTATAATTTTAGGTGTTGATCCAAAGTTTTTAATAATCCGACGTCCTCTTCATCTGCCGTCTTCATCCACACGCCGTCAGTCCTTGGTATCTGTCATCTTCAGCTGCATGTGCCGTCTGTCCACAATTTGAGGTGAGCATCGGATGTAATGCCCAAGGTGATGTCGTCGGTCAAGTTATTCAAGAACTTTTCGTTCGTGCACCGGAGCATCTCCTTGTTGTTCATTACTTGAATTGAATCAAAATTTCTTGACTTGTTTTTAACGGAATTTACTTTTATCTACCTTTGGTAAGTTTAATTGTTTTACTTTCTTTGAATTTGGTTTTTGATAACAATTTTTTATTTTTCAGATAATTTGTTTGTGATGTTATTTGGAATTTTGATGAATTAAATAATTTTATATGAATTAAAGAATTATTGATTGATTGAATTTCCCTCTTTGATGGTATGGTATGTAGGAAACTTTTATTATTTTGGGTAATATCACAGCTATATGATGGCAGTACCTGTGTCCACGGACAGAGATCGAGTGCCTTATTGGTTAGTGACAATGGCCGCGTTCAGGTAACTGCAGCAGCTGAGTTGCTGACTAAGCAATCGTTTATGATTGGTTCAAATTAAAGTAATAGACAATCACAAACGATTGCTTATAGTAAGCAACTCAGCTGCTGCAGTTACCTGAATGCGACCAATTAATCACCTAATATAAAATCAGTCGTTGCGCTGTCTGATGACTAAAATACACCACGCGTGTAACTATAGGTCTGTTCGATAGCTCTGGACTTTTCTACACTTTTTGCACCAACCGCTCCTGAGAGAGTGAGATGTATATAATATAATGTAAGTAGGAGTGAGAAAAATAGAGTAAAGGACCAACTTCGACAGGACCACTAGATGGCGTAGTGACAGTCAACTTCACAGCAAAGACACTACATGTCAGTTATCGGTCGCGAGGTAACCTTTTGACTTTTATTGCGCATGCATTTTTAAGAGCGAATTAAGGCCTCTTCATGCGGATTTAATTGATAGAACGTTTTACTAGAGAATAAGCTCTCTTTTGTAACGGCATAAAGTGTTTTCCTTTTTTTTTACTTGTGCAATAAATTGTGTTAACTTTAGCTTCTAGTTTAATTTCTATTTTCACACACATCAGTGAGAATTTACGCCTCTGGTTATTCGTGTTTTATTTCTGCACGACCTGGTCGATTGGAGACGTCGGCCAGTCGAATTACGATTAGTTTGATTCAATTGTCTTCTGGCGCCCTTTATAAGTTTACCACCGTAAGTTAACCTGCCCCATTTCCACTGTAGCTAGCCTGGGGCACAGCTGATCGAAGAATCGGCAGAGACTTGTCACCTAGAACCGTGGTAAGTAGAGGCAAGTAGATTTTAATTTAAACTTGGGTGACATGTTGCCGCATGTCATTTCTAGTCAGCAGGTCATTTTAGTCATGTAAAATAGGTACATATTTTACAATTCAATGTATTTAATTTTGAGTATCTTTGTGGTAGCACGCCTAGATAGTCAAACTGTAATTTCCTTGCTCTTGCGTTGCGACAGTTCAAATGTTTTATATAATTTATTTAAACAATTGAAGTTCATATCCAAAAAATGTAATTTACATTGTTAAAAAAATACAAGTTTTGATTCAATCGTATCTCTTATTGTGCAAGAAGCGTTAAAGTCGCGCATCCCATAAAATAATCAGTAACCACCACTGCCTGCGAGTCAGCGCGTGGACATATTATTGGTCCTTAGAGCCGGATACTGGAACCAGCTATCAAAACATATTGTAAGAAAGGTTAGTCCGTTCTATACAAATTTATCGACATGCCTAACGAATCAGTGGAATTGACAGATTCAATGTATGGGCTTCTTAAGCAATTAAAAAATAAGAAAGCTTTCGTAAAACGTAGTTTAAAAACCCTAGAAAATTATATCAATCACAGCGATTCATCCGATGCTCACGTTGATAAAATAAAACGTCAGTTTGAAAGTTGCGATCGTTCAGTAACAAATTATGAAACATGCTTGGAAGAAAATTATGGTGCTGATTATGCGGAACAGCTCAGTGACTATTTTATTGACGGAGATATGAGCCAACAATTTTCAAAATTAAAAATACACGTTTCTAGTATTTCTACTGAAGCTTTAAATAACCTGTGAGCAACTAAAAATCAGATTAGAGTCGGCGGTGCAAAGAAAAAGTATGTCTGTTACTAACGCGGCGTTAGGCTGATCTGACAGTTCATGAATATATTACACTGGCGTGCAATAAAATCGCGTACACCTTCAAAATCAAGTAACAGAGTTTTTACCTATTTTTGGCTTTGTAAATCGGTATTTTGTGAATTTTGACGTACCATCAAAAATGTAGGTTATAAACAGAATTTAAGATTCTTGTTACGATTTATTTAAGTATGAATTTGTTATTAAAGTATCAGGAAACAAACGTAACAGAGGTGCATTTATTTTTATAAAATATAATTTATGAATAAAGGAAATATAAAGTTCAATATTTTATCATTTCTCCATCAGCTTCTAATATTCGATTCAATCTTTCAAGCATAATATGAAATAAGATTTCACCAATAATTTTTATCCTGGCTTAATTCTTCCATCATGCTATTTTTTTGGCACTTGTCGAATTCTTTGAATCAGAATTTATAATCCTTCGACCTGCATATGACCATAATACAGGAAGGTTTGTCACAAATAACGAGATCTCCTATTGTTTGAGGTTTGAGATGGATTTTACCTCAAATTATTAAAGAGGGTTTCATCTTGCTCATGAGTTGAATTTTTTTAACGTCCCAAAGCTGCTTTTCTACTTACACTTTCTTCCTCTATCTACATCTTCTCTGTTCGTGTAAGAGTGCTTTTATTTAGAGGATAATTATCCGCCACTGCTCTTATTCATCATGCATTTTCTAAGAGAGTATTAAAATTGATTCTGTTTGTGTCGGTTCGACATTTTTATTGTTGGACACTGACAGATTATAAATTAAGACCGACTTAATACAGCAAAAATTGGGTGTACGCGATTTTTTTGCACGCCACCGTAGATTAATTAATTCAAATAATCACAGACATACATTTTCTTTGCACCGCCTACTCTAATCTGATTTTTATTTGCTCACTTTTTATTATATCCAGTCAGAATTCTAATTCTGACATGACTCAAGCTAAAGTAAAATTGCCATCCATTAATTTACCCATATTCACGGGCAAATATGACGAATGGTTATCATTTTGCAATAGCTTTAATTCTTTAATTCACTGCAACACTTCGATTCCTTTAATACAAAAATTACAATATTTAAAATCCTTACTTTCCGGCGAGGCCGCTGAAGTAATTAAAGGAATTGAAATTGCAGATTCCAATTATCAAGTGGCGTTTGATCTTTTAAAAGAACGCCATGAAAATAAACGAATTATTGTTAAAAAATTATACGAATTTCCATCAGTTGGAAAAGATTCGCGAACTTCAGTTAGGCAACTTTTAGATACATCTGCGATCACTCTCATCATTAGGCAGACCAGTTCATGAATGGGACGACTTAATGATACATTTAGTCACTTCAAAATTGCCTAATAATTTAGCTCGTGAATGGGAAGAAAAACAAACAACACAAATTCCCACATTTAACGATTTGAAAACATTTTTAATTCAAAAACGCCAGGCATTGGAAGATTCTTGTGATATCAAAACAAAATCACACAAAAATGCTTCTAGTCACGTAGCATTAAACAGAACCGTTTCTTGCACATATTGTAATAACAATCATCAGTTATATCAATGCAAAGATTTCTTAATTCTTAATGAATCTGAACGCATTACTTTTGTTCGTTCAAAACGATTGTGCTTAAACTGCCTTAGATCAGGTCACGATAACAAATCATGTAAATCATCGTATTGTAAAAAATGCAACAAAAATCATCACACACTTTTACATTTAAATAAGACATCAGCATCTCAGAATTCTAATTCAAAAGATGATAGTAGTACAGTGGTAAGCGGAGTTTCTAATTGTAACATTTCTTCAGCCATTTTATTATCTACTTGCATCGCGAAATTTTATGACATTTGGGGTAATGCTCAAGAAGCACGAATCTTGCTTGATTCAGGTTCGCAGATAAACTTTATGACTACTAAATTAGCAAATTCGTTAGGACTACAATTTCGAGAAATGCATTTGCCAATTGCAGGCATAAGCAACAAAGCAATTCATGCAACATCACGCGTAGAGACGACTATACAATCCAAATTTAACAATTATCGAGTGAAACTTACATTTTTTATTCTAGACAAAATTACGAACGACCTTCCTTTAGTGTCGATAGATGCATCTCTTATTCACATACCTAAAAACGTTCAACTAGCTGATCCGTCATATTATAAATCTCAAAATATTGATGCTCTTATTGGCGCGGAAGTATTCTATCAGCTATTGAATGTAGGTCAAATTTCAACCAATCATCCAGGAGTCATACTTCAAAAGAGTCAGTTCGGTTGGTTAATATCAGGAAAGCTATCGGCTAGTAAACAATTATCAGCTACATGTAATTTAAGCACATTAGGTGAACTAAATAATAATATTAAACGATTCTGGGAGTTAGAACGATATGAAAACACTGAACCTGTAAAATCTGCAGAAGAACGTGCTTGTGAAGAACATTTTATTCAAACTCATAAGCGGAAAGATGACGGTCGTTTTGTAGTATCCCTGCCATGGAAATAGAATCCTGCTTTATTAGAAAATTCATATCAGGCTGCTGAAAAACGTTTCATATTGCTTGAGAAAAAATTAAACAAAGATCTCGAATTAAAAAATAAATATACAGCGTTTATTGACGAATACAAAAAATTAGGCCATATGATCAAAATAGATCAAGATACTAAATATGCAAACGACGGTTATTTTCTTGCGCATCACGCAGTGTTAAAACGCGACAGTTTAACCACGAAGTTACGTCACGTAACTTACGTGTCGTCTTCGACGCTTCTATGAAAACTGACAATGGAAAATCTTTAAATGATCTTTTGATGGTCGGACCAGTCCTCCAAAATGATTTGTTTACTATTTTGATTCGTTTTCGAACACACGAATACGTTATAAATGCTGACATTACCAAAATGTACCGCCAAATTTATATCAATCCAAATGACACTAAATACCAACGCATATTGTGGCGAGATAATCAACGAGAACCGCTTGATATTTACGAATTGCAAACCGTCACATACGGAACATGTCCAGGTTCTTTTTTAGCCACACGATGTTTAACTGAATTGGTCCAAGAGGCAGAAAATTATGACCCGCAAATAGCAAAAATAATTAAATTAGACTTTTACATGGATGATTTATTAACTGAAGGAAACACTATAGCAGATGTTCGTAAAATACGGGATAAAATAAATAGATAAGATACTCTGTAAAGGTAAATTTGAATTGCGCAAATGGTCATCCAATGATGAATCTGTCTTAAAAGACTTGTCAAATGAATCACGCGAAAAACTAGTTTTAAATTTTGATGAAGAAGACTGTCTGAAAACGTTAGGAATCCAATGGATCCCAAGAAAAGATATGATCGAGTATCATACTAAATCTAAATTACTTAGCAAAAGAGTTACAAAACGTACTATGTTAGCCGTTGTAGCACGTATTTTCGGTCGTTTAGGTTTAGCATGTCCTACTGTAACTGTAGCTAAAATCGCGATGCAGCGCTTGTGGCAGCTACAGATGGGATGGGACGAGGCTGTACCTCAGGAAGTGAACTCTAAATGGCAAGAATTTATTTCTGAGCTAAAATATTTACCTGATTTAAAAATTCCACGCAAGGTAATCAGTTGTCCGAAAGGTCAAATAGAACTGCATGGATTTTGCGACTCCAGTGAGGTCGCTTATGGAGCATGTCTATATGCAAAAACGATCCAACCAAACGGATATAGCACTTCTGAACTTTTTTGCGCAAAATCTGTTTTATGGTCCCAATTAGCCAAGAAGGTTGTAACTTTCATTGACAAACCTGTAAAAATTACTTATTACACAGATTCGACGATTACACTCGCTTGGATCCGATCCTGTCCAACTCGTTGGAAAGCATTTGTATCTCATCGAGTGGCAGAAATACAAACTCTAACGGAAATAAAATCATGGCGTCACGCGCGCAGTGAAGAGAATCCAGGAGTGCGTTCAAAAATGGCGCACCCCGGGGTAAGAGTGATACCTAGGCGAACCTCAAGCGTTGAAAAATGAATTAAAGGAAACTCCCTAAGCGTTCAAATAAAGATTCGGGCGCACACTTTGAGTGCACTTCTCGTTCTTCGGTCGCGACAGGGGAAAAATTTACCGTCATGCGCAATGTGAAGCAAGCGTGCGAAAATCAGTTTCGATTACTTAAATTCTTATTATTAAATTCGGTGTAAATTCTGTTAAGTAATGAAAATATTTTATTAACCGTTAAATAAAATCACTCACAGGGATGACTGATAATATATACAATTACACCACATGCACACCAAGCGTTCATATACGGTGTGCACTCCACTACGAAACGTCACAACACCTCGCCGGGTCACAACTCACACCGGGGTGTTCATTTTTGAACGCAACTCTGCGGATATTATTTCGCGAGGTGCTCTACCATCGCGGCTTAAAAATAATATGCTATGGTGGCACGGATCTCCATGGCTTTTAGAAACTTCTGATAAAAATGAAAATTAACCGCAATGTGAAGAACCACTAGAAGCAAAACCCGAACATAGTTGTTTTACATCAATAATTAAAAATAATGATAGTTACCAATATATCATTCAAAAATGTTCTGATGTGAACAAACTATTTTGTATAATCGCCTATTGTTTGTTTTATTAATAATACACGCAATAGAAGTCCTAAGTTTTTAAATCACATTACAGTGGATGAATTAAAATCTGCTGAGTTATTTTGTGTACGCGAGGTACAAGCACAACATTTCAAAGCAGAAATGGACGCCTTATCTGAACCTAAAACAAAATTACATAATTCTAGCTCAATTTTAAGTTTATCTCTTTTTTTAGATTCAAATAAAATACTTAGAGTTGGAGGACGTCTTCGCAATATGAATCTTTTATATGACGTCAAGTATCCCATACTTTTGCCGGCTAAAAGCGAATTTACGGAACTAATCGTTCGTAACGCGCACAAACTTACACTTCATGGTGGAAGTCAATTAACGTTGGCTCAAATACGCACAAAATATTGGACCCTTTCGAGCAGAAATGCTGTTCGAAAAGTAATATGTAGTTGCTTAAAATGTTTTAAGGTAAAACCCGCACATGTCGAATCTATAATGGGCGACTTACCTGCTTGTAGGGAAGGATCAGTACGTCCTTTCCTAAAAACAGAAATAGATTATTTTGGTCCTCTCCATATCAAAGAAGGCTCGCGTAAATCAAAGAAAATTGTTAAGGCTTACGGCACAATTTTCATTTGCATGAGTTCTAAAGCGGTCCATCTTGAACTGGTCAGCAACTTAACTATTGAGGCTTTTATCGCAGCTTTGCGAAGATTAATCGCTCGTAGAGGTTGTGTACAGGATATATGTATATTCCGATAACGGTACCAATTTTTATCACAAAATCTTCTAAGCGGACACTAAATCGCGCAAATATACACTTTACGTTTCGCAGTCGTTCGACTGCTTCGTCAGAAGTGAAAATTATTTTCACTTCTCCGTGACGCGGTTCCAACCGGAAGCCAATTCAAACATAAAACTGACGTTTTGATTGACAGTGACGACTAAAATTTAATGTTCGCAACTGTACATAAATTAATTTTAAATTCAAAATATCAACGTTACAGGAAAACTTTGTAAGCATTAGCTTGACATGAAATTACATTCCGTAGTCAACCGAAATCCGAAAGTCTGACAACATTGCACGCTTTTGAAGTGTAGAAATGACGAAATTGCGCACATGCGCATTAAAAGAGGCCGAAACTGCAGTATTACCATTGCCGTCTTGAAGTCCAGGCCATCAGGTTGAAAGGTGACGTCACCGTAAGAGGCCACCGTGACATAACCCTAGTTTAGGCGCATGTTTTTATTTGTGAAAATGTTTTATTTCTTTTGTTTTTTTACTTTTTTATGTGTGGAATTGCGAGAAGAATGTCTCTAAGACACTACTGATACTATAGGAATAGCCAAAAATATTTTTTATTTAATGATTTTGTGGTTTAAATGTGACGACCACACGATTGAAGTGGCAATGAATAATGAATAATTTTTCCGAATTACACATAGTAAGTGACTTTGTATATATATTTTTAATAAATTTAATCTTTTTAGAATAAAAACTAATAGGCCAATGTTTTATCTATCCCTTGAATTTCCACGTTTCACTGAAGGAATTTCGAAAAGGTATGCAGGCATATTGGGGAAAATGGAAGGGTAGGCATCAGTTTTAAGGGTTAGTCGATGTCTTGGTAAGGTTAATTTGGACCCTATAACATGCGTGTTTCATCATCCAGTAAAAATAAAAGTGTAAACAGTAATAACCATCATCCTTTGTTACTTCATGACTTCTGACTACAAACTCTTCCCGAAAGTGAGTATTCTTTGAAATTACAAAGTCAGTATGAGGTATTTCCTTAATCATAAGGAGCGCATGGGTTCTTCTTTCGGAAAGGAAAAAGTAGGAATATAGGAGCCACTTTTTGTGTTGGACATGCAGTTTGGCATACAGCACTTGTTAGGCATTTTCTAGAAACAGGAACATAATGGGATTAATATAGCAGGTGTGGAGAATAATATATTATATTACTTGTGTATTTATTTCAACTGAAATTCAAAAAACACAACACAACACAAGGATTTAAAAAAAATGTTCTAACCTATAAAATTATAAAAAAACTAACACTACAACTAATTAAAACACAATCACGTAGTTTTTTAACCAAACACAACACGAAAACATCAAAAAAACATAAAAATAACAACAATTAACATAAAAACACTCTAAAAACTAAGAAAAACACACGAAAAGTCTAGATATTAAAGCAACGAGAGACTCTTACGTTGACGTCACCAGAAACAAAAGCCGGTAACCTGACGGCCTTTACATCAAGACGGCAATGGTATTAACCAAATTTATTATACAGTCCATTTAAAACTCTGAACATATGATTAAAACAAGCTGATTGTAGAAGTGAGGATACCTCCAAACACAGTTTGTTTACTTCTTTGATGGAATCGCCTCCTGAAAGGAAGTCATCTACGTAGAAGTCATTCGCTATAGCTCGACTAGCATTTGGAAAGGTTGCCTGACAATCAATTGAGATCTGTTGTAAGCAACGAATAGAGAGAAAACTAGCCGAAGCCGTTCCATAAGTAACTGTATTTAGATTATATTCAGATAATACATCCTCTGGGGAATTTCTCCAAAAAATACGTTGAAAACATCTTTGCTCAGGATCAATTAGTATCATACGATACATCTTTTCGATATCTCCGCAGACAACAATTTGATGTTTACGAAATCGAAGAAGAATGGAAATGAGATCATTTAGAATTTTAGGCCCCACGATCTGGAGGTTATTGATAGATACGCCGTTATCAGAAGGAGCAAAGCCATCGAAAACAACCCTTAATCCTGTTGTTTTACTATGTTCGTTTAGAACCCCATGATGAGGGAAATAATAAGAAACCTTGGAAGAATCGTTTAATTTGACCTTGGACATGTGCCCCAGAACTTCATACTCACGCATAAAATCCTGGTACATTGCTCGTAATTTTGGATTTACATGAAGTTTTCTTTCCAGAGAATAGAACCGTTTAAGAGTTGATTTTTTAGAATCGCCAAGGGCAGAAGAAGGATCAATTCTGAATGGTATATTCACAACAAATCTACCCTCTGAAGTACGAGTAGTTGTTTCTGCAAAGTGATTCACAATAAGTTTCATCATTATTTAAAGATTTTGAGTCATGAAAAGGCTCTTCGAGTTCCCAAAACCTTGCAAGTTGATTTTGTAATTTTGAAGTTGTACTAAGAAAACAATTGAGTTTTGGTTTTGGATTAGGTAAAGGAAGAGGACCAGATATAATCCAACCTAGTACAGAATTTTGCAATGTGGGAAGATTACGACCCTATCGAATATTTCCATCACATAATAAAGTATAGAAGATTTCAGCACCTATTAGCATGTCGATTTCTGATGTGTTAAAGAAGTAAGGATCTGTCAATCTAATATATGAAGGGAGATTTAAATTTGTAATATCGAGATTAGTATGAGGAATCTTGTCACATATGCTTGGTAAAACTAAACATGATAAAGAATAATTGAATTTATTATAAAAAGAACTAACAGTTACCTTGCAGCGATGTTTAATAGAAGACGATACCTGGTTAATCCCCGATACAGTTAAATTTGAGTTAAGAAGAGTTAGATTAATAGCGTTTTCGATTCACTTGCACCAGTTGCACTCAGTGTATTTGCATCTTCTTTTAGCCTCATATAATAACACGAGATGAAGATATCACAGGTCTACAAAAAAATTTTTTTCGAAATTTGATTTGATAATATCATCTGATCTTTATGTTTTTTGGTGTGCTGAAACCGAAAATGAGGTCAGTTTTTTTCCATCACGCACAGATTTTGTTCGGTCTCGAGTAAGCACAGTAGTTATTACGATAAAAGAAAACAGAATCGGCTGACAGTTTTTATTTATTTCCATGTTATTCACAATACCAAATACATAAGTCTATACAGATATCAGTTTGTCAGAGTAAACAATAATGCATATTTAATTTAAGGCTGGTCATGAAATGGAAACCGACCGTCTTAGCTTAGATCAATATTAACAAATTTTGACAATCAAAATATATGATTGATACAATACCCGATCCTAGCTCCGACAATAATTTGAAAATCCATGACCACTCTTGACCAAGATAATTTTTGATATCTCGGTACATATACGTATGCTATAAAACTGGTATTATGTTCTATGGGTTTGAAAAATATCTGTACGTGATGGAGAAAAACGGACTTCATTTTGGATTTCAGCACACCAAAAAACATAAAGATTAGCCAAAATTATCAAATCAAATTTTTTGTTGTATGTATATTATTTGTCTGTGCAAAATTGCAGTTAGTAATGAGAACATTTGAAGGATCAGTAAAGTTTTCAGATGGATGATTATCAATATTATTATCAATAATTGTATTTGCTCGGGATAGTGAAGTTTGAGAATTCCCTGCGGTATTGTCATTATGAAGTAAAGTATGATGCTTGTGATTACATTTTTTGCAAACAGTTGATTTGCAATTAGAGGTTTTATGATTATTGCGTAGGCAATTTATGCATAATTTAAGAGACTTTGCTTTTTCAAATCTAGCATTTTGAGTTAATTTTAGGAAATCACTGCAATTAGTTATCCAGTGATCACCTTTGCATAAATGACAGTTGATTCGGTAAGTAGAAACAAAGGATCTATTACTAACCTTTGACTTAGAGGAAATAGGTAAGGAGTTATGTTGACTGGAAACTTGTTTAGAGCCACTGATACGATTATGCTCCTTTCTTTCTAACACATCTGCTTTATCGTTAAGAAATTTCCTAAATTCAATGAGTGTTGGTACGTCATCCTCAATTTTGTAGGATTCCCATTCATCCTCCGTTTTTTTATCTAGTTTTAAAGCTAAATGAAAAATTAAATAAGGATCCCAGTTGTCTGTACATATCCCTAACTGATTTAGTGATCTGATATGTTCAGAAACTTATTCGTCTGATAATTGTCTTAGTGATGCTGAGGACTCATGAGTTATCGCTGATAGCAAGCTTAAATGTAGTAACTTAGTGCTTCTCATTAATGAAATCAGTCCGCCTCTCAAGTGGCCATTAGGAAGAATTGTTTCCATACATCCTGGCCTGGATGGTGTGATAAGGGTAGTCACAATCAAAACTGCTAATGGAATTTTACGACGTGCTATTTCAAAAATATGCCCCTTGCCTTCTGAAGATGCCTTTACAGAAGATGATGCCAGTTAAAAGTGTAATTTGTGTAATGTGTGTTTATTGAAACTTACCTTTCAACGTGGGGCCATGTTACAGTTCCTATGTCCTGCCCTGCCTGTAATCTTTTGGTTATTTAGATTTGTATCTGACTACATGAATTGTCTATGCAACATAATTAAGTGTGCGTATAAAAAAAAAAACAGAAATTTGTAAATAAACAAGAATAAAAAAGTTATTATCTTGAATCATACAAATTTAATATACAGTCCATTTAAAACTCTGAACGGTCACTTTTTCTAATAACGTTATGCTGTTTTACAGGGGTCGTATACCAGTTACAAATGCGAAACGTCTCACTGAAGATGAACTTTGTCGTATTGCTCACGCGATAGTTGACGAAGAATCTGAACGTATACGGCCAAAAATTGCACATTCGGCAAAATAATCGGCTTCGGCGAATTAGGCAGAAGGTTTTGTCGAAGCCGAAAATTAATTTAATAAACAGGCACTGACGGCGATAAGGCCCCTGCAGACCCCGCCGTGCGGGGGGGGCGACTCCAGAGGCCTCCTTACTTTTCTAATAAAATTCAAACGTGATTAAAAAAAAATTGCTATTTCTTTATCCAAAGTAACATTTCAACTCAACGTAAAAACGGTAATCTCAAAAATAATATTCTTTTCCCACAAATAAGTGGGTGTCACCAACGATGGGCCACAAGAAAGATTTATTGCACTTTGCCTTCGTCTGCCGCGTCCAGGCGCCACACCATCGTATGTAGAGCACTGTATTAACACATGTTTATTTACGACTACCCCAGTACCTCACAACACAATTTTAGTTTTTCTAATTAGCAAACTCTTTGCAAAAACGTATGAATACTTATTATTTCATCTTACTTCTTGTATACCAATGTAAAGTTTTGGAAAATATTAATTTAAGCTGTTTTTGGTGCACTATTTTGAAATTATTTCGTATGTTTCGAAATGTGCATTTTTTAGCGTTGAAACAATGACGCCATGTTTTGAAACGGCTGCATACATTTCAAAACGCTGTGAAATTATTTTTTGAAATTATTTCAAGGTGGAGTGGGGGTTAAAAGCAACAAGTTAAGTGCTACTCATAACTTGCAAACCGATTGTGTTTTGAAACGGTATAGAAAAGTTATTTTAGCGGGATCATCATTAATGACGTCAAAATTAAAACAGTTTTGAAACAGCACCATTCGGTTTTAAAACAGTTTTGTACGCCAAAAAACGGCTTTAGTATCTAAATTGCTGCAGAGTTCTACAGTTGATCTGGATCGAGCCTGCGAATTAATAAACTCCACGATAGATCATTTTTCCAATCTTAGAGATGATTTTGATGCATTACATAGAGAAGCGAGCAATTTAGCGAAATCTTGGGATATTCAACCAACATTAACATCTAAACGCCAAAGTCAAAACTTTTTTTGATGAGTTGGCAGCGGACACTCAAATAGAAAATTCTTTAGAAAGATTTCAAATTAAAGTGTTTTACGAATCTTTGGATATATTAATCAATCAGCTCAGAACACGATTTACCAGCATGAACGAAGTAATGAGCAATTTTTCAATTTTAGAAGCAGAGACGTTCGTTAAACTACCAAATGATGAAATTGTCGGACATGCCAACAAAATATTAGACAAATATGGAGATGACTTTTCGGAAAGTTTGTCTATGTAGTTAATAAACTTCAAAAGTGCTTTTTCAAATTAAATTATGTCCACAAAAACTATTTCTGAATTAGCCAGATATTTTATATCAGAAAACAGATGCATTTTAAGCAGCCTTCCAGATATTTGTTCATTATTTCAACTTTTTTTAACATTATCTGTGACATCTGCTTCTGCCGAAAGAACATTCTCCAAATTAAAACTAATAAAAAGTTATGTGCGTAGCACAATAAACCAAGGTAGGCTTAGTGGTTTGAGTGTATTAAGTATTGAACATGAACGTACTTGTGAACTCAACTTGGAACAATTGGCGGACAAATTTTTGAAACAAAAGCAACGACGTTTTGGCAGTTCACCACTATCCCTTAGATGAAAGAAAATTAGATGTCAAAGCCAACGTTATATACGCAGAGCAATAAACTGCGCCCTCACACGGCCTGGGAGGAATTAAAATCAAAAAAGGCGCGCCCCGTAGCCGGCCGTCTCCATCGCCATCGACGGACGTGACGACGTTGCGTGAACAGGTCATGCTTTTTTTTTTATTTGCCTAATTTTTGCTTCTCGGTGGATTTAATGTAGCCGCATTTATGCACGTAAATTGCGTATACTCGCGAAGTAAACTCCATTTCGGAGGAATTCATCGGCTATTGTGCGTTAAGCGCACAGAACGTAATTCGTCGAACGATTTCTTCGACGTTAGAATAAGCGAATGTTATCTTTGTCATTTCGATTAGCTCTGTATTAGTTTCGGATCCGAAAAGTTAGGTATTACCGTATCACGATTATTGCTTGGTTTACTAGTTAACGTTTAATAAAATTGTTTCATGCTTTGAACGTACCGTGTTTTTCTTAATTTTTTACGCGATTCCTTTCAAAAAAAATTAAGTGGCGCCTATTTTTGGATTGGCCTTCGCGTTTTGGTTTGAGAACCCCCCCCCCGTCCCACTGCAGCTGGCTGGCAACACTGGAGTAATTTCGCTCCGGTGTCAAACTACTACTTACCCAAACGCGTGTGGCCCGAAATTTGTTTTGCGTTTTTGTTGTTTTGTTTAAAAGTATTACGTCCATTCGTTTTGTTAGAATATTTTACGCTTCATTATGGAATATAAATTGTTACCGGATCGTCTTAATTCCGAGGAATTAAACTATGAATTATTGATAAGAGGTGTACAAACTGATGGAACAGTTGCGCAAAAACGTGCAAATTTAAGACGGCAAATGCGATTAGAAAAAGATTTGCGCCTGCCTGTACCTAAATACGACGTAACTTTTGACGATGACGTGACAGCCCTTCAGGAAAAAATTAGCGAGATTCGCTGTTTAATAGAGTCGCTTCCTGGATCGACAGCCGTTTGCATTCATGACAAAATTTCCGCTAAGTTGGCTCATGCCATTGGACGCGCTCAGCGCAGCCAACCGTCGAGTAGCGACGAAACGCGACAACGTGCTGTTATCTTGCGGACGCTGGACGAACTTGCGTTCGACTTCGAGCAAACCGCGCTCAATTTTGCACCTAAAGAACCAGAAGTTACTAGGGTAACAACATCCCCTTTACTTGATTTGACTGCGATTGCCGAGCATTTTCAGAACAACCATTTGTCGGTATCTTGCGTAATCCCTGACTCTATTTCGCCGCCTAATGCAACATCATCACCTATGGCAACTCCGTCGTCGCCAGTGTTGCCAATCATCCAGTATAATATTCCTCAACCATGTTCCCAAAATTCCTCAATTTTCCTCACAGTTCATCGCGGTTTATACTGTGACAGTACATGTGAGACTGATATTAGTGATATTAGGCATATACGATAATTGGAGCGGTATATAGCGGTTAATCTGTTTTCTCACTCTTACATGCATCGAAATGCAGTCGTTCTCTTTCTTTTCTACCATGATCCTTTATCGCTCCAATTACATACGCCTATTGCTTGTCGTTTAAAATAAAAAATAATTTCAAACAAGGGTCAGTCTAGAGTTTATTTCTATAATTTGAGATGTTAAACAGAATTATATATTATTTACATTTATTTCCAAACGCTACATTTCATCATTTTTGATGTGGGTTCGAAATTTATAATGCCGCCTTCCTTTTCAATTCCACGTTTGGAATGTATAAGTCATCCTCTTACGGTCTCCGTAGATAGCTTATTTCGATGGTCTGTTTTTATATTCTTCGAGCTGCTAAATACACTGAGAAGACCCGCATTTCGAGGGTAACGAAGGCAAACATCAACCTGCGTTACTTCAAGAAAAAGCCGGGATATATACAATAACGGAAAAGTTATTGTTTTCTATCTCCAAGTGCCAACACCTTACACCTTGGTTATACTGTTCTGATGAGGTCTAATAAGACCGAAACGTACGTCGACAGTTACTTTTCCTTGCCAGCTAAGCCGTTATTTACTTCTTTTATAGAAACTTTAATATTATTGACATCTATATGTTAAAATCCTCAAAAATCCTCATAACTTCATATTACTCACAAATTCCTCATTCATTACAGAATTCCTCATAATTTGAGGAATTCCTCACATATTGGCAACACTGGTCGTCGCCAAAAGCAAATTCATCGCGACTTAAAGCCACGCCTCTTGTAGTTAAGGCTTCTACACACTCTGCGGCCGTGAACGAGATTAAGTTCGTGCCTGTTTCTAAGTGGGGTTTGACTTACAATGGAAATAATAAGATCCTGTCTCTAAATGCTTTTCTCGAACGTGTTGACGAACTCTGTGTCGAGGAACGTATCCGAAATTACGTTATTCGCTTCCGCATCCGATTTGTTTCAAGATAAGGCGTTAATAATTGGACTGACCTCGTAAAACGTCTTCGCGAGGAATTTCAACCGTATAATTACGACGACAAATTGTTCGAAGAAATTAAAAAACGCACTCAAGGCCCTGACGAATCGATGGGAATTTACATTTCGGTGATGTTAAATTTATTCAATCGTTTGAGTGTCCCGGTCGGCGAAAGCGTTCAAGTTAAAATTCTTTTGAACAATATTGCCCCTTTCTATCAAAGACAATTAGGTTTGGTTGAGGTTACTTCGGTAGCGCACTTGTTAAAGTTAGGTAGACAGTTGGAAGCTCGTAAATCAGCTGTTGAGGCATATGTCCCGCCTCCACGTAAGAATATGGTTCTAGAACCTGACTTAGCATACGTACAAGCCTGTGCACCTACTGTATCGGAATGTAAGGTACACCTACCTAAACCTATTAAGAATTTTAAATGTTGGAATTGTCAGAAAATCGGTAATTTGTCTCGAGATTGTTCCGAGCCCTTACGAAGGCATTGTTATCAGTGCGGTCGTCCCAACGTCACTACGAAGACGTGTCCTGTGTGTGCAAAAATCTCCAGAACAACGCGCTAGATGATCGGTTAGTACGTTGCTTCAGTATTTCAAAACCGGTCGATCCTTTGACGGTCCAACCTGATCTCGACTATGTCTTGGCTCATGCTAAAAATGATGAGCATCCCGTTTCTTGGCCTTTTGGACTCTGGTGCATCTCGCACAATCGTTGGCAGTTCGGGATGGGAAACTCTTCAGACTTTAAACTTACCTTTCACTAAACATGTAACGTCGTGTACCGTAGCGAATGGACAACCTTGTTCTAGTCCTGGTAATGTGGCCACCCCTATACGACTGCGCGATCAACATCTAACCGATTCGCAGCAAGATCAGCTGGGAAAACTGGCTAATCAGCTGTTCGCAAATTCTCCACATGGTGAACTGGGTTGTACTAAATAGTGATGCCGATTCTTTCATCGATTAGTTGAGAATCGATTATTCTCAGAATTTTGTATCGATTACTAATCGTATTTTTAAGACTTAGATTTAAATCGCAATCGATTCTTAAAAATCGATAATCGGTGAATTCGATTCTTTTTATTAAAGTTACCCATAAACTTGTAAAATGTAATTTTTTTAACATCTTGAATCTATGTTGGCTGTAACAAAATGTATGATTTGGACGTGAAGCCTTGCAAATCCCGCAACCATGCAACTTAGGTGAACCCATCCTTGTTTGATACACACGAAGCCGGTTAAGTAGTGGGACACTACTCTAATTTGAACCACCATAAGAACGCACAAAACCAATAAAGATGGGTTTCCTCATTGTTTACTGTCTGTCAACATATTTTAAAAAGAATTACGTATACACATTAAATATCTCTTAAACTACGTAAGCTATCTAAAAAAAATGCATTGATTATCAGGAATCGATTTATTTGAGAGGCGATTAATCGAAAGCTGAGAATCGGAGAGAGGAAAAAATCGATTTTTAAGAATCGATCTTCTCTATCCAGTTGCGGCATCACTAGTACTAAACTCATCGAACACGTTATTCACACAGATAGTGCCCCGATAAAACAACGTTATTATCCCATCTCGCCAGCAAGGCAAGCCGTTGTTGATAAAGAACTGGACGACATGTTAAAGCGTGGCATTGTGGAGAAATCTAAAAGTGCTTGGTCATCTCCTATTCTTCTCGTGCCAAAGAAAGATGGAAGCTTCCGCTTTTGTGTGGATTATCGTAAGTTAAACCAGGTCACGACTAAAGACGCTTACCCACTACCGTATGTCTCAAACACTCTTGACAAATTGAAAGATGCTAAATACCTGTCATCTTTGGACATTAAGTCAGCTTATTGGCAGATCCCAGTCGCCGAAGAATCCCGCCAATATACAGCATTCACTGTACCCAATCGTGGATTGTATCAATTCCGACGAATGCCTTTTGGCCTGCACAATTCTCCAGCGACTTGGCAACGTTTTATTGATCGTGTAATTGGTGCTGACCTTGACCCTCACGTATTCGTCTATCTGGACGACATTATTATTGTGACACAAACCTTCGATAAACATCTCGAAGTATTATCCGAAGTCCATAAACGCCTGACTGAGGCTGGTTTGACCTTGAATCAGGACAAGTGCAGTTTCTGCCTTAGCGAATTGAAATACCTAGGTTACGTTGTGGATCGCCACGGTCTTCATGTAGATCCCGAAAAGGTTCAGTCAATTTTGAGAATGCCTAAACCCACGACGGTTAGAGAAGTACGTAGGTTAATTGGAACCGCTTCGTGGTACCGTAGGTTCATCCCTGGGTTTTCTACAATTATCGCCCCTTTGACCAAGTTGCTCAAGAAAAATTCTAAGCATCGGTGGGATGAAACTTGCGATGAAGCGTGGGAAAAGATCCGTGAACATCTGGTCTCCGCTCCAGTCCTTTCGTGTCCTGACTTCACTAAAAGAATTCACAATTCAAACCGACGCATCTGATTATGGTGTTGGAGCTGTCCTTACTCAACACCATGATGACGGCGAGAAAGTCATATGCTATCTAAGTCGCTCGTTGTCCCGAACTGAGCGCAATTATTCGACAACTGAGAAAGAACTCCTTGCGATGTTGTGGGCGATTGAGAAACTTAGGCCCTATGTGGAAGGTCCGCACTTCAAAGTTATCACCGATAACCATTCGCTCCTTTGGTTGAACAAGTTGCAGAACCCTTCTGGTCGTTTATGTCGTTGGGCTGTACGCCTGCAACAGTACGATTTTAATGTCATACACCGCAAAGGAAAGGAACATGTCGTACCCGATATGCTTTCTCGAACAGTTCCTATTATCGACTCCATCGACTTCGATAATGTTAAGGATAGTTGGTACTTGAACTTCTTAAAGAAAATTCGTTTGACCCCGGAAAAGTTTCCGAGTTTCCGTGTCGAAGGTAACATCATCTATAAACTCGTCCGAAACACTTATTATCGACTAGCTGAGGATGAACCTCACTGGAAGCCTGTTGTCCCTAAGAAATCTCGGTTACGAATTCTTCAGGAGCATCATGATTCCCCGACTAGTGGTCATCTGGGTGTCTATAAGACTTACAACAGGATCGCCCAAAGTTACTATTGGCCCAAAATGCACGCCGATGTGGCGAAATATGTTCATAGGTGTCAAACGTGTCTTCGCACCAAACCAGAACAGAAAGCTCCGGCAGGGCTAATGGGAGGTCACTCTCGAATTTCACGTCCTTGGGAGGTCATTAGTATCGATCTCGTTGGACCACTACCTAGATTTTCTCGTGGGTATCAGTACATCCTTGTGGCAACGGATTGCTTCAGTAAGTTCACTCTGTGTTTCCCTCTTCGAAAGGCTACCGCCCCTAAGATCGTCCAGCACATTGAGGAAAATATCTTTCTGGTCTTCGGAGTATCTCGTACTGTCATTTCGGACAATGGAATCCAATTTAAGTCTAAAGAATATCAAAAACTTCTGATGTCATACCACGTGCGCCCTGCGTACACGTCGTTCTATCATCCAAAAGCGAACCCTGTCGAACGCGTTAATCGCGTAATCAAGTCCATGCTGACTGCTTATGTGGCGGAAGACCACCGCAAATGGGATTTATTCCTGCCCAAAGTCGCTTGTGCTTTACGAACTGCACGTCACGAAATTACTGGTGTGACTCCATATTTCCTCAACTTTGGTCGTGAAATGTGCTTAAAAGGTAGTCTAACCCCTGATAATGACCCTGTTAAAGATGAGTCCTTGGAAGTTGTTCCTCAAGATCCTAAGGATCTGCAATCTCGTACCGGAAAGTTCGCAGTCCTCTACAAAAACGTACAGGAAAGGTTGCAAAAGGCTTACGAAAAGGCTAAGGGCCGATATGATCTTCGTAGGCGAAAGGTTGTTTACCAGCCCGATCAGCGGGTGTGGCGTAAAAATTCCGTGTTGTCCGATGCTTCAAAGCATTTCGCGGCCAAGTTGACCGACAAATTCGTTGGGCCTTTCCTCATTGATCGACGTACGTCTGCGGACACTTATGAACTTAAGGATTTTGATGGTAACATACTTCCTGGTACTTGGAATAGTGAACATCTTAAACCCGATCCCCCTGATGAGTAGAGCTTGTTTTATTCTTAGTTCAGCCTGCGGATTGTGGCCTCTTAGAATTCGTCCGACGTATCTTCTGCGTGGAGTAAAAGGCTCCTAAAAGATTCTGTATATTCCTCACACCATCTGTGGAATCGAACGTTTTCGGATGTTCGCGTGCGATAGGTGTCCTATCGATCAGTCCCGTTGACTGCGAGGTGCCGCCTTGCGATTTACGGAGTTTGTGGGAGTTATAAGAGAGTTGGATCCCGTGAAGACTCTTCTTGCCCTCTCTCTCTGTGAATCTGCGTATGAGCGATGTCTCACAGGCTTCTTGATTGTGACTTGGATCACGCCTATCTGCCCAAGAATTTTCTTTTCTTCTTGCTTCACCCTTTCTTCTACTCTAAACTCTGCTTCCTTTTCGGATTGATCAGCTCGGCCTTGACGGCTTTGAGATATCCTTCCGCATCCGTCAAAGCGTGAGGGAATGCCAAGCGTACTGGATCCCGTGAAGGTATGGCTTGCCCTCTCTCTTTGATGTACCGCTATGGGATACGCTCATGGAAGTCACGTCTGTAGTATGGTGTGTTCCGTGAGGAAACCTTTATCTTTCTTGTCTTCTGTCTTTCTCGACTTCTCTTTTCTCTCTCTTTAGTCTCTACTTTCGGAAATTGGGAGGACATTCTGTTCCGTTGGGAATGTTTGCTACTCGGATTCGACTTATTTTTTTTATTTAACTTTACCGGACGTGTCTTGCGTTGTCGAATGTGACATTCGTCACTACAGAAGTTTTGGTCTGGAGAATGTAGATTCCATCCCCCTACTAAGCCGTCTCTACGTCAGGACGCAACATCTCCGGGGGATGAATCATTTTTATTCTCCAGTGATTTTCTTCTTTACCCGGCTGAGTCTTATATTAATTTCGTGGTCCGTGATTAAAAGTTTTGCGTGGTATAAGATTTTGTCCGTGATTGCGTTTCGTTCTGTTGCAAGGTCGAATACCCAACCTTGCCCATGTTCAATTGTTTTGTTTGGTTTAGCTCTGAGCCCTGTCATTCGTTTTCGTACCTTTTCTTTTTGGCCAACTTATCGTTTGAACCTCAGAAATTTTACCTGTGGGCAAAATTTCCATCTTAGTAAGGGTGGGATTGTTATAGTTTAATTTTCCGAACCCCCCCCCCCCCCCGTCCCACTGCAGCTGGCTGGCAACACTGGAGTAATTTCGCTCCGGTGTCAAACTACTACTTATCGACTCAGGTAGGTAGCAGGTTACTAAAGAGACAAGGTTGCCTGGTAACTTTCAACGTCACCACAACGTCACTCAGTAGGCCCATTTAATGCATGTACACAAATAGATGGCCTACTGGATGACGCGTCACTCCACGACTTACCAGGCAACCTTCTCTCTTTAGTAACCTTGGTTTTTGATAATTCGTTCCGAGTAGAAATGTGAGAGAGAACATTTATGGCCATTTGCACCAAGCATTTAAGTTCAACCTAACTGTAAGGATCACTTAGAATATGTCTTACACAATGCTGTATATCCTAAAAATGTCACATTATAAACGCCACTTAAATTTAAGCACAGCTTAAGTGTTTGGTGCAAATGGCCATTAGAGACTTATGCCTGATTGCACCGAATTTTTAATCATTGATTAAATTTAAGACGTGTTTAGAATGTGACAATCGTGAATACATGACAGCATAATGTCAATCACCATCTAATTGACGGTTAAACTTCAACTTAAGTGTCAGTTAGAATGCGCCTGACATTATGCTGGATCTACGTCAAATATTACATATTTACAGTTGGTTCTTGTCCGATGAAATTTGTATGTCAAATATTACATTCTAAACACGACTTAAATTTAATTTCTGCTTAAAAATGCGGTGCAATTGGCCATTAAGCCCGATTTATTCACCTCCAATTAAATTTATCTGGTCATTAATTCCCATAGTAACTATTGTGATCACAATAGTTACTATGGGAATAAATCGGGCCTTAGTGCACGTAAGAGTGAGAAAAATAGCGCTCCGATCGAATTAACGAAATCGCCTTAAGATGATAAGCAATATATTGATAGAAACTTCAAAATTCCGGGAACCTTGTAAGCGGACTATATTTTTATATAGAAATCTTACCTTGTAATCCAGAAAAATAAAACACTATAAACAGAAAAGATAAGTAGAATACATGAACAGAAATCCGCAATAAGTTAATTAATAATAAATTATAGGAGAAACTGAATTAACACTTTCACTTCTGACAGGCGCTTTAAATCAAAATTTAAATAAAAAGGTAACCATGGTAACAGTACGTGCAAACATTACAGATTACTTTTAGCGTTTTCGATTCACTTGCGCCGGTTGCACTCAGTGTATTTGCATCTTCTTTTAGCCTCATGTAATAACATGAGATGTAGATATTCTGAGTTCGCACTAGTGCGATCAATCGAAAACGCTATTAGTTTTTAAATATAGTGTCATCTATCGGCCTGGGAGGAATTATAAATACGCTTGAAACCATGGTATCTCTCATAAACATCTATGTATACTCTTATCTAGGCTCGTGATCACAACGGAAATTCATTGCACAATGCATCATGCGATTTATTGAAAACAGGCCAGAGTGTGCCATGAAATGTACACAATGCAAACTTACGTCTTCGATAAGATTACTTTTAAAACAAACGTCAAAATAATTCAACCTGTTCTAATGTCAAAACATCACAATAAATGTTAGAAATGTCTTTTACTTGCAAAACATAATTGCATCCTTCTTTTTAAATTTAAACTTTCTAATTGAAACGATTTGTATTCATTAGAAAGCATTCCAGTCACAATTTTAAGAATATTTTAATATTTTTTCCTTGACAAATTTGGAATCTGGAATTTATTTTAAGACAAACGTTTGGAGATTCCAAAGCCAACTCTGGCATGTTTTTAAAAAATCGCGTATCGAATCCGCGGTCGTTGCAGGAATGGATTCCGTTCGGCTCCTACGGTCATTCTATTCAAGTTTGTGGCAGAGCTCCGAAGCCCTGAAACGGATCCGGAACCGTTTGTTTCAGAGAGAAGGATTCGGTCCGACTCGTTCTACCTCCGGATTCGTTCCGTCGTCGGAATGGGTCCGACCATAGACAAGGTCCGACCGGACTGACACATCTCTACTATCTCTAGATCAAATCACAGTACTCGGAGACGTTTCGAATTCACGTGATTTTTAAAAAACGACAACGTGCGGAACGTTCCAACAGCGGAACCATTTTTGCCATCACTAGTACGCTGGTTTCGTACGTCAGACATTTAGTTCAAACGAACTAGTTCATTTGCGACTGCCGAACGAATCTTCTAGTTCATTCGAATGACTAGTTCAAACGAACTAGTTCGTTCTATAGTCATCTCTATTGTGTACAGTTAATAACACTTTCAGCAGTCATTTGCACCTTCCTTGTGAGTTCAGATCTTGTTCAGATTACTTTGCCGGCGAAAAATCAAACTCACAAACAACGTAAACAATCTTTGACATGTCACATAACCTCAAACAATATTTTGAAGCTTCGAGCACCAACTCGTTAGCGAGAGCACGTGGGGTGTGGGGAGTATCCGCTATTCGCGCTCCAGTGCTCGAAGCCCAAGTGAAAAGAACATAACGCGTTGATTCACCGAGTAGCTCACATTATTTTGCAATTTCTGTCATTTTTTTATATTACCGTTGTACGGGTGTCCCAACGGTGTATATTTCTTCTGTGGAGCCTATAGAAATAACAAGTACATAGAAAAAACGAGTTTAAGAAAGTTATACTAGACATCACGCCGCACATTTTAAAATTATTTTTAACTATACAGGGTGCAGGGTGTTCCAGAAAATGGTGGTGTATAGAGAGAGAATTTTTTTAAATGGAACACCCCGTATAGTTTTACAAATTTAGATGTTCCGCGGAGAGCTGATTACAACAATATAAATATATATATTGGTTTCACTCAGTTATTTTCGTAAAAAAAATTTTTTTTCTTCAAAATTTCCTTACAAATTTACAAATTTTGAACTTATGTTTCTGACTATGGAGATGACACAGGCTTACGAAAATATAACAAAATATTCTTAAGACTTTGGACTTTATGAAAATATGAAAAAAGTTAAAATATCTTTTAGCATTATACAGGCTGTCTTACGAAAAACGCCCCAAGCCGTAACTCCGTTATTTATAGATTAATTTTAACAAACAAAAAGGCAAATAAAATGAGACTAAAAGTACTATAAGGTGAGACCAGTTTCAATTTTTTAAAAATTACTTTCAAGGTCAAATGACTGTCAACTTTTATTTTTCAAATGGCTCTGTATATTTTTTATTATTATATCTGGTAGAGATTTTTTTTCTAAATCCAATGATGCGCAACACTTTGACATTTAAAAAATATTTTTCGTAAAAGAAAAATGAACTAGTCTATTACGCAAAACGTGCTTTTCATAAAAATGTTAAAGTTTGTCGTGAAAACAATGTCACTGAGCGTTATTTTTCACAGTTGCTTCAAGTTGTCAAGTTATTCTCTTTGTATGATTCATTGTTTCCTAAAAAAAGCCGATTATGGATAATACTCCGTTGATTGACTTACTCCAAGCATATTTTGAATGCAATAAAAACACAAGCAGTGCGTCTCTATAGACAGGGATTTTTTCCCAAAGCAACTTACACAGTTGTAGACTTAATTTTAATTATTTCATTAATGTTTTCTGTAATGCTTGATTGCTGTTTTTATTGCATTCAAAATGTACTTGCAATAAATCAGTCAGGTGATTGTTATCCATAATCGGCTTTTTTTTAAGAAACAATAAGTCGTACAAGTAGAAGAACTTGATAGTTTAAAACATCTGTGAAAAATAACCTCAGTGACATTGTTTTCACGACAAACTTTAACATTTTTATGAAAAGCACGTTTTGCGTAATAGACTAGTTCATTTCTTTTTTTTACGAAAAATGTTTTCTAAATATCAAAGTGTTGCACATTATTGGACTTAGAAAAAAAATCTCTACCAGATATAATAATAAAAAATATACAGAGCCATTTGAAAAATAAAAGTTGACAGTCGTTTGACCTTGAAGGTAATTTAAAAAAAAATTGAAACTGGATTCACTTTATAGTACTTTTAGTCTCATTTTATTTGCCTTTTTGTTTGTTAAGATAAGTCCATAAATAACGGAGTTATGGCTTGGGGCGTTTTTCGTAAGACAGCCTGTATAACAGACAGTAGTTGCGAAGCACTCAGTATCTCATTTTTTTTTAATGGAATGACCTATTTTTTATTTCAGAAATAGATAGTACTTAAACTTAGTTTTTTACTGATATCAGGTTATATACCTTTATTTCTAATATTTGTTTTACTAGAAATATAAAATTTACTACCATCAGAATTTTTTGGTTTTTAACTTTTTATTTTTGGAAATAAATTATAACTATAAATTTGAAAGTTCCTAGAGCTTCCCAAACTGAAAATGGAGATATCAAAATTCGAATGCCACTGGTCACATACTGAAGAAATAAAAATATTTGAAGTGGACATAAGAGTAAAGTACCTTTATTTTCCAAGATACGCGGAAATATTATTTGAAAAAGTTATTCAGAATTGTTATAAGATCTCAAATATGAAATAATGGCTGACTACGATGAAAATTTTTTTCACATATTTACCTGTTTTTCTCGTATCAATGTGAGTATTGTAAAACGTTAAATGTGTAGACCTGGACGTTTCTTCAGGTGTGATATAAATACACTCTGGGATTTAATTTTTGCTCATTTACTATACAAAAATTATAAATGGAAGGCTAAATTGTTCAGAGTAGTAAAAACAAGGTTTCTAATGAAAGAAATGCTAGAAATATAGGTATATAACCTGGTATCAGTAGAAAGCTAAGTTTAAGAACTACCCATTTCTGAAATAAAAAATAGGTCGTTCCATTTAAAAAAAATGAGATACTGAGTGCTTCGCAAGTACTGTTTGCCCTGTATAATGCTAAAAGATATTTTAACTTTTTTCATATTTTCGAAAAGCCCAAAAGCCCAAAGTCCTATATTGTTATATTTTCGTAAGTCTGTGTCATCTCCATAGTCAGCAACATAAGTTCAAAATTTGTAAATTTTGAAGGAATTTTCGAAGAAAACGTTTTTTCTTACGAAAATAGCTGAGCGAAATTAATATTTCTTTATATTATTGTAATCATCTCTCCGCGGGACATCCAAATTTATAAGAATATACAAGGTGTTCCATTAAAAAAAAAAAATCGCGTTGTATGCACCAACACTTTCTGGAACAACATATACCGGCTGTTTCAAATTGGGTGTGCACTGAAGGGATCTCCTAAACCATGAGAGTTACAGATTCGGTTAAATGGAAGAAAAGTTGCACCAGTCATTGCTTAATTCGTATCCATTAACAGAATCAATTTTTTCTTAATTGTTCTTGAAGTATTGGTGAAAATGTAAAAATATCGATTTTCTTTTTTCCTCTGTAACTCCCTTATTAAAAATAATTTAGAAATTCTGTCTTAACTTTCTACAGGTACTTTTGGATTCTACTTTAAATAGGGGCAGTAGAATTGTGGTCACACGTTTCGTCTCTCCGCGACCATCCTCAGTTTACATTTTTTAAATATAACGTATACCTTTTTATTATCGTATTTGTTGCCATTTTTTCTCCTGATTGTAATGGTATATCACACTTAATTGTTGATATTAATTTGAAGCTTAAATAATACAGATTTTTATATGAAAATTTTATTTAATACATAATTTCAAAATATTTAGTTCATGTTCTTAGGTATAGTGTAAATTTCAATGAATTATTTAATATCTGTCTCTTTAGTTATTGTATAATAAATTCTTTTAACGGACACTGATATTGCACATTTGTAGTATCCGTTAAAAGAATTTGTTATACGACATAGTTGTTGACGAGGCTAATTTTACAAACAAGGGAATATTTAATAGAAATGTACATAGATATTGGTCCAGGGAGAATCAAAAAAGATTTCAACAAGTGTGACCACAGATACAATTCAGCTTAAATGTTTGGTGTGGTATTTGGCATAATAGAATTAATGGTCCGATCATTTACGAAAATTATGTAACAGCTGAACGTTACATCCATTTTTTAAGGACAGCATTGGAAAACATTTTAGATTACATTCCTCTAAATCATATTATGGAATTGTAATTTCAAAATGATGGAGCACCAGCACATAATGCTGAAATAACAACAAATTATTTGAATCAAACTTTTCCTGATAGGTACAAATGGACCTGTCGCGTGGCCTCTAAGATCACCAAATATTAGCCCTTTGATTTCTTGTTGGTTGATTGATTGATTTTATTGATTTTTCCTCTTCTGACATTTGAATGTTAGTTATTAATATTTAGTAAGTAAAAAAAGTACTAAGGAATAAATTTACTTATTAAATAAATCATGACGAAACTGTATCAAGCTTTTTTTTTATCATATTTTAACTTTACTTGAAAAAAGTATTAATTGTTATACATCACTGCAGTCAGCAGAAAAAATGCTATCGAATAGAATAATTAAAAGATATACGTTGTATTTAAAAAATCGAAACTGAAGATGGTCGTGGAGAGACGAAACGTTTGACTTCAATTCGGCCACCTCTATTCGAAGCAGAATAAGAAAGTGCCTCTAGAAAGTTAAATCAGAATTTCAAAATTATTTATAATACGAGAGATACAGAGGAAAAAAGAAAATCGACATTTTTACATTTTGATCAATATCTCAAGAAAAAATAAGAAAAAATTTATTCTGTGAATGAATACGAATTAGGCATTGATTTGTGCAACTTTTCTTCCATTTAACCAAATTTGTATCTCTTACGGTTTAGAAGATCCCTTCAGTGCACACTCAATTTGAAACAGCCGGTATAGTTGAAAATAATTTTAAAATGTGCCGCGTGATATCTAGTATAACTTTCTTAATCTTTTTTTCTCTACTTGTTATTCCTATAGGCACCACAGAAGAAATACACACCATTGGGACACCCGGTACATGAGTATTTGGTACTATTTTAACTAGCGTTTGCTCCTGAGTTTATAAAAAATATTTTCTTTAAAGAAATACGTTACTATAATTGATTCGGAAATTTTCTGGTAAATTACCGCAAAAGGTCATCGGAAAATTTCCATCTTTTTTATTTTTCCGGAAAAATTACATCTCTAAATCAAGCTACAATTTCTGCTTTCTCGCATTCTCTCCCATTTGGATATTTTTAGAGCAAATTTGGGATTAGTTAGTGAAGAACACGATAAGCGTTCTCATTAGGGCATTAGCGTAACTATGAAGCGCTACAACCTCCCCCGCAACTGGAATTGTTGCGCCCAGAATGATCACGTATCACTACCAGTGTTGCCAGATTTCTCTAGGGGGTTATCGCCAAAATAACAAGCAGATGTCGCCAAATGTCGCCAAGAAAATCTGGCTGTCAAAAAACAGCGCAAGAAACTTTTTTTTTTGAATTAAGAAAAAAATATCAATTAACTTTCTGTTGTAATTAACACGCATGGTTTCAAAGAAATACACGACACCAATTTACTATTTTCGACGGTACACAAGAACTTCAAGACACCAGCTAGCACTACACTCACACTACCACTTGAGAGATGACAAGTTTGAAATTTGACATGACGAAACCACATGAGACCCGAAAAAATCAACGAATTAAAATATACCGGGTCAGTAGTATAAGAGTACGAGCTTGACGAACTTAAAATGCAACCCAACATACAATTTTCATTGAAATCTAGATTCACTAAAATCGGCAATTTCCAACTTTGGACATCCCTAATTTCTTTAGAAATGTCATAAAATCAATTGTCAGATATTGTCAAAAAATAAATCTATCTAAACTTAAGTAACTAGAGCCGATGTTCAAATTGTCGTCCATCATTTTGCAAACAAGATTGAATTCTTTTAATAAAAGACCGGCGAACTCTGGCCAAAATATCTGGAGTTACTTCTCTGCAAGCAACACGAATCCTGCGTTTTAAATCCTCCATATTTTGGAAAAGTGTTTGATACACCTTATTTTTTATAGTTCCCCACAAGAAATAGTCTAGGGGGGTTAAGACCGGACTACGAGGTGGCCAATCGTTAATGCTGCCCCTTCCTATCCAATTGGCTCCATAGGTATCGTCTAAATATCCTCTTACATTTCTTGCAAAATGAAGAGGAGCGCCAGCCTGTTGGAACCACATGTTCCTCCTAATTTCTAAAGGAACGTTTTCTAAAAGTATAGGTAACGTGTTTTGTAAGAAATTCAGGTAATGATTACCTGTCAGATTTACATTAAAAAAGTAGGGGCCAACAATGTAGACCCCTATGATACCACACCACACATTTATCGATACAACTTGCTGAAAGTGTCTTTCCCTTATCCAGTGTGGATTTTCTAAATAATAATAATGATAATTGTCCCAATTAACAGCACCGTTGTTCCAAAATTTTGCCCCGTCACTAAACATTACTTTATTTAAAAAATATACATCTGCAGTCATTTTTTGTTGGATGAAATGACAAAATTCCATTCGTCTAGGGCAATCCCTTTCCATCAATTCTTGTACCAAACTTACGTGGTACGGATGGAATTTGTTTTCTCTTAAAATCTTACAAACTGACGTTTGGCTAATGCCAGTTTGTCTTGCTATTTGCCGGGAACTAATTTGTGGATTTTCGTCAACAATTTCAATCACACGAATTTCATTCTCGACCATCGTGACTGTTCGAGCTCGATTTCGCTTACGTTTTGGCCAATTTTCTCGTAAATCCTTTTCTAGATTTTTAAAAATTTTATTTGTGGGATGTCGACGATTGGGAAAGCGTTGCCTGTACAAATTTTCAGCAGCAACTGCATTTTTTCGACATTCGCCATAAATTAGCAGCATATCAATCTTTTCATCGTTTGAATACATCATTGTTTCAAAAAACACTTTGAAGTTTATATCTTTTTGACTTTTAATGTCAAGAATGTCCAAATTGGATCGTGGAAAATAACAATTTATGGAATTTAGTTACTCATGAAAATTGTATGTTGGGTTGCATTTTAGGTTCGTCAGGCTCGTACTCTTATAATACTCACCCTGTATTACCTCGTTGGAAAAAATAAATGCATATAGTAGATTGACAAAAGATAGAAAACAGACAAAACAGACGTAAAGCTATAGAATATGAACTTGCGTAGAAATAAAATGGATCGCCAATAATCGCCTTAATTTTTTAAAAATTCGCCAATTTGGTCGCCAGTCGCCAAATTAGAATTAATGTCTCCGAAAAACTAAAATCGTTGCCATTTTGGCGCCAAATCTGGCAACACTGATCACTACTTTCTTCCTCTTGTTTGATGCGCCCCTAAAAAGTCTGCGCCCCAACGCGCGGGGGTGATCGCAGTGCATCAGAGCATCAAAGATATAGAAAAACGACATCAAAGACCCTGGTATGTTGTATTGATAGGAGACTACATTTGGGCTTCATCATCATAACAGTTCCTTTCACAAGTGCAGAAAACGATTCAAAATTAGTTTTGAAGTTACTTGTTAATTTAAGTTTACTCTTGCATTCTTTGAATTAATTACTTGTTCATAAAATTTTGTTTTTCTTTTGTTCATTGTTAAAATTAAATCTTTCTAAGTTAATAAAATTAAAAAAAAGACATTTCTTTTGTCTGATTTTGAGGGTCCTACCGATACAATGAGGAAATATCTTGCATAGATTTACTTAACGGAACCTAAACTTCTAATAAACACCAATAAACTAAAATAAACACGAACTTGATCAAATTTTGTTACCCAGTGGAATCGAAACACTACCTACTCATCTTATTATAGAGACTGTTCAATTTGAACAGTTCACCATAGCTAAGTTTCTTATTTTTAAAGTTAGAAATTCAGTTAAATTAGTAAAGGTCCTCTGATTTTCATGCTGATTCTGAAATTCTAATAAAAAACAATTACACTGCTAGTTGTCAAAATATTTGCCCAACTGTTTTTTAATAGTAATTTTTGTACTTCATTCCGTAGAAATTTTCTTTCTTTTTGCGGCGATACCAAACGGAATGAATTACAAAAATTACTAAATTGCTATTGAAAAAATACAAATATTTTGACAACCAGCAGCGCAGTGTTTTTTTATTAGAAATTCAAAATCAACATGAAAATTAGAGAATCTTAGCCAATTTAACCCAATTTCTATCTTTCTTTTTCTAGAAATAAGTAAGTTAGCAATGGTGAACAGTTGAAATTGAACACCCCAAATACATATTAATTTATTTTTCAAATTTAAATCATTTTTATCAAAGCTCACCTATTAATTACGCGTACGTAAAAAAAGTTGCCTATACGGAAGTGCTATTGAAATGAAATATTTCTCTGCTTAATTTTTAATTAATCATTTCAAAAATCTTACAAACAATCTTTTTAAATGCGAAGCGGAATAACGTATAAAAAATAATCAATAAATTTTACCTTCTCGTTTACTTTCGTTTTAATAATGCGCCAAGCCCGATATAGATGGCGCGTTTCCACAATTCGCTTTCGAAGGAGATGAACTACGTTGCTCGGGAAGTTAGAAAAAGATGCGGCATAATTATTTACAATAGTACAAATTACAGAAGTCGGGCCTCACTTGGGATCGCGGGACGGTAGTATCAAGGAGAAAACGGTTGCTTTTGACGTGGGAATTTTGTGAACGACGCCTTTTTACCTCATATCAGAACCATGGCATCTGCGGTAAAACAAATGAATAAACTAGTGTCAATTTTTAAAAAATCTGCAACCAGAAGTATTTACACAGCAACCACAGGCAAGGAGCCATCGCAACCCATTAAAGGAAAGGAGCCCAAGTGGACGACGGCGGACAATGTTTTTGGCGATCTCAAATCTGGTAACAAAACTTTGATTTAGGTTACCTTGGGCTTAGTTGATTTTCTGGTGTAGTTTTTTTTTTTGTTTCTTACGAATGTGTGATGAAGAGCGTGTGTTGTTTGTTATGTAACATTGTGGCCTCACTGAAGTAACATCAATTTAACATGATCGTACGATTTACGTGTGTAGCCAATCTAACCAATCCAATTCCAATTGGAAACTTGCCATCAAATATCCTACACATCTATATAATTTAAAAAAAGAATAGATTGGCCGCGGTAAAGCGGGAATATTCAATCTTTTTGTATCGATTATTACTTGCATTTAGGCCCGTCACAAAGTCTTAAATTTGAATATAAAAATATTTGCACATCTTGAAGAATTAGTTAACACGCATGGCAACTAAAAAGCATTCTATTAGAAGTCATTGCAAATTAGTGATTAGATATGGAATCTTATTTTCGTTAATTATAGCATATTTGGTAATTTTTTAGTCGTCTTTATCACGTATTTGATTGAAATTAATTTAAACAATGGACGTAAAGCCTACTTAATCTTTTGTTTTTAATGTTTTATTATTATTACGTATATTTCGATGCAAGTTCGATTTTTTAGACATTTATCGAAACAATTCTGAAGTAAAACTTCTTTTCTTTTCACGTCGCTGGAATAAATTTGATTAAAATTAATTTAAACAATGGACGTAAAGCCTACTTGATCTTTTGTTTTTAATGTTTTATTACGTATATTTCGATGTAAGTTCGATTTTGTAGACATTTATCGAAACAATTCTGAAGTAAACCTTCTTTTCTTTTCGCGTCGCTGGCATAAATTGTGAATTAAATAAGTACGTCGCGTGTTTGCATACGTAAGTTGGTATTGTTGACGTCATCACATATTGAATTGGAGGTGTGGTGATAGATGCAGACAAACCGAAAATGAATTGTTGAATTCTTTATTAATTCCTGCTTTGTCGGGATATTATCAACTGAACCTCTTTTCGGAAGAATATTTTAAATATTTTTTTTTCTTTGATACCGTTTGTAACTACTTTTCTATGTTCTTGTTTTCAATTTTACCAGGTGTTTAACTTCCTTACTTCCATAGCAACAGGTGCATCTTTTATTCTTCACTTGTATTTTAAGTGGAGTATAGAAAATGCAAAAAAAAAATTTTTAAGGAAAATTAAATTATCTGAATTTAATTTTTTCCATTTTGACAGTTCCTGTAATAATCACAGCACTCGTACCGTTTAATCTACGATGCAATATACTTTTGTTTCCATGGATAGCTACAAGTACTTTCTGCTAAATATTTGATACACCACGCGCTTAAAAACTTCCACGTTTGGAGTTGGTGTTGACTCGATGCTGTAGTCAAAATCAGCTGATCTCACTTACTTCAGCAGTTGGCGTTTTAATAACTATAAGTAAAGACGTATCATACTTCTTACTATCTCAAGTCATGACCAACTCCAAAAATGGTGGTTTTTGAACGCATGATATTTAGTACATGTTGCAAAATGTATCTAATGATTTTGAATTCGAATAATTATTGATTATATTACAAAACACGTAATTAGGTATATCTTTTTAGGTATTTATATTGCATTCCTATACAAAATCTAACTGCTGTTCTTATGTATTACATGATTTTTTTTGTAAATTTGGATATCAATTCCGAAATTCACATTTCCCATAAAATGAAAGCACGCGCCAAGAGCAACGAAAAACTGGTTGTTAGAAGGTGTGTAAAATGTCCGCCGTTTTAAATTGTTAATAACATTCGATAAGAGTACTAGTTTATTATTTAACTGTTCGCAATGTAACAATAAACTCTTATGAACTAATATTTCTGTTACTGAATTAAACTTACTGACAGTTACAAATAATTGAAACCATGACATTTCAAAAAATGAATTAATCAAAGACAAACGATTTTCTTTCCAGAGGTCACTTGATTAGATAAGATATTGATCACGCATTATAATGTTCTTTGAGGTTAGGTTTCATAGTTCAAATTTGTTTATTTGTGTTACGTACCTTACCTACTCGTTATGTTCTATCTAAGGCACTTTCTGTTTTATTTGACTTTGGATTGTTAATTTAATGAAACGTATTAAATAATTAATTTAATTAAACGTATTGAACAAGGCGTTCAATTTTAATTAAAATTTAATAACCGTATTAGAATTTGTAAAAACAAAATGTACATTGGTTTAGAAAATTCTACAAATCCATTTTGGCAAATTACTTAATATGCCCAATGACGTTAACTCTAAAGTTCAAACTAAAGCGCCTGGCGTTTTGAACTTAAATACATGCGAGTGTTGCCAGAAGGTTATTTTTGTTTATAACAATAATGTAACACCGTTACGCTTCAACAAAACTGGTAAGGTCCCTTTTATTTTCACTTAAACCAGCAGACATTGTCAAACTGCCAAAGCGAATTTATCTTTCTAAAATTTAGCAATAGGTCAAAGTGTGGCCTTGTTTTTACTACCTATTTAATGCCATTTCTTTTGTCAGGATTTCATTTTTTGTTATAAATTTTTGGAACTATTGTATTCTTAATACGAGAGCGTATTTTTGTGTTATCTTCCTAACATTGAAAAAAATCTGCATATCACATTAACAACTTATTTTTTTGCGTAACTCCCTTCCATCATTTTTCCAATTGTTCCATATCCTTAGAAAAAATCCTTCTGCAATTCTGGAAAATGTTGTTCAAGCTTCTTTGCGAGCTTCATCAGATGCAAAACGCTTTCCTCTGAGATGTTTTTTTAAGTTTCTGACGGGCTAGGTCAGGGCTGTAAAGTGGATGCCTTAACTCTATGAACCCACACTCATTAATTATCTGTTGGACTTTGTTTGCCTTATGAACTCGACAATTGTCACGCAGCAATGAGATTTTTCTTGCGAATAAGAATGTGGGGGTTATCCTCCAGAGTAGTTTTCAAATTTTGATTCGTGTTTCCATAGGCCTCTCCATTTTAGTTAGACCCCCTCGGCATATGCTTCATAAGCAAGACTCCATAAGCAAGACTTCTTCAGCATCCCAGAAAACTGTAGCTTTCAGTTTTTGTTTCCAGAAAATTGCTTTGGCATTTTCTGGTGGTGGAGGGCCTTTATGAACCCACTGCATGGATTCCTGTTTAGTGGAAGAGTTCCAGTAATAAACCCAAATCTTATCTCCGATGATAATTCGAAAAAGAAAATGTCTGTCTCTTTCCAACGCGGCCAAACTCTCTTGAGAAATTTAACCAGTTTTTGCTCAGGTGTAAGCAATCTGGCGATCCATCTTCTTCATGCCCAAATCGTCATGCAAAATTTTCAGGCCACTTGTTTCGGATATACAGACTTCATTGGCAATAGCAGAGACCTTTGCAGTACCAAATTTTCGACTTTTCGTACCAACTCTTGAGTTTGAGCTGCCACGGGTCGTCTGGACTTTGGGTTATCGTTGACCCCATCGAAGAAGTTTTCACCACTGTTTAACTTGAAAATAAGATTTGCATCTTCCCCATACACAGCAACCATTCTTTCATAAATAAATAATATTTGGACCATTGCCCTCTTTTGTCAGGAACTTTATGACATTGCGATGATACATCTTGATTTCACTAATTTTATTAACAAATAAACATTCCCAAACCTCTAAAAACTGCACAAATTACACTGTGTACTTTTAAATGTCGCAGCTACTTTTCAATAATTGTTTTGACATCGTGGCTCTTTTGTTTCATGGCTAGGTAGGTAACCTGAAAATACGCCCTCGTATAAAAAATGATATTTATGTAATGTACAGGTTTCCTTTTGTGTACTTGTTGCAACCAATTAAAAAGTTATTACAATATATTATACCTTATCGTTTAAAAATGTCCAAATTATTATTTATTTCTTATGAATTCTGAAGGAAACCAGTTTCCGAATTTCCTTGAATCTCTGTGGTTAACATAATGTGAAAATAACGTGTCTTTAAGTCTTCTTTATCACTGTTGATTGTATTACTTACACAGTTTTTGGAATTCTTAAAAATTACTTTTTGAATTTCGAAAGGTTCAAATGCACTGAGAAAACAAGATGTGTTAATCCAACCAAAAAACTGTTTGTCCAATAAAAGATTTCGTTTCAATACGTTCAAACAATTTTTTTTTATAATTTAACATTTATATAAATGTCATTAATTTTATTTTGTACTAATCAGATTACCATGTCAAAACAAATAAATCAAATAGCTTACTGTTATGTTACACAAATACTTTGTTTACAATAAACCAAATATTTAGTTGTAAATTTCTGTAATAATAAATTTTATTTAAAGTAACCACACAAAATTAAAATGATATTTTTGTTACAGTAACATGTGTATGTATACCTATTTAACAAAAATTTTAGTGTAATCAACATTTTTATTCACAACAAAAAGAAAACTGTTATACCAATGCATTTTGTTTTCTCAGTGTGGCTTCTTGTGGTTAATACATTACGTACAACATTTGTTTTAAAAAGATTACAGTTTGGATGCATGGCATATTTTTTTCGTATTTCGATGTTTTCTTGTTTATTGGAGAAATGTAATTAATCACCGTTTGAATTTGGTTGGTTTCGTTCTAATATGTAGATGACGTAAATATGACACAACAACAAGAGTTGTTGAGACAATCTAATTATAGGCTAGTATATTTTATCTCAAAACCTCGTGATATAAATTACTATTATTTAAAAATTGATGAGTTATTGAATACACCTGCATCATTTTAATCTAAGCAAAGTGCACTTGTTATGTCAATGTCCAAATAACATTTTACCCTTTGTTTACGTACTGATTGGTCGATAAGTAATTCTTTGACTGATTATTTATTATAAGAATGAAACAAGAAACGTTTCTCTTTGTGATAAGCAGGCTTACGATTTCGGCCCACTTCGAACATATTGGATTGTAAATTCCCCGGCTTCGCACAACACGGCAGGTAGTAAATATTGTCTTACATACTTTTTTGATTTATGTTAAACTTTATTTAATTATTTACTGCGATCGCGTGACCCATAGCAACTTTTCAATAAGTATGTTTAAATGCGACGTGGGCCGAAATCGTAAGCCTGGTGATAAGTAAATAATCTCCAAATTTATTTTGACAAAATAAATATTAGGTACTTCATTCGGTTCAGTAAACGACCTGCTTAAAAATAAACAAACTATATGCGAGCCCAACTTTTATGATCAAAGCAACTCCTCATTGTTTCTATATCCAATTTCAATAGCGGAAATAAGACAAATCCTAAGTACTACTTCGGCTAAAAACTCAGCTGGCTATGATAATATACCGTGTTCCATCATGTCTCATGCTAAAGATTATATTTGTTCACCGTTACTTGAATTAGTTAATGCTTCTTTCGCTGAAGGAAATTTTCCAGAAAGATTAAAAATTGCGACCATCGTTCCCATTCCGAAAGGTAAAAATAAATTGAATTTATCTGATTACAGACCCATTGCTTTATTATCAGTTTTTGCCAAGATCTACGATCTAGATTAATGAACTATCTATCTACTAAAGCCATTTTAAAAGAGCAACAGTTTGGTTTTAGGAAAAACTGTAATACCTTAGATGCTATTCTTTCGCTGCATAACTTCATCATCAAAAATCTTGAAGAGAAAAATCAAATCGCTTGTATTTTCTTTGATCTTACTCGTGCTTTCGATGTCGTTGATCATAATTTATTATTGCACAAACTTCAAATGCATGGTGTTAGAGGCCAGGCTCTTGACTGGCTAAGTACTTATCTTCAAAACAGGTACCTACGCGTCTTAGTTAAACACGATAATAAAGCCTACTTTTCTGATTTCGTGAAAATTAATATAGGTGTCCCTCAAGGTAGCATATTAGGCCCTTTGTTATTTCTTGTTTTTATCAATGATATAAGTTTAGATAACTCTCATGTAACGCTATTTGCCGATGACACATCTGCTGCTGTGAGTTCTGTTTCTTTTGAAAATCTAGCAGTAAAAGTTACTGATGCAGTAAGAAATATGGAGAGCTATTGTGCAAAAAACGGTCTTCTTTTAAATAGTGCGAAAACTAAAATTACGACTTATTCATCTAAATCACGTCAATCAAGTCTTTTAATCAAATCAAACTCTGTAAATGTTCCTCATTTGGACACTACTAAGTTCTTGGGTGTGCATCTCGACTCGCATTTAAGTTGGGGCGACCATGTTGCTAACTTATTAAATAAACTATCAACTGCCTGTTTTGTAATTCGTTAACTGCACATCAATGTTGATTTGAAACTTCTCAGAATGTATTATTTCTCACATGTTCATTCCTTGCTGAATTACGGAATTTGTTGGGGGAACTGCAGCAGCATTAATGACGTATTATTAGTTCAAAAGAGAATTATTCGAACAATGACTTTTAAAAATCCTCAATTTTCTTGTAGAAGTTTATTTTCTGAGCTAAGTATTTTAACTGTAATATCACTTTACATATTATGTTGTGTTACTTATGTTCACTCTCATAGAGAAAAATTTCAATGGTTAGATAACAGAAGTTTAGCTTATAATCTACGTCATAAACTTAAAGCAGAGGTTCCGCAACATAGGTATGTCAGTTAAAAGTGCTTACGTTATGCCTATAAAACTTTTTAACTGTTTGCCAGAAGACATTAGAGGTATCAGCTCCCATAATACATTTCGTATCAAAGTTAAAAACCTTCTTCTCCAAAGAAGTATTTACTCAATTTATAACCAATTATTTGCTTTTTGGCTCACGTTTCAGTTTGTTTCAATAGATTTTTGACATTGACTAAATTTTGTGACTAAATTATCATTATTGTATGATTACATTTTTTAATCATTTTTTAATGTGTTTTAGGTTAGTATTATGACTGTTTCCATATTACATGCTTGTAGTCTGAGGAAATAAATAAATTGATTGATTGATTGATTAATGGCATTTTTAATTTTAAAAACAAATTATTTTAACGAAATATTTAATTCAAGCAGTTTTAATGCAAATGAATTTGGCGAATCAAATTTGTCTTTCTTTTAAGTTCATTTTTATTTATCTAAAACACAGGGTTTGAAGATATATATCAATGATATATATCATTGATATATATCATGATATATATCAGGATTTTTATGTTTGATATACAGTATGTCCCCGGATTGAGTTTACAATACGTATAATGGACCAAAAATTTTTGAATTAAGATTTCATGTTCTGCAGTTTAGACCTGCTTGGCGTGAAATGAATTTGTGCCAAATTTTACGCCGAAAGTCTTCAAGGTGGCGGAATTAACACAAGAAGAAGTAAAATATGTGTAGGTAAAGTGGTCTTCTTTTTGAATTTAGGAGAAAAATTTAGTAAAATGATTCTCATTTCAAATCAGGGAGATATACCAAATTATAACATCCCAGAAAGAAAATTGAATTACTGAAAATTACTATATATTTATAAATAATATTTCAGTAAAGTTGTAAAATGTTAACGCCATCTACATATTTATTTACTAAAAACAAATAAAATTTGATTATTCAAATAACACTCCGTCTATATTAGCACCTGACAGTGTTATGGCGGATTTCACAAACGTTACTTAAATTTAATCATCCGTTAAAAGTAAACGTTGCCATGGTTACATGTGTTCAAGGTATAGGAATGATTATTCTTAATCGATGATTAAAGTTAAGTGACGTTTGTGAAATCCAGCGTTAATGTCTTACAACTGTACTGAAATCCTAATATTCCGTAATTCATTTTTTTTCCTAGGATGTTGGAATTTGGTATATCTCCG
The DNA here is from genome assembly GCA_033060865.1 of Dorcus hopei. Taxonomy (NCBI): domain Eukaryota; kingdom Metazoa; phylum Arthropoda; class Insecta; order Coleoptera; family Lucanidae; genus Dorcus; species Dorcus hopei. Next base: position 19,993,578 of record CM065424.1, on the reverse strand, counting down.
TAATTTGAAATGAGAATCATTTTATCTTACTAAACTTTTCTCCTAAATTCAAAAGGAAGACCACTTTACCTACACAGATTTTACTTCTTCTTGTGTTAATTCCGCCACCTTGAAAACTATCGGAGTCAAATTTGACACAAATTCATTTCACGCCAAGCAGACTTGAACCGCAGAACATGAAATCTTAATTAAAAAATTTTTGGTCCATTGTACTTATTGTAAACGCAGTCCGGGGACATACTGTATATCAGGATATTTATTATTCACATTTTAAAATTGACACAGTAAGTACAAATACAGCTATTATGAAATATTATAAAAAGCAAAATAAATTAGCTTTAATATTCAAATATATGAATTCAGAAGCTTCAAAAAAGCGAAATTTAAACTGAATGTGGGAAGATGGCAAACATTTTGGCGACGACCACAACAATTATTCTGAATTTAAGTTGACTTTAGCTTGTTTATTAATTTTGTTTGAGCCTGATACTGTTTTGTCATGATAAAAATATGTAATAAGACGAACAGACAACTTTATTTGTAAACAATTACAAATTGAAAAATCGAATTATTGATTTATATTTTGATATACAGGGTCTCTCAAATAGAGTGGCCTATTAAAAGTTTTCGGGGAAGGGAATATACAAAAATTCTGAAAATTAGTACACTGCCCTAAGGGAAAGCGATCTTTCAGATTAAAATATTTTCACTTTTATATCACTTCCGGTTATACCGGAAGTCGCCATTAACTTTCTTATTTTAAATGGAATGCTATACTTTTTATTACATGAAACGTCAACAAAACAATTTTTTAAAAAAATTTGAAGATATCTCAAAATCTGTTACATTTAGGTATAGGGAAGCCTTAACATTTTTGATTTAAAATAATGTGTGGATTCAGAATTTGTAATAAAAAGTATAGCATTCTATTTAAAATAAGATAAATAAAATGGCGACTTCCGGTAGTGATATAAAAGTGAAAATATTTTAATCTGAAAGACCGCTTTCCCTTAGGGCAGTGTACTAATTTTCAGAATTTTTGTATATTCCCTTCCCCGAAAACTTTTAATAGGCCACTCAACTTGGGATACCCTGTATATCATGATATATATAATAAAAATCCGATTTTTTGATTTTTATATAAAAATCATGATTTTTTCAAACCCTGCTAAAACATATATGCAGTCTTATACATTAGTTTTTAGCTTTCCTCTGTATGTCATGAAGGTAATTTCTAATTCTGATTGATTTCCACATAAACATGCGAACTTGCGTGACACATTTTATAATCTTAAAATTGCTATAATTTAGGAATTCATACTGCATGTAATGCAAAGATATACCCTACATGTGATTTTATATAGTTTTATTTATTTCCAGATGAATTCGTTTGTAATGAGATTTCGTTCGCAAACAACATATGGCTTATAAAAATCCTTTCAGCAAAGCATTGCCTAATAGTATGTGGAGATAAACTATTATTAGATAAAGCAAAAATAACGAGAGGGGGTGTAGTATGTAGATGTAATATTACCGGTACTAAAAACGAAACGAAAAGCTATAAACTCGTTCGAAAGTAAACCTTGTTTACTAGCTACTTACGGCTACATCGTTTCGTTTTTAGTGCCGGCGATGGTACATACATAATGCATAATACATAATAATTTTATACAGATGTTAGAGATCAAGTACAAGTACACACAGAAAACATATTGTTTGAATGCAGTCAGTGCTTTTATTTTTTTGAATGAAAGCTTATTTTACATTGATTCGAGTATTTTTTTGTTGATTCTAACATTTTCTAGTTTTTCTATTTAAATTGAAATACAAAAAATGCATTGAATGTTATCCAACCAAAATTTAGGTTGTTTTAACATTTTTCTTTTCTCTGTGTAACACAGAATAAACGCAGTGACTGTATCCAAACAAAACGTTTTCTGTGTGTAGTTTCTGGACGAAAATTAGAGATTTATAGGTCTGTTCCAACCACGCTTTGTGACAGTTTCGAAATCGTCACAAGCATGCATTCATCAAAGTTTTACACTTGACAAATTTGTCAAAATCGATCATTATTTCGGTGGGCAACTGATTATGATGGTTTCTAAACCGTCACAAAGCGTGGTTGGAACAGAGCTTATGTATACTCAAAAAAAAACTTTTAGTTTTTCTTGAAGTATAAAATGAAGTACAGGGTGGGGCCTAGAAACTTCCTTTTTTTTGAAGCTGAATAAAATAAAAATTGTAGCTGATATGCATGTTTTTTTTCCTACACTAGTAGAAAATTCAATTTTACCGGCTCATCAGAGAGGAGAAAACGAACGTTTCCACGGCTAGCCCGGCAAAATGAACATAAATGCCTAGCCGAGAAAATAATTTACGAGTTTTTACCACTAGGTGGCGCGACAATAATTTCAGGAATGCGCTCTCATCGACATCAAAAAATTGACAAACTAAGTTTTTTTTATTTAATTCCACTGGTATTTGGTTTTAAAAAGGATTAAAATTATCAAGAAAAAAAAAACTCGGCAGCGGTGGGATTCGAACCCATGCCTCCGAAGACACTGGTGTATTAAACCACCGGCTTGACCGCTCGGCCATTCTAGTACACGTAATACTGTGTTTTAAAACATCTATAATAATTTTAATAGTAACTCAATTTTAATATTTTTATTTCGAGAAAAAGAACGTTTGTGTGATATTAACAAAATTAATTATAATTGTGTAGGAAAAAAAATAATGTGTAAACCATGGCGGTAAAGCAATTTTCGAGGTCTCGAGAAGTGTGGCCAGGCTCGGCTTTGCCTCGCCTGTCCATATCTTCTCTCGACCTGGAAAACAAGCACTTTACCACCTCGGTCTACAATATACTATTGTTTTATATTGAAAGAACATAATTTCAAATTTTATATCATACAGTTTTAAACAAAACATCTGTAAGGTGATGTTTTCTATACACTGACATCCGATTTCTGAAGCTCCTCTCTACGCGTTCCAACATCTCCACCGGAATTCGGGCTATTTCCTGCCGAATAAGATTTTTCAATTGAAGCAGGGTTGTAGAGCGGCGTTTGTAAACCTCTGCCTTTAGGTAACCTCATAAAAAGAAATCACACGGCGATAGATCAGACGAGGACGGCGACCACGGAATGTCACTTCGATTCGAGATGAGCCGTCCGGGGAACATTGCCTTAACAACTGTCATCGAAACTCTGGCCGTGTGGGCCGTGGCACCATCCTGTTGGAACCACACGTTTTGTAGGCGCATTTCTTCAAGAGCTCGATTTCTTCAAGAGCGAATCGAGGTGACATTCCGTGGGCGCCACGCTCGCCCGATCTATCGCCGTGTGATTTTTTTATGGGGTTACCTCAAGGTCACCTTCAAAAAAAGGAAGTTTCTAGGCCCCACCCTGTACTTGAGTGACATAAAAGTATTTTTTTGGAATTACTTCACAAGAAATTATTTTGTCCAACAGTTGCACTTTTTAGGGGTTTTTTACGTTAGTTTTGAGTGATTAAAATCATATTTCAATCTCTAGGGTGGGTTTACAGAAAGCAAATCAAATATTTAATTTCGAATTAAACTAATCACGATTAAGTTTCCATAAGAGTTACATTGCGAACTGTCAAATTAACAACGTCAATAAAATTTTATTGCAATTAAATTTTCTGTAAACTGGCCCCTAGTGGTAACTAAAAGCGAGTTTTCGCGATACTAAAGTTGTAACTTTGTTATAACTTTGACAGCAAAAAGTCGTTTTCGCGGAAAAAGTTTTAACTTTAACCGGAAGTGCCGCCATGTTCACTTTCAGTCAAGTTATAACGTTGGTCAAGAGCAAAGTTAAAGACGTCATAGAACTGTCACTGCTTAAATTTGGTTAGATGTGATCTTATTCCTCAATAAATCAGAAGTCATGATTTCATGAATTTATACTATAGGTTACAGAGCACTCCACTCACACTTTTTGATATTCAGAAAAGCTTTAATTTTCACTTTAATGATTTCATTTGAACTGACAACTTTCAAGTAAGAACGATTTTCGTTTTCGCGATAACTTAAATTGGAACTATGTCACTTAAGTTACTTTTAGTTATAACTTCGCGTTTTAACTTTGTATCGCGAAAACTCGACTTAAGTGACTAAAATTAAGTTACATTACAATTACACATGAGTGAGAATTTTGGCTCACTAGTGCGAAGCACGAGTGAGACAATTCTCACTCATGTATAATTTTGCATTTCTCTCACTTATAATATAATCTACTATTTAATTACTGATTCCAAAATTCTGGATTTCGAAAATTTATCCTGTATACCAGCGGTCGCCAACCTTTTTAATGTTGTGAGCTACTTTAATAGTTTTCGAATAAAAAGCGAGCTACCTAAACCTAACCCAACACTCTTACTATGATGAGCGCTACAATTGTGCGGAATTTACGGAATAGGTCTTTTAGATTTTTCGAATGCGATATGCTGTGAGCTATCTGAATGGTCCACGCGAGCTACCGGTAGCTCGCAATCGACGAGTTGGCGACCGCTGCTGTATACATATTGGATGCGTGTGTACGTTATTTATTTGGCAATTGATTCAGTGCCTTTAAGCCGTTTTACCTTATTATGAACATTGGCTTCATGATGAAATACTAATGAATAACGAATGACCTTTGAATCTGTGATAAAAAATATCTCCTATCTTACGACGATTAAGATGCAAGTTGCTTTTCCAACTCAAATGAGTTCGCATTAGTTATCTATGTAATACAAGGCTTTAATTTGTCTAAATTTGCTTCTGGCTACCAAAACGTTTTAAAATTTTGTATTAAATTGAAATATGTATTTAATTCAAGAAAACATTGTAGCACTGGCTGAATGAAATATCATTCTCAGCAAATCCAACTGTCTGGATTGATGCCCATCGTTATGTAAAGAATTCCGAGAAATGGACTCTAAGTATAAACGCTGACGTTGAACCTTTTTGCGTAGGTAAAACATACAATGTTTAGTTTCCCAAATTTTCACAACGGAATTAGAATTTTATTTTTGTAAACCCAACGTAAAATGTATTTATTCTACCTATATTTATCTGAATAGTAACTAGATTTAAAAGTGCTATTGTAGTGATGTCTTTTTGCATAGTGAAGATTCGTAAAATCAAACGAGTTTTTGTTGAAAAAAAAATTTATTGTGAATGTGTTGGCAGTAGTATTTCACTTTTACACCTCCTCTCAAAATGAATTAGAATTAATCTGTTTTTCGCATAAACGTCGTCTAATTTTAATGTCTCTTGACAGTAAAAACCTTATGATAATGTAGCATCACATGTGATAACTGATAAGTGAAAAGGTTTGTAGATTGAGTTCAAATGCCAAGGCATACCAATGTGGTGCGATATGTTACAAAAAAAAATGTACATACATACTTATTGATACTTGACTTATTTTTTTATGAGTAAGTGCCCCAGTAATGTTCTAATCTAATATTAAAGCTTTGTTAGTTTTCCTCTTAGTAATTTTTACTATTAACTATTTTTTTTTTTTAATTTTTATCCATCTTTACTTTTTCATAATTTCATGTTTAAATACGGGGGCGTATTTTTATGTTTTCTACTTACCGATGAAAAACCCACGTATCATATTTAACAACCCTTTATTTTTCTATGTACGTAATACGTTCAATACTTATTTGTCTTTGGATTGTTAATTTAATTAAACATATTAAACAAGGAGTTCAATTTTAATTAAAATTTAATAACTGTATTAGAATTTGTAAAAACAAAATGTAGATTGATTTAGAAAATTCTAAAAATCCATTTTGGCAAATTACTTAATATGCCCAATGACTTGACTCTAGTTCAAACTAAAGCGCCTGGCGTTTTGTACTTAAATACATGCGAGTGTTGCCAGAAGTTTATTTTTGTGTATAACAATAATGGAACACCGTTACGCTTCAACAAAACTGGTAAGGTCCCTTTTACTTTCACTTAAACCAGCAGACATTGTCAAAATGCCAAAGCGAATTTATGTTAGTAAAATTTAGCAATAGGTCAAAGTTTGGCCTTGTTTTTACTATTTTACCATTTCTTTTGTCAGGATTTCGTTTTCTGTTATAAATTTTTGGAACTATTGTATTCTTAATATGAGGGCATATTTTTGTGTTATCTTCCTAAGCTTGAAAAAATCTGCGTATCACATTAACAACTCCTTATTTTTTTACGTAACTCCTTTCCATCTTAATTTAACTTGAAGGCTTCCGCGGCCTTGGTGTTGCTGCTACAGCTACAGCAGCAACACCACCAGCAGCAGCAGCCCTGAGGAAGTTCTTCTGCAATGGAGAACGAAACGTCGGCAGTAGAAGAAGTCAACGTGACGCGGTTCCAACCGGAACCCAATTCAATCCTTTCCATCTGTTTTCCAATTGTCCCATACCCTCAGAAAAAATCTTTCTGCAACTCTGCAAAATATTGTTCAGCATCTTTTTTACGAGCTTCATCAGATGCAAAACGCTTTCCTCTGAGACTTTTTTTTTAATTTTTGAAGTGTGACGGGCTAGGTCAGGGCTGTAAGGTGGATGCCTTAATTCTATGAACCCACAGTCAATTAATGACTGTGGTCTTTGCTTGCCTTATGAATACGACAATTGTCGTGCAACAAATTTTTTTTTTGCGAATAAGAATGTGGAGGTTATCCTCCAGAGCAGTTTTTAAATTTTGAATCGTCGCCTCTCCATTTTAGTTGTTTAGTTCTACCTGCCACATACTTCATAAGCAAGACTCCTTCACCATACCAGAAAACTGTTGTCTTCAGGTTTTGTTTCCAGAAAATTGTGGTTTGGACTTTTCTAGTGGTGGAGGGCTTTTATGAATCAATCCACTGCATGGATTTCTATTTAGTGGGAGAGTGCCAGTGATACACCCGTCTCACCTGCGATAATTCGAGGAGAAATAAAATGTCTGTCTCTTTCCAACGCGACCAAACTCTCTTGAGAAATTTGACCAGTTTTTGCTCAAGTATAAGCAATCTGGCGGTCCATCTTCTTCATACCCAAATCGTCATGCAAAATTTTCAGGACACTTGTTTCGGACATACATACATACCTCACTGGCAGCAGTAGAGACCTTTGCAGTACCAAATTTTCGAATTTTCGTATCAACTCTTGAGCTTGAGCTTCCACGGGTCGTCTAGACTTTGGGTTATCGTTAATCCCATCGAAAGAGTTAAGACCATTATTTAACTTGAAAATAAGATTGTGCACCTTCCCCATACACAGCAACCACTCTTTCATAAAATGTTTGCTTTCTTTTGTCAGAAACTTTATGAGACTGCGAAGTTGGATCTCAATTTCACTCATTTTATGAACAAATAAACCTTGTACCAAATGTCCATAAATCGCGCAAAATAAACACAATTCAGCACACGTATTTCTAAATGTCGCAGCTAGTTTTTAATAATTGATTTGACATCGTCGCTCTTTTGTTGCGTAGCTAGGTAGACAACATAAAAATACGCCCTTGTATTTTCATTTATTTACTCTCCAATTATTACATTCTTTAATTAATTTTTCGCTTATGTACGTAAATCTTTTCTTGTGCGTATATTTTTTTGATTTTAGTTTTTATGAGCTTTGCGTTATTTATTGCATATATCCATAAAAGCTCGTAAATTAAAAATTTTCATTTTCTTTTAAAATGATACTTTTTCTTTAATTTATTTTCTAAATAAAATTGGTGATTTTAAATGAAATATGTATGCGAAAAAGTAGTAAATAAATTCGTATGTTAACATAATTTATTAATAGAATCATCATTACCAATGCTCGTTTCATTTTTATATCTGGATGCACACACCATTTTACGCTAATAATTTTTATCTTGTGTTGATTGCTTGTGTTATAAAACGGTTATAAACCTCTTTGTTTTGTGCTGTAGGAAGGAATTCATTCCGCGCTACAATTTAGACTTTGAACTTCGGTTAAGTAGCAAAATTATGCATTATGTATGTACAAACAAATTAATATAGCATTTTGCTTATGTTACCTCTTAAATAAATGATTTATCGTGTAAATGTTTCCGTTTTTCCATATATTTTTAAGTTTATTTACAAAATTATCGATTACAATCAATTTTATGTACTTACTAATCAAATGATGATGGAGAAAATTAAGTTAACTTCCTTTGTTTGTTATCTTTTATGTATCCTGTTAAAAAATATAGTTATCATAATGATAAATATTGTAATGTAAAATAAATTTTAAATATTTAAATATTATAATACGCTACTCAAAAAATAAAAGTAGTCATTCTTGTCAGTGGCGTACGTAAGTCCACATTTAGCAAGGCTACAATTTTTTTAGTATCGACTTGATTAAATGGGGTAAAGGAGTATTTTTTATGTACAAGATTTAATAAAATCTGACACAACAAAAGAAATCATCAGTATGTTTGCAAATAATTATCTTAATGTAAAAATTGTTTTGCTTAAAAAACATTATACAAATAATAAATTAATAACCTAACACGTAAATGAAAATCGGTGAAGTTCTTTTGTTCCAGTATTCAGATTTTATTAAATCAAATGTTAATTAAGATAACTGAAGCTTAGATAGGAACTAAATCGAATCAATTTTAAAACCTTGTTAATTACAACAAAGTAAAAGAACTGTATTACAACAAAAATATTATGATTATTATGTAATAAGAGTCTGTAATCAATTGTATACATTGATATCTATCTGTTTTATGAAATAGAGGGCGCTGTGTTAAAGTTACAGCAAAAAACTATAAGGGTTAGATAGAGAAACCTATAACAGAATTGAAGAGGAACATGAACACTCTCTATTCGTGAAAAGAGATAGAGGGAGTTATATTTTGAAAATCTGACAATTGCACAGGCTTGAACATTGGAAAAAAATAAAACTAAAGGAGTTTATACCTAAGTTATTCCTTTATTCTTTAATTTATAACATTACCGATTTTAACTGCTGTACGACAAACAATACGTTTACAGTAAGTATTTCAAGAGAAGTAGAACAGGCCGTTTTCAACAATATATTAATTTACTCTTAGTTGTTTAAATAAATACATATAAGTACTTTATGTTTAGGGGATCATGTGTTATTTTTATGTATTCCTATAAGAAAATACACAGGTTATTGCTTTAAATAAGTCCTGCTTCATAATGCCATTAATTTACGTAACACTCTGTATGTATCAAAATAATTTTAGGTTATATGTAATACTGTTCAATAGGTAGAATATCCTTGTGAAAGGAAAACAATCCTATCACGTTCTACAAAAGAGCTATGGAAGAAGGGGAGTTTAAAAACTCACCCTGTATTTACACACTGTACCGGATAGACTATTTAACTTGACAATGTGCAATATCTTAAAGAGTAAGCGTTCTAGAGAGAAATGCTTTTAAATTAACTTTAATTGACTTTAAGGGAGGAAACAAATTCCATTAGTTATGAATTACATTTGGAATACTTGTCGGGGTCATTTGAAGGACCACCTCATTTTTTTTAAGGAAAATCCATACCTAAATTGTGTATTTTATTCTATTTTTTATACCTACAACGCTTCTTTTTTTCAGATATTGTCAAGTTAAATGGTACGCCCAGTATATTAGAGTAATAATGAACTCATTCACAGAATTTTAAAATATGTTTCTAAATACATATTAAAATACAATATTTTGACGTAAAAACAAATTTTAGTAAAAAAATTAAAATGTCGAAAACAAAATTATGTTAAGGCCGCTCGCAAACACGACCACGTGTGGTCGCCACACGTGGCTATACGCGACCACTAGTGGTTGCCACAGGTGGTCGCCACCGGTGGCTCGATCATGCAGTCGGTGGTCGCTACTTTTCCAAAGATTTTCTAATCAGTCACTGTAATGAAATAAACTCCAGTATTTTCAATTTCTGTGATAAATACATCTATATCCATATTATTATAATCATTTTTACTGACAGCCATTTTTATACTACGAAAAATAAAAACCTACAAACACGTGTACTGCTTAAACGGTGGCTACAGAATGTGGTCAAGTGTGCGCGTACAATGAGTGGCTGGCATCGGCGACAAGCAGCGAAATCGGCGACTGCCGTAGCGTGTGGCTTGAATGAACTTCTCCGAACGCTGTGTTTGCGTCGAATCCATTTAAACTGCATATAAACTAGGGTCCGCAGCGTGTGGCGACCACACGTGGTCGTGTTTGCGCGCGGCCTAAATGGACATACACACGGTCAAGTATGCCTTCGCGTCTAACTGAACGTTTTGAGGCTCGGAGGTAAGTGCGAATGGTGTACGCTGAACTGATGGTGCGTTCCTAGCCTAAATGAATCTATCATACTTGCTCGCAGACTTGCCTCTCAAGCAAGCGCGAAGACTTGCCTGACCGTGTGTATGCCCATTAAGAGTTATTCGAGTTCAAAGTTGGGTATATTCGAAAAGTTGAGAATGGTGCAAAAACAGGTTACATAAAAAATGCATTTGAAGAGAGTGGAGTGACATCAACATGTTTTACTTTATAATTTTTTTTTCGGTATGTAGGATGCTCAACATTTTTTTCGCCGAACTTCAACATACATACATTTTTATTAAGTTTTGAACAAATATTTGAGAGAAAAGTACTGAATTATAGCATATCAGAGCGTCTGGGCTTCTTTATAAAATAACGTACTCGTACAGCACATTGAATTTTTTTTTTCATCGGTCAGCCAAGTGTGTGCTTTATCGATGGTTACATTTTGCTGACTTCTAGGCGGCGAAATATACAGTGTCATGGAAATAAATACAAACATTTTCACTGGTGATAGATTAAATTTAAAAAAGTTTTAATTAAGTAGTGTCCGAAAATGAATAGTTTTGGCGTAAAAAAGTCATAAAATTTTAAATTTAAAAGAGCCTTGTCTCTACTATAGTCGTCCCAGTTTGATAGCGGTGTTATGGCCTTGCCAAAAAAAGCGACAGAAAGGTGACCGCAGGCCGGTCTCTTTGAAGCTGTTTTTTATAGCTAGATTATAAAACCGATACAAAACTTGGACGACTATAATAATAATTGAATATTTCATTTATGATTTCTACAGCGAATTTAACTAATCCAAGCAAACAAAATAGTTTTATCACATTTTTTTATGGGAACAAAAATTTCGGAGAAAAGAAATAAATAAAAAGTTATCTCGCAGAAACTCATAGAGTGGCGGCAACGTTGCTAGTCAACGCTCTAACATATGACTTCGTTTGGCAATTTTACTTAAGATTGTGTCACGTTTCTTTAATTGTGCGCCACAGCAATAAGCGGAAGAATAAGTAAATATCATCAGCTTTTGTTTTGAGACGGAGCTCGTAGAAATAAATGCCGATAAGACAGCACGTTCTATCACTTGTTAAAATTTTCGTACTCAATTCCATGACACCCTGTATATTTACATTCATATAAGAAGTGATTAAATGAAAAATGAATTATAGTTGGCGATGCAACTAAACACGCATGATGCATTTAGTTCATGAACGGACCTTCAGTCACTTTGACGTTTCTACAAGGCAAGAAAACAGTTTATCCAAGACATGCATTTAAATTCCAACGCCTGCCCTAATTAATTTTTATATTAATCGCTTGTTACTTCATAACATAATGTTATGATTATAGTCGCAATGTTAATGTTGCCGGTATTACAGATGACTACCTACTTTAGTTAATTGTGATAATTTAAATAGATAATCGTCATATGTACTAAAACTGTATTTGTAAATTTTTGTAACACGCTTAAATGTTAACTTGACATTGAAACTATGTTTCACAATAAATATCTACAATCTATCTAACTGAATAAATACATTTCAATTTTTTGACTGTTAGTTATAATTTATTTTTTCTACTTTGCGTTCACAATGAATTCATTGTGACACCAAAAACAGTTTCACAATAAAGCTCATTGTGAAACTGTTTTTGGGGAAATTTTAGTCAATTTTTAATTGAAAATATTTAATAGATTTTACAAAATAATTCATTATTTATTTGTTATTTAACAGAGTACTCACAATGAAGCTGGATAAGAAAAATTAACAACTTGTCAACGTGATTTTTGTTTAAAACGAAGGGGTGTCAGTGTTGCCACGTATTACAACTAAAATTCTCCATATAATAAGGAGATCCAATTTTTGACAGTATTTTTCATATTTTTGTACAATAAGTGACGCAAAGTAGAAAAAATAGTATATTTTACACGTTTCACAAGAGGCATTGTAACACTCGTTCCGTTGGGACACTCCGAGCTTGCTTCGCTTCGCTTGTCGTACCCCAACCCCACTCGTGTTACAATAAGCCTTCTTGTGATACTTGTAAAATAATATACTATTATTGGCCTGTAAAATTTTTAAATTAGAAATTTTGAAAGAGAATTATGTATCTCTATTTGGGCAAATATTTTTTGTACAGAATAGAAAATATCGTAAGCGACTATCGCAAAATAACGCTCGTTATATAAACTATTTTTAATGGAATTTTTTGCACGTCTGCTCTGTCTGAAACCTTGAAAGTATTTAGTAAATTTATATGCAGTTTAACATATCGCTGTTCCGTTGACATGTAAAATTAGAATAAATTTGTTTGTACATGTTAAATGTAAGATCCGGTTTTATCTACCGTGATATTTAGCTTGGCGGCGGAATGTTAATACGAAAATAAATACAAGAATAAATTAGTTGATTTGCGAAGAGAAAAAAAAATACGTTTAATGACTTAACTATGTTTGAAAACTTTACATATTAAAATGAAGTTATTATTAGGTTTTGATTTTGTCACGTTCATTTTTTTTTATATGAAACGAATGACATTATAATTGCCCGAATTATTATTATTATTATATTTGGCTCCCTTGTCGCCTCTCTCTCACAAATTTACTTTCAAATTAAAAAAATAAAATAAAATAATAAAAGGCAAATGTAACCAAAGTGATGTACCGTTGTTTTCTATTTTATTTTTTTGAATTGGATGCTAACGAATACCTTCTTTCATACCTAGCTAATTTTCTTATGCATGTATGTATACACTTCTTAATTGGAAACATATTTATGTTGCAGGTAATACTGTCTTCGTACAGGGTGCTGCTGCTACGCCTGTGGTCCTCCTAGATGCCATGACCGAATTTGGCAAAGCAAAAAAGCTCAAAAATGTTACAGTTTGTCACATGCACACCGAGGGCAACGCTGGATATCATGATGCGTCTTGTGAAGGTATATTCAGGTAAGTGACTATTGCTTTATATAAAAAAATAATAATACAATATTAATATAAAAAATGTTTATTATTTTAATTTTGCCTTGCAGATCTTTATCATTTTTCATGGGCGGCAACGTACGCAAGCCAGTTTCTGAGGGCAGGGGCGATGCTATTCCAATCTTCTTATCAGAAATACCTCTACTATTTTATAAGAAAATCGTCCAGCCAGATATTTCGCTCATTCAGGTACTGAAGCCCTTTTATTTTGATAGGAAACCATTTCGTAAATACTCAAGCCAAAATCAAATTATTATTTTGGGGCATTTATATTTTCAAGAGCACAAAATTAAAAAAAAAATTTAAGTGTGTTGTAATATATTCTATAATTTATTTAAAAAATGATAAGTTATCATTTCACGGTTAAATAGCGTTATCATCAGTGTGATTAAGGTTAATTATAAAAATTTAGTTTGATACAGAATTTTTTTCTACGTGAGTAACCTATTGTTATCACTATGAATGGTCTGGAGATTATACTAGTCTAAATATATGTCATAATTAATTTTGATAATAAAATCTAATCTGCTACAGTCAGGCTATGATTATGTTCTGTTACATAATGTAACCAATTTTCCTGTAGGTCAATGGAGGCATCGTTTAAAATTATGTTAAAATAAAAAGAAATGTATAGCTGGCATCAATTTTGACCCCTAGTAATTTTAAACTTTATATTAAATAAAAATCAGGTCAAGTAATGACTTTGTAGAAAATTCTCTTAGCTCATGTGATTGTATACTTTATAGAGCAAACATTTATTAATGCCTTATTTTAATGCAAGTGCAAGTCATTCTGCTCTCTATCTAATTGAGTTACATAATATTGTTCCTTCAAGTATCTCAAGGTCAAGATGACTGATTAAATTTGAACGTTGAAATACTTCTGTTTTTAGTTTGCTTATGAAACTTGTCCAAATGATTCTTTAACTTTACTGCAGAATATTGCCATATTATCATAAATTCTTATGTTGATTTACTGTCTTGTTAACATTTCTTATAATAATCAATCATAAGACTGATGAACAAAATTATTTAATTATGATATTTCTTATAATTTATTGAAATTAACTTAGTATTCTTTAGGTATCACCACCTGATGAACATGGATATTGTAGTTTAGGAACGAGCGTAGATTGTGTTCGAGCTGGCATAATTCATTCCAAAATTATTATCGGTATGATAATGTCATATAATCTCCTTTTCTTTATTCTAAACCGTCCAAAATATATTTGCAGCACTAGTCAATAAACAGATGCCTAGGACATTTGGTGATGGTATAATCCATATCAGTCACATAGATTACGCTGTTAAAACAGACACCCCTTTGGTTAGCCATGGGGGACGTCCACCAACCGAAGTGGAATCGAAAATCGGCAAACTGATAGCTGAAAATCTTGTTGATAATGGAGCTACTCTTCAAATGGGTAAGTAAATCTAGTTTTAAAATCCTTGAGGTTGAAATTGATTGATTTAGGCATTGGTAACATTCCGGATGCTGTACTCTCGGCATTGACAAATCACAAGGATTTAGGAATTCACTCCGAAATGTTTGCTGATGGCGTTGTGGACCTTGTAGAAAGAGGATGCATTACTAACAGCAAGAAAAGCATGCATCAGGGACACATCGTCGGATCATTCTTGATTGGTACTAAAAAACTATACGATTTCGTTGACAATAACCCATTCGTTGAAATGCTGAGAGTTGAATACGTGAACAGCACACGTAAGTTCATCACAGAGCTCTTTACAATGTAAACCGACTTTATTTTTATTTTGTTGTAGGCGTCATCTCACAACAACCAAAAATGACCGCAATCAATTCTTGCATTGAAGTCGATTTGACTGGGCAAGTCAATTCAGATTCGATCGGTCAGAGAATGTATTCAGGATTTGGTGGACAAGTTGATTTTATTCGAGGCGCTGCTGAAGGACTTGATGGTCTTGGAAAACCTATTATTGCAGTACCTTCAGTTACTAATAAAGGAGAAAGTAAAATTGCTCCAGTTCTCAAACAAGGTAAAATTTGTAATAATAATAATTGATTGGACAATTCAAAAATTATTATGTATCTTGAAGAAGCTATCAAACGTATTGATGTATTTGTGATTTGTAATAATTTTGAATGGACAAGAAAGTGTGTCAGTTATGTATTTTTTAAATTTTGGCAATAAGATATTCAAGTATGGCCTGGTAATATAAAAGCAAGTTAACTTTAACTCCCAGTTTATTGTCATAATAACAATTATGTCCACAATTGTTACCATGGGAATAAACTGATAATTAAAGCTAACTTGATTTGATAATATCGGCTTTATGTGCACTTAATTTTTTTTTTTTTTTTACCTAGGTGCTGGTGTTGTAACATCTCGTGCTCATGTCCACTATGTCGTAACAGAATATGGAATTGCGGATTTGTTTGGAAAAACTCTACGCCAAAGAGCTTTTGGTCTCATAAATATTGCTCATCCTGATCACAGAGCGGCTTTAGAGAAAGCGGCTTTCGAACGCCTAAAATGCATGCCAGCCCCTTAAATTTCATAGAGTAATTGGTCTAGGAAGTAAAGTCTCATTTGCCACTTACAGTCTCTTTTGCAGGTAGAGAAATTAATTCCATTTTGTTAACTGCTAAGTTACCACACGCAATCCGTTTGGTTCATAGACGCTACTGTTGAGATATTAAAAAAAAAAATAGTGATAAAAAGGATAATACAATCGACGAACTGCCACAAGTTTATTGTAGATAATAAATATATATTTTTTAGTTTTTCAAGTGCAACATTTTAATAGTCTTTGGATATGTACCGGTTAATGCAATATTTGACCCAAACCTGTTATTGTAAATATATCATTTTATCAAAAGACTTAGTTATTTTCTTTTTTTTAGTTACTACCTTTAATATTCTTTTCCTGTTGTGAATTGTGAACATAGTAGTTTTGTAAGAAACCGCTATTCTGTAGAGAGATTTGTTTATTTTAAATGGAACAAAATTATAAACATAACACAAGCTTTCTCGCTCGACTTTGCGATGATCGCGAAACACCTGCATCCGTTTTGGAACACGTGTGCGCTGAGTTACAGCTTTATTATTTGCTCAAAGATTATGTGTAATCATAGTGTGTTCACATTTTATTTCTACTGAAATATTGAAGAATTTTTAATTTTTTCAAAAATAACATTGCATTAAAAGGACAAGAATGCGAAGCATTTATGTATTTTCATTAAAATGGAAGAACAATGTGACAACTTAAAAATTAACTTATGACTAGACCAAACAATATTTAAAATAAATTTAAAAATTAGAAATCTATGCCATCTGGTAAAAGTCCTTTCTTCTTCGCAGCCTCATAATTACGATAAAACGCAGAGAAATCAACATAGGCATCAATTTTCTGATCTGGCCCCAAACTGCTATCGATTTCACTGCGTATTGTTGACACAGTCGAAGTGTCGTTTGTGTTTTGGTTGTATACAGAATTTTTGCCACTGTCTGTGTTTGTTATGGTCCCTTGTTGCGTGGTGATCGTGTCATTTACGATAATGGGGTTGAAAGAAACTGACGGGTTTGTGGGAGACTTCAGTGCATTCGGAAGTGGGAAATTAAAATTGCGAACGACCAAAGTTATGTCTTCTCTTTTTGTTGTGCCGTTACTGAGAGAATTGGACATGTACCAGTCATGGTGGAGTCTCACAACTTTGTCTACTACGGCTTGCGCCACTCCCGTTAAGGTTGCTTGTTCACGGAACTAAAAATTTAATATGATTTATTTGAAATGCGCAGCATGATGGAAAGATAATTCTAAAGATTGTTATTAACAATTATTATTTGCTTTGCCAAAAATTAATGTGCAAGTAAATACAATGACTGCCAAAAAGTTCGCACCATATGGGAAATTTTTTTATTGATCTTTTTTAAAAACTTCTTGCGCCATTAGTTTGTGCATATTCGATAACCAAATACAAGCAGGACAGATTTAAAATATGAAAATTAAAAATATGTTATATTTTGGAATTGTTCGACATATTAGACAAAATTTTAGTAGGATTCGATTAGTTATTGCAAAATGTGTCGCTTGGTACTCAAACAAAATATTCTGAGACATAACATTTCAAGAAAAAGAAGATTTTTCATTGTCTCAGTTTTGTTGAAGACTTAAGCGGTAAATAGGCATTTGGTATTTATCCTTCACGAGTACATAATTAGCTTGCTTATTTATATTCATAAAAAATATTTGAAAGAATCAAATTTACTCTTGGGTTCTTAACTGTTGCATGCACAAGAAAATTTGAGACGATTTTTCACGTTTCTGGTGCAAGGCATTTTTTTAATTTATATAATGATGGCAATGCAAAATTATGAACATTATTCGTTTAATGACAGGTTAAGTTCAACCGGTAAATTTAAATTATGCTCCCACTACTTTTTCCGATAGTGCTGAGGAACTCGGCCTACAATTTATGCGCTGAGTAAATATCTCAGCGGCTTTCTTTCAGCAGTCTGTCAGCTTGTCCATTCAGGGAAATTGCTTACTTAGCCTCTCAGCTGCTGAGTGTCCCTGAATGTGCCCAATCACAAGGATTCCAATCACAAGATCTTTTTCTTGAAATATTATGCCTCAGAAAATTTTGTTCGAGTATTAAGCGACACATTTTGCAATAACTTATCGGATCCTACTAAAATTTTGTCTAATATGTCGAACAATTCCAAATTATAACCTTTTTCAAATTTTCGTGTTTTAAATAGGTACCATTTTTAGCCACAGTAAGAATTGCTCACCGGATCTGTCCTGTTTATATTTGGTTATTGAACATGCACAAACTATTGGCACAAAAGTTTTTGAAAAAAAAATCAATAAAAAAATTTCCCATATGGTGCTAACTTTTTGGCGGTCACTGTATACCCACTGAAAAGTTTGAAAAAAAAAAATAAATAAAAATTAGAATATAGTGTGTCTATCAAATACGTATAAGCACAGATAATAGAACTAGACACATGGCTCATCAGATGTTGTAAATTTGACGCCCCAATTTGAAGACAAACTGGGTTTAGTTTGTAGATGGCTCACCAGATATGTGGTGGCGCTACTGTTACAATAGGTTTATTCGTAGTGCAGTTTGTAACTAGTTTGGAACCGTCAGATCCAGTCCCCCATCGAAGTTATGATCAATTTCGACCGTTGCGTTAGAAACGTAAAACGTTCATTGGTGCATATTTCCAACGGTTTCAAACTAATCAGAACTGCTCTACGAACAGACCTAATAGCATTAAGGTACTTACGGCCGGTATTACCAACCAGTGTTGCCAACTATTCTGTCACAAAATCGCAGAATCAAAACATTTGAAAACGCCCAAATCGCCTAACATAGAGGCGGGAATTATTAACAAAAAGAAAAGAAAATAGTAAAAGAATTTTCTTGTCTACCGGCAATTTTAAACATGCTGAAAATGTAAGAAAGTAGCTTTATATCAGTGAAATACATATACTTAACAATATACAATAATTTTATTTAATTGTATTCTGCATTAGCCAATTAATTGTTGCTTTCTTTCCAATGTCTTTTCACCTGGTAATAGAGAACCCGAAGTTATCTTCGCTCACAAAGGCTATTTACATATAAGTAAAAGTTTACTACAGAAAACTTATAAGGAAAACAAGATTTATCCGTTTAAATCAAAAATCCCAAGAGCATAATTTTTATAAGAAATACATTTTTGCATAAAATTAGCAATAGAAAGTTTCTGAAAATGTAAAATCAATATTAAAAAAAGTTTTTTTGGTTACTTGAATTTGAATATTTCTAACACTCTGTAGTACAAAATCTTAAATTTTTGATTGGTTTCTGAACTTGTTCGAACAGTAGAATTGTTTGTAAAGAATACACTGTTTGCCTAAAATCAATAATAAAAACGTTACTTTGATATCTTCAACATGTAATTTGAGTTTTTTAGACAGTCTGTACGTAGTATAAAATTCAAATTTAAGTATTGTTTTTGAAGCAGAATTTTTTGTACAAATTTTGTTTGCGTAAAATTGATATCACAATAGTATATTATTATACAAGTTTCACAAGAAGGCTTATTGTAACACGAGTGGGGTTGGGGTACGACTAGCGAAGCGTAGCGAGCTAGGAGTGCCCCAACGGAACGAGTGTTACAATGCCTCTTGTGAAACGTGTATAATATATTATTTTTTCTACTTTGCGTTCACAATGAACTCATTGTGACACCAAAAACAGTTTCACAATGAAGCTCATTGTGAAACTGTTTTTGGGGAAATTTTAGTCAATTTTTAATTGAAAATATTTAATAGATTTTACAAAATAACTCATTATTTATTTGTTACTTAACAGAATACTCACAATGAAGCTGGATAAGACAAATTAATAACTGGTTAATGTGACTTTTGATTAAAACGAAAGGTTTTCAGTGTTGCCACGCATTACAACTAAAATTCCCCATAAACGAAGGAGATCAAATTTTTGACAGTATTTTTAATTTTTTTGTTCAATAAGTGACGCAAAGTAGAAAAAATAGTATATTATACACGTTTCACAAGAGGCATTGTAACACTCGTTCCGTTGGGGCACTCCTAGCTCGCTACGCTTCGCTAGTCGTACCCCAACCCCACTCGTGTTACAATAAGCCTTCTTGTGCAACTTGTATAATAATTGACTTTTTCTGTTTGTTGTGGTCTCCTAAACAAATTATTTATATATGGAGGGTTCCTCACGAATCACATTTTTCATTAACTACTTCCTCACAGTTTTCTATTAGTTCTTCATATTCTTCGTTACTGTTACTTTCTTCAGTTTAATTATTATACATTTGCTTACTATTAAATTTAGTATCACAAAATTTTTAAACCGGACACTAAATAGCGCACAAAACACTTACCGTTTCGCCGTCGTTCGACAGCTTCGTCAGAAGTGAAAAATAATGAAGCTGTCGAACGACTGCGAAACGTTAAGTGTATAGTGCGCGATTTAGAGTCCGCTTAAAAGATTTTGTGATAGAAATGACCAATATTTTAATACACCATCGTATGTGGAATTAAATGCTGCGTCGAACTGTATTAGCATTCCCTATACCTAACTTTAACAGTTTTTCAGTTATAAGATATTTTTGATTTAATACATAAAAATTTACCATTTATTAGATTAAATATTTCTAATTTTGTTGATATAGCCATGAAAACAACAAACAATTGCATTTAACGTTTTCTGTTACTACAAATTTTAAACAAAAGCAAAAGAACGTTGAGAATCAAAATCAAAATTATTCAAACGTTGATATTTGAAATCTATTTTTTTAATTCATAAAGAATGATCTAAAATTGTTCAGAGCTGAGAATGTGTGTTCAATAAAATGTACCCCTCTTGTTTCCTATGAATAAAACACAGTTTGAAAAGTTTGAACCTAACTTTATACAATTTGGAAAGATAAAATGTATGAAGATCAGTAACAAATATCGAAGATAATTAGACGATCGTTTTAGAACACTTTCACGCTAACCCAGAAAATTGCAAACTAGCAGCTATTTTATTCTTCAATTTAAAGTAATAAAATTCATCCTTTTTCATTTTATAAGATCACAAGCGTGAAAAAGATGATCAAAGAACAATTAAAATTTGTGAATTTTCATTTGTGAAATTGTATTTTCTTTGGTTTACTATAAAATTTGTAGTAAAGTAATCATTGTTACAAATTCCATGCTATCTTAACAAAATAAAAAATATTTGATCTATTAAAATTGTAATTTTCTATGAACTAAATCGAAAATATTTCATAACTCAAAAACTGTTAAAGTTAGGTAAAGGGAATGCTAATACAGTTCGACGCAGCATTTGATTTCACATACGATGGTGTATTAAAATATTGGTCGTTTCATTTGAAAAAAAGTATTTTTCTGTGTTTGAATATCTTCGAGTGGAGCGGTGCGTTTTAGACACCCTTAGCTTAATAGATTATGCTTATGGAATTTTTAAGAACCTTAAAGATTCAGCTACAATATCAGCTATTACAAATAAAATTGCTTCAATCATAGCTGTGTTATAATTTTTTGAAAATGAGATTGCAGAATCCAAATTTTTAAGAAAATTCAAAATATCTCAAAAATGATGCATTTTAGGGATAGGGAAATGTATTGCAATTTAACATATTTTTACATGTAGAATTCAAAAACGTGATAAAAAATATAGCATTCCATTTAAAATAAGCGAGTTGATAGCGACTTCCGGTACAACCGGACAATTTTTTTTTTATTTAAAGAGATCTCTACGGAAAACCTTTGCTCCTTAAATTTCAAATATCTACGTGAACTGCAACCTTGAAAACTTTTAACGAACGGTTTACGTGGATAACCGTGTATAATGTTTAGATAAGAGTTGAGCGATGTGGATCCAATATCAAAAACCACTTGATTTTTTAAATTATTTTCTCCTGTCATTCTTTATTTATTAATGACAAATTATATTTGTAGTTTATAATGAAGGATACGTAAGAAACATGCAATGCTATATTACAATATAATTGAAAAAGGTAATTCAAACAATTTTGATGTCAAATTTCACATTGCAATGCTTTTACCAAGAACCATCCAAGAACTGCACGTTTTACTGATTCCTTTCCAAAGATTGTGTGTAACGTTTACACTGTAAAATCTTATTTGAAAAGTGCATATAAAATACCTTGCTGTTTATTAGCGACTCCTTAATCTTGTGAAAATTTGCATTAATTGATAAAATTTGACAGCTTTAAATGAAGAATTTTCAGAAATTAGTCTTTAAGGAGATTATTTTCGGTATCACTGCAAATAGTGTTGGAATTACGTTCTGTTTAAGAATTCTTCTTTTAAATCGGACAACCATTACTTTCTGAAAATGTCAAATAGACATTTGGCATCCTCCATTATACTTACAAAATTTTACCGCTTCTTATCCAAATATGTAGTACCTTCTAATTTTGAATGTTTCTGAAAATGTACGAAACGAAAAGCCCCGATTTGTTCTTTTCTTACAATTAAATGCTGAAATACTTAAGCATACCGTCAAAATTAAATTGTCAAATTATATAAAATCATATATGTACTCCTTGAAATTGGTTCCAACCAATTAAAACGTGCATCATACATGGCCTAACTCTTATCTGTGTCTTATCTAACTTATAGCGTTTTCGATTGACTGTACTAGTGCGCACTCGGAGTATCTTCATCTCGTTTTATTATATGAGGTTAAAAGAAGATACACATACACTGAGTGCAACCGATGCAGTTGAATCGAAAACACTATTATACCTATACAGGAACTCTATTCTCTGTTATAGCGTTTTCGATTGACTGCACCAGTGCGCACTCAGAGTATTTTCATCTCGTGTTATTACATGAGGTTAAAAGAAGATGCAAATACACTGAGTGCAACCGGTGCATGTGAATCGAAAACGCTATTAGAGTGCCTTAAAAGAAGAGTGTGGCCATACGTGAAGTCGATTTCTATTGGTCGCGAGCGATTTTCGAGTTTATATACCAAGGTCGGTAGCCATGTTTGTTCTAAATGTGTTCCTGCGAGAGGTTATTCAAAATTAACTTAAATTGTGACGATTTCTACAGTGCTAACTTGGTTTTTGATATTATATGCGTTGTTGAGATTATTGTTAATTTTGACATTTTTTAAATGGAAATAATTACGAACAATTTAACTAGCGACATCTTTAAATCGCTTTTTGGTTAAAGATGTCGGTACTTAAATTGTTTATTACCTTCACATCGTAATAGCAAATAACCTAGGACAGATCGGTTTGGTTTGCAGTGGGATTCTCGAGCTACGGTTCTGCTGACGAAGGCCCAAATAGGCCTGAAACAGCTGTACAGAGCATGCTCGAGGAATCCGCTGTAATCAAAACCGATTTGCACAAAATTTTTTGGAAATAATTGCATAACCACAATCTTGACTAATACTAATAACTACATAAAAACGAAATAAAAACGTACTAAAATACACTTAAAAATAAAGCTGATATGTTTTTCTTTATTTAAATGCAGTGAAGGTAATCATCACTTGCAGAAAATAACATGCAACCATAAACGGATTGACTACTTAATTTTGAAATTGCCTCCTCAATTTAGAACAAATGTGGCGCCTGTATGGCCACACTCTCATTCTAGGCACTCTATCATGGCCGACTCCATTAATAAGCTAACGCTTATATGGCCGTTTCAATTGGCAGTTTTTCATTGTTGAAATTGTTCCAGAAAATTTACAGATTCATACGGTGACTAGTGACCTCTGTGGCGAAAATTGTTAGTTCAGTGAGCTGTCAAATGTAACAGTTTCAGAATTTTTCTGCTTGTAAGTTTAAATTCAAACATGTTTCTTCAAAAAATCTGTTTTCTCTCTACTTGTATTATCGACAACAGGTTTCTCTACTGTCTTTTGTGATTGTCACAAGCAAAAATTGTATTTTGTTTGGAGTACAGGACAAAGAATTTCAAATACCTAGTTGTGCACAGGTTTTTGTATTTTCCAAGAGAGGCAAAATTTCAGGAATAAGATCTGTTAATCGCTTAATAATTCTGACAAATTTATTACTAGGATAGTTTAAACTTCCTCTGTCCTGAATCATAATAAGTTTCATCAAGGAATCAGATAAGAAAGAAGAGGTTCTAAGCAAATATTGCAGTGAAATTAGTCGTCTCTATTTTTAATTATGTAACCAGCTAAGAATGCCACAGAAGCAAAGTAAATACTGCCATCAGATAATATTTTTAAGGATACGTTTTGAATTTGAAGTTTTAAAATAAGAGATAACTCTTTCGTAACTTTTTGTTCTTCTGTAGGTACTGGTTTGAAATTTGCCTGACTCGTGTAATCTATATTATCAGCAATATTAGCAGATGTCAAAGCTTTGACGAATCCACAACATAAAATTTAAAATTTGCTGAAGTGGATATTCTGCCGCTCTGACTTCAGTCATGTCATTTGAACCACTTCTAAGGCCCAGTATTTCATTCATAGTTTAACTTTAAGCTTCCTTTTATTCCCATAGTAATAATTGTAAAGACAATTGTTTCCGTAGAAATAAAACGAAGCTTAAAGTTAAGCTCCGAATGAAATACTGGACCTAAGACGAACATGAGAAAATATGGGTTCCATTGCATCTGAACTACGAATATGTCAATACATAATAAAATCTGATTTGTTGCAAAAGAAATTTAATACAGAGGTTGTAAATTGTAAACCAAGGGCCGTTTTTGTAGACAGTCCTTGAATACCTGCATTTACTGAACTTTTTTGGATATCACCAATCTAATGTTGCAATGCGACTTCTAACCAATATCATCTTTCATCTGTAACATCAACTTATGGTGCAACACTGCTGTTCAAAGAATGAATATATTGTATTCGGTTTGAAATATGACTAGTCCAAAACTGTCAGAAGTATGCACTGAATATATTTGACAGTTTCAAACTAGTCAGAAATGCTGTTCGAACAGACCTAATGTGTACATGAGAGAAGTGGTACATATTCTCCATATTGTAATGAATAAAATTTAATTTAGTAGATTGTTTATCCAATTGTTCCTTTAATTCTTTAATCTTATTAAAATTTTATGAACACTTCTCATTAAGTCTTTTTAATTTTAAAGAAATTTATTAGGAGAAATTATGCTTATTAATAGGTTGATTTCTTGGAGGTTTTTTTGTATAATTTTTGTATCTTTAATTTCCTTTTTTAGAGCTGCTTATAGATTGTGTAGACATTGTTTTGATATTGCAAATCTGAAATTTGCTGTGTGGATATGGAATCCCCTTATAATTGTTTTCTGCTAAATATTCTTAATAATTAACTCCAGAATTTAAACAAACCATAAAATGATATAGTGAAGTAAAATTTAGAAAAAAATTCTTACAAATAGATGGTACAGCTTCTTTAGTAAATCCAGTCTTGTTTTTATAATTTTTAAAGATGATTCGTGAAAATGATTTCTACAAATTACAGAAGAAATGAATAAAGTACACTAGAATTGTTATTTCCAATTCTGTACCGCAGAGGTATCTCCATTATGATAGATTTAGAGAAAACGAAGTTTAAAGTTTTAAAATGCAGTATTTTTTCACAATAATGAAATAAAATAGCAATGTAACTTCTGGATTATTTTATTAAGTAATTTAACTAACATGTTTTACATTACAACTGGCAGTATATAACATGCTCTACCGGATAAGAAATATGTAAATAAAAATAATAACCAAAAACTGGAGATACGATTCTTTACCTCTACGGTACAGAATTAGGTACCATAAATTTTTTTCATTGCTTCAAGCCACTTAGTTCGAAATGGAATTGCCTTAAGAAATTCAAAGTGACATATTTTCGTTGCCACAAGCAATACATTTTCTAATCATTATACAGGCTGTTACAAATTCGAGGCTCACCATTGAGATCTCGGAAACGGCAAGAGATACGAAGTCGGTTAAATTGGGGCAAAGTTGCGTATTTTGGTGCTGAATAATAATCCGTTCTGAAAAATCTTCTACGATTTGTAGTTTTTGAAGTATTCCCAAAAAACTAGAAAACGTAATTTTCTTTTTTATTTTTTTCTGAAGTTATTATTGCAGGGATCTTAACAAAATTAATACATTCTACAGGCACTTTTTTAAGCTCTTTACGATGATATCATTAGATTTTACTTAAAACGTTTCGTCTCGTTCTGACCATCATCAACTTCATTTTTTCTTATAGGCGCTACATTGGGTTTTAATACCATTGAATAGATCTATTTTTTCTGATGCTTTTTCATATATCACACATCCCTATTTAATAATTTGAAACGGCTGGAAAAGCAAGAAATTGTTGAAAATAACACTGCAGAGAAAAATATGGTATGTAGTGAAAACAAAAACCAGAAAAGTTTGATATACCTTCGGAGTTTTTATTTCATATATCACAAAAGCTGATTTTAGTAAAATTTTTAGATCTAAAAATGAATGTCATGTATCCAAGAAAATTTAAAAAATGTTTGTGGTCTTAACAACAACAATTCAGTAATAGCGAGCGAAATTTCCTTCCAACAGTATCCAGAAAGACAACTACAAAACAATAGTTGATTAGATTTGTAATTAAATTATACATTATTATTATTAAAAGCTAGAAAATATCAAATTAAATTATGCGCATGTCTTTAGAAAACTCGTATCTTAAAAGATGTTACTGCTCGAGGAAACATTATTTCCTGTAATCTCATAATTTTAAACATTTTATAAATAACTATGAATTACCTCTTCTAATAATTCTTCATTCTCATCATCATTAAGGCGATCTCGATAAGTCCTTCGAGTTTTATGAAAATATCCATACAGTGCAATGCTTCCATCTAACTTAATAATATTGTTCTGTGTGGATGGCATCTTTTTGGGTATTATAGGAAGTAAATTTATCTTGCTATTACTAAATTATTGTTAGCACAATACATTTTTAAATTTACAAGAATGAGAGATTTTTAAAGACATAATTTCTTGTAATACTTTCTTGCTTTAATCATAAAAATGTATAATTTAATCACGAAAGTAGTTAAATACTGCGTCATCGTCATTGTTGGAAGTAAATTTCTCTTGCTATTACTAAATTGTTGCTGTCAGCACAATACGTTTTAAAAGTCTACGTCTTTCTTGGATTCACATCCTTCTATTTTATATCTAAAAATTCTTTCAAAAATCTGTTTTTGTGATAAACGAAATAAAACTCCGAAGGTATATCAAGCTTTTTTTGGTTTTTGTTTTCATTGCACACCATGTTTTTCTTTGCAGTGTTATTTTCAAGAATTTCTTGCATTTCCAGCTGTTTCAAATTATTAAATAGGGATGTGCGATATATGGAAAAGCATCAGAAAAAATAGATCTATCCAATGGTATTAAAACCCAATGTAGCGCCCATAAGAAAAAATGAAGTTGATGATGGTCAGAACGAGACGAAACGTTTTAAGTAAAATCTAATGATATCATCGTAAAGAACTTAAAAAAGTGCCTGTAGAATGTATTAATTTTGTTAAGATCCCTGCAATAATAACTTCAGAAAAAAATAAAAAAGAAAATTACGTTTTCTAGTTTTTTGGGAATATTTCAAAAACTACAAATCGTAGAAGATTTTTCAGAACGGATTTTTATTCAGCTCCAAAATACGCAACTTTGCCCCAATTTAACCGACTTTCTATCTCTTACCGTTTCCGAGATCCCAATGGTGAGCCTCGAATTTGTAACAGCCTGTATAACTATTATTAAATTTAAATTTTGATCCCAAGTTAGACAATTCAAAACTAATTTTAGCAATACAAGATGATTTTAGTATTCTCACAATTGATGCAGTATTAAATTTTTAAAATTGTCTCATTTAAAAATGTTACTTCAGCGGGTTTGTGATCTTAGGTCTGTTACATTTGACAGAATTTCAAATTCTGAACCGTTCGAATCATGCGCAGTATGAAATTTATATCCAATTTTGTGCACTGCTCATGCTCAGTATGATTTTGAACGGTTCAGAACATTGAAATCCTGACAAATGGAACAGAAAAATACAATATATATGACTTCGTATTGACACATCATCAAAAATTGATATTTCGTAAAAAAAGTCTGAACCAATGCAGGTTAACAAACAGACTTATTGCTTTTCCTTAATACAAAGAAATTTGCAACGATCTTGTAGGTTTAAGTTTAAAGTGACTTTCATAGATGACGTTGGTCACCATATATCATGGCATGCTTTCTCGAAACTGAATTTTAGGCGAATTGAAACGGACATATAAGCGTTAGCTTATTAATGTAGTCGGCCATGTCTCTATTCTCTGTTACTTAAAAGCGACATCTGGCGGTAAATTAACCAATTGAGCTTCGAAATTAGCAAATGGTTTGTGACAAATGTTTAATTTTCGAATTTGTGCATGCAAGTGACATCTATTGAGTATTTAACAAGCTATTTTTAGAGCGTCTATTCGTTCCTATCTCGTTGGCTATCTGGAGAGATCTATTATCTGTGGTACAAGTGACATAAAAAAAATTAAGTTAGTTTCCACTGTAGAGGTGCATCAGAATACAATTTTCATAATTCTAAAGGAAACATTCACATTTGAATAGTTTTAAATTTATGAAAAAAAAAATCGATTTCTAACTATGTAAAAATTCTGGGAGATTTCTTAACTAACTAGAATCATTTTCATTGTAATTTTTTTTATATATTTACCTGTTCAACAACACACTGGGCAATATATTTATTAACTTGGTCAGTACCGGTAGCTTCTTCAATCGATCGATACAATCCTTTTGACATTAAAAGTAAAAATCGACATGATTCATCAATGGGAATACCACCATGTATATCCGGCTCAGCTATAACCGGCTCTTGAGTTGCTTTGTTTAAATCATCAAATTCTCGGTAGCCACCCTTTACTAAATAATTACCAAGGCATCTTGTACTCTCCTGGTTGCCCAAATGAGAGCCTAAAATACTACTTTTAAAAATTCAAATAAGTAATGAATGTCATCGATAATTACATTTCCGCAAATTTGTTGTGTTTATTCCAATTTGTGATAATCGTAATAATTCGTCTTCATTCTTCAAATCGTGATCAACACTCAATTGCACGACTTTTAAAACCGAATTTGCATCAGTCTGGCAGAGCAATACCCTACAAGTCCCTACATTTGCAACAAACAATTTATCATTAAATATCAAAGCAATTGCGGCCGCCGTTCCTGACGATAAATCGCAGTTAATTTTCTTAATATTCTCCACCACCTCTGGGACTTTTTGGTATGCCTCATACGGACTAAACCCTTCGGGTATTTCATATGACAAACTGGTCCTTTCTGCCAACAGATCGTAAATTGAATCCATGTAGCCCTTTTCAACTGATATAAACGCCTGCCTGCAAACGCCCAGTTTAATTTACCACTAATTTGCGCATTCGTGATTTCTTCACCTTAAAACTTCCTTAATTTCTTCGGCTTTCGTTTCTTGTAACTGCCCAAGTACTATCTCGGCCGGCATTCTTTGAAAACAAAAGTCTACAGCCTTCATACCTTCATGTCCGTCAAAGACCCCATATAGATAAGAATTGGTATCAAACTTGCAGTGAAAACTGCGATCCTCGAACGCGTGTTCTTCCTGCCTGTTTCCATCCTCTCTGTATATTTGGTTGGTGGAAAATCCTACTCCGGATTGTTTACAAACTGGAAGATCGTCCGTCCAGCTTTTAGACGTTTGATACGTCTGAGTTGGACGCATTTTAATGCGATTTGTGTTTAATTAACCGTACTGAACTACTTAATAAATTGAATGTTCTACAAATACAAATTAAAAAAAAACCATTAAACATAACCTAGTCATCTACTCGTACTTCTGGTTTTAAAATTGCGATAGATGGCGCTGTAGTCATAAAAATTAAAATCCCCAAATTGTATAATCCCTCCGACGACTAACCTAGGTAGACTGGGCAAGCGAGCTTTAAAATGTAGCTAACAAGTTCATAGGGGTGTTTACTAAGACTAACTTAGTGATTGGTTACTTTCAAATTGCAGTCGATAATTTTCGGCGGATGTCGTGTAACGCAACAGAACTCATAGGCGTACATACTAGTTTCATTGCGTGTATTTGTATTTAATGAATTAATTCAATATAATTAACTGATTAATTAAATTAATAATTCTATTTCGTAATAAATAATCTATTATTATTTCAATTAACAAGTATATTTTTTGTAATATTCGATTTTTATCTCCATTTAATGAACGCCGCCTATGTGCACTAGGGACGAGTACGGGACGAGTAAACAGTACTCCACCTTTCCCACTCACCGCAAGATCTGTTGATGTTGCTTTCAAACAAACCGTCCTATTTTGCAACGGCATTACCAGTCTACCTTGATTAGCCGTCGACGAATAATCCTGCAATAGCGACATTTTTAAGCCGGTAGCATAGATAAATGTAAATATACTATAGAATGAAATCTCCGGGGAATTACTGGAACAAAGTAAAGTGCCCTCTTGAAAAGTTCTCCCACAGTTAAGCGGGAAATTCAAAACATATTTTACCCCAGAATTAAAATTTAAAATTTTCATTTAGTCGTAGAAGTAAATTATTTTTATTGTAAAAGCTACATTGAACTTAACTGTTACGAACTGTAACTTTTACAAACAAAATAATGAACTTATACGGTGAAATTATTTAAAAATGAATTTTATATTGAAATAAGTAAAAACGTTACAAACGTTACACCATTAACAGGTATCAATAAATAATGCATATAAATATAATCGGCTTCCAAATTGTTTAAAAATTTATTATTCACCAATTCTAACCACAAACCAAACAACTCTGGTTTCTTACTATCATCCTTGTTTATATATACCTAGTTAGCCCATACCATAGCTTTGAATGGAATCCAATAAAATTGTGCCGATAGATGGCGCAGCAGCAAACATTTGTGAATTCAAGCTAAACAACAGTAAATTCACGGAAATGAAACAGAGCACTATATGTTATTGTCGTGCCATCTACATTTCAATAGTGCAAGCAATCGCAACTGCAGCTTTTTGAATAAAACCAGAGAAAACGTATTAAAACATCACAAGAGCGGGTAAGACCTCCTACCAGTTGGCCGCGAAAACTGCGCAAGCGCAAACGCGTGTCGGTACTTCATTTCTTCGGAATTTCATCGCATAAATAGTAATCAAGAAGGACTTTTAAAAGTTTAGAAAATAAATCCAAAATTTTAAAAAAATCAGTCTGACAGAAAAATAGACAATTTAAAACAATATTTTTTACCAACTTTAAATATTTTTTACAGTTCTTACTCGTGAAATTGTATTATTGTAATATTATTGTAATATGAAAAAGGGAGAAAAAGTATATCAAAGTACTTACTTGATGTTTTACGAAATCGATTGTTCAGTTTGTCAAAAGTGAATGAATAAAATAAAAGAGATATTTTTTTATAAATTAAACACAATTAAGAAAATAATTAATAATTTGACATATAAAGACGCCTGAAATGAACTATAAACGAAAAGAATTCTATTCTATTCTACTCATTTATTTATTTCTTAGTACAACATTTATTACACTTAAGAGGCCTTTTACAAAGCGCTAATTTTTAAAAAAGTTTTTCTGAGTAACCATTGTAAATTATAAGCTCAAATTTTCAGTACGCATTCATGAGATAATTATGTAGGTCTCACGTTGACATTTAAAAAAAAAAAACTATAGGAAATTTTGAGAGAAATGATAACGTGAGACCTAGATAATTACGATGTTCTACAGCATATTAAAAAAAATCAGTTCTGTAAATTTAATAATATCTGAGAAAAACAGCTTCAAAATTTTCGAGAAATATCGTCGTTTTAATACAGCGCTTCTAGATATAGTTTTTGAGAAATCAATTTGATTTTCCAAAAAAAAAATTTTTTTCACTAACTTCAAAAACTACTTGGTGTTGTAGATTTTTACACTCCATGACCTACCTTTATCAAAAATTTATTTGGACATGTGATACATACAACACCGTGTTTTAAAGCATCTATAATAATTTTAATAGTAATCAATTTTAATATTTTTACTTCAAGAAAAAGACGTTTGTGTGATATTAACAAAATTAATTATAATGTTGTGTAGGAAAAAAATAATATGTAAACCATGGCGGTAAAGTAGTTTTCTAGGTCTCGAGAAGTGGCAGGCTCGACTGCGCCTCGCCTGTCCATATCTTCTCTCGACCTGGAAAACAAGCACTTTAGCGCTACGGTCTACAATATACTATTTTTTAAATGTCAACGTAACTAATTATCTCATGAATGCGTACTGAAAATTTGAGTTTATAATTTACAATGGTTACTCAAAATACGAGGCCAGCAATATTGGTAAACTTGGCAACGTTGCTTATGTATGCAGTTAATTTGATTTATATAAGAACTTTACACTAAATAAATTTCACATTATTGCAAATGCAATAACTCAAGAAGCAATCGCGGGACGGTGAAGTATGTTTTAATTATATTATGTTCTGTTAATGATATAGACTTGCTTACTGATTTAATAACATTTTTCGTTTCGTTTACTTTTCAAGTTTTCTTTTAAAATTTTTAGGTTAGTGTCGGAATTTTTCGATATTCAGTAGTGCAGCAAGTGTATATAACGTACAAGTTCCTTTCAAGTTCTTTTAGTCATAGAACTCCAGTGTATAGAATACAATTGACATTTCTCGAATCTTAGGCCCGATCTTTTAACTTCCTTTTGTTACTTGTAAATTTATCTGTCTTGTAACTGAAAAATCTTTCATTTAGCTGCCTATCAAGCATTATGCATCTCTTTCGGATTAACCAGACGAGTGCATCTATCAGCGTTTTCGATTGACTGTACTAGTGCGCACTCAGAGTATCCTCATCTCGTTTTATTACATGTGGTTAAAAGAAGATGCAAACACACTGAGTGCAACCGGTGCAGGTGAATCGAAAACGCTATATCTCAATCACATGAATACGCGTGGCTATAGCAACTAGTTTAATGTTCATTTTAGTAAAAAGGGACTTTACAAGGAAGTTAAAAGACTGGCCCTTAGGGCCGTTTTCATAATAGTGCTAAGGGCCAGTTTCATAATCGAATTAAAGCGAGACTTTGAAAATTGAAGTCACATTCAGATGTGTAAACAAACAAATGTGTTTTCACAGTTGTTTTACATCTGAAGGTGACTTTAAATTTAGAGTCTCCTCAAATCGATTATGAACTTCTAAAGCAGACTTTAATTTAAAGTCACTTTAAGGATAGGAAAACTAATGTATTTTTAAAGGTTAAAGTAACTTTAAATTTAAAGTTATATTATAAAAATGGCCCTTATTTAGTTAAATTTAATGCAATAAGGGCCGTTTTCATAATAGTGCTAAAGGAGACTTTAATTTAAAGTCACTTTAAGCATAGGAAAACTAATGTGCTTTTATAGGTTAAAGTCACTTTAAATTTAAAGTTCTATTGTGAAAATGGCCCTAAGTGTGTTATAAACAATGATTGGTTTGTGGACGTTCCAGAATATTGAAAAACGCTCGTGTGCGCTTATGACTTACCGCGGCCACATTTAGTGACCAGATAGGATGAGAAATTAATGTTACTATGACTCCTGATATTCTTAACTCGTTGGCCAAAATCGTGTTTCCAATTTTTGTTGAAAACCATTATTTGCTAATAATGCATCTATTTAACAATAGATGCCGGGCACTACTAATTTGTCGCCGCC
The DNA here is from genome assembly GCA_033060865.1 of Dorcus hopei. NCBI lineage: Eukaryota > Metazoa > Arthropoda > Insecta > Coleoptera > Lucanidae > Dorcus > Dorcus hopei. Next base: position 19,960,034 of record CM065424.1, on the reverse strand, counting down.
TGGTGTTCGTTTCCAAAATTAACGCATCTGGTCTCCAAAAACTGGTTGTCATATTTTATTCAAGGATGGGCTAACTAGATGTATATAAACAAGGCTATCATTAGCACTTGGTTTGCACGTAAACACTGCACAACCTGCCTTTCCCATTTTAATTTTTCAAATGAAAAGAACATAATAGCGTTTTCTGCTCGTTGCACTTTCTTGAACTGAGTGCAAATGTCACATTCCACTGGTAAATGTAGTGCGCACTTTTTAAGAATTTTGTATTCTACTGGCACATGTGCACCGAGAAGTTTCGCACCGAGTGCAAGAAAGTGGCCCTCGCTGTGTGACTTGGGGCCAGTATTCGACTGCAAATATGGCGGACGCATATAGAGAATTTACAGTACTCGCAAACTGTTTATTGGAAGAAACGTCATCTTCATCTGAAGAAGATTAAATGGCTTTTCTATTAAATTATGCTGAAAAACGAAAAAGAAACAAAATAGCTAATTACAAGGAGGTTATTGGAAATTATTCAGATGTACACATGATGTACAGGTAGCAAAATTTCTGATGGCACTCTATACGTTTTTTCTCTTTCCGATCCTAATACTTTTATAATAAATATAAAGCGCTTTATTATTTTGATTCATCGTTTTCTAGGGCATAGATAGAATAGACACGAATAGATAAATCTCTGGTATTATGCGGTTATACTAGTGACTATCACCGTTGCTATCACGCTTTAAAAACACGCTTAACATCGTCGCATGTGCGCAATTGCACCAAATGTGCACTAATTTTACTGGTATATTTCGCTGAGAGTGCAAGTACTGAACATTAAATTAGTGACAGCTTGCACAAAATCCGAACACTGAAAACCTCAGTGCGCACTCAGTTCCTACGAGTACAAAACGCTATTAAATACTACTCACGAATTCACGACCGACGCTAACACAAGGTTATGTTTAATTACGAACACGTACTGCTGAACTGTAGGAAACTACCAGTTATATATATATCAGCGCCATCTAGTTGAAGAAATATTCTGGGAGAACTGATACAAGAGCATTCCACCCCACCCTCCCGGGAGATTACACACCCTGGCCGGTAGCGACATAGCGGCCCCTGCCGCGAAATGAGCCAAAAGTAGCGACTTTTTACGCTGTTGTATATTTTATAACAACGCAATCATCTTTTTGCGACTGTATTTTCTTCGTAGCGTTCTATTTGATCCGTGGACTGTAGAATGGATCCTCAAGCTACGAATTTGTTTGCCGTTTATTATAATTGAATGAATTTTGCTTAAATTTAAAAAAACGATGTTGATTTTTCTACTAGTTTATTATCATTTTTTTTTACATGCTATGGTTACAAAAATATGTGTGTGTAATGAAAACATTAGGTGCTTTCCTTTTACCACAAATCTTACCTCAGATCAGATAAACGTCACTTCCGTTAGCGCGAACAAGTGAGTTTGAATTGACATTTCGATCTCCCACCTTGCCGTTCGAACACTCCCATTAGTTGCTACGTTGAAATATCCATTCCATCTTACTTGTTCGTGCTAACGAAAATGACGTTTAAGCAGTGGCGGCTCGTCGGGGTGGGCAGGGTGGGCACTGCCCACCTTGTTAAAGTTTATCAATGTAATTTAATCTTTAAAATAATTTAATAATTTAGTAATTTTTCAAATGTTGCCCACCCTCTGCATATCTTGAAGAGCCGCCACTGCATTTAAGTGATCTGAGGTAAGATTTGTGGCAAAAGGAATGCAGCTATTGACAACATAGCGCCCACCTTGAAACTATCAGCTTTCAAAATAGAAATTAAAAAAAATTTTACATTAATTGTATATGGGTAAAATGCATAAGCGATTGGTGGGTCGACGAAAAATTCCAGCTTTGGTTTTGACAGTTGCAGCACGAACAATTCCATCTTCTCCTGGATGAGTTGATTCTATGCGACCAATAACCCATTGTGAAGGAGGAGCATTATCTTCTCTAATAATTACTAATTTGCCTGGAAGAAGATGTTCCCCTTGGGATTGCTTCCATTTTGTTCTTGCATGCAGTCGACTAATGTAATCATGACTCCATTTTTTCCAAAAATGTTGTTTCATTTTTTCTATGTGCTGCCAGCGATTTAACCTATTTGTTGGAAGTGAACATAGATTGGGTTCAACACATGCAGTTAATGTGTCCCCGATCAAAAATGCCCTGGTGACAAGAATGCAAAATCATTTGGATGTGTTGATATCGGAATGAGCGGTCGCGAATTTAATATAGCTTCTATTTGTATAAATAAGGTCATCAATTCTTCAAACGTAAGAAGAGTTATTCCTATTATTCGCTTTATATGATGTTTAGCAGACTTGACCGTTGCTTCCCACAGACCTCCGAAATGAGGGCCTTAGGAGGTATAAAATGCCAATTAACATTTTCTTCAGCTATAGATTACATTTCGTTTAAAATTTGTAACTCTTTGTTTGCTCCAACAAAATTTGTTCCATTGTCAGAGTAAATATTGCAAACTTTTCCACGTCTTGACATAAACCGTTTTAAAGCTGCAATAAAAGCATCGGTAGTAAGATTTCCGACGAGTTCTATGTATACAGCCTTGGTGCTAAACAAATAAATATAGCTGCATAAGCTTTAATTCTTTGTTTGCTGCGTGTGCCTCCCTGTTTGATATCAAAAGGTCCGCAGTAATCAACTGCTATATTAATAAATGGACGGGCAGGTTCGGTTCTAACTGTTGGTAAATTACCGATCATGGGTTGAATTGAAATTGGCTGTGCTTTAAAACAAGTAAAGCAATTTCTTAGTACCTTTCGAACTGTACTGGTACCATGCAGGGGCCAATATTTAATTCTGATCGCAGCTAAGGTGGTTTGAGTACCGCCATGAAGCTGTTTCAAATGCTCTTGTCTTATCAATAGTTTAGTAAAAGTGTGATTTGATGGTAAAATTATGGGAAATTTCCTTGAATATGGTAAGTGAGAATTTCCAAGTCTACTTCCTACTCTGATTAATCCATCTGGATCAAGAAATGGATTCAAAGACAAAAGTTTGCTTTGATTATGTAATTTCTCATTTTTTCGTAAAGAATTAAGTTCTCTTTCGAATGAATTTGCTTGTACAATTTTTATAACATGTTTTGTTGAATTATCTAATTCTGCGGTGCTGAGTGGATCGATCATTTTTTGATGAGATGAAAGATTAATTCTGCTTAATATATTGTGTTTGAAACGAAAACAATATGCAGTAACACGAATAAGTTTGTTATAGTGCGTACAGGATCTCCTGACCCGCGAGCACATCCGCGCAGACGACAAAATCTCACCTACTGGAGCCGGCCCACAGGTAAAACTCTATCTGAAATATACGACTACAACAGTTTGTAATTGTATCTATGTTTTCGGGTGTTGAACTTGTGGGCTGGCTCCAGCAGGTGGGATTTTGTCGTCTGCGCGGATATGCTCGCGGGTCAGGAGATCCTGTACGCACTCTAAAATTTGAAAATGTTTCAATTAAATTCCATGAAATATTACTCGTTAAAACTATTGTATTGACCTTTCGAAAATCAGAAAGACCAGGTAAGTTTGGTAGAGTAAAATTTAATGATGGCCAAAATTCCTTTGACTGTACTAACCATTGGGGACCATTCCATCATAAAGAACATTTCAATAATTGTGAAGGCATTCTTTCTCGGGAAAAATGTCTGCTGGATTATCAGTACTTGTGACGTGTTGCCATTGATCCATATTTGTTAACTGTTGAATTTCTCCTACTCTGTTAGAAACAAATGTTTTCCATGTGCGAGCCGTTGATTTTAACCAAGACAAGACAATTGTCGAGTCAGTCCAAAAACTTTTATTTATATTATTTATTCGAAGTGAATCTTGAACTTTTTTGGCTAATTTTGCTAGTAATAAGGCACCACAGAGTTCCAATCTTGGCAGAGATATACTTTTGATGGGAGCAACTCTTGTCTTTGCACACAATAAATTAACTGTAACTGTTCCAATTTGATCAATACATCTGAGATATAAACAGGCTCCGTATGCCTTTTCACTTGCGTCCGAAAAACCACATATTTCGATGTTATTCAAATTTGTCAGTGTTGTAATTTGTCTTGGAATGTTTAAATTACTTAAAGCTGGTAGATCCTTTTCAATTTCTGACCAAGTTAACCGGTACGGATTCATCCCAATTTAAATTAAGTTGCCATAATTTTTGGCTGAAATTGTCACTGGACCGAGAAGACCTAATGGATCAAAAATTTGAGATATTTTTGATAATATGGTTCGCTTATTTATTCTTTTGGTGTTTGTTGTTGAATATACTTTATATTGTAATATGTCCTTTGTTGAGTTCCATTGTAATCCTAGCGTGAGTTCCATTGTAATCCTAGCGTTTTTCTGTTTTCTTCTTCACCTATATTCATTATCGATGATTCTGGTGATTTATTAAACTCTTGCAAAAAGTGTGTACAATTCGAGGACCATTTATGAAGATGAAAACCACCAGAATCGAGCATATTATTCATTTCTGTGAGAATGTTTTTAATTTCTATTTCCGAATTTGCACCTGTTAGAAGATCATCTACATAAAAGTCTCTTAATACCACAGATGATCCTATAGGATAATTTTCTTGTGATTCATGTGCTAACTGTCGAAGAGATCGGATTGCTAAGTACGCCGCTGAAGTTGTACCATATGTTACAGTCACTAATTCATATGTTTTAATTTCGTCAGATGGATTAGATCTCCACAAAATTCTTCGATATTTTGTCTGGGAAGGGTCAATTAGTATTTGTCGATACATTTTTACTATATCTGCTGTAATGACATATCTATGCATACGGAATCGTGTGATTATCGCAAATAAATCGTCTTCTAGAGTAGGTCCCAACATGAAGAATCTCATTTAAAGAAACTCCAGTTGAAGATTTAGCTGAACCATCAAAGACAACTCTGACTTTAGTGGTATGCTACTTTCTTTAATCACTGCATGATGTGGTAAGTAAAAATTTTGTTCTGTGACAGTTAAAGTTTCGTCTGATATTAATTTCATGTGACCTAATTGCTCATACTCCTGCATAAATTTTTTATATTAACTCTGAAGAGTTGGATTTTTTAAAAGTGCTTTTTCTAATCGAAGAAATCTTCGCAATGCAATTTCTTTGGAATTTCCTAACGATGTAGGTGGAGATTTAAATGGTAATTTTACTACAAATGTACCGTCTGGTCTACGTTAATAAGTGTGAAGATAATATTCTTCGCAAAATTTATCATCTGGGTTAAATGATTTTGGCATATAAGAACATTCTTCTAATTCCCAAAATTTTGTTAAATCATCCTGATTATTATTAGAAGCTAAGTTGCAAGTAATATTTTTCAAAGACGATGTATTTGATGAACGATTTCCAGCGATGATCCACCCAAAATGTGTTTTTTGGAAGTAAAGTTGTTCTGATGAAATTTTTATTTGTCCAATACATAGTATTTTCCAAAACAGTTCAACTCCAATCAAAATATCGATTTTTTGTGAAATATGAAAATCAGGATCTGCCAATTTTATGTTTTTTGGTATGATGATATATTGAAGATTGATAGAACCTTGAGGAAGATTTTCTGAAATATTATTTAAAACGAAGCATTGTAGTTTGGTTTCGAACTTATTATGCAGATATCTTATTGTAGTTGAAATTTTACTTAGAGCTTGTCCTGAAGAATTATTAATTCCAGTGATATTAGTTTCCACAAATTCTTGTTTTAAAAATAGTTTATCTGCCAATGTCTTTGTAATAAAATTTGATTGGGAACCAGAGTCCAGAAGAGCACGGCAGGTGTGCCATTTTCCGTGTTCGTTTTTAATATTTATAACAGCAGTTGAAAGAAATACATGAGATATTTTTTTTGTGCTGGATGCGTGAGATACGATTGTAGAAGTAGTTTCCAATGTAGTTTATGCTGATGCTTGAGGAATACTTTCTGTTTTGTGTAAGAGAGTATTGTGTTTCTTATTGCATTTTTTACATGTACCAGAAGTGCATTTGTTTACAAAATGTTTAGAGCGTAAACAATTCAAACAGAGTTTTCTAGATTTAGTTTCTTGAATTCGTTGTTCTGTCGACATATCAAGAAAACGTTTGCAGTTGAAGATGTAATGACCTTCCTGACAAATTGGACAATAAATTGCTGGTGATGCTATGTGGGATGTAGTTGTTTTGGAAACTTGTTTGTGATTTATCGATTGTTTAGTAACTGTACTTTGAATATTTGCATGCTTGTGTATTGCTTCTAGAGTTTGACATTTTCGATTAAGAAAATCTGTCAATTGCTTAAATGTAGGAATATGTGTAGCTTCCAAACTATTTTCCCATTTCTTTAAGGTACTATGATTTAATTTCGTGCTAATTAGATGAATCATTATGTCGTCCCATTGATCTGTAGGACGTTTTAAAGCTTCGAGAGCTCTGATATGCTTTAATGCGCCGTCAAGAATTTGTTGTAGTGTTGAAATTCGTTCTTTGTTCAATGTGGGTAGGTCAAAAATTGATTTTATATGATCTTGTATAATTAAGCGTTTGTTATCATATCGCTCCTTTAACATGTCCCAAGCCTCATGATAATTATTTGCTGTTATTTCTAACGAATGTATTACTTCAGCTGCTTCGGCTTTCAACGTTGACTTCAAGTAATGAAATTTTTTAATTGTGGAAATGTCATTATTATTATGTATCAATGGCGGCGTTCGTAAGAACCAAGCGCTCAAGTAGCATTCGTCTGTGATTGGCTTATTTCAAAGAAATTCAAAAAATCCACCAATCACAGATGAATGCTACTTGAGCGCTGGTTCTTACGAACGCGGCCAATGATGCAAAGGTGTCATGGAAAGGGAGCCATTCTTGATACAATCCAGAAAATTCAGGAAGATTAATTCTAGGCAGTCGTACTCCATTATTTGCATGTGACTTGACAGAATTATTCCCTGAATTAGTGCTGCAGCTACTATCGTAAGTTACTATCTTAGATGAAAGAAAATTAGATGTCAAAGCCAACGTTATATACGCAGAGCAATAAACTGCGCCCTCACGCGGCCTGGGAGGAATTAAAATCAAAAAAGGCGCGCAATTTAAAACTACCTATTTGAACGTAAACTGAATGGTTTTGTCCAAGAAACTAAAAAAATTAGTATGTTGAGCAACATTTTTATGTGCCCAAGATACTAAATAGTTAGTTCCCTGAAATAAGTACGTATATTTTACATGTGAACATTTTTATATAATCAGAAATATTTAATATCTTCAGCAATAAAAATCAAAGACATGGTTAAAATTATCTTTATTTCATTATTTACAAATACGAGACAAAATTACAAGATTCAGAAAAAGTATACACATTTAAGAAACATTTCTTTCAATTAGAACAACATAAGTTGCGGAGGCACTTGCCGTCGTCTCAACTGAAACTTACAATCTGATTTTGACAAAAATAATGCTCTCTAATGCCCGGTTGACCAACTTTTTAAGCAGAGCCATTGGCAGAGCTTAAATTTAAGTTATATTTAGAATGTGACATTTACGTATGGTCAGTATAATGTCAAATACATTCTGATTGACATTTAAGTTTCAACTTAAGTGTCACTTAGAATGTGACTAACATTTCTTAAATCGATAAATAATGTCATAGTCTAAACACCACTTAAATTTAAGCTCTGCTTAAAAAGTTGGTGCAACCGGGCATTAAAGACGTTTTTGATAATTCGCTCCGAGTAGAAATGTGAGAGAGAACATTTAGAGACGTGTACCTAAGAGTGAGAAAAATAGCGCTCCGATCGAATTAACGAAATCGCCTTAAGATATCCAGAACACGATAAGCAATATATTGACAGAAACTTCAAAATTCCGGGAACCTTCTAAGCGGACTATATTTTTACACAGAAATCTTACCTTGTAATCCAAAAAAATAAAACACTATAAACAGAAAAAATAAATAGAATACATGAACAGAAATCCGCAAGAAGTTAATTAATAATAAATTAAAGGAGAAACTGAATTAACACTTTCACTTTTGACAGGCGCTTTAAATCAAAATTTAAATAAGAAGGTAACCATGGTAACAATACGTGCAAACATTACAGATTACTTTGTTTCTAAATACAGTGTCATCTATCGGCCTGGGAGGAATTATAAATACGTTTGAAACCATGGTATCTCTCATAAACATCTATGTATACTCTTTCACCTAGGGTTACTATGTACAGTTTGTAATATTTTATCTGCATGAGACATAACGTTAAAATAATCACTTTCAAATTGTTCAATTTCATCATTTAAGAGTCTCAAGATTTTCTAAAGATTCAATTTCCAACTGAATGTTCGTAAATGATGCCAAAGAGGATTTTAAATTTTCTTGACGCTACGAATTTGCGTAACATCTTGACTTGTTTTAATAAAGTTGAAAATCTTTTAGTGCAGAACGTTTTAATTTTAAGCTTTTAGTAGTAGCTTCAGCCATTTTAGAGTTAAATGAAATTCAAAAACTGACCTTTTTGACTTTTCGGTCTGCTGTGGTTGACAATTTTTGTAAAATTTCACTGTTCACGTGCGGCTCGAAGGACCATGTATTTTCTTCGTAGCGTTCTATTTGATCCGTGGACTGTAGAATGGATCCTCAAGCTACGAATTTGTTTGCCGTTTATTATAATTGAATGAATTTTGCTTAAATACTGAGGAAGATTCTAGGCGGAAAAAAAAATTGGGAATATATGGATGAGGAGAACAAATCAAGAGATAAAAGATCGATACAAAGAACAGAGTATAGTGGCGAGAATTAAAGCACAAAGTCTTAGGTGGCTCGGACATATGGAAAGGATGTAGGAGGGTAGGATTCCTAGAAAATTATTAAGAAGTGACATAGGAGGTAAAAGAAGAAGTAGAAGACCGAAATTAAGATGGAAGAAGGAAGTAGAAAAGGATTTAAAGCAATTAAAGATTGTCAAATGGAGGGAAAAGGCGAAGAACAAGAAAGAATGGAGAAAAATAATAAATGAAGCCATGGGCCTGCTAGGTTCGAAGTACTAAGATATATACAGGCTGTTCAAACTTAAGTCGGCACTATTGCTAACTTTGTTATTATAAAAGCTACAAATTCGGTTAAATTAGCAAACTAGTAGTAATTTTCAAGCTGATTACAATGACGTAGTCGAAAAAACAATTGAGCGTCGCTTTTATGAGATAAAGCCAAAAAGACACTTTTTTTAATGGAACACCCTGTATATTATATTACCAATCGATAGAATATAAAATTCTTAATTAAAATTATTCTTTGTTATTTTTTCGTAAATTAATAAATAAAGAAGATATTTCATTTTTACAAAATCATCAAAGTGCCTGTGCTTTGGAAACAAAACATTTGCAAATCGCCGTAACCAAATTTTTCAATTGACAGACTATTGTTTTTGAAGTTTGTGATTTATTTCTTACTCAAAAATTATTTTACACGCATCCCGAAAACAAAAAAATTATGATAATTTTTAAACATTTTTTATGGTTTTTTCACGTTACTAGAAAAATGAACAATAATTATGAAAATGTTTTACATTTTTTGTAATTTTTATACACATCTAGGAAAATGATAAAAAATTATGACAATTTTTGTAAATTCTTTCTAGACGCGGAGAAATCATTATTTAGCAAGAAATAAACCACAAACTTTAAAAACAATAGTCTGTCAACAGAATAATTTGATTACTACGATTTGCAAATGTTTTGTCTCTAAAACACAGGTACCTTTGATGATTTTGTAAAAATCAAAACATCTCCTTTATTTATTAATTTACGAAAAAATAACAAAGAACAATTTTAATTAAAAATTTTATTCTCTATTCATTGGTAAAGTAATATACTGGGTGTTCCATTTAAAAAAGTGTATTATTGTCTTTACCTCATAAACGTGACTTACAATTGTTTTTCTGACTCCATCATTGTAATCAGCGTAAAAAGTACTACTAGTTTGCTAATTGAACCGACTTTGTACCTTCTATAATAATGAAGTTAGTAATAGTGCCGACTTAAGTTTGAACAGGCTGTATATATACAGGGTGTTCACGGGAAACCGCAACAATAGCTAACTTTTTTATTTGAATTTTTACGAGGTAGCTTAAATTAGAAAAGTTTCAGGACCTCTCCTGCTGGATTTTATGGCAACTTCAGAAAAACAAATGACAGTCAGGTTTTCGAGATTATCAATTGTTTTCAACTTTTTTAAATGGAACATTATATTTTTTACTATCGTATTACGTTCATGACGTCAAATTAATTATGTCTCTAAAATATTACCTTCCAAGGCCTACTATTTTTATAAATCATTTAATTAATAAATCTTGGTGTTCACGGAAAATGGCTGCAATAGCTAACTTTTTTATTTGAATTTTTACGAGGTAGCTTAAATTAGAGAAGTTTCAGGACGTCACCTGCTGGATTTTATGGCAACATCAGAAAAACAAATGACTGTCAGGTTTTCGAGATTTTCAATTGTTTTCAACTTTTTTAAATGGAACGTTATATTTTTTTTTACATCGTATCGCGTTCAAGACGTCAAATTAATTATGTCTCTAAAATATTACCTTCCAAGGCCTACTATTTGACATTTTCCATATGAACTAAATTTCAAGAACTGATTAATCAGAATAGTTAACAAAACTGACAATTTGAAAACAATTTCGATGTTCTCTTGTTTCAACGCACACCAGAAGTTGCTTTCTCGAATTACTTGGTGGCATTAGAACGAAAATGCACCATACATAGCTTTGCATACTGAAAAAAAAAATTGTTCGTTGTCATGGAAACCAAAATTACCAAGTGATACATATTCGAATTCACAGTGATCTGTAGATTCCAAATAAGTAAAAATATACAGGGCATTCCATTTAAAATAAGAAAGTTGATATCACTTCCGGCGAAACCGGAAGTCCTACAGTGGCCAGTGGTATGTCGAAAAATTCAGCTTTTTATTTAATTTATCGCTCCCGAATTTTATGTAAAAAATAAAAATTCTAGAAGAGTGAACACATGGCGTGGACACCCTGCATTGAGAATTGGATATGGGTTTATTAGAATTTTTTTCTTGTTTTGACCTCTACTATCACCTACCAAGCAGTGTACAGTTTTTTTTATTAACACCCTGTATATATTTGATCTGGCGGGACAAAATTTTTTGACCTTGGCGCCATTTTGCGGATGTATAAACCAGTGCCGCAATAAAAATATTTTTAATAATCGAATTATTTAGGTTATTTTGATAATCGGATGACAGATTATTTTTAATTTGAATTATCCGATCACTACTTGAAAGCCTAGAGTTTTAAGTTCACTTGTTACCGCGCCACTGAATCAATAATTCGGTCACTCAACTCGAACTACAAACAAACCCCTACTGACCAATCTGTATTATATATAACATGCGTTTTTTTAAAAATGCCATAAAGGTTGGCCATGAAAATTAAAACTCATGTCGTAGCTTGGCATCTAACACATGCCAAATCTGAAAATTTAGAGTAAATGAATGGAGCTAAGACATGAATTTTCTTTTCCACAGCCACCCCTTATGGCATTTTTAAAAAAACACATAGTAGTATCAAGTTAAATTAAAAAAAAGAAGGTTGTTGTAAAAAAAACGAAGTGTCAAATTTTTTAAATTTTATATCAGGAATTAAAACCCCTGATATATAATTCCACCGCCAAGCATTGTCCGATCATCCGATCCGGTAACAATTTGGCGCCCAAGCGTGGTGCTAGGACGTGAGGACACGTCCGCGAATTCACGAAGAGTCTCTGCATCTCATCCTCCACAAATCTGGGAATTAAGGACCCAGTGGCGCCCAAGAAATATTGAAAAGTGAGAGAAAGATGTCAAGGACAAAAACGAAATCAAATCCTACCATTTCTGAGAACGGAGAGTCCGTCGAAAATACAAGCATGAGTCAGGAAACGCAAAGTGTGGCCTCAAACAAAGAAAATAAAGCACCTCTCGGACACGTGTCTGTTCCGCTCACTATACCGAGGTTCCAAGGACGATCCCTGGATCACGTGCACACATTTCTACAATAATTGGAAGAGTACTTCACCACTTATCGGATACCAGAATGGGCCTGGGTCGAGACCGCCGTCAAACAACTGGGACCGAATCCACGTGCATGGTACAGTACAGTCGAAGCATTAAACCTCAGTTGGACCGACTTTGTCGAATTTTTGGTGGACGAATTTGCCGGCCCGAAAGCAACCCAAGACCTGCTGTGTCGACTTTACACCGAAATCCAAGGTCCAAAGGAAGCCACTTTGACCTTCGCAGTGAGTAAGTGGGGAATATTCGAAAAGGTGGCAGCCGCCACTCCAGTGCCGGACAGAATCGCTACCATTTGTCGAATGGCTAGAAACGAAGTCAGGCTACCTCTCAGCGTGCCGTTGCCAGCTTCATTTACCGAACTGAAGGATCGATGTCGACAGATCGATTTTGCACAACCGCCACCAAGAGAAAATGCGCGACAAACAGCGACAAATGAGTCGGATCCGCGGCAAAACCAGCCGCCAAAATGCCGGTATTGCCCCGGTAAACATTTTCATCGGGATTGTCCGATCGCCCAAGCACGAAATCACGATCGATCGGAAAACTAACTCGTCCCCGGGAGCAAGCAAGCCTCGGAGCCCCGGGGAAGAAACCAAACAAACCGGTAAATGACAATCAGCACCGAGGACCAGCATTCAACACCGCGGCAACTAGAAAGAGTCACGCTCAACTACCACGAATCCAAACCACAATCAATGGTAAAACTGTTGACTCCTTGCTTGATACAGCCGCCAGCCACAACTTTATCAGTACAGCACTGGTAACCAAAATCGAACCAAGCCAATTCAAGTCAGCTGATCTCGCGAGCATCGACGCTAAGTTACTACTCCGAGGATCGACTACTATTTCAATGCAACTGAAGGGTATCGACATCACCGCAGATTTCCTTGTCAGCGAGGAACTTCGAGAAGAAGTAATACTAGGCTACCCGTGGTTTCTTCAACAAAATGTAGCCATGGACTTTAATAGGCGATGTATACATTTCGGAACCAGAAAAAGAGCCACAGCACACTGGGTAACGCCAAGAATGCCGCATCAACAAAGTCAGCCCGATCTTAACTCCGCTACCGAGCATCTGGGAAACAAACAGGATGAATTCAAGGAAATTCTGAAGCAATTTGCCGAGGTTTTCGATGAAAACGGACCAAGAACAACCACCAACACCGCTGTCCATACAATTCATCTCAATGACACAACGCCGATATTTCCATATCGGTACAGCGACACCAAAAAGAAAGTCATCGCTGAGGAGGTGGAATCCATGTTGGCCAATGGAATAATCGAGCCGTCGACAGCACCTTGGAGTTCCCCTATCGTCTTAGTTGCTAATAAAGACGGAAAACCCCGCTTCTGCGTCGACTATCGACGATTGAACCAAAAGACCAGAAGTGAACCGACTGCCGTACCTATTATACCCGATGTGCTTCGAGACTTGGGCAAGGCACGCATATTCAGTACCCTCGACCTAAGAAGTGGATACTGGCAGATTCCAATGGATCCGGATTCCAGAGCAATGACGACGTTCACGACACCGGATGGAGCTTCCTATTGTTTTCGAGTGATGCCGTTCGGATTAAGGAACGCGCCGGCAACTTTTTAGAGGATGATGTCACAAGAGATCCTCGCCGGCTACCTGCGAGATTTCTGTATCGTCTACCTTGACGATATAATAATATACAGTGACACCTGGGAATATACAGTGACACCTGGCATGTGCACCATGTCCTCGAAAGGCTCCAGCAGCATAACTTGAAGTGTGCAATCCAAAAGTGCCAATTCGCCACGCCTTCCATTGCCTATTTGGGTCACGTGATTACTGAGGACGGAAATGGGCCACAACCAGGACATTTGAAGAAAATTCAAGCAGCCGACAAACCAAAGAATCGGAGAGAGCTACGCGGATACCTGGGACTCTGCAACTGGTTACGAGATTACATTCCAAGTTTTGCCGAGATCACCGCTCCGCTCACCGAACTACTATCCTCCAAGAAGAAGTGGCGATGGGAGGAAGAACAAGAAGAGGCATTTCGCAAGATTGGAAGACAATTCCGGACACCACTGAACTTGAAGAGACCACTACCCGGTTTTCGATTCATCCTGCAGACAGACGCGAGCGCCGTTGGAATTGCTGCAGTCCTCTACCAGAATGTGGACGGAGTGAAACGAATCATTTCCTATGCCAGCCACCGGTTAAATTCAACAGAGCAAAAATACCACTGTAACGAGCAAGAGTGCTTGGCAATAGTGTGGGCCGTTCGTCACTACCGCCCCTAGCTAGAAGGAGCGCCATTCACCATACGAACCGACAGTCAAGCACTCACATGGTTAAACCAAACTAAAGATCATCGAGCCAAGTTGACCAGATGGGCTCTCCTGCTCCAAGAGTTCGACTTCGAAGTCGAAAATTCTCCAGGCAAATTAAATGAGTTGTATGACTACTTATCGAGACATCCGAGCAGCGACTCCACTGGTGAAACAGAGGTCAACTACGAACGAATGTTACCGCCCGATCCAACGCCAGCCCCGGAGAACATAATGGTAAAGCCTGCTCTCCTCCAAACAGAAACCCTGACGCTGGCTGATGAGGTTCAACAAGCCCAGCGTGCGGATCCGGAGGTACAGAACTTGATAGGCATCTGGCGGAGAATCGACGCTGGAGAACAAGAGGCAGATGAAAACTATCGGCCATTCTACCGTCTGTATGAGGCAGAAGACGGACTTCTCTACTTCAAACCTGAGGGCAGACGACGGCTACTAGTACCGCCTGTCCTAAAGGAACGAGTAATGTATGTATATCATGACGAGCCTACGGCAGTCCACCCTGGACGTGATGAGACTTTGAGAGCATTGACACACTTTTACCATTGGCCTAACGTACGCACTGACGTCGAGAAGTATGTGAAGAGCTGCCTGGTGTGTGCAAGCTGTAAACGGGGAAACATTATCTCCGCGGCACCGCTCAAACCAAGGCAACCCAAAGAACCATGGGATACCGTATCGGTAGATATCATGGGACCTTACCCTGAAACAGCCACGGGTATGAGATTCATATTAGTAGCCACAGACCTCTTCACGAGATGGGTTGAGGCTTTTGCTCTGCCCAAAACCAAGGCTGGTGCTATCATCAGAACCTTAGAGAACCAAGTGTTCAGTAGATTCGGCTATCCGAGAGCTGTCCTTACCGATAACGGACCACAGTTTATTGGTAGGCAGTGGGAAGCCGCCTGTCGTCGCTGGAAGACAAGTCCATATACAACACCAGTATACCATCCAAGAGCTAATCCTGTAGAAAGGCGAAATCAGGAGCTCAAAAAGGGCTTACGAATCCTGATCCGAGAAGGTTCATAACGACTTTGGGATACACAGCTACCTGCAGTATTAATAATAATAATAATAATAATAATATTTATTGTGATGTACATTCCAAAGGAATTTTCACATGTCAAACAAAATGTCATAAGGCACAGTATACAATAGTGTACTAGAAGTACTAATATTAGGAAAAGTTAGCATGGTAAAGGACAAACAGTGATAGGAATTACAAACAGACATAAAACATATAATGATTGTTGGGAACTAGTGGCAAGCCTGCTGTGAGGGACAAGTAGGCAGAATTAAGTCATTAAAGTCATTATCCAGGAATTCATGAATATTATAAAACGCTTTCCGTAAGAGGTAATTTTTTATGATATTTTTAAATTGCAATATGTCTAAATTTTGAATATAGGTGGGTAAAACGTTATAGAGTTTGATTCCAAAATAATTAACACCATCTCTCGACCTTTGCGTTCGACTGTGATTTATTAACAAATCATTCTTGTTACGGGTATTGTAGCTATGAAAGTCGTCATTTCTTTTGTACAGTGGTAAATTATTTTTTATATGTAACAGACAGGTTAATATATATAACGAAGGAAATGTTAAAAATTTATATTCTATGAACTTTTCTTTACAACAATTTGCAGGTCGCAACCCTGCAATCACCCTGATACATCGTCTCTGTATGCGAAAAACTTGCAAGGCATGAGAAGAGCCACCCCAACACAAGACGGCATATGACATATGAGAGTAAAAGTTCGCGTAATACGCCTTAACTAAAGTATCAAATGGGACAATGTTAATTAAGTTACGTAACATGAAGATACCGGTATTGAGTTTTTTTAAAAGTTGCGAGATGTGCTCTTCCCATGTTAATTTGGAATATAAATAAATGCCTAGGTATTTAACAGGCTTGGAATGAGTGTCCAATGGACGAAGGGTGAAAATCAGTTTTTGAGTTTTAGTTTTAGTGCATAGCAAATTAGAACGAAACCAGTCCGTAACGGTGCCATGTGTGTTCTTTACTTGCGCCTCCAGATCAATGAGGGTTTTGCTCTTACTTAGTGTGCAGGTATCATCTGCAAATAAAACTAGCTTAGTATTATTAGTTATTTGCGCCGGTAAATCATTAATAAAAGTTAAAAATAAAATTGGACCAAGAACGGATCCTTGCGGCACTCCGAATTTAATAGGCAGACTTGCAGAGGATATGTTGTTATATGTAACAAATTGTAAACGTCCCACCAAATACGATTTAATTAGATTTATACTCTCCTCACTAAAATTTAAGAACTGTAATTTGCGCAGTAATAAGTCATGGGACACGCAGTCGAATGCTTTGGTGAGGTCGTAGAATGAAGCTTGCGCATAATATTTTCCTTCAAAAGAATCTTGAATGTAGTCCACCAAGCTGCAAACAGCTGTAGAAGTAGATTTGTTTTTCCTAAATCCAAACTATGAGCTATCAAGTAAATTTTGCTGCTCCAAGTATGCCGTAATTTGAACTTTAAGCACTATTTCGAATATTTTACCAAATACTGGTATGATAGAAATCGGTCTGTAGTTAGAAATATCTTCACTACAACCTTTTTTAAATACCGGAACAACCCTCCCAATTTTTAGACAGGCAGGAAAAGTATTCTTGGAGATACATTCATTAATCATTTTACCAAGTGGTATTAAAATTAGATTTTTTATTCTTTTGATAATCTTAGAGTTTAATGAGAACGCGTCTAAGCTCATACTATTATTCATAGTGGTGATGATATCTCGCAATTCATTGAAACTTATATCTCTGAAATTGTTCACGCTTCGCACAAGAGCCAACGCCGCCACTGGATATACCCCCGGCAAGGCATTGTTCGGTCATGAAATCCAACGTCCAGGCGAATGGAGAATGGAAACAGAGGATTCGTCTGAACGACGAATGACATGGGAGGAAAGGATCGAGGAAATCCGAAGACGTCAAACACGTTACCAGCGGAGGTACGGTGGACCGGACAGAGCCCCGCTGTACCAAGTCGGGCAAAACGTTCTTATCAAAGCTTCAGTTCAAACTAAGAAAAGGCGGGAAAATATACCCGGACTTTCCGCCAAATGGATTGGACCGTACGCCATCCGTGACTTGCTCCAGGGGGCAGTCTACATAGTGAACCAGGGAGATCAAGCGGTCAAAGTTCATGAAAGCCGAATACGACCCGCACCAGAGGGTAACCGAACACCGGAAGTGCCGAAGCCACCCGCACCACAACCTCTTCACCGAAGAGTATCGCCTCAGCCAGGACCTTCTAGACACTCCGAGAATGAGAGCGAAAGTGACACATCAGAATAGCAGACAGAAAGACATTTAAGTTAAGTTAGTTGTAAGATATTTTGTTATTAATTTTTTTTTCTCTTCTTTCTATCTTTCACGAGCCTGAGTGACCTCAAAAAGTGGGGGAGATTGTTACCGCGCCACTGAATCAATAATTCGGTCACTCAACTCGAACTACAAACAAACCCCTACTGACCAATCTGTATTATATATAGTATCAAGTTAAATTAAAAAAAAAAGG
The DNA here is from genome assembly GCA_033060865.1 of Dorcus hopei. NCBI lineage: Eukaryota > Metazoa > Arthropoda > Insecta > Coleoptera > Lucanidae > Dorcus > Dorcus hopei. Next base: position 19,942,042 of record CM065424.1, on the reverse strand, counting down.
TTGTAAAAAAAACGAAGTGTCAAATTTTTTTAATTTTATATCAGGAATTAAAACCCCTGATATCTAATTCCACCGCCAAGCATTGTCCGATCATCCGATCCGGTAACATACTCAGTGCAACCCAGCATGCATAATCGAAAACACCTATTATGCTGCTAATTACACGAGACACCACTGATCGTATTCGTGCAATTGAAGGGCGCATTCGACATAATGCTCGATGCACGCAATGAGCAGAAGTGTGAGGGAGAGCGACTGCGTGTCAGTGCATGTAAGAATGAGAAAAAGAAACACTCCGTGCGTTTAGCCGAATGCGCTCTAACAAATCACATGACAGATTTTCCATCCGGAATATGGCGGCTCAGTTTGCGCGGGAAATTTACCCGCCAAGGAGAGTGAACCTGCTGTATGTATTTATGCTGTGCTTAATACAGTGGTATCAGCACAGTATAAGAATCTACACAGTAGCGACATATTTGCCATTTTGTTTGATACCTGATAAAAAATTGCGCTTGCGAAAAACGAAACGTCTGTCGACTCTGAAATTCATCACTGAACAATTAATATTTGTTCATTGTAGCCACATTTAAAACGTGAAATACACTAAAAACTATGGCGCCAAATTCAAAGTATCCTCAATTATTAAAAATCACACTGTGCTTTAGTCGCCTAAATCCGTAATTGCATAAGCATTTAGCATCCAGTTTGTATTTTGAATTAATTTTTTAGTTTCGTGATTTTTATATGAAACCCTCTTTAGAGAAAAATGGAAAAATGGTTTATTTAAAATTAAATAAAGCATTGTGTAAATATGGTTAAAATGCAGAGAAGTATATTGTCAGAGTATTTTATTTCTTACTACAAAGTTTCTTTTTGTTTTCGGATTCAACGTCCTCTAATTTGGTGCTCTTCTCAGGCTTACGCGATTTAGATGTTTTAGAAGAAGACATTAAATCATCTAATTGTTTCTCGTCTACATAAGGCGTAAAGTTGTCATTATCCACGTTGCTAATAAAGTTTTCTATTGAACGCAGTCTTTTCAATTCCGATTGTATTTTTTCTACTTGCTCCCGGCGCCAGGTTTTCAAAAATTCCACCATGTTTTCACGAGATACATCTTGATCTATGTATATAGAAGTTAGGTCATTCAATGAATATCTAAGAAAAAAAAACACTCACCTAATTGAAATCCTGTCGCTGAAATTTTGACTTGTTGTGGTGCAGTAGAGCAGACGGAACCCTGTTTACACTTATATAATTGTTCTAAACAAGGTGGACTTTTTTTGATCATGTCTGCGTAGTTGATCGAGAAAGGGATTGTTTTAGTAATCAAATCTTCCGATTTTTCCTCATCCACGCCAAACTTCTGAACGCAGGTATCCGAATCACACATAAAGTTGGTTTCTTCACTTTTGCTGCAGCTCTGGGCACTTTGTGGTTTTGATGTTTCTAGATCACTGTAGCACGGTACCTTAATGGTTTTTATATCATCTACCAGGTCAGAGTATTGTTGGAGTAGTTCTTCTTGTATAGCATCGATGCAAAGTGAAACATCCTTGGGATGTTCTCCCCTACGATTTAATATTCCCTTCAAAAATTCCATAGCCCATTGCAGTTGAGCTATGCCTGAAGGAATACAAAAGAAAAGACATTTCAAAACAAATCAATTTCAGCTTCCTTATTTACTAAGAAAACTGTTAATTATTGGCAAATACGCAAAATACTTGCGTTTTTTAAATGTATCAAACCAAGCAAGAAAATTCATGCATGTGGTTTGTAAAAGGGTACTTACATACCTAGAGGTTTCTTGGCTTCTTCACTGGAAAACAGGGTCCATATAACAGCTAGCGTGTGATCTAATTGCAAATTATACGGTGGGCATTTTGCAATTCCTCTTCTTACTCCTTTGCTTGGTTGTGGTATTGGTACACGAAAAGTGTATACAATAGGAGTAAATGGCCCACGTGGTTCCTTGATGGTTGAAACTTCTGGTTCGCCTAAACGTTCTTTCTCCCTACAGTATAAAAAACAATATAGCACTTCGTTCTTGTTTTGGAAAGATTTTCTTACTATCTGATAATCGTTTTACTTTAATGCGAAAGTTCGCATACGATATATAAAAGATGAGTCTTAAACTCAATAAAATAAAACCGGTAAGAGAGAAGCACTTTTGTCCTAATGTATATTGTCGATATCTTACTGGTTTTTATTTTGTTGAATTATTTAAGAATCGCCTAGTATAATACACAAATCAGAAACTTATTGGAACTCAATTTAAAAAATTAAGATTATTTTTATCACAGTTGAAGTGAATACAACTCATTGATTTTCGATGAGGAAAAACAAAAAAAAAAAACCGAAAACAAATACGATCGAAGCTTCTTTACAATATTGAAACTGTACTAGCGACTACTTTTATGGAATAGTTACATAGAAAGACTTTGCTATAAAATTTAACGCCCGTAATAATAACAAGTAAAACGAAAAATACCTATTTGAAAGAAAGATAAAATGGGTGTATAATTATACCTATTAGATTTCACTTACTCTTTTTCTGGAGTTGATGTTGCCGACGGTCTTCCTTGCTGCAACTAACAAATATAAAACCTTCAGTATCAATTTTTTTTTGTTTGTACACAAGCCTGAAGCTACATAAGTTTAATACAAAAGTCACTTGTTCAATACAAAGGTCCCTTCATATGTCTAAAGAAGATTACATTGCATTTTGCAAATGTGATTAATTAAAGATAGATATGAGTATGTACAGTTTACATACCGTCTGTTTGATTATAAAGGCCCCAAGCTATAACTCATTTATTTTTGCTTAAACACCCAGTAAAGTGTATATATTCTTAAATGGGACGTTGTTTTCTAGAGAATGAAGTAAAACAATATTTTTTTGACTACTCTGTATAGGAGTCATGACGTCATCGACATTTTTTTTTAAATGGCACGATGAAAATTTTTTTGCGAAATACAATAGAACATCCTTTTCTCTTTTCAACCACATAAAATTTTTATATCCTTACATAAAAAAATGTTCGAGAAAACTGAAAAAAAACTACCTACATAACTTACCATTTAACATTTAAGGCACGCTAATATTTCTAGCATGCTATGAGTAATTTTACTGAAATTTGTCATACTTTATCTAATTTGGTAAACTGGCAGAGTCAAACTGACACTGTTTTTTCTACATTCGTAGTAAACCTCTAGCATATCGGCTTCTTCATTAATGTTATTCATTTCTCACCGTTTCAAACTAATTATAAGTCAGATTGACAGTGCCGGTATTTTAGAAATTGTTTACCAAATTAGATTTTTTCTGATGCTTTTCCATGTATCACACATCCCTATTTAATAATCTGAAACAGCTGGAAATGCAAGAAATTGTTAAAAATAACACTGCCAAGAAAAACATGGTATGCAGTGAAAACAAAAACCAAAAAAGTTTGATATACCTTCGGAGTTTTATTTCGTGTATCATAAGAGCTGATTTTAGTAAAATTTTTAGATCTAAAAATGAATGTTTTTAAGTCCAAGAATGACGTAAATTTAAAAATTTATTGTGGTCTTAACAACAATAATTCAGTAATAACGAGCGAAATTTCCTTCCAACAATATCCAGAAAGACAACTACAAAACAATAGTTGATTAGATTTGTAATTAAATTATACATTATTATTATTAAAGCAAGAAAATATCAAATTAAATTATGTATGTCTTTAGAAAACTCGTATCTTAAAAGATATTACTGCTCGAGGAAACATTCTTTCTTGTAGTCTCATAATTTTATACATTTTATAAGTAACTATTTTTATGTAATCTACCTGGCCATGAAAACAATGACAAATGACAACGATTTTGAAACGTCAAGTACAAACTACCTCTACTAATAATTCTTCATTCTCATCAACATTAAGGCGATTTCGATACGTCCTTCGAGCTTTACGAAAATATCCATAAAGTGCAATGTTTCTATCTAACTTAATAACATTGTTCTGTGTGGATGGCATCTTTCTGGGTATTATTGGAAGTAAATTTCTCTTGCTATTACTAAATTGTTGTTAGCACAATACATTTTTAAATTTATAAGAATGACAGATTTTTAAAGATATAATTTCTGGTGATACTTTCTTGCTTTAATCATAAAAATGTATAATTTAATTACGAAACTAATTAAATACTGCGTCATCGTCATTGTTGGAAGTAAATTTCTCTTGCTATTACTAAATTGTTGTTGTTAGCACGATACGTTTTAAAAATGTACGTCTTTCTTGGATTCACATCATTCATTTTTATATCTAAAAATTTTTTAAAAAATCTGCTTTTGTGATAGACGAAATAAAACTCCGAAAGTATATCAAATTTTTGGTTTTTGTTTTCACTACATACAATGTTTTTCTTTGCAGTGTTATTTTTCAACAATTTCTTGCATTTCCAGCTGTTTCAAATTAATAAATAGGGATGTGTGATATATGGAAAAGCATCAGAAAAAATAGATCTATTCATTGGTATTAAAACCCCATGTAGCGCCAATAAGAAAAAATGAAGTTGATGATGGTCAGGATGAGACGAAACGTTTTAAGTAAAATCTAATGATATCATCGTAAAGAGCTTAAAAAAGTGCCTGTAGAATGTATTAATTTTGTTATGATCCCTGCAACAATAACTTCAGGAAAAAATTTAAAAAAAATTACGTTTTCTTGTTTTTTTGAAATATTTCAAAAACTACAAAACGTAGAAGATTTTTCAGAACGGATTATTGTTCAGCACCAAAATACGCAACTTTGTCCTAACCGACTTCGTATCTCTTACCGTTTCCGAGATCCCAATGGTGAGCCTCAAATTTGTAACAGCCTGTATACCGATTGTATAGATCTGAGTTAAAAAAATATACGATGATATGACGTGACATGACAAAAGCCACAAAGCTGTTTCATGAAAGTTAGAATGAGATAGCTATATTAAAGTTCTTTGACTTTTGGATCGATCGATCGATCGGCATGTATTAGGAAAATGAACTGTACTTTAGTTTTCGAGAAATAATTAATCAAAAATTAGCACCAAAACGAAGATGCGCCTCTGGTTAAGAAATAGAAGAGAAATAAATGCCTTCATAGAAATTTTATGGTACGCACGGCGGCGTAGCATCGATCGTGAACTTGACCTTTGAGTGGAATTTCACATCAGCTCCGTTTTTAGGTTAACGCCCGACGCCGTGAAATACGAACTACAAAATATTTAGTTGACAAATGCATGCAAATCACCTGAAGTAGAATATTCCACGCAAAGGATCACAACGCCCCCACTTTTAACAACTGCTTCGACAGGTAAACAAATAAATCACCAAAACGAGACACAATTTAAATCTCCGTGTTAAGAATTCCTAGCATTTTCCTTTCGTTTTAATTTAAATTGTATTGTAAATAAAGTTTATTTCCACAAGAAACGTGTCCTTCATCACCAGAACTTAAAACATTATAATCAATAAACTCATTCGTAATCTGTTTCGATTGTTATTTATTATAATTTGGTTTTGCGTGTGATGAATTATTAATACAAATCTATTAAAAGTTTAACAAATTCAAGACGCGTTTGTAACTCCATATCCTGTATTTTTAGCGGACTTAAGGGCCTATTCTGTATCGAAGACGTTAAATTTAAAGGGCTGTTAAATTTTGTTACCATAGTAACAGCCAATCACAAGACTCTATTTTGAATTTTAACGTATGCTTAAATTTTAACAGTCTGTTAATAAGTTAGAGAATACGCCCTTTATTCGCAATATTTCGTCAGTTGGTTAAAGCTGCGTCCAGACTTAACAAAGAAATACGCGAATTGCCTCGTCGCGCTCTCGTAAAAATTCCACACGAGGATGTATGCGTGTTCGCCGTTAATCCAGTTGTTCGAAGTCGTCAGAAAACAAATTTGGATATAAAATATTACGTCTACATGGAGCACCGACAGCATTCGGATCGACCCGAGGTCGTACGCCGCGCATCCCGAGGCATGTTGTCTGTATCCAGATTGATAAGTCTCTATGGAAGGTCAAGTTTTACAAGCTTTATTCTGAGTAAATATCGTAAAACGTTTACGTACGCTATGAATTTGGCGTTTTAGTCTAAACTACCCACTTTTTTTGAATACATTTGAAACGGTTGCGGATTTCTTTTTCAAAACAATTGCTTGTTTAATTGTAAATAACAAACATGTTCAGATTCTCAGAACTTACGAGCAGTAGAATTGCTACCGGATGGGATCCTGTCCCTGACGCCGCGGTCCTTTTCAGGAGTATGAAACCCCCCAGTGTGAGTCATAAAAATTTCTAAGGTTAGGCCACGCTCAAATGGCACTCCTGATTCTCTGCCACCATAAACAAGTCAGCTTAACATTTTAGCTTTGTGTTGGTTCAGATTTTTGTATGAATTGGTCACACTAAATTTTAGAACATGTCAGTTATAGAAAAGGGATCAATTACATTGCAAGTGGAAAGTAGTTCGCTTTGTTTGCTTAATGTTTCAAGCGCAAGTACCGAATACATTAAAGTGTCAAGTAGGCTCTTGTAGGGTTAAGTTATAGAGAGAGAGTCAGGAAAGTTTCAAATTGCGAGAGACCACCTGCCGATCCTTGTCTGACAAGCTAATATCGCTTTATGCAGAAAGGACTTAAGTCACTTTTAGCTGAAATTGCGTTTTCGCAGAAAATCGTATTTATATATCAAACTACACCTTTTTTATGCAGAAAGAGCATTAGTTTCGTTTACTGTATTGCGTTTAGTGTATAGTGTATAGTGTATTCACTAAAGATTTTATGCGTTTTCTGCAGAAAGGACATATTTTTGCATAAAACTGTCGTTCGCATAATACTGTCGTTCGCAAGAATTTATGACTTACGTCCTTTCTGCATAAAGTGATTCAATTGGAGTTTTCTTAATTTATGAGTATAGGAAATGTGGAGTAGGCGTGATTTTGGGCTAGAGCACCGATTATTGGTCCGGGGTTGTTTCAAAATTTGCTTACGGAGTTCCGAGGGAGGAGATTAATTGTTTAGTTGGAAAGAAAGAAGCTCTGGAAAAAGACAGAAAGGTTTCAATCTCTCGAGCGAACGCGCCGCGGGTGTACCTAAACAAGTGAGCATGCGGGTATTGTGTTCATCTCGGAGACGTTTTATTTATTTAATAAATTTATAGTGACTCGAAGCTTCTTTTCCACAAAAATTTTTTCAAAATTTAAAAGTCACTAATATCATGGATAATCCTTTGGTAATTTACATTTCTTTGTATTTTTTCGCCACATAATTACTTAGTGGTATAAATTGGTTAAGAATTATTTTAATTTGCATTAAGCAGTGGCTAAAGAATCTGTAAAGTTCAGTATACGTATTGGCTTTGGATAAGTTTTAGTCAAAATATTTTTATTTGCATTTGAGTCGAGGTTAAACCTCAACAAGTTGCATTCACATTAGTAAAATTTGTTGGTCATTTGTTGCATAAATTATTAGGCCAGTTCTGCGATTTAATCAACCAGAGCCAATTAACTGTTCCCTCACATCTATTGGGAAATTCAAATACAGTGTACTCTTGGAAAATAGTTCTACCCTTTTGGAGATATTCTCTGCCAACCAATTTCTCTCTGGTGTCTTATCGACACCAAGGGCACCCGGGCATCAGCCCATATCCCATTGAGAATTGGCCAGCGGACCCCCGTCCGGCACAGTACACCCGCTGTCCACCCGCTATGACACTGCCACTAAGAGGCCAACGCCTATGAGGGGGACCGGCCGGGACCGGTGGGCTTCCCCTCTCCCTAGCACTCATGTCAGCAAGGTTTCCCTAGCTATGTTTGATGAGTAACCGTCGAGAACGCTTACGCGAATCTCTACCACACATCTAATACTAACCCCAGCATCCATTACCCATACACGTATACCCGCGTGTATGGGATAGGGTAGCTAGGCAGGTTAGTTTTAAGGGTAACAGGCGTGTGGTCTGCATCGGTTCTCGTCTCGGATCCTAGGCTTCAACACAACGGGGTCCGACACCTCAAACGATGGCTACCTACAACTCATCTCGGATACTAGTGCCCCGTGGTATCAGCCCGACACCTCAAGCGACTGAGCCGCCGTCACTTCTGCCAAAAGTGACATCCGGTTACCCGGATATTCTCTGTCAAGTTGGAAACACGCTGACGGCTGTATTTCGATTTGCACAGGAAAGTCGCCAGTTGAATCACTGGTCTAATACAAGTTATATCTGTCGCGAAACCAAGTGGGCCAGCACAATCTAACCCCAGAAATCAAGGACAATTTATTGCTCGTTACGAATTTCGTGAAATTACGAGGCCGAACAATTTGAACCACCTATTCATAGCCATCTTCTTAACAGAGTTTCTCTCACACCCTGTGTGTGGACTGAAGTGTGGTCTTTGCCGAGAGATTTGCAGGTTAATTGGAAGCGATTTGCCGAGAGACTGAAAGTGCCAAAACCGCAAAGCGGAGTGCCGATAAAACAGTCATTCGGGTCCATTGCGCCAACAAATTAGTTAGATAGGTTTAGCCCAAGGTTACTAAAGAGAGAAGGTTGCCTGGTAACTCGTGGAGTGACGCGTCATCCAGTAGGCCATCTATTTGTGTAAATGCATTAAATGGGCCTACTGAGTGACGTTGTGGTGACGTTGAAAGTTACCAGGCAACCTTGTCTCTTTAGTATCCTTGGGTTTAGCCGACGGAAAACGACGTAGGATGATTAAAAAGCGTACACTGTACCACACCCTTAAGGCGATTGGACGTAGTTGAGAAAGATCCTACCCATTCGACCTCAATTAATTAGTTTAGCTAGCGATAGGGTTTTCCATCACCTCCAAAAGGGGTCCCTGAAAAACTAGCGGCGATTGCTATTGGTTATCTTGCAAATTGATCGCCTATGGCGGCATTTTGTATCACATACTTCTCCAGAACGTCTGATTAAGTAATTAATTACTTTTGTTAATTAAGTACACTGTAGACACATTGTGTCACTCTGTGCGTTGGTTGATTGAGCAGAACGTGTCTTAGAGTACGATCTGAAGTGGCAAACACTAGTACCCAGGCCAATCTAAGTTGAACTTAAATTAATTGTTAATTTAATTGAGGAACAGAGTTTTCCAACAACTATTTGCGTGTGCACCAAGCCACCAGCTGTGTGATTGAAGTCAGTTCGGTTGCTACGATATTCGAAAGTGAAATCCGTTAAGCGAATTCTACTGTACTTCCTGATAACCGTAATTTTGTTTTCTCTGTATTGGTTTAAAACGCAAGGGTTTTTAGGCTCATTGTATCAGATCCCGCAATGGCTGGTACAAGGAGCTTTTACCTTTTTTTTCTCAATAAATAATTAATTAAATCTAACTTACGCATTTTATTTAAACGTATTTAGTTCCTTAATCTCTCAGGTTTATTCACCGGAGCACCAAAGGAATTGAGTTACAACAACGTAAGGCCAGGTGTTGCAATGACGATCACGAGTTATAAACACTATAAAGTTTATTGCGGGTTCCGCAAGGGTCGCATCAGAACGTAGGCCAGATAGAGTAGGTCAGTAGGGTATTTCCTTTAGCGCCGGCAGTAAATCCCAGGCAGCTTTGTAGCCAAGTGTCTAGACTGGTAGGGTAGCGCATGTCTAATTGAAGTAATAAAATCTTTGGGTGACCTTTTTGGAAGTTATCAGCATGTAAACCTTTTCAGTTCAGTTTCGGTCTGGTTAATTAATTTGGCAACAAGTTTGGACAGTTTTATTGGTTATTTAGTTGTCCATAAAAGTCAATAAACAAGGTGCCACGTCGGCGTGTTACACATTTATAATTACTTAATTACAAACTGATCCACAGAATTTTTTATAAATTGTCTCGTAATCTGTGATGCATTCACGTATGCGATTTGATCAAAAATTCTCCGTATAACACTAGCGACGTTTAAAACAACTCTATCCTAATACAGTAGACCTCGGTTATAGCGAACCTCAAGGGACCATCAGAATCGGTTCGTTATATCCGAAGTTCGTAATAAGCGATAATGCCACAAATATACAGTTTGAGTGAAGCAAGTAGGTTGGCGACGCGTGCCTCGGATGTATTCGGACGTCCGGCCTTATCTCGCATTGGGAAGCGAAACGATGCGCGCATATTTAATAATTTTATTTTAACTAGGATTGCAATAATTCATGTAAAATATTGTTCTAATTGCCGCAATACATTTGCATAATGCAATTATTATTGTTTGTAATATAATAATGCAGCTAAAAAACAGCTCTAAAAACTGCATGCTTCGAACTGAGGCGTGAACTGATACACGCTAGAACCCTCTCTACTCCTACACGACTTCGTCCGAAATTACTTATATCCACCTAGTTTTAAAATTCTACCTGTAGAGAAAAGTGACGGGACTTGAAATGTAGTTCGTTATAAGCGGTGGATCGCTATAACCGAGGTTTACTGTAGTTTTATTGTCTCCGTGCGATAACGAGGCGAAAGATTTTACTATCAGCTGCCTGCCTGTCGGGTCGTGCATTGACCCCTGCGATCACCAGATTTAAATCCTTGCGATTTTTTTGTTGTGGACGAAGCAGCTGGTACATTCTGCTCTAGTAAATAATCTGCACGAATTATTTACACAATTATTTGCGAATTTGTTACCCTATTTCATGCACAATTCCAGTTATTTTAGAAATTACTAATAATTACGTTGCGTAAAAGAAACATCTCAGACTTCCGTTCCCAGCTGTTAAACGTGTAATAAAATGAATTGAGATGTGTGTCAAGGTCGCATTGTGTGCAAGCCAGTAGTCAATAAAAAACTTTATAGTCCCATTATACTGCTGCGTTTATAAAACGCGGCGTCGTATTTTGTACGCAATGCCGCAGCTTGATTTTGGGGTAATTTTTAAATTAATTATAACATATCTTATTATGTACCTACTTATAATTATGACTTACATTCTCAGGTACTTCCTCAGATTCAACGCTAGATTTACTGGCTTTAGTACTTGCTTTGGAAGTCGTGTTAGAGACATTTCCACTACCACCTCCTACAAATGAAATTTAATCGAATTTGAGCCGATTTATTCCAATCATCTCACCTTTCGCTTTAGATCTGCTACCCTTACTCGCTTTACTGTCTTTACTCACTCTGCTCGTCCTACTCTCTGTATCTTTAGCGCCTCCCCCTCGAGTATCTTCAAAAGTAATATTGGAAGCCTTCAACGTCGCCGGAGGATTCGATTTAGAACCTATAATTCAATTTGTTTAGTTGAATTGAATTAACTGTTAAGTATCAAGGATGCACGAACGCTTTTTTTCTCGCCTGTGACTCATCTTGTAGATTTCTTATGTGGAGGTACTGTAATTTAACATAGTTTTGGCGGAAGATGACAGTGTCAGACGATAAATGTCATCATTATGTCGTTTTATTATTATATAAATGACACAATTGGGTGTGTTTGTGATCTTGTACCGATGGTCACTTAGTTTACACTTTCTCGCAACCTAAATTCTCCGATAAATACATACTTATATCAGTATGATTCATACTAATCCATATTTACATGCCACACATAGATTTTAGGCTACATACACTTATAGCGTTTTCGATTCACCTGCACCGGTTGCACTCAGTGTATTTGAGTTGCACTGAGTGCGCACTAGTGCAGTCAATCGAAAACGCTAATAATATGTATGTAATTCGCTGTCGAACGACTGCGAAACGTTAAGTGTTTGTGCGCCATTTAGTGTCCGTTTAAAAGAGTTTGTGATATAAAAAAATTACATTCAAAAAATTTGCTCATTATTGTAATTGTTTTTAGATTTACAAATTTACTTATTTATTAAATATTGTCGTCGCAGTTTAATTGTAGGCTCATTACTCTGATTTCGACGATTTTTTACGCTTTGAATCCTGCTCGGATGAAGATTTATTTGGTGACGATGAACCCTTCTTCGAAGAAGGCGATCTGGGAGGTGATTTCGGAGGTGATTTTGTTGGAGATTTTGGCGGAGATTTCGATGATTTTGGAGATGATGACCTCTGAGACGACGGTGTTGTTGGAGGTGATTTATGAGAATCAGTTTTGCTGGTGCTTGACGATTTTTTCTTTAAACCCTTTTTGGAAATCTCTTTCTCTCCCTTCTCTCCCTCACATTCCTCAATCTCGTCTACGCATTTTTTCGGACATTCGCAACGTTTCTTGGCGATTTCGATGAGGATACCGTCGATGTTCGGCGGATACAACCCGTTCTCATCTTTGAAGCACATTAAATATTCTTCCGTCCAAGTCAAATACTCTTCTGCAATGTCAAGTTTTGCAGCTAAGAGCATTACCGTCGTGATGGTGATTGCCAACATGTTGATGCTGTCCTGGAATGGATTGGAAATGCCAACTACCGTGTGGGTTTCATCGACTGCTGTGATATCCCAGTCTGTTTCCATTATTGCACGGCTTAAACGAAATTCTCGAGATGGTGTTTCCGGTACGATCATTGCTATGTGCTTAGGAGATTTACTTGTAGTTGATAATAATGAAACAAAACTGGAAAAATATACGTACATAAACAACTAAATACAATTTATTGAAATACTCAAAGGGTTTCAAATTGATTAAATAGGGAAGGCAAAAAATCATAAGTATTTTAGTGGGATTTAAAGTTACTAGGGGAGTTCTGTACTTCGTCTGAATATACCTTTTCTTGGATCGTGTTGACCTAGTACTTGCAGTAGTTTTGTCTCTAAAAGAAACCCCCACGGTACTACTTAATACATCACAAGTCAGTGTACCGTCAACGGCTATGTAATCCTGCGATTTTGTGGGGACCATAACTTTCAGGAATCCCCCGGGTCTTGGACTGATGTCGAAAATTTCGGGGTTGGTGATGGACAGAATTTCCGTATTGGACGTGACATCTTTAACTTTTCGTTTGGGGCAGTTACGTGAGTTTGGGTCAGACATGTTTTAAAATTTGACATAAAATTTACATAGGTCAGAAACGCCTTAAGTTGTCAGTTGAAAAAAAGCGAAACTGCTTGTCAAATTATCAGTTGTGCATCTCAAAATGAGTTGATTTTTCTTAAAAATATCAAAATTCCAGTAGATCATACAAGATATTTATTATTAAGTCTGAATGGCTTCTCAGAAAGTAGTCATCCCAAAGGGGTTGGTTAATCCAAACGAAACGACCGTCATAGAAATACCCCAGAATTTGCAGCATGTCCCCGCCGTCGTTGCAGTGCGTCGAGGAAATGATCCTGGCTCTTATTATGGTGGTTATTATGGTGCCCAGCAAGAAGAATTTATGCCCGAATACGGAGATTATTCCAACGTGACCATCCCCGACTTTCCTAGTTATCCTTTAATACCTGATGTAAAAGGAGAGACCATCAATGAAATCATACCTCGTAGAGACCTAATGGATTTCAGTGATAAGGCGGCAACGGTTGGAGGTCGGGGCTTAGATGATCCTTCTGGAATGCCAAAGGCTAAATTTGAAGATTGGGCTCAAAAAAATACCAGTTGGAGATTAGAGACACTTGAAGACGAAATTATAGGTTGATGAAAGATTTTTAGTTTTAAACGTTTAGTCCCAAAATAAAAAGGATTCATGTTTTTCAGGGCCACGTGATGAATCAATTGATTATTCTGACCCTGAACTTAGAACAGGAGGTTTTGATCCATATGTGCATACCCACCAGCTCATGAAATTTGCGTCGCCATACAAACAGTTTCAGCCAAGTCAGTATTCCACACCATCGAGTTATGTCCCCTCAAGAGAAAGTGCAATGGTATAAGCAAAAATATTTTGCATTTCAACTAGTTATCTCTGTCTATGGAAACGGAAGCATGTGCACTAATTGAACTAATGAATTTATTTTTTGCTTTAGGATTGGAGAAGTATGTCCAGACCCGATGAATTGTCCTACTTAAGAGCACGATCCCCAACGGGGCCAGTGGGGAGTCAACAAGCGAAAAGTCTGCCTTGTGAATTAGATAATTCAGATTCTGCGACAGAAGCTGGCATCAGAGACGTTTTAGAAAAAATGGAATACATTGAATTGTCCAAAATACAGCAAGATCTGCGCGATTTTCAAACGGCCAGAAGGAAACTGATTTTCGACGCAACGAACATGGCGCCTCCCAAATTAGGTGGCTGTCGGGGCAGCAGAATTCCAAGATACACAAAGACATACAAACGATGAAACTACTTTCGTTAAATAAAATTTTGGTCTCGGTAGCTTCAATTTGATCTTATCCAGCAAAATTTACGTCTTTTAAAACCTTATTCGACTCTGACAAACCGACTCTGACAGAAGGACTCTGACAAGACAGATGCAGAAAAGATAGATTCAGAAAAGACACACTCTGACAATATAATAATTCAGTCGAATGATTAAAGAGCACAATTTAGGCACATGTAAAATTTGAATGTAATTAAAGATTACTTCAGAACGATGTCATACCACACAATTCAAAACAAATTCAAAATAACTTTATAACGAGAACGAACAGCATTTTGTAAATCAATAAAGCATTTGTTAGTTTCTAATAACATAACTAATAGGCAAATGAATTAATGTTTTCTCACCCAAACCATGGTATTAGATACAAATAGAGATGAATGGATTTTCGGAGTTTAACCACACACTGTGACGTTCGGTGTATGTTACTTTCGGCTTCGGAGTGAGTGATGTACGCGACCACACTACTAGCTTGTAGTTATGTGATACGTATCGTGAAATCCAGTTCTCTTTTATATGGTTTACACCGGAAATTCAGATTATGAAAAATCTTACGTATGGGGCACTTGCTCTATGAGTCATCGTGATTTTGCTGGATCGTTCGCTTTTAGTTACGTTTGGATAAACCCATTTCTTTGATGAATTACCTCGGCTACTGTTTGATGTTGCTACATGCAGCTGATATTCTCCGAATGCAGTTTTATTGTAAAGGTCAGTCCTGACTCATCATGCCAAGGCAAAAGCAAATCGTTTGCTTACTTAATTTTTTGGTCCGCGAATTTTCCGCGGTCGCGTAGGCGACGTATCGAATTTAACTTGCATTAAACTTATTGATTTACGAAATGAGGGTTTCTTATACAACAATATATTCGACTTGTGACCTCAGAGTAGAGGACATTCCTGATTACAAGTGCCTTCATTTAGCACCAGCAGCAGAGGATCTCTTTACAACTTCTTTCTAGAGATTTTCCGAACTTCTGTGGGGGCTCTAGGTGAAGTGTCTTTTTCCTTACATCGTCACAACATCCACACAAGGAATTAAATTGAACACCCACTCGCGAAAAGAGGTTGTCGAATAAATCGTCAGTTGCTGCGTATGGAACACTTGTCGGTCGGCGAAACGATCGGAGCGGTGGGAAGCGGTGGTCTTACAGGTATATCATCCGGTATTGCTGTCGAACGGCAAATCGACGGGGGTCGATTAGCTTGACAGTAAAAGAGTCGATTCCTCTGTAGCTGACTGGAGAGACAGTCTATCTCGTACAGCTGATAACGGACTACTGCTAGTGTGACTAGGGCTTGTGCTAGCGGTTCGACTGCCAGTGTTTGTATGAGATATGTCTGGGACGCTACTAGGCTTGCCCGAGTATGCGTGTCTATTGACGTTACGAGGCTTGCCCGAGTGTGTATATACTGGCAGCGCAAACCTGCTCGAAGTCCGAGAGCAACTAACTTTCGATGACGCGGTCGCCTCCTTTTATATCGTTTACCCCGCAATCGCCCCTGTGATGGTCTTCCTGGTTGCTTCTTATTGGCCGTGGGGTAATTAATTTATGTGGCGTGATCGCCTGTTCAATCATCTGATGGCGTCGCCTCATCGTCACTTGATTCCTATTGGCCAGCTGTCTTACGTGATTGCCACGGCCAATCACGTTATCTTACGCAATCGCCATGGCCAATCACATTGTCTTACGTCATCGCCATGGCCAATCAAGTTGTCTTACGTCACTGGTCGAGTTCGTGGCGTTTTTCCGAACGCCGCCCTTTGTTGATGACGACATCGATATACTGCAGTCAATTAGCGTCATTTCACGTCATTGGCTGAGTTCGTGACGTGTTTCTCTGCTGTTGGTGACGATACCGACGAAGAATAGGAGACAGTTACAGAGTTTATAACAGATAAAAACAGTACATCTTTTCTTATAATTGCTACAATTCGGGCCTTGTTTTTTTTTTACTTCTGCGATCCTTATTAAATTTCTTATGGGATCTTGAGCGCCTACTGCTATTCTGCTCATTTCGAAGCTAAAGTAGTATTAAAAGTTCACATTTTGAAACGGTGCTGGTGGTGAAAAGAAAAATTTTCCATCACAACGAATCTGACATTGCAATGTCAACAGCAATTACGTAGGTACGTCAAAATTGTCAAGTATTTTCGTCGTGGAGAATTTAAATTCTTGTAAACCATGGCACAGGTTCCGGCTTGTAGTGACACTAATAAATTCGGCAAAGCTCGATTGATCACCACTTTATCTAAAACCTCTTTAAACAAATATGGATCATTCAAAGAAATGACTCGAGGCATGTTGCGGCGACGTGATTGGGACACGGTGGACATGGAAAAAATTACAGGTTCGCAAAATGTAAAGGTAGTTACGATGTTGATTGTCCTCTACCGTTCCAGACACGTATAAAAGAAATTACACCGGTTTTCCCTCGTCTCTTGGAATAAGTCCGATCGCACGTGCAGGTTTATAAAATCTTAAAAGCGAGTGGTGAAGTTAAATTGCTTGCGTTTTCGAAATTTTAGATCCGTATGGCCCGATGAATCGTTTCCGCCCTACTCCGAGCCCTACCATAAGATCGCAATATCAACCGACATCGATACAAACACGAAGAGCAGTAAGTTTCCAAGGACAACAGAGATTGCCAGAAATAAGAATAAGTCCACCACCGGATAGTTTAGAGCAAAGTGTACAATTAAGGCAAGCAAGTAGGCAGGTCCCTTCTTCAACACCTAGTAGATCATTAACGGTAGCTGCGCCAATTCCAAGTAGACCTTTCAAGAAAGTAATCCACACTACCCATTCGTTAATTGAGAGCGTAGGGGGAAAGTGTCCAGGTTGGTTTAATGTTGAAATTAAAACATTAAATGTCATAATCTGAATTTTCAGATACATGTTCAAAACCATCACCGCGACCACCACCAAGGCGCGCAGGTTTGTTTCAAGATTATCATAAATTGCGTGTATAGATGATGTTTTCAGATCGATTGATGCTACGACCCCCTCCCGCGGATATTCAACCACCAAGAAGGCCTTACTCTCCTCTTCCTCTGGCAGGAATCACGGGCAACGTAAATATGTTAACTGCAACTTATCCTGATAGAAGCGACGGTGGTTCTTGTGCAATTAAAGAGCGACCATCTAAGACCATTAAGCGGACGATAGTGTCTAACACTAAGGATAAGAAAATCGTTACGGAAGAAGTCAGTGAAATCTTCGATCGCCCCCAAGATAAACAATCAAGTCTGTCTCAAACGTGCCCAGCAAAATCACCAGCAAAACAAAGTCGGGAACTTTCCACTTATGTTGCGGTTCCGTACAATAAACAACGATCATTGCCCTGTGTTAATGATAGCACCTCCCCTTGCCAAAGAAAGACCTCCGAGCGGAATGAACCCACTTTTTGCCCGGCTTACCGGCCAATAACGGGGCCACCTGCTGAATTTCAAGAGAAACCATCAAAGGTGATGCGCAAAAAAACAATAGCAGATAGAGGAAGTACCAGGGTCGTATCGCAGGAAGTGAAGGAAGTTTACAAGACCGATAGAGGCTGCACTGCCATAGAAGACCCAAACGCTGAAGGAACTAATAGAGCGGCAGTTATAAAGATAATCAAACTTTTCCTAGAGGTATACGATGAATTAGTCTTATTGCAAAAGTCTTAAAAAAATTTCTGTTGAAGATAATGAGTCAGCTGCTCAAGATAAATTCAGTGAAGACATTATGAATTGTTAAGTCCTGTGATATTTCTAAACGCTTTTAAGGTAAAAGTGTCCAACGTAGAAAGAGAATTGATTATTACGTATCTTTAACTTTCAGCTGATGACTAAGTAAATTGTAAGAAGCTAGCTGTGTGTTAATGTTGCTGGATGTACCCGCTTAGAATAAAATACACACGTCATGTTCTAAATTAGATCATTTGAATAACCGTGAGATAATAAATTTGTTGAATGAAATGATTCCTTTATTTGTTCAAAATAAGAAATCTGACAAACTATACATCAGATCAAGTCATATTAGTTCATAAAACTTGATACTTGTCAAATTCAAAGTTGACGTTCTCCTTTGTAAAAATACAGAAACATGCCACTATAGTCCAAATTCTAGTAAAATACAAAAATGAGTTGCCCACCGAGATGTGCAAGGTCTCCTAATGACACCAGTGGAATAAGCAGATCCCCAGCCAGGCGCTTCATTGATCCCCAAAGAACCACTCCTCAGATGATTAGGTCATCATCACCTTCGCCAACCAGAATACCTCAAAGTAGTCCAGCTGGACGTTATGACTCCTTTCAACGTGCCGTTAGAAGTGCAAGGGGTAATATAAGTGAGTAGTCAAGGCCTTTTGGACTTGTTACTAAAATCAAATTAGAAAAGTTCATATCTATATTACATTTTAGCTGCTGCCCCCTTATCACCTACGATGTATTCCGATCAAGGAGGTAATAAATAAATTAAATAATGATAAAATATTAATTAAATCAATTTCAGGTCAATACCAGTCGATGACTGCCCCTTTATCATCCACGATGTATTCCGACCAAGGAGGTAGTATGTAAATTAAATAATGATAAAATATTAATTAAATCAATTTCAGGTCAATATCCGTCGATGGGCATGTCGTTGGACATTAGCGCAATATCTTCACCCTCTACAAGTCCAACTAGACCACCTCAAACGAGTACATATTTTTCAAAATAAAAAAAATCGTAGAATTAATTTTAATGTTTGAATTGGCTTCCGGTTGGAATTGCGTCACGTTGACTTCTTTTACTGCCGACGTTTCGTTCTCCATTGCAGAAGAACTTCCTTAGGGCTGCTGCTGGTGTTGCTACTGCTTCTCGTTAGTCTTTCCGGTTCCAACCGGAAGCCAATTCAAACATGGACGACGGCCGCGGAAGCTTTCAAATTAAATTAATTTTAATATTTCTCAGCATATTTTGGATCACCGCCAAGGCGAGATGTATCGCCAGCGTTTCAGCAAATAAGTGAACGACCATCGCGTACAATACACAGTTCTACAGTTACCAAAAGTCCAGGAAGAGAAACTGTTGTTCAGGAAGTCAAAGAGATTTTCGACAGAAATCCGACAAGAAGACAACCCCAGTACTCTGGCAATACTACTTATGATGTTGCTCCATTATCAAGTCCCAGACAAGTTTCATTTAATCCACCTGCTAGCAGCACAATTTATGGTCAGTCAATGCTAGATTCTTCCGGAATGTTTAATTCATCGGAAGAATCACCTTATTATACGTCGTCAAGCAATAGATCGAGAAGTCCATGTCCGACAAGTACGGGATACACCTCTGATGCCAGTTATGCCAAACCGACAAGCATTCCACATTCCACATTTTTTGTGCCAAGACAATATCGCGACATGTCGCACGTTTCGCCCAAATCACTCTATGACACCAGGACATACAGTGATCCATACGATTCTTCCGGTTCTCCATACGACACGCGGACATTTTCCGAAGAAATGACGGAAACGTTCGAGTCTTCAGATGAAATGGACGACTCCATGCTCGGGAAGATTTTAAGGGGAGAAATCGGCCGAAACATTCAGCCGATGACACCGTCCGATCCTAAAGATGCTACTTTTACTAAAACCAACACCACCTATTCGGTGACTCCTATGCAAAGTGAGTCGTCAGTTGAGTGTCCGTGTTCAGATGCAGGTGCTTCTTTAAGTTTTAATCCTCCGGCCACTTCCACCGCAAAGAAACAAGTTAAAAGCTCAATTGAAGTTGAATTAACTAGGCGAGAGCACGAGGAGAGGATGCAATTGGAAGAAGACCTATATCGATGGCAACAGGCGAGAAGAAAATTAGTTTTAGATTCGAGCTTAAGCGATTATTCATCATAAATTAATTTAAGCCGAAGTAAATGTTGATGTCAAACGACTTCTTCTATAAATGGGTAAATAGGTTCATGGCTTCAATTATTTTTTACTATTATTTGTAACATTCCAGATTAAATATGATCTATGTCTGTAACGATATCAATTTATTTTGTATATTTCAATATATTTGCCCAATTGCACCGCATTTTTAATCATTGATTAAATTTAAGTCGTGTTTAGAATGTGATATTTAACGTAGATCCAGCATAATGTCAGACGCATTCTAACCGACACTTAAGTTGAAGTTTAAGTGTCAATTAGATTGCGATTGACATTATGATGTCATATATTCACGATTGTCACATTCTAAACACGTCTTAAATCTAATCAATGATTAAAAATGCGGTGCAATCAGGCAATTATATAATAAGTAGAGATACCGGTTCTGAGCTACTGTCTTATGGAGTTTTTACTTTTATGTATCAAACTCGCATGTATGGTTGCTTTTGCTAGGCGCCGTATCCTAATTCCTAAGTGCAGGGGCGCAGGAATTTCGAGTGGGACCGCCCGGAATCAGGGGAGATGCATATAACGTGATAGAGGGTAAAAAATTGCTACCTGTTTTGACTTTCGCGCTCGATTTACTTTTCTATTTACAACAGTCATATTGACTGACATTGTCTCATTTGACATAAATATGTACTTAAATGAAAGAAAATAAATCAAATTGAAGATGCACCAAAATTTTTCGTGATTTTAAACCTGTTAAAATGAGCAAGAAAATTATCGTTCCAAAAGGTCTGCTAAATCCGAATGAAACTGCCATAATCGAAATACCACCAGAATTAGAAGATGAACCAAGTTTACTGGTCTCTCGGAAACAAGGACGATTTTGTCCTGCTTCCGCATCTACACCCAAAACAATCACTAGGATTACCAAGAAGATGGTCTCTACATCAACTTCGACGCAGTCCGGCAGCTTGGGTTTACTCAATTCGGATATTTACAACCGAACATTTCCCAATGCAAATAATCAGTGTCTAGGAGCAACGTGCCCCAGTAACTTATCCAGTAGCCGATCAAAACCAACTCCGAGGCTCGTGAAGAAAGGAAGCAGCAGAAGTGGCCAATCAAGTCTTGGTATACTAGGGTCTTCTTACATGAATAGCAAAATCTCGTCGCGGAACCAGAGTTCTTGCGGCAATCCCGAATGTACAGGAGAAAGTTTAGGGCTTTTGGCGTCGGAGGTTTTAGACAGTACATCCTTGGATGACACGAATTTAGGAATATTAGGGCCGGGGTATTTTGACAGCACAAGAACATCAGGCTCCAAAAGTTTGGGTATACTAGGGCCAGACAGTACAAGAGAAACCACGGGTAAAAGCCTGGGAATATTAGGACCTGGTTATTTCGATAGTACGAGATCGTCAGCAGGAACAAGTTTGGGAATATTAGGACCTGGCTATTTTGATAGTACTAAAGCAACCACTGACACAAGTTTAGGAATTTTGGGACCTGGTTATTTTGATAGTACCAGAGGAACTACCGATGAAAGTTTAGGTATTTTAGGACCTGGTTATTTCGATAGTACAAGATCGTCAGCAGGAACAAGTTTAGGAATATTAGGGCCTGGATATTTTGATAGTACTAGGGGAACTACTGATGAAAGCTTAGGTATTTTAGGACCTGGTTATTTCGATAGTACAAGATCATCAGCAGGAACTAGTTTAGGGATATTAGGGCCTGGATATTTTGATAGTACTAGGGGGACTACCGACGAGAGCTTAGGTATTCTAGGACCTGGTTATTTCGATAGCACAAGGGAGACCACAGATAAAAGTCTGGGACTATTAGGGCCTGGATATTTCGATAGTACAAGATCATCAGCAGGAACTAGTTTAGGAATATTAAGGCCCGGGTATTTTGATAGTACGCAGTCGTCAGGTAGTCTAGGCATTCTCGGACCGGGATATTTCGATTCCACAAGATCTACCACAGACGATAGTCTTGGATTATTGGGGCCTGGTTATTTTGACAGCACCAGATCGAACGCTAGTAATTGCTCACCTAATTGCCCTAATGTCAAAGGTAGTAAGCAAGGCATTAAAGTAATTAAAAAAACTAGCAAAACAATAATACGAAAATCGTCGCCCGGTGATTCCCGTACTAAACTTTATAGGTCAAGTAGATCACCACAATCAAATGTTCTTAGTTTCTCTCAGCCTTCACCTACACGTTGTCCTGCATTTAGTCCGCAAACGCAGATCGTGGAAAATATGGTAGAGCAGTCGCCAAGCAGATTAATTAAAAAGCACTCAATAACAAAAATCGGCCAGCCTTGTACTAACGTAAAACGAACGGCTTCGGATGAACTAGAACAGAAGCTGAACGAAATAGAAGTCAATGAAAGACGGCAACTCGGACAAAGTTTAGCAAAATATCAAAACGCTAGAAGAAATTTCGTTAGTAATGCAACGATTCAAGTTACGAAATCGCTAAAAAGCAAAAGAAGCAGGACACAACAACCCTCCGATGATTGCCTTTGTTAGTTTAATCAAGATAGTTTCTATCATTTTGACAAGTAGAGTACTTCACAATGTCTGGCAGGTAGAGCAAATAAATTTCCGATAAATAAATTTTAGTTTCTTACTATGCACCTAATTCAATAATAATGCCTTGCGCTAAAAAAAAGGAGAAACCAACTGAAGTTCAAAAAGTGGTAATCCCTAAAGGCATGATAAATCCGAATGAAACCACAGTGATCGAAATCCCCGCCAAACTTCAGAAGCAACCAATCGTAATCGCCAAGAGAAAAATTTCAGACCCCTATTCCGATGTGTCCGGACCGAGGGCGGAATCAACAAGATACGAAGATGATTTTTACCAGGAAATGCCTGCGAAAGTACGTACAAAAAATACTGCAAAAAGTAACTTTAATACAGACGCTTGTTATTTAAGGGTTCTCATCGCCGGACAAAATTTGGAGCAGATTCCAGGTGAGTAACTCAACTAGTAACTTACGATAGTCTCAAAATCAAACGTTACTGTAGGAGTTCGGGGGCTCATGATTTGGATAGGACCGAAAGACAAGAACGAGAGCAACTGCAAAGGGATTTGGAGGAATTTCAGAGAGCCAGAAGAAAGTTAGTCGCAAACGCTGCTCATTATTCTACACAAGAGCAATTTTAAATGTTCATAAGTACGCACTTGTATTTATTTATTTACAAGTAAAGCATTTAACATTTAATACATACAATGCGAAATTGTGGTATGAATTAAAAAACATTAAAACGTTCTTGGGAAATAATTAAAAAAATCTCAAACCTTTACGGTCTGCATATACGGACCACTTTTAGCAATCTACATATTTTATATGCATCTGGTCATTTGCTACCACGAGAACGACAGGAAAATCGCAGATGGTTGTTTACTTGACCATTTAAATTTCGTTTGACCATTATCTTCAACAACAAGCAATGAAAAAGAAGTCAATTTCGATCACTTCTAGATCATTTTTAGGAAACTACCTCAGAAACTAAAAGTGGCCCGTGTTCACGGACCTTTATAAAAGCTATCAAAATAACATTAGTGATCGATGTTTCGCTATGAGTATATATTGACGGCATTTTCAGCATTAAATAATAAACAAGCTGTCAACTCATACAGCGAAATACGTAGAATAAGATAAATAAAAATAATCGGCGAATCGTATGAAAATTAAGTAGGACTAACAGAAACAAAAAAAAGAATCGTCAAAAGCACCAACAAAATAGAAGAATTAATTATATGAAGAAAAAGCGAAAGAGAACTGAAACAGCTTACAAAATTAGATTACAAAGATCTAAAGAAGGCTGACGATCTTGACAGAGAATAACTGAAAATCAAAAGAGTATGAGTAAACAAAAATAATAACAATGAAACAGATATGAAAAATTAATTTCAAAGAAAAGACAAAAGAGAAATGAAACAAACAACAACGGATTACATAATGATACGAACAGAAACAATAACGAAACAAAGAATTACATGAACAGAAACCAAAAGATCGACGATTTTATCAGGCAAACTCAAACAAAAAAAAACAAAAACAAAAAACTAAAGCAAACGTCAACAAGAAATTGACGGAATATAAATAAAAGTCGGCTATTCTTCGGCGGAATGTTAAAAAATCAAAAGATTAACAACTGTTCTGTTTCATTTAGTCTCTTCTGGTCAATTTTATATTAACTCATTTTTGCATTTGAATTTTCTTTAGCTTTTATTTCATTGAACTGATTTTTCGTAATAACGTAGGTGTTTCGTCTTTAGATATTTTCTATTAGTTTTGTAATTTTTTTACATTCCGTTGGAGAATCGTCGATCTCCTTTTGTTTTCATATTACCTTAATTTTCATCTTTTCCTTTTCTTTCGTTTCTTTTTTCGAAATCTTTTTCGTATTCTACGGAATTTTTCATAGTTTCTTCAATTCTTCTACTGCTTTCTCGTCAGTTTTGTATGTGTCATCTGACGTTTTTCGTCTTTTTTTGTTCATCTTTTTATTATTGTTTCATTATTATCTTTTACATTGTTGCCAGACGAGAGGCTTTTATCCCTTCTTCTAAGGTAAAATTTTTTTTTTACTTTAAATTTTATTTTTTGGTTGACTTCAGCCTATACAAAATGAGTTGAGATGTACACCAATTTTATGATATCTCGTGAAATTTTATTTGTATTTACCACAAAACGATTTTATATCGTATTGGGGCATTGGGAAGAAAGTGCCATGCACTGTTCACGTGATTGGTCTATTGGTTCGCTGAATTTAGTATAGTAGACTGTAGTGATGGGAAGTTTCGTTACTTTTAAGTATTCGGTACTACTCGTTACTTCAGTATTCGTTACTTGGTATCCGTATCCGTTCCATACTCGATACTATTGACGGAAACTTTCGTTACTTTTAGGTAGTCGGTATTCGTTACTTTAGTCGGTACTGGATACCCGTACTCGTTTGCTACCCGATACTGGTTCGATACCCGAAACTAATTCGTTACTTGGAATTCATTGATTACCCGGTAATCGTTCTTTACTTTGGTTATAAGCAAAAGGGCGGCTACGAGAGCGAGTAAGAATAAAAGCCCGTTCACAATGACTTAACGTAAGAAAATTAATCACTTAATAAAAGTTGGAAACACTGTTAGAAATGTAAGCGTACTAATTGGCTAATTCTATTAATTTACTTTTCTTAAGTTGACAACTTCCATTTTTAGGTTAACTCTGTTAAGTATATTCAATCAACAGCGTTCTAAAACAGTATAGTGAGTGTAGTCTCTGAGTCCTCGAGTTGAGCAAAAGAATTTTATCCTTTATTAACCTAGACAACCACCAACAATTTGCAAATACTTACGCATGGAAAGAACAAAAAATTTCTTCATTGTGAACACATAAATTAACATTCTAATTTCCTTAATTTAATTTTGTTACGTTAAGTCATTGTGAACGGGCTTTAAAACAGTAAAAATAACAGGAACGGTAAATTAAGTTAATTAATTATAATTTTAAACAACTGATATATTATAAATTAAATTGGTATAAATAAGTAGGTACATATTTTTTATAATTACTAAATAACTATATGATATTTATAACACATTGAATGATTTTAATACATTATGAACAAACAACCTTAGAAGTTTTAATATTTGTTTATAAAAATATTAAATGGGCGGGTGGTGTATACAGCACTGTGGTTAGTGCGGCGACATCGTAATTATTTTTATTGTGAAAAAGAATCATACTTGTCACAATTAGTTTATAGAAATCTTTTCATCTGCACATAAAATATATAATAATAATTTATTTTATAAACGCGTATTTTCAAATCCTAGTGAAATTATCGTCTCAAATAAAATATTATTCAAGAAAGGATATGTACTTTTTAATTCACATAATTGTTTTTAATATAATTTTAAGAGGCACAACATTTAATATATGAGTAATATGTATGTATATATTACTCATATTTTTCCTAAAATATTTTTATAAACAAATATTAAGACTTCTAACCCAGCGAAAACATGTATACGTTTATTCAACGTTAATTTCACGTTGTGACGGTGGAAATAACGTTATTCGTTGAAAAATGCAACGTTGTTTCTTGGTTGAATTAGCAACCATAATTATACCACGTTTGTATAACGTGTTTTTTAAGGATCAGTTAAATATGGACGTAATTATAACGTGAAATAAATATGTAATAATTTTGTCTTTTTAAGACGTGATTTATACTACGAGTAAATACAATGTACCTACCGTACGTTGATTACCATATCTTTTCAACGTTAATTCAACATCTACTATTCTACGTAATAAATAAGAAAAAAATTAACGAAACTAATACGTTAGATAAATCATAATTTACAAATAAATTTTTAACTCACGTTTTATAACGTTATTTTAACGTATACCGAATAAATATGCGCTACAAAACGTGATGTTGACGTTAGAAAACACTTAATTTTACAGTGATTTTCTATCGTGTTTCACACCTTTGAATTCTAATTTTACTAAAAATCTCTGAAATGTGAAGTTCTTCTCCATACTTGGCAGCTTTGAAATGAAACGAACCAGTATAGGGATCACGATGAATAGAATTCTATTTTTGTGACGTCACGAGAAAAAGATAATCGCCTTGAAAAATGAAATCACAACAAATAGGATTATATTATCTATTCTACAAGGTGTTAAGAAGTAAGGGGAATAGTAAACTGAATCCATCATGATCCCAAACTCTCACGTGAAGGCGTGAACAGGTCAATTTTTATTTTTAATGGCGCATATTACAAAGGGACTTTTTTAACTTTTCAATTATTTGGAGGGGTGAAACGACCCCCTAACTATGTTTTTTTTTAATGGAAGGATATGTTGAAAAAATTGGGAATACAGCTACGTTTTATTTTTTTATTTTTCTTTAGCAGTAAAGGTAAAAATAAAAAGAATTTTTTTACTGTTTAAGAAAAATTAAAAAATAAAAACGTAGCTGTATTCCCAATCGAACAAGCTTTAACAAAAAAAAATTACTCAACATACCCTTCCATTAAAAAAAAATACTTAGGGGTTGTTTCATCCCTCCAAATAATTGAAAAGTTAAAGAAATCCTTTTATAATATGCGCCATAAAAATAAAAATTGACCTGTTCCAAGAATTTTGCTACAAATGGCAATTTTCTAAGTTACAGAATTTATTCCAGTTAAACTTTCCACTCTGTATAATTGTTAACGGGGTCACTTTGCTGAACTACAGATAATGGATTAATTGCGCGGGACAGTCGATTGGGGACCGAGCGGGAAGGTTGCCCAATAGTGAAGGGTGCTCAATAAAGCCTAAAAGTGGTGCGGTGGTTTTTCTGAAGAGGACCTTCCTTTTTAGAGCCGAGAACCGGGACAAAGTAAGCAAGTCTTTGTTATTCGGGTAAACTACCCCCAAGTGCCTTTAGCCTATACCTGGACGAAACCGTGTACCGAGAGCTACGTGTACCCCAAGAGCTGAATTTATTGCAAGCGCAAAGAGAGCGTGACAATATTGCGTATTTATGAGCAGCATGTAATTTTTTTTTAAATTTTCATAAAGAAATAATTTTGTAAATAATAAAGTAAATTGAGAGTACTGTATTAAATGTGTTTTGTCGAATATTTTAAGTTAGTGTAAATATTTTTAGAAATAGGCGATTTAGAATTACATGTTTATTATAAATAAATTATTTAGAATTTTTGAAATGTATATACAAAGAAAATAAACTTCGGATTGTAATAATTAGAAAAATTGATTTAATGATGTTATGACAATATGGATGTTGGAAGGAAACTGTAGGTAGTAAGGAGTTCGGAAATTGAACGAGTGAGGGCGGCGCGTAGCTATTGGAAGTTAAAGTCCCCGGTTCGGCTTTATACCACAGCCTCCGTCCGCTTTACGAATCAGTCACCGAAGCGATACGGGAGTGGGGTCACCAATTGGCTTAAGGTAGATTTTCCAATCGGCGTATTATTTCCGACGCGGAGGACGTAATATGCCGACGGGGTCGCATCATAGACTCGTGCAAGTTAAAATTAAAACTCGTAATCCGTCTTTAAGGAAAACGGAAATGTACTTTTCCATTGCACGAGTCCATGATGCGATCCCGTCGGCGTGTTACGTCCTCCGCGTCGGAAATAATACGCCGATTGGAAAACCTACCTTTAGCGATCTAGCCTAGCCGACTTGGAAAGTCGTGTCACTCGGCGGCGTGGGTTCGAATTCCACCATTAGCCATGCATGTTTGTTCAGTCTAATGATTTAGACCGACCCAGCTTTAATACACGTCGTAATTAACGTCGTGATTCAACGTTACACGTGGACATTGCCGCGACATTTTTTCGTTGTTTCAACGTAACCATAACACACGAATTCAACGTTTGTTACATGTTATTCTACAACGTTTTTTAT
This sequence comes from Dorcus hopei, assembly GCA_033060865.1. Lineage (NCBI taxonomy): Eukaryota > Metazoa > Arthropoda > Insecta > Coleoptera > Lucanidae > Dorcus > Dorcus hopei. Next base: position 19,913,475 of record CM065424.1, on the reverse strand, counting down.
ACGTATGTGTGCACTGGGATTTAACGTTGAAATACCGTGGACAAAGACGTTTAAAAGAACTTGATTCGAGCGTTGTTAAAACGTATCAATAACACACGAATTCAACGTTGATTAATTGTTATTCTACAACGTTTTTTACACGTGAACAGAGACGTTTAAAAGAAATTGATTGCCGCGACATTTTTTCGTTGTTTCAACGTAACAATAACCTATGAATTCAACGTTTGGTTACTTGTTATTCTACAATGTTTTTTTACACGTACGTGTTTTCGCTGGGAAGGTTGTTTGTTCATAATGTATTAAAATCATTCAATGTGTTATAAATATCATATAGTTATTTAGTAATTATAAAAAATATGTACCTACTTATTTATACCAATTTAATTTATAATATGTCAGTTGTTTAAAATTATAATTAATTAACTTAATTTACCGTTCCTGTTATTTTTACTGTTTTATTCTTACTCGTTCTCGTAGCCGCCCATTTGCTTATAACCAAAGTAAATAACCGCCTTTCGTCTTATAGAAAGAAGTAATACTTATTATTCGCCAAAGTGTTTAAAATACACTCTTTCAAACAAATTAAGATAAATTATTTACAATCATCGAGCACAATAAAACAAAATACAAACCGATTGAAACTCGTACTTCAATAAACATTAAAGCAATACTTCAATAAACATAAATTAGAAAAATCAGTCGTCACATTACAGTGTTTTGAAAATATGGATTTTTTCGTATTTCCTGGCCACAACGAAAATAAAAGAATTAACCTAAAACAAAAGAATAAAGTCGTGAATTGCAGCACAGAGGCAACAAATATCTTACATAATGTTATAAGAACGAACACTCACTATTTTTTTATTGATCAGATTCTCGATAATATAGTTATAAAATTAACGAAAGCTAGCCGCATTTTTTTTTTTCATTGATTTATGTGTTCGCAACTACACACCTTGTATTCATCATTTATGCCCGATTTCTTCATCGCCTTATCTTGAGGTTAAATTTATCTGTCAGTTAGAATGTGACACATAGTATGGGTACGGCCAACTGTACGTCACATTCCAACTGTTAGATAAATTAACCTTAGGTTAAACATGGTGAAGAAATCGGCCATTAGCCGGCCATCCACACAGAGGTTGATCCGCCGGTTTTGAACGCCGCGGTTCTAAAGGGGCATCTTCACGATACGTCCAGGATGTCATGCGTTTGGTTAAAATCGAATAAAAATATGGGCGTAGCAAGCGTTGCAATAAAAAAACATTACGCCTAGAGCCGAATTTATTTTGCCGTCGGAAATCTCTTTTATTAATTCTTCAAATTTGTAACACAGGAAAAGCTTTTATGGCGATTTCTCTATACGCGTCAGGCGTAATAAAAGAATTCGCACTTACATGTATAAATGGTATTGTTTTCAAGGTATTTAACAAAGTGTTTACTATGTTTTGTACGACTCCCAGCCATTTAATAAAAATAAAAATCCACAGATCAATTTGCACAGTTGATCTGTCCTATGCAAAGCCGTGTATTAGTGTGCATGAAACTGCAGATATATCCGCGGATTGAACCGGCACTGTGGAATTTCGACTTGGCGAAAGTTCTGTACCGCAAGTAAACTGATTTTAAGAATTATTTGAGAATGGATTTAATGACATATGGCTTTTTATTCAGTTTAATAAGAGGGGCCCTCACAAAACAAAATATTTTTGTTACTATATTCCTCGCTTTTAATTTTCCACAAAGCAGGATGTTCTTTGTAAATTTCTATAAATTTTGTAAGAAATTTTTTTGAGCAAGGAACACCTGAAGACATATTTAACAGACTGTCGCGGTTGAAACTCAAATCGTCTGTTAGTTACCGGCAGCAGTTTTCACTGGCGGTGTAAATTAACAGATAAGTCTGTACCGGTTAAATATGGCGCGTGCATTCACCACTAACTAAAAGATAAATACGCATGTTAAGGAGCACCTTCACGATACGTCCAGGACATCATTGCGTCCAGGATGTCATGCGTTCGTATAAACTCGCCAGAAGGTAAGCGGAGTTTTTAAGAATTTTATTATTTCACATGCGCTTAGTACAATTTGATTAAATTCTCTCCGCGAAAAATCTGCTGTTGGACCCGATGACTTGATAGAGCGGTGAGAATCAAAAGCTTTTTTAATGTATTTATTGCTTCATCGACAAAGTCGAGCAAAAAGGCCAACTTCACCAGCGGCGGCGCGGCATCATAAAATCTCATAAACAGTTCTTTTTTGCCTGCTAATTGGAGAATTGTGTTTTTTATACTGTCGGCATTTTTTAATGAATTTTATTTAATTTTAATTGGACTTTATTTTGCAGGATCGTTTTTCGTAAATGTACATTGCGTTTACCACATACCTTTTCGGTCGCATTGAAGGCCTGCGCAAGAGAGCACTGTATTTACGGAGATTTTGAATTACTGATTTTTTCCGTATGCGTGCCGTACACGGAAAAAAATTATCAACGCTCGAAATTTATCGACAAATTTAAAATATTTTGTGAATCTTGTTTTATTTATTTTACGGTAAATAAGTGAAAGATACTTTTTTTGCTGTTTCAAGTAAACTTATAAATGGCTGAGAGTCGTACAAAACATAGTATGTAAACACTTTATTAAATACCTTGAAAACAATACCATTTATACATGTAAGTACGAATTGTTTTATTATGCCTGACGCGTATTCAGAAATCGCCATAATCGTGAAGATGCCCCTTTTTTAGAACCGCGGCGTTCAAAACCGGCGGATCAACCTCTGTATGTATGGCCGGCTATTTAATGAAGAATAAGCGCAGATAGACACTTTTAATCCGAATTGTCATGTAGTACGTATTGTATATTAAATGTGGCGCGCTTGAGCGGCTTTCATACAGCCAATCAGGTGACAGTAAACAGACGCGAGGCAATGCGCAGACGTAAGGTTACTGTATTTAGAAGGTACCGCCATTCATTTCCGCGGTTTCGTCCCCCAAATCAAAAAGGAAGCGATGAAACGCTAAAGAAGAAAAAGGATAGATACATAACAAGTTACTGTTGCTAAGGAGTTTATGAATAAATGTGATTAACCCCAAATTAAAAGAGATAGAAAGTTGGCGCTACCTTCTCAATACAGTAATCTTACGCAGACGCACAACACCACACCCTCTAGAACTGGGTAGACACTAGTGATGGGGTATTCGAATACCAAGAATCGAAAAGTATTCGATTCTTAAAAGTACTCTCTGTATTCGAATACCGGAGTTTGTATTCGAATACTCGAGTTTGTACTCGAATATGTATTCAAGTACTCATATCGATGATTCGAATGAGGGAGAGCGTGCAATGTAATCACTTGTATTCGATTCTGCCGATACTTGAATTTTGTCTCCCGATACCGCTCTCGCTTCTCGGTACTGGTCTTTGTTTCACTCTTCATTGCACGCGTGGTCGTTACGGCGTTTCGTCGTTTGTATGTCCAATCATAAGCGTAGGGTAGGTACTGAACTATTTACGTGAAAAATTAATTTTAATGCACTAATTTTATTGGCTATGTGTTTAAAAAAATATTTTATTATTTTGTTCCTTCTTTGACATTCATTTGAAAGAAGGTGAAACAAAATTATAAAATATTTTTTAAACACCCTGACAAAGTTATAAAAATAAATAAAATGTCTAAAAATGTGGAATAAATAACATAAATACAAAAATTCTAAATTGTAAATTGCTTGTAATTTACAAGCAGCAAAGTTCTAAAACTCAACCTTTGAAGTGAATCGTATTCGAGACGTTCGACATCGAAGACGTATCCTCATCCTTCTCGGTCCTCGATACGTGTATTTGTACTGGAGTACTTGTACTCGGATCAGTATTCGATTCTTGAAAGTACTCAAATACCGAGTATTCGATTCTTAAAAGAACTCGATTCTGCCCAACACTAGTAGACACACGCACGTGTAACATGTATTTGCTACTTGCAATTAAAAAATGACTTTTTTTTCCTACACTAGTAGAAAATTCAATTTTACCGGCTCATCAGAGAGGAGAAAGCAAACGTTTCCACGGCTAGCCCGGCAAAATGAACATAAACGCCTAGCCGAGAAAATAATTTACGAGGCTTTACCACTAGATGGTGCGACAATAATTTCTGGAATGCATTCTCATCGACATCAAAAATTAACAAACGTAAGTTTTTTTATTTAATTCCACTGGTATTTGGTTTTAAAAAGGATTAAAATTATCAAGAAAAAAAAACAACTCGGCAGCGGTGGGATTCGATCCCATGCTTCCGAAGAGACTGGTGTATTAAACCGTCTTGACCGCTCGGCCACGCTAGTACACATAACACTGTGTTTTAAAACATCTATAATAATTTTAATAGTAATTCAATTTTAATATTTTTACTTCGAGAAAAAGAACGTTTGTGTGATATTAACAAAATTAATTATAATGTTGTGTAGGAAAAAAAATAATGTGTAAACCATGGCGGTAAAGCAATTTTCGAAGTCTCGAGAAGTGTGGCCAGGCTCGGCTCCGCCTCGCCTGTCCATATCTTCTCTCGATCTGGAAAACAAGCACTTTATCGCCTCGGTCTACAATATACTATTATTACAATGGTTTATTATTTAAAAACCATGACATGGCGCAGTCAGTAAAGTGAGTGAAGAATTAGTGGTCTCTGAAGTTTAAAAAATAAATAAAAAGTTGGTGAAGTGACTAATAAAAGTGTAAAGAGAAAATCCAGATTCTCAGGGAAACATGGAAAATTTCTTAAGACCGCCGCCAGAGAGAAACTTAAAAGAAAACTGTTTAGATCACTTAAGCAGTTAATCAGTTAGTCAGCCTAATTATTTTAATTCTCTAGTTAATGTTTAGTTAAGGTGCAACAGATGAGTGTTGTGTATTATTTCCATCCATCAAATAATAATAACAATAAAAAACAAAGGCACGCTTAGAGTGCGTACAGGATCTCCTGACCCGCGAGCACATCCGCGCAGACGACAAAATCCCACCTGCTGGAGCCAGCCCACAAGTACAACACCCGAAAACATATAGCGTTTTCGATTGACCGCACTAGTGCGCACTCAGAGTATCTTCAGCTCGTGTTATTACATGAGATTAAAAGAAGATGCAAATACGCTGAGTGCAACCGATGCAAGTGAATCGAAAACGCTAATAGATACAATTACAAACTGTATATTTCAGATAGGGTTTTACTTGTGGGCCGGCTCCAGTAGGTGGGATTTTGTCGTCTGCGCGGATGTGCTCGCGGGTCAGGAGATCCTGTACGCACTAGAGATGGGCGATATATCGTTACCGGTGACTTTGTTGCTGTTACTCGCTGGTCGCTGGAACTACCGGCGACTTGTGTAACATAAAACCAGCGACCTGTGACTAAAGAAAACTGTATTGGTGCTTCTAACTCTCCTGGTTACTTACTTGACGCTCATAAAGCGTTCATTGGCGATCGCTGTTGCTACGTCGCCGTTAGGCCTATGGAAGCTAATCACTTCTTTATTGAGAGCAGATTATTGTGTTGTTTCCGACAAGGGTATTAGTTGTTACTCCTATTTATTTGCAGTATAACCGAAATATTGCTGGTGTCAAGTAAAAATCAGTCTAGTTTTCCGTATCAGTTATTACTATTTTAAGGCGAACGCAGTGACTACGTGATATGCGCAGCACGAGGAGCTTACCAGTGATATCGGTCGCCGTTAAAAGTAACCATGATTTTGAAATAACTGTCGCTGAATCACCGGTGATCAAAAATAACTGATATGGCCACCCCTAGTACGCACTATAAACGTGTAGGAGCGCGCTAACACAAAACAATAACCAACCAATCAGTAACGATCCGCAATAAATATTTTGTGTAACCGGAGGCATCTGAACTAAGCTTAAAACATACTATTTTTTCTGCATTTACGAATTATACACTCTGCGTTCATAAAGTTCGGAATAAAATTCATAATTTTTTTATTATTGACATTTTAGAAAAACGCTCGGATACTTAGGTAAGTTTTAGATTAAAAAAGCATAAATTTTTCAATAAAAATTAATCCTTGACAGTATTTTGTTTTTGATTAATGACGTCATTGATATTTTTTTTAAATGGCAACTTCCATTTTTTTCCCTTGATTTTGGTAGCTTATTTAGTCTCTCTCCAACCATATCAAAATTTATTAATAATTTATTTAATTTGTGGAAAAAAATTTGAGAGAAAAATTATTTTAATTATTTTAATAGGAGTATGATGTCAAATAAGTTATCAAAATTAAGAAAAAAAAAATTCGAGCGTTTGTCTAAACTAAAATATCAAAAATAAAAAGAAAATATGAAATGAAAAATGAAAATGTTAAATTTACAGTATTTGGACAGTTGGCGCTTTGAAGTTGAAACAACATAAAATACGTTAAAATACAGCAAAGAAACGTAGAAATAACATCACATGTTCAATAATACATTTTTTGTTAATACTTTGGTTTCGTTCAACATGTGATGTTGGTGACGCACAAAAATCATAATGTTGGAAGAACCAAGATTAAATGTTAATTTTTTAAGTAATATTAACCATTTCTGTTTTCAATCCAAAGAAAAAATAAATTAAATTACAATTTCTGGTGATTGAATTAACGTTGAAATTTTTGTTGAATGATTTATATTAATTTAACATTTCTAGGAGTTGAATTAATGCTCCCAATCCCGAATAATTTGTGCACTGAGAAAAAATAAATACATAGTTAAATCAACAACTTTTTGAATGTCAGCTTTTTGTGCGTTGACTTAAATAAAATTTATTTGTTTAAACAGTAATATTCTTAACTGAACATCTTGGAAATTGTTGAAATAACACCCAGAAAATGTTAAACTATTGCATTTGACTGATCGATGTAAATATTTTGCCTTAAAATGAAAGTGTTTAAAATGCTAAAGTTGAAATTTCAAAATGATCGTATAAAGTGCTGTTGCCTTTATGTGTCTGATTTTTTATTTAACGGAATAAATGTTAAGTCTACTAAAAGCGAGGGTTAATTCCCATATTAATAAGACGTCATACATTTAGTCATGTAACATTGAATGATATACGAATTTAGCTGTCGTATTTTGCTTTTAACCACAAAAGACGAACATAACCACTGAAAAGGTAATAATACTTATTCATTGTCAAAAACCTTACATTTTTTTCCACCATATCACCAGCAGAAAATAAGAGTAGCTACTTACACTAAACGTAGGTCACCATCTTTCAACCTGTTTTTTGACGTTAGGTGCAAATATGTGCAAAAGTTATTTCCGCTATCATTTAGAGGACTATTTTCGCTATTATATCCTACCAATAACTCCACACCGGCAAATCCCGATAACCGTTAAATCTTTAAGCTAAGGACCAGTTTCATAATCAAATTTAAAGGAGACTTTAAAATTAAAGTCACATTCAGATATGTAAACAAATGTATTTCATATTTGTTTTGACATCTGAAAGTGACTTTAAATTTAAAGTCTCCTTTAAATTCTATTATGAAACTGGCCCTAAGTTTTAAAATGGCAAATTAAACATACCTATGTTTATGTTTTTTTATTAAACAAAGCAGTAAGCAATTTACATGTTTATGTAGTTATTTTAAAACTAGAAGATGTGCCCTTTCCAATGATGTATAATACTTTACAAGTATATTGTGTCTTATGTACGTAATCGTTCATTTAAAATGAGCTTCAGAGTAGCTGCTATTTGATTCGCATCAAACTCTAAATTTCTCAACCTTCAAACTAATCGCTCTAATTTGACTATAACTTTTAATTCTAAACAACTTTTTCTTATGATATTTTTCTGTATCTTTTAAAATAAAGGCACTTTACTCTTAAGCAATTTTCACTTTTCGGTGTTACAACACATATAATGAAGAAGTAAATAAAAATTTTACAAAAATCACATCACGGCCATAAAGCCTATAGTCTTCTTAATCTATGTACCAAATTTCATTAATGTAAGTCAGTAAATAAAAAAGTTACAGATTTTTGACACGCGAAAGTGCTTTTGGCCCCATAGTGCGACGTGTCCATGCAGTTCGGATTTACATCAAAGAAAATATTTATAGAAAGAAATGTCCGCTAGTTGTTTCGGCATTTTCAACAAAAAGCCGCAATTCCCTTCAGGTGCGTATCCACAGAGTATGTATGTACAAGGTTTTAAAAAAATGTCGCAGTTATAATTTTTTTATACTCCAATTACGGTTAGATTCAGCCGGCAATCATTTTTATTCTAATTTTCTGCAACTTCAAAATTGATCCTGAGAATTTTTAGTAAAAAAGGCACATTATAGGCATGTTTATCTGAAATAGGCATTTCTGCATGAATAGGCAAAAATAGGCATTATAAAACTTTACCATTTGAACAGTAACTACGTGAAACGTATTTATAACTAGGTCCTATCAAAGCAGTATCTAACAAATAGAAAAGGCAAATGTCTAAACTTCCGCAGTCTGCTAATAATATACGATGTAATGTGGTACATAAATAAAGCGCTTTTTTCTTTTTTGTGCGTAAAATAATTACTTGCTATTGTTTATTTCTATTATACTTGTAAATTTATCTGTCTTGTAACGTTGTAACTGAAAAATCTATCATTTAGCTGCCTATCAAGCATTATGCATCTCTTTCGGATTCGGTTCATTTTAGTAAAAAGGGAGTTTACAAGGAAGTTAAAAGACCGGCCCTTAAATTCTAATAAAGATTTTATTTTATTTATACCAGCTAGCGAAAACTTTTGGCGCAGGGCTCGTATAAAATATTGTATTGAAATGATGAACTAAGAGTCTAATTAAACTTGGATGTCTCAAAACCTATGTCTTTAATTAAAACTGTAAGTTCCTCATTATAAAAGAGATTGATTCCCCAAATATGAACGGTATTGCTCAAAAATGAAAAACTAACCTACTACAAGCGCGTGCACTTCCTTTGTTTTGAAACCTCTGCTTAGTTTATGACTTGTTGAGGTAAGTCCGCTTTCAATAAAAAGCAATAAACTGCAACAATTTTTTTTATTTACGTTTGAAAGAACTAGGCCAAGGTCTCGCGCGCGCGTCTTCGGCATAAATCCATCTGTGTTTCACCGACACTGGCATAGCGAAATGCGTTTTTCGAAATAAAATGCGTTTATGCGAAATTAAAAAAAATGTACAGTACAACACAAAATGCATATCGAACGTGTTGTCATACCTGTGCATTCATTATAACTTTAGAATTTTAAAAAATTTTGTGCCGCCTTGCATGGGATGACTTATTATGTAGTGAACTGGCTTCAATTTGTCAATCCTACTGCAATGTTAGGTCAAAAGCGATCGAAAGATGTCGCTACTTAAAATGTTCCTTAGAATTTTATTAAAGTTCACTGCTCGTTCTTGGCAGTGATATTTCTAATTACAATAAATGTTCAAAATGTTGTCCTGCGGTATTAACACATAATTCGCCATAACAGAGCACTATGTCTATTAATTCCTCATTGGAATACACATGAGCCATATTTATTACTTATTTACACTTAAATTAAGTTATGTACACAGATATTAAACTAACACAAAACAAACTACACACTACGTAAATTTAATAAATAATACCAAGCTTAATACCATGTTTTTAAAATTTTATTTTAACTTCAGTCTTTTATAAAGGCTGTTTTACATTATAACATTTTTTGGTACAAAGTGAGAGAGAAGCTACCACAGTGAGTTCTGATTGGTTGAATTGGTACTTCTCACTCACTTTGTACCAAATTTTAGATTAAAAATGTCATAGTGTAAAACGGCCATTAAACACAAACGTACTCGCTCGGGCTAAATTTTCTCAAAAACTGTTATTCAGCGCTTTGTCTTTCATTCTAAGTTATGACAGCATATATAACAATAAAAGACAGCATAAATAACAATAAAAGAACGAAAGAACGAAACTGAGTCAGCTGAATTTTATTTTATGACAGTGCAATTGTAACCAATAAATCGCCAAGACGAATGTAGGTAAACGTTTCTGAAAATTCAGAATTATTTTAAACCAGAATCAAATTTTGATCACGAAAACTAATTAAGCCTCTCGTTTCTTGGATTTGATTTAATTAATATTTATCAACATTTTTAGTAGACATTTATTTTCGTCTTATTACTGAACATAAAATAACATTTTGCAGTTTACAGTGTTAAGATCCATGTACTGTCATGAAAATGAAACAAATAAAACTGAAATGCATTATTGTGCTACGAATTCAGTTTGCTTTTAAATTTTACTTTAAATAAATAAGCATAAATAAAATAGTAATAAGCAATTGCAATAAGGAACGCCGCTTGAAGACGTTTTTATTTAGAATCCTGGCGAAATTTTTTTGCGAAGGATAAACATGACCTACCACAACAGACACGTCTGGGCATTTATTCGTTTATGGCCACAAAAAACACCAATTCTGTGCAGCTGAGACATTTAAGACCAGGCGCACACTGCAGACTTTTTGTCTGCAGACTGTTTTGTCTGGTCTGGCGGATACGTTGAATGAATGAAAGTGCGCACACTGCCAGTCAAGACAGCGGCAAGACAAAACAGTCTACGAGCTGTTTCTTGAACCGCCGACAATTTTGTCTGCAGACTGTCGGGTAGCTCTGTTTATTCAATTGTACCGCGCACACCAAGACAAAACTGTCTCACGTCTACTTACCCCCACATACCGCGAAGGCAGAAAATAACCAATTAGCAATTACGTTTTTTCGCGCGCATCGAATATTTTAATGCAGAGTGCTTTTTGATCGACCTACGCAAGTGACTGATTGCTTAGCAAGTGTAACGTTAGTACAATATATTCTTTTATTCTTTCACAACTAAAAAGACCGTTTTATATTATTTAGAGTACCTTCAGTATCCAGATTGTTTTAGTAATGGATGAGTACATAGAATTATTAATTGAAGAAGTCGAAAAGAGACCTCAAATTTATGATAAAAGTCTAAATGAATATTCCAATGTCCAATGAAATCAAGTAGTTTGAATTTCTGGTGTACAGTGTGCGGTACTGCTGCGACAAAACAGTCTTGCCCTCGCACTGACTTGTACGGCCGTAGACTGTCTGCAGACAGTCTGCAGACTGTCTTGTCTACAGTGTGCGCCTGGTCTAAATCTATTTAAATCGTCAACCAGCGTTACTAAAACAAATTCTTTGAAAACGAAAACTGATTTTTACCGGAGTTATTATTTACTCTTTCTCTATTGTTGTATAACAAATTTTGCTTCTTTTTTTGACTACTATCTGTGGTTTCAATTAAAGACATAGGTTTAGAGACACCCAGTATAATAATAGTTTTTTTTATATGGTTTTCAATAAAAAAATTATTTTTTGATATATGTATTTGGATTACTTGAACACTTTTAATTATTTAAACATTTTAAAGGAGGACCATGGGTTTTTGTCAATTATGTCACTATGATTTATTATAAAAGTAATTACAAAGTAATTATAAAAGTAATTGCCAATTCCTTTTTTTAAGACTTGTACTTTGTAATTGTAATTAGTTCCTTTTTTTGAAAAAGTACTTTGTAATTGTAATTAATTACAAAGCAGAAAGCACAAGTAATTACCCAGCTCTGCACATAACACAATCCTGATACATCATATCATTAGGCAGCGGATGGCCGTTGGGCAGGCGAGAGTGGGCTCGTGTCGAACGGACGAAAATACATCGCCTCTACTCGTGATACTACGAAGCTTAAAGATATGTTCTTGCGCATCGACTACGTCATCCGGTGACAAAAGCCCCGCGAATTCGTTTTAAATGAGAAAATAAGAAAGAAAATTCGCACATTTAATGAGATCGGAGACCTAACTAAAGCATTAAACTAGGGTTTCTGATTTCTCGACCGTTTCGATTTCTCGGGACTCGAGAATTTTCGTCTGTTTGTTCCCGGGAATTCCCGGGAAGTCCTGAAATATAAAAAAAAATCAAAAGTCGTTAATTAAGGGTAAATAATTAATTAGTACACAAAAATATCATTTAAATCAACTTTAACATTTAGAATTCGACCTTTAAGTATACAAAAATCAGCCTGGTATTCATACTTAACACTCTCTTTGTCTTCGACCTAGGGCTTTGGTTAACATAAAATTCACTTTTAAAAATCTCTTAGTTTTATCTTTTAAGTAGAAACAATTTTGGTAATTTAACAAAACAATAATTCTGATAATAAACATTAGAAAACTAACAGTAGTAACAAAAAAGCAAAAATTCCTCTCTTTTATAATATAAAAACAAAGAAAAAACAAATCTCTTCTGAAAAACAGTGGCTAATGCACAAAATAAAATTAAGTATTCTTAAAGTAGTAACAGTTTAGGTCGAGATAACAAGTGGCCAATTTTTGGCCTAAAATTTCATTGTAATCAACCGACTTGCAACAAATTTTTAAATTTCTCAAAATAATAGTTCGAAAAATGAGAGCATTAAATGCTTAATCAGACAATTGATTTCTGACTTTGGAAACAATATTATATATACCGTTTGAAGATTTTCACTTTAGCCAAAAGTGATATCAAGAATAGTACAAAGAGCTGTGTATCCGATTGGTTGAAAAGGTAGATATAGTCTGCGTAGCGTGTTGTCTTCAACGTAAGTGGGAAGGCGCTGATCAGATTACACAAATGCATTCACGTTAATGCAGTTGCAAATAAGCCACAGATGAATATTAACAATAAAATATCTTTGCTTAATGTCATTGGAAAGATTTAAATTCTCAAATGCTATTACAATACAAATTCTGTACAAGCAACAATTAATTTATTTGCTGCTTTTGAAAATATTACAATCCACTGACAGTTTTCACTGTAACATGTAATTTCCACTACGTTTTGCCCAGTCCCACTACTCACGTTAAGAAAGCAAGGACTGTGCAACCATGCGCATCTAAAATGCACCGCCTGCACGCAAACCTCGCCCTTAAAACCTTGTGGTACAAGGCTCATGGAATTGTCAAATTGTAGCACTTAAGCGAAAATAATAAGATGTGTGGAGCTGCGGACAGTTGTCTTGAGCGGAAAGGGGAGTCGGAATTCGAAAATTTCTCGATTTCTCGACAGTCTTTTCCTGGGATCAAATTTAGCAAATTTCCCGGGAAATCGAGATCGAGAATTCCCGGGTCAGAAACCCTACATTAAACTGACGATAAAATATATAAAAGCATCATAAATGGACATTTATTAATTTTGTTTCTTTCAATTATAGCACACCAAGTTTAATTTTTGTCACTCAGTGACGCTATGCGCAAACGAGACGTAAACTCGTCTGTTTATGTATCATATCTTTAAGGTCGAAGTATCATGGCCTCTACTAGTTGTGTATTTTTCGCCCGTTCGACACGTCCCCCACTCTCGCCTGCCCAACGGCCGTCCGCTGCCTATACATCATACACTCAAGCTGCATTCAATTCGCAATCGAAATAAATTCGTTTTTATCAGTAGATCACTCAAAAGTGATCTGGATCAGTTTCTTTACGTTTGGCTTATGGTGAATTCTGCACGAATCGAACGCATAAATTTTTTTTGAATCGATTTAAATCGATCCGAATCGGTGAATCGAATGCAGCTTCAGTATCGACGTCAAAACATGATTTGATATGTAGCATGCAAGGGTTTGTTTAGTTGATACCAGGTGGCGAACGCTTAGCTGTAAACTATTAAAAAAACACACTTAAAATGATCCTAAAGAATCAGAAAGGAAAGCTTTGTCGGTTCCTTTGATATTTGAGTTCCAATTTCGGTGACCTTCAATGTGGCGGCCATAATCCTGGGTTGTAGATGGAGTACGTTCAAAAGTACGCTCTGCGAGTGGATTCTCATGTGGCGGATAACACGGAGGAGATTGAGGCTCGACTGTTATTTAGAGAGCGACGCTTTGAATGATATTCGAGCAATTCTCTAACTGTTGTAATGTTAATTTGCGAGTTACATTCCTAATTTATCGAACGACCACTCGCGTACAATTCGCTCGCAATGTGTATTTCTCGAACGTACTTCTGAGGTGTAAAACTGCAGCGGTTTTTCGTGACGCCGTATTGTGGCTGTATTTTACGTTAAGTCGTTCACATGTGCGCTGTATGACGCGTGCCTCGTCATTTAAATTTAAAATTTAAACTTCGACTGACAAACAGTAACAGTTCTCATTAAACAGCTTATTAGTGTTTTGTCGCATTCAAATAATTATTGTCATAGAATGGATTACCAAAGTGCAATATATCAAAACAGACATCGAAACTTGTTAGCACTTTATCTTTTAAACAATAAACAACGGAGCAACAAACATGGCAATAAACGACAAATTTGGTTGGAGATATATATATTCTGGGGTGCGTTCAGAATAAACGCCCGACAAAGTGTGTTTACCCTGGCAGGACGATTGCCCGGACAACAGGCTATTATGAACTCTTTGAAACGAGCTGTCAAAACGGTCAAATAGTGAAGATTGAAATACTGAAAGCGTCCTGAAACCAGAACAATGGATTACATTGTTAGTATTATACAGTGTGGTGATAAAGTAACGCACCAAGCGAAAAAACATCCTTAGCGTTGACTTTTTCGAAAAATGCTCGGACAGGTCGATTTTATTTTTAAAAAAGACATCTTTTACAACCGATTTTAATTTTATGTCAGTTACCACTTTTGCGTTGTGACGTCATCGACACTTTTTTTAAATGACAACCTATTTTTTTGAAAATGTCATTTGAAAGCATCCATTTTTCTGAGTACAAAAATGTTCATGAACCACTAGTTGCATAAGAAAATCTTGAAGAAAAAATTATTGAAAAATGGACATGTGATTTTTAATCTTAATAAAATTTCAACATAAAATAATACTTTCTTGTAAAAACATAACAAAACCACTTAATAAAATTACAATAAATGCTGAAAATGTCCTCCACCAACCACTTAACAGTAACCAGCTCGTGTGTAAACGCTATTAATAACTCTTGGGGTGATTCCACGGCTAATGTTATTCATTTGAGTCCTAATTTTCTTTTGTAAGTCTTCCATATTTTTATGTTCACATAAACTCGACCTTTTAGTAACCCATAAAAAGAAAATTTACAAAACAAAATTAGGGTGAATTTATGTCTTAAAATATTTTCAAGGAATAGTCACAAAAGTTGCAAACACACACTACTTAAAATGTTTGGCTAGGACGCTTCAACACGGAATTCACGCGACGTGTACGTAGAAGAACAACATGTCATTGGTCGAACAGTTTGCTGTACATTTGGCAACAGCGCAAATCCATCTCTCCCTTAATTCGCCTTCTCTTCGAGTTCGAGTTTCGAGAATACCAATTTTTAATTGCAAGAGAACGAAGAGGGAGTACTTTCGCCGGGGAGCGATCACTTCTCTCCAGTTCGAGAAACGAGAATAACTCCCCAGAAAGAATACAGGAGCCCAGTGGCGTAGAGAAGGGAGGGGCTCGGGGGGGCCGAGCCCCCCCCACCCCGAAATGGTTCTAAAATATGATGTTCCGCGTATTTCATACTAAAGAAGTTTTTCATATGACGTTGTTTTTTGTTCGTCGTTTTACATTTCATAAATAAAATGTTAAATAGTCCGTACTAGTAGATTTTTTTGTTCGAGCCTCCCCCCCCCCCCGAAACAAGTTTCTATCTACGCCACTGCAGGAGCCCATGATAATCTTATAGCTAAGATGAGGTTATGTGATCCAGAGAGACATTTAATTACCTACAAATGTCTTCCCAGCAATTTGATAATTTGTTATCATTAGTTGGATTGTTCTATCCCTGCAAAACATCCATGAATTTTACATTGCATTTCATTCAGCTCCTGTTTGCATTTACAACAAATCTGAAAATTCACAGATATTACCCCAATTCTGTAACTCATAACAACATTGCTAAGTTAACAATATTGTTAAGTGAGATATTTTGACCAATCAGTACATAGAAATCCGTTGTATCTAAGCCCTGATTGGTCAAAATATCTCACTTAACAATATTGTTAACTTAGCAATATTGTTATGAGTTACAGAATTGGGGTGATTGAGTTCTTCCGCTCGATCTTTGCAGTTACGTCAGAAAATTACCGACTCAAAATGACAAATTTATAAATTCTATCATTGTTTTAACATACGTATTAGATAAGGATAAAAGAATATGTTGATTTCGTTTCTCGAATTGGGAAAGTGTGACGTAACTGCAAAGATCGAGCAGAAGAACTGTATGTATGTAAATACTAAATAAGATAATACAGTCTTTTTCTTTTGGTTTTCCCCTTTTGTCAATTATGTTTCCGAATTTGTCAAATGACTTTCCAATCCGCAAGCCTACTATACTTTGAACGGATTGGAAAGTCATTTTGTAATAAAATAAAAAAACTTTTGGCGGATTTCACAAACGTTACTTAAATTTAATCATCCGTTAAGAGTAAACGTTGCTATGGTTACATGTGTTGAAGGTATAGGAATGATTATTCTTAATCGATGATTAAATTTAAGTGACGTTTGTGAAATCCAGCATTTGTTTACTACTTTATGTTCGAACATGTTTTTTTTATTCGTCTTCAAATAAATACATACTCTTCACAACCAAGTTCTATACGTAACTGTCCTAGTCATCTAATTTTTTCCTTTGTTCGACGGCGCGCTCGTCTTAGACGCTGAATCAGCACCGGATGTGCCGTGGAGACATTCAACGAAATGCAATGAAATGTAATTCCATTACACCTCTCTCGTAGCGAAGGAAAAATTTAGATGTTTTAAAATTTAAATTTTTCCAAAAAAAAAATATCTACTAATGCATCCTTATAATCTAAGCAAAATTTCTTAACCTAAGTATAACTACATTAAATTGATAATGAAATAAATTTCTTAACCTGCTTTTTGTAATTTCTTAACCTACTTTTTGTAATTTCTTAA
The DNA here is from genome assembly GCA_033060865.1 of Dorcus hopei. NCBI lineage: Eukaryota > Metazoa > Arthropoda > Insecta > Coleoptera > Lucanidae > Dorcus > Dorcus hopei. The sequence continues at coordinate 19,896,542 of CM065424.1, read as the reverse complement.
CCTACTTTTTGTACGTACAAAATATTAACTTATCTATGACATGACACCTTCCTCTCTTTTTTTTCTCTTCTATTTATGGTATTTTTTCACTCTATTCTTATGCACTTTCACCATTTTATTTTTTATTTTCAGAGTTATATTTGGTGGTTCCACACTTATAACTTTAAATGGTCCCTGATATAACGGTTCAAGTTTATTATTTGTTTCACTTTTTAATAATACCTTATCATTAAACTTATAGCTAACATTATTATTAAATTTTTTATCTAACAAATGTTTTCTTTTCATCTTAGATTCAATCAGATTATTTTTCGCGTCTTGCCAAGCAGATTGCAATCTGAATTTTAATTCATGAGGATAATTTTTAAAATTATATATTGGATCTATGTTATTCGTTATATTACTCGGCAGATTACACTTTTTTCCAAAAACTAACTCATACGGTGAGTATTTTGTTTCTGTGTGTACACTGTTATTAAATGAAAAACACCAAAACGGCACCCATGAACTCCAGGTATAAGGGAATTTAGCTGTTTGAATACGCAAATAAGCTCCAAGGTGCTTATGTGTATTTTCTAAAGAACCTAGTGTTTGATGATGATATGCAGTGCTATTAATTTGTTTAATACCCAAAATTTTAGCCGATTCTTTAAAAATCTGCGCCAAAAATTCTGTACCTTGGTCAGAAACTATCTCATTTGGTATTCCAAATTTTAAAATAAAATTGTTAACAAATGATTTAGCTACTGTTTTTGCTTCTTTGTCCTTAATAGAATATCCCTCTACAAATTTCGTAAGTTCACACTGAACTGTTAAGATGTATCTGTTATCATCATTACCTTGGTTTAACGGTCCTACAAGATCTAAATAAATTTTTTGAAATGCCAAAGAAGCTGTGGTGGTGATTGCTAACGGTTCTATATGAGGCCTCGAATATTTATATCGTTGGCAATCATCACATTTGGTTACAAATTTATTAACATTCTCTTTTAAGTTTTCCCAAAAATAGTGTTTTTTAATATTAGCGTACATACGGTTAACACCTGCATGTCCTCCTGTATGAAGAAGGTGAAATTCATTTAATATTAATTGACGTGTTTGTTTACAGTCGATTCTTTTTGGTTTAGTTATAACGCAAATTTTAATATTATAATCTCGGAGCAAACGAAGCTCTCTCGATAAACGGGCAATTAAACTTTCATTTTCTTTACATTTGAAAATACACATTTGTAGAATTCCATACTTTTTGCATATATTCTGCAAACATCTCAACTCTGCGTCTAGGGCAAGTGTTGATCGATAATGTTGCTTAATAAAAATTATTTGTTTCTTTGTATCATAAAAAATATTACCCGATTTTATCAAATCTCTACTGCAAACATTTTTTATATCAATATTCCGTATCTGCCTGAATTCTACAGAATCCAAAGGTTTTTTCAATAATTCAACTATTCCTGGATGGTCATTGGCATCCTTGTCCTTATCGTAAAGTTTGGTTTGCAATGCTGGATTTTGTTGCAAATTTTGTTTTGTGTGAGATCTAGTAACTACACAGCAAAAAATATGAGTCGTGTAAAATGTGTAGTGTACCTGGTAAAAATTTTAGATGAAATTTCTAGAGTACAGCAAACACTATTTTTTACACTACTATAAAATGTAAAAATTATTTTCTCTAATTTCTCTCTGCCTTCAAAGTTACTCTAATTGCCGTAGAAAAAATAATCTATTTACAAAATTAATCTAAATATTCACTACAAAGTATTAAATTCTTATAAATCTGTATGAAAGATTTACCAATAGAGATAACTAATTTATCTATTAGTTCTCTAACACAGAGTGAATTTATCTCTAAAAGGATGTCTTTGGAAGATGATGGGGGGTATGCGTCATGATACGAGTTGTTAAGCCTCAAGTACACGGGGCGAGTTTACAAGCTACAAGCCGGCTTTTTCACAAGCAGCTCGTAAACTAGTCCAGTGTACTCGATGCACTCGCTCCGTTAGCCGCTTGTAAAAACGCTCTGGAAAAAGTTGAACTGCCGGCGACTTTACACGCCACTCGCCGGCTTTTGAGCGAGCTAGCTTGCAAACTAGCCACGTGTACTCACAGTAGCTTGTGCACAAGGGGCTAGTAGCATTGGTTTCCACACGCCAGCTAGTTGGCTACTGAGCAAGTGGGAGATTTTGTGTGTACTCGATTACTAGCGCACTCGCCGATTCGCCGGCTTTTTACAAGCCGGCTTGTAGCTTGTAAACTCGCCCCGTGTACTTGAGGCTTTAGATACACGCAGTGTGGTTGCACGTAGCAAGACCGTGGGGTGAAATTAACGCTGTAATTTCCCAGGTAAGTGATTGATATTCTTAAAATATTGTGTGTAATATGATAATTTGAATCTGCGTAATAGAACTGAACTGAATTATTCGTTGTTAAGTATTTATTTCCGTTAAATCTTAGGTCCAGTTTTTCAGTGCATGGTTAACCATGATTTTCGTTATTACTATTGGTTATTACTAGGCCACGGGATAAATGTACGAATTCGCCTCACTACTGAACGAGAAACAGCCCAGCGGCGTGTGATGTCGTGTTCCTGAGCGCCATGCTGCCGCTAAGGCGGTATTAGTTTCATATTTTTGCCCGTAACGAACCTGACTGCGAGTCGTCTGTTTGGAGGGGCAACATTCGTGATGTTTCATACGAATTCCCCGTGCCTTGGTTGTTACATTAACATAAATATTTTATATTATTATAGATGTTCTTATATTTAATGTTAAATAAACAATTTTTCTTCTAAGCAGGTATTTTATTTCTTATGTTTCCTATCTAAATAGATACGTAATTTTCCGAAACGTTACAATGTTTTTACTCTAAATAGAGAAGATTTTATTCTCTGGTATATCTACACTACATACGAGGCAAATTTTATCCGGTTACTATAATAAATTCACTCTTAACTAAGTAAAATTTATACTCTCAAAGAGAGGATTTTATACCAATATAGAGTACGTCTACACTAAATACGAGAAAAAATTTACTAGGATACTATAATAAATTCACTCTTTACTGTATAAAACTTTAATATTTTAGATGTAATATTTACACTAAACAAGAGCTGAAATTGTACACTGCGGTTATTAAAACGAACTCTACGGTTTCATAAATTGGACCGAGTAAATATTTAACTCTAAACTGATTGGACTTAAACACACCGGTTTTAGTGTTTAAATTTTTCACTAATTTTTTACTGTGTATAAAAATATTAGTAGACATCTCTTTAAGATCTTTTAAGTCTATTTGAATTCTTGATAAGGCATCGGCTGCCGTATTTTCTTTACTTTTTATATAAGTAACTGTAAAATCAAATTCTTCAAGTAAAAGTCTAAATTTTGTTAATCTAGATGAAGGATTGTTCATACCAAATAAATATACTAAAGGTCTGTGATCATTAAAAATCTTAAATTTACGTCCATAAAGGTAAGGTCGGAAATGTTTTATTGCCCAAACAATTGCTAGGAGTTCTTTTTCAATTGTAGCATAATTTATTTCAGCCTTATTCAATGCTCTATAGTGGCGTATGCAATTGGTTTCTCGTTCGAATTTGAAAGAACGACACCTATTGCGTAACCAGAGGCATCAGTTTTCAAAATAAATTCATTTTCTGTTAAAAAATTTGGATACTGCAAAATGGGTGGGCTAATTAAAGAATTTTTTAAAGATTCAAAAGAATTTTGGCAATGTTTATCCCAGTGAAATTGAACAGATTTCCGACTTAAAGGGTATGCAATCTGTGCAAAATTTGGTATAAATTTACGATAATAATTTGCAAAAGCAACAAATCGTTTAGTTTCATCTGCATTTGTGGGAACTGGATAATTTTGAACTGCAGAAATTTTTTCTGGATCGGGAGAAATGCCTTCCGAAGAAATAATATGACTTAAGTATAAAATCTCTTTTTTCAAAAATTGACATTTTGTGGGATTTAATTTTAAATTAACATCTCGTAATCTGTTAAGAATTTTTATTAAATTTTGATTATGATTTTGTAAACTGTTTCCAAATACAATAAGATCATCAAGATATACGAAACATGATTGGAAATTCAATCCGGACATTGCGATAGTCATGACCCTTGAAAAAGAACTAGGGCTAGTATTCAGACCCATTGGTAAACGAGTCATTTGAAATTGACCTTCATTAGTAGTAAATGCTGTACATTTTCTACTCGATGGTTCTAATTCAACTTGGTAATATCCTTGAGAAAGGTCTAGATGTGAGAAATAAAAGCACCTGCTAGCGAATCCAAAATTTCTGTAATGTTAGGGAAAGGAAAACGATCATCTTCAATGTTTTTATTTAATAGCCTGTAATCAACAACGACTCTCCATTTTTTGCTACCATTACAGTCGGTTTTCTTTGGAACAATTAATAAAGGAGCTGACCAATTTGATTTACTCTCTTCAATAATACCGTCCTTTAATATTTTATTTATTTGTTTATTTATTTCGGATTTTTGAGCTTGAGGTAACCGATACGGTTTAACGTAGACTGGTTTTACATCGCTTTTTAATTTAATAGTTTCTTGAATGATATTCGTTACTGTTACTGGATCATTCTCTAAAAGGAAAACGTCAGCATATTTTGCACAAATTTTTTGAATTGAGTCTTTTTCTTCTTTATTTAAATGTTTGACATTAATTAAATCTAATACATTATTTACTCTATCAAGCGAAATTTGATTGCTATCAAAATTATATAATTCGAAATTTGCTAGTTGTACTGTGCTAGGTTTAAAATTCCTAATCTTAATTTCTTTATCGTTAATATTAAGTATACGAACTGGATCTCGGTCTCGCGATAATTCCTGCGGTGTAAACGCCTTCAGAGATTTCAGTTGGTAACACAACACAATCTTGGTTATTATCAACTCAAAAATGTTTAATAATTTCGCAACGCGGGGGAATTGTAGTACAAATATCATATTTACATTCCAAAGGAGTTGTGCATTTACTTTTGTTGTTCCAAAACGTGAATAAAAATTTTTCAAAATCGATAACAGCATTGTGTTTTGTAAAGAAATCTGATCCAATAATTCTATTTAAATCACATCTAAAATCTTTTACAACATGAAATTCATGGTTAATTTTATTGTCTTCTGAATGCAAAGATAAATAATCTGATCCAATTGATTTTGTTGATCCCGCAATACCATTAATAGTTAATTGCCTGGAGGTATCGATTAATTCATTAGGTTTTAAAATTTTTGAAAAAATTATACTGACACTTGCACCTGTATCCAAAAGAAATAATAATTCAGTGTCTTCGTATTTCAGTTTGATGTAATTCATACCATTCAAACTCAAAATTACATTTTCCGCAGTTTTAGTCTCGAAAAAACCTGTTTTCGTTAGGCGAAGTTTCTACTGGCTCCATGCAAAACGCATTGCCGCGATTTACCGCGCGTCCTCGATTATTTGTTCGGACCCGGATGGTTCTTTGTGGTGACCGTATTTGTCCGCGAGGTTGACTAAAATTATGTGGACGGTTAATACCATAATTACTATTGCCTGAATGAGAATTAGGAGAAGGTATGAAATTTTGGGGTGTTCTGACATATTGTTGAAAATTTGGATTCCGATTATGGGGTGATCTGTTAGAATTCATTCTAGAACTCCGAAATCTGTTAGAATACCTGCGGTTATTGAAATAAAAAACATTAGAGGTCGAGGGTTTATTCCTGTCTTAATCTATTGCCACACTAATAGCTTCTTTTAATGTGGTGACATTTCTCGATTTAATGATAGTTCTTAGATCATGATTTCTGATACCATTACAAAAAGAATTTATAGCAATTTTTTCGTTCACCGGCCGCAATGAAACTAATAAGTTTTCATCAGTTCCTGCTTGAGCCAACGTTAAATCGCTAAGGAGTTGCTCAATTTCGCTACCAAACTCATCAATTGACTTGTTTAATTGTCGCGATTGATGTAATTGATTTGAAAGAGTTGTGGCTGATTTTCTCGTAATAAAATTTTGTCTAATATCTGTCACAAGTGCATCTACGGTATCATATTTTTTATTCAAACGAATTTTAGCATTTTCAGAGAGGCGAGTTTTTAAAACATAATTTATTAAATGCTTAATACTGCCTGGTTCTAACAATTCTGCGTATAATATGATTGAATCTATTAATTTTTTAATAGTGTGCTCAGTTCCATCCATAGATGGTAATAAACTACCAGCAGTTTTTAAATTGAATTGTTCTGACATTTTGGAATGAATTTTTAATCTATTCTGAAGAATACAACGAATTTCATTAATAACACTATTAATTCTTTCAATATAACCCTTAGCTTCACGAGTTACATCAATATTTGCTATATCCTTGCCAAATTCTACTTTTAAGTTGCTTAATCTAACTGAAAATTGATCTAAATCTACTAATCTTTTCTGAGTTAACTCTAAATTTTCTCGTCTATCTTTATTATCCTTAACCCTATTAGCCTCAAATAATTGAAGCTCATCGTAAAATGCCTTAAACTTAACTAGTATACTCATTTATAAAAGAAACTAATATAAGTGAAGAGTATGTTTAAACTGACCTTAGTTCATTGAATGATTTACGCATTTTGTTGCACCATTCACACACAATCACCTGTAACGGCGAGGTGGTCCCGACTCTTGTAAATTTCCTTCCTGATTTTCTTCATCCATGCTTTCTTACATCGACGCCAAATGAATAACGCAATCGTGACGACTACCAAAAATAATACTGCTACGCCTGCTAATTCCCAGAGGGTGAATTGTACCTTAGTCTCATCCACTTTTGTAGACCGCCACTGCTGCCAGCTTGTGCGATGATTATATCCTTTTCTTTTTTAGACTGACTACTACCCATGGTGGAAAACCATAAGATAACTTCTTGCACTTTACACTTCACTAATACTTAAGGATGGCAGGATCGCCATGTAATAAAAAAAAAAAACTTCTTTGCTACTTTATGTTCGACCATGTTTTTTTATTCGTCTTCAAAAATATACACTCTTCACAACCAAGTTCTATACCAAACTGTCCTAATCATCTAATTTTTTCCTTTGTTCGATGGCGCGCTCGTCTTAGACGCTGAATTAGCACCGGATGCGCCGTGGAGACATTGAACGGAAAGCAATGACAATTTGACAAATTAGGAAACACATTTGCCAAAAGGGGAAAACCAAAAGAAAAAGGCTGTAAATTAATAGAATTACTATAGGACCATATTAAATTTATTTTACTTATTTTATATACAGTGTCTTTCAAAAAGTGTGCACAGAGTTTCGGAACGCATTGAAATAATCACTCAGAACCAAATGAAATAATCGAGAAATAAGAACCAATTTAATGCTTTCCAATTCATATTATTTTGGCGGCCACTTTAATCCAACCAGTATTCAGAATTTCCTAATGTAGTGTGTATAAAGAGTGGTTCACAATAAATTGTGATTTTTTTTAATTTTTGAGATAGAAGGCTGTAATTCATATTTAGCTATAACTTTTTAATATGAACAACTTATTCTTATGACATTTTGCTGTATCTTGTAAAATAAGGGTACTTTACTCTTAAGCCATCTTCATTTGTCGGTGTCCACGCTGTATACCGTTCAAGATAAATTTCATCTGACATTTTCCAATTTGACTTTAAGGGATGCAGAAGCATTCTGCGTCAATAAATTTTTATAAAAACCGATAATAAAAAAATTCCCATTTGTAGCACACTTTTTGAAAGACAGTGTACATATGTATATCATTCTTTCAACATACTAGAAGCACAATGTAAACCACAGTATATGTAAACCGTCAACGTACCCAACTTTCTCTACAGGACACAGGTACACATTTTCGCACCAAACGAAAAAGAACGCTGCGATGATAAACAAGGAAAGGAACAAAAAACCGCCGCGCGCCGCAAAAAATTAAAGTTGAGTTAACTTTCAGGGGTGCGTTCATAAAGTCCATGGAGTTAACTCGAAGTTAACTCTATTAACTCTAAACCGTTCATAAATTGCCCGAGTTAATAGAGTAAACTCTACTCACAGCGTTCATATTCGAAGTTAAAATTACTCAAAGTTAACTTTTTCAACTCACCTCTGAGAAGTAGGTAAACTTTACTCGACATGTGCAATGAAAGAAAATTCAAAGTAAGTTAACTAATAGCGTTTTCGATTGACCGCACTAGTGCGCACTCAGAATATCTTCATCTCGTGTTATTACATGAGATTAAAAGAAGATGCAAATACACTGAGTGCAACCGGTGCAAGTGAATCGAAAACGGTATAACACTACTAAAAGTAAATGATACCATTGATACCAATGAATTCGATGCGAATTGTTATTACATAAGAGAGTCATGTTTTCTTCTTCATCATCAGTACCCTCTTGTAATAATAATTATTAAATCTTATTATATATACTTATATCATAATGCTGTGGTCTTCTTCCGGGTATTCCTCCGCGTAGGGTTCTCAAAAGAATACCCGGAGAAGACCACAGCATACAACACCCGCGGAAATCTACGTCGTAACATATATCATAATATGTAAATACGTGCCATAACATTTTGCACAACATTTGTGATAGAGTAGGTATGCTATAACAGTTGCTTTTAACAATTTATATAATTTATTCCAAACAGTTAGGTTAAGAGTGTATGTATGTTTAACTCTTATCGTTCAGAAACGTGTTTGTAATATTAAAACTTCACAGAGTAATTCGTAATAACTCAACATTAACTCTACTCGGAGTAAACTTCCTGAACGCACTCCAGCGGTGTGAATAATTTATGGCGCCAACGGTTTATTTCAGTGCTATCTGCAGAGGTACGGGAAACAACAAATAAAGCGTAGAACTGTACCGACATCGAATCTTCCATGTAGTTATAACGAGTGATCAATATCTTTTCTAATCAAGTGACCTATGGAAATAAAATCGTGTGTCTTTGATTAGTTCGTTATAATGCCATTTGAATTATTTATATTGCATTCCTATACAAAATCTAGCTGGTGTTTTATGTATTATATTTTTTTAAATAAATTTGGACATCAAATCCCAAGTTCACATTTCCCAGAAAAAGAAGCACGCGCCAAGAGCAACGAAAAATTGGTTCATGGAAGCTGCGTAAAATGTCCGCCGTTCTTTTATAAACACAAGTGAATTCTGCGTTTTAAATCGTTAATAACATTCGCCAGGATTACTGGATTGCTATTTAACTATTCGCAATGTAACAATAAGCTCTTATGAACAAAGATTTCTGTTAATGCATTAAACTTACTGACAGTTATAAGTAGGTAGTCTAAAATAAAATCAGTTTTTTATGCGCGTTAGTCGACCAAGCGGAGACGGCATATCTCTTCCGCGAGCTTTGATGCAGTAACGCATTGTTCGGTTCCGTGCACTCGCAGCATCGTCGGGCTCGCCCACTACTATCTATAGCATTGTATACTGCTTACGACCCCACTCTTGCCAAGCGTACGCTCGTGATAAATCAAACTGATTGAAAACAAGACTCTCTAGTTATAAGTAATTGAAATGGGAATGACATATGAAAAAAATGAATTAATCAAAGACATACGATTTTCTTTCCATAGGTCACTTGATTAGAAAAGGTATTGATCACGCGTTATTATGTAAAGAGTTTATAATAAAAGTTTATTTGAAATATACAATACAGGCAAGTCAAACGACAGTATTAATTAAATTCACTTACGTAGAATAAACACTGAATATTAGTGAAATTCTCAAAATTACAGAGAATTTTAGAAAAAGCACAGTGGCGGAACTTCAAATTTTTGGCTCCCCCGCAAATATTATTCGGGCTCCTACTACGCGACGTTGAAACGATACGATACTGCTATTCTCTCTTTTCATGGTGCATTTAATTTTTATTGTATTACATTGATAATCTAAAAATAGAATAAAGAAAATACACACAGAAGATTTGGGCCCTTTATAACTCTGGCTCCCCTGCGTTGCGGGGTCTGGCGCATTGTAGTTCCGCCACTGAAAAAGCACTCGAGTCAATCGATCATTAGTGTCATAACCACGGTTAGGCGGATCAGATTCCGCTCGCGCTGGCAGGAGCGTCACATCTAACTGCACTGGAGACGGGAATAGCAAATAATCGCATGCATAATTTGCAATAGCAAAGAACGTTTAAGCTAGATTTACATTCAATTTCGTGCCAGCATTAATTCGTAACACGAAAGTTTGACGTGCGCTTTCTTATGATACTATTTACATTGGCCAATGTAAATGGTATCATAAGAAAGCACACGTCAAACTTTCGTGTTACGAATTCGTGCTGGCACAATATTGAATGTAAATGTAACCTTAATGTTTAATTTAATTTATTTAATTTTTAATTCGAAAATACGATATTTAGTTTAAATTTAGGTAACAATTTCTTACGCGATGAAATTAAAATTTCGTCCGACGCTTATGGAAAAATGAGTCAGCGCAATGATAGTACATAAACATTTACAGTGTAAGCGGCAACCCAGGCGGACCGTTGCAAGCGGAATCTCATCCGCCTAACCGTGGTCATAACAAATGTCAGACTTCGAGATCCGCGTACTTCCTGTTCCTCATTTTAGATGACTCCTCATTGGTTGACTAATGTGCATCCGTTTTAGCGTGTCACCTGTATTTGCACCGTGGCAGGAACATCAGGAAGGTGACGATCACAGTCATGCGCAAGTATGCGCAAGCACAATGAAAATTCGTTCCAAAAAATTGCCTAGATTTAGGGTTCTATTATGTGCTGAAAGGCACTACTCAAACTGAATCCTGACTAACCTAACATGGCGTTTTCGGTTGAGATCAGTCCTAATCCGCTCTAGTGCAGCACCCATCCAGATCAGTTCATGACAGAATTGCTCTTGATCGGATTGAATGTGCTCCGTTGAACGATGATTGATCCGTTCCACAGATACTTTCAAATTGTTACGTTGGTGTTGGTAGTAAATATAATTAATATCTATCGTAAATAAATGAAAACTCACATTAAATAAGCCTTACCATAAATCTTTAACCCTTAAATACTAATAACTGACTTCGAGGAGGTATTATTTGAACTCCACCTGACCTGTCCCTAATTAAAACTTGATTAAACAGTTCCCTCTCTTCAGAATCAGAAGTGCTACTGTTTTCCAATACTTCAAGAAACCATTGCATTACGACAATTAGTTTATTTTTTTCATCATAAATAATTTAAAACATTACAAGCACCATACGCATCCCCTCCAAGAATGCTCTGCTCTTTTGCACCGTCTCTCGACACGGTGTAAAAATTTTGCTCTGTTTCAGTGCAATCCAGTTCAATCGAATCCGCCAATTTTTGATCCCTAAAAGAGCAACAGCCATCGGAATACGCTACCGCAAGTGCTCGCTCTATATGCGCATGTGCAATTTGATCTGGAGGTGCTTGGAGCAGTCAATCGAAAGCGCCATTAGTTTTTATTTTATTTTAGGTAGGTATAATTGTTTAAAAATGAGATGTATTTTTTAGTCTTTTAGCTTCTCTTTATATCAGGTGTAAATAATAATATATAACTTCAAAAATCGATTTTCTCATAATTCATTCTAACACTTGTCCTAGACACAGTCGCATCCTTACAGTACTCCTTACTCTGCACCACATTGACGATATCCGGCTTCGCTTTCCCCAGCAATTGCGCTTTTATAATGTCGATTTTTCTCGCAGTTACAAGAGGACCGGGCGGAGCGAAGATGTTGAATGGTGGGCCGCATTGGCCCCACACACTTTCGACCAAAGTGAAATTGTCCAGAGAATTGTTTCTATCCGATTTAGAAGCGTCGACGAAACATATGTTGCCGAAAGAACTTTCGCAGGTACAACTCATGGATTTCGTCGATGAATTTAAAGTTTGCTCCGTTGTAGACATTCTTTTTTAGAAAACACTTAAAATTTTCAATCTATTAAAAAATCAAATGTCAAATATAAGATTAAATGTTGGTAACTATGGCAACAATGAAAATTACAGAGGGAGCCACGTTACTGGCGAAATTTTTTTCAAACGCGACTGGAGCACTTGCAAGTTTACTACATTTACAGCGTTTTCGATTCATCTGCACCCAGTGTTGCCAACAACACGGTAAATACCGTGTTTGCACGGTATTTAAGTTGATTACACGGTATACGGTATGCAAGGTGAAAAACACGGTAATGTATCTCCAAATAAGTTGATAATGGGTACAAAATGTTTGCTTATATTATTTTACTTGAAGTTGATATGTAGTATTTTTTGGTACTTTAAGATGCGAATTTGCGCGGCGGGCCGTCTCTATAGTCTATATCTCTTATAACCTCATGTTTTACGGTCTGTGGTCTGTACCTTGTAATTGAGAACTAAGAATTGCTGAGAATGAGACGTTGAGAGAAGGAGAAGAGAAAGTGTTGCCCAATAAGTCTGTAATATTTATTTTGAAGTAAATAAAATGGAAGGTAACTGTAAACGTTATTTACTAGATACTTCACGCTAATAATAATAATAACGAAGTTTTAAATCAAAAGGAAGACGACTTTTATTACGGTTAGAATTTCAAAAAGTTAATTTTTTAAAATGCATTTTTGAAACGTTAAAAAAAGTTCCGTTTTTATTTTGTACGTATATTTTATTTTTTGTTTTGTTTAGAGATATTTTGAATTATTGTTTGTTTTTAGGAAAATTTCAATAAATGTACTATTTTTTAGTACTACCTCTTATTTAAACGTGTTATTTGGGTAACACGACCTTATTATTTGATAACACGATAATTTCCCCTCAGCGACACGGCAATGTGGTTTACTAGGGTTGGCAACACTGCCTGCACAGGTTGCACCACAGAACACAACATAAAGAGAACGCAAATCCCTATACTAGTAACTGTTGCTAAAATAGCTTGCGCCATCTCTTAATTTTGGCGGGTACTAAAACTAAAAAACCGCGGGAATTTTAAATAAGAGCGTAGTAGCATGTAGCCATTTTATTCGCTATTAGCCAGCTAGTTAAAATCAAAAATAGCTATATTTCAACTACCTTTAAGTGTGAAATTAATAGCTACATTTGATTATAACCAAAAGCTAACTAATTTAATTATATCCTAGCTATCTATGTATGACTGAGGCGGGGAGAGGATTTATTCAGGAATTTATATTTTGCAATTCAAATGGACACCACTTAAAGTAAGATATTTCACATAATAATACTAAAGGTATTGCTTAGATATCATACACTGAGAAAAATAATTCTTCGTAGTTAATGAATATGTTTTAATTTAAAGAAACTGTTTCTTCCAATAGTAGCAAAGATATGTTTCCATCGGGACAAAATGTTATTTTCATGTGAAGATTCTTTTTTCTCAGTGTACTTACAACTCGTCCGTTATGAAAATAATAAATAGACAAAGGCAAATAACTAAAATATAAAGGAAGCATATGAATTGTTTAAATTGCAATTCAACCACAGGTAAACCTTACAGTAGAGCAATATTGAGTTTGTCGGTGATACAAATAGGTTTGCCAGATTTTCCCAATTTTGCCACTCTTTAAAAGTTTGCCGTCCCGTGCGATTGCACGTTTTGCACTGCCTGTAGCGCCGGCCCTGATAATGACATATTCCCTTTCAACTTTTTAAGTACTGACCATTTGTGGACATAGGGTTCCTAATAAATGTCTTTTTTTCCTTTAACTCGAGAATGTTTCGCTTTGGATGTTGAAGTTTCACCTATAAAATCCATTGATTTTGTAGACAAGTAATACATAACATAACCGAACTGAATACTTACATCTTAATGAAGAAGTGGGTGTTTTCAAAGGTAAATAAGGTGGTTGCCACTAAATATAAGAATGTCTTGTTGTGATATTAGGAATTTCTGTAAATAACACATATTTTTCAACATTGCACTGCAACTTTTGCTGATTGCTTTGATTATAGTTTTCTTTTCAGTTCTAATACCTAACTACTTTCAGCTTTCGTTTTTTTTTTCTTAGGAAATAACTCAATGATTTGGGAACTAATATAAGAATAACTTCAGAATATGCAGACAAACTAGTATAATCAAACTGATATGATAAAGTATGATTACATCATTATCTGAGAACCTAAAACTCACCTTGTGATGTAGACGGCATATCGTTAGCCTCCATAGGCAGCATTTCATTTTGTAGCATTCCTAAAACACAACACTATAAACTATTTATAATACATGAACTACTAACAATCTTTACTTAATTCGTTTCTTGATGGTTTAAAAGGCGTAATTCGTTTTCTTGGTGAAGTATTTTCAGCTGTCCAAAAATGAACATAAGGCGGTATTTCAGGAAGTAAGTCAATAATCATTAATGGTGTATCAGATATGTTAGTTGGTAAATCAATATTTTCCGAAACACTTTCAACTGGTGCAGGTATATCGCTAAAATATTTATGGATTCTGTACGTGTTATTAACTTATTAATATAATAGCTTTGTTCCTACACAGTTCTAAATCAGTTCGGAACTCATGCGCTCTTGCTAAATATACAGCATTTTTAGTAAGAGCGCATGACCGGTAGCAAGAGGGCATGAGCAGTACAGTTCCGAACTGATTTAGAACTGTGTAGGAACAAAGCTAATGTCATAAGTAGAATCTCTAGAATTTATAATCACTTACCAGGTAGATTCAAAGTTGGGTAAACATCCTTCGATAACTTATTATTCGGTCCACAGAATTTATTTTCAAAATGTTTGTGGCAAATTCTGTTTGTTATATACACTTCTTCGGGACCCTTTTCCATTAATTTAATGTCACCTGTAGCCCTTAACCACATTTGAAAACGTTTGATATTTTTTTTAGGATTTGGGAAACCAAGCATAGGTAATATTGCATCACCACAATTTACTACTGCTCACTTTCTTCGGCTCATCTTTCTAAAAAGTTCCTAACAAAATAATTTGTAGTATTTAAACAAATTTGTAATAATTATTTTTTGGAAAACTTTTAAAATACTCCAAATAACTGCGATTATTACAAACTATGTTAAAAAGTTTGAACTTCAAATACATATAGCTACCATGAGTTTTTTTTAACTTTGAACATACTATGTAAATATTACTATGTTCAGTTTAAAAAAAATATCCTGTAATGCACTGACATGTGTTCTTCTAAACTGAATAGGAATATTTACAATATGTATGTTCAGAGATATAAAAAACTCACGGTATAACTTAGTATTCTTTCGAAATATTCGACTCTTACCTGTATGAACTTGGTACAACCTTCTATTACACACAAACACAAGTCTGTATTTTTTAATGCTTATAACTACGCACAAAATTAATCACTTTTCAAATTTCAAATGATTCTTACAAAAATAAAATTTATTCACAGTAATTTCTTCTAAGGTCTCCCACAGAACACAGAAATGACCTTAAACTGCAAATAAATACACAACGTTGTTTCGTAAGCCTATTCTTAAGCTTATTCTTAAGTACTTTTACGTTGCTGTCAATCAATTCGAAGTTTTCGAAATTATTTGTGTCAATTCATAAAGTAGGTATCTGTAAATTTGTTAAAATATAACCTATTTTTCAATTTATCGCGGTTGTTACAGCGCCATCTTTTAGAATTGGCGGGCTTTACTAAGACTACATATCGTTCATCTGGGTTTGACCCCCATGGGTTGCACCATGGGGGTCAAACCCAGATGAACGATATGTAGTCATGGCCAACTCCATTAACATTCACTGACGTGTATGTATGGCCGTTTCAATTCGACTTTTAAAAATTTTGACGGTACTCCACTCAGCGCCTCTTGTGAGTTTTTAAGTAATTGCAGTTGCTATTAAGTTACTGTCAGTAGTTCTGTAGTATCTTTAATAGAGAGCGCTGAGGGGAGTACTCCACGGCATGCTTTCCGGAACCGATTTTTAGGCGAATTGACACGGCCATACATACACGTCAGTGAATGTAATGTTGCTGGCCATGATGTAGTCTTAGTAAAGCCCGCCAATTCTAAAAGATGGCGCTGTAACAACCGCGATAAATTGAAAAATAGGTTATATTTTAACAAATTTACAGATACCTACTTTATGAATTGAGAGAAATAATTTCGAAAACCCGAGCTGATTGACAGCGACGTAAAAGTACTTAAAAAATAGGCTTAAGAAACAACGTTGTGTATTTATTTGCAGTTTAAGGTCATTTCTGTGTTCTGTGGGAGACTTTAGATGAAGAAGTTACTGTGAATAAACTTTATTTTTGTGAGAATCATTTGAAATTTGAAAAGTGAAAAATTTTGTGCGTAGTTATATCATTAAAAAATACAGAGTTGTATTTGTGTGTAATAGAAGGTTGTACCAAGTTCATACAGGTAAGAGTCGAATATTTCGAAAGAATACTAAGATATACTGTGAGTTCTTTATATCTCTGAACATACATATTAGTTGTCTTTTATTTGCAGCTTTGGTCAGTTCACTTTGAGTTAAAGTGAACTGATCTAACTGATCCGCTTTAGTTACAAATAAAACATTCCAAAGTCCTAGTCGTCAAAATTATATTTTCATTCAAACGAAGAAGTCATTTTTAAAAAGTATTTCACAAAAAGAATTAAGTACATGAATAATGACAGTTTTATTAAGTATTTGCATGAGAGATTGTTTAACGTTAGCTGCAATATCGTATCCCCTCCTAAACTGAACCAACTGATCTTTATATCCGGTAGGTGCAGCATCGGTAAGGGGGAAGTGATCTGGGTCACTTTGGATTAGATCACTTCGACAAATAAAATAGACAAACCTAATGAAAATGTGATCCTGGGTAAAAGTGAACTGATCTCCGTTGCAAATAAAAGACAACTATTGTAAATATCCTTATGTTCATTATAATATTTACATAGTATGTTCAAAGTTAAAAAAAAACTCATGGCATATGTATTCAGAAGTTCAGACTTTTTAACATAGTTTGTAATAATTGTTTTCGGACAATTTTTAAATCATTTGAAATAAGTAGGTATTACCTACGTTGTTGTGCTGCATATACAGTCAATGCAAGTTATTTGGAGTATTTTAAAAGTTTTCCAAAAAGTAATTATTACAAATTTGTTTAAATACTAGAAATTAGTTTGTTAGGAACTTTTTAGAAAGATGAGCCGAAGAAAGTGTGCAGTTGTGAATTGTGGTAACGCAATATTACCTATGCATGGTTTCCCAAAACCTAAAAAAAAATATGAAACGTTTCCAAATATGGTTAAGGGCTACAGGTGACATTAAATTAAAGGAAAAGGGTCCCGAAGAAGTGTACATAACAAACAGAATTTGCCACAAACATTTTGAAAATAAATTATATGGACCGAATAACAAATTATCGAAGGATGCTTATCCAACTTTGAATCTACCTGGTAAGTGATTATAAATTCTAAGGCATGTTAAGCAGATTCTACTTGTGACATTATATTAATAAGTTAATAATACCTACAGAACCCATAAATATTTTAGCAATATACCTGCACCAGTTGAAAGTGTTTAGGGAAAATAATAGCTGCGTTTTATTGTGCACTACCGGTGGCAAAAGTATACGCCAGTAGATGCGTTACAATAAAACGGTAATAGTTAAGCTTTAACCTTCAGCTGTCAAAGTGGTACTATTTCGTCTTGATTTAACGGAATAATGGAAAACGGTGAAATACTGTTTCCGATAATAGCTCGATTTTTACAACAGCAAAGAGTCACTGAAGACGAATTGATGGATTCAAATTGAAATGACATATCCCCACCCTCTCTACCGTGTTCGACCGTCTTGAACGACGGTAGAGAAAGTTGCCACCAGTGGACACCAGCAGCACAATAAAACGATGTTTTACTTCTACCGGCTGACGCGAACGTTGCAATAAAACGCACCTATTGATTTACCAACATATCTGATGCACCATGATTATTGACTTACTTCTTGAAATACCGCCGTATATTCATTTTTGGACAGCTGAAAATGGTTCACCAAGAAAACGAATTACGCCTTTTAAACTATCAAGAAACGAATTAAGTAAAGATTGTTAGTAGTTCATGTATTATAAGTAGTTTATAGTGTTGTGTTTTAGGAATGCTACAAAATGAAATGCTCCCTATGGAGGCTAACGATATGCCATCTACATCACAAGGTGAGTTATATATTCTCAGATAATGATGTAATCATGCTTTATCATATCAGTTTGATTATACATAGTTTGTCTGCATATTCTGAAGTTATTCTTATATTAGTTCCCAAATCATTGAGTTATTCCCTAAAAAAAAACCAAAGCTGAAACTAGTTAGGTATTAGATCACAACAAAACTGAAAAAAAAAACTATAATCAAAGCAATCAGCAAAAGTTTCCATTGCAATATTGAAAAACGTGTGTTATTTACAGGAATTCCTAGTATCACAACAGGACATTCTTATATTCAGTGGCAACCACCTCATTTACCTTTGATGACAGCCACTTCTTCATTAAGATTTAAGATGTAAGTGTTCAGTTCAGTTATGTTATGTTATGTTATGTTATGTTATGTTATGTTATGTTATGTTATGTTATGTTATGTTATGTTATGTTATGTTATGTTATGTTATGTTATGTTATGTTATGTTATGTTATGTTATGTTATGTTATGTATTACTTGTCTACAAAATCAATGGATTTTATAGGTGAAACTTCAACATCCAAAGCGAAACATTCTCGAGTTAAAGGAAAAAAAGACATTTATTAGGAACCCTATGCCCACAAATGGTCAGTACTTAAAAGTTGAAAGGGAATATGTCATTATCAGGGCCGGCGTTACCGGCATCCAAAACGTGCAATCGCACGGGGCGGCAAACTTTTAAATAGCGGCAAAATTGGGAAATTTTGGCAAACCTATTTGTATCACCAAACTCACAAACTCAATATTGCTCTAATGTAAGGTTTACCTATGGTTGAATTGCAATTTAAACAATTTATATGCTTCCTTTATATTTTAGTTATTTGTCTTTGTCTATTTATTATTTCCATAACGGACGAGTTGTAAATGCACTGAGAAAAAAGAATCTTCACATGAAAATAATATTTCATCCCAAAGGAAACATATCTTTGCTACTATTGGAAGAGAAAGTTTCTTTAAATTAAAGCATATTCATTAACTATGAAGAATTATTTTTCTCAGTGTATGATATCTAAGCAATACTTTTAGTACTATTATGTGAAATATTTTCCTTTAAGTGGTGTACATTTCAATTGCAAAATATAATAAATCCTCTCCCTTGAATATTCAATTCTTGCAATACAGTATGAGCATAAATGTTTGAGGACAAGTTGAATTTCCCGCCTTTCAATATTTTTCTTAAGTTGGTCAAATGCATAGGTTACAAAAAAAAGTTGTATTGTAAAACAAATTAAAATTTAAAAGTCACAGTTTAAAATGATGGACAAAACATTTAAAACGTTAACGTGCACAATGGCGCCTAACTGGTAACGCTTGTAGGTTAGTTTAAACTCATTTGGATCTTTTCCCTCCAAATGAGTTTAAACTAACCTACAAGCGTTACCAGTTAGGCGCCATTGTGCACGTTAATGTTTTAAATGTTTTGTCTATCATTTTAAACTGTGACTTTTAAATTTTAATTTGTTTTACAATACAACTTTATGAATTGTTAATAATGGTTACTACTTAAGAAATTTATTCCTGGCTTGTTCACATGTGCAACTTTAGCTCTCATAACCTCACTTAGATGTAAGTAGAATTTTAAAATCATTTTCAATTGTGTAACACGTTCATATTAACATTATAGCCGCCCTGATGAAGGAAATAAATACTTTCCAGAAGCTTGGCAATCAAACAAGAGTAAACTTTTAATTGCCCCCTTTTGACTGCTATCCTGCTAGATCTTCAACTTTTCCTTAAGTTCGCAGTCGCGATCAGAAGCCGTTTTATTACTACATAGTTATAGGCATTTACGAAAATTCACCTGGTGTACACCGCATAAACCGAATGCTTTCGATAATTCAACCGGTTACTTTTGTACCGCGTTCGATAATTTACCACGTGTACCGAACTTATGCACCGAGGAAAGTTGATCCATGCGGTCGGTACTTTAAACATAACCTAAAAAAAGTTATTAGTTGTAGGCAGCGTTTTGTAAAATTAAAATAATTACTAGTTGCAATGGATGTGGAGTTGGGAAAATGTTCAAAAATAAAATATCAGCTTCAGATATGGAAAATATCATTAAATATGTTTATTTTCAAATGTTATTATAGGTTTTGTTTGGTTAGTTCACCGAAGTTTATCTACCGAAGCGTTTTTAAATTCTTTTTTTCTTTCGCTTTGCGCAGCAATGCTGCATTCATTGTCTTACGGCAATTATCATTCCAGACAATTTTCTGTGTTTGATAAAGCTGGGTCTAAGTTCACATACAGCACAAACACCCATGGCTAATGGCAGGATTCGAACCTGCGCCGCCGAGCGGCACGACTTTACAAAGTCGGCTAGGCTGCCGCTAAGCCACCCGACGACCCAGTTTTTAAATTCAGTCAACCGATCTCTGCACCGGTGTATCAGCTGATTACCGATCGGTAAATTTGGTGTACCCACCGGGTGAATTTTCGTAAATGCCTTATAAGTTGCAATGGATGTGGTGTCTGGAAAATGTTCAAAAATAAAACATCAGCTTCAGATATGGAAAATATCATTAAATATGCTTGTTTTCAAATGTTATTATAGGTTTTGTTTCGTTAGTTCACTCGACTCAAGTTTATCTACCGAAGCGTTTTTAAATTCAGTCAACCGATCTTTCACCGGTATATCAGCTGATTACCGATCGGTAAATTTGGTGAACTCACCTCACCGGGTGAATTCGTAAATGCCTTATAATAACATATGAATGTATGGTTCGCAAGGCGTTTGATTTTAAGATCGCAGCGCTACCGTGGATAAATCTGAACCTCTGTAAGCTACACGAATTTTTGTAATGCACGTGCTTAAGTGCGTACTAATACAAATACACAAGTTGATTTAATGTGAATGTCACATATAACACAATCCTGATACATCATACACTCAGGATCGACGCCAAAACACGATTTGTTGTGCAGCATACAGGGGTTTGTTTAGTTGACACCAGGTGGCGAACGCTTAGCTGTAAACTCCAATACTACTAATCACAGTTGCTAAATAAACACATAGATTAGTACTAACTACACTCAGACACAAGCACAAAATTCAGCAATTAGTTTGTCACTACACTACGGATGTTAACAAACCGCCATATTGCAGAAACTGACCTACCGCAAAGTTGTAAGTTCCGTCAAATGTAGTTGCATTCACCCATGCCGTATGTTCCCCCCTTGAATTGGGATGAAGGACTGTTTATTCTTTATTTTGTATTTTTTACAGCAACTGTAGATAAGAGAAATATACTAGTATACAGGGTGTTAGGTGTCAAATGGGATCAGAAAGTACCTAGACATGATGGATTTTCGGGACATTTTGGAAAAATGCAAAAAGAGCGAACTACTGAGGACCGCTGATAGTACTTACGTAGCGAGTGCCTATTAAAGCAGATGTCTCTTACAGTGACTCTTGCCCGTTGCACAATTGCAATAATTGTTTCTAAACATGCTTCAGGGGGGCATCGCACCCCCGGAGAGATACCTGAAAGAAACACTGATCCCTAGATAGATAGCTAAAGTACCGCTATTCATTAAGCCAATGTAAATCTAAATTTGACTCAAAATGGCGGATAAACGCACCAAATTTTGCCGCTGTGTTTCGTTTCTTACGCCTTGAGGAATTCTAAATAATCGAACTCTCTTTTTGGATTGATTTTTATAAGTTTTAAAACGCCAAAAGTCGACACATTTGGCACGGGTTACCGGTTACACGGTTACTCTTGTGCCGGGCGCCGAGTGACGGGCATTGTGGGGCACTGTCATTGCTGTCAATCAAAGTGAGTTCACGCAAAATTAATTAATAATGTAATTACCGTATTACAACATAATTTATAAACTTTATAAATTCATGTATAAATCATTTGATCTCATCGGAGTGAAGTACGCTTGCGCAATAGAGATAGACTGTCATTTTTAAAAGCCTTTGTGTTATGAATAATTACAAGTTACATAAAAGAGTTTTGACTTTTGATAATGTAAAATGTTTAAAATGAGCGTTGATAATTATGTACAATGAGAAAAGAAGCTCTATTATACAAATTACATATTATATATATTTACCACAGAAATTCTGAGTATGTGCAGGTAAGATTTTAATCTAAAACCGTAAAAGTTTAATGCTAAATTACAGTAGCAGCTCGTACTTTATTTTACAGGAGGGCACATATTTAAAATGTTTCTTGTATATATCATTAATATCAAACAAATGCAGTGAAATTACTAAATTGTGAAAACAACGTCTGTAAGCTAGATAATCTCCTCTTGATGGAACTCTATAAAATATTTAGTGAGGGTCCATCTTTTGCAGAGAAAACAACAAGAATAAAATTAAAACGAAGTCCAAACTGCGATAATTTATTAATATTCCACTAAAACATATGAAAATAATATGTACGGTGCGGTGCCTTGCAAAAAAATCTCGTACACCTAATTTCTGTTGTATTTAGTTAATTTATAATCTGTCAGTCTCAAACAATAAAAATGCCGAACCTTACATTTCCTTTATTCATAAAATCTGCACCTCTATTATGTTTGTTTCCTGATACCTACTTTAATAACAAATTTATGCTTAAATAAATCTTTGCTTAAAAGACAAATGAAGTAAAATAATTTTTTCTTCTCCACACACCCGCACATTCACGAAAACTTATTCCTTTTCCTTTTTAAAATATCGATTAAACCATAGATAAATGTAACAAGATAGAAAGGAAAGTTTTAATAAAAAATAGTAATACGAGTGAGTGGTACTATCTATAGGCTTGGGGAAAAGCAGCGACACAAAGCGCGGGAGATTTAAGCGCTATAGAACACCTTGTAATCCAATTATCATTATTTATTATAGTTTCTGTTTGATTCTGAAAAATAGTAACAGCTGAAATTGCTAAACATAACAATGAACGAAACCAAATCGCATGAAAGTGAAAGGTAAAATAGGACGTGCAAAAACAAGTCATATTGAAAAGAAAAAAAATCACTTTATTACATTACTACAACACTATATACAATACAACACACTACACCGAACTAATACCACAAACAAACTCTTTCAGCATTCAGCTACACAATTTTCGCGTACAAATCGGCGAACAAACAAACGATACGATATGCAAGCGTAGATATGGCGCGGTGGCGTGGTAATTTATAGGGTTATGTTTATGATTTACGCCGTGCATCCTGCGTTACCGTTAGAGGGGTGATGATATACGCCACACTAGCGCTTTTTCCACCTCTAGCGGCTTGGGGAAAAGTATTCAACGTGTTTCATCTTTTATAATTTGAGTGCGCACCCCCTGATCGAAATCTTTTGACGTCGTATCAGGTTCGATCCTCATACACTTCATACTACCACGCTCAGGCAAACCAGGGTTGCCAGTATTTTCACATTTCAAGTCGCCAGCCACAGTAACTGATGTCGCCCAAATCGCCTATTTTAGCTGCGTTCGTTTATTCAACTCCGTTCACTCTATTTACTCTTTCGCACTTTTCTCTCACTTTAACTTGTATCAAAAGAGCTTCCCTCTCATTCTATTTTTACTCCAACCCTAAACGGAGTGATTAAACAAACGCAGCTTTTAATAAAGACATGAAGTCGAAACAGTGTTGACATATCTAGGGAATTCAGAGGTCATAAAGGGAAAAAGGGATTCTTTCTGCTTTTGGCCAAAATCTAGCGAAATTTGAACAAAATTCTTCAAACAAGGATAAAATATTATTTAAGTAAGAGAAATAAGATATTTTTAAAAAACATAAAAGTACCAAAAATGCAACGGCTGCGAGAAGTAAAGCTGTTTTACCAATCAATCGATTGGCGTATAATAAAAAAATGACGTATACTTCATATTCGCGAAATCAAGCAAAGTTGGCGACCTCTGGTGGTCAGTATTGATACCATCAAAAAGGTGAACAACACTTCAGGGATTGGTTTATATTGGAAACATTAGAAAACATGCACCAATCAAACTTTCCTATTTAATGCAACTGCAATGTTGTTCACCCTTTTATCGGCAATGCTGCAATTAACAAAGACCTCTCGCGTTGACAATTAGGTCGCGAATTAGAGGAATTAAAAATAAATCTGTTTTCTACATTAAGCCAACATTCAAATAAAAACAACTTATGTAAGTTTGATTACCCTGAACATATTTCTGATTTCTCGATTCATTTTAGCATTGTTTAATAAAGCCGAGATCGGTTATTCACACGGTGTAGATGGAATAAAATTAGAGTAACTACGGTTATTCACACGGTGCAGATGCAATAAAATTAGAGTAACTATGAAGTTATTTTGACACACATAGAAGTGAGAAAAAAGCACGAAAAGAGTAGAGTGAGCGAAGCTGAATAAACGAACTCAGCTTGAGTAGCCCAAATCGCCTAAATTATGTTTCATTGTAGCCCAAAAAGTCGCCTGTCGCTAAGTTGTATTTTATGTCGCAAAACGTATGTTCAAGGTAGCCCAATTGGCGACAAATCGCCCATACTGACAACCCTGAGGCAAACCCTGTTGAACGGGTCAACCGTGTTATTAAGACCATGTTGATCTCTTACGTTTCCCAAGACCATCGTAAGCGTTAAACTCACTAGTTTTTACCTACCGTTGTTTTTTTAGTATTTAATTTTGGTGTGGGTCTGCCAAGTTTTTTTTATGTAGAGCTTGTCTTCATAATTGAGAGGCTTATTTAATAAAATGTACGTCACCGCATTCATTTTTGCAGCATTACAACAGTCACAGTGAATCTTCGACTCGAGTACACGAAATAGATTGTGCTCCGTTGTGGGCGTTCCTGGGCTCCGTTGTCATGACAACCTGATGAACACACCGTCTAATTATAACGGCAATGACGCATTCTCGGGACCAGTGTGGCCAGATTGGGCGATTTTAAACGTTAGTTGGCGACAAAGTTTTTCATAAAATCGCCAGTCGTAATTTGGGCGACTTCAAATATTTTTTGAGAACTAATTGGGCGATTTGACAGCAGCACCGAATACATTTTTATTTATCTATAAAATCAATTGACTTTCAGAATTATTACCAATATTTTTACTTATTCAATCAGCTAATTAGACGTTGGCAGCCTTTTTGGCAGCTATTCACTTGCTAGCCTTTAGTATTTACAGTGATTTACATTTCATAAAATGGGAAAATGGGCGAAATACGATAAGGTAAGAGAGCATTTGTGGGGATATTGCATGAATTTGCTCAGCTAATTAGAATATAAGTACAGTAGCAGACAATAAAATCCGGGCAAGAATTTGACATGTCGTGCGTATTTCAACAAATTTGGTAAATCAGGCTTTCATTGAGGTTATATTTTTTTCAAAATAAGAAAATAAACTTTGTATTAAACGTCAGAATTATTAGTGACATTTTGTATAAGCATCAAAAGTCAAAAATGTTAAGATGAGGTTTACATTGTACAAATGACATACCCGGATTTTATTGTCCGCTACTGTACATTATGGTGATGAATTACTAGCATTGGTTTTCTATGGCAACTTTAAGAAGCAATGGTTAACATCTTCTAAATATCATTGTAACACAACAAATATTAGTAAGTTTCACTTCTAAAATGTATGATAATGGCAGTGTGACAACCTAATACATCGGAATTTCAGGATCGTGATGTTGAGGAAGTAATTTCTGTTTGCATTGATTTATTATAATTTATTTCTTTTATGCTGGATTTCTGACGTCACTTAACTTTATTCATCGATTAAGAATTATTATTCCTATACCTTCAACACATGTAACCACGGTAACGTTTACTTTTAACGGATGAATAAATTTAAGTAACGTTGGTGAAATCCGCCATAAGTAAAATAAAATAATTACTAAGAATATCGATTGTATTTGCTTGTTTCTTTTAAATTCCCGCTTCGGCGATTTTGGGCGACTTTATACGAGTCTTTTGGCGATTTGTCCAAAAAAATCTGGCAACACTGCTCGGGACACGTGAACTTATAGAAGTAAATATTGGTCAGAAACTGCGAAATAAGTATTGAGACTTAACAAGCTAATTTCTTACAGTTTGGTCTTATTATTTATTATTAAAAGAAATAAAATAGTGATAAACGAATAAATATATGAAAGCTTGATTAACTTGGGGGGCACATGCTCCTGTGCTAAATTAAGTTGTCGAAATTGGACATAAATGCTCCATAAATATTCCAACGTAAATAATATTCAGTATTTGTTACAACAATAACATTAATTGTCCTTACACGAATTCATCCACTATTCACATGTGATAGAATTGTCAAAATTTTAGGTTAAGAAAGCGCCTGGTAACCAGTGCTTAGCGGAGCACGCTTGAACTGCACTTTTGCCTAGGTCAGATAGAACTCATTATTAATTTATAGCGTTTTCGATTGACCGCACTAGTACGCACTCAGAATATCTCTGTATCTCGTATTATTACATGTGGTTAAAGTAAGATGCACTGAGTGCAAGCGGTGCAGGTGAATCGAGAACGCTAGTAGAGGGCCATGGTATGTAGTAAAGAGTAAGCGTTGGCTGCTTCTGTAACCTCTATATTATTCTATACTCTAAGATTTTTCAGACTCGGAACATGTGCTGCGCTCTGTCGACGTAAACAAACATATATTTGAAATGTGTTTTAGGTTAGTTACAACAGTAATTATTTAAAAAAAAAGTGTTTATTTTCGGGTAAGTCTTATTTAATTTATCGTGCGTAGTAAAAAGTAAGCGTTGGCCGCTTTGCCAGGGTTATGTTTTTGACCGTTTTTCAAAATTCTTGCAGATTGTCAAAGATAAAATGTTTGATTCTAATTCAGTTTTTCGACCAAATAATGGAAAGTGAAGACGCAGACTCCCTAGATGCTTCATCCTCTAAAGTGTTGGAATATTACATAAAGTTTTCTCAGGATAAGAAACTGGCAACATACTTTTGTGGCGATGTTACTATAAGTGAGCCCGAACATGAGAAAAGTGTGCAAAATTTACCCGTAACTGATGTAACTGATTGTAAAGCTGAACGGGTTATTATTGAAGAACGTATTAATATGAGTAGGCCACCTCTGATTGGCCATGATAATGTCGGTCTGGATGATTCAGAAAATGAAATCGTAAGAGCCTCATCTCCTTCAAGTAGCGTAGCTTCAAATCGAAAACTGGAGTGGGACAGTGGGGCAGATATAGGATATGAAAACTGCCACAAACTAAAATTTTTACACAAGAGTTTGTCCCTGCCCACATTAACGTCAAGTGATAAGACAGATTTAAACAAAACTTTACTGCGATTAAGTCCTGAGGGTAAAGTGACTGAAAGCAGTACGCAGACACAACAAAAGGAGAGCAGCAGTGAAAGCAGTGACGCTCAAATTAAACCCTCGGAAATTCCTCTCACTTCATCTAGTTCTGATAGTGGCCAAAACCCCGCCGCTCAAGTAATTCAAAGCTCTTCCTCGTCATCATATGTTTCAAAACCGCAAGATTTAGTTTCCTCCACGGGATCTGAGTGCGATTCTGAAGTTAAAAGCAACGTTTTGGATTTCTTACACAAGAAAGTCGGGTTACCAGTAGCTGCTTCAACACCTGTTTATAAATTGAAAGAACTCAATTTGACCATCCTACCGTCGGTTTCACAGAAAGTTAAAAGTGAGTCAGATTTGGGACAAGAATGTGCTAGTAATTTAACTCATTCAAGTGGTAGAACTTTTACATCGGTCATATCAGTGGTAGACAACTTGAAACAAATTAATAACGGCTTTGATATTATTACTTCCCACACACCAAATAGCAGTGTAAAGAAACCAAATCACTCTGATTTACTTAATCAAAGGACAACAAACAGTTTAATCTACAGAAATAAAATATTAAAACAGCTACGCATTACTACACCTCTCATTGTTGAATGTTTAGAATCACTGGTATATGGTAAGAAAGCCTTGGATAAAGTAATACAAACAACTCCAATTTCCTACACTTCTGTTGGTATTCAAACAGAAGCAGAAAATCATAGTAACCCTGAAGATATTTGTGTGAAAAATCAAGCAGATCGACAGAGCATTATTTATTTTTATCATTCAGACTCCGATAGAGAACCTAGCTCTCGAACTCTAGGAACAAATACACTTTCAAATGCCACAGATCAAGACATATCAAATTGTAACAGTTTCGAATTTGTATATGGTGACCAGCATTCAAAACAAATCCAAACGTCTCCTCATGTTAATACACCAGATAATGATGATGATATCGTTAAGGTCAATGCAGGTGCAAATAATTTAAAACGAAGCCAGGCCAGATCTGATTTAACCGTTGTATCTCCAGATAGTGTAAATAGAACGAGTCCAATGTCTCATATGAATCCTTTAGGTGATTTAATTGCATACGAGCAGTCCAAAAATTCTGAAGTTGATGTTAGTCAAAACATTGACTTGATTAAAAAATTAATCAAATCAAAAAAGTATGACAAAATCACAAAACAGTATTACATAAAAAAAATTGTGCAAACCATCCTCAATTCTAACGAAAACAGTGATTCATCTGATGTGACATCAGTCGTTGATAAAAATAAAATTATTACGGGCACCTCTGTGAGCAATAAGCCTGAGGAGTGTGTGGAGACTCGTAGATCTGAGCAACAAAGAAATTTGCAAGAAAATTTGCCTTGGATGCCTGCACCCTTACCTAGTAAACAATTGGAAATAAGAACTTTCTCTACAGAAATTTTACCAGAAACTGCACTAATTATAAATGATACATCTAAGTTTCACTCTAAGGGTTCACAGATAAAGAAAAATTCCGTTTTTACATTACCCAGCGATTCCAAGTATTATAACACACAATCTAGTTCAGATCGTTCAAGCACCAATGAAGTAAATCTAGTAAACTTCCAACAAACTGAACCAGCGCAACTTTCAACGGACACATCAGAGCAATATAGTGATTATGTAAAGAAGAGCAGCTTTCGAAACTGGAAAGAAACAAAAACATTATCCGAGCAGAGATTCGAGCAACAGCAAGCACTGGAAACCACTAAGAAAAATTGCGGTGACGTGGAATCTACCAGTCACAGTGAAAGTGACGTGTTATTAAATTTCGCCAAAAAAGAACGAGAGAATCAAATTAACTGGATTAATAATGAAATAGTGCATTTGAGTAAATTAAAACATTTGCTTCAGAAAAAGGATTACAAAGTTAACGTGGACATTCTTACAAAACCTGAGATTAGTAACATGAACAACATGAAGAAGTCTACGTCTGTGTACGTGATAACGACTGAGAGACCCGGAAGTCCCAGTGAAAAACCTGTATCTTCAAATAAATCTACAAGTTCCCGTAAAGAAACAATCAATATGAAAGTTGCGTCGCATAAGCACGAACCAATTTGGTATAAAAACGGTGAAAGGTACGGAAAAGCATATAAGAACAATACATATCCACCAATACATTGTAAATGTGCCAAATCCAAAACAAATAATCAAATTTGTACTGATGAAACTTGTGCGTATTCAACAACGTCTCAATTACGGAAATCTTCACCTCAGAGGACGAAGGAAGCTCGTCCGTCAAGATTGTGTAAATGTACAGAATCCAAAATAAATAATCAAGTTTGTTCTGATGCAACTTGTCGGCATTCAACAAGAAAATCTTCGCCTCAGAAGACGAAGGAAATTTTACGAAAGGAAGTTCGTCCGCCAACCATGTGTAAATGCAGTGGATCCAAAGTAAAAGACCCAACTTGTTTTGATGAAACCTGTCCCCACTTAGCAGCATCACGGACGAGGAAATCATTACCTCGGCGAACTCCTGAAGGTTTGCAGAAAGAACTTCGCAAGGGAAGTGATGACGCGGGCATAACTCATCTTACTTTAAATTCGGGGCTTAAGCAAGCCAAACTCATTTCCGGTGAACTTTATAGTAATGGATTACATCCATACGCTTGCATTCGACGATATGTATTTGAAATACCTTTATCTCCTGATAAAAATACCCCCAAAGAAGGTGAGTTAAAACGTGTCAAAGATAAATTAGCAGATGAGTATACGGCACAGCATGTAATGATTGAAGAAAAAATGAGTTTTCCTGATAAAAGAAGCTATGTTGAAAACACGGTAGCGGATCGAGGAGAAGATCATCATAGAATTACGGATGTTGATGACGAGAAGATTCAGCGTCGGCCTTATCACGTAGACAGCTATGCTTTAACAGAAATCCACGGAGATCAAAGTAAATATCTCACAGAAAAATACATTGCGGATAGAAAACTTGAAAACACTCCTCTGAATTCTGACTCCTATGCATTAACAGAAATGTATAAAGATGATGATAAAAGAGATTTGGACAAACAAGACACGTATAGAAGTAACGCCGAATCACAAACATCAATCTTGGACATGGACAGAAGTGATTCAGAGAATCTCCGCAAGAGACGCACTAAACGAAGCAGTGTTAGTTATGAATCGAACACTGAGATAAGTGTAAACGAGTATCCAAGAACAGGCGCGTATCACAGACACATTCAGAAAGATGATGTGAGAAATGTTAATTTGCAGAAAACTGACGTGGGCAATAAACATACTGAAACTGACAAAGCGAAAACTACTGTCAGTACAAGAACTAGAGATAAAGAGGGTAGGGTTAAGTACAGTAGGGAGACAAGTTCTTCACACGACGAAGAGTATAAAAGCACTAATTTGAAAGATGAGAACAGTACAGAATCAGAATACAGTAAATCGGAAAACCAGAAAAGGAGGGTGGGGTCAGAAGAACACGATACTGAATGGGAAGATCAAAAGGCAAAGATACGAGCAGAATATAGGGACAGTAAATTGGAGAATCAAAAAAGGGAATATGCGGAGTACAAAGATGGTATATCGGAAGATCATAAAAGGGGGGTGAGCCGAACGTTAAAGGATGAGGATCAGAAAAGAAGGATAGGATCAGAATACAAATATAGCAGGTCGGACGGATCAGAACACACGGACAGTAAATCCGTAAATCAAGAAAGAATAGGGCCGGAATACAAGCACAGAAAAGACCACGATCAAAAAAGGAGAGAATCAGAAAACGAAGTCAGTAAGTGGGAAGATCAAAAAAGGAAGATAGGATCGGAATATACTAAATCGGATGATTATAAAAGAAGTGTAGAATCAGAGTACGAGGATGATAAGTGGGAAGATCAGAAAATAAGATTAAGGCCAGAATATAGTAAATCAGTTGATAAAAGAAGAGTAGACTCAGAATTCGAGGACAGTAAGTGGGAAGATCAGAAAAGAAGAATAGGACCGGAATATAGTAAATCGAATGATTATAAAAGAGGATACGATGACAGTAAGTGGGAAGATCGTGAAAGAAGAGTAAGGTTAGATTACAAAGACAATAAATCAGAAGATCACAAAAGAAGGACGGGATCAGAACACCAAAAAGATAAAAAGTTAGAAGACCAAAAAAGAACTTCATCAAAGAAAGATGAAAATGTGGATTATAGAACTCAGAAATTATTGCGAGTTGTTAGAGATGATAAAAATGAGGACACTGAACAAGAATTAAGGAAAGGGAAGACTACGAAAAACTACGAAGACGAGACTGATGATGATTACATAGAACAAGGAAACAAGAAAGTAAGTACAGAAAAAACTCCGCACGGTGAGAAACAAAGCAGCAATAAATTAACGCAAACAACTTTAACCAGAGTAGATAAAAAACGAGATTATTCAAGTTCTTCCACTTCAAGCTCCTCTCAAACTGACTCTTCAACAAGTGATAGTTCGCAAACGTACATTTGTCCTTGTTGCAAGAAAAATAAATCGAGGGCGAGTGCTTTAGTGTCTAATTTACAGCGAGACATTCAACCACTTTTATGCCAGCCATGTCACGCTCAAAATCAACAAAACAATTGGCCCAACAGTTATCGTTACCCGGGTCACGTTTGCAACTGTTACACTGTTCTTAAAACGGAAACTGTTCAGCAGATAAAGAAAACAGTCGACGAATTAGGCGATCTTGAGCGAGAACAACAATACTGTTCTTGTACGTTCGCTGGAAAAGATAAAAACATAAAGTATTGCGCGTATTGTGACTGTAAGAAAAAAAGTGGCCGTAAAAAAGCTGTAGCGTACATGTTGACGTTTGAGCAGGGGAGTAACGAATCAGACGAGGAAATTAGACGTAGAAGTTCATTGGAGGAAGTGAAAGTAAAAATTCCACATCCACATAAGAAGAAAAATAAAGACGACGAAAATAAAAAGAGAAAAGCAAAAAAGGATGACTCTAGCCACAGGAGACATCGCCACCAAAACCATAAAAAACAAAAGCATCCAAAAATTCTGACTTTACAAGTATGTGGTTGCTGTAGAAGGCGCTTTTAGGACGTATTGTTTGACGCTTGAAATTTTAGGAATACCTCAGTTTGAACAGACCGAGTTTTTTGGAGAACGCAGAACAAAGAAGAAAGTGCATGATTGAACTGGCATACATGCGAGAACAAAGATGTGAAAAATACAAACAATTATTGGCATTATCTAATGGACTGCCACCTCCAAAAAATGATGACAATGATTTGAGTAAGTAACTACAATTGTATATGTAAATTTTTCTTTAAATGAGAAAGCAATGCTAATTTTTTTATTTTAGAATCAAAAAGGGTTTTTTCATCGAAAAAAATGAAAGAAATTACTGCCCAGAATTATAAAAAATTGCCGGAAGTTCAACAAAAATTAAAAGACAATAGAGACAAACAAATAAAGAAGGCCAATAGATTATTGGCGGATATATTTAACAAGGTGAGATCAGAAGTAATTATTAAACACAAAGTTATTGCCACAATAAATAATGGATACAATTCTTTCTTACTTTTGATTTAGAAATGTAATTTTTTTATTTTTTTGTTTCAGAAGTTGCGTCAAAATGTTCTTAAAGGGCGACACACTCTATCGACGAGTACAAGTGTTATTAAATTAATTTGATCAAGTACAAAGACGAATATCAGGATTTTTTAGAATTAGATACTAATTTTTATGTAAAAATGATTTATATTTTCATATGTATTTTGTTTTAATAAAATGTTTTACTGTGTTAATTGAAATTATTATTTGTACATAATCCTTTCCCAGCGAAAACACGTACGTGTAAAAAACGTTGTAAAATAATATGTAACCAAACGTTGAATTCGTATGGTATTGTTACGTTGAAACAACGAAAAAATGTCGCGGCAATCAATTTCTTTTAAACGTCTCTGTCCACGTGTAAGAAACGTTGTAGAGTAACAATTAATCAACGTTGAATTCGTGTGTTATTAATACGTTTTAACAACGCTCGAATCAACTTCTTTTAAACGTCTTTGTCCACGGTATTTCTACGTTAAATCCTAGTGCATACATACGTATAAAAAACGTTGTGGAATAACATGTAACAAACGTTGAATTCGTGTGTTATGGTTACGTTGAAACAACGAAAAAAATGTCGCGGCAATGTCCACGTGTAACGTTGAATCAGACAATTACGACGTGTATTAAATCATTAGACTGAACAAACATACATGGCTAATGGTGGAATTCGAACCCATGCCACGCCGCCGAGTGACACGACTTTCCAAGTCGGCTAGGCTACACGCCACTTGGAACCCCAGTTCTATGACTGATTCGTAAAGCGGGCAGAGGCAGTGGTAATAAAGCCGAACCGGGAACTTTAACACAATAGCTACGCGCCGCCCTCACTCGTTCAATTTCCGAACTCTTTACTACCTACAGTTTCCTTCTAACATCCATATTATCATAACATCATTAAATCAATTTTCTAATTATTACAATCCTAAGCTTATTTTCTTTGTATATACATTTCAAAATTCTAAATAATTTGTTTATAATAAACATGTAATTCTAAATCGCCTATTTCTAAAAATATTTACACTAACTTAAAATATTCGACAAAACACATTTAATACAGTACTCTCAATTTACTTTATTATTTACAAAATTATTTATGAAAATTTTAAAAAAATTACATGCTGCTCATAAACACCGCAATATTGTCATGCTCTCTTCGCGCTTGCAATAAATTCAGATGTTGGGGTAAACGTAGCTCTCGGTAGATAGTTCCGTCCAGGTATGGGCTAAAGGCACTTACTTTGTCCCGGTTCTCGGCTCTAAAAAGGAAGGTCCTCTTTAGAAAAACCACCGCACCACTTTTAGGCTTTATTGAGCACCTTTCGCTATTGGACCACCTTCCCGCTCGGTCCCCAATCGTCTGTCCCGCGCAATTAATCCATTATCCGTAGTTCAGCAAAGTGACCCCGTTAACAATTATACAGAGTGGAAAGTATAACTGGAATAAATTCTGTAACTTAGAAAATTGCCATTTGTAGCAAAATTCTTGGAACAGGTCAATTTTTATTTTTATGGCGCATATTATAAATGGATTTCTTTAACTTTTCAATTATTTGGAAGGATGAAACAACCCCTAACTATTTTTTTTTTTAATGGAAGGGTATGTTGAGTAATTTTTTTTCTTAAAGCTTGTTCAATTGGGAATACAGCTACGTTTTTAATTTTTTTTTTTTTCTTAAACAGTACAAGGCGAAAAATAAAAAATAAATTTTTGACTAGAACGATTTTAACGCATCAGATGTTCAAAATGCTCGCCACCTCTCACTTGACAATACCCTAATCGATTATAAATTCCATCCCTAACAGTTTGTAACATTTCCGGCGTTACTCTCCTAATTTCATGCAGAATTTGAAGTTCTGAAGTTCTGCTATGTCGTTTGGTTTAGTCACATAAACTTTACTTTTTAAATACCCCCATAAAAAAGTCTAAAGGGGTGAGATCTGGAGATCTTGTTGGCCACTCAATCGGTCATCGGTCCTCTTCTTCCTATCCACCTATTGGGAAAAACTTCAGTGAGGTAATTACGTACAATTAAAAATTTAGCGCATTGGCAGCGCCATCTATTGGCTGCACGCAACAATACGATACCATATGGAATGCTTATTTCTTCTTATCAAATAATAAAAAATGGAGTTCCTGAATTTTTGGCATTAAAAACGGTTTTAGTAAAAAAATTCTTTTTTTTGTTTTTTACCTTTTACTGCTAAAGAAAAATAAAAAAATAAAACGTAGCTGTATTCCCAATTTTTTCAACATATCCTTCCATTAAAGAAAAACATAGTTAGGAGTCGTTTCACCCCTCCAAATAATTGAAAAGTTAAAAAAGTCCCTTTGTAATATGCGCCATTAAAAATAAAAATTGACCTGTTCCAAGAATTTTTTTACAAATCATAATCTTCTAAGTTACAGAATTTATTCCAGTTAAACTTTCCACTCTGTATACAGCTGTCCCCAATGAGTATTCGTGACAATATGTATGTATAATTGATTGACTATTGCGTTCTTTAGTATTTTTAATCACAGATTTTGGGCATCAAATTCAAACTTACTTTAAAAATTTGACAGATTACGTCAACTTAAAAAGAGGTTATGGTTGACTCGTATGTGCAAATTAGCAGTACTTTTCGTACCTGTTTCGTTTTCATTTCAAAGCTGCCAAGCATGGAGAAGAACCTCATATTTCATAGATTTTTAGTAAAATTAGAATTCAAAGGTGTGAAACACGATAGACAATCACTGTAAAATTAAGTGTTTTCTAACGTCAACATCACGTTTTGTAACGCATATTTATTCGGTATACGTTAAAATAATGTTATAAAACGTGGGTTAAAAATTTAGTTGTAAATTATGATTTATCCAACGTATTAGTTTCGTTAATTTTTTTCTCATTTATTACGTAGAATAGTAGATGTTGAATTAACGTTGAAAAGATATGGTAATCAACGTACGGTAGATACATCGCATTTACTCATAGTATAAATCACGTCGTAAAAAGACAAATTTATTACATATTTATTTCACGTTATAATTACGTTCATATTAAACTGATCGTTAAAAAACACGTTATACAAACGTGGTATAATTATGGTTGCTAATTTAACCAAAAAACAACATTGCATTTTTCAACGAATAACGTTATTTCCACCGTAACAACGTGAAATTAACGTTGAATAAACGTACATGTTTTCGCTGGGTTGTCTTGAGTCTGACATTTAAGTTAAGTATTGTGAGGGACTTTCTTACTTTCACACTTTCTTAAGTATGATAAAGACTCCTAACAATAATAATTCAAAAACAGTTTCAAAATTTAGCAATT
Source organism: Dorcus hopei (assembly GCA_033060865.1). Classification (NCBI taxonomy): domain Eukaryota; kingdom Metazoa; phylum Arthropoda; class Insecta; order Coleoptera; family Lucanidae; genus Dorcus; species Dorcus hopei. The sequence goes on along the minus strand of CM065424.1, from coordinate 19,860,190 downwards.
TATTTAACTTTTAATAAACAAACTTTTGTAAACTCGTTTCATTTTTAAGTAATCCTAAGGTGAGCTTAAATCTTCTAGTAATTTTCTTTTTGTAGTTCATTTCTTTATTAACTCGTTGGATAGCCATTCAAGTCCTTCATGCAGGCCACTTCCTTTCGTCGCGCAACTTCCCTGTATATACCACTTCTGATGTTGCCGTATCTGGTTGAGTTGTAATTTCTCTTTGAGTTCGCTAACAGACATGGCGTTGTGTAAATCCTGTTTGTTAGCGAAAACAAGTATGATAGCATCGCGCAAGTGAGGTTCTTGAAATAAACTGTGCAGTTCACACTTAGCTTCGTGGATGCGTTCCCTATCGGTTGAATCCACCACGAAAATCAACCCCTGTGTGTTCTGGAAGTAATGGCGCCAAAGAGACCGAATTTTGTTCTGGCCCCCGACGTCCCACACGGTAAAACATATGTTTTTATATTCGACGGTTTCCACGTTGAAGCCTATGGTTGGAATGGTCGTCACTATATCTCCAAGCTTCAGCTTGTATAGTATTGTTGTCTTTCCAGCAGCGTCGAGTCCTATCATGAGGATTCTCATCTGCTTTTTTCCAAATATGCGTGTTAACAAACTGGATATTGTTAAACCCATTACGATTGTCAAGTTTGATAAACGTCAGTGTCAAACTTGTCATTCAAGCTATCATTAATTTATTCAAATTTTTTATTGAAAAACTAGCCCATTTTGATGAGTTTCTTATTGTTAAAGCCCGTTTACAATGACTTAACGTAACAAAATTAAATTAAGGAAATTAGAATGTTAATTTATGTGTTCACAAGGAAGAAATTTTTTGTTCTTTCCATGCGTAAGTATTTGCAACTTGTTGGTGGTTGTCTAGGTTAATAAAGGATAAAATTCTTTTGCTCAACTCGAGGACTCAAAGACTACACTCACTATACTGTTTTAGAACGCTGTTGATTGAATATACTTAACAGAGTTAACCTAAAAATGGAAGTTGTCAATTTAAGAAAAGTAAATTAATAGAATTAGCCAATTAGTACGCTTACATTTCTAACAGTGTTTCCAACTTTTATTAAGTGATTAATTTTCTTACGTTAAGTCATTGTGAACGGGCTTTTAGTCAATTTGTATAATAATTCTAATATAGCGATTGGCTGAATGTACAGGATGTCAACGCGAGAATTCCCATCCCCTGTAAAATGTTTTATTTTACTTGCAATCCATGAATCTTCATTGGTCTTCATTCAACGTAATCGCCAGCGTCGTACCATGATTTTGGGTACGATTTTCCATCAATAATATAATTATATCGAGAACTGAGAGGCTTGGAATTTTTTAAATATTTTTCCTGTAATCTACGACATCTATCTCTTATGGTTTTATTTCGGTTCATCCGTGTAGTCCGAGGATGTTGTAATATTAAGCTTAACACTGCCAAATAAAGTGCAGCGAGGGTGGAATAAAGTGCCCAATCTCCTTGTTTCAGAGGCAATATTTCTTGCACCACTTACTTATTTTTAACTCGTATGAACTTCAAACTCATCCTGCTCTTGTTGCACGATGTACTGCTATGTGATCATAGGTGGCTATCATGAAAGGAACTATAAAATGAGGAAGATTGCTTACTTTGCTCTAGTGCATATTTTATTATGTGCGACAAAATAATTTTGTATTCTTATTAGTCATTAATATTATATTAGCTTTTTTGTGATTCTTCGTGTATCTATTTTTCCTACATCAATCAGCATTTTTCCTAAAGAATATTCTGATTATTTGTCGAATATAATTAACAAGGTGTTTCAAACGAATGCCACGAATCTGCTTAAATCAGTTTCATTCTACATTATCCCTATCAATAAGTTGACGCAAGACAGTAACATATGATACACTAGTTTTTATGGTCTACAAAAGAAAATATTAAAAGCACTACCTTTTTGGATGATCAAATCTTACCCATACAAATATATTTAGGCCAAGAGTGACGAATTTCCCCACTGTAAGATTAATCGGCGTATTTAATCTATTGTGTACGATTTTGAAATTCATCAAAAATTTCTTGCCGCAAATGTACCAAGGTACTGAGTATAACTCGAACTGGATGTCCTCACTCTAGAAAATTTAATGCACTTTCATGTAATATGAGCAAAATATGTTGTAAAAAACGTAGAAATTTTCCAAAATTTAACAATATGAATTACCCTTGACTTCAGCAATTCTCCTAAGTAACTAGGAACAAATATCGCAAATACACCTGTTGCGAAATATGAGCTGGCAAGGAGCAGGAGCATTTTATCGTCCGTCTGCAATAAGTGAAGAATATTATAGTAAATTACGTTGCTCGAGTCACTCACTATTTTGTGAAAGCACCTACTTAATAACTTACCAAAATAAACAATATTGCAGACAAGAGCAGTATAAATAGAATGTTAAAGTTGAACACTAGGATCAGTGGGGTGAAAAAATTATCCATTTCAGTGCAAAACTTAGCTAAAAATTGGTGGAACTTTATTAACTCATTAAATCGTGCTAATAAATCTGCCAGGTATTTTTGAGAATTCAAAAGTTCTGATATAATCTGAAACATTTCTTTAGTATTGATCCACTCATCATTTTCGAAATCACTAGAACAGAAAACGCAGTAAGTTTTATAAAAAGAAAATATTAAATAATTTTGCAAGTCCAAGTTTATTATTATAAAATTATATCAAATAAGAAAAAGCACGAAATTTGTTCGAACTTTGTAATCTAGGATAGGAACAAGGATAGGAAAGGGGGAGGGATGAGGGAAAATTCCCGGCATTCACCTTATAATCAATCATTAAAACAAGGGCGATGTGTAGTTAAAACAAAAAGAATTCAAAAGTCGCGGGTAACTTTCAAATTTCTCGCCAATTTGACATGTAAGTAATTAAGGTATTTTTAACTAGGTGTAAAAAAGTAGAATGAAAAAATCGAACGGTTAAATACCAAAAATCAGGTGGAGTATTCAGAAAAGAAAATGTGGCAGAACTATGATTAGTCATGACTTCTAACGCGGAGGTGTCCTCGTTCACATGATCTACTTTTTCCTCATTATTGTTTTCGCCTTCGTTTAATTCGTTTAACGTTTCCACTTCTTTACTAACTTTCCCTCCTCTATTAATAATTTTCCATTTCCACGTCTATGGTTTCATTATTTCGTAAGTGTTGCTTCAAATCTTGGACGACTTTTCTTTGATTACTTTTTTTACAATCCTTCTTCTTATTTCTTTTTGATCGCTCCCAAACATGCCTTTTTTCCTTTCTTTCTTACATCGAACTGTTTTGTTTTGTTTTTCCCCAAATTTTCGTTAGGATGATTAATCAGAAAAGATTGAAAAGACAGGTGATGGAGGATTATAATCAGTCATCTTCGCTTATGGTGGCAAGGCGAAGAGAAGAAATTTACCAAGACGACTTGCTTATCCGCTTTCGTTTTTATCCCATGTTGGTATTTGAATAGAATTGCTTCCATTTTATTCAGTGTTCTTCATTCTTCACTTTTATTTCACTATTATTTCGTCACATCCTGGTATTTTATTTTCCTTTAGTTCACAATATTCTTGGTTAGTTAGTTAGTTTATTTATTTCTTGTAGACACAATAGTTTATAAGATTCGTCAAATACATTACATTATACTATGTGTTTTTTTAAAAATGCCATAAAGGTTGGCCATGAAAATTAAAACTCATGTCGTAGCTTGGCATCTAACACATGCCAAATCTGAAAATTTAAAGTAAATGAATGGAGCTAAGACATGAATTTTCTTTTCCACAGCCACCCCTTATGGCATTTTTAAAAAAACACATGTTATATGTACAGGGTGTCTTACAAAAAACGCCCCAAGCCATAACTCCTTTATTTATGGACTAATTTTAAAAAACAAAGAGACAAATGAAATGAGACTAAAAACTCTATAAAGTGTGGTTAGTAAAACTTTTTTTTTTAATTACCTTCATGGTCAAACGACTGTCAACTATTATTTTTTAAACGGCTCTGTATATTTTTTATTATTGCATCTCGTAGAGCTACTTTTTCTAAATTCAATAGTGTGCAACACTTTTGAGTTTTGACCAGCAAATATTGCAGAAAACATTAATGAAAGAATTGAGTGTGCAAATGTAAGTTGGCTGTGTGAAAAAAATTCACGTCATTTCTTTTCTAAACCATGTACTTTCTGAGGAATGTAGGGATGAAGTTTGTGCTTTTTCAAAACACTCTGCACAGTAACTTTTGATATTCCAGTCAAACTACCAATTTCGATTATTAAAAACACCATAGTGTGTGTTTAGTTTCATTGTTTTTTAATTATCTTCATAGTCAAACGACTGTCAACTTTATTTTTTAACACTAGCAATTAACTATCAATAAAAATTTGAAAATACTTGCGCATGCAAAGAACAAAAAATTCTTTTTAAAAAAATTGGGTCCTCTTGTATTTTGTTTAGAAAAACCTGTCTTCGCTCAGGATCATTTCTTTCTAAACCATATACGTTCTATAGAGTCGCACTGCTTGACTGCTGTTCTTATTGCATTCAAAATAAACTTATAGCTATAAGTCAATCAACTGATTATTATCCATTGTAACCAACAATTTTGTACAACTTTTAAACTCTAATAAACCAAACTTCCCGATAAATCTGTTTTTTTTTAAAGAAACAATAAAAGCCCGTTCACAATGACTTAACGTAACAAAATTAAATTAAGGAAATTAGAGTGTTAATTTATGTGTTCACAATGAAGAAATTTTTTGTTCTTTGCATACGCAAGTATTTGCAAATTGTTAGTGGTTATCTAGGCTAATAAAGGATAAAATTCTTTTGCTCAACTCGAGGACTCAAAGACTACACTCACTATACTGTTTTAGAACGCTGTTGATTGAATATACTTAACAGAGTTAACCTTAAAATGAAAGTTGTCAACTTAAGAAAAGTAAATTAGTAGAATTAGCCAACTAGTACGCTTACATTTCTAACAATGGTTCTAACTTTTGTTAAGTGATTAATTTTGTTACGTTAAGTCATTGTGAACGGGCTTTCAGTCATAAAGCAAGAAGAACTTGACAGTTTTAAACAATAACTGCAATAAACAATAACGCTCAATGATATTGTTTTCACGGCACACTTGTATATTTTTATAAAAAACTCGTTTCGCGTAATAAGCTATTTTCTTTTACAAACGCCATTAAAAATTGAATTTTTAACTATGGCATACTTCAATTAAAAATGTAAAATTATGACAGACGCGTATTAAAAGTGATTTACTTTTAACGCTAGTGTTAAAAATAAAGTTGACAGTCGTTTGACTATGAAGATAATTAAAAAACAATGAAACTAAACACACACTATGGTGTTTTTAATAATCGAAATTGGTAGTTTGACTGGAATATCAAAAGTTACTGTGCAGAATGTTTTGAAAAAGCACAAACTTCATCCCTACATTCCTCAGAAAGTAAATGGTTTAGAAAGAAATGACGTGAATTTTTTTCACACAGCCAACTTACAATTGCACACTCAATTCTTTCACTAATGTTTTCTGCAATATTTGCTGGTCAAAACTTAAAAGTGTTGCACACTATCGAATTTAGAAAAAGTAGCTCTACGAGATGCAATAATAAAAAATATACAGAGCCATTTAAAAAATAAAAATTAACAGTCGTTTGACCATGAAGGTAATTTTAAAAAAAAGTTTTACTAACCACACTTTATAGAGTTTTTAGTCTCATTTCATTTGCCTCTTTGTTTTTTAAAATTAGTCCATAAATAAAGGAGTTATGGCTTGGGGCGTTTTTTGTAAGACACCCTGTACATGTAAAATACAACCAAGCAAATTGGCAAATAGTTAGAAAACGCCAATATCAGTTAAACAAAAAGCAAAATAAAATAGATATTACCTACACCTAATTAATACAACACACTCTTCGATTGTGTAGAGGGTAACGAGTTAATGAAATCGAAGTTCAATACATAATAATAACATTGCTCAGTTAAGTGGTCCTTAAGGTCAACCTGATTTTTTTTAAGATTAGGACGATTTTTAATTTCCTGCGGTAGCTTGTTATAAATCTGCATGCCTATTAAACATGTAGAATCTCCGTATGTGGTTGTGCCAGATGAAAATTATCTTTATTTCCTGTATTGTAATTATGAATTTCGCTATTTTTAGTGAGTTCGTCTTTTTCTTGTAGATGTAACAATAAATTTCAAAAATATGTAAACTAGTTAAAGTAAGTAGGCGCAATTGCTTAAACGCATTACGACAAGATTCTCTCCTAGAAATGTCTGCTATAATACGCATTATTCTCTTTTGTGTTATGAATACACTTCGTGCTGCAGGGGAAAGTCCCCAGAGAAGTATGCCATAAGATAGTTTTGAATAGCACTGTGCATAGTAGACAGAGACAAGTTGTTGCGTATAGTAAAAAATTGCTTCAAAAAACGAAATTGAAAGCAAACTGAACTTAATTTAGAGGTGAGTTTGGAGCAGTGGACATTCCATGTCAACGTATCATCCAAGTAAATGCCCAAGAACTTAACTTCCCTAAGGGAATTTAATCTGGTATTATTGATTTCTAAATTCAGTTGATCCAAGGATCTCCTTTGTCGGATATGAAAATATACACAACATGTCTTGGAGGTATTAAGATAGAGTTTGTTGGTATGGAACCAGCGTGATAAATTATCTAACAAGTTGTTCGAATTTGCTTGTAGGTTTTCACCAGTCACGAGAGCTAAGGTATCATCTGTAAACAACGTTAAATCATGATTTGGTATGCAACTCGATAAGTCATTGGTGAAAAGAATAAATAAAATAGGGCCAAGAATGGACCCCTGGGCACCTCTACATTGACTGATGTTACCCTTGAGCCAATTTTCTCCTGAGCTCCTTTACTTCCTTGATGTCCAATTTCCACAAACTGTTTCCTATTCGACAGGTAAGATCGAAACCAGTCAGAAACTACCCCTCGCATTCTGATGTTTTCCAATTTTCTTAACAACAATTCATGAACGACACAGTCGAAACCTCGACTAAAGCTTTGGCTTCTTAGAACTGTGAGCGACGTACGACTTAACGATGTTTCCTATTTTACCAATGCATTGGCTGTGCAGAAAGTTACAGGTCAGCGGACTGTAAATAGGTACATTGGCAGCATAGGAATCTGCGTAAGTTGTGCATCGCGCACGGTTCTAAAGAAGCCCCGGCTTTAAGCTTCTTAGAACCGTGGTAAAATTACCGATTCACAACGCTACTTTTTTCCCATTGTTTAATTGCCTCCCAACTTTTTTATATAGCCAACTTTCTATTTCACTCTCCTGCAAATCTCTATATTCTTCTTTCTATCTGCTTGTGAGTTTTTTTGTCTTCTTTTATTGTTTACTATAATTTTCTTTATCTATTTCTATTTTTGCTACTGTTTTCTTTATTTCCTTCTATTTTTTCTTCCTGTGTTTTCTGCCTTCTGCTTTTTACCACTGTTTTCTTTGCCTCCTTCTGTTCTTATCCTCTATTTTCTTTGTTTTCTCTTGTTTTTTCCACAGACATAATTATCGTTAATATAAATTTCAACCCAAAACTATTTAGTCAAAATCTGTTTTGGGCCTTGCACTTCTTCTTCTTCTTCTTCTTTCGGACCTATTTCTCGCAGCTTCTTTATTGCCAGTAAGGCAAGCTTCATTTCCGATTTTTGAAAATTCGTACTTGTGATAAATTTGCAGTTTAAAGAAATCGACATATATTAAATTAAAAATTAGTAACTTCATAAATTAGATATTGAATTGTTTAAATAATTAAATTTCCTAATCTATTCGATTTTCTTATTGATAGTAGAATTGTTCGGTTTTATTTTTAGTTTGAATTTGCATATACAGTGTCTTTCAAAAAGTGTGCTACAAGAAAGCACAGAGTTTCAGAACGCATTGATATAGGGGAGGGTGGGCCACAATGAGACAAAAAATACAATTTTTGGAATAAAAATTTGAATTTTATACTTTTGATCAAAATGATAGCATAGGTAAATAATTTAAACTTTTAGCAACATACTACGTTAATAAAATTGTTAAGATGTGACGAGGAAGGCAGTTAAAATTAAAAAAATATATAGAACTGTTTTTGTCTCATTGTGGCCCATGTTATGGGGTAGAATGAGACAGTATTAAAAGATGACATTAATGTAGTAAATTTATTAAAAGACGAATGTAAAGTAAATAAAAATCTTTAAAAAAATGTCATAAACACAATGCAATTCCAGTGCATAAGAACAAAAAGAAAAACAAGGCACTTTTTTAGGTTCAGTCACTAACGAACATAAATATTATCAAACCTAATTGAAAAATTTATTAAATTGTTCTGGCGCTTCAGTTCCCACTGGTTGTGGGCTGGGAAGAATTGTTTTTAATGTCTGATAAGGCTACTGAGGCCTCATCAGGAATTTTCATATGTCTCATTGTGGCCCATGCAACATTGTCTCATTGTGGGCCTGAAGCATCTTGGGATGATTTAAGTTGTGCAAGTTTTAATACATCCCAGTATGTTCATAACCTGACACGTAATAGTAATGGTTAAAGGTGTATCAACCACTAAATAAAACAACATTGATGAAATTCCATATACATCAGAGTTATGGCACATTAAATTCTGCATAGCAAAAAAGATTACATACCCGAATATCACACTTTTTACATAAAAGACGGCAGAAATTTGCAATAACGCTGTAACTTTGGCGACAATTAGTCCTCGATGGGGCTCAACTTTATGTATGAACTAAGCTGCAAAAAGCCTGTAAATTTCGAATTTATTCTCTTTGTCTCACTGTGCCCCCCGTGTCTCACTGTGACCCACTCTCCCCTAATCACTCAGAATCAAATGAAATAATCGAGAAATAAGAACCAATTTAATGTTTTCCTATTCATATTATTTTGGCGGACAAATTGTGATTTTTTTATTTTTGAGATAGAAGGCTGTAATTTCATATTTAGCTATAACTTTTAATTCTGAACAACTTATTCTTATGACATTTTGCTGTACCTTGTAAAATAAGGGTACTTTACTCTTAAGCCGTCTTCATTTCTCGGTGTCCACGCTGTATACCGTTCAAGATAAATTTCATCTGACATTTTCCAATTTGATTTTAAGGGATGCAGAAGCGTTCTGCGTCAATAAATTTTTATAAAAACTGATAATTAAAAAAATTCCCATTTGTAGCACACTTTTTGAAAGACAGTGTATGTAGATCTAGTAACAACCACTAAAGACTCTCCTTTCAATAAATGCAAATATCAAATCTCTTCCTTACCTGCTTTGAAACAAATACGTTTCCAATTGAAATACTACGTCCTTCTCAATTCCATTTTTTATTAAAACGGTAGAAACACAGTTTCGAATTTCCCATCCTGCAATGATCAGCGATTTAAATATCTCGACGATTATATTTTTAATTAAAATTGAAATGACCCGCATTCTGATCTTATGATTAAAGTCTTATTTAACTAAAGTCGTGATTAATATACTGGGTGTCTCATAACGTCGGAGGAGATTGAAAGGGTGAATAGAACATAAAAAAATAAGGTAACCTTTTCATCTCATTTTTTTTTTCCAAAACTCAATAATAAAGGAATTGTAAGCCCTAAAAGAGGGGTGGAAAATATTGTTCTTTTGGCAATAAATATCTTCTGGATCCTTTAAGTTATGAAACTAACATTTTAAATTTAGGTATGCGCATTTACAACGTATTTGTTAGATCCTCCCTCCTTTTTAAAAGGTAGTTTTAGGGGGTGACTTTTCAGTATTTTATTCCTAACTTTTTATTTTTACATATTTCATCAAAAATTTACGAAGAGAATATTCTTTAGATTATTTGGCACAAGAAGGCTCTCTTGTTGCATTTCGATAAACCGAACCGTTTTCGAGTAATTGAGGTTTAAAAGTTAGCATACGTCCATTGCATTTTGTTACCATAAAATACTGAAAGTAATCCCCTCAAACTACCCATTAAAAGGGAGGAAGGATCTGACAAATGCGTTGTAAATGTTCAGTTAGGTGCCTTATATCTGAGTTTCAAATATTAGTTTGATAACTTAAAGGATTCAGAAGATGTTGCCAAAAGAAAAATACGTTTCATCCCTCTTTCAGGGAATTATAACTCCCTTATTATTGACTTTTGGAAAAAATCTATATGAAAAGGTTACCTTATTTTTTGATGTTCACCCGTTCAATCTCCTCCGTACGTTAGGAGAAACCCAGTATAAAAAAATATTAATCATAGGATGAGAATACTGGCCAATATTTTTTGGTTTTATCACAAAATGTAATTCAACTTTTCTTAACCAATGGCTCGCGACTCCCTAAAAGCGAGGGGTCCCGACGACATACCATAAAGACCATAAAAATAACGGTAGTGTAATAAAATTCAAGACTTTTTTTAACTTGAGGGGGTGGCGTGGCAATTGTGGAACTAAAAAGTTTAATGGTGTCATTAGTTAATTGAACAGTACCTTACCTAATAACTCAAATTGTCCGGTCGTTAAGAAAACCAAGCATCCAAAAAATAAGCTTGTACTGACGTAAGTTAGGATTATTGTAAGTTGGCAGATTGCTTCATAAACGAGTAAGCACTCATAGAACGGACTGATCTTCCAATCGTAAGGAAAAACCAAGAAGAACGGAAGTATTCTGCAAAAGCCCATTTTAAAATTTTGATATATACCGGGTGTGCTTTTCTTTTTCAATGCCTATTTTCAGTTTCTTGGAATCATTTCTTTTTTCATAATTAGACAGACTATCTATAGATCATCCAGAAAGTATCCGGAATTTTGAAATTTCTATCAATGCATTGTTTATTATAAACATTATATCATATTTATGATATTTTTAGGCGCGCAGTATTTTGTCAAAATAATATTTTTCAAAGAATCTAACAAAAAAGTGATCACGGATGTTGAATGTTAAGAGGCCTTTTACAAAGCGCTAATTTTCAAAAAAGTTTTTCTCAGTAACCATTGTACATTATAAGCTCAAATTTTCAGTACACATTCATGAGACAATTATCTAGGTCTCGCGTTGACATTAAAAAAAGAAAAATTTTTTTTTGAAAAATTCAAATCGGTATCTCAAAAACTATACAAAATTTTGAGAAAAACGAAAACGTGAGACCTAGATATGATGTTCTAGAGCATACTTAAAAAAATCAGTTCTGTGAATTTAATAATAGCTGAGAAAAACAGCTTCAAAATTTTCGGGAAATGTCGTTGTAATACAACGCCTCTAACGAAGAACTGTCTAAACTACAAATTTCGCAGCTAATGGGCCCCGAATACGAAATTTGTAGTTTTGACAGCTCTCCGTTAGAGGCGCTGTATTACAACGACGATATTTCCCCAAAATTTTGAAGCTGTTTTTCTCAGCTATTATTAACTTCACAGGACTAATTTTTTATAAATATGCTGTAGAACATCATTTCTAGGTCTCACGTATTCGTTTTTCTCAAAATTTTGTATAGTTTTTGAGATATCGATTTGATTTTTTCAAAAAAAAGATTCGTAAAACTGTTTCTATCAAAAAATGTAAGAAAAAAATTAAAATACAGCATAAATTTTACACGCATGAAACACCAAATCTACTCAGCATGCAGTTGATTTGATTTGAGGTTCCCTGAACGTTTAATATACCTTTCAGGATTAAACTGAAATTACATAAACAAATAACTAGAATTGTTTTACTCTATTGTAATTGTTTCGTTCAAAAATTCAAAAACTGGAAGTTGTAGTGTTATTTTCTATTCTCCGGATACTTTCTAGACGGACTATACTTTATGAGAAATTTCTCTTTATACCTAAAGTTAATTACAAGAAAAATCTAGAAAAAAAAATGGACGTATGGATGAACGTATGAAGCAGATCAAATCTCTTTTTAAATAAAAGCTGGAATACTGGTTGGAAAAGATCAAACAGATACACAGGTTGATACTTACTTTTAAATATTTGGACACGCAGGATCATAAAGAGATAAAAAGAAGAATAAACATTTCCATTTGGAAAGCAATATACTCACCACCATACCTTTCTGTCTAAAGACTACGCAATAGATTACAACTTGTGGGGATGAAATATCTTTGAGAAGTCCTAGAAGTAAGAGAGTAAGAACGAAGAGAATCACAAATTCAAGCAGCAAAAGAAATAGCAGAAAAGAAACTAATTTTATTGGTTATTTGGAGAGGCAAATTAAGAAAATATGAGAAGCGAAGTCGATAGAAAGAAACAGAAGAGGAAGATCAAAATAAACGTGGAATAGTTCGATAAAAATCATTTTAAAGAAAAGAAGTGAAAAGAGGAACTCGGCTAAGGAAAGATCAACAAACCGCAATATTATAAGAGGCTGACGAAATTAGTGGAAGGGACCTCGTCACCTAGAGTATAAGAGGACCTTTATCATTTTGCCGTTGCTGTTCTTAATTTGATTGATTGTTTTTTTTTTATTATATTGTTACGGGGCCTACTTATGTACCTCATTTTTCTATGCGAAGCTAAAGTTATGAATAATAATTTTAAAATTATTTGGAAAGCCAAAAAAGGGTTAAAGTTTAAGAGTCAACTTACCTGTCTTTTGAAAGGAGAGCCGACAAGAGAAAAAAAATCTCTGCAAACAATAGTGACGTGACGGAGTACGTCTTAGACAGGAGCTTCGATATGTAGTCATAATGTTTCATGGACTTCTCTTCTAGACCTGTATTCGTTTCATATTTGAATAGTTTATTGGTTTTTTTCACAAAATTCTCAGTTGTATCGATAAAAATACTATAGTACAACAGATGAAACAGACAAACACCGGTCAGAGCTAAAATAATTAAAGATTTTCAGGAGAAATCATAAACGAAACGTTTCGACACAGCATCAGCCCGTCTGAGCTTCGAGCAACCGGAGGACACCTGCACCCGTTCTATAAAACACGTGCGCGATATATTTGTTTTTCTACTCCCATGTTTAAAAACAAAAATTATCGTATTATCGTTTCAACGTTGCTAAGTGATCTTTTAAATACACATTGACAAGCTGTGACTTTGTGCGTTTTAGTCACGGCGTCACGGCACAATTTCCGAATTTTAGTATTTTTGTGTTGGTGGTAGAAAAAGTATAGTATGCAATTAGATTTATAAACTTCTCTAGACACTCGTTTATTAAACACTCGTGACTAAAATGCCGTTTATAAAACTTGTTGCATAATATACTATTAAGCTTGTAGTATAAAAAAAAGGTTTATACTAATTATTACCTACATACGTATAAGAAGCTTATTGCATGTTCGGGAAAGGTATTCCAATTTACATGTAAGACATCAACAACGGAGCTTACGCCGACATGAAATGTGCACAAACAGAATATTATTTTCGTTGAATAAAAACGCAGGTTTTGTGCAACATCGTTAGTATGGATATTGTACAGCCCTGCCAAGTCTAAGAGCTTCACGTTAAAATCTAGGTATCTCATATTTCTGCGCTTTTGAATTATAATTTAAACCTGCATTGTTCGAAGTTCCATTTATATATCGGAATTAAGTCATCAAGTAACATTATTCTTTCATGGAAAAGTCGAACGCTTACTACTTAGTGTAATTGCAGAAAATTACATGGATGCAAAATAAAAGGAGATTCTCACAAACCCACTGTAAATTCTCAACAGTTCACACGAAAAAATCCAATCGATTTTGTATATGCATTCGTTATAAAACATTAATCAAATAATTATATTCTATAAAATCAAAGGAGACTAATACATATTAAGTTCTCATATTATCTTACGTGGAACTTTATTATTGGGCAATTCCACGGTAATGTTAACCTGAGTGATAGTTTTCATCTTTAGGTTTTATTGTCCAATTTTTCAAAAATGATTAGCAAAATAATCAATTTTAATTTTCTGTATTTATTTACCTTTAGTATTGTCTTAAAAAAATATTTTCATGGCTTAAACTAAAGTAACAATGAACGCGTAGTTCAGTGAAAAAAAAATGATTCATTAACTGTCATTTAAATTTCACTAAAAAATAGAGGCACAGCTGAAATTGTCCTCTCATTATTAAAACAAGTAATGTTGTTTTTATAATAAGTATTGAAATAACAAAAATTAGTTTTGAGATACAAGAAAAAAGATTTACAGTCTCCAATTTTTTACCCTCCGCGTAAGTGACAGAAACTCATTTTAGAAAACTATTCATCATTTAAAAACATACAATCTCTTTCTGCAAACATTTAGGTTTATTTTCCATTTTAAAACATTTATGGCGGATTTCACAAATGTTACTTAAATTTAATCATCCGTTAAAAGTAAACGTTGCCATGGTTACATGTGGTGAAGGTATAGGAATGATTATTCTTAATCAATGATTAAAGTTAAAGGTGACGTTTGTGAAATCCAGCGTTAGATAGCTATGTTACTTTGTGCTAAATTAGTTTCACTTACGCGACAAAACGAGCGGGCAAGTACATACATACTTGTTTCCCTAATGGCCAACGGCAAAATTGAAAAGTGGTAAAAAAAAATTAATTTTCGATGTCAAAATTTGTTACATATTCCTAATACTCGTAAAATTCATTGTGTGAGGTACATCAGGGAAAATGTAATTCAGTATTCAGAATTGATACAGAGCAATTCCTGGTTTTCTGACAAAGATTTCATTTAACAAGAAGATAGATTATTAATTAATTATTATTAATTGATTGTAATTTATCGTTTTTTAATAAAACTTTAATATTGTAATTTGTTTTCCTTTTTTGATTTCACAATGTCGCATAAGTGACATGAAATTTTTCGGTTTGTTTTATTAATAATAATAATTTTTTTATTGGTAATTCACATATCTACATATTGCGATGTTTTTGCGAGTTAAATGAAATTTGTTTGTTAAATTTTTGGTTTAGAATTTTTAACTCAAATGACAGTCACGCATAAAAATTTTAACATTAGACTCTTTTCGTTAGTAAATTGATTATTGATATTTATCTCAGGGTACCAAATTGTATTACTAAACAAATTTGTTGAGCTGGGTTCTGAAATGTATTTGTCCTAATGGTGTTGCTTTTTTAAAATGTCGGTTATTTTAGTCACGCTACGTGAAGTGTATTCAGGCAAGTAAAAATCGATTTTAAAGATTGACATAGAAATTATTTATTAATAATAAATTTGGTTTTTATTAACATTTACAAAATTACAATTACACAAGAAAATTGGCTCATAATAATTGTTAGTACATTTGGAAGATTAGTGTAAATGCACATCAATTTATATTTGACTTAAATTGAGTTGTCATCTAACAGCGTAGTGGAAATTTTTATCAAACTTTTTAATTAAAAATGCTATTATGGTCTCCTTTAACAAGAGTGTCCTTTCTTTGAATTAAACTTATACCTGTTGGTAAGTATTTACGAATTATTCTTGGACAAGCATTTTTAATTAACCATATTAATAAAATGGAATGTTCTTACGTTTTGTTCACTACCATCGATTACAAAAATTTCTCTGAAGGAGCTTAAGATTGATTACAACTGTTAATTGTTAACACAAGACTGTTCAAAGCTAAATCCAAAGTATGAATGAATGTTCTACTGCTCGAGGCCTAGGTTGAATTGCATGGATTACCCAGAAATCTCCCTTTTATATACTCTTCAAGGTACAAAAACTCTGTAACCCCAAACATAAGAAAAATTAAAAATCCTTAGATTGTAAACAAATCAAAAATTCTTGTACACAAATAATAACTATCTTGTCTTGTAGGTTGTAAATATGAAGTTACATCTTGAAGAGGCCCAGTCGAACTGCATCTAACTTTGAAAGACGGATTCTGTCTTGGTTCTTGTGTTTTACAAGAATACGACGTCTTCCTCCGTTCCTCTTGTAGAAGTAGGCTCGAGGTTTGCTTCGGATTTCCTCTTCAAGCGTGTTGCCACGCCTGGATAATCTTGAAACGTTCTAGATAATCTTGAAACGTCTTCCACGATGACATGAATAGCTCGTCCTGGAGTTTCGACTTCGGATGACAGCACTTCATCCTTGGATGTCTTGGAACTTGACTCCTGTTGTGTGAGGTTGTCATCCCAATGTTCCTGTTCATCCTGGAATACTTCTCGAAATCTCTGGTTGAACCAGCTTTTCGTTATTCACAATCAACAGACGTTTTGCACTAAGTTGATTGTGAATAGATACATCAAAATACATTTGTCAAACATTTGCACGGCCAATCTGCAGTACCGATTTGCACTAATTTTCTGCACTAAGTCAATTCTGAATGATACTTTAGAGTATAATTAGATGTTTATGGGAGATTCCATGGTTTCAAACATATTTATAATTCGTCCTAGGCCGATAGATGACAATATATTTAGAAACAAAGTAATATGTAATGTTTGCACCAGTTTGCACGTACTGTTACCATGGTCACCTTTTTATTTAAATTTTGATTTAAAGAGCGAGCCCAATTCTTGAAATCATTCGACATCATGTCGTATTCGACATGACGTCAAAATCTTCTTCGTCGTTTTATAATAAAAATCCTCTTTCGTCGTTTTATAATAAAAAATAATAATATTAATGCTTATTCTAGTTACCTGGTCATTTATTAAGAAATCGGAGAGAGGCTCTTAGGGGCTTATGGAACTGTACAAGTGAATCAAACATATGATTCGCCGTAAGGAATGTATTGTAAAAACACGCTTTAAATAGAGACCTAAATCGGCGTTTAAGTCAAATCAAATCAAATCAAATCATTTATTAGTACATGGTCAGAATATATAGACTGAATCGTACACGTCATATCACAACAATATAATATACCGTCTGTCTTATGAAAAACGCACGACACTATAACTCCGTTATTAATGATCCGATTTCAACAATTCAAAAAGCATATAAGACTAGTTTACAAATACTACAAAAGGATAGCATTTTAGATTTTTTTAAATGACATTTTTGTCAGACGATAGTCAACTTTTTTTTTCAAATGGCGGCAGATATTTTTTTTTACTCAGTTTGATAGAGATTTATTTTCTGAATTCAATTATTTAAAAGTCGATTTCGAAATATCAAATTTGGGGGGAGGGGGGGATAATCGAAAAACTTTCGGAAAAGTAAAACTCACCATGCGGGTACTCAAATTAAAGGTCTCAAAGAGGAAAATCAGATAATCGAAAATGTGCAATTTCCCGAGATGAAGTTCTTGAACACTAAGAAAGACATCTGACTCTACATTTTCGCGAAATTGACGTTGCTGTTTCTTGGGTTTCTTAAAAGCTTCGTGATTTCTTAAATTTTTTTAAAGTCTTCTAAATTTCTGACGGTTAGGAATTTCTCTATTAGGAGAGCGAGCTGCGTAAAGGCGCTCAGCTTGACCAGAATTTTTGTGGCACTCGAAAAACACTTGCACCATATCAGTTAATTGATTGTTATCCATAATGAAATAATAACGGTATAACAAAATAAAAACAAGACGGTAACAAATAATACAAACAAGAATAAATGAAAACAAGTTGATAGATAAATACTTAAATCGTAAAAGATAGTTACTCTTTTGTGCAATTTGGTAGGAATCCAAAGCATCCTTGAAAATTTTATTAAAAAACAATTTCCATTTCTCAAAAACGTTCTACAAAAAATATCAAGTTGAAATAAATTGTTGAATTTCGAAAATAAATCTCTATCAAACTGAGTAAAAAAAAAAATATCTGCCGCCATTTGAAAAGAAAAAGTTGACTATCGCCTGACAAAAATGTCATATTTAAAAAAATCTAAAATGCTATCCTTTTGTAGTATTTTTAAACTAGTCTTATGTGCTTTTTGAATTATTGAAATCGGATCATTAATAACAGAGTTATAATGTCGTGTGTTTTTCATGAGACAGACTATACACGATGTACTGTATGTACCCTAACAATAGGATTAGAGAGTCAAACACACACAATATAACAAACAACAACAACACAATTATGTAACAAAGAATAAAGAATCTAGAAATTCTGCAAGTCATGTATGGAATACAGTGCCTTCTCAATAAGCATATTTTTTACAACAAGTCTAAAGTTTGCCATTGGGAGATCTTTTATATCATTGGGTAATAGTTGTAGTATTTCGGATCATAGTAGTTGAAACCGTTTCTACTGCTTTTAAGTCTATTGAAATCTAACCTTATGTCAGAAGCATGTCTAGTATTGAAATTGTGGACATTACTCTGCGTGATGCATAAATGTTTATTCATATGGGTATATGTTAAACAAAGATAGATGTATAGTGATGGGAGTATTAAGATACGTAATTCGATAAATTTATGTTTAACATCGCCTCTATAACCGAGGCCAGTAATTATACGGATTGCTTTTCCAGTTAGACGAGATATACCGGATACATGACTCCAAGCTAGCAAGCAGTAAGACATGTAGGAAACAACCAATGAATGGCAACTAGAAGAACTTTTTGATCAACTAATTTACTTATGTTACATATTTTTAGAAATTTTATTGGCTACCTGTTCAATATGCTTATTCCAGTTCAGATGAGGGTCTAGATATAGACCCAAAAATCCAGATAGTACCTAAGATGGTTTCCTTCCTAATAGAGTACCTAGTTCGAGGACTCAGTAACAGAGGACCATTTTACAGCTTTCCCTTTCAGGGCTTTTCTATTTTTCTATGGTGCTCTAGGCGAAGGGTCTTCTTTTTGTAACTATCAAATCACCCACACCAGGAATATTTAAATTGAAATACCCACTCGCAAAAAGAGGTCGATGGATAAAGTTAAAGAAGAAGCAAAAAATTACAATTCTTAAATTTGAACAAAGATATAAAAATAAAATAATAATTTCTGTTCACAAAAAGGATTCGGCGAATATTTTATAAAAATTACATGAATGTGAAAATTGGAAATGCAACCGTTCGCGAAAATGATTCGGTGAACATCAATTAATTTTTCGAATCTTCTCTTCCTGCGGAACCGTATTGTTTACATTATCAAAGACTGAGCCCTTTTTGTAATTTGCGATTGCGAGGTTGGGACATCTGTGCGAGTTCCCCTTTTGGTCCCACTCATTTAAGTCACTGCACTGGAGTGACTTAAGTTGTCTATCCTCAGGGGATTTCGAGGTGTTTTTGGACTGGCTCCGCCACCTTGCGAGGGTGAGGTTCTCACTCGCTCTAGGTCTTTATCGCATAGCTTATTTACTTTAACGTATCGTAATGGCCACTTATCGTAAGAAGAATCAATATTTTGGCTAGTTTGTCGCTTGGGCCCCTTATCGCCTAAGATTGTTTATACTAACAATTAAAGCGTGAATTTCTTTCGTGAATAATCCTGAAGGAATTTTATTTAAATTTAAAGATTTTGAATTTCAATTTTCGGCTGTTTAGCTGAACACGTACAGTATTTTTAAAATGTTTTAGCAAGCAAATACGTATTTCCACACACAAAGAAAACAATTCATAAAAATTAATTATACAATAATTGCCAATTTTAGGCATAAAATAGGCAACAAAAAAATTTGTAGGCACTTAAGCTATAAAACTAGGCAAATACTTCAAAGAGTGTAAAAATAGACACTTAGGCACGAAAAAATATACATCTCATTCTAATTAAAATTGTAATCTAAATGTTTAAAACTTAATTGCCTGTTAAATAAAATTTTAGGCAATTGCCTAAAAATCCGGGCTTTACTTATCCTTAAGGCGATTTCGTTAATTCGATCGGAACGCTATTTTTCTCACTCTTACGTGCACTAAGTCTCTAATGCCCGGTTGCACCAACTCTTTAAGCAGAGCTTAAGAGCAATCTTACGAAATAACTCCATATACGAAAACTATTAAAACGGGCGAAATCATAGAGACTTTATTTCTGAATATAATTAATTCATTTTTTTTTTCTATATACCTGACAACTAGCACTACAAAGTGACAATAGGAAATATCTCTATCATCATCTGATAATTAAGAAAAAAATAATTAACATTGAAAAATTGTAGTTGAACTTTACAGCGATAGTAAAAATACTTCCAGATCGAATTTTGAAAAACGCGTTAGTCACTTTGTAGATTGAAGTTTTGTTAACAAATCAGTGAAAACAACTTTTAAAAATATGTAACCATAATTAAGTTATGAAGTCGCCCGATTTGTATGTTTTTAGTGAATTATTTCTGTAAGGCGTGAATACATATATTCTCCCCACCTTAAGAGCTGGGGGCGGTAACAAACTAGACAATCACGTGATCTTTTTTCACGGTCTGAGAATATATTTTGCGTTCCGATTTTTTAGGAGTTATTTCACATGATCTCAGATAGGATTAAGGCGGGTAATTTAAATGTATTTAAGTTTGTGCACTGCCTATTCCAGTACGTTTTTGGTATTTTAATATTTATTTATACATACACTGAGGTCTAGCAACAAGTACATATCTTGTTGGTCAAGAAAAGATCCAGTTCACTATCTCTAAATACACTCACCGGCACAAAAAGCGACTCACTATTATTTTTTAAAATAAATAATCTGAGGACACATTTTTGTCTATTTTTTTCTGTTTCTCAGTGAATTAGGACATTTTCAATAATTGGGAGAGCCATTTCGTCATGGTAACTGAATTCTTTTGTTTAAATAAATTATTTAAAGTATCCACGCTGTTGTCAATATTGTGTTGCATTTGATTTTTTGTTTTCTAAACGTTTCCTAAATTCTTAATTTAATAATTTCTTTACATTTTGTCTTTATTAAGTCGTTTTAATGTCTATTAATGCAGTGGATGCAGCAAGAGTAATGCTTTGATTCAGGATGGCCGATCTCAACGTTACGTTGCACAAGTTCTTGGAACTTCGCAATCATGTGTTTGCAGAACGTGGGCGCTTCTTGGAAACCGAATCTTACAATCGACGCCCTGGAACAGGTCGTCAAAGATGTACAAGCGCTAGAGATGACCATTTCTTACCCTAACGATTCTTCGAAACAGGAACTTCACGGCTGTTCAAGTCAGAAATCGCCTTGCAGACGTTCGAGATGTGCATGTAAGTGACAAGAACGATCAGGAGACGCTTTAATGAAGCTAATTTAATGCAAGAAGACCTGCACATGGTCCAGAACTTAACAGACACCATAGAGTAAGGAGACTTGCATTTGCTCGTGAACATGTTCAGTGGAATATGGAGCAGTGGAGTCAGGTTCTCTTCACTGATGAGTCCGTTTTTGCCTACAAACGCCAGATGGTCGTAGAAAGAGTGTGGAGAAGGACCGGCGAACGGTATCCTCAATGTAACATCGTTTCTAGACTATCTTTTAACGGGAGGTTCGATTATGGTGTGGGGACGGTATTTCTGCAAACGCGTACAGACCTTGTTGTAATGAATATGGGAGTTATTAACGCACAGAGGTACATTGAAGATGTTCTTCAAGATCATGTACTGCCTTTTGCCTCTTTTGTTGATGACAATTTTGTGGTAATGCAAGATAACGCACGGCCACATGTCGCCAGAATTGTTAATGAATATCTTGACGCTGTTGGTATTAACCGAATGCAGTAGTCCCCGAGAAGTCCCGACGTGAATCCCATCGAACATGTCTGGGACATGTTAGGAATGAATATTAGAACTCGCGTCCCCGCCCCAGCTACCCTTGAGGAACTGTCAATTGCGATTCAGCAAGAATCGGATCAACTAGATAACTTAGCGATTAGGCTCTTGGTGGAGTTTATGCCACAACGTATGCAGGCTATAATACAAGCTCGTGGAGGCAATACTCGATATTAATTAATTTAAAACATTCAAATTTTTCATTTTTCTTTAAGTTACAATTTCATCACTTTTACAGTTTTTATTACTTTTATTAAAATCTTGTTTGTTTTGTTTATTTTTTGCTTTATTTGATGTACTTCAACCAAGAATACTATAAATAACAATTATCAGTCAAAAATTACACAAAAATTTTTATTGTCACAATAAATTAGACAAACCTCAAAGTGAGTCGCTTTTTGTGCCGGTGAGTGTAGTATTCAAAGGTACGGCTTTTTCCACGGTTGGAGAAAAAGGTATTTTTAGCCGGCTAAATTTCATCACTAGGAAAATTACATTTTTATAGAATTATCGTTTTGCCTATTCTGACGTACAACTTTTTTGTGTGAACTTTCGCGTCCTGGCGTCGTTGATTAAACCTAAAAAAAATTTTTGAGACGCATTTAACTTCGAAAACATTATTTTGTGTAACTAACTTTTGCATCAACTCCTTTTTTTCGTTATTAATTTAAATGCACTCCTTAAAATTTGAAGTGGGACACTTATGGTCCGTTTTCATGCTCAAGCAATTTGCGCAAATGTGCTTGTGAACACAAATTTGCACAAGGAGGTCGTTGCATGAAAACGGTATTTTTTTGCTTGTACAAGCTAAAAAATTTGATAAACTGCATGCATTTGCGCAAGCGAATTTGTATGCGCAAATACTTGCACAAATCCATTTGCGCAAATTGCTTAAACGTGAAAACGGACCATTACGTTTTTTTTTTTTTTGTAAATTTGTGTTTGGCTCAACTTATGTGTATTAGAAGCGAAATAGCAAAAATATAAAAATGTACATTTAAATAGAGTTCAAAAGAACCGGTAGGAAGTTAGCAATAACTTTCAGCAATAAAAAAAAATTCTAAAACTATACCAAAACAGTTTCAGTATTTATATGTTAGTATAAAAATCTACTAATTAAGTAATATTCAATAACTTAAAATGAATATTTTTAGAAATTGATTCGAAATTGACCTATCAAGTAATTTTGCGTTAGGCGTACTTAACTTCTTCAAAAATGACAGCGTTGTCTTATTTTTAAATCAAATGTTTTTAGACGAAAATAATCTATTAATAACGGGCTTTCGATAGTTTAAAAACAAAAAGGGACATATTTTTTGTCCGGCCTTAAACTCATACCGGTTTCAAAAGAAATAAACTTTTATGATATTTTCTTAAACTGTGGCCTTTTCTTCAATCAAAAATTGCAAGATGCGAAATACTTTTACTTTCTGAATTTAATAGTTATTTATGTACCAAGGTGGCAAAGTGGCACTTTATCAAACGAGTTTGCAAATTGCGAGCCAAGGTGAAGCCGCGGTGAGCAAGCAAACGAGGTCGATAAAGACACTTTGCTGCCGTGGTGTATATAATATTTTTTCGATTACTACATACTCGACCATTTATTTTGAAATATTCAAACCTTGCAGATTTATATCTATGTTTATATCTTCGTAAATTTTTGAAAAATTTATTTCATTTACCTTATAATACGTTATAAATGACACTGGCGTTTCGATGACATCAAAAGATGTGACGCTAGCGCAAAAAGACTTTTACGTTTTGCAAACAAAAAACAGTCACTTCGCGTCATGATGTTCGCAATGTATCATGTATTTAATTATCAACATTTCTTAACAATTTTCGAAAAAATTTAGATACATATTTACAAAGAAACATATTTACCGCCGATTTTTCTTTTCCTATATGTGACCTTCTCGTTAATGGAGTTTAATTTATCCATGTTTACAATTAAAAAAAAGAAAATAATGAATTTCATTACAGTGTTGAGCTGTAGGTAATATTAAAATTGCGCATGCGCATGAAATAGGATTATACGTAAAATTTTTGGTGTTGCAGCTCCAATCCTCTTCAATACTTTTACAAATACATATAGGTAACTACTTGTTCCTTTTCTATTATACGACGCATATGTGCAATTAAAAATAAAGTCTACTTTGAACGATAATTGCGTCTTATTACAATTACCGTAAAAAATGTAAGTATTTGAATATAATTATGTACATGTATGTGTATTTCTGAACCCGTCGAATGTACCAACATTATGACCGAACGCAGCCTAGTAAGTTGCTCATGATGACGGAACCACCGACATGCCGGCGCACACGCGAGAGTTATTATCGTTCTTTCTCAATATGTGTTGAACAGAGATAGCTCTAAGCAACTAATGTTGGTGGTTTTCAATAGCCGCATGGTCGGAAGGCGACTGACAACCAACCAATCATAATATCACAAATATTTCCCCTTAACGTAGCAAAGTAGGGATAGTAAAATGCGAACTTCTGAGGGGTAACTTTGTAGGATTCCTCTTAAATTTAAGTGGTGTTTAGACTATAACATTATTTATAGATTTAACAAAAAGTTAGTCACATTCTAATTGATACTTAAGTTGAAGTTTAAATGTCAATCAGAATGCATTTGACATTATACTGACCATACGTAAATGTCACATTCTAAACAGAACTTAAATTTAAGCTCTGCTTAAAAAGTTGGTGCAACCGGGCATAAATGTTCTCTCTCACATTTCTACTCGGAGCGAATTACCAAAATGTCTTTAAAAGAGCATTATTTTTGTCAAAATCAGATTGTAAGTTGAGACGAAGGCAAGAGCCTCCGCAACTTATGTTTTTTTATTGAAAGAAATGTTTCTAAATATGTATACTTTTTTCTGATTGTTGTAATGATTTGTCTTGTATTTCTAACTAATGAAATGAAGATAATTTTAACCATGTCTTTGAATTTTATTGCTGAAGATATTAAATTATTTTATTTCTGATATATAAAAATGTTTACATGTAAAATATACGTACTTATTTCAGGGAACTAACTATTTAGTATCTTGGGCACATAAGAATGTTGCTCAATGTAGGTACTAAATTCTTCAGTTTCGTGGACGGACAAAACCATTCTGTTTACATCACAAAATCTTTTAAGCGGACACTAAATCGCGCACTTTACACTTTACGTTTCGCAGTCGTTCGACCGCTTCGTCAGAAGTGAAAAATATGTTGTCAAAATAAACAAGGTTGTCAACGGAAACTGAAAAAGTAACTTGATTTTTTTTTTTTAATCTAAAAATAATTTGAACATTATAAATGTTAAAAAATTGACAGATCTATATTCTATTTAAGGAATCGAGAAAACTACAAAATGTATCGTTTAAATTTGCAAAATCCGTACGTTTATTAATAGAATTCGACGACATTTATTTTATTTATTTTTTCAGTTTCCGTTGACAACCTTGTTTATTTTGACAACATATTTTTCACTTCTGACGAAGCGGTCGAACGACTGCGAAACGTAAAGTGTAAAGTGCGCGATTTAGTGTCCGCTTAAAAGATTTTGTAATACAAATTTCATCGGACAAGAACCAACTGTAAACATTCTGTTTACGTTCAAATAGTTTTAAATTGCGCGCCTTTTTTATTTTAATTCCTCCCAGGCCGTGTGAGGGCGCAGTTTATTGCTCTGCGTATATAACGTTTTGACATCTAAAGGTGTATACCTAGAAATTTCACTGCACTGCTATTCTCGTTATGCACTAACCGATTCAGTGAGAAGACCATATTAATTGTCTTGTCCATGTTTAAACTTAGTTTATTACATGCGAACCAGTCTGCCGCCTATTACTGAGAATATATTGACCTATTCCGAATCTGCATATCACTAGCCTAGTATTTTGTACTATAGTATTTCCAGCGATAGAAAGACAGATTTTAAATTTTGCGCCAAACTTAGAAAGGTCAATATTACTAACATACACAGTCCAAATTGTCAATCATTGATGCTTTTAAGTCGGCTATTCGGAAAACAACTCGCACCTTGTATTCCTACGCCATGAAATACATGCAGATATGCAATGTTTTGGAGCATTAAAATTTACAATCTGTCATGAATCTGTCTTTCTATCGCTGGAAATACTATACCAATAATATCATTAGATTTTTAAACAATTAGATTATTTCAGAGAAATTGACAGTTTTTATAAACGTTCTTTAACTCAGGTTGCACAGCTGTCGCGTAAGTGACGCTGAATTAAAAAATTAAAACTTACTAGAATTTAGCAAACTCTTTCATATAATAAATGTGATTTTAAACTTTAACTATTAGACTTTGGTTTAATTGCTTCAAACAAAGTCATTCATAGGCTGGGTTTCTCAGTCCTAGTTTAACTTTAAACTCCTGTTTATTTCCATAGGAACAATTGTTTTTATAATTGCTACCATGGGAATAAACAGGAGTTTAAAGTTAAACTAGGACTGAGAAACCCAGCCTTAGAGCCGTATTACACTATGATATTTTTTGTACAAAATTTGTTACGAAGTTAGCGAGAAGTGCCAATTCAACCAATCAGAATTCACTGTGATAGCTCATCTCCCTCACTTTGCAACAAAAATGTTATCAAATTTAACAAGTGTAAGACCCAGTTTCATAAAACGTAGTTAACCACTCGATCAAATTAATCGTGTGATTAAGCAATATCATTGGTGGAAATTTAAACTTTCCTCCAATGATATTGCTTAAGCACATGATTAACTTGATCGAAAGGTTAACTACGTTTTATGAAACTGGTCCTAAGACGGCTCTTAAAAGGGTTAAAATATATTAAACGATAAAACTTAAAAAACACGCTACGATTGTCACGTAAGTGACACTGGAACTGCCCTATTAGTTTTCGTGGACGAATATGTTTCTAAACAAATTTTCATTAATAATATTTAAATTGGGTGAAAGCTTTGGTATGGCATGGTCAAACACGGAATGGTTCAAAAGAATTTTCAAAGTTCAATACACGAAGGCTATTCGATATTGATGAGGCCTCGGAATGAAAATGCAATTTTTTTTTGTAAAAATTTATCTGCAAATACAAAAGTGTTGGGCAACATCTAAGAGAGACAGATGTACCAGGGACCAGACATGTGTAGTAAAAGAAAGATATCTCTATATTCTGCAAAGTAGTGGGCGTTAACTTAGCAATTGAATGTCCACACTCCATGCTTTTTTTTTATATCTTGCAGTTAAAGCAAAATATTTTCCTGATACCTTCCAGTTGCAAATCCACCAATCCGCATCTGCCTATAATCAGTTGATCGGTGAACTTTTTCGCATGTTGAATTCTTTATCTCTCGTCATATTTTGTTGAAAGTGAAACATTTAAAATTTTGTTACTTAATTTTCTTTTAGGGCAACAGTTCGAAGATGTTTTGCCTTGAATTCGGGATGTATGTATCTGTTCCCATTGATAAGCACTTGAGCAGCAGGAGGTCTAAAGTACTCCTGCGGCACTAGTACTTAGTAACAGGGCAGTACGGTTTTAAGACTTCAGTTGGTGCATCGAAACCTGAAATAAAATAATTATTGACATAATTATTAATATTTAAAATTGGTTCTTGTCCTATGAAAATTGTATCACAAAATCTTTTAAACGGACACTAAATAGCGCACAAACACGACGTTTCGCCGTCGTTCGACAGTTTCGGCGAAACGTTAAGTGTTTGTGCGTTATTTAGTGTCCGTTTAAAAGATTTTGTGATACAATTATTAATGACAACAAAATTTCTATTCGCATTTTATACTTACAGTGTGATTCAATTTCAAATAAAAATGCAATAAAAAACAGTAAGTAGCACGGGCTACTTTGAAATGTGATCAAAACAATCTCTTCTTTCAAATTTCAGTGGTTAGGTATTTTAATCTAAGTCTAAATCTAATCTCATTGACAAATTTTGGACAATTTCCAAACATAACCTGCATTTTAGAAATAAAAAAATTACAGAGACGAAATGAAAGAAACCTGAAAGGCTTTCCTTGAAAATTTAAAATTGAACAAAAAAAAAATTATCGCACAAATGGCCAAATCAATCACACAAAAAAACAAAAGATAACTGAAACAAACAAGGACAAAAGGCGGAATTAGATGAAAACAAAAGACGATCCTCGATTCTTATTCGACTAGGAACTAGGAATTATCTAATTTTTTTTGTTTCTTTTTATCGCATTAATTTTAACTAAGTAACTATTAATTTTAATTGAATAATACTTGAAACAGTTTCTTTTTTTGCTTTCTGTTGGCAATTTAATTTTCTTCGCTCCAGGAACGTCGTTCTTTTTGTTTTTCTTTTCGTTTTGATTTTCGAACAATTTTTTTTTCTTGTTCATCTTTTTCTTCGTACCTTGTCGTTCATTATTCGAGTTTTCCTTGGTTTCTTATAATCCAATTAATCTTTCATATTAGATATCACATTCGACACTTTATAGAGATTATTCTTTTGTTTTTTCTTCTCTCGGTCTTCTCTTGTTTTACAAATTATAATAACCGCTGCGGCGATATTTAGCGCCTGCGCAGTGCTCGCAGCCGTCTGGGGATTTTAGCCGCTCATCTCCTAGATCCCGAGATCTACCTTCTTTTTGCCGTTTGTAGCTCCACCTACTTTCTACATATTTCTGCTAGTTTCGGAAGCTACTTCATAATTCACATACTTACAGTGTTGCCAGGAAATTTCCCATCCTAATTCTTCGAATTTCCCAGTGTTACGTCCAATTTCCTACACCATCATATCAAGTACCTGCAGGAATCTGAAAGCTTAAGTACTGTTTCTCTCCCAGTTTAGAAATAATTTCCCACATACCTTGGAATTTCTCGCTAAAATGGGAATTTTCTGCATGTCTGACAACACTGCATTCTTAAATGACTTGGATGTAAATCTGTGAACAAATAAAACAAAAAACACGATAAATGATGTCTGATATCCATTACTACAATTTTCAGACGTTTACCTCTTTCTTCTGCTACTAGTTTTTCAAATTCACGTAATTTATCCTGTCGATAAAAAGGAAATTTTTAAATTTATACCTTGCCCCCAGCCTAGTAATTAATTTTATTTTTACCTCATTTTACATTTCTTTCTTTCATTAGTTTGTCCAAAAATACTAGCTTGTCACCTTTCATGCGTCCAAGGCGTTCCTGAGTAGCCACAGCAAGTTTTCTTTCTTTTCTTTCGTCTACAGCTGCCGTGATACGTTCTTATTCTTATCTTGTTGTTCCCAAAACGCTTGATCCTGCAACTGGCGTTCTTTCATGTTAGCCTGAAGTGAAGGTATTTATTCTTCCAGACGCTTGGCTCTCTCGAAGTAATCAACTTTCTTTTCCTGCGATTTCAGTTTAGCTTGCAGCTCTCTTCGTTTTTCTTTAAAGTTCCTCAGCTTCAAGAGCAGCCATTTGATCAGAATGCATCTTCTTAATAACCTAAACTCGAAAATTTAGTACAGAATTGTATACATACAGGGTATCCTAGAAATGCATACAAAACTTCAGGTATTTCTTTTCTCCATTCAATAAAAGCCCATTCACAATGACTTAACGTAACAAAATTAACCACTAAATACAGATATGAAGCATTTTTTGTAATGTAAATACTTAAAATTCTAAACTGAAACAAATTAATGTGTTTAATTATGAACTGTAAATAATTTAAATTTTGAATTACTACGTTTACACTAAATAAACAGTGCATTCAAATGATTAATTTACGTTAATTTAAATGGTTGTGAATGGGGTATTAGGGTCTCAAAAATGCAAAAATTAATTATCTAAGTTTGACAGTCTCAGCACATGAAACAAAATACGAAGCAAAAAAAAAAATTGGTAAACTTGACAACGTTGCTTATGTATGCAGTTAATTCGATTTACAGAAGGGCTTCAGACTAAATAAATTTCAAGTATGTAGTTGCAAATGCAACGCCTTAATTAAATATTTATTTTACTGTTCTCTGCGCTGCTGTTTTTAACAGTAACCCAAAAAGCAGTCGTAGATGGGTGAAGTGCGTTTTAATTATTTTCTGTTAATGATACTTCCTTACTGATTTCATAACATTTTCCGTTCTGTTTTCAGCCGTTTACTTCGCAGTTTTCTGTTAAAAGTGCTCTATTTCGAGAGTTCGTATAAGAAAAGTACGTTACTCTGGGAACCGTTTTTTTGCGGTTTTAGATTGATGAAATATACAGGGTGGGCCAATAGTGCGTATTCGGAAGATAGCGACTTTATTATTGCATATTCTTAAAATCCGTGTGCGCTAAGACCTAGATGAGATATAGCTGCATGATTTAAAATTAGTTACAATTATACAGAGTGTTTCGTCTGGATGTGCCAACCCAAAGTTATGTTTTTTTTTAAATTGAATACCCATTATATTATGAGCTCATCTGATTCGCCTTTAAAAATGGAACAATTTTTTATAAGATGATTACGTACCTAAATGTAATACTTTTCGAGATATTGGCATTTAAACGTAAAAATACGGTATGTTTTGATACGCTGTAGATACGTTGTTTATTAAAATTTTATTTTTTAATTTTATAGGAATATTACATGACTTGTTGGCAGTAAAAGACAATGTTCTTTTTAAAAATAGGTCATATACTTTTTACAGGGTGAATCATAACTCGAATGTCTATTTTACTCTGATTTTTTAAATGGAACACCCTGTATGTTATCATTAATTCTGACACATCGTAGATTAAGCTTTTCAGTAATATGCGGTTTGGTGTACGTTACACATTGAATTCTCACATAATGACACTTGAAATTCGAAACTCTGTAATGCGGCGTTTATTCCGACTTCTACCGGATTACTTCCATGACAAATCGTTCATTTTAACTGAAAATAATTTTAAAAAGTCGTATTCAATCTGACTTTACGTTTTTAGTTTGTTAGAAATGAACATTATCATTTGATTTGGTTTATTTTATTTTATACATAAAAAAAGCAATTAATGATTTAATTACTTAAATAATTAAATCATTAATAACAATATGATTTTACATTAAAAATAAAATTAACAATTAATTTAATAAATGTTCGAAATGCTGGCCATGTTGTTCTTCACACAACTGTATCCTCTGTTGGGTGGATCGATGAACATTTTCCAGCATTTCCGCATTAATCATGGCAAATGCGTTAGGATACAGGGGCTACAGTTGTGTGAAGAACAACACGGCCAGCATTTCGAACATTTATTAAATTAATTGTTAATTTTATTTTTAGTGTAAAATCATATTGTTTATTAATGATTTAATTGTTTCAGTAATGTACATAAAATAAACAATTCAAATGATAATGTTCATTTCTAACAAACTAAAAACTTAAAATAAGATTGAATACAACTTTTTAAAATAATTTTCAATTAAAATGAACGATTTGTCTTGGAAGTAATCCGTTAGAAGTCGGAATAAACGCCGCATTACAGAGTTTCGAATTTGAAGTGTCATTATGTGAGAATTCAATGTGTAACGTATACCAAACCGCATATTACTGAAAATCTTAATCTACGATGTGTCAGAATTAATGATAATATACAGGGTGTTCCATTTAAAAAATCAGAGTAAAATAGGCATTCGAGTTATGATTCACCTTGTAAAAAGTATATGACATATTTTTAAAAAGAACATTGTTTCTTACTGCCAACAAGTCATGTAATAGTCCTATAAAATTACAAAATAAAATTTAAAAAAACGTATCTACAGCGTATCAAAACATACCGTATTTTTACGTTTAGATGCCAATATCTCGAAAAGTATTACATTTAGGTACGTAATCATCTTATAAAAAATTGTTCCATTTTTAAAAGCGAATCAGATGAGCTCATAATATACTGGGTGTTCCATTTAAAAAAACATAACTTTGGGTTGGCACATCCAGACGAAACACCCTGTATAATTGTAACTAATTTTAAATCATGCAGCTATATCTTATCTAAGTCTTAGCGCACACGGATTTTAAGAATATGCGATAATAAAGTCGCTATCTTCCGAATACGCACTATTGGCCCACCCTGTAGAGGAATAGGTTTACCTGAAGCTTTATCTGCATTTCTGGGACACGCGGAATATACTAAAATTCAAATTCCTTTCTGTAGTAATAAAAAAAAGTATTAATTTATGTGTACTTTGACTATGTCATTGTAATTTTTTAAAACAATTTTTACACGAAATAAAATGTGCATTAAATAAAAATAAGAAACAGTTTTCTTTTTTAATTTTCAAACACCCTCAGCATCCTCAGGATCAGGGTTGCCAATGTGCGGGCAATTACCCGAATTACGGGTAATTTAAGCAACCTTGTGGGTAAAAGAAATGCCTGGGTAAAAATGGATATTTTCAAGAAAAAAAAACATTAATTTTTAAAATTTTGACTGACGTCTTGTTAGTGATGTTGCAGCTTTACTATTGGCAACAAAGGAATCACTAAAGCGGGAAGCCGGCAAAAACTAAAGTAACTAACTAATCGCCAAGTGCACATTGCCGATCAGTGCTTCCAACTCTACACAATTGTCAAATCTTAATTTTAAAAAGTTTTATTTATTTAATGAGAATTTTTTAATTTTTAAAAATTGCTCAATTGTTAATTCTGAATTTTAGAAAGTCGAACAAGTTTTGTTTATTTAATGAGATTTTTTGTTTTTGTTATTTTTTTGTTTTATAAATTTGTCGATAGTTTTTTGTTTTATTTTACGTCAAGAATTACGCAACTGTCAATTCTTAATTTTAGAAAGTTTTGTTTAATTAATGAGATTTTTAAAATTTTTGTTACTTTTTAATTTTTATGTTATTTTTGTTAAATTTATAAATTTTCATTATTTATCTATCGATCGTCTTTTGTTTTATTTTGCGTCAAAAATTGCACAATAACTGTCAAACGTGTTAAAATAATTTTTGGATCTAGTTTTGTTTATTTAATGAGAATTTAATCTTTTTTTTAATCATGATTTTCAAAAATAAAAATCGCTTGAATAAAATCACTGGTTTTAAACATAATTTTAATCAAGTGATTTAAATTAGCTCAACCCCGATTTAAACCATTTTAATAAATCTACCGAAATTCAGAGACATCTACCGAAATTGTTTACAACTACCGAAATGTACGCTTTTCGCTT
Organism: Dorcus hopei; assembly: GCA_033060865.1. Classification (NCBI taxonomy): domain Eukaryota; kingdom Metazoa; phylum Arthropoda; class Insecta; order Coleoptera; family Lucanidae; genus Dorcus; species Dorcus hopei. The sequence goes on along the minus strand of CM065424.1, from coordinate 19,827,431 downwards.
GGTCGGTTGGCAGCACTGTTGCCGATTACCGCCCACAGTCCCACATATGATTTTAACTTAAAAAAATCTGTCATGCAACGTCCAAGTGTGTAAGGTAAGTTATTCGGTATTTAAATAAAATAAATGATGAACCATTTATTTTCTGTTTTGGGAATGCGAGTAAATAAGTGAGTAATGTCATTACTCCATGTGAGTAAGAGCGGGTTTTTTAAAATTTGAAAAGGGTAATCGGCTTAGAGTGAATTGGCAACACTGCTCAGGATTTGTTAATACACAGAGTTTGAGAATGTGTGTTGGTAGACCTTAACATAGGACACTTTTCAGAATTCACTAAACTTATCGTAAATTTTACCGGTATGACTGATCAGTTTCCGAGGTGATCAGGTTGACAGTGAATTTTGAAACGATCCGGCCATTGAATGGAATTTCTAACCTCTGTGAAATATGAATCCCGGCTGTCATTGCTACTATAAACAATTTAATTACATAAGAAATTACTTACTTACTTTTGAATGTTAAAAATGTTTAACTTAATTTTTTATAACATGGGGAATATACGGATTTGCAAAAAGTTAGGTTATAAACAATCCACCATTTTCAAAACCCGGCGAGTGTGGTTCCTCACCGGTAGCGTAACCACTCTCTTACCGGTTAATTTTGAAAGGTGGAAATGACAGAAACCGGTGAATTCTGAAAAGTGCCCCTAAGAAAGTAAAACGATGAAGAGAATGACGATACAGAGTGACACAGGTGCGTCACAGATTACTTAATTATTATAGCAGAGTAGCAGACACATTTAATTTTTAAATCGCCATTTTGTAAAAGGTGTTGTCAATTTGATATTAAATTTGTGTAATATTTTCTATATTGTGTGCAGGGGTGGATTAACATAATATGCGCCCCTAGGCAAAAACATGTGGGCGCCCCCACATAATGTAAGCAAGCTATTTTATTGAGGAGAAAACAAAAGATACGCAATTATAATAATGCAACGAAAATAAAACTTTTATGTGATTTTGCCCCAGCAAGTTTTTAATACAAAGGGGTCAAGAATCAATATTTGAGTTGGCAGTACTGAATTTTATTTTTAAATGATACAACTGGGGTGCGTTCAGGAATAACGCTCGGACTAAAGAGAGCGCGCTCTATGTACTTTTACAGCGTTCTGAAAAAGTTTAATCACACTCTAGATAATCATCTTTATGAGTTCAGAAATAGATAGAGTAAATGTTTGGAGCGCGTTCTTCTGTACTCGGTCTAAACTTGGTACAAGTGGACAAAACCGTAATTGAGGTTATGTTTAGGTAATCATCACGACAGAATTCAAGTTTAAAATGAATGCAAACAATAGGTTTGTTCGTTTGTCTACACCAGTGCACACCATGTGCCCTAGTGCAGAAAATGCGTTCGTTTGTCACAGTGCAAATGCACTGATTGTGTTCGTTTGTCCAGTGCAATCTGTTCCAAGTTACTCTAGACTGCACTTTCTTGCTCGGTGTTTAAAGTGCGAACAAGAAAGTGCAGTATATCCTAACCTGAAAAATCTCACTTCTAATGGCCGATGTTTATCCTAAGGTTAATTTATCTGTCAGTTGGAATGTGACGTACAGTTGAATGTACACATTCTAACTGACAGATAAATTAAATTTAGGTCTTGGTATACAAATAACTATTAATATAAAAATAGTTCACACTAAAAATATTATAAGTACTTACTTTCGCGTGATTTTAAAATATAGCACTGATTCACAGAATCAACGTCTGTCACCGTACAGTTATAATTATGAGGTCCATTCCATTCGTCAGGATTTCGAGTTCTGAACCGTTCAAAACCTTACTGAGCATGAGCAGTGCACAAAATTCGATATAAATTTCATACTGCGCATGATCTGAACAGTTCAGAGCTTGAAATTCTGTCAAATGGAACAGACCTATACGTTTTTGCAGAATCCATTATTTTATGCTCTTTCCTGGATGAAAGCAAGGTTAACTGCACTGATCATCTGTCACGCATGTTTAAATTGTGTTCGTTTGTCTCTAAAGTTTTTTCTGCACGAAACTACACTGCACATCACGTGACGTTGTGCAAAACTATACCTAACTGTTTTCAGTGTAACTTCGTGCAGTACAAACGAACAAACCTAATGTGAGTACAAAGTTTGTTTACTTTTCTTTAAACTACTTATTATTATCTGTATTTATATTTGATTCATCATTTTCCAACAACGTTATAATATTTACACTATCAACAATACAATTTGCAATTGCAATTACAGCTGCATATCTTTGATCACGGCTCATTTTTCAGTTTTGATAGATATTTTTTATATAGGTTATTGTTTCAGTCATCAATGACACAACCAACTTCAGTTAACTTTTTACCGTTCATAAATACTTGAAGAGGCAGTGTAATTCTTGACGTTAAGGATAAACATTCTGGGAGGAAACGCACAAAGTACTTTCACTATACCTGAACGCACCCCCGGAGTAACTTCCGGTTGCTGACGGCTTGATACTGACAGATGTCACTTTACAAGCGTCATTTGACATTTCAAATTCAAATTTACAGCGTTTTCGACTAAACCGCTCCCACTCTCTATCAGATTGCTCAAAAATAATGCGCCGACATCTTTGATCGGATTAAAATTGCTCTGGAGGCGACACGTAATGAACAACCGAAAACGTTTGGTTACGAATCGTTGCGGTATCGGCATTTTGTAGGTTATGTTTACAACAACGAAAATCTGTTGGAGTAACTAAGGCATGACTTCCTAGATTAATAAAGAACAAAGTTCTTTATCCAGCTAGTTGCGTTCTTAGTTCAGAGCCATTATTTTGTGCAGAAAACGAAGCCACACTCGATCCTAATAACCACATTACTTTCTGTTACATGTTTTGTTAATAGTCGCATAATTTTTTTATTATCTGAAAAAGTTTCACATAATTGCTAATTCCATTTTAACAATTGAAGTTTACAGGTTATGTTTTCCGGATCGCTCGATGTCGATCTGTCTAGAGAGTCAGATCAAAGTAGAGCGCTCTCGATATGCCAGTATGCTCGATATGTTGTAATATCCAGCCGCTCTCTCTTTCTCTATGGAAAAGTTAGCACGTTAGCAGCACCTTTTTACAAAATGGCCGAAGGTCACAAATTTAGACCCCACGATAGCAAAGGTGTAGACAGAGAGGACTTGCAAGGCCTTAGAAAATGTCTAGTTACTGCTTTTTATAAAATCGCACAAGAAAGCTTTTGGCCTGATTTGATTGGCTTTATGTTATTTATTATTCAAGAAAGTTTTACACACTACCAAGAATAGGAAAGGCTAATCATCCGAATTGCCTCGAGCTCCATTCCAATGGAAAATTTTGCATGATGTGAAAAGAAAAGGAATCAGAAAAGAAAATTTGATGTTCCCTTCGTATTACCAGTGTTCGAATCAATTTAGACTTGCTATTGTGGAAATTAAGGCGTTTTTCAAATTTACTTAGACAAGCATGACGGCAAATAAAACGATCTCTTACCAACATAAAGCCAAAACCATTTCCACTCACAATCAGCCTTTTACGAGCACTTGAACTAAACAAAAAAATTAAGCGCCCCAAGAATGCCTGCCTATTCAGACCATACTACGTGTAGCTATTTCACTTGTTCGCCGATTTGCTCCGGCAATTGACAATTATTATTAAATTTAAGCCGCAATGATACCTATGTGTAGCTTATTAGTTAATGCCCCCACAAATATTCTCATTCAGTAGCCGTGAGTTCGCTGCGAGGTTAAGTGATTCGACCCTTTTTAAATTACCAGTCTGCCGGTTATAATTGACTGTAGTAACCAACACAGTGAGTGCTACTGTGTAAAATAAATTGAGAAATCACTAGTCAAGCACGATTCAAATTTTATAGTCACTTATATTACTGGAGTTTTTTTTTAATCTTTTGATCAAAATTAAGAAATTAGAGACCAAAAAAATTCTATGAAATTTTACATAACAGAAAAATATTCAAAAGAAATAATTTTTTTTTTTGGTTTGTCACTATTTTACGATTGCATGTATGCGCACTGATAATGGTGTTGAGGAACACTTGACCAAAACCACGATTGGTTTATTTTACCAATGGTATTACGTATTACAATTTATTGACTAACAAAATAAGAGCAGCAATTAATGGGCTAACGTCCCTTGACGAAAACAAAAATGAAAATGTACAATAGAAAACATTACCATCCTTATTGAAGCTCAGAATTGCCAAGTAATTGCGAATTTCAGAAGCGATGTAGGTACTACAACGAAATTGTCAAAAAGGCGTGAGCATCAAAGAACATCACGTAAAATATTAGATTACGATTTATGATTTTTCAAATTTTCGACTTAAATGTTTAGAGTGAACCACCCACGCACTTTTTATTACAATTCTAGAATGATAATAAGTATGCTTCGATTGTTGCTTGTTACGTATACTCTAAAAATGCATCTCATTGTAAATCGTTTCCTGTTTGGGTGTTATTGCAAGTTATGTAAAAGACAACGTCTTCTTGTTTGTTAACATACATTTAAAATTTAAACGATGCATATAGTTATAGTTAGTTGTAGTTATACAGTTGTTTTATTTTTGTTACATTTTTAAGAGGTATTCACACACCCATGCAAACTCGTACGCATTTATATAAGGTAAACTCAAAGTAGGTATCATGAAAAATAACGAAACTGTTAATTTTTTTTTTGCAAGCGACGCGATATAACAAAGAAATGTGCGATAGAAATACATATAAATATTCACGTTCAAGAGGGAAGGCAGGGCACCTATGTGAAAACGACAAAGTTTTAAATTAGTAGTTATGAGTGGTCATGTTTCTCATGTATCCTGTCAAAAACATTTGTACAGTTGTGTTCAAAAAGGTGTTGTACAGCTACGTTTTAAATATCTTTGCTTTTGAGCGGCAATTGGCTTTTCTATTTTTGTGTTCGATAATATTATTATTGCCAGAAACCGTACATGCAACAAAACTTGTACAACAATTTCTTGAACTTACTTGAATGCACATACAAAGTTACACAGTAAAAAATCTGTACAACACTTTTTTGAACACGACTGTACCTCTCTTTCGTGTTGATGTGCAAGAATAAGCGATAACAAAAAGCTTAAAAAATGGTTAATTATTCGTCTTATTCGTTTTCGCGGATTGCTTTACATGTGTCAACCCACTATCTTTTTACTTCAGACACCTGAAAATTTGGAGAAATTTTCTCTGTCTTGAGTCATTTGGCTTTGTATGTATAATCGCATACACGCTCGCGAACTTGTACGGACATATGGGAAGCACACTTATATTTAAGGTTCATTATATTAATGACGGGTTTCAATTTATGAAGTTTTTTATTAAAGAAGTACTAATATATCAATTTTCTGTAATTTTTTCGATTCCGAATTATAAACACTAATAACAAGTTCTCATACTAGCACGGAAAGTAGGTATATACCGGGTGGAAAGTTTCAAACCCGAACATAGGAAACTTGCATTGAAAAGTACGTTTATGGAGATTGCTGCTCGCCGTTTAAACATACAAAAATGGTAATGGGCTTAAAAGAGAGCGAAAATTATGACCAATATTACCTTGCCAAAATTATTGTTAAATGTTAATAATTTCGTGAAAATTAAATTTTCAAATTTCATCTGAAAAATTTAGTTTCCTTAGTAAGTCAGATTTGAAACCTTCAATAATTTTTTACTCAAAATGTATGATGAATAATTTGCACATTGAAACTTTATTAAACGTTCTTAATACAGTACATTTTACAGCAAGTATTCAAATAAGCCACCGTTTTGCAATAAACAATATCCTAACTGATAGAGAAAGCTTTTCATGTCTTGAATTTCACGGAAAATAAATTTCTCTATCCGAAGCCCAACACCAACTGTAAAAGATTTCTAAAATAAAAGTCCTTCCTTCTGTGTAATTATTTATGATACATTTTGAGTGACGGAGAAATTATTTTCAATCAATAGAAAATAATTAAATCTTTCAAACATGACATACTGGAAACTAGATCTTTCAGATGAAATTTAAAAATTTTATTTTCACGAAATTATTAACATTTAGCAATAATTTTAGCATGGTAATGAATGGTCATAATTTTCTTTTTCCTTTAAGACCATTACCATTTTTGTATCTTTAAATGGGGAGCAGCAATCTCCATAAACGTACTTTTCAATGCAAGTTTCCTATGTTCGGGTTTGAAACTTTCCACCCGGTATTTTAAATACTCTCTGTCTTCTATTTGAACCGAATAGCCGTATATTAAACTCTTTGTCAAAGACTTTCCTTTCTTTCGTGCTTTTATAGTCCAATTTATTATAGTGATTGTGTAATTGTATAAGTGTTCACTATATCATCAGTAAATGTTTATTAAATCCGCCGTTGTTGATCGATTTTGAAATGACGGGACCAAATTCTTTAAGTATGTACCTGTAAAACCAGCTATTGTTTATCAATCCGCTTATAAAAAAAAATGACATATACAGTATGATATGTTCTACTAATACACCAATGTTTCGCTTCATTTGGTGCGCATTTACAAAAGAATTTTCTGTGCCCGAAAAAATTGTTAATGCCGCAGTTTGGTAAAACCTTTCGATGCAGTATACCTTCATACACAAGAATATTTTTTTACTCTTATAATTTCGGAGTTATTTACAAATATTTTAAAACTTGCCCATTTTGGGTTAACCAAAGTGAATTTGGGTTGCAACGGAAAGTGCTTTTAAATATATTTATAAAAAGTCTGTAAGTTTCATCAAAATCAGGAGGGAACACTTCCTTGCGGGTTGATAAAGGTCTGTTGCTGGATTTTTAGCACGCATGCATGCTCGCGAACTTGTACGAACGTGTGGATACACATTTAAGGTTCATTAATTAATGGATGTTTTTTTATTAATGAAATAATACGTCAAATACACTTAAGAATTTCTGTTTTTAATGAATATTTTAATATTCGATAAAATTTGTAATGTTTTTATATATTTATTTAAAATATCGATTCTTACGATGATTAATGTAATTAGATGAATTATATGTTTGTAGTTGTTTGATAATTCATTGAGAGAATGGATGGCTCACACTAATTGGACAACATTTCACAATAAAACTTCTTTAAAAGTAAAGAATACATAAATTTTTAATTTGACTTAAGTACATGTACCTACAACGATGGAAAATTAAAATATTTTAACTAGAAGAACTGTAAAAAAAGCTGCAAACAAAAATAATACGTAATAAGGAAAATTTTGTAATGCAACAAATTAAAGTTCAATTTACATATAACTTCTATAGTGTACTTTTAATTTAATTAAAAATTTATTTTAGATTATTTCAAAGACAAATTCCGTATAATATAAAAAAAAATATTTTACATTTTTCACTTAAAATTTAAAGACTAAACACATACTGATTGTTTCACTGAAACTTCAAAAACGACAGACTACACTATAAAACAAGAAATAAATAAATTCTGGACACAAGGTTCATATAAAAATCAAAGGAGTTGTTATAAAAATATTAAAAGATATAATTTGAAAGAATGCGAATAAGTGAGTTTACTTGAGCAATGAAATCTTAAAAGATTGAGCGGAAGCTCAACTTTTGTTCGTTTTGCAAACTTCAATTTTCTTTTTTTCATATTTTTTCACAATTCTTCTTTTAAATATTTTGTTTGTTGTTAAATAACTTAAACATCGCTAGTTTATTTGATGTATTTCTTATATAAAAGTGAAATATATAAGTTTGAAAGTCTATTCATCCACTCATGATTAATCACATAACATTTCATAAAGGTCAATTTTTTAACAAAAAAAATAAAATTAACAAACAATGAATTCTGAGAAATAATTTTTTTGAACTAGGAAGACGTCTATATAAACTTAAAATGTAATTTAAGTCAGTATGTATTGTTGCTGTTATGAATTATCAAATTTTAGAAGAATTTGATACATACATACATAGATTGAAAGTTTCATTTGTTTTTTAATACTTACTAAAATTTGATAAATTTGGTATGAATAGAAAAAATTCCTTAATAACATATTTTCTTCAAATATCACACTTGTTAGATGCTATTAAAGGACATATAAATATCAAGATGATTAGATAAAATAGTGTTGCGATTACAATTACGTCATAATAAATAAATAAATAAATTAAAAAAGCATTAATTAAATATGTAAATATTATTCCATAAAATTAGATTACCCTTCGAGTTATTAAAAAAAAATTATAGTTATTCTCTTGCTATTTCAAGCGAATTTTTGATATAAATGGATAGTTGTGGAAATATAAGAACAAATTAAGATTACTAACAGATAAAGTTACAAATTGTATGAAATTGAATAAAATTTGATAAACGTAAACATCTGAAATAGGATTATGTTTCTCAATTTCTGCGATTGTTGCTATCAAACTAATACATTCAACGACACATTTCATTTAATTGTAATTATTCATATTTAAAAATATTGAAGAATCATTCGACGTCATCACTTATTTATTATGGCAGAAATAATGACAACTAGAGATAATCGGAAACTTTAATCGAGTATTTGTAAGTATTTATTCAGTTGAATTCTGTACGCTTGCGTTTTAATTATATGTAATTCAAATTGTACAAATTAATGCACAGATTATTAACTAACTAAATAGCTATTTTGAAAGTGTATTCCAATAACAAACAATTTTTTTAAATCAATTAATTTTTTTATAAAAACATTTAGGGTTAATAGTTATTATGAATAATGTATTTAAGATATAAACAATAATTTTTAGACCATCTCGTTTATAATAAATTGATGCAAGTTATATTTTTCATATTCCCATATAATCTTGTTTTCAACGCTGTTTATCGCCTTATTTACAAGAGTATTATTTAAAAAGTTGTGTCACGTACATACATAATTTTATATAATAATGAACCCCCGACGATAACAAAAATATTTACACGCATAAATCCTGACGTGATTTATCGGCATGCATTAGAAAGTGCGCAAACAATCTTTTGTTAACTCAATAACAATATAAATAAATATTTACCTCCCTCTATGTGGTACAGGAGCGGGTTCGTTGACGACTGTTTATTTAAGCTGTATAGATGTCTTAGGGGTCAGAGTAATCTCGGGGGTCATAGGTTAGCGATAATTATTCACATACACGGGACTGACAAAGTTATTTTTGTCATCCTAGTATCTTTATTTTTAATTTTTTTATGATTGTTTCCTTTTTGTTTACATCTACTTCCTCGTCGCCCAACACAGCGGTTTAACAACCTGTATGTTAATTTTTTTTAAGGGCAGCTTAATTTAATTTTGTTACTTCTTAAAACCGATATGTCGGACTCTTTTTTTTAATTATGACGATGAAAGTACACTGAGAAAAATGTATATTAAAAACCGTGTTGTAAAAAAAGTATCATTAATAATAAAATAAATTGTTTTAAAAGTAGCAAAATTGTTTAAGTAAAGCAAGTAAATTTTTCTCTTAAAAGAATTGACAATGCGATTATATTACATTAAGCATATGATTTTGTAACATTTATGAGTTCGGCCTGCAGATATGATGTTTACAACATAAAATTTGTAGGTCAAAAAGCGATCGAAAGATGTCACTACTTAAATTGTTCATTACTTTCACATCGCAATGCCATATAACCTAGGAGAAATCAGTTTGGTTTGCAGTGGAGTTCATAGACAACACAACATAACATAATATATTTATGTTTTCTATGGTGGAGTTCTGGAGCCTACGGTTCTGTTGATGAAGGCCCAATGAGGCCTTAAACAGCTGTACAGAGCATGCTCGAGGAATCCGCTGTAATCAAAACCGATTTGCACAATTTTTTTTTACAAAATTTGTATTTTAATATACGTTTTTTCTTAAATCGAGTACTTATTTTTTTTGGTGCAGCTGCAAAGGTTGGTGATCGTGTGAATCCCGTAGCTTCTTATCTGTGCGTAGATATAAATTTTAAAATATAAATATATTAAACGATATTATATTTTATATTTTAGCCATTTTAGAATATCTTTTTATAAATTTAAATATATAACAGTTAATATAAATATGTTTTTAAGTTGATAAAATGATTTTGCTGTCACATATAGTAATATAAATTTTTGTAAAAATTACTATATTTATATTTACTTTTACAACGTAATTCTCTCCGTGTACGTCTATGATATTTCATCAAAATATTATTATTTAATTTTTTTTATATTATATGTTTAATACGACATACAAATTCTTTTAAACAATTAGCAGACACATAATTACAAATAATTATGTATTTTATTAACATGTGTTCTGTATAGGATTTATCTTTCTGGGCGAACGTATACAGGGTGATCAAAGTTACTGCCACGAAGTGGTTTAAACTAGCAAAAATGAACTGTTTTCATTTAGGATTATAATGGTGACATGAAGAAAACAATTGCGTATCGCATTCTCTAAATAATTTCATATGTAAAGTTTTTTTAATGGAACACCCTATATTTTTTGTTGAAAAATGAAAGAACATCAAATTATAAATACAAATTACTCTTTACTATTTTTCCTTAAAACGAATAATAAAGACAATTTTGTTGGTATAACACTTAATACAACCCATACAACGCAACATTTAAATGCTACTAGAAGCGTCTATAAACGTGTTCAGAGATATTTAAAACAAAATGGGAATGTTTTTGAACCCTTACTTTAAGTTATTTATAATTTTGCTTAAATTAGTTTAAGTTACAATAGTTTCAAGAGTAGCACATTTTAATTAATTAATTTTATTTTTGTACACACTAGTGGTTACATTTATTTTAAATACTAGTTCCTCAAAATATTGCGCTCATGTTTTCTACGTTTGTTTATTTTCGAAACACATAATTCCAAGGTAGTATGTGTTAAGACGGTTTTGTTAATGTGTTGAACTAAATAAAGTTAATTGTAAATGATGAATACAACTTTCGCAATAACTTCTTTAATATTCGTTATGAGGAAAAATAGTAAAGAGTAATTTGTATTTATGATTTGATGTTCTTTCATTTTTCAACAAAAAATACAGGTGTTCCATTTAAAAAAACTTTACACGTGCAATTATTTTGAGAATGCGATGCGCAATTGTTTTCTTCATATCACCATTGTAATCCTGAGTAAAAACAGTTCATTTTTGCTAATTTGAACCACTTCGTAGCTCCAATAATAACGAAGTTGGCAATAGTGCGGCAGTAATTTTGATCACCCTGTATAGCTACTTGGTCATTTGCCATTTAGAAAGTGTTATTAGAATTTGAAAATAAAAGCAATTCTCCAAAAAACAGGATTACATTTAATATGATAAACCGCAAACTAATGAAACTATTACATAATTAATCTAAGAAATAAAATTAAAAAATAATTTAATTGTTAAAATTTTGTTTTTCCAATATTCTCTTTAATGAGAAAATTAATTGTTTTTTTTTAAATTAATTTGTTGTTAAAATTTATATTTTCATGAGGCATCAAATAACAGCACTGCTAAGTGAAATCTATTGTATTTTCTACGATCTTTTTAAGCTCTGTTCCAACCACACTTTGTGACCGTTTAAGAAACCGTCAAAAGCATGCACTCATCAAAGTTTTACGCTTGGAAAGTTGTCAACATCGATCATTATTTCGGTGGGCAACTGATTATGACGGTTTCGTAAACGGTCAGAAAGCGTGGTTGGAACAGAGCTAAAATCTTTCTTTATTTACAGTTGGTTCTAAAATCTTTCATTTTAACATTATATTTAATATACAGGGTGTTCCATTTAAATATGTATTTTGAATATGTGGATGTAATAATAAAAATTCAATTGTTCAATAGATAATAATATTAAGTGGAAGTAGAAAGAGTGGAGAGTTCAATAAACAGAGGGACTTAAAAATTGAAATAGTTTCTGGTAACCCCACTTTAATGGGTCAATGTAATATGAGATCATAAATTCAAGTAAATTCCCTTTCTACGTTTGCTAAGTCAGTGCTCTATGACTATGTATTGTCCAATTACTAGTAGGGGTAATTTTAATTTATTTATTAAAGATATAAGTAACAAGTAACAATTTTGTTGGTTTTTTTTTTTTAAATTATTGACAGTCGTATTTTATCCAGCGCAGATGCATACATAAGAAATATAAAAAATTACTTCAAAATATGAAGAAACAAAAGACAACAGAAGACATAGTACGATGATATCTGCAAAAAATGAATAAATACGTCATATTAATTCTACAAAAATATACAAAAGAAAACCGGAATAAAAACAACAAATTTTGAGAATGACATGAACGAAAAATAAAGAAATATTGGTCGATATTTGGATCACCTTAATTTTTGTATATTTCCATGTCATTAATTTCGCTTTTCTTCAGTTTCTTTTTGTTGATTTTTTTCGTATTTCTTCGACTCCATTTTTCCATTTCTATTTTTTCCATAGCTTTCTCATTGGCCTTGACGTATTTTATTTTTTTGTTCATCCTTTTCATCGTCTTTCATCTATTAATAGGTCTAATTTTGTTTTCTTTTCATCAATTTCATTTTTCGACGTTCCTCCAGAGCATCGTCGTCGTTTCTCTTCTGTTTTTTTTTCGTCTTATTTTTTCTACCACACAATCGAAAATAAAATGATACGGAGTAGGCCACGAATATTGAAAAATAAAATTGGTAATACGGTCTGTCAAACCGAATTTTTGCACTTAACAGTGACATTTTATTTCAAATTGTTTCAAAATGTTCGAGTTGGAACACAAACCGTTAATTGGATCCAGAGGATCGTCGTCGTTTCTCTTTTATTTTATTATTATCTTATTCCTCCTACCATGTGATCGAAAATCTTTGTCTGTCTGTCAAACTTAATAGTTGTAGGTACTCAACAGTGACATCTTGTTTCAAATTGTTTCAAAATGTTTCAGTTGGAATAGCAAACGTTCATTATTGAAAGTTATTTCAGAAATGGTGACAAACTGAAACACGGCCTACTCTGAATAATATTATTTTCGATCACTTGGTATTTTATTTATCGAGTACGTTCCGTAAGAAAAGAAACCGAAAACAGGCAGAATTAAATGTAATGTTCGCCTACTTGTTATAGCTGTCAGAAAGTGATTAGGCCGCAATTTAGGTAATTTTCTATTGGGGAGACTTTACTTTTAATACTAATAGTACTAATAGTACTCATTCACTTACTTTTGTGTTAATTTTATTAGTTATTTGGTCGCAACTATTGTCATTGTAACTAATAATATTTGGGAATTACGATTTACAAGTCATACTGACAGTATAAAAGAAGTACCAAGAAATCTACATAAGTATTATATGGGGGAAGACCGTTGTTGCTAAATTGGGTGATACTAATTCCAGTGACGTCACTGAATAGTTTTACTTATAAATGTAGTTGTATTTCATTTTGAATTAGATTATTATTATGGCTCTTCCGAAATGTATTCCCGACATGTGGCAACATTTTTGTAGGCACTCTGAAAATCTTATTTCGGCAGACTGGACAGTTAGATGTTTTTATTGCAAAGTGACTTCGAATGTTATATCAGAAATTTCGTAATAATTATGATTATGTATTATTTTTTTTTAATTAATAGAATTTAATACTTCTTCTGTCTTTTAAACTAGAATACACATTTTGCCACTTATAATCCGAGAATTGAATGATTGATATGATATAAAGTGTCACAAGTAATTTTTATAACTTATTTTTATTTATTTAATTTATTTTATTTATTTAATTTATTTTATTTATTTAATTTATTTTATTATTTTATTTATTTGTATACTAGAATAATCTAGCTTGAACTTACATTTAAATAAGAGGTTTTAAATTGTTTAATTTTTTTTTATTTATCAAAACTTTTTCAATTAAAATTTTTTAATTTATGTCGAAAGATATTTTTCAGATTTTTTTGGAGACGACTGCTTCGAAGCGGAAAACATGAAACAGTGCCTTGCGTTTATAGCCTGAGATGATCTACGACCTTTTAAATTACAGTACAAATTAAAAACGTCGCTTAACTCGTCCTTTCCGAGTTTAATGAATCGAAATTTAAATCTAATTATTTCCGTCCATTTTCGAAAACATCTGCGACGAAATTCTGTTTCTCATTCACGCACGTATTCCTACTTACGATAAGTAAATAGATGTTAATTAATCGATGTCTCAGTTTAGACACAATTGCACTCTAATTACGTTTCGAAATGGGACTTACTTCTTTGAACTTTACAGTTCATTATCTGTTTGTATGTACATATGTACGACATTTGAAAAACAAATTGATCGTCTATCAGCTTACGACCGTGAAGCAATGGGAGATCTGATAAATAAATAATTAATCAGTGCAACTGAAATAAATAAAAGATTTAAATCTAGATTTAATTTGAATTTAAAAAAATTATAATAGTGTATCCGTGTTCAAAATTCCGAGAGGTATGCAAATATAAAAGAAATTAGAATGCTCGAAATCCTAAGAAAATATTTCATAAGTCATCAACAGACTTCGGCGTTTTAGGACATTTCAGAGACGGACTTGTTTTATCTCATGCGCACAAGTTTATAAAACACAATAAAAAGGCGATGTATTTTAAAATATTTCCCGACTTCAATTGTTATATTTCGTATCGTGTGTTAACAGTGGCGGCTAATTCAAGGAGGCACAGGAGCACGTGCCCCCCAAGTTAATCAAGCTTTCATATATTTATTCGTTTATCACTATTTAATTTCTTTTAATAATAAATAATAAGACCAAACTGTAAGAAATTAGCTTGTTAAGTCTCAATACTTATTTCGCAGTTTCTCACCAATATTTACTTCTAGAAGTTCACGTGTACTCGAATATTCACCGTGTACTGTGTTGCAGTGCTGTAAATGAATGAATGCGGTGACGTACATTTTATTATAAAGGCCTCTCAATTGTAAAGACAAGCTCTACATAAAAATACTTGGCAGACCCACCCCAAAATTAAATACTAAAAAAACAACGGTAGGTAAAACTAGGGAGTTTAATGGATATTTTAAAAAGGAAAATGCCTATTAATAAGTTTTCGTGAATGTGCGGGCGCAGTATAAGAATCACACAGTAGCGTCACTCGAGTATAACTGTCACATTTGTTCTTTTGTTTGATACCTACCCAGCTGTAAATTACATTGCATTTCCATAAGGGTATCAAATAGAATGGACGCTTTTTTTGACACTGACGTTTAAGTGACGCTACTGGGTAATTACTTATACTGTGGTGCGGGTGTGTGGAGAAGAAAAAATTATTTTGCTGCATTTGTCTTTTAAGCAACGATTTATTTAAGCATAAATTTGTTGTTAAAGTATCAGGAAACAAACATAACAGAGGTGCAGATTTTATGAATAAAGGAAATGTAAGGTTCGGCATTTTTATTGTTTGACACTGACAGATTATAAATTAAGACCGACTAAAATACAACAGAAATTAGGTGTACGCGATTTTTTTTTGCAAGCCACCGCACCGTACATATTATTTTCATATGTTTTGGTGGAATATTAATGAATTATCGCAGTTTGGACTTCGTTTTAATTTTATTCTTGTCGTTTTCTCTGCAAAAGATGGACCCTCACTAAATATTTTAATTTTATTCTTGTCGTTTTCTCTGCAAAAGATGGACCCTCACTAAATATTTTATAGACATCCATCAAGAGGAGAATATCTTACACACTTTGTTTTCACAATTTAGTAATTTCACTGCATTTGTTTGATAATAATGATATATACAAGAAACATTTTAAATATGTGCCCTCCTGTAAAATAAAGTACGAGCCGCCACTGTAATTTAGCATTAAACTTTTACAGTTTTAGATTAAAATCTTACCTGCATATACTCAGAATTTCTGTGGTAAGTATATATAATATGTAATTTGTATAATAAAGCTTCTTTTCTCATTGTGCATAATTATCAACGCTCTTTTTAACATATTTTACATTGTGACGTCATCGTAGCCGTAAGCCAAATAGTCTATGATATTTATGATAGGGCGGCGGCGAACAAAGACGTTGCGTTGATGTCGGGGAAGAGGGCGCATTCTATAATACAGAGTGATCTATGACGTCGGGGAAAAACTTCACAGGTTGATTCCTATGAGTAATTCAAACAAAAAACTTCTAATGAACATGTGTCCGATAATGCTTTTTAATGGAAGTGTAACCCTTGAAAGTTTATAACATATAACGTCAATCAATCAAACCAATAGCAGTAGGCTTATTTCGTATTTCATTTGTTACCTATGAAAACAAAAATTAGTATCTTAACATCGTCTTGAAGTTTGAAGTTGCAAACATTCAACATGTAATAAACTTTGAAGGGTTACACTTCCGTTAAAAAGTATTATCGGACACATGTTTATTAGAAGTTTTTTTGTTTGAATTACTCATGGGAATCAACCGGTGAAGTTTTTCCCCGACATCATAGATCACCCAGTATAGAATTCGAGAAGAATATATTATTGATTTTTTTGTGCGTATGAATAACAAACTAAATTGAAGTTATACATATGATATTATAAGAAAATGAAGTTTAATTTTCTAAATTTATTAACACTTGTTATATTAATGATAACGATTAATATTTTTTTTAAATTAAATTCATTTACCTACACTTCTTTAATTTAGGTAAAAAACTATTTACAACATAAGTATACATTTTTATCTCTGTGATGATATCATCTTGATCGATTTACAAGTTATTAACAGGCCGGCGGACGCTTTATATTCGTAAACAATGTTTTTTGTGGATGTAATGAAAACCGCCTGGAATATTATTATCGGAGAACTCACAATCTTATGTTTTAAAAACTTAAATGTGCGCATGAGATAAAACAAGTCCGGCTCTAAAATGTCCTAAGAAACGCCGAAGTCTGGTTATCAGTTGGCTGTGTTACGAATGTATACATATTTGAAATTGTTAAAAATTATTTAATATTAGATGTAAAAGTGCATTGGATATCTTTTAATTAAGTAGAACAAATATTGGAACTTTTACAATTATTTTATTGTTTTATTTAAATTAAACTCGAAAATTTGATACTTTCTTATGTGTACATAATATGCAAAAAAAATTATCTTGATTGTCGATTATTAATTTTCAGTAATACCACGCGATCATTTAAATTTATAATTAAAGTAGGCGGGATTTTTTTTATACGGTTGTGCACCTTGCCAATCGACTCTCTATGTAGATTAAAGGTTATGTAAATATTTTGACGTTTATACGATTCTCATCGGGTTCAACCGTTTTAATTTAAAGGAAGTGAAACAGTTTTAGTGGCAACCATAGCAAATATTCAAAGTGTTCGCCCCCGGCAATTAATTAAATATTTTGAAGCGTCACTTTGACAATTAACTTTCTAATTAAGCTATCAACAGTTAGTGCTGCCAATCTAATTCAAAATTCATAGCCTACTCTAATTATGAATTTAAATGATCGCGTGGTACATAATAACATTGGTTTCAATAATTTTGAATCAAGTTGAAATAATTTAAAAAAAATCATATACCTATAAGGTGAAACAATTATGTTTCCAGATTTATAAATTTGGCGCTAAATTTGAAGAATGGTCCATCAGAAGGTCAATCAGATGCTGAGAAATTGAGAGAGCCAATTGGTAAAGGTAGAGAATCCAAGAACGAGTTTCCACATCTCAGGTCTTTTTGCTTGTTGTATCAACTATGTTTTTCTCCAATTTTTGCACAGAATTTAATGTTGGTTCGTTGTTCAATCGTTTTTCACGCAAACGTAATTCCGTAATTAAATCAAATCACTTGACACTCTACATACGATCGTTGAAATCAGTGAAGATTCACCAGCTTACCGAGATCTAGCGAGATCAATAGAAATTACAAGTATCGAAATTTAATAGTTTGACCATGTAAGGCAGCATTCAACTCATAGCTGTACTTACAATTTGATATCTACAGAACAAAAATTTATGATATACTTACATACCTAAAGACACTAAAATCGAAATAGGACTTAATATCTTATTGTATGACTCACCCCATCTTGTTCAAGTTGTTTTATGTTTTACTCTTAAAATCTAAATATCTTAAACAAGGTCAAGATTCCATCCATTTACAACACCTCGTGAACGTTTACAAACTCGGTATATAAAACTGTCAAGGAAGAAAATCTCCTAACTCTTTTGTGCAGAATTGTACATAATGATCAGACTTCGGGCATTTCGGAGCTTTGCCATGGCTACGCAATGAATGGGCATTTTTCATTTGTCCTCGTATTGCATAACCATGACAACGTCCCGGAACGTTCGAAGTCTGATGAATGATCAAACGAAAATAGTGATAAGGAACAACTTAAACAAAGTGAAAATTCCACCATTAACAACTGTTTAACACAGAAAACAAACTAATTTGTTCAAGCTAATAATGAATTAACGACGAAGATGATCTATAACTTTTTTCCCCACTTTACAAATCTTACTGAAGCTTAAAATGTGAATTAGCAGTTGAAGGTCAGTTAACAGAACAATAACCAATTTTAGAGCAGACGAAAGTCAAATACCTGAACTAGATCATATGAAAAGCAATAAAATCGTTCGAATTTGACCCTTGTGGTAAACTTCCACAGTGTCAGGTGATCACTCCGGTCATCCGGATACTTTCAAGCACGAATATACAACAAGAAACCAAAATTTAAAATAAACCTATACTTATTAGGCTAGGGCAGAATCAGAGAACAACTGCTAGAATTTTCAGGAATATAAGTAATCAATTTTCGAATGTGTTTAGATAAAAATAGAAGAATAAGTCATCAAGTCAAACCGTTACCAGAAACAGGCCATACGGTAGGTACAACAAGAAATTGACGTGTTAGGCCTATTCATACTCAGTTACACAGAAAGTAGAATCAGAAAGAGCACGCCTACTGTTTCAGAAATGTAAGTGTATTAGGGGTAGTGAACAAAAACTGACGGGTAGAGAAACAAACAAACAACAATCCTTCAAAATCTGTTTAAATAACAAACAAGTAATAAATCGATGGAGGGAATACAGTAGTATTCCAAATGATAGAACGAAAGAAGGCAGAATGATGAAAGTAGCACGACACAATAGGCCAGAAACAAGAACACAGACCAAGGGCACGTCAAAAAGTTGTTTTTGGTGATGGTCCATAATTAGTTATGGGTCATTCCGTATGAAATCATCAAAAATAAATAAAATTGGTTGCTGCACTATTTTGGATTTCGATGAAATTCGGTAAGAATCTTCTTTTAGATGTCAAAGAAGGAAATTCACTTCGATTAATTTTTTGAGTGCTTTAGTTTCGGCCCGTGATGAAAGAAACACTGAAAAGGTGTGACATTTATACTCTACTACGATTGACTCTCAAAGTCGTTCTATTAGAGATATTGAAACTTTTATAGTCGCTTTTGAAAGCTAAAAGAATGTAGTTTCATCAAAAAATACAAATATTAGAGCATTATGTTTCTTTAAAGAATGACAGCGTACTGAAAATAAACTTTTTTCTGCTATATTTTAAGATTTTCTGCCGACTGTTGTATCTGCCCTATTAAACCTAATAAGCTGAGTTTTTTTGTGCACCGTCCCCACCTAACATACAAAACAAAAACCCATGAATAGCTGGTTACATCGGCTTTCTCTTAGAAAAAAATGAACTTGAAATTAAAAATTTTTTGAAAAACGCATATTTCGAGCTTTGAAATTATTATGTGGGGGACAAGGTACAAATTTGAATTTTTCTTGAAATGTAGTGCTTTTCTTTAATTTTAAAGAACCGTTAAGCTAGTTTTGTTATTTTCATCCCCCTATCAGCTACAAGCAATTGAAGGGAGGTAAATATGCTATTTTTTTAAACATGTATTTTTTGTTTTTTAATTATTAAAATAAGGGCCTCATAATACATTGATGAATGTAGCTATCAGATAATTTAATAATTATGTATACTGCCCATAATTTTATACCCCTGTGCAATAATAAATTAAAAGTGCGTAAATATTCAGCTTCAGATAACTTTGAAATTGTACATGTAAATCAACGAGGAGTTTCACTTCAATTTATAAAATTTCAAAAGAAAAGTTTACAAATTTTTTTTTCATATATCAATGTGTAGATAGACGTAAAAAAATAAAAAATTTTTACACGATTTCCACTATATTTTGTAAAATTACAGTCAATCGGTCAAATTTCATATATCATGCGATTTATTGAAAACAGGCCAAAGTGGGGCGTGAAATGTGCGAACTTACGTCTTAGATAAGATTATTTTAAACAAACAAACAAACGTTAAAATAATTCAACCTATTTTAATGTCAAAACATCACAATAAATGTTCGAAATGTTGTCTTTCACTTGCAAAACATAATCGCATTCTTCTTTTTAAACTTAACTTTCTAAAAAAAAAAACTATTTTTGTTCATTGGAAAGCATTCTGGTCACAATTATAAAAAATTTTTAATATTAGGTTGTTCGGAAAAAATGTCGTTTTATGTCTATAATAATATGATTCCAGAAAAGTTGGGTGATATCATTGTGGAATACAACTGCTAGCAGAAAGATGTCAAAAGGTCACTGATGTAAACGGTGATTATATAGTTTAATCAAAATTTATATATTTATGTATATAAACTTTCTGAATTAAAAAGAAAACGACATTTATTTCCGAACAACCTAATATTTGTTCGTTGACAAATCTGGATATTAATTGTCATAAGTAAATTTATTTAAGACAAACGTTTGGAGATTTCAAAGCCAGCTCCTGGTCTGTTTTCAAAAAATCGCACAGTACAATGTCGTTTAGTGCAGAAGGTTCTAGAAGCTAATGTTTACCTCAAGACCTACATAGAAATGTAAAGAACTTAAATAATATTCTTGTTGATGGTGGTAATGTACGGGCATGCGAGGAAGTTAAGTTTTAGTTTCAGTTATTTGCTTAATATTGCATATTTGTTAGCCATTATTTTCTAATTTATTATATAATTTCCTCAAGACCTAAATGGAAGAAATGTACAAATTCTTCTATAACTGAATCTACGTCTTGTGATTATGTGCACTTACATAAATGTTGCATTACATGACGGTGTTAAAACTCTGTTTAACTTCCAAAGTTTTCAAACGTTATACGTTTACTTGCAACTCGTTACGTTGTTAAAATGATATAATCTGTACAAACATTATGTGTCTATCGTTCGGGGAGTTAAGTCATTTTAGCGTTCAGTTGAAATCGAATTTCAATATTATCCTTTTAACTCCCCTTTTTCTATTACTTGTATATCCACACATAATATATAAATTAAATAAATAAATAAAATTCGCTTATTGAGAACCGCCTTTTTTTATTTACAGGAATTTTATATTCAATAAAATACAAAAACAAAAATACATAATTTTACCTCCCTTCGATCGCTTGTAGCTAATAGGGGGATGAAAATAACAAAACGACCTTAAGGGTTCTTTAAAACTAAAGAAAAGGACTACATTTCCAGAAAAATTCAAATTTGTATCTTGTCCCCCACATAATAATTTCAAAGCTCGAAATATGCGATTTTCAAAAAAATTTTAATTTCAAATTAATTTTTTCGTAAGAGAAAGCCGATATAACCAGCTAATCATAGGTTTTTGTTTTGTATGTTAGGTGGGGACGGTGCACAAAAAAACTCAGCTTATCAGGTTTAATAGGGCAGATACAACAGTCAGCAGAAAATCTTAAAATATAGCAGAAAAAAGTTTATTTTCAGTACGCAGTCATTCTTTAAAGAAACGTAATGCTCTAATATTTGTATTTTTTGATGAAACTACATTCTTTTAGCTTTCAAAAGCGACTGTAAAAGTTTAGATTTCTCTAATAGAACGATTTTGAGAGCCAATCGTAGTAGAATATAAATATCGCACCTTTTCAGTGGACCGAAACTAAAGCACTCAAAAAATTAAACGACGGTGAATTTCCTTCTTTGACATCTAAAAGAAGATTCTTACCGAATTTCATTGAAATCCAAAATAGTGGGGCTTTACCCATTAGATGATTTCATATGGAATGACCCTTATGTATTTAGGGGAGGGCGATTCTCAGTGAGACAGTGTACAAAGTGAGACAAAGCATTTTTTCCTAAAAGTTACTGATTTTTTTTTAATTGATAGCACTGTATAAGATTTGACTTCATTGTTT
Source organism: Dorcus hopei (assembly GCA_033060865.1). NCBI lineage: Eukaryota > Metazoa > Arthropoda > Insecta > Coleoptera > Lucanidae > Dorcus > Dorcus hopei. The sequence goes on along the minus strand of CM065424.1, from coordinate 19,805,212 downwards.
ATGATTGAATGGAGAAGCATTTAATATGCTTTACCCTTGCGGGAATGCTTTGTTTTTTGTTTTTCTGTGCAACGAAGTTACGATTTTTTTTTTTAATTGGGAGTGTACAATTTATTGTGAGTAAAATTAGCGTATATACAATTAATAACAAATAATATACATTATGGAGAAAGAAATATAAGAAGGTTGCGACGTTAAAATCTCTTTTTTTTAATGATAGCCATTTTTTTACACGTGTTTTGGTATACAGTGAGACAACTGGAGAAAAGGACGCATCGAATGATTATGAAATGTCTTATCTAAGAAAAAGTCAGAAATTAAATGAATTTACCTTTCTGAAGGTAAATTGTTCAACTCGTACCACCAGCATGTCCCATGCAAACTAAAAGATTGAGTGGTTATTTGTGTTTTTCTGTTTCCTTTAAAAATATTAATGTTCATTGATGTTAACAATAAATATTTAATAACTAGATGAAAATTTTGTTTCAATTATAGTTATTTACAATAAAAAATATAATGTCTCACTGTGTACTACCAGTGAAACAGTTAGCACCTTTTTTTAAATAATGATTCTTAGTTAACTAATACTAGTTGTTGCCGCCATATATTGCTGGTTAAAAACCCAAAGAGCTATATTAAGGCACTTTTATATTTTGTGCTATGATTATAGTTGAATATTAATCGATAAAAACAAAAAGAAAATGTCTCACTGTGTACCACCTTCCCCTACAATTTGGGATTAAAGTACTTCCTAAGGTGGACCCGACATAAATATTAACAAAATTTACTAGTTTTAACGTAATTTGTTACAGCGATATTAATAAACTGTTTCCCTAAAATTTCAAAAGTGATGATATATTTTTATTTGTTTTCTTTTGTGTATGATTTGGTTTGGTTTTAGATTGCGATTTTATAACAAAGAATGTGTATAAAATGGTCGAACAAAAATTCCAGATGCACAGGTCATGATGTCTTCTCGTTAAGGAGATGACGAGGAGTATGAAAGTAATTTTCTTACATAAAAATTAATACATGTACTTTTTACTCCAATTTATTAAGCTTTTCCCGCATTCCTCGTTAATTACAACCCCACCAGCTAGCTTAAGCTAACACGAGGAAATAAAGCAAATTAATGGATGCGTCAGTGATCACTTTGATGATGAGATGATGAATTGGAGGAATTGCCACTAATAAAAATAAGTGAGGTTGAACTTGGCCACCTACATCCTGTTTTAGGGGAACTTTAAAATGATTAATGTTTGTAGGTAGAGAAAAAAATCACTTTGTGCGTCGCTTTTGTAAAAAAAAGAATTGATTCTGCGCAGCTTTGCCTCCATCGGACAACGTCCTAAATTTAATTTAAAACTGGCTCTATTCACGTATACATTGAACATGCATCTCATGAGATTAAAACGTTTTGTATTTAACAATGTGCATCTTTATCTTTCGATGCAATTTATAAATAGCACAATAACAAATAATGATAAATACGTACCTAGAAATTTTGCTGGGCAAAATACAACACACACATGGCGGTTTAAACGACAAACTGAGCCTTAATGAACTTCAATTGACTTTATATGTGAAGCCCACATCCTAGCGTTAATTTAACTTAAATTAAGAGATTATTTCCTTTGTACACGTTATTATTCTATTGTAACCAGCATTGGTGCTGGAACATCGCTGCACAAATATCATTTTATTTATTCATGAAGGGAGATTTGTTAAAAAATCCTGCTCGGTAATTATTTACCACGTTCAAATCTATACGCAGGAATAAAAACGGCGACGGGCCCCAAAAATGTCCCGCCCTCCTTGCGTGTGATACTGACATGCCTCAAATGAGTAAAATTAGGTTCATTTAAGAGAGAGTTCGTGACGTTAGTACTAAATTCTTTATATCGTAAATTAATTCTTCCTGTCTTATGTCGTTATGTCATTAATATATTTTCTTTTTAACTTGAGAAAAGGGTACACTTAGTTTTTTTTTAACAATGAGCCCAAGAAGAATTCTATGTACATTTCCGTAAATTCATACAATTTTTAACCGATGGCAAGTGAGCTCTGTCAGCCCGCTGATGAAGTAGGCTCGTTTGAACATCAGACATTAGACAGTATGTTGAAAATGCTTATTACCTTTTAGTTGTGGAAGGGCCCCCTTTGTCTCTTGGCAATCGATAATTTTAAACCCAGTCTGCTCCTGAATACAAGAACTAGCAGTGAGTGTGTCAAGATTTTTTACTCTTGTTGCTTTGCAAGCATTTTTCTGACAAATAAAAAAAAATAATAATTTAAGATCTTTAAGGAATAAAGACTTTCTTTTTTTTACAGAACGATTTTGTATTAACTTTTCTCCCTTACTGTACTCTGTTTTTTAATTCGGAGGAGTACTTTGAAATTTTGGCGCTAAAGACGAGCTTGTCATTGGTAGTTGTCCGGTAACTACCAATGACAAAGCTTGTTTGGCCGGTAACTATCAATGACGAAGCTCGTTTTTAGCGCCAAAATTTCAAAGTACTCCTCCGAATTAAAAAACAGAGTATAGAATTCTAAAATCGGTTGATACGGGCAGCCAGTAGGGTTGCCAACTCTAAAAAGTTAATTTAGGGGAAGCTGACAATTCATATGCGGGAAACAGGCGAAAAAGCGGGATCCAAGGAAATTTTCTTTGACATGATTTGGCTTTTTTTAGCTCTATCAAAATATTTAAATATGCTCAACATTAATTTAAAAAAAAACTAAACATCTTTAGGTAACAGCTTTATTTTACATTTACTATAAAATAAAATACAATGAATGCTATTTTCTACATATAATCCGTTTATTTGACATCCGCACTATCAGTGTCAAATTTGGAAACAAATCATGGTTTTGAGTGTACTTGTACATTCAGTTATTAACATGTTAGTGGATAAAAGCCAGATTAGATAAAGTACAGGGTGGATCAATTTCGATGTCTCTTATGGGCATCTCTGTAACTATAAGAGATAGAAAAAAACTAGTGGCCAAGTCTCGATCTCTTTTTTAGAGATAAAGTCAATGGTGTAAACAAAAATTGGCTATCTTCTTTTGTTTTCGAGTTATAAGCCAAAATTGAGATTTTCGACTTTTCGTCAATCGGTCATATCTCGTTTATTTTTGCAGATATTAAAAAACTGTTTTGACATTATTAGGACACTTTCTTGAATACAATCCAGTGGTGTAGTTGGTTTTTTGATATTTAATTAAATTTTCGAGTTATAGCATAAAGTTATATTTTTTTAAATGGAAATCATAGTAGGCAATGTCATCATTAAATAGAGATTTTTTTTCTGTTTTCGAAAATATATACTTTGTTGAGTTTATTTCTTACAGTTAATAGAATAAAACGCCTTTTTTATTATTTTTGGTGCATTCTTTTCTTAGTAGGCTAGTTTCAACAAAAGCCGACAATTTTCTTTTGTTTTTATTAAATATTAACAAAGATTTGATGATTGGGTAGCACAAGAGTGAGAGGTATTGCGATGAACATAAGAGATAGAAAGTTAGCGCCGATAGAGCTGGATTGAGTTACAACATGAGTTGGCTGCGTATTTTAGCTCGGCAGTGTTTAAATTGTGATTTTATTTTGATATTATTTTTTGGGTTTTAACTTATTTATTGTGATATATCAAGAGTTGGGTTTATTATCTAATTACATTTCAATATTCTTTACCTTTTTCTGCAATCATTTCTTATTGTTAAGATGTTTTTAATTTATACATATAATTTAGTTCATTATCCCATGAAATGCATATTTGATCGAAAAAAATGCGTTTTAAACTTAAATATTAAATGAAGTTCCATAATTTCGAATTTGACCCAAACCACTTGGTATCGATATTGTTGTAATCTTTGTGACTCTTAGAGGATGCTCGTTCTATCTTTCTTTCTCTTTATGCGGTTGCGACTGTCAAAATATTTGAACAAAAGTTGATATTTAATAAAAATAAACAAAAAATTGTCGGCTTTTGTTGAAACTAGCCTACTAAGAAAAGAATGCACCAAAAATAATAAAAAAAGGCGTTTTATTCTATTAACTGTAAGAAATAAACCCAACAAAGTATATATTTTCGAAAACAGAAAAAAAATCTCTATTTAATGATGACATTGCCTACTATGATTTCCATTTAAAAAAATATAACTTTATGCTATAACTCGAAAATTTAATTAAATATCAAAAAACCAACTACACCACTGGATTGTATTCAAAAAAGTGTCCTAACAATGTCAAAACAGTTTTTTAATATTTGCAAAAATAAACGAGATATGACTGATTGACGAAAAGTCGAAAATCTCAATTTTGGCTTATAACTCGAAAACAAAAGAAGATAGCCAATTTCTGTTTACACCATTGACTTTATCTCTAAAAAAGAGATCGAGACTTGGCCACTAGTTTTTTTCTACCTCTTATAGTTACAGAGATGCCCATAAGAGACATCGAAATTGATCCACCCTGTACATTCACTTTTTTTAATGAGTAAATAAAGTTACACGATTTAGGCCCAGTTGTACAATTACTACAATTCCAGTTTAATTTTAAGCCAAAGCTTAAACCCTTAACGACAATTGTTGAAATAATCGTTGTTACACGGGTTTAAGCTTCAGCTTAAATTGAAACTGGTATTGTACAACTGGGTCTTAGTAACTTTTACCGTTGAAATCTGACTTCTTTTAGTTCCCGTATCGTGTAAATGGGACTTTTATTTTTAGGTTATGTTGGTTTCAATTTTGTACTGTTATTTTTGATTTTTGGCTACCTTCTCCATGCTTTTTCAACATTTTATTGAAGGCATTATACCCAATGAATTAGGATAGGCTAGAAATCGTGTAGTATGCAGCTTATGGAAGGCCATATAACCTTTGGCTTTGTTTTGGTCAGACACAGCGTCTGATTGGTCGAGGGGCATATCATGGACGCATTCGCAAACAGCTGACTTGCCGGAGTCAAATAATTGTTCATTTTGCGTATTAATAAGTAGTTTTGAAGGAAAATTAATGTGATAACTTGTGTTATGACTAATTCTTATGCTATTTGTAGCATCATTTATCAGTTTCGTAAACGTTTGTTGAAATGTAAATAAGTCAGCAGCGTCGGATGTGTTTTACACATCGAAATTGAATGTCCGTTTTCAGTAGTTTTACTTACGTTTAGAATCACACATTGGATTTCACAGAATAAAATTATTGGTAAGATTTTTTTATTTGGTGCCAATAGCTCACAGTTGTGTATTTTATACTGAAAGAATGAGAAACATTCCCCTGCTGTAACGGCACGCTATTGGTCCTGTGGGAAATGTAAACAAATTTAGTGGTTATGTCAACTTCAAAGTTTTAATATTGGATGCTATTTCTATGCTTAATAATTCATTGATTATACCTAAATGTTGTTCTTTGTTTGTTTCGTAATGGGTTTCCGCATCATTTTTGAAAATTGAATTTTGCAACTGACAACTAAATTGTGACAAACGATAATTTGGATAATTTGATTAACAAAACTTTAAATGCAATTATGCAATACCAATCGTTTTTGTAAGACAACATAAGAACAAAAAATCGCAATTAGTTACTCATTACAAAAGTGAATGGAGTTTATGGTATTGCTTATAATTAATATTTACAGTTGGTTCTTGTCCGATGAAATTTGTATCACAAAATCTTCTAAACGGACACTAAATCGCGCAACAATACACTTTACGTTTCGCAGTCGTTCGACTGCTTCGTCAGAAGTGAAAATTATGTTGTCAAAACAAACAAGGTTGTCAACGGAAACTGAAAAAGTAACTTGATTTTTTTTTTTTTTTTTATGTATATTATATTTATTTTTTAATCTAAAAATAATTTGAACATTACAAATGTTAAAAAATTGACAGATCTATGTTCTATTTAAGGAATCGAGAAAACTACAAAATGTATCGTTTAAATTTGCAAAATCAGTACGTTTATTAATAGAATTCGACGACATTTTTATTTTACACATTTCAATAAAACGTCTTTTGAAAATATTAGACTCGTAATATAAAATGTTAGTATTTTCAAAATCAAAATTAGAAAATGACCATAATTTTGAAAATACTAACATTTTATATTACGAGTCTAATATTTTCAAAAGACGTTTTATTGAAATGTGTAAAATAAAAATGTCGTCGAATTCTATTAATAAACGTACTGATTTTGCAAATTTAAACGATACATTTTGTAGTTTTCTCGATTCCTTAAATAGAACATAGCTCTGTCAATTTTTTAAAATTTGTAATGTTCAAATTATTTTTAGATTAAAAAATAAATATAATATACATAAAAAAAAAAAAAAAAAAAATCAAGTTACTTTTTCAGTTTCCGTTGACAACCTTGTTTGTTTTGACAACATAATTTTCACTTCTGACGAAGCAGTCGAACGACTGCGAAACGTAAAGTGTATTGTTGCGCGATTTAGTGTCCGTTTAGAAGATTTTGTGATACTTATAATTAATGTTAGAAAGTATTTGTTTGCTCTCAAAATTAGCAACACTTGACTAAAATGTATTAATTATTATGAATAAATTTTAAAATACTAATGAATAAAACAGGAAATGTCACAAGTGTGCAGTGTTGCCAACATACTGTCAGTTTGACAGTGCGGATGTTAAGTAAACGGACAATACTACTTAACGCCGTTTTAGATAGGGTTGCAAACTCACCAATTTTAAAACTTCGTATTTTCTTAGAGAAAAAATCGTATTTGACGTTAAAATCATGTCGTCCCGATTTGACGTTTGTTTAATAATAATGAATTTTTTTTATGTACAGTTGCGGACAGAAAATGTCACTGTCATTCATCTGACGTATAATACATAAAGGATTTTTTCAACTTTTATATCAGCGGAATGACAGTGACATCCAAAATTTTCTATCCGCAACTGTACTATTATTTTAAGTTTGAAATTCGCGCTCAAATATTTCCGTCTCTTTTTTATTTTATTTTTTCATCACCGTCATTTGTTTATCAACTGTTTCTGATCGTGAGTTTGAAATTTGTCTTTAAATATTCTTGACAATTTTGTAATTTTCTTTCTTGTTGTTGCCGTTTCTGTTTGAAATTAATAATATTTTTTTTTGTTCGTATTTTCTGAAATTAGTTCATTTTCTTTCGCACACATTACGACCGTCATTTGTTTTCGTTTTGAAGTTATCGTTTTCTTTCTTTTCCATTCCTATTATAAGTGCGTTAAAAAAAAAAACCTTATCAAGTAGGCTCATGTCAAATGTAAATTTTGCAAAGTCATGTCGTAACCATACTATTATCATAAACATAACTAAACTATTTGTATCCATTTAATAACGATTTTCTACAAAAGGATAATAAAACGCAATTAATGAAATAAAACATTAATTTTTTTATAAATATGTACTTCAAAGATGTAAACAAAGCTTTTGACAGTTGACGCTGTTGACGTTGACAGCTCGCAGTTATTTAAGGTAGCAACAAAGGTACTAAGCTACGACGTACCGTCCTAAATTGAAGCAAGTTCAGAGCCTTCGTCATAACGGATTTTTTTGAACGCACGTTATTCTTCCATTATGTTTTTTTTGTTTTTCTTTCACTCACTTTTACCCCAAGTTTAGAGCTTGTCGTTACTAAAGTTTATTAATTTTTTTTTAGTTTTAATTTTTTATTACAATCTTCAATTGATTTCCTTATTTCCTTTTCAATTGCGATTGTCAAAAATGTTTTTCATTCTTTTTTATTTTTGATTGTTTCAATTTTTTCTTTGTTTCTGTCTTTCTTGTTTTTCTTTTCCTTTTTCTTTATATGCGATTTTAATAATAATTTGCCGTTTTTAGAATAAAAATTCGACGATGTGAAAAGTCACTCGAAGGCTGTCTATGGGACTGTTGATTTCCTTGAAGGGCTACAGATAAGTGCATGTAGTATATACCATGAGATCAACTGAATACTGAATATATTACATACCGTGCCTTTTTAAAATTTTCTCCTCGTAGTTGGCCGTGAATTGTTAGTTGTGAACCAGTCTCAATCGACCTGACGTATGAAAAATTCGCGAAATCAAAGTAGGCGACCCCCGGTGGTCAATATTGATACCATCAAAAGGGTGAACAACATTGCACGGATTGATTTAATATTGAAACATCAAAAAACATGCACCAATCAAACTTTTATATTTAACGCAACTGCAATGTTATTCACCCTTTTATCGGCCGTGTTGCAATTAACAGAGACCTCTCGCGTTGACAATTAGGTCGTAAGCTCACTTTTAAACTAACAAAACGTTTTGAAATGGTTATCTTGCAAGAGCATAAAACTTTTATGATCGAGCCTTATTTTCGAAATGGTCGTCAAATTGAAGGCGAGTGGCAGTACTCTATTCAGGATTAATAATAATAAGAAAAGTGAGGTTATGATATACGTCAATTTATTAAAGTTGCAAGCAAGGCTGGTTCACAACTAACAATTCACGGCCAACTACGAGGAGAAATAAAAAAAGACTAAAGTATCACTGTGCATGTTCACCACAATTTCTAAAAGTTATGTGCTGCTCCTTAGAACAGACCTAATTGGTGCAGCACTACATTTATCAATCTCCTATTTTCCGCATTTTCAGAATACTTTCGATGAAAAGAAGTTCACCTTTCAAGTCAAACGTTTTAAAATTGTGTGAATTTTAGAGTTACTCAAATTAAATTTTATTTGGCAGATTTTCATCTTTGATGGAAATCTGAATTTATCCCGTTGAACACCAGGCCACTAGATTATATTTACTTACATATACTCGATGTACATGTACTTGTTGTATTCATATTTGGTGTATCAATAAATTGTATTATTATTATTATTTATTATCCCGAACTGGTGTTGCAATAATCACGACCAACATCATTCAAAACTATTTTTAATCTCATGGTATTTGTCATTCTGAATCCTTCCATGTCTACCCATTCTGTTGCCGATAATGCCGATAAATGTTTAATGGAGTAAAGCTGAGTTGAATCCTTAAATTTGAATCTATCGGTGAATTTTCGGAAAGCATTTACTTTATTGCAATTGGAAGCGATTCTGTTATACATTTAAAAAGAGAAATTAAAATTTTAAAAATTTGAAGAAAAAAGAAACAAATTTTTAGAAAAAGAGTTTTTGCACAAAGTGAAAATTTTATGAAATTAATTGTTTGCAATTTGCAATGATCTATTCTAAGAAATTTAAAAAAGTGTAAAGAGGTGAGTCATTGCAAAATTAAAAACAATTGCCTAACGTTTTCGAACCTCATTTCCACGCCATAGTTTTTAAACCGGTGATAATATAATTAAGGCGGACACGTAGACGGTGAGATTGGAACTTTTAAATACCACTTCCTATTTAACGTATAACAAAGCTCTCGCCGGAAGCTTTATTCAGCAGTTACAATCTCCCGCATTTTTTCCTAGCCTTTCGTTCTTCTTTTTCTTACTGATTTATGAATGATGACGACACAGTAATTCAATTTTATCAATTGACCAAAGCAATGGCAATTATGAATGGATTAAATAACCGTAGTATATGCTGCTCGAATGGCTTATTATTAACATCTATATATAGGATAATAACACCGTTTAGTGCTAACCATGGTGTTAACTGTTGTCTAATGATTTAGAGTAATTTGCACTTGTTTTGTGTTACATAATTTTTATTTGTCTCGCTTGTAAAAGATAACGATACATCATTACGTTTAAAAGTCTAATTTATTTATTATTTTCTTGTAAGTAATTAGGTCCAAAATAATTCGCAATGAAACTAAATCATTATCTTAAAATTTTTGTTGCAAGTCGATTTTGATTGCAGTGAATTCCTCGAGCATCCTCTATACAGCTGTTTCGGCCCTATTCGGGGCCTCGTCAGCAGAAGCTCGAGAATTCCATTGCAAACGAGCTACGCTCCTACTGACAGAGGATGCTCGAGGAATCCACTGCAATCAAAACCGACTTGCAACAAAATTTTTAAAACTTTCATTATACTTTGACAGCACGCATGGCCGCCTTGTATGAGATGACTTATTATGTAACAAACTGGCTTGAATTTGTCATTCCTAATGCAACGCTAGGTCAAAAAGGATGTCGCGATTCAAACTTTTAAATCATTATCATTAAAGCGGGAAACACATTGAGGCGGTTGTGGTGGCGGTGGCGGTCACAAACGTTCACATGCGAGCGATCACGGTAAACTTACGTAAATTCATTGGCAGATCTATCTTGTCGCATACACGTGAACGGTTTTCATCGCCACCGCCACCGCAACCGCCTCAATGTGTCTCTCGCTTTAATCCTTTAACAGTTTAAAGAAACGAGTTAAGAGTATATTATGATCAAGTATCGATTTTAATAAAATTACAATTTTTAAAAGTTACTGCTAAATTTTAGAATTTCTTTTGTGATTCATGAAAAGGGGGTAATTAAATAAAACACTTTTTAAAACCGATGTTTCCCAGCTTGTTCTACCGCTTTATCAAAAGGGAACAAATTGGGAAACAAAACTTACTTGTTTTCAAAAAGCGTTTTTTTTTATTCTTGAAGGGTAATGAAGTTGTCTTCTTGGGTGATGAATACTGATGAAATTCTTCCAATAAATATAAAGTAGACGAACCGTGGAGAATATCTAAAAACATCACCTACGGCACTACTACTTAACATTTACAGGATGAGGTCGCCAAAACTCTTCTCGTTGGGGTAGTTACCACTGTCCAACATCCGTCCGAGTAGCTATGAGAAAATGAATTTCTGTCGAACCTAAAAACAAGAAAGCTGCTTATATTCTGATTTGCATCTTCTGGAAGGGGATGTTATCACGATAGTTTGTGTACCTAAGTACCTATGTTGTACTTTAAATACGTGACTCAAATTCGACGTACACAGAGAAATTATCTGCAGTAAACAGTTTGCTTAGGTCAAATAAATAACGGGATAATTTTCAAATTTAAGTTTGAAGATAGTTGCATGCGTACAACGAGGTTAAAATTATTTAGGTACACCTAAAATTAGACTACCAACAGTCGTAGGTACTTAACTTTTCTATGTATTTTTTAAATTTTCCAAACATTTATCAAGAATTAATTTGAAGAAATTGGTAAAGAAACAAATAAAAAATTCATTTTGAGAAAAAGACATAAGTTTTATATTTATGCTAAAATTTTTAATTTCTTTGCAAGTTGCAAATTCATGTAGTTTTCTTTTCAACAAATTCAATAAATATTTTAAATGTAAAAAATTAATACCTACGTAACGAGACAATCCCATTATAGAAAGTGTAGATGACAATGCTTCTAGATAATACGGTATTATTTTACTTAAAAAACAAATAAATCAAAATGGACACCCTTTTTTGAAGGTGATGTGATAATGAAAAGATTAGTTCAGAGAATTCGGTCTTACATATCGGAGGAAATATATTAGTGGAAATCGTGTAAGAAAATATTTGTTTTTTCTCCATCACGTATCGGCCAAATCAGTCAAAAAAAAAATATTAATAATCAAATGACTTCTAATCTAATAAAAAGGAAAAACTATGAGCCAAGCTGCTACCATCTAAAAGAAAGAAATATTTAACTCAATAAAAAAATTAGATTGAATTTTAAGCTTAAATTTGTAAAATGATTTAATTATAAAATTATAAGATATAACGCTTAAAATAATAATGCTGAAATTAATAATAAATAAAATTATAATTATTATAATAAAATGAAGCGTTTGTATGTACAGTAGCAGGCAGTAGCGTAGATAGAAACTTGTTTCGGGGAGGGGGGGGGGACGAACAGAAAAAATCTAACGAGTACGGCCTACTTAACATTTTATTTATGAAATGTAAAACAGTGAACAAAAAAATAACGCCATACGAAAAACTTCTTTTATATGAATTACGCGGAACATTATACATACTTTAAGAAAAATTCCCGGGGGGGGGGTGCTCGCCACTGGTAGCAGGCAATAAAATCCAGGTACTTTAATTGAGATTTTACAGGGTTGTACAAAACTAGAACCCAATTTGGTTCGTATGGTACGACTTAAATTTTGAATTGTACAGAATCAAAGCAGAATGTTGAAGCAAATGAATTGAATATTAAAAAAAAATTCCACAGATATGCATTGCTATTTGAAGCCATAAGTTTCCCCTTTCAGACATTCCAGTTTTTTAAGATTAAAAGATTTAATTGATTGAAATGTACACGGTTGTACCAAACAAAATATCTCAATTGATTGATGTGGTACAAAGTGACTTAGCACTTACTTGCAAGAAAATGAAAATAGAATACCGTGGAGTAAATTAATCGTTGAAGAAAGAGAGCATGAGGAGGTGAAATTTTTTTTTAATATTAATTTAGATAAAAAAATTAGAGTTACGTCAAATATACAAATTATTGTCACAGTATAAAGAATACAGTAGCGCAACTCGCTTGTCGGCACTTTGATCTCTTTACAGGATTTTCATTGACCTCGAGTAGATTAAAGGGCGTGTCGAACTGTTTATTCTGCTTTACGTGTGAGCGATTTTGTTGTAAATTGTAAATTTGCACGTGCCCACACACCAGGGCCGGATTGTAGTGTTTAGTGGACGTGGTAAAAAAAAAAAACAAGGCATAAATAATGTGTATTAACATAATTATAAAGATCCATTCGGTACCAGAGCCGTGAATGAATAAGCTCTGCATCCCGAGATTGTGACTCAGACCTTGCGCGCGATGTTATGCGCGAACTGAATATTTTCATGAGAGTCGCGCTACTGTGTAATCTTTATACTGTGTTATTGTTGTAGTCCATGGAGTGATTCCGTTTTGCAATTTGAAATCCCATACGCAGGAGTGAGTAATCACATCAGTTATTTTTAAATCGAGAAAAATAAAAAAAATTCTGAAGTAAATTAATGCAATTAAAAATGATAATTTAATGTTTTTAAGAATTAAGTTTGCATTGATATGTCTCGAACAAAATTTCTTTTTTAAATTTTAAACCCATCAGGAATTTAATTGACTGAAATTAATCTACATATATAGGGTTCTACCAAACTCATATCTTAACCTTCATAAGGCCGGGCTTCAAAATTAACAATAAAGGCCGTGTGGGGTACAATTGTACCCCATGGGTTCTTTTTTGTTCTGTGTAAATTTTATGTAAAATATATAAAAATTTTGCATGGACACTTCGAAAAATTTATGTTATAATCGACGTTTCGCTCTGTGTGTGACAGCTTCTTCAGGAAAATTATAAGAAGAAGCTGCCAAACACACAGCGAAACGTCGACTTTAAAATCAATTTTTTCAAGTGTCCGTGCAAAAATAATGATATATTTTATGATAGTTTTCATCGGACAAAAAGGTACTTCAATTGTAAATTTTATAGGCAACATAAATATTCAAAATATTCATAAAAATCGTCTGAATCGATTATTCTCAACAATTCATCTCGGTAAGCTTATTTTCGTTACGAAATATTGATAACGAAGTCATTCTTAGAAGAAAAGAAGCACGAAATGTTTTACGATTTTACATTTCACTTTGCATACAAATATTCGTTCAACACTGTTTCACACAGTAGTAAATCAGTTTGCCCCAAACAATTAGGGGATTCACAGTTCTAAAATATGTAGATAATTTTTCATGCGACAACCAGTAATACTAATAAGAAAAAATACTTTATAAACCCAATATAAACCACGTCTCATGTCATTTTGTACCCCGATCGGTTTTTTACGTGATCAAAAAATTTGTATCTGTTACAGGCTAGGTGGGGCACAAATGCACCCCAATGAAGTAAACTGGCCTTAACTTGTAGTAATTTTAAAACAAATGCTTTAATATTTTGGATACTATATAAAAAATGTATAAATTAAAGATAGCAGAAAAGAGAAAATTAAAAAAAATATATTGTTGAAGTTGTCACAGTAAATGTTTATGTGGGGTACACCTGTACCCCGCCCGGCCTTACGAAGGTTAATTGATTGATGTGTTACAAAGTGACGTAACATTTAATTTTTTTTAATTGAAAAGAATAAATTACCTATACAAGGTTATATCAAACTCATATCTTAACTAATTAATATGTTACAAAGTGATGTAGTATTTATTTTATTTTTTTATTGAAAAGGATGACAGTGAAATACTGAAGTAAATTAAGTTTTTTAAAATGTAGGGGCGGATCTGCCGGAAAAGTGATGGGGCAAATTGGAAGTAAGTACGTACTCAAACTTAAACGGACGTTCTCAGCTACAGTAACACATAAACAATTAAAAAATTGATTTATTTTATTTTATATCGTAGAGTAAGAATGAAACGAAATCGGCCCAATTTTTTTTTCTCCAAAACAGGTATCTTTAGACACAGTAAAATGCAGACATTTTTAAAATTAATTGATTTTTTTTCTTTTTAGTAGAGTCCAAGGGGCTCAGTAATATTCTTTCTTCAATTGGACTCAGCTCTGCATGAACGTAATTTATTATTTTAATGGATATTAAATGTTTATTTAAATGTTATTTTCTCATTTTTTTTTAAATCCAATTTAAAAAAATACAATTTCTTCAATTTTTTGCTTTTAATTTCGTCGCGTTTTCAAAAATGCTTGCAATAAACAAAATAAAAATTATATTAAGAATTTGTTTGATTATTAATATCAAATACACTCCCACTCCTGAGGTCCTGACAAGTCTTTGACTTAGGACCCCGTTGGGCAACCAACCACAGCTAAAAAATATAAAAATATTGTCCACAAAGGGTGGAATTCTTATATCCCCTTGGCTCCCTCTCGTTCCAAAATACTTAAAAAGTGATGGACATCTTTCTTAGTACCTATTAAAAAAAATAGAAAAAAGGATGGCGAACCTATTTTTGTTATAGGCAATATTCATAAAGAATGAAATTATTGTACCACCTCTTCTGTTGAAAAATACTTGAAAGTTTCATTTTATAGTCATTTCTGCAAACCTTACCTGTTACGTATGTATTTTTTGAGTAGGCGAGTTGTGTGTGACATTATTGATAAAAATGAATTACTGACTAGTTTTGCATAGATTATTCACTATTTAATTCTGTATATGGAAAACTCATATTAATAAAAGTTATTGCTTAAATGTTACAATACATAACATAATTTTGCAAAATGTTACTGTAGTAATTCTGGCGTTTGTTAAGTTTGACATTTCAAATTTTTTTCTTTACGTTTTGACAGAAGCAGTTCCTTAATAAAAACCTCATTTACCAAATTTCTTTAAATATGCATGATATAACAAACACCTGCTTGGATTTTATTGTCAGCTCCTGTACACCGTAAAATGAGACAAATATTTATGTAATTTATGTAAACTTTGAAACAAAACAGACATACGGAGTGTAAGCGAATTGAGTGCATTAATTTCATAGTGTGGTAGCTTGGATTAAGACGATAAAAGAAATGTTATATAATATGGTATCTTAAATGTAATCATTTTCGAGAAAAAGAAAATACATATTCAATTTCAAAAAACTTACATCAAAATGGCATAAAAAGAATAGAAATTCGTGCATCCAAAGTAAAGAACGATCTACAATGTTTTTTTTATTAAAGTCTGCATATAGCTGAAAGTATTTTATGCCTTTATCTATTTCTTTATAACTCGAAAACGGTTCCATTAGGACACCACATTATATGACAATTTCTGATTGTCTTGATCCAAGCTACCACCCTGTAAAATTATTGCAAGGGGTGTTATCTTTGGAGTTCCTCGACCTGACCAAATTTCTTCCGGAAGACCTGGGCTATCCCCTTGGACATTCTTGTCTTGCTGCCTCTCTGTGGTCACTCCGAATCGTGCCTTACTCCCTGTGTCGTGATGAGCAAAGAACGGACATTTGTATGGCTGTTCATGGTCACTTTGCCTCGAGGACGCAACGCGCATGTAAAGTAGGAAGTCCATGAGCGCCGGGCAGTAGCCGGGTCAATATATTAATATCTCACTTTCAAAAAAGTGATTAATATGCTATAATAAACATAAAGTTACAATCCGTAAATTATAATTTCTTATTTTGAAAGGATTACTATATTTATTTATAATTTAAACTATAGTGATGCCAACACCAAATTTTACGCTCGGGATATTAAGACGACCAGCTACAATTCTATTGCCGCGCAGGGCGTGCCGCTCATCCGAACGACATTGAATTCCATCTTTCCGTCCGTTATTTGGTGATGAGATATAAAAGTTTCGAAGTTCACTTCGGAACCTTATGTCCTTTGTACTGTCCCTTCATTTTCTTCTCCGTTGTAAGGAGCTATCCGGTTGAAGTGGATCACTTTGGGCTTGCCATGCGGAATCTTCTTGATGCGGTAGATGACATCGTTGATCCGTTTCATCACTTTGTAAGGACCTTCCCAAGAAGTTTGCAATTTTTGGGATAGACCTCGACGTCTTTGAGGATTATAAAGCCAGACCAGCGCTCCAGGTTGGTATGCCCCATTCTGAGCGTTGATGTCATAATGCTCCTTCATTCGGTCGCTGGCCGTCTGTATATTGTGATGCATTTGATTGTGAATGTCGTCTATTTTCCTCCGTAGAGCGCTCACGTAGTCCTCGTCGGCAGGGACTTCGCCAGGTTTCACGCCGAATTTCAGGTCGCAGGGCAGTCTTGGCTCTCGCCCAAATACCTACTTTTGCTGGAGTCTCTCCTGTTGTCTCATGGTATGCCAGTAGAAAAAGGGGAATGTAGTATCCCAGTCTCTCTGATGATCGGAGATGACCTTGGACAAATCTCGGTTGATGGTTCTGTTGAATCTTTCCACCATTCCGTCCGACTGTGGGTGAAGTGCAGTGGTTCTAGTTTTCCGGACGCCGAGCAGAGTACACACGTTCTTGAACAAAGCCGATTCAAAGTTCCTCCCTTGATCTGAATGCAGCTCCATGGGCGCGCCATACCGAGTGATCCATTCTCTGACAAGGACTTCAGCAATAGTGATCGCTTCCTGGTTTGGTAGGGCGTATGCTTCAACCCACTTGCTAAAGTAGTCCATTACCACGACAATGTACTTATTTCCACTATTCGTTTGTGGGAATGGGCCGGCTACATCTATGGCAACTCTCTCAAAAGGGCTTCCAACGTTATACTGTTTCATGGGAGCCTTGGTTCCCATGGCGTCTGTGGGGGCCGTTACTGGCTGCGCAGACTACACACTTCCTTCACCAATCCTTTACGTCTTCCTTGCAGTTTACCCAGTAAAATCGCTCTCGCACCTTTTCCATAGTCTTCTTGATTCCCAGATGCCCTTCCGAAGTTCCATCGTGAAGTTCCCTCAGAACTTCTCGCACCCTCTTCTTGGGGATCAATGACTGTGTCTTCTGTTCCGTGCCTTCCTGGTTCTCGATGGTTCGTTTCAGAAGACCATGATCCAGAACTATGGAGTCTCACTGCACCCAGTACGATTTTACGGATCGTGCACACGGTGCTATCTCTTCCCAAGTAGGCCTTGCTTCTCTACTTTTCCATTCCAGCACCAATGTCAAATCCTGATTGTTCTCCTGGTCTCGTCGCAATTCTGCACCTTGCCATTTGTCGTCTACAACGGCGGTTTTTGCAGTCGTGGCTACTTTCTCCTCGAGACGACTTCAGTGCTCACAGTCTTCAGCACAAGGACTTCTCGACAAAGCATCGGCATTTCTATGGCTAATTTCTGCCCGATGCTGAATTTCAAAATCGTAAACTAAAAAATAGTAAAGGAGACTGGTTTAAGAAATAATTGAAATTTATCTCCGCCCACAATAATTTTATATCCGTATAATACGTATAATCCGTATAATACGAATATAAAATTATTGTGGGCGGCGATAAATTTCAATTATTCAAAATCGTATTCCTGAAGTCGTTTGATCCATCGTGCGACTTGTCCTTCAGGATTCTTGAATCGGAGGAGCCATTTTAAAGCGCCATAGTCTGTTCTCAGGAGGAAATGTCTGCCATACAAGTACTTGTAGAAACGTTCTACGGTCTTGACTGCTAGAAATTCCCTTCTAGTGACGTAATAATTTCGCTCCGGCTTTGACAGGACTTTACTGAAGTAGCTGATCACCTTCTCTTGCCCTTCTTGTATCTGGGAGAGTACATCACCGATACCAACGTTGCTAGCGTCTGTGTCCACGATGAACTTGCCTTCTGAGAGACGGTAACTTAGAATAGGAGCACTTATCAAGTACTGTTTTAGTTGTTCAAAACTAATTTGGCAATGTTGGTCCCATTCAAACGGACGACCTTCTTCGGTGAGTTTTGTCAACGGCTTCGCGATGTCCGCAAATCTGGGAACATAGCAACGATAGTAAGCGCACAGGCCTAGGAAATTCCTTATCTGGTGTTTATTCTTGGGAATTGACCAGTCCTTCACCACCTGAATCTTCACTGGGTCCACGACGATGCCATTCCCATTAATAATATGGCCTAGATGATTAACTTCCTTCTGGAACAGGTGGCACTTCTTGAGACTAAGCTTTAGTCCAGCTCCGCGAAGCCGCTGGAACACTCCTTCCAGGTTCTTCAGGTGGTCGTCGAATGTTTTCCCCACCACAATTATGTCGTCCAGGTATACCATGTATCGCATCACGTTGTCCAGGACAGACCCTTCAGAACCGTCTCCATTAGCCTCTCGAATGTCGCTGGGGCATTACATAACCCGAACGGCATATCTCGTTGCCTGTGTCGCTGCATGTGCGTGTATCTTCCTTCTGTAAATAATTTTTCTGCCAAATCTGTTACCGCTTTTTTATGTGCATCGTTAAATATATTATGTTCTTAATTCATTTGGAATGCTATCGACTGCATGAGTAACCAACTTTGCATTATTTTATCCACGCTATCTTAAAATAATAGTATATTGATTTATAAGTTTAGAAAAGTGATAGTTTTCCAGTGAGTGTAAATGTTTGAATTCATGAGTGAGCGTAGCTCACGAGTGGATCAAATTTACACGAACATGGAAATTCACTTTTCTAACGTGTAGATGTAGATCATGCTATTTTTTCGTGTAGTTGACGAAAATAACGCTCACATTATGAGAATGTCGAAGAATAATAA
The DNA here is from genome assembly GCA_033060865.1 of Dorcus hopei. Taxonomy (NCBI): domain Eukaryota; kingdom Metazoa; phylum Arthropoda; class Insecta; order Coleoptera; family Lucanidae; genus Dorcus; species Dorcus hopei. The sequence goes on along the minus strand of CM065424.1, from coordinate 19,786,148 downwards.
TATATCAAGGTATATCAAGCATTTGTTGACATAGTAACAAAACATCAATCAATCAATCTTCGACCTATGGAACGTCACCATAATAAATAAAATGAATGAAAAAAAGTGTTGCTAACTGAAATCGTGAAGGAAAGTGTTGCTAACAAGACAAGTTTCACTTTTCTTCACGATTTTTGGTTAAACATTGTGTCACTTTTCTGTCAACTACACGAAAATAGTATATTGATTTACAAAGTTTAGAAAAGTGACAGTTTTCCAGTGAGTGTAAATGTTTGAATTCACGCGTGAGCGTTAGCTCACGAGTGGATCAAATTTACACGAACATGGAAATTCACTTTTCTAACGTGTAGATCATGCTATTTTTTCGTGTAGTTGACGATAATAGCACTAAAATTATAGGTCTACAAAATTTTTTTTTTGAAATTTGATTTGATAATATCATCTGATCTTTATGTTTTTTGGTGTGCTGAAACCGAAAATGAGGTCAGTTTTTTTCCATCACGCACAGATTTTGGTCATGAAATGGAAACCGACCGTCTTAGCTTAGATCAATATTAACAAATTTTGACAATCAAAATATATGATTGATACAATACCCGATCCTAGCTCCGACAATAATTTGAAAATCCATGACCACTCTTGACCAAGATAATTTTTGATATCTCGGTACATATACATATGCTATAAAACTGGTATTATGTTCTATGGGTTTGAAAAATATCTGTACGTGATGGAGAAAAACGGACTTCATTTTGGATTTCAGCACACCAAAAAACATAAAGATTAGCCAAAATTATCAAATCAAATTTTTTGTTGTAGACCTGTGTTATGAGCGTGTCGACGAATAATAATAATACATTAAGGTATGTCAAGCATTTGTTGACATAGTAACAAAACATCAATCTGTGACATCAATCAATCAACCTTCGACCTCTGATACGTCAAAATGAATGAAAAAAAGTGTTGCTAACGGAAACGTGAAGACAAGTGTTGCTAACAAGGCAAGTCCCACTTTTGTTTACGATTTATGATTAAACATTGGCTGCGTTCCGCCAAAGATAGCGCTAACATTTCGCTATTGCTACGTAGCAGATCGTTAACTTGTAGCGTATTAGCTAATTGAGAACTGGCTAAACGGATTCTTGGTTTTACTCCGTAAAGCGATTTAAAACATGGCGGCCGCTAGGTTTATCGCTTTCCCTTAGCTTCAGCTTGAACACATATATGACGTCACGCTACGTGGCGCACGCGAAGCGCTACGTAGCTTTCTGCCAGGCTGAACGCAGACATTGTGTCAGTTTTCTGTCAACTACACGAAAAAAGCAGTTTCTTAACGTTTTTTATGGTGTCGTTCAGAAATGTTTTTTTGTTGAGGTTATATTTTTATGTGTAAATGTTAAAATGTGGTCATAAAGTCCCGGCACCCCAGTAGGTTTTGAAGTGTGAACGCATGTCTTTTCTTAAAGTAATTGATTAATCAGAATGACATTTCTATTTCTTCAATAGATACATGTCAAAACGCTACAGGCTAAAGAAACATATACAGTGAGAATTTTTAGCGTAGAACATATGCATCCTTGCTACAATATTGAAGGTGAGTTTTTTAAAATCGAACATAGGCTTAATATGTATGTGGGCTTCGTTACTATGGAAACCATTCGTACTTGTTTGTCTAGCACTGAAGCTCTTTTTCCGAAATACATAAAAATAATCATTAATCAATTTTCTGGAAGTTTGAGAACATATCCTAAACGGCCATAAAAATTGTTAATTGCCTTAAACTGATCCTGCTCGATACCAGTTGTAGATTTGTGTCCTTTCATTCGTTGAATATATGTCAAATTGCATTGTCAAATGTGTGAAAGAAAAATAATGACAATTAATGTTAACCATATCCATGGTTACCACGTACTTTTCGGCCTATGTTCGATTTTAAAAAATTCAATAGCACTTACACTACCGCTCATAAGTATTTGGGCACCTTATTTTATTGCATTATTTGTATAGGCGCTATGCACATCTCTGCGTTCAGCACCGCCTGGCGTGGTGATTTGTGAATTAGTGATACGAAAATATTTCTTGAAACTCATTGCATAGTAACAATATCTCGTATGACAATTTACGATTGTAGTACATAATACTTGAGCTTCCTGGTATTGAAATACATTACAATATTGAAGTTCAAATGTTCACTAATAATTTTAAACAACTCGTATTTTCATACCACTAGTGCAGAATATGGTCATTGGTGGCGCTGGCTTCGTATGTGCATGGTCCCTATAATATTATGTTTAGAAAATCTATATTTACAGTTGGTTCTTGTCCGATGAAATTTGTATCACAAAATCTTTTAAGCGGACACTAAATCGCGCACTATACACTTAACGTTTCGCAGTCGTTCGACAGCTTCGTCAGAAGTGAAAAATATGTTGTCAAAATAAACAAGGTTGTCAACGGAAACTGAAAAAGTAACTTGATTTTTTTTTATTTTTATTTTTTAATCTAAAAATAATTTGAACATTATAAATGTTAAAAAATTGACAGATCTATATTCTATTTAAGGAATCGAGAAAACTACAAAATGTATCGTTTAAATTTGCAAAATCAGTACGTTTATTAATAGTACTGATTTTGCAAAGAAGTGAAAAATATGTTGTCAAAATAAACAAGGTTGTCAACGGAAACTGAAAAAGTAACTTGATTTATTTTTATTTTTATTTTTTAATCTAAAAATAATTTGAACATTATAAATGTTAAAAAATTGACAGATCTATATTCTATTTAAGGAATCGAGAAAACTACAAAATGTATCGTTTAAATTTGCAAAATCAGTACGTTTATTAATAGTACTGATTTTGCAAAGAAGTGAAAAATATGTTGTCAAAATAAACAAGGTTGTCAACGGAAACTGAAAAAGTAACTTGATTTTTTTTTATTTTTATTTTTTAATCTAAAAATAATTTGAACATTATAAATGTTAAAAAATTGACAGATCTATATTCTATTTAAGGAACCGAGAAAACTACAAAATGTATCGTTTAAATTTGCAAAATCAGTACGTTTATTAATAGTACTGATTTTGCAAAGAAGTGAAAAATATGTTGTCAAAATAAACAAGGTTGTCAACGGAAACTGAAAAAGTAACTTGATTTTTTTTTATTTTTATTTTTTAATCTAAAAATAATTTGAACATTATAAATGTTAAAAAATTGACAGATCTATATTCTATTTAAGGAATCGAGAAAACTACAAAATGTATCGTTTAAATTTGCAAAATCAGTACGTTTATTAATAGTACTGACACTAAATCGCGCACTATACACTTAACGTTTCGCAGTCGTTCGACAGCTTCGTCAGAAGTGAAAAATATGTTGTCAAAATAAACAAGGTTGTCAACGGAAACTGAAAAAGTAACTTGATTTTTTTTTATTTTTATTTTTTAATCTAAAAATAATTTGAACATTATAAATGTTAAAAAATTGACAGATCTATATTCTATTTAAGGAATCGAGAAAACTACAAAATGTATCGTTTAAATTTGCAAAATCAGTACGTTTATTAATAGTACTGATTTTGCAAATTTACGTTTATTAATAGTACTGATTTTGCAAATTTAAACGATACATTTTGTAGTTTTCTCGGTTCCTTAAATAGAATATAGATCTGTCAATTTTTTAACATTTATAATGTTCAAATTATTTTTAGATTAAAAAATAAAAATAAAAAAAAATCAAGTTACTTTTTCAGTTTCCGTTGACAACCTTGTTTATTTTGACAACATATTTTTCACTTCTGACGAAGCTGTCGAACGACTGCGAAACGTTAAGTGTATAGTGCGCGATTTAGTGTCCACTTAAAAGATTTTGTCATTTAGAAAATCTGTTTGCTTATTACTGGTTAGTTTACTGAAATGCGATAAATTTACACTTTAATCCATTGAATTAAAAGTACTTGATTACCTACGATAGCACAATACTCATAAAACCATCAATTTAGTGACAGTATAAAAATAATTAGCGGAAATTCCTGGAAGGAGTTTCGGTTTATCATTTTCTATGAAACGCTGTTATAATATTCTTTCCCAGGGTTTGAGGTAACTTATCTAATTTACAATCGGTTTTATATCCGCATTCATAGTAATAACGTCCTGAGCGAAATAGAGATTTACAGCTGTTCGAAATGCCTAAAAGAAAGGAGATGAGCGTTGAAATGAGCGTTGAAACGTGAATTTATAATAGCTCACCATAAAGCTGGCAAAAGTAATCGAGAAATTGCCAAAGAACTGAAATTATTCTATAAGATTGTGGGTGCCTAAATACTTATGAGCGGTAGTGTATGTATGTTCTACGTTAAAAAATTCTCACTGTATACCGTGATTCAGAATAAGTGTCCGAACCGTTAACCGCAGATAATACATGAAAAAGCAAAGCAAAAAAGCTATATGCATAGTTTTTGAGATAAAATTCATTGAAAATTCGGATGTAAATTGGTTGATGGTCACTGGAATAACTTTATTACGTCACGAAAGCGCAAAAAATGAACTCGACGGTATCAAACGATTTTCTTACGTAATTTTATAAATACGGCATCACCGGTACTTTATCGGTTTCAATTTAGGACTCACAAGACGCTGATTTTTCAAATGTCTCCAATAAATTTATTTCTTGCAATTTCGTACTTGTATGACTAGTGAATACACCCCTAACGGATCAGACACTTATTCTGAATCACCCTGTATATTAACATAAAATTCCAATATTCATAAAAGTTGTTGAAAATGGTGCTTTAATATTGGAATTTTTCATTAATACACATGTTTCTTTAGCCTGTAGCGTTTTGACATGTGTAGATTCCTTAAATAGAAATGTCATTCTGATTAATCAATTATTTTAAGAAAAGACATGCGTTATGGCCGTTTTACGCTATGCTAAAATTTGATACAAAGTGAGTGAGAAGTGCCAATTCAACCAATCAGAATTCACTGTGGTAGCTTATCTTTCTCACTTTGTACCAAAAAATGTTATAATGTAAAACAGCCTTTACACTTCCAAAGCTTACTGGGGTGCCGGGACTCTATCACCACATGTTAGTAGTATAACCACAGAGTATCTATAACAGCGATTCGACTATGCAAACAAAAAATTGTCGGCCTTTGTTGAAACCAGTCTACTAAGAATAGAATGCACCCAAGAATAATAAAAAAAGGCGTTTTATAATATTCCCCTACTAAGATTTCCATTTAAAATATATAACTTTATGTTATAATAACTCAAAAATTTTACTAAATATAAAAAAAAAAACTATACCACTGAATTGTATTCGAAAAAGTGTCCTAATAATGTCAAAACAGTTTTTTAATATCTGTAAAAATAAACGAAATATGCGCCATTGACGAAAGACTTAGCTATTAGTTATCTCTTATAGTTACAGAGATGCCCATAAGAGACATCGAAATTGATCCATCCTGTACAATGATCAAAATTATAGATTTTTATGTAATTCTGAAGTGTGAACGAGTAAAAATGGTAATAATTGTGCTTTTTTAAGACATAATGCATAAATTTATAATAAAAGGAGTTAAAATGGTAGAAAAATTGGTAAATAAGGCCATTTTGAGTGGTTCACACTTTGGCGATCTTGAACTCGCGGAATATATACTATTTTCTTACGAATTTTAAGAATGGTAGTCAACTGTGACTATTATTGAAAGATAATAATTTTTTTTAATACAAGAAATAAGAGTTGTATACAAAAATAAAAAATCAAGTTTTTAGTTTTCTCAAATAAAATAAGTTAAATTAAAAATAAGCGAAAAGTTAACAAATTTGGCATAAATCAGATCATCCTTTACGAATTAATTTCTTTTTACCTCATCTCTAAATAAGGTAATAATTTTGCTTAATTTTAGAAAAAAAAAAAAACATTCCATATAACAAGTACGTTAAAAAAACATCAATTACAGTTAAATGTTATAATTTCGAATTCTAGGGAGTTGTTTACATACATACCTTCAAGTAACAACACAGTTAAATCCATCTTAATCGTTTCTTTGTACGTACTACTTAATTAAATTGTTACAAATTTGAAAGTATTACAAATGGAAACCGATTGAAAAGATATCGCGCATTTATTTATTTATAAGTTCCGTATAGAGAAGTTTTACTGACGCGTTCGTTACCTTGATTATGAATATTCATTAACACCGACATAAAAATATTGTGGCAAAGTATCGAAACTGATATCGAGCGTTTTTATTGTATTACATTATTACAAATACAACACCTGCATGAGTGTGTTGCATTAAATTCGATGGGACATTTCAACAAGAGAAATTGGTTCACTTATTGTGTAAAATTTGAATTTCGTTGATTTATGTTTCTGTTGTACAGGGTGATTCTTGAATAGACCAACAAAAATACTGACGAAAGAACAGATTTCCTCGAAAACGTTTATGGTAATCTTCAATTGCCTCGCCTTGTTTTTTTTTTTAATAACATGGTGTATTTTTATGACTATGAGAAGGAAGAATATCAACAAAAAGCTTTTAATTGTTCTAATCAAAGAAAAGAAACAAATGAAATAGTTTTTAAAAGCGGAAAAATGATTCCTACGCTATTCTGTTATAAATAATTTGCATATAAATAAAATGAAGCAAAATAAAATTTAAACGATTTTATAAAATTCGTGGATAATAAAAAACGTAATAAAGTGCAATATTTCATGAGAAATAAATAAAGATCTAAATCAAATCTCTAGAATCATGATCAATTTCTTATCTTGAACCAATAATTTTACAGAAATATGAAATCAATTAATTTATATATATTTTGTGTGCATTTGCAAAAGGGTATTTAGAGTTTAACATATTTAACTCCTTCTTTATTTAAAGTATTTGCGGACATAATTGATTGTTTTCTTAACGATTACCGTCTTCCTTTGTTGTTAAATGTAATTCTTCTAATTTTTTCATTGATAATATTTATGTTCCACAAAGGAAAATTTTCTTTAAGGTCCACCTTAATGAATGTTAAAAAGTTAATAGAAAATCAGTAAGAAATCATAGTGTTTAGTTTGTTTTTGTTTAGAATGTACCAAACAGTTTCCAAATAAATATCTTGATGAAAGAAAGTAAGGCTGCGTTTAGTTGATAGACGAACCGTCAAAGTTTAACGAGCTCGGGCGGACTGTTCTCTAAACGGAACTCGTACCCACCGTGGTTGCCTAATGGTCGCATCTCAAATCACGACCACCATGACCACTCAGCTGATTAGTCAGACAACGTAAAATAACTAGGGACTAAACGAAATCGACAACGTCGCTCATGAACTAAACGGAGCCTAAAAAGCATTGAAATATATAAAAACAAATAATTATTTTGAAATAGTATAATTCACCTATTTTTTTTGTTCACAGGATGCAAGCTAGTACTCATAAATAACACATAAATATGATAAAATTCACTATAATACGTTAATAATTTCAGATTTTAGAAAAACAATTAATTATAACTTATTCAGGAATTATTCTTCAGGAACGTTACTGCTTAATTAACATTTTTTTTGGCTTAATATTCTTTTTTTAATTCGATTAAAATATTCCCTATGTGGTTAAAATATTTCAAAAAGAATGATTTCAGTTTTTATGTGGTGCAATCAATGAAAGCCTTTAATTAACCCCTTTCACAAATAATATCTACAACACTCGGTTCCATTAAAACGGGTTCCAGGCATCGATGTACAGCCGATCCCAAAATTTCATCCAAAAGAAAATGAACCAAGCTGAAAAAAGTCCATTTATTAAAAACAAATTCCAGCTGAATGGGAAAATCGTACTTTTCATCTGCGACGAACCTCCATAAATACAATTGCAGATAATGAGTATCAACTTGAATCTGCTGCAAGCCATATTTGCTAAACGTTTTTAATCTTACACATTCCATGAATGTCTGAAATAAGTTTGCAAATTAAACACAGTTCAATTCAATTGATTAACGAACCTTTAAACTTATTTTAATAATTCCTGTCAATATAGAAACCTTATTAAAATCTACCGTCGAAAAAATTTCTATTCTCTCACTGAATAATTTGTGCATGTTAGATACTAAAGTTGAATCCAAATGGTTAGGTGTGTAACTGGACCAGTTTGATCTATACTGATGTCTAGATACTGAAATACTAAAACAAGGCGTTTAATGCTGTTCACTGATTAACAAACATCTATAGTATACCTATGTGTTTTACGACTGGAATCACTGCTATGTTCAGTTGCAGTGCCCTGATCTTCATATAAAAGTGCGACTGTTGAATCAACAGCAGCAATATCTTCCACGACTCTTTTCATCACAGCTCTAACAGTTCTTGGCTCTATAGTGTGCAACCAATCTCGAGTTTCTACACTTTTACGTAACATCTGAAAACCTACATGTTACATTTTTAATAAAAAAAAAGAAAAAAAAATTTGCAAATACCTGCGATACATTCAAGCCTTGTATTCTAACATAATAATTCAATAATTCTTGTGCGGATTCTTGCATTGACGTGTTGATTTCGCTTTCTGTGGTCAAAGCAGAAGCCGCTTTTGAATTAATACTGAACAGCTCATCAGTTTTGGAAAGCTGAAATGATTATGTTTCAGGAAAAATTAAATAATTCGTCTTAATTTCTACCAAATAATGAATATTTCCATTTTGAAAGTCTAAACAAAATTTCGACATCAAGAGTAACAGTGTCGGAGGAATCTTAAGGTCATACACATTGTTTGAACAGAAACTTCTTGCTGTTGCTGTTAGATGATGCATGAAACATACAATGAGGCCTTCTCGAACGTTATCCACACAGAAACTATCTCGGAATTTTGTCTTTTGTGCAAAGTTGATGTCTGGTTGAATGAATGCCTGAAAAGCACCAGCTAGCTGCGTTTAAATACATAATAAAAAAATAAATAAATTAGTTTACCACAAGATCTTGCAAAACCCCCTTTACTTTCTCTACAATTGTAGTCACCAAAGATGTTAACATTTCATTTAAATTCTTGGTGGTTTCATCTTGTGTGATCAATTTCGGAGTGGTCAGTGATTGCCTTACTTTAGTTAAGGCCTCGGCGAAATGAATTTTTAACGCTTGCAGATGACTTTTGCACTGCTTTTTTCCTGCATTTACTACGATATCGATTCCTGTTCTATAAAAGTTATCTCTTACAAGATCTGAAGGTCTAATCGGCAGATCGGAAGCTCTAAAAGAAACTTACTCAGAAAAGTCGACGTTTCTGCATAAAGTATTCATTGCTTGCAGCCGTCTGTAGAATCGATCCAGCGCTTTTACTAAAACGCTGGTGTCACCAATATCTTGTTCGGAGTCTACTTTATTTTGAACTAGTTCAAAGTATTTCTGCATAATTTGAACTATGAATACATTCAGTTCCTTCGCAGCGAAATTTTCAAATATTTCACTGAAAAATAAATCTTTGTTAGTCAATTGAGTTTATTATCCTAAAAAAATTCCTCTTAAAAGTAAGGAGCAAATAAATAGGTTTGTTCATGTTTACCTGTTTTCTACGTTATCCAAGTTCATCCTGTTAATAAACATGTCATGAAATGAAGCCACAACCAAACATAAATCACTCAAAAACCCTGAGCAACCTAAATCAACAAATTCTGTGATATCTCTTTGTTCACTTTGATCGCGTAACATCACCAACTGCTCGCTTAATCGCTTCTCTGCACAAGTCAGAAATTCAGTACATAATTCTTTGGCTGGCTCTTCAAGTTGAAGGAGCAAATCCACACATTCAGCCAATTGCTTCGCAGTAGCCTCAGGATTAGCAAAGTTATTACGTAATTCCGATTTTAGTTCGTTCAGAATTACTTCGCAGTCTGTTTGTATACCTTGAAATGATGGCATATTACCATACTGTTGCAGCACTCTTTGTGCATGAAGGTAATCTTCAACTGCCTGCAGAAATAAAGCAAAAGTCAGAAGTAACCAACCTCCAAAGTTACAACAGCTGCTTTCCGTTTGAAGTTGTGATGCCGCGGAGCTTAAAGCCTCTGGACAGTTCGGAGTTACTCCTTTATGTAAAAGTAAAGCAACTAATGTGCTTACCTGTGAGTAATTCATTTCTTCCAATCGAGCTTTCAAAGTTGCTGGCAATTTAAAAAGAAACTGCAATCTTTTTAACAGAGTGTGCACTCCAGATAATTTGCTTATTTGTTGCCTGGTTCCCTGTAATGTTGACGATATTTGATCTGAAAACGATGTGATCGATTCCATGTTTGAAGCTAGTAGATCCATTTCGGTTTCCATTTTTTTGAAATCTGTTTTCATCTGCAAATAAACAGCGTGCAAAAACATAATACACTTTGTATATTGCAACATGGACCTTTTTTATAGTGTCCGTTGCTGAAATGAACTTATTATAATTCTCGTACACTAGTGTTTGCATATCCGAATGGAGAGTTTGAGTGTCTTTAACTACTTCAGCTTCGTGATCCATTACTTGTCTGAGAGAGCAATCCTGAAAAGCAATTTTTAGTTCTAGGAAAAAATGGGTTTGTACTACTTAAAGACACCTTAAATAGTTTTTCCAAGTATAGATTTGGATTGAAACTTTGGCCGTTTATATCTAGCGGGTTTGAATTTTTATCTCCCATTCTGCTTTAATAAAAATATACACAATTATTTCTCTGGTGGCAACTTTCTTTCTTTAAGGTTATGTTAGACACCCTCCTAGGGGTACGTTCCACTTAAGGATCAAAATGATCAAAGTAGCGGTGGCATTGTTCCACATAACGCTCACAACGATCAGAACAATAATAGTAGACACCCTGGTGCGAGGCTAGGAAAGCGATCACATCGCCCACAAAATGAACCTGGGTCGGCGTAAGACGTCACACGTGACGGCGCGAATTTAAAATATGTAATTGAAAAGTTAACCTAGCATTTTGCATTTTGGACGCAGTTAAACTTAATTACTGTGTTCCGTTTTACCGTAGCAATATTCTCTTGAAAACATAAACACAACAGAATCTCTGAACAAGTTCGTGAGAAGGGCACACAAAAGCCGTTCCACTTCTCTCGCCGTTAAGACCAAATAATACAAGTGGAACGACGCTACGTACTCTATAGAACATAATCATTGTGATCCTTAAGTGGAACCTACCCTAGATAATACATAAATAGATGGGACACTCAATAGAAGTTGGAGTACCTTGTAAAGCGACCTCTGCAATTAGGGGAAAAAGTAACCGTAGCTCCAAACCCAAATATAACCTTTGATAATTCAATATTTAATTTTCATTTATCATTTATCAACACTAGGGTGGGTTTACAGAAAGCAAATCAAATATTTAATTTCGAATTAAACTAATCACGATTATGTTGCCATAAGAATTACATTGCGAACTGTCAAATTAACAACGTCATTAAAATTTGATTGCAATTAAATTTTCTGTAAACTGGCCCTAAATAAATATAATCATACGTTAAAAAATAAATATTGTTATGATTTTACCATGTGTAACCATAGCAATATTTACTTTTAGTCGTTGATTACATGTATTTTTTAGTGTTGGTAAAACCCAGCAATAACTTGTAAAACCGAAAATAAAACACAGTTTCATAAAACAAATTATATTTAAGTACATTTAAAATAAGTACAGTGCATTATAATACATACAACCACTATAGAATTAACGTCAGAGTAATATACGAAATTATAATTTTTATGTAGTCTACAATTGGACCGTGCAATTCCAAAAGGACAAACAGACCAAAGCCTCAGTAAAATTCACGATCATCTTATTGTATTTTCTACACTAAAACTACAAACTGTGATATCTCAAAATATGGTTCATTGGTCTGTTCGTCGTTTTGAAATAAGGTCGACTTAATAGTCTGCTTAGTTTTAATAAAAATAAAAAAAGCTCATCAGTTCATCATCTAAATGTGAAAACGTTCAGGTTAACAATTGTCAGATTTATTTATTTATTCAAATTGATTTATGCTAATAAAAGATTCTGACCTTTGTTTTCAAATTTTCATATCAAATTATAACCTCCACAATCAAACAGCTAGTGTTCAAACAAAACAAAAAATGACTACGGACTAAACAATGTTGACAGCACTGACCATAAACTAAATGCAGGGCAACGAATCCAAAAATATTCTCACCTTCTGGAACAGGTATACTCTTGCCTTCCGGAACAGGTTCATCTAATTGCTGGTTCTCTTCATTTATCGTCTCTATTTGCAGGGGCTCTAAATTACATAATTGAAATTAATAATAAAGGCCCGCACAGAACATACGCGCATTAGACGCGAACGAAGTCCTCCAGCGCGTCACCGACGTAAAAGTAGAAACTGTTGCAACTTTTCCGCGTCTGCCGCGCGTCAAGCGAGCGTTTATTCTGTGCATACTGCATAAATGCATACCTACTTGGCGTTGGATCACCTTCTATTTGTCGTCGAGAAGCTTCCTTCGCGTCTAATGCGCGTATGTTCTGTGCGGGCCTTAATGGTTATCTACCAAAATTAAAGACAGATTACTACCTGGTAAATGTTCAGTGAGAACAGCTGTATGAAGTAAAATATTATTTCTGCCGAAACAGTTTTCCATAAACTGTTTAAACTTTAAACGATAAAACTTCAAAAATAAACGATAACTTTAAAATAACACAAACCACAACAACGCCATGCCACAAAGAGCATAATCGCATAACGCTTGTAACTTGCATTCGATTGGTTGAACAGGTCGGCGGCGGTCCGGAAGTAAGGCGCCAAATTTAAATTTATGCACATGCTGTCCTCTTACGGCTTGGAGAAATAATCTACCTCATTTTGCCATGGCCAGCTCCATTAACATTCACTGACGTGTATGTATGGCCGTTTCAATTCACCTAAAATTCGGTTCCGAGAAAGCATGCCGTGGAGTACTCCCCTCAGCGCTCCCTATTAAAGATACTACAAACTACTGACAGTAACGTAATGACAACTGCAATTACTTGAAAACTCACAATGAGTACTGTCAAAATTTTTAAAAGTCGAATTGAAACGGCCATACATACACGTCAGTGAATGTTAATGTAGCTGGCCATGCATTTTGCTAGGTACTCGGAACTCCAATATAAGTGTCTACCCCGTGCCGCAGACTTTTAACACTTGACAGCAGTGTTACCAACCGCTTGGAGAGAAATGTGCTACAATGCACGATGGGCGCATTCAGCAGATTTATGAATCTACTGAATTCTGTTTTGTTATGTCAATTGTTTTTATTTTATTTTTTAATAGTAATAGGCGTTTGATTTTAAGATCGCAGCGCTACCGTGGATAAATCTGAACCTCTGTAAGCTACAATGTGGCTACAATGCACGTGTTTAAGTGTGTACTATACAGAATCGGCCTGACCACCACTGGCTATGCGTTTGTCATGAGTAAATGAAGGATAGAATAGTAGAAAGCGCATGAGTAAACGAAATAGCTACATCAATCGACGTTGCCGATTGATAACGCGGGCCACGATCCGGCCGCAGCATTCCTACCTTCGCACGCAACATTGTAATATCTCTATTTCATTTCCACACAAGTTTCAATGAGCCTCTCCTTCATTTACTCACAATTAACCGTATACCTAGTCTTAATCAGACCAACTGTGTATAATACAAATACACAAGTTGATTTAATGTGAATGTCACATATAACACATCCTGATACATCATACACTCAGGATCGACGCCAAAACACGATTTGTTGTGTAGCATACAAGGGTTTGTTTAGTTGGCACCAGGTGGCGAACGCTTAGCTGCAAAACTTCAATAGCTTTGTTCCTACACAGTTCTAAATCAGTTCGGAACTGTACTGCTCATGCGCTGTTGCTACAGGCCATGCGCTCTTACTAAAAATGCTGTGTATTTAGCAAGAGCACATGAGCAGTACAGTTCCGAACTGATTTGGAACTGTGTAGGAACAAAGCTATTGTTTTACGTAGATATATTTTTTAAGTATTGTTTATTTGTTTTCTTTTTTTTGTCACCTTCCCCGGTTTATTTTTAATTTATTAATCTACTGAATTGTTCTGTACAACCGATTGTCATGTGTTTTTATTGGTTTTTAAATACATATTATTACTTCGTATTTTTAGAAAATATGTTATTCATTTTCTTTGGTTTTTCATGGTTCTTTTTATTTAGAAAAGTATGTATTATTAATTTATTAAACTGTTTATAAAATACATTGCCTTTTGTTTTTATTATTTCTTTTTGAATTTTTATTGTTTGTTATTTTGTTTTCGTTACTACATATTCTTTTCAATTTTTTTAAAGTTTATTATAATCTACTGAATTGCGCTGTAAAATCGGTCGCCTGTTTTCTTTAATTTTTTTAATTGATTTTATTTTAATTTAAAAGTAAAACTTTAAAGAATTGCAATCCTTTTATGACTACACAGAATATTTTAATAATAAACTCAACTAGTTTCGGCAAACATACCATCATCAGGAGCGTAAAAAGTCTTCAAGAATCTAGGAAATTATACATGGACGAACATTATAAAACATTTAAAAAAATTTACTCCGTACTTAAACTGTCATTAACAATTATTTAACGTAAAATTTGAAAATGTTTTATGTAGGGATGTGGGTTCAGAAATTTTCCATTTTGGAAATTTTCTAAAATGGAAATTTTCCAGAAACTTTCTAACCAATTTTTCTGGAAAATTTCCGATGAAAATTTAACGAAGTTATTACTTGTCCCGCTTGCACAGTTTAACATAAAATCATTTATTAAAATGTAATGCCTAACATAACTTCAAAAGATTATACGCCCAAAATGCGGAAAAATACCTAGGTACACATGCAATTTATGAATTATAAGCGAACGCCAGAGTGTAAGTTTGGTTTGTGAATACACATTATTTTGTAATTTCTGTCATTTTTTATGTATATTACCGTTGTACATGAGTATTTGGTACTATTTTAACTATCGTTTGCCCGAGTTTATAAAAATATTTTTTTAAAAGAAATACGTTACTATAATTGATTTGGAAATTTTCTGGTAAATTACCGGAAAAGATCATCGGAAAATTTCCATCTTTTTTATTTTTCCGGAAAAATTACATCTCTAGTTTTATGTATTCGTCCATGTATGTATAATTTCTAGACTTTCGAATATTTTTACGCTCCGGATGATGGTAGGTATGTGAGCTGAAACGAAATTAAATTGGTTCGACACTAAAAATGGATTTTCGCCTAGAAGCTATTTTATTTTATTTGCGTCACTTGATTACCACCCGACTTTTAATTAGTTTTAGAGAGATTCGTAAGAAGTCGCTTCTTTTGGTTCATTTCGCTTAGCGTCGCTACGTCGCTAATTGACTACGGGCTTTAAAAATTCAGCAGACTCAAAAGTTGTGCGACTGTTTCTGCTGAATGCGACCTTTTACAAGTGATCACCATCAACTGATTAGTTGGAGCGGTCGCCATTTTTTGTAGCATAACTTCTCCGCTACCTGATCGGAAATGGTATGATGAGTAAATCTCATCCAGCAGAAATGAGTGTTCAGTCTCAACTGTTGGAGCGGGAACTGTTACTGATATGTTCTGCTGAATCAGCCCAATGTCGCTTTTGTAGCGATAAATCGGTACGATTGGTATATGTATATAACATTGGTCGCGTTCAGGTAAAAAATTTGTTTCAGCGTTGCAACACAGCGTAAAGTTGTAGCGCTTTAAATTACCTGAACTTAAGGCTACTGTATTTAGAAGGTACCGCCATTCATTTCCGCGGCTTCGTCCCCCAAATTAAAAAGGACGCGATGAAACGCTAAAGAAGAAAAAGGATAGATACATAACAAGTTACAGTTGCTAGGGAGTTTATGAATGAATTTGATTAACTCCAAATTAGAAGAGATAGAAAGTTGGCGCTACCTTCTCAATATCTCAATACAGTAACCCACTAGTAACTTTATTCAGTTTTAGAGGTTATAAATTCTTTACGTTGTAATGCAGCGCTGTGATGTAGCATATAAATACCCCGCTTGATAAATGGCGGCCGCTTGAAGAAAGCGCTGCAAACAATGACGTCACATGCACCTCGTTCAGGTTTACGCTTTATTAAAGCACTGCAGCGTTGCAGTTACCTGAACGCGGCCACTGTTTGACAACTTTAAACGTGTTTTAAACTTTCACATGCTTTTAAATTCAACGGTGAGGAACTGATGCCATCAAACTTGTCAACACTATTTTTTTAAAACTGTTTTAACACTACCCTTTTTTTTATCAAGATTTGATTCAATTTCTACAATAATATTTGAAACAAAAGTTTTTCTAGAAATATAGAACAATTAAGTTACAAGTTATACAGGGAGAGCAAAAATGGCTGACGTGTGCCGTTCCATACCAATAGGGTATTTGCCGCATACTATGTATTTACATTAACCATAACTACATTCAGTGGCGTTCTTAAAAATTTGTACATCTTTTGACTTGTGATTTGTCAAAACGACCAAATTCAATGAATAAAGTGGAATTAAATTAAAATTAATATTGTTATTAATTGAAAATATCTATGGATTCCTTATTGCATTTAAATTAAATCAAAGTTCCAAATTTATTTCATAAAATATTCTGTACATGCTTTCTTTCGTGCTTTCAATTCTTTTTCTTAAAATAATACACTCAAAAAAACTATGTATTAAACACACTGTTTAAGGAATTAAAACATAATAAAATCAATCAAGTAATAAAAAATACATACGTAAATCAATATAAAGTTGAAAATATTGCACATTAATTTGTAGACATAAAGAGCAGCACAATTTACCCATGCAAAAATATTTAGTAGAAACACTATTTAAACAACACTAAAAATAAACCACATACTTGAAATGCACTTACTCAGAAACACATTTATTAATATTATTACAAAAAATGTTGAAAGTGTTCCCCATTAAACTCTAAGCACAAATTAATCCTAGTTTTCATATTGTTAAAAACATTTTGAAGAATTTGTGGTGTTATTGAATTTATTTCATTATTCAAAGCTTGCTCCAGTTCTTCTATAGTATGTATACGATTTCTAAATATTCTGTTTTTTAAATAACCAAACATCAAATAGTCTAATGGTGTTAAGTGTGGTGATCTTGGTGGCCAAAGATGTCTGCTAATTATGCGATTATCAAAAAATTCACGTAAATATTCCAACGTAGCACCTGCTGTATGGGCTGTTGCACTATCTTGTTGGAAGTAGCCGTACTGTAATTCATCATCATGCAATTGTTCATAGTTGCTATTGATAATTTTGGGCATTCATATTATTGTAAAAGAAGATGGGACCAATAATTCTTCTTCGTGACATTGCAACTCACACACCAACTTTAACAGGATGCAGACCTCTTTCGTGAAGTTCATGTGGATTTTCTGTTGCCCATACACGATAATTCTGAGAATTAATGTAACCATCCAAATGGAACCATGCCTCGTCACTAAAGAACGTTAAATCAAGAATATTGTCATCATTTAAATGTCTGTTGAACCAGTTGCAATAATTCACTCTCTTCTGAAAATCTGGAGGCAAAAGTTCTTGAACAACGCTTACTTTATATGGCTTCATATGTAAGTCTTTCTTCAAAGCAGTGCGACAAGAGCCATAAGATACACTTGAAATAATGCATTAGAGTATGCATGACAACAAAACTCAAAAATTTGAAATACCTGTTTGAAGGGAGAGTTTTCGTATGGGTTTTTTAGGACTGGCTAACATTCTTTGCCTGATGTCTTCTACAACTTCTTCTGTTAGTACTTTAGGTCTACCAGAGGATTTTCCTTTACATACACTGCCTGTCTCACGGAACCGATCTACAATACGGTGAGCATGTTGACGGAACGTATCTTGTGTAATATCTTCATCATGATAGCTTGAAACTGATGAAAGCAAGACATGAATGAATACTGCCAATTACCATCCTGATCCCTTTCACCAGACCGAAAATACGCTTCTAAGATAAACTTATTATGTTCTTCAGTAAACATTTTAAACTAAAAATAAAGCACATATAAGATTTTTTTCTACTTTGTTTATAACAGTTTTACGTACCAGATTAGTTAGACAACTAAAACAGAGCCTTAAGAAAGACTTTGTTATTACAAAAGAAAACACAAAATGACTAAAACCAGGGAGAACTTGTATGTACTTACGTATGTGCGCTACTGAAAGGTCAATGATAAGCATAGATAATACATAAATAGATGGGACACTCAATAGAAAGTTTGAGTACCTTGTAAAGCGGCCTCTACAATTAGGGGAAAAAGTAACCGTAGTTCCAAACCCAAATATAACCTTTGATATTTCAATATTTAATTTTCATTTATCATTTATCAACACTAAATAAATATAATCATACGTTAAAAATAAATATTGTTATGATTTTACCATGTAACCATAGCAATATTTACTTTAGTCGATGATTACATGTATTTAGTGTTGGTGGCTCAGCAATAACTTGTAAAACCGAAAATAAAACACAGTTTCATAAAACAAATTATATTTAAGTACATTTAAAATAAGTACAGTGCATTATAATACATACAACCACTATAGAATTAACGTCAGAGTAATATATGAAATTATAATTTTTATGTAGTCTACAATTGGACCGTATAATTCCAAATGTTTTGAAATAACAAGGTCGACTTAATAGTGTTCAAACAAAACAAAAAATTACTACGGACTAAACAATGTCGACAGTACTGACCATAAACTAAATGCAGGGCAACGAATCCAAAAATATTCTCACCTTCTGGAACAGGTATACTGTTACCTTCCGGAACAGGTTAATCTAATTGCTGGATCTCTTCATTTATCATCTCTATTTGCAGGGGCTCTAAATAACATAATTGAAATTAATAATAATGGTTATCTACCAAAATTTAAGACAGATTACTACCTGGTAAATGTTCAGTGAGAACAGCTGTACGAAGTAAAATATTATTTCTGCCGTATTCTGCAGTTTTCCATAAAATGTTTAAACGATAAAACTTTAAAAATAAACGATAACTTTAAAATAACACAAACCACAACAACGCCATGCCACAAAGAGCATAATCGCATAACGCTATCATAAAACGCTTGTAACTTGCATTCGATTGGTTGGACAGGTCGGTGGCGTTACGGAAGTAAGGCGCCAAATTTAAATTTATGCACTGCTGCGACCTCTACAATTAGGGGAAATACTACTACCTCATTTTGCTAGGTACCAAGTTCTCCAATATAAGTGTCCACCCCGTGATGATAAGGCACTCGATCTCTGTCTGTGGACACAGGTACTGCCATCATATGTTTTTGACACTGACAGTGGGTATTTGACCTTGAACAAATTGGTTGTCATTGTGACAGTTGTTCCATTCAATGTTCGCTTCTTGGCGTAATAAATTTAAAAACAGCTTAGATAATGCCTAAAATATGTTGTATTGCCCATTACAAATCAAATACTACAAATTTAAAGTGTTTAACATTCCTAAAGGTGCATAAAGCTTTTCTTTTTAAAATATCATAAGCTCGCAATAGATACATTTGTACATTTCATATAATTTAATGTATTTTTTTACTTAAGACACATTTTGTTGCTTATTTTAACTAAATTTGTTAAAATACATCAGAAATTGCTTTTAAATTTGATCTAAAATATGTATAGGTAGGTATACGCAATTTTTTTTGTAAATAAGAACCTTATGCAAGAAAATTTGTACGTAAACCAGTTAATTTGTCGCTAGTAAAGCTAATAAACATTAGTAAAAGCCTAGCACATTAATAAGTTAACTTTTACTTTGGAATATCTCAGGTATGTTCTTTTGGTTATTACTTACAGTTTTCTAATTTATTTATTTATTTATTATGTTATATTTTCCTATAAACGCTTAAATTGACTGTAAACTTACACTTTGTGTCAATAAAATGGAGATTTAAAGTAATTTGAGCCTTGATTTACATAAAGTATTCCAGTTTGTCATTTTTGACAACTAATTTCTTCAAGGTCAAATAGCCACTGTCAGTGTCAAAAACATATGATGGCAGTACCTGTGTCCCTAGACAGAGATCGAGTGCCTTAGTCAATAGGTGCGTTTTATTGCAACGTTCGCGTCAGCCGGTAGAAGTAAAACGTCGTTTTATTGTGCTGCTGGTGTCCACTGGTGGCAACTTTCTCTACCGTCGTTCAAGACGGTAGAACACGGTAGAGAGGGTGGGGATATGTCATTTCAATTTGAATCCATCAATTCGTCTTCAATGACTCTTTGCTGTTGTAAAAATCGAGCTATTATCGGAAACGGTATTTCACCGTTTTCCATTATTCCGTTAAATCAAGACGAAATAGTACCACTTTGACAGCTGAAGGTTAAAGCGTAACTATTACCGTTTTATTGTAACGCATCTACTGGCGTATACTTTTGCCACCGGTAGTGCACAATAAAACGCAGCAAATGACACTAACGTTTGACAGCGTTTGACATACATGGAAGTAAATATTGGTACAATATTGATAAGTGGAACACATTTTCGATATAAGGTTGGAACAACTGCAACTTCACACGTGTCAATCATTGTTGCTCTCATGGTACATAAATATTTAAATATTGAACAAGTTCTAAATACGCCCTTCAGTCAGTGCTTTTGTGTTCAAAATCAAATAGCGTTTTCGATTGACTGCCCTAGTGCGCACTCAGAGTATCTTCATCTCGTGTTATTACATGAGCTTAAAAGAAGATGCAAATACACTGAGTGTAACCGGTGCAAGTGAATTGAAAACGCTGTAAATGTATAGTCTTTCCTCCTTCTCACACAACTTTTGATTCAGTTTAGATTGGCAATGGGCGCGTTTAGCGAACATAGCAGCTGAGAAGCAGCAGTATGCTTTGCTTAGTGCGCTTACAAGTAGCACAAATGATTCGCTAAACCGTAAATCCGCTGTTTCTTACTCACAAATATACCGTCATTTTGTTACGTACCATTATTTATTATTTTATTCAGTATTACTTGGTCTCTCAGAAATAATACAGTTTTTAGAGGAGCTTGTGCCATGTTTATAAATTATAACTAATATTTTAGGTTAGAAAATATTCAATTTTTAGTCAAGGCCACTTATGCAGCACATTTAGCTTGAAAGGCAGCGATGTTTTAGAACGCTGACTAATCTCTAAGCTGCTGACTGACAGCACAGTATAGCGTAATCGTTTAACGAATGCAGCAGTGGCAGCAACTCAACATGTTGCGTTCGCTAAACGCGCTCAATACTATTTTGATTTGAAGTTGTTCATACTGAATTACACTTATTGCTATATTCAGTTAGTATTGGTGTTCTGTTGTTAGTTGCTGTCGTTGCTGTCTTTTTGCGTTCGCGTTTCGATTTATTGTGCAAGATGTATGAACAAGACGAAGGTTTGTTTAACTTATGTACTAGTTCTAATTCTTCAATTACTTCAACTTATTACGTATTTTACGCTTAACAATTTCCTGTGATTCTCATATTCATCTGCTTTTTAAGTGGATCAATTCGACGAAGAGGATGGAGAAGAAATCAGTTCCGAACTATGGCAAGAAGCTTGTTGGATCGTTATTAACGCCTACTTCGACGAAAAAGGTCTGGTGAGACAGCAACTGGACAGCTTTGATGAATTCATACAGATGTCCGTTCAGAGAATTGTCGAGGACTCTCCACAGATCGACTTGCAAGCAGAAGCCCAACACACGTCCGGAGAAATCGAAACACCTGTAAGCTCTCCTGATCAACTCTCGAATGCCAGTTAATAATTTTGTTATTTTAGCCGAGGTATTTGCTAAAGTTTGAACAAATTTATTTGTCAAAACCAACACATTGGGAGAAAGATGGCGCACCATCTCCAATGATGCCTAACGAAGCAAGACTACGGAACTTAACATATTCTGCACCACTGTATGTTGACATTACAAAGACCATTGTCAAAGAAGGTGAAGATCCAATTGAAACTCAACATCAAAAGACCTTCATAGGTAAATATGAAAGATACGGTTAAAGTTTGGTGGTTTTTGAACGTTTCACTATCGGTGGATAGCTCCTGATTGCAACTGATAATGAAGCGTCTGTTAAGAATTTATTAAACAATTTTAATTGTCACAGGTAAAATTCCTATAATGTTACGCTCGACCTATTGTCTGCTTAATGGATTAACAGATCGTGATTTAACTGAATTAAACGAATGCCCATTGGATCCCGGTGGTTATTTCATTATTAATGGATCTGAAAAGGTGTTGATCGCCCAAGAGAAGATGGCCACCAATACGGTGTACGTCTTCTCCATGAAAGACGGAAAGTACGCTTACAAGGCAGAAATCAGATCTTGCTTGGAGCACAGCTCCAGACCAACATCAACTTTATGGGTTAACATGATGGCCCGAGGTGGTCAGGCGATTAAGAAAGCTGCCATAGGTCAAAGAATCATAGCAATTCTTCCCTACATAAAACAAGAAATCCCCATTATGATCGTATTTAGAGCATTGGGTTTTGTTGCCGATCGAGATATCTTGGAGCACATTATCTACGATTTCGAAGATCCTGAAATGATGGAGATGGTTAAACCATCGCTTGATGAGGCATTTGTGATTCAAGAACAAACCGTCGCCCTAAATTTCATAGGTGCTAGAGGAGCTAGACCCGGTGTTACAAAGGAAAAACGTATTAAATATGCCAGGGAAATTCTGCAGAAGGAAATGTTGCCACACGTAGGTGTGTCAGATTTTTGTGAAACCAAGAAGGCATATTTTTTGGGGTAACTTTGAGAGAATACGAAAATCAAATTGTACAAGTTAATTGTGCCCTTTTGATGTAGGTATATGGTACATCGCCTTTTATTAGCAGCCTTAGGCCGCAGAGAATTGGACGACAGAGATCATTATGGTAACAAACGTTTAGACTTGGCTGGACCTTTATTAGCATTTTTATTCAGGGGGTAAGTTGCAAAATCATACAAAAATGTCCTGAAAATTAATTACATTTGATTGGAACATAACACCATGTGTTTAAAAAGTAATTTCTTAAGACTTGACCATGGAAAGCAAGCTGCAAGCTTTAGAATTCTTTAAAACAGTTTGTTACAGACTTTTCTTGACCACAGTACTAAAAATGCTTTATTATTTATTTTAGATTGTTTAAAAACTTAATGAAAGAAGTTAGAATGTACGCTCAGAAATTTATAGATCGCGGTAAAGATTTCAATCTCGATTTAGCAATTAAGACGAAATTAATCACAGACGGCTTGCGTTACTCGCTTGCCACCGGAAATTGGGGCGATCAAAAAAAAGCTCACCAAGCAAGAGCAGGTGTATCGCAAGTACTGAACAGACTGACTTTTGCGTCCACTTTATCCCATTTACGTCGTGTGAATTCGCCCATTGGTCGCGATGGTAAACTGGCGAAACCACGTCAGCTTCACAATACCCTATGGGGCATGATTTGCCCAGCTGAAACTCCCGAGGGAGCTGCCGTCGGGCTCGTAAAGAATTTAGCTCTCATGGCTTATATTTCTGTTGGCTCGCAACCTTCCCCGATATTAGAATTCTTGGAAGAGTGGAGTATGGAGAATCTCGAGGAGATTGCTCCTTCTGCGATAGCCGATGCAACTAAAATCTTCGTCAACGGTTGCTGGGTGTGTACGCATCATTTTTTGGTGATGCACTTTTGTAATTATTGTTTTATTTAGGTGGGAATTCACAGAGATCCGGAACAACTCATGGCAACTTTGCGTAAATTAAGGCGACAGATGGATATCATCGTGTCTGAAGTGTCCATGATTCGGGACATACGAGATAGAGAAATCAGAATATACACAGACGCTGGTAGAATTTGTCGACCTTTGCTTATTGTAGAGAATGGAACCTTGCTTTTAAAGAAACGACACGTCGATATGTTGAAAGAAAGAGAGTACAACAATTATGGTTGGCAAGTCCTAGTAGCATCTGGTAGGTTTTTTCTTAATTATGTACATTAAATTAAATGATTTTCTAAAGAATTTGTTTATTAATTGCAGGTGTCGTAGAGTACATAGACACATTAGAGGAAGAAACAGTGATGATTGCAATGTCACCAGATGACTTAAGACAAGAAAAAGAATACGCTTACTGTACAACATACACACATTGTGAAATTCATCCGGCTATGATTTTGGGAGTGTGTGCGTCCATCATTCCTTTCCCCGATCACAATCAGAGTCCTAGAAATACCTACCAAGTAAGTCTACCAATTCGTAAGTTGTATTCCACATAAAAATTACTTTTCAGAGTGCTATGGGTAAACAAGCTATGGGCGTATACATCACTAACTTTCATGTACGGATGGACACCTTAGCTCATGTACTGTATTATCCACATAAACCTCTAGTAACAACCCGGTCTATGGAGTACTTGCGCTTCAGAGAATTACCGGCCGGTATAAACAGTATAGTTGCTATTCTGTGCTACACCGGATACAATCAGGAAGATTCGGTTATTTTGAACGCATCAGCCGTTGAAAGAGGTTTCTTTAGGTAATACAATTCGATTCCGTCAAATTAATCGATTAATTAATTAATTTCCTCACTTTGATAGGTCCGTATTCTATCGGTCGTATAAAGATGCCGAATCGAAACGAATTGGTGATCAAGAAGAGCAATTTGAGAAACCGACAAGGCAAACTTGCCAAGGCATGAGAAATGCTCTCTACGACAAATTGGATGACGACGGTATTATTTCACCGGGCATTCGTGTATCAGGAGACGATGTTGTCATTGGTAAAACCATCACCTTACCAGAAAATGACGATGAAGTAAGAATGCATGTTGTAACTATAAACAACTTGTTTAATTAATTTCCTTTACATTGGTTAGCTGGAAGGCACAACGAAGCGATTCACCAAAAGAGATGCCTCAACATTCTTACGCAACAGTGAAACTGGTGTAGTTGATCAAGTAATGATAACATTAAACTCTGAGGGCTACAAATTTTGTAAAATTCGTGTGAGATCCGTTCGAATACCTCAAATCGGTGATAAGTTTGCATCGAGGCACGGACAAAAGGGCACTTGTGGCATTCAGTATCGCCAAGAAGTAAGGGCACTCGAATTTTAATGACGCAGTACTAATCGAATGCATTTTTAGGATATGCCTTTCACTTGTGAAGGCATCACTCCCGATATTATTATTAACCCCCATGCCATTCCATCACGTATGACAATCGGTCACTTGATCGAGTGTCTCCAAGGCAAAGTCTCTTCAAACAAAGGTGAAATCGGCGATGCTACTCCTTTTAATGACGCTGTCAACGTGCAAAAGATTTCCACGTTGTTACAAGAATATGGATATCACTTGAGAGGAAACGAAGTCATGTACAACGGGCACACGGGGCGGAAAATCAACGCCCAAATATTTCTGGGCCCGACATACTATCAGAGGTTAAAACACATGGTGGACGACAAAATCCATTCCAGGGCAAGGGGTCCGGTTCAGATTTTAGTGAGGCAACCCATGGAGGGTCGTGCACGTGATGGGGGTCTGCGTTTTGGTGAGATGGAACGTGATTGCCAAATATCACACGGTGCTGCGCAGTTTTTGAGGGAAAGATTGTTTGAAGTGTCGGACCCGTACCGAATTCACGTTTGCAATTTCTGCGGGTTGATAGCCATAGCCAATCTCAGAAATAACACATTCGAGTGTAAAGGATGCAAAAATAAAACGCAGATATCGCAAGTTAGGCTGCCGTATGCAGCCAAGTTGTTGTTTCAGGAACTAATGTCGATGAACATTGCTCCTAGATTAATGGTTATTTCGTGAACATTTAAGGAATAGATGTGTAAAAAGTAGGTATGTATTTAAAAACAAAAAATATAACGTCTCTATTTTTATCTGTCTTTCCCTACCATCATTCATGACATAAAACATTTCTTTACATATGATTTATTTCTTTTATAAAATAAATATACAATAAATAATTCTCGTTACAGAATTAGGAACACTTAGTATTTACAAGTATGTGACAAGTCTTTTCAATTACAGCCAATTAAAATAGTGATTGGTAGTAAAATTAAGAGTAATACTGATGCATGTGTTCTATCGTTTAAAGCAGAACTAGATCTTCGATTGCCTAAAAATAAATAAATCATTTATTTTGTTACCGCATTAATCTTGTAAGTAAATACTTCTTTCATTTGGATCTCTCATCCCACACTGTTTATACGACAGTTTATACTTCTGTTTGGGATTGATGTATCCAGGAATGTATAAGCTTGGTGAATCCAGTTGTCCTATCGATATTAATCTGCTAAAATCTTGCTCTAGTCTTCCTGCAATGGGTCCTTTGAAATGCATCAAAAATTGTATGCAAGCGTTATTGTGTAGGTTTCTGATCTTGCGTGAATCGACTGTCAACATCCACTCCGGAATGCCCATAACTTCCCTAACGTCGTCTATAAATTGTGCCCTAAAATTAAGAAAGGCATTTTTTCTTCTTCAATTTTCTTTAATGACCGTATTCATAGTGCTTCCTTCAATAAGAATGGCCATTGATATAATGCAACTGCCTTACTAAATAACGTGCCTTTTTAAAAATTTCTCCTCGTAGTTGGCCGTGAATTGTTAGTTGTGAACGAGCCTTGTTTGAAACTAATAGTGTTTTCCATTGACTGCGCTAGAGCACCTCAGAGTATTCTCATCATATTTTAATCTCATGTAAGAATAAGGGATGGAGATGTTCTGAGAGTGCTCCAGAGCAGTCAATCGAAAACGCTATTAATAATTTGACGTACATCATAACCTCACTTTTCTTATTGAAGGAAATGCCATAAAGTTCAAAAAACAGTTTTATCAACAAATTTTATTCAAAATTCAAAGTAAAATCATAATAGGTGATTAAAATGTTCATCATTTTTATCAAGACAGGCTTGGATTCTACGTAAAACTCATATAGGTATTTCATATGCCAAGTCGATTGAGGCTATTTTTTTTTTTTTAATAGTTCACAACTAACAATTCACGACCAACTACGAGAAGTTTAAAACAAAAACAAGTTACTATACTCCCGTAGAGGCTCACACGTTGCTTAGCAATCAATAAATCATGTCACGATGACAGATGTCAACAAACGTCGAGATGACAGACATCAAGAAACGTCAAACGTCACATTAACAAACTTCAAGCAATGTCATATAAATATGTTGCCAACTATTGACAAAAATTCCCTTTTATGCTTGTTTTTTCCCTCAGACAGTGAGTATAGAAATAACTAACATGTGTTTTTTTAAAAATGCAATAAGGGTGGCTGTGGAAAAGAAAATTCATGTCTTAGCTCCATTCATTTACTTTAAATTTTCAGATTTGGCATGTGTTAAATGCCAAGCTACGACATGAGTTTTAATTTTCATGGCCAACCTTTATGGCATTTTTAAAAAAATACATTGTATTATATACTCACTGCCTCAGATGACAATCGTCAAGATGAGAATGACAAACGTCAAATGACAGACGTTGAGAAATGTTACATTGACAAATGTCAAGCAATATCATATAAGGTCTGTTTGTTTGTATTGCTCGAAGTCATTCTAAAAGCTATCACGAGTAGTTTTCAGTCAAATTCGTATATTTAGTGCTGAAAAAACTTCGAATTTAACTGAAAACTACACATGATAGCTTTTAAAGTAACTTCGAGCAATACAAACAAACGGACCCAAACAGACCTATTGATACAGTGTTGCCTATTATTGACAGAGGTTTTTTCCTTACATTGGGATAAAAATTCCTTTTTATGCTTGTTTTTCCCTCAGATGACAAACGTTAACATGACAGACATGAAGATACGTCAGAATGACAAATGTCAGATGTTAAAAAACCTCAAAATGACAGACGTTGAGAAACGTTACATTGACAAACGTCAAGCAATATAATATAGATACAGTGTTGCCAACTATTGATAGACGTTTTTCCCTCAGATTGGGTCAAAAATTCCCTTTTATGCTTGCTTTTTCCTAGATGACAAACGTTAAGATGACAGACATCAAGATACGTCAAAATGACAGATGTAAGAATCGATGACTGAGGTCGAGAAACGTCATATTGACAAACGTCAAGCAGTGTCATATACAGGGTGTGACATTTAACCGAGTTTCTTCATTAACGCCGTTCCTATTGAATACAGGCTGTTACAAATTCGAGGCTCACCATTGGGATCTCGGAAACGGTAAGAGATACGAAGTCGGTTAAATTGGGGCAAAGTTGCGTATTTTGGTGCTGAATAATATTCTGTTCACAAAATCTTTTAAGCGGACACTAAATCGCGCACTTTACACTTTACGTTTCACCGTTGTTCTGACGAACGACGGTGAAACGTAAAGTGTAAAGTGCGCGATTTAGTGTCCGCTTAAAAGATTTTGTGATACAAATTTCATCGGACAAGAACCAACTGTAAATAATATTCTGTTCTGAAAAATCTTCTACGATTTATAGTTTTTGAAATATTTCCAAAAAACAAGAAAACGTAATTTCCTTTTTTATTTTTTTCTGAAGTTATTATTGCAGGGATCATAACAAAATTAATGTATTCTACAGGCACTTTTTTAAGCTCTTTACGATGATATTATTAGATTTTACTTAAAACGTTTCGTCTCGTTCTGATCATCATCAACTTCATTTTTTCTTATGGGCGCTACATTGGGTTTTAATACCAATGAATAGATATATTTTTTCTGATGCTTTTCCACATATCACACATCCCTATTTAATAATTTGAAACAGCTGGAAATGCAAGAAATTGTTGAAAATAACACTGCAAAGAAAAACAAGGTATGCAGTGAAAACAAAAACAAAAAAAGTTTGATATACCTTCGAAGTTTTATTTCGTTTATCACAAAAGCAGATTTTTGAAAAATTTTTAGATATAAAAATGAATGATGTGAATCCAAGAAAAATGTAAATTTTTAAAACGTATTGTGCCAACAACAATTTAGTAATCACAAGAGAAATTTACTTCCAACAATGACGATGACGCAGTATTTAATTAGTTTCGTAATTAAATTATACATTTTTATGGTTAAAGCAAGAAAGTATCACAAGAAATGATGTCTTTAAAAATCTCTCTTTCTTGTAAATTTAAAAATGTATCATGCTAATAACAAGTTAGTAATAGCAAGAGAAATTTACTTCCAATAATACCTAGAAAGTTGCCATCCACCCAGAACAATGTTAATAAGTTAGATAGAAACATTGCACTTTATGGATATTTTCATAAAACTCGTAGAACGTATCGAGATCGCCTTAATGATGATGAGAATGAAGAATTAGAGGTAATTAATAGTTATTTATAAAATGTATAAAATTATAAGACTACAAGAATGTTTCCTCGAGCAGTAATATCTTTTAAGCTACAAGTTTTCTAAAAACATACATAATTTAATTTGATATTTTCTTGCTTTAATAATAATAATGTATAATTTAATTGCAAATCTAATCAACTATTGTTTTGTAGTAGTCTTTCTGGATATTGTTGGAATGAAATTTCGCTCGTTTTTACTGAATTGTTGTTGTTAACAGCACAATAAATTTTTAAATTTACCTCATTCTTGGATTCATAACGTCCACTTTTAGATCTAAAAATTTTACTAAAATCAGCTTTTGTGATATACGAAATAAAACTCCGAAGGTATATCAAACTTTTTTGGTTTTTGTCTTCATTGCATACCATGTTTTTTTTGCAGTGTTATTTTCAAGAATTTCTTGCATTTCCAGCTGTTTCAAATTATTAAATAGGGATGTGTGATATATGGAAAAGCATCAGAAAAACTAAATCTATTCAATGGTATTAAAATCCAATGTAGCACCCATAAGAAAAAATGAAGTTGATGATGGTCAGAACGAGACGAAACGTTTTAAGTAAAATCTAATGATATCGTCGTAAAGAGCTTAAAAAAGTGCCTGTAGAATGTATCAATTTTATTATAATCCCTGCAATAATAACTTCAGAAAAAAATAAAAAAGAAAATTACGTTTTCTTGTTTTTTGGAAATATTTCAAAAACTACAAATCGTAGAAGATTTTTCAGAACAGATTATTGTTCTGCACCAAAATACGCAACTTTGCCCCAATTTAACCGACTTCGTATCTCTTACCGTTTCCGAGATCCCAATGGTGAGCCTCGAATTTGTAACAGCCTGTAGATACAGTGTTGCCAACTATTGATAGACGTTTTTCCCTCACATTGGGTCAAAAATTCCCTTTTATGCTTGCTTTTTCCTAGATGACAAACGTTAAGATGACAGACATCAAGATACGTCAAAATGACAGATGTAAGAATCGATGACTGAGGTCGAGAAACGTCATATTGACAAACGTCAAGCAGTGTCATATACAGGGTGTGACATTTAACCGAGTTTCTTCATTAACGCCGTTCCTATTGAATACAGGCTGTTACAAATTCGAGGCTCACCATTGGGATCTCGGAAACGGTAAGAGATACGAAGTCGGTTAAATTGGGGCAAAGTTACGTATTTTGGTGCTGAATAATATTCTGTTCACAAAATCTTTTAAGCGGACACTAAATCGCGCACTTTACACTTTACGTTTCACCGTTGTTCTGACGAACAACGTAAAGTGTAAAGTGCGCGATTTAGTGTCCGCTTAAAAGATTTTGTGATACAAATTTCATCGGACAAGAACCAACTGTAAGTAATATTCTGTTCTGAAAAATCTACGATTTATAGTTTTTGAAATATTTCCAAAAAACAAGAAAACGTAATTTCCTTTTTTATTTTTTTCTGAAGTTATTATTGCAGGGATCATAACAAAATTAATGTATTCTACAGGCACTTTTTTAAGCTCTTTACGATGATATTATTAGATTTTACTTAAAACGTTTCGTCTCGTTCTGATCATCATCAACTTCATTTTTTCTTATGGGCGCTACATTGGGTTTTAATACCAATGAATAGATCTATTTTTTCTGATGCTTTTCCATATATCACACATCCCTATTTAATAATTTGAAACAGCTGGAAATGCAAGAAATTGTTGAAAATAACACTGCAACGAAAAACATGGTATGCAATGAAAACAAAAACCAAAAAAAGTTTGATACACCTTCGGAGTTTTATTTCGTTTATCATAAAAACAGATTTTTGAAAAAATTTTAGATATAAAAATGAAGGATGTGAATCCAAGAAAGACGTAGACTTTTAAAACGTATTGTGCTGACAGCAACAATTTAGTAATAGCAAGAGAAATTTTCTTCCAACAATGACGATGACGCCTTACTTTCGTAATTACGTTCGATTACTTTCGTAATTAAATTATACATTTTTATGATTAAAGCAAGAAAGCATTACAAGAAATTATGTCTTTAAAAATCTCTCATTCTTGAAAATTTAAAAATGTATTGTGCTAACAACAATTTAGTAATAGCAAGATTAATTTGCTTCCAATAATACCCAGAAAGATGCCATCCACACAGAACAATATTATTAAGTTAGATAGAAACATTGCACTTTATGGATATTTTCATAAAACTTGAAGGACTTATCGAGATCGCCTTAATGATGATGATAATGAAGAATTATTAGAAGAGGTAATTCATAGTTATTTATAAAATGTTTAAAAATATGAGACTACTGCCTGATTGCACCGAATTTTTAATCATTGATTAAATTTAAGACGTGTTTAGAATGTGACAATCGTGAATACATGACCGCATAATGTCAATCACCATCTAATTGACGGTTAAACTTCAACTTAAGTGTCAGTTAGAATGCGCCTGACATTATGCTGGATCTACGTCAAATATTACATTCTAAATACGACTTAAATTTAATTTCTGCTTAAAAATGCGGTGCAATTGGCCATACAAGAAAGAATGGTTCCTCGAGCGGTAACATCTTTTAAGATACGAGTTTTCAAAAGACATGCGCATAATTTAATTTGATATTTTCTAGCTTTTTAATAATATTTGTATCACAAAATCTTTTAAGCGGACACTAAATCGCGCACTATACACTTTACGTTTCACCGTCGTTCGACAGCTTCGTCAGAAGTCAGCTGTCGAACGACGGTGAAACGTAAAGTGTATAGTGCGCGATTTAGTGTCCGCTTAAAAGATTTTGTTATCACAAAATCTTTTAAGCGGACACTAAATCGCGCACTATACACTTTACGTTTCACCGTCGTTCGACAGCTTCGTCAGAAGTCAGCTGTCGAACGACGGTGAAACGTAAAGTGTATAGTGCGCGATTTAGTGTCCGCTTAAAAGATTTTGTGATACAAATTTCATCGGACAAGAACCAACTGTAAATACTTTTTAATAATAATAATAATAATGTATAATTTAATTACAAATCTAATCAACTATTGTTTGGTAGTTGTCTTTCTGGATATTGTTGGAAGGAAATTTCGCTCGTTATTACTGAATTGTTGTTGTTAAGACCACAATAAATTTTTTAATTTACGTCTTTCTTGGATTCATAACATTCATTTTTAGATCTAAAATTTTTACTAAAATCAGCTTTTGTGATATATGAAATAAAACTCCGAAGTTATATCAAACTTTTCTGGTTTTAGTTTTCACTGCATACCATGTTTTTCTTTGCAGTGTTATTTTGAACAATTTCTTGCATTTCCAGCTGTTTCAAATTATTAAATAGGGATGTGTGATATATGGAAAAGATCTATAGATCTATTCAATGGTATTAAAATCCAATGTAGCGCTCATAAGAAAAAATGAAGTTGATGATGGTCAGGATGAGACAAAACGTTTTAAGTAAAATCTAATGATATCATCGTAAAGAACTTAAAAAAGTGCCTGTAGAATGTATTAATTTTGTTATGATCCTTGCAATAATAACTCCAGAAAAAAATAAAAAAGAAAATTACGTTTTCTTGTTTTTTGGAAATATTTCAAAAACTACAAGTTGTAGAAGATTTTTCAGAAAAGATTATTATTCTGCACCAAAATACGCAACTTTGCCCCAATTTAACCGACTTCGTATCTCTTACCGTTTCCGAGATCCCAATGGTGAGCCTCGAATTTGTAACAGCCTGTATACAAAAATCGTAAAACATGCAATATGCAAAAATATGGTGTATTTATAAATGTATTACATAAGAATAATTTTACACCTAAAAGTAACAATTATTTTTAGATAATACGTGTCAAATATTTTATGCCAAACTCAAATACAATATTTACATGTTAGCATTTTTTGGAAACCTGAAATATTTCACCTTCGTGTGATTAACTGAATAAAATTTTGATTCACAATTCCGGTAGGTACATACAGTAGGTACCAGATTGCCCAGAATGCTTTCCACTTGACATTTCGAAGAACAGAAAGTACAATTATTACAACACAAACACGGAATTACAATTTATTCGCATAAATAAACATAACCCATAGACAAAACAGTACTGACATAACCACAACAGCAGCATAGTGTGGCATAGCTATGCGAATTTGGCCGATAATACCCGATGTCCCTTTAAATTGGTTTGATTATGTATCTCTCTCAGAATCTCAGAAATGTGTGCCTTGTCTAAGTGTCGCCTCTGGTATTACTCTGTGCTCAAATTGCAATTGTAAGCTATTTTTATGAATTGTTGCCTTAAAATTTACGTAATTTTTTCTTCAAAAAAATGCCCTTCTCCTAAAAAATTCCTTTTTTGCAATATTAAGGCTGTTACAATTTATTTTCGATCGTGCGCGAGCACACCCTGTATAATGCATATTTCAACGATTGGAGCTAATTTTAACCCGTTTTGTTCCGTTTCTCCACTAGGCGTAGGAATGTGCCATTCCATGCCTACGCATTTCACTCAAAATTCTCTTTTTAAAATATTTTCGCAAAAAAATTTCAGACCAGCCGAATAATTACATATTATAATAATTAACCCCATCCTTGCTTTGTGTCAAGTTTGTGTCTGCGTAATTTTTAATTGTCCAATTTACATGGTCCTATTTGGAGACGCGTATATTAGCTGACGAACGAGTTCACGCTTAAAGAATGTGGTTAAGACCGGAAATGGTCGCAGATGCCAGTAACCTCTACCCTTCATCTTGATTGGTTTATGCTGACGACTTTAAAATCTGTCATTGGTATATTCGAATATATCTCTCTCTTCAGTTGTTTTTTTCTCTTCCACCTGTCGGGGGTAGCGTCATTGTCTCAGTACGAATCTGTCTGTCCCTTGAGCTGCATGTGCCTGTCGTGGAAAATTTAGTGTCGTGTTCGCTTCATCGAGGAGGTGAAAGTGATTGATACGGCTTTATGCCGGACTTCTTAAGTTCATTTGAGGACAGGAAAGCTGCAGTTATCCTGCAGTTTGTGACAGCCTAGCTTTGCGACTGGGCTTTAGGTTACGGCGTTGACCATTCCTTTAGGTCACCGCGTTGACTATTCTCTAGGTCACGGCATTGACCTTTCTCTTGGCTACTGTTTTCGACCATCCTTCGGCTGATTTCAATTAAGGCCAACTTCCTATTGTTGATCTTGGATTGGCCCGAACTCCGGTATCTCGTGGCCCAGTACGACTGCAAAGCGACGCATCCATCCAGGGAGAAGCCGACGTCCACGAAAACGCTCCATAGACGGACGTAACGACGCTATTTAGTAGGTCATATTTTTCTATTGGCTAATGTAATTTTCTTCGACTCTCGGTGGATTGAATGTAGCCGCATTTGTGCACGTGTTCGCGTACGCTCGCGAAATTAAGTTTCGATTAGCGGAGGATTCTCCGAATAACGCGTATCAAGCGCACAAAAGCGGTTTCTTTGCCGCTAGAATAGACGATTACCATTTCGCGTCATTTTAAATAGTTTTGTAGCAATTTCGGATCCGAAAAATTAGGTAATATCGTATTATGTTTATGGCTTAGTTGTTTATTTGAATTGTTCGACCTGCGTTGGTTTTTTTCTGTTTGTGTTGGGTATAGATTAATAAAATTGTTCATGTTTTGGACGTAACGTGTTTTCTTAATTTTTCACGCGTTTCCTTTTTACAAAAAAAATTAAGTGGCGCCTGTTTTGGTTTAGCCTTCGCGTTTTGGTTAGCGAACCCCCCCGTCCCACTGCAGCTGGCTGGCAACATTGGAGTAAAGTTTCGCTCCAATGTAAAACTTCTGCCTATCTACACAGGTAGGTAGCAAGGCATAAAAATTACCACAACGGGAAAATTCCTACGAATTGGCAACACTGTATAATAGATGCGGGCGAAACGTCACGTTGACATTTACGTAACGGATCAACGACGATGATCAACATAAACAAAATTAAGGCCGCCCCTTAAAGCGAAACCGCATTCGTTTCTGATTGGGCAACAAATATGATCGTAATCTCATTTCGGTCGCTAAGACAACCACTAGAGCAAACACAAAAAGACCGTCCCTTGACGAATAAGATGCAACTCTACTCGTCGATGATTCGAGCACGCATTCAGATCAATGAAGCAGAGTTACTTAATCCCCGTCACACACGAAAATACCGTATAAAAGCAAGAATGTAAATCGTTCTCGTTTAGTGTCTTCTTGTGCAGCATTTTGTCGAAAACACTGCCTTAGCGCTGACCAGCCCTCGTGCAACACTCAACTACCGTGGTGTTGACAGGCCCTCGTAGAATACTCTACCGCCTTGGCATTGAAGCCACTTGTTGAAAAAAAGAAGTAAGGAACATCGTAGCTCTTTGAAGGAAGTACTATGAATACGGATATAAGACTCACTTACAAAACAAAACGTGGCGGTTTTTCAATGTTTGCATATTTAATGATGTCATAATCTGGCTCAATGTTGGCACAAGCAAACGCTTCCGGTTGCCTATTTGGACTTTTAATCACAATCGAACGGCCGACGGCACTGACCACCCCTTCTAATGGTAGGTTCTGATCCACCACTACTTTTCTTTCAAGACCTATGTCGATTGTACCCAATCTTGCTGATAAATCACCCACATAGCAACGCAATGGATTTAGAGGTCCGCACTCTTGGCGATATAAATCTTCCTTTGTTTATAAGCATTAAAAAAAATAAGGATGAAGTAGAAAATTTCATTGAAGTTTACTTACGTTGAGAGGATCGGCCAATTGAGTGTAGTAGGGATTCCAAATGTATCCACCAGCGACGCAACGCGTGTTTTGTATTTTTACCGCGGCATCCACACCGACTGGGTTTACGTAAACTGCCCAGTTGTGATCTCGGGTCTAAAAATACATATTTGGAAAAAAATAATTCTTAATTTAAGTGACTTATCATTTAAAACAGCTGTGTGTGTGTATCATTTAAAACAGCTGTGGGTGTGCATGGTGCAACAATGAGAAGTTTTCACTCGGTATACCTATGTGCTACCACCAGATGGCTCATCAAATCATTTAAATTTGACGCCCCAATTTGGAGCCAAACTCGGTGTTAGTTTGGAGCTAGGTCACCAAATACCTGGTGGCGCTACTGTTATAATAGCAGAGTGGAAAAATGGAACTTGTAAATTTTAGGTCTGTTCGAACTGTTCAAAACATGCACTCATCAGAGTTGTACTTCTCAAGGAGCTGTCAAAATAATTCACTACTTCGAAGGCCAGCTGATTTGAACGGTTCGAACAAACCTATAAGTAACATGCAAACAAATTCTGTAACTAAGTGGTGTGATGCAAAGTTTAAAAGGAGAATTAACAGCATATTATAACTGTCATCGCATACTAGCCCCATTTTATACTTATTTAAAAGAGACATCTAGCGGTAAACAAGCCAATTGGGCTTCGGAATTCATGGCCAGCTACATTAACATTCACTGACGTGTATGTATGGCCGTTTCAATTCGCCTAAAATTCGGTTCCGAGATAGCATGCCGTGGAATACTCCCCTCAGCGCTCCCTATTAAAGATACTACAGAACTACTGACAGTAACTTAATGGCAACTGCAGTTACTTAAAAACTCACAAGAGACGCTGAGGGGAGTACCCGTCAAAATTTTTAAAAGTCGAATTGAAACGCCCATACATACACTTCAGTGAATGTTAATGTAGCTGGCCATGCGGAATTAGCAAATGGTTTGTGACAAATGTTCAGTTTTCGAATTTGTTAAATACTCAATAGATGTCACTTGTTTGCGCAAACTATTTTTAAATCGTCCATTGCTTCCTATCTCATTGCTACTCACCACATTACGATCAAATTTCCCTGGATGTCGCAATTTAATTTCTATTACTGTATCGCTGGTACTTCCATCATTGTACACCAATTGAGTCTAAAATTATTCATGAAAAATTTAGGCCCTAACAGATGCAATAATAAATATACCATTCTCATGTAACCATAAGCAAATCCCCCTGGATGATGAAATGATGCAATCGCACGTAATTCCCTCGCCTCTGAAGGGCTATAGCCCCTTTCTATCGTCGAGCAGGCCCACCTTCGATTATCTTTCTAAAACACACATTAATACCAACCAAACTATAGTTTGATAATGCACAGGTACCTACCTTTTTATGAATAACTATGGAACGTCCTAGAATACTTCTGGGTCCAAATAAGGGTAACATTGTATCGTTATATTCATACTTGTAAATCGTTTGGTTGTCTAACGTTCCGAATTTCCCGCTGAGGTCCCCCATTTCATACTGATCAGGTGTGCCAAGGTATGCCCTGGGGGAAGATGAAGGGTCCACATTCAGTGGATTCCAATGCCCATAGAGCGTAGTTGCTTCGCAGGGGAATTCTAGATTTTCCTCTATTGGTGTCTGTGTTAGAAATTTTCTTTTTTAACGGAAAGAAGCAGATCGAAATATACCTACAATGTGTATGTGGTAGCCACTGGTATCAATAAGTCCTTCCAGGTCAACTTCGACGTTTGTAATATCAAATTCGGTTTGCTGGTAGAACTCTATTTTTCCTTTCACGGATAGAGCATCACCGTTTGGAAACCAATCCCTGGTGACTGCTTTCCTTCTGTATATTCCTCCAATACTGTGAGATAAACAAACTTAACTCAAATCATCAATATAACTTTGTTGCTTACATCGAACAAGCCAATCTTTCCCCTCTGGCTTTTGGTCCATGATCATCGTACATTACGAACGATTTTCCTAATATACCATTAGGTCCAGTTAGCGGCAAGTGAGGGTCACTAATGAATTTTCTAGATATTTTATCGCTGTCAACTTTTTTCCCAGATATTTCCAATGTACCATGTCTTAACGACAAATCACCCACGCGACACAGACCTATAGTTTCTAAGTTGCAAATGTGAGCGGGTGTACTGTCGTTAAAATCAACCTAACGCAAATAAAAATTAGGAAAAATTTACCAAAATGGATTTACCTACTTTGTAAGGGTTGTAGGCGATTCCGGTGCTTAAGCATCGATCTTTCCAGCTATAAAAGTCTTTTCCGGGTGGTGAATTGTGAATTGCCCAACGATGTTCGGCCGAGTTGTTTAAGTTGGAACCGTCTGCGTGCACCAAGTAGTCAAAGAAGATGGTTGTGTCTGCCCAAGGCTCGTCTTTTGGTTGGCGGAATAAAATTCTCCCCACTATTGGGTATCTGAATAAAACCTGAGCGGTGAATATTTGCTTTTGGTATTTGAAGTTGTTCTCGTAGAGTGTGATGCTTCCACATATCCAGGGTTCCGCTACGATTTCTGATGACGAATACTGTGTGGTCCTAGAATTTAGTAATCGTAATTAAAAAATAAAATTATTAAAATAAACTATAGTTTAATTCCAAAAAGTCCACACTGAAAGCAATACAAACATCACCCTTCGCGACACCAAGTAATCGCATTGACGAGATATCCTATTCAGAACTAAAGTATAACGATCTTCAAAATACACTTACGTAGTTCTGTCTTTTACGATTTGGCGACGTTGTAAACAGCCGAACATTTAAACAAAATTTAAATGAAAATCGTATCCATAAAAAAATTTCAAACTTTGATGTTAACTTAAACATTCTGATGTGAAAACGGGGGCTCGAGCGGAAAGCCCCTAGTCAAAATACTGACTCTCCTTAAGATAGTAATAGTAATAGTATTTATTGCCTATTGGTTGACAATGCTAGGCTAAGTCAAATGGTAATGTATTACAAAAGTTACAAAAGCAATGCTTAAAACAAAAATAGCGACAAAATCAAGTGTTTCACAATTAAGTTAATTTAGGTTGATACTTTTGTTGTCACTAAAAAAATCCTCTAATCTATAAAAGCACTCCTCAATTAGATAGGACTTTAATTGTATTTTAAATTTATTTATGGTTAAAAGTGTTAATTCTTTCGGTAAATTATTATATAAATCCAAACCAATTCGAAGTGAACAGGTACTTTCCAATCTGTAATTGTCTATGTGAAGAGTATCCTTTGTGCGAAGATTCAAACCATGTTTTTCTTCTCGGGTAATGTGTAACGAACTATTAGATTTTATGTGCAACAATTGCTTATAGATATAAAGACATATTACGGTAAGCATTCTGTTTTTCCTAAATAAAAGTTTGCAGTGTGTATCAGGAGGTACGTTTTCTATGGTTCGTAATGCCTTCTTCTGCAAAACTAATGCCGGCAGTACACGCTCGCCGAGGCGACCCGAGTACGAGACATCCCGAGGCGAGATGCCCCGAGGTGCGAGACCCAAGAGCACCATGTACACTCTCGCGAATAAACCTCGGATCGGCTCTCGCCAACGTCTTGCGCGTGACATTTTCGAGCACTCCGAGTAGTGATGAAGATGATCCCACAAACAGGGTTCCCTCTGATAAAATTCTAAAAATTGGAGAGTACAATCGTTTGTCCACTCCATTAAAAATAAACAACGAAATTAAACACCGAAAAGAACTACGCCACAACTTCCAACAGTTCAAGAGACGAACGTGTACCGAGAACGCAAATGTTTCCCGACAGTACCGTCCGTGTACACTCTCGCGAAATCCCCCACTTAACGCTCTCGCTTCCTTTGACTCGTGCTGGGGACCGCTTCTAGACCGAGCGCTCCGAGGGCGAGGCGAGAGGGCCTTGGGTGGGACGAGAACATCGGGTACACTCTCGCGCTCGGTTGGTCTCGGGTCACCTCGGCGAGCGTGTACTGCCGGCATAAAATTTTGTGAGTGACCGTTAAGATACGTTCAAGTAAATAAATCACGATAGAGAACTCTTGACACCTACGTTTTTACGTCGACTGAACAAAATGCCTGGTTACTAGGTACCACATGGGGTAGGCCAAATTTCAAAAATTTCTGTTCCACATTTAAGGATAAAAGTAGGCGTCCAATAGAAACCCTAGAATTTTGACACTGATAGTGGAGAAGCTTTTATCTGTGTTAGATTAATTGAATTTAGGCTTATTGTATTTGCACGCATTTCTTTAGTTTAAGATTATTTAATTGTTGCTAGTTATTTTCATTGCGGGTGCTTTTAGCGTTCGCCCTGTTTTCGATTTGCCGAGTTTTTTGTTATGCCGGCAGTACACGCTCGCCGAGGTGACCCGAGACCAACCGAGCGCGAGAGTGTACCCGATGTTCTCGTCCCACCCAAGGCCCTCTCGCCTCGCCCTCGGAGCGCTCGGTCTAGAAGCGGTCTCCAGCACGAGTCAAAGGAAGCGAGAGCGTTAAGTGGGGGATCTCGCGAGAGTGTACACGGTACTCTCGGGAAACATTTGCGTTCTCGGTACACGTTCGTCTCTTGAACTGTTGGAAGTTGTGGCGTAGTTCTTTTCGGTGTTTAATTTCGTTGTTTATTTTTAATGGAGTGGACAAACGACTGTACTCTCCAATTTTTAGAATTTTATCAGAGGGAACCCTGTTTGTGGGATCATCTTCATCACTACTCGGAGTGCTCGAAAATGTCTCGCGCGAGACGTTGGCGAGAGCCGATCCGAGGTTTATTCGCGAGAGTGTACATGGTGCTCTTGGGTCTCGCACCTCGGGGCATCTCGCCTCGGGATGTCTCGTACTCGGGTCGCCTCGGCGAGCGTGTACTGCCGGCATTACATTCGCTTGTTCCGTGAGAAACAATTTTTTGTCGCGGTTGCATTTGTGCGTTCTTATTAATTTGAAATTCACCACTTTGCGTGATTATTTTTTACCGGCCGGTTCTTGATCGTATTTTTCCAGGCCGTTTTTTAATTAGACTTGACTGTGTGAATTACAATTTCAGTTAGCATTTTTTGCTTTAGTTTAATTAGTGTAACCTCTCGCCTTATTGTTTTTGTGGGGATTATTTATAAGGTTATTTCAGTTGCCAGATTTTAGTTCGTTTTTGAATTCAGTTTACGTTCGGTTTTGAACTGGCTCGTCACGCGTATTTTAACATGAGGTTAATTTTCACGCGCTCAACATTTTTCCGTAGTTTTTACATTTATTTGTAGAGTGTAGTTTTGTTATTAAATGTTTTGTTCGACTTCAGAGTTTTAATCATCTTTCCGTAATAAAACGAATAGCATTAAGTGACGGATAGATTAGTGTGCTTACGACGGATCCTTACAACATCCCAGGTGCTTAGTTTATCCAGGCCCCAGTCTTGTCTGAGAAGAGTCTTTCAAAACAGAAACTCTCAACAGATAGGTATTATAGAAAAAAAAAAACAAACAAACTGTATACAGGCTGTTTTTTAACTTCATGCAAAAAATTAAACCAGTGAAAGTTGACATTAAAAGTGATAGAATGAAGCAGTTTTTGTATAACAATTGATTAATAAATATTAGAGATAATAAATGTTTTCGGCGAACGATGAAACAGTTTGATAGTCCCTGGTTTATTTTTATTACGTAATCGGAGAAGTATGCTGGTGTGTCAGCATCGGCTGTTAAAGTGGGTCAGTCACTCAGTTCTCACGTGCACGTCGGTCGTTGGAGATAACAGCGTTGAAAACATGTCCGAATTTTCCAAGAGTATTATTGTGGACATGATTTTAATATACGGCGAATGTGGTCAAAATGCGTTGGCTGCAAGACGTTTGTATGCACAGCCAGCGTAACCGAGATCGCCCTTTGCCAAATAGCAGATCTTTTGTGTCAGTTGTGCAGTTTGTTGTTTGACAAATTATTCGTGAGGAACAATTACCCGTTCCATTTTCAAAGAGTGCAATCTCTGATTACCGCAGATTATCTCCAACGCATGCGATTTTGTCGGTGGTTACTCCAGAAACAGAAAGACAATCCGAAGTTTGTTAATAACATTCTCTTCACTGACGAATCAATGTTTACAAGGGATGGTATGTTTAATTTTCATAACATGCATGTGTGTGCAGAAGAAAAATCTTTGGGCAGGTATGTTAAACGGCACTTTAATCGGTATGTTTACGTCTCGCGCAGGGGGGAAACTTCGAACACTTTTTGTGGGTGAAGGTCATCGTCCGTTTTTGACTTTTTTTTGCACGAACTTGAAGAACACCCTGTATACCTGCCAGATAGGAGAGTCCGAGGAGACTCAGCAGTAGAGGACCTCTTTATGCTTCCTGTGGAGGGGCGTCGTTAGATTCTTTGGGGCTCTGAGCGAAGAATTTTCTTCTACCTCGTCACCAGGATTTTAAATTCGACACCCGCGATAAAGGGTCGCGAATGAATTTAGGATAAGTTTAAAAATTAATAAATTGCATACCTTCAATGTTAATCGATTTTTGATCGCTACGCGTCAGGGATTTGAATTTATTTCTATTAGTGGTATCTAAATATCTCTCTTAAGGAGAGTGTTTGGGTTAACTTTTGTCGTTCGGCCGTGGGAATCGTTTACATTAGCGCTTAAAGCGTGAAACACTTTCACATTTAATCCGAATATTGAATTACAATTTTTCGGCTGTATGATTATTTATTTTAGCGTGTGTTAATGGCCAGTTATCTCAAGGAGGGTCTATTTCGTCTGAAGTATTTCCCCGCGCCTGTTATCGCCTGGGAAATGTTTACGTTAATAATTAGATTGAAATTCATTTGTGAATGCAGGATAAGGGGATTCTTGTTTCAATTTAATTTAATTTCATTTTACAAAAGGCCACCCTGCAACGTTCTTGAACGCCTCTTTAAAGGACTCTTCTTCTTTGGCATCGATGAAAAAGACGGGTGAGATAATTAAAGAAAACAAATTAACAATAAATTAAAGAAAAAACAATTTGAGGAGAATGATGACAAAATAATGAAAACAAAATAAATACATAATGTAATAAAATTAAAAAAAGAATAATAAAACACTTTATATTATTAGATTTTTGTATTTGATTTTTGTGTTTGATATTTCTGTCTGAGCGAAACAAAAGAAACAAACAGTTTTTGGTTTACATCTATGTATTTAATTTTTTAATTGGACTGAACTGTCCATTTACTCATATACCAGTTTGTATTTGTAAGTGTATTATTATCTTGAAATATTTATTATTGACATATTGACCATGAAATACAATAAGATTACTTCTGCAACTTTTTTGTTATTGAAAATACAAAGAAAACAAAATTTTTAGAAAATGCGGAAAAGGAGTCGCAAAACCAAGGCAATGTGGTCAAGAAAATGGTTAATGCGAAGAAATGAGGGCCGAGGAGCATCAAGCTTAGTTTTCAATGAATTAATGATTGAAGATTATTGTGGGTTTAAAAATTATACCAGAATGAGTACGTCAACATTTGAAATTTTTCTAATTAAAGTGCATTTTACACTATGATTTTTGTAAATAAGCAAACAGTTCATCAACAACAGAACGTGGCGGACGTATTTACTATGCTCCGTCTTTAACTCAAATTATTACCTGAAAAAAATTGAGCAGCACGAGTATGTTCTATGTGAAATAATTTGTGCTCGTTAGTTGTACAAGTTGATGTAAGTGTATTTTGTTTTAACAAAGAGCAAATAGTTTATTTGTGCGTTTGAAGTGCGTGAATAAAATACTAGCGTGTACGATCCGACTCGTAAATCCAAAGCTGCTTGCGGAAAAACTCATAGCAAGTTTCTTGCGGTGATCACGATTAAAAAGTTGACGAAATTAAGTTCCATGTAAATTA
Organism: Dorcus hopei; assembly: GCA_033060865.1. Classification (NCBI taxonomy): domain Eukaryota; kingdom Metazoa; phylum Arthropoda; class Insecta; order Coleoptera; family Lucanidae; genus Dorcus; species Dorcus hopei. Next base: position 19,742,184 of record CM065424.1, on the reverse strand, counting down.
ATTAATCTCTTTTAAAATGAATGACAAGCTTGGTGAAGACTGTACAAAAACAATATGCGGACACTGCGGTAGCAAAGCAGTTCGGAAGCGGGTTATGTGTCGCAACTGTCGCACATATTTTCATAACAGTTGCGCGAATTCGGGCATGTGCTGCAACAATCAAAATTTTGAAGAATACCTTGACTGCTCCCCAGGGATACCTGAGATTGAACCACACAAAACCATAAAACCTATTAATTTTGAAATCATACTGGAGAAGCATCTACAGTTTTACTCTGATAAATTAGTAAGCGACGTTATGAATTCAATGCAGAATCAAAATAAGATTCTTGATAAAATGAGCATTCAATTAGATTTAATTGAGAAGGAAAACAAATCACTAAAAATTGAAAATAACAACCTACGCCAAGAAATAGTAAAAATCTCATCTAAATTAAATGAAATTTCTGCGTCAAACTTGATTAAACAACACGCTACGACATACAAGGAGGCAGTGGTTCAAAACAATACTTCTACGAATCACAAACCGACTAAAAATAACAAACCGACTAAAAATAACACGAAACGTTCAGACATGCAAAATGAAGATAAAATTAAAACTTCAAATAATATCACTGCGAAACAAGTTGCAGATAACATCCAATTAGCTTTGGCCGTTCAAACTCAGACTCAAATAATGAATGAGTTAACCCAACCGGGTCAAAATTCCTTTTTAAAAGAAGCAATGCCAAAGGCTCCGGATAATGTAGCAGTATCGGCCAGTACTTCTAAGAGAAGAAATTTTGCGGGTAAAATATTCGGTATCCGTAGCGCGCAGAACTGCAAACTAGTGGCTGCAAGCAGAAAAGCTACTCTCTTTATCGGCAGGGTAGCACCTGAAATGAATGAAGATGATATATCAACCACGTAAAGGAAATCACGGGAAAGGATAATTCTGAATGCATCAAGTTGGATACGAAGAGTCGGTATGCCTGTTTTAAACTTATTACCGACTTCTCAGATCAAGAACTACTTCTTCAGGCTGCCAATTGGCCGGAAGGAATTTTAGTGAATAAATATATTTTTTGGCGGGAACGTCGAGCCAAGCCTTCAGAATGATGACAACATTCAAGGTAATGTAAACATTATTCACTTGAATATTCAGTCCATTGCTAACAAACTTAATGAGCTTGAAATATTTGTATTAATACACAAACCGGCAATTATTTGTCTAACCGAAACATGGGCCCCCGCTGAGAGCCTAACAGTCTGTCACTACCAAATTATAAATTGATTTCGTTCTACTGCAGACCGACACGACTACATGGTGGCGTTATGATTTTCAGCAGGATTGATTATGACTGTAAGTGCCTAGAGTTTATTACTGAAAGTAGCAGCGAGATGAATTTTGAAAGTTGCGGATTACAATTGACACTGAATGGAAACAAAACCTGCATTGTAGCAGTTTATCGTCCTCCACTCGGCAATATTGAATGCTTCTTCACTGGGTTGTCGTATATTTTACATAAATCAAATGAAATTTGTGATAAAGTTATACTCTGTGGTGATTTCAACATCAACTATCAATCAAACGGCATTAACCAACAAATCTTGAAAGACATTTTTGATAGCTATAAACTCGTTTATAATTTGGATGGACCAACTAGAGTTCAGTTAAATAAGACCGGAAATATAACATCTTCTGCTATTGATTATCTGATAACCAACTTTCCTAAAGATACCTATTGCTGCTCTATACTGCAATCAAACTTATCAGACCACTATGCGGTTCGCCTTTCTTTCACTAAAACATGTGCTCCTACATTGGTAAAGGTAGTCGGCATAACAAGCTTTCGCAATTTGTCTAACCAAAATTTAGACCAACTTCGGTTTCGGCTATCAAAAATTGATTGGTCACATATCTACTCCGATGATGTTAACCACAGCTTCATGTTATACTTGGAACATTTAACATGGCACCTGGACATGCAATGCCCCCTACAGACAAAGAAACCATCACAGAAATCTTCCGCTGCCTGGTTATCGGACGAAATTGTTAAACTCAAATATGAATTAAAAGAATTTCACTGGCTCGCGAGAAACTTAAAAAATACGGAATCGATTACACTTTACAAATCAAAACGAAACATGTACAAAAGGAAAATTAAGGAAGCCAAACTGTGCTACTATCGTAATAAAATTGATACTGCCACAAACAAGGCGAAGTCAGTTTGGAAAATTGTAAACGATAACATCAAAAACAAAAATTGTAACAAGGATATCGTTATATCGAAGAAGAACGAAATGATGTGCGATCCTTCGGAGGTAGCTAATGAATTTGGGCGCCATTTTGCATCTCGTGCGGAAGCAGAAATCATCAAGCAGTTCGGCTCCACCATTTCAAAGGAGTGCACAACAAGTAGAGAAGTACTACACAGCATGTTTTTTGATCCAATTGATGAACATGAACTTCTGCGTGTCGTCAATCAACTACCAAATAAACTTCATGGTCTTGACGGTGTTTCCAGCCAAGATAATAAAACACGTCTGGTGTTGCGATAGCCAAAACCTTTGGTTTTTTGATGAACTTGTCAGTGACGACCGGAATATTTCCAAATGTCCTAACTTGCTGTTGTGCTCCCCTTTACAAAAAAGGCGATAGAAGCAACTTAGAAAACTACAGACCTAGAGCTCTGTTAAGTACTCTTTCAAAAATATTTGAGAGAATAATGTATAATCGTCTAACAATTTTTCTAAACAAGTATGATCTATTATCCAAGTCCCAACACGGTTTCATCAGAGGTAGGTCCACGGAAACGGCTACCTTTCAATTTTTGGATTACATCGGTACCGAAATCGATAGCAAGAGATGTGTCGCGGCTCTATTTTACGATTTATCGCGTGCTTTTGATTCGATTGACCCCAATTTTCTAATAAATAAATTAGACAAACTGGGCATCCGAGGAAACGTCCAGCAATGGATGTCGTCATTTTTAGAACATCGTCAATTCATGGTAAAAGTGAATGGAGTAGTTTCCGATAAATTTAGCACCAATTTGGGAGTTGCCCAAGGGTCAGTCATTGGCCCACTGATGTTTCTCCTATACATAAACGATCTACCCCAGTTTCTTCCGTCGGCTGGAATAACCATAAACTTCGCTGACGACACATCCATCAGTGTATCAGCATCTACTCCCTGAGGATTTACAATACAAGATAAAGTCAGTTACCGAAGAATTGCAAGTTTGTGTTACAGAAACAAACTTATTTTTAAACAGAAAAAACCGTTTGTCTAATATTTGATGTTAGAAATGACATTTCATCGGACGCCAAGTTCCTAGGTTCTTACATAGATGATAGCTTACGGTGGGCTAAACAGATAGACTATGTGTGCAGTAAAATGAACTCTGCGTTCTACGGGCTATTAAAGTTAAAATCCGTCCTCGACACTAGTGCGTTAATTCAAGTTTATTACGCACTTGTCCATTGCCATTTGAAATACAACGTTATTCTCTGGGGCGGTGCGGTTGGAGTAAATCGAGTATTTCTGCAACAAAAGCGTATTATAAGACTTTTATTCAATTTAAAAACGCGTGACTCCTGCAAAACATTTTTTAAAGACTTTGGTATTCTGACCTTCCCAAGTATTTATATCTACAGTTGCGCAATGTTTGTACGTAAAAATCAAAACTTTTTCATTAAAAATGGTGACATCCATAATTACGACACGCGACATCGCTCTGAACCCAGAATAATATCCCACAACACAGCTTTATTTGAGAGGTCGCCTTCATATGTGTGCATTAGAATTTTTGGTCGCCTGCCTAGTTATATCAAGGTTTCCATTTCGGATAGCACCTTTAAAAATCGCCTGAAAAATTATTTGCTCGAACGCTGTTTTTACTCTGTTAAGGAATTTTTATCTTAACTTGTCCTTGTCGTTTTTTTTTTTTTTTTATGACTATGTAGCTATACCTAAGCTATCTAATAATTTGTTAAGTTATTTTACTACTATCATGTCTTAACTTTCCCTAACCTGTCTTATATCATGTAAATGATCTAAAAGGACTAATAAATTATTATTATTATTATTATTATTATTATTAGTTCTTTGTTTACATCTATATGATTTTTTGATTGGACTGAACTGTCATTTTCAGTTTGCATTTGTAAGTGTAAACATAACTTTAAAATAATGAAATTTGGAATAGTGTTGTTATCTTGAAATATTGTAATTTATTGACGATGAAGTACAATAATATTTTTTACAGCAACTATGTATCGCTATTTCTGCAACATTTCTGTTATTGCAAATACAAATAACAGACTGCGCATGTCCGAAACTCGAATCTCGAATGAAAAATCAAATGAAAGTAGACACCGTCCTATTTTCAAAAATCAAATCTAAAATCAAATGAAAAATAGAACATTTCACGTCAAACGTAAAATCAAACAGTGTAAACGTAAATATTTCATCATTTGAGCAAGTCAAATGCTAAATCCAATAATGTAAAGTGCACTTTACAGCACAATTCAGTAGATTCATAAATTAAAAAAATCTGTTTGGTTGGAAATGTGATAAAACGAAGGAAAGAAATTAATAAAATTAAAAAAAATACATAACAATATTATTAAAAAATATTTTAACCGGACACTAAATCGCGCAACTTGTTTATATTTTAAAATATAAACAAGTTGTTTATATTTTTCACTTCTGACGAAGCTGTCGAACGATGGTGAAACGTAAAGTGTATTGTGCGCGATTTAGTGTCCGGTTAAAAGATTTTGTGATACAAATTTCATCGGACAAGAACCAACTTTAAATATTATTAAAAAAATAAAAACAAAAGACAAACGAGTTTAGAGCACAATTCAGTAGATTCAATAATTAAGAAAAGAAACAATTTGAAATAAACAGAGACAAAACAAGGTATTAATTGGCTTCGTTCAGATGACGGAAAATATCTTAAACGGTTTATGATTTTTCATCTGAACGTTTATGCTCCAAGGATCGCGATGAAACATGTGTAACCAGTGGCGTACGCAGGATTGTGAATGGGAGGGGTTGGGTTGGGTTGAGTCATATTTCGCACATGTTCAAGTACCAATATTTGTTGAGTTCGAAAATTCACACGGTGCAAGCTCCGAGTGAAAATTAGAGTGAGAGCGCAGCTGTTTTGATATACGTAAAAGTGAGACAAAACTGCTCGAGGAGTGAATAGAGTAAGCGCGGAGGAATTACCGAACCCAGCAATTGTATGCAGTGACCAACAACGTCGAAATATAATAGACTCAGTATTGCATGTGGTGGGTTAGATCTTGCTAGATAGAAGGAACCATCAGGTGAGGGGGTACATAAGGTTCACTTTTGCACTGAATCCTGCACCCCCCTGCAGCTGCACATCATGCTTACAAACAAAACATCGGTGTTCTTCGTCTATATCTTTTATACTTTTATGGTCGAAGCAGAAGGCAGTGACTGGTCGCGTCAGTGTTGCCAAATTGGGCCATTTTTAAGTAACATTCGACGACCAAAAAAATTTGTTTGCCCATATAAAATGCATTGGTGGGAGATTTTTATTTTTTAATTTAGCGACTAAAAATTTTTATCTACCGTATAAAATATACATAATGAGCGATTTAATACGGAAATGTTGCAACTTTCCATATGAATAAACTGGTAAACACTCGGTTGATTTGGGGGGGGGGGTTAACCCCTATAACCTCATGCTGCGTACGCCACTGTGTGTAACCACAGTATACTTATCAATCAGTAGGGACAGCTCGTGTCGGCACCTTTGATGTTCATACTACCGTTTTCAGAGCCAATATGGCCGTTACTGGCGGGCATTCATTTTATTGCTACTAGATGTCACTGGTTGGAAAAATGGCACAGATAGAGATGATTGCAAGCAAATCATAGAATGCGATGTTGTTTTACACAACTTCAGGCTTTCTACACAACATAAATTCATTACAATCTAACAAAGATGGTTTTCTGTTCAATCTTTGTTCTCACTCCGCATCCATCACACAAAATGCTGAATGAAAACACGCTCACTTAAAAGCAATTGATGAATTCACCGGTGCGCCACACGCGGCCGTTTGTGGAAAGTCCGCCAGTTTTCGCACATGCGCACTCAGAAACTGTAGCAACGGAAACCCTAAGCTGTCCCTACTGATTGATAAATATACTGTGGTGTAACGGTTCGTCATTTTTTGGGGTCGTCTCTAGTTGCTTGATCATTGCTCTGCTTGACGTCGGTTCAGCGGTTCGGGTTTGCTCGTCGGTGTCCGGGTTCAGCGGAAATAAAAGCGTCGATCACTTAGCAACACAAATTTATTTACAAACTTAGTCTATATTTACAGGTGTTTACAAATTGTGTCTTACGGACACTAATCACAGGACGGTAGTTTCGGAAACGGTAATATACGGTGTGTCTTACGGACACTAATCGCAGGACAGTAGTTTCGGAAACGGTAATATATGGTGTGTCTCACGGATACTAATCACAGAACAGTAGTTTCGGAAACGGTAATATACGGTGTGTCGCACGGACACTAATGTCAAACAAATGACTACGCACTGTGCATAGTTCCGGTACAGGCTCGGGATGTGCGAAACGCCCGTGCCGGGTATGAAAGAGTGAAACCCCCACTCTAGGATTAGGATGTGCGAAACGCTCGCACTAGATAAGAAAGAATGAAACTCCCACTCTAGGTTCAGGATGTGCGAAACGCCCGCACCAGGTAAGAAAGAGTGAGACGCCCATTCAGGATCAGGATAAGAACAGGAGGAGCGGTTGCAGGTAACGCGAACGTAGCACAGGTTGTTAAATGCGTTTGAGTCAAAACATCGACGGACGAATGACTCCGTGGAAAACTGCATTCGAGCCATGATCGGCGGCTCGGAATGCCCGGCGAGTCACTGCCTTCAAGACACATCCGGTGGCTTCATAACGCGGCGGATGACTCCCTTGGAGCCACGACCGGCGGCTCAATGAGCCGGCGCGGCGGCTGATGACTGCCTAAAGTGTGCTCTCACGCTCTCAGCACGCTTAATAAAGGCTTGCGCGTGGTGGGGAGCCCTACTCTTTTGGAACTCCCTCCTAAATTATGCTTTATAACTCTGCCCAGACACATCCTAAATATACAGGCTAATTAATATACAGTGAGCCTCTAAAGTATGGAATAAAATTCGTAATTTCTTTATTTTTGATATTTCGAAAAAACGCTCGGACAGGTAAATTTTGCTTTTAAAAAGCACACATTTTCAAGTGAAAATCAATTTTTGACTGTCATTTGTTTTCGAGTACTGACGTCATCGACATTTTTTTTAAAATCAACCCCCAATTTTTTTTCTTGATTCTGATAGCTCATTGAATTCTCTATCCAACCACATCAAAAATTTATTATGTTTTATGGGAAAAATTTTGAGAAGAAAATTATTGAAAATGAAATTAAATAATAATAATAATTTAATTTTCGGTTAAATGACGAACCACGATTACTCGAAAAGACTTTGTTTAAATGACAAGAATGACAAGTTAGGTATCATTTTGGTTTTATTGAAAATGTTACGCCTACTTCATTTGTAGGTAGTAGATGATTCATTCATTTTCAATAATTTTTTCTCAAAATTTTTCCCATAAAATATAATAAATTCTTGATGTGGTTGGATAGAGAATTCAATGAGCTATCAGAATTAAGAAAAAAAATTGGTATTTAAAACAAATGTCGATTACTTCAGTACTCGAAAACAAATGACAGTCAAAAATTGATTTTCACTTGAAAAATGTGTGCTTTTTAAAAGCAAAATTTACCTGTCCGAGCGTTTTTTCGAAATGTCAAAAATAAAGAAATTACGAATTTTATTCCATACTTTAGAGGCTCACTGTATAGGGTGCTGATAAAGTCCCGCAACAAGCTCATAATTTGTTTATTTAATGTTTTTTCGCAAAATCCTGAAACGGGTAAACTTTTAATTTTAGAAAGATACCTTTTAGTGCAAAAATCTTTTCTTGATCGGCATTTGTTTTTCCGCTGTGACGTCATCATTAATTTTTTAAATGGCAACCCTAACTTTTTAATGCAGATTTTGATAGTCCTTCTCGTCAGTAAAATGGCGATGTAAAAAAGTTAGTACTTTCCACAACAAATTTTTTGAAAAAAATAGACATGATCCAGACCATCGTCTGGAATTTTTTTGTAAAATTTATGTTTTGCTGCAATACAAATCTCAACGATTGGTTCTTGGAAAACAGCTTCAATATGTTCGTTAATTTCTACTTGTTTTTGTTTTCAATTTGAAGATTATCATTGAAATAAAATAAAATAACATTGTATTTTTGAATTGTATTGTCTATTTTTTTCGAAAAATTTGTTGTGCAAAGTACTAACTTTTTTACATCGCCATTTTACTGACAAGAAGGACTATCAAAATCTGCATTAAAAAGTTAGGGTTGCCATTTAAAAAAATTGATGATGACGTTAGAGCGGAAAAACAAATGCCGATCAAGAAAAGATTTTTGCACTAAAAGGTGTCTTTTTAAAATTAAAAGTTTACCTGTTTCAGGATTCTGCGAAAAAACATTAAATAAACTAATTATGAGCTTGTTGTGGGACTTTATCAGCACCGTGTATACCAGAGTACTGCATGATTACCTACGCTGTTACCGGTTACTAGGTTTAATCAACAAGGTGTAGCGACGTGATACCTACCTAGTACATACAGGTAATAGGTACTCGGCAGTAATCTTTAGAGATAGGTAGTAGGTAACTACCAGGTACGAGGTAACATCGCTACCGGCATAGTTGGGCATTTTTTAGTCAAATTAAGGAATAAGACTAACGACTAATTTTGCATATGTTAGTCATAACCAATGACTAATCTCCCTCTCTCCCCCCTCTCTCTCTTTCTCTCACCTTTCTCTCCCTCCCGCCTCCCTCTCTCTCCACACTCTTTCTCCCTCTCTCTCCCTCTCTCTTCCCCCTCTCTCTCTTCTCCTCTCCCTATTTCCTCTCCCCTCCCTCTCCTCTCCCCCTCTCTCCTCTCATCTCTCCCCCTCCCTCTCTCTCCTCTCCTCTCTCCCCCTCCCTCTCTTTCCCCTCCCCTCCCTCCCTCCCTCCCTCCACACTCTTTCTCCCTCTCTCTCCCACTATCCCCCTCTCTCTCCCTTTCTCTCTCCTCTCCTCTCTCCCCCTCCCTATTTCCCCTCCATCTCCTCTCCTCTCTCCCCCTCCCTCTCTCTCCTCTCCTCTCTCCCCCTCCCTCCCTCCCTCCCTACTAGAACTTAACTCTCCTAGTAACATGTGATAACTAAAACCCGGTGATATCCAATAATGAGTATTACCTGGTTCCGTAAGACAGTACCCGGTTAACCGGGTATTACCTGCTGACACTACCTACGCACTTGCAGTACTCTGCTCCCAGTAACATGTGCTACCTAATACCTGGAGATATCCTATAATAGGTATTACCTGGTTCCGTAAGACAGTACCCGGTCAACCGGGTATTACCTACCGACACTACCTACGCACTTGCAGTATTCTGGTGTATACAACACCTAACTAAATACATATGTACAAATACGGCAAATGAAAAGCATTTTTGGTAACGGAGTGGTCAAATACACATGTTTACTAGCGGACGCCATTTTTTGGAGCGATTCGATTTTACGCTACCCTGGCGAAAACGTGTTTAAAAACATGGCGTCTACAAAGTATGATTTATACAATAAACGGAGTGCAATATGAAGTGTTTGATGATAGAGAAGTTCATGAACGATTAAGCAGTTTATTAATTTTCATTTCGAGGTCGTTAATTTTTGCTCTGCAAATTTTGCATGGGTTCCCAGAGGTTTATTGCGCCCAAAATAATATCAAAATTAATGCCAGCATCTAATGCTGCAATTATTGCTGAATTCATTGTTATTAAATTTAGCTCGAGATGCTTCTTAGACTTACGCACTAGGCACTAAAATATTTATATTTAATAAAACGGTCTACGCTACCGATCGTTCAACTGAAAACTGTATACCTATGCAGCGTAAACTGTTTATGATCTGAACAAAGCCATTGTCTTCCACATGGTCACAGATTATTTAGAAAAACTGCAATAGATGGCGCTCCTCAATACCTCACAGAAATACAATTCATTTCGTCCTTTACTGAAGACAAGTGACATTTTATTCCGCATTGCGGAAAATAGCTAGTGAATAGCGAACTTCCGTAAAAACAAATGAAATGAAATTTTCTGTATGTTTTAGTAAATCACGTTGTTGAATGACTTACATTTTTTGTTACCCCATTTTTGTTAGTATCAAGAAATGATTGCCAGTTGGAATTTTTCTCAATAGATGGTGGTTTTCCAATGTAAGCGAGTTTCCTTTTACATGGCTGAGCTATCTAGGGCCCGTCCAGCTTCCAGCTTCTTTTATGAATGAAATTTTGAAAATCGCTTAATGCCTTAATCCATAATGATTTGAAAAAATCTCTTAAAAAGGAATTTATCTCTTAAGTTGGCAACAATGCTCGTACGTGAGATATACGTGCATCTGCGGTTTTTATAAACTCTTCTTAAAACAATAAAGCTTCAGCAAAATTCATGGTTACTCGGTCAATGTCGCTCATAAGCAATTCGATAACGGAAGCAGTTTGATAACGGAAGCAGTTTCATAACGGAATTCTAACCAATCCAAGAATTCCTCTTTTCTTTTTGCGTTTATTTTGGTCTCGATTGTGCTCTTTGCCACTTCGTTCGACTTACATCCTCGATTTGACACCTAACGACTTTGTTCTTTGCTTCCGCAATGATGTCAGAATGCGCTTTACGTTTAATGACGAAACTGCCGAATCTTTCCAAAATTAGGTAAATAACATATCTTCGGGAAATTTTTAATTTTCACCAACAATCCCAAATTTTTTTGGATGAACTACGAATCGTAAGCCTTCGTACTTTCTCAAGATTAACTGACATAACGATATTAATTACGAAAACGGTATTAAAAAAAATCTTACTTGTAAATCACCAATGATCTGTGAACTACTGAATGTCTTCCCTGCATGGGCAAATACACGTCCCAATATTCCCCGGTCAATTCTTGACTGCTCTGCACCAAACTCGTTACGTTGTTTCTTCCCAACAGTTTACCAGATAAATCACCAATCGCATATTGATCTTGAGTCCCAAGTCCTATAAAAAAATTCATAAGTGAAGGTTTTCATTTCAATCAAATCAGCGCACCATTCGGTGGGACGTAATTGGTGTCGACCTTCAAGGGGTTATACATTACTGTGGTGGATAAACAAGAATTTTCCGTTTGCTTGATAGTTTTGGCCGCACTTATTGGTAATTGGTGTATTTTATAACCCGCTACCGAAGAACTGTAGACCAACTTAGTTTCTATATCGCCCCTGGCAGTGGTCAAATTAAAATTCAGGAAAGTTGGTTCAAATCGATTCGCCTGGCTCATTTTAATGTCCCCTTTAATACCACCTGATTGTATTATAATTCTAAAAAAGAAATAATTTATTTTTGTTTTAATTAATACAAAGTGGTCAAGATAACTGTTTGAGTTGGCAATACAATTAAGAGAGCATTTTTTATTCGGCTATTTGCAACACTGCAACCGGATATATTTTTTGTTGGTTTATTTAACGCATGGCCTTCTAAATGAATTACAGTTCTATCTGGCCTGGGCAAAAGTGCAGTTCAGGCGTGCTCCGCCAAGCTTTGCTTACAAGGCGCTTTCTTAACCTAAAATCTTGACAGTTCTGTCACATGTGAATGGTGAATGAGTTCGTATAAGAACAATTAATGTTATTGTTGTAAAAATTTGAGCATACTGAATATTATTTACGTTGGAATAAGGTGAAGTATTAATGTCCAATTTCGACAACTTAATTTAGCATTAAACTATTACGGTTTTAGATTAAAATCTTACCTACATATACTCAGAATTTCTGTGGTAAGTTACAACATGTATAACAAAGCTTCTTTTCGCATTGTGCGTAATTATCAACGCCCTTTTTAACACGTTTTACATTATCAAAAGTCAAAACTCTTTTATGTAACTTGTAGTAATTATTCATAACACAAAAGCTTTTTAAAATGACGCAAGCGTACTTCACTCCGACATGATCAAATGATGTGTGCATGAATCTATAAAGTTTATTCCATATAAATTATGTTGTATTACGGTAATTACAATATTAATTAATTTTGCGTGAAGTCACTTTAGGTGTTTTCGGAAATTCGGTCGGAGCAGTCAAGTTCTTGGAAAAGCGTTCGTTTATTAAACCTGGTTACTTGTTCTGCATTCGAAAATTAGTACAGATACGCGACCCAAGTAACTCTAGTCATTGAGTAGAGTTACATAGGTTCTGTTATGAGGTTATGTTCATCTGTTTCCTTTTTTTGAAGTTTGGGTAATTTGAAATATATGACATGTACTAACATATAATTTGATTTGTTTTAATTAAAGTGTTTAATTATTTGTGAATTATTTTGCACAAAATGACGGATTTGCCAAATTTGGCCAGATGTGGTTTTGTGATACTGATCTGAGAACCACATTCGCGTTCGAAAATTCACCAACCTGACTACTAACCCGCTAGGGTTAATCTTTCCAATCAGAGTTATTTTCCGAAAACGCCTTTTGATTGACAGTAATGACAGTGCACGTTTTCTCGAGCACAAAAATTCTATGTAAGTATTTCAAAACGCCCAGGCCAGTTAGAACTCGCTTTACATTTAGAAGGCCATGATTTAACGTAACCTGAACAGACAAAATTGTAGGTTAAGTGAATAAAAATTAGCGCTTTAATTTAAATTTGAAATGTCAAATGATGTTTGTAAAGTAACGGCTGTCAGTGTCAAGCCGTCAACAACCGGAAGTGACTCCAGTTACACCTTTTAAAAGTAAAATTCAGCACTGCCAACTCAAACAATGATTCTTGTCCACTTTGTATATTTGGGTATATTACTTGGCATTTGTGGGTTGGTCATAAGTTATTTTTGCACAAGCTAAAAAACTGGTGGGGTGCTTCCTCTCAAAAAGAACTAAATACAATCTTCTTTGAGGTCCACTGAGATCACTCGGTAGCAGTATTAGTTCTTCATCTCTAAATAAAGTTTTGTATTTATTTCCGTTGTAATTCGTGGAAACCTTCACTTTTCCTAGTCTGGAATCGATATCCCCGATCGCTTTTCCATCACCCTTGTTTTCAGGATCGAAAACAATTTGCAAGATGTTGCAGTTCTCATCAGATCGTGCTTTGTGCGTTTCTAAAATATCCGTGACGTAAATTTTCCATTTGTGTTCGGAATACTCTTTGGTGTTGTTCAGGTTTTCGACGTTTGCCACATGGTACAAATCAGTGGTTATCAACATTTCCTTGTCGTTGTTCTTCGTGGAAAACCAGCGGAAGTGAACTTGCCCGAAAACTGGGGAGTTAAATCTCGCCACGGCCACTTTTTCCGTTGATTTATCCGTGATGGAAATCGACGAGCAAATGTAGCGATTCGTGTCGACGTTCTTAAGCAAAATCGATTTTCCGTAGAGTCCTTTCGGACCAGTTATCTTTAACTCTTTCGTTTCGTATTCGCTCGTCTTGTTTTCGGGCAGAATTAAGTAGCCGTACACGTCGTCCAAATTGATGATTTTTTTCCCTAGGTTTGATTCGTCGCATCTCTTTTCGATTAGGCTGTAATCGACGGGGAATTCTGTCACGAACCAGGACCAGACCTGAGTGGGATATTCCAGAGTTGTGTTTAAATCGTTGATGATTTTTACTGCATCGTTTTCTCGCGAATATTGGAATGTTATCGTTCCGTGTAAGCCGTATCCTGATAGGTAACTTTTTAGTTCAATTGAGGTAGTTGGTCGAAGGCCTACAACAAAGAAAATGTTTCACTAAAAAGTTTCTCTAGTGATTTTGGAATTTTTAAATTTAATGCCATTATTATCATTCGTTCAGTAAGAGACGACTGACAACGAAGCCTTATTAAAAGGCGTTCAATTACTTATTATACCGGGTGACATTTTTTTATCATCTCTTGCCATGGATTTTGGTCGGCATGTCTTAGCTTTGCTGTAAAACATGCCATCCAGATTTCATGACAAGAGTTTATAAAAAATTTAAAAAATCACTGGGTACATTTTCAAAAGAAGAGGAACCAATTTAATTGCGAATTATTTTATGGTTGGTTTCATGGAAAATAAATCTTGTGCTCCAGATAAATCCAGCTTTTATTTTTTATACGATTTTTTTATAACTAGAGTTCAAAACGTATCGTAACATTCAGATGTATAGGCCACCCGCAATCCAGAGAGGAATTGCGTCTAAATAGGTGCCGCCACATTTCGGTAAACTTCGCGCGTGTTCTCGTCGATTATCAGAGAGTTTTAGCCATTTTTACGGTATGGATATATGATATATGATACAAATTTCATCGGACAAGAACCAACTGTAGGTATGGATAACGTTTACGCTAAATGCTACAAAACTATTAATGCGCGTGCTCACAAATATATGAGCAAGCGCGTTACTCTTTTTACAGCATTTAGCGTAAACGTTATCCATACCGTAAAAATGGCTAAAACTCTCTATTGAAAGGCTCGAGATTATAAAAGTAGGGGTGAGTGCGAAGTTTGAATAGTTTTATTCCAAGGACACGATGTGCTAGTTAATGTAAGCGTGGCTGGAGAACATGAAATATTTTATTATTAACTTTTTTAATTTAACTGAAAACGTTTTGAATCTAAATTTATTACAATATTTTATTCTTTAAAAGTACAACGTTACATAAGAAATAAATACCAGTAGATAATTATTTTTGGATTCGCCTTTCTAAATCTAAATAAAAAACTGATTTTTTATCTCTACCTCTTAGGCCCGATTTTACAATCGTCGGATAAGCTTTATTATTGGTATAACGTGACGTAGGTGTGACGTAGATATGGAGGAACATTAAAGGATATTTGGCGAACAGTTATTCCGTTCTTATTCCACGATTGTAAAACTGGGCCTTAGTCTTACTTTTGTTCTAGTAAACAACATTGGTACGGAAAGGTCCATAAAAGAGTGGTGTTTGTTCTTTGGATTAATTTAAGTGCTACAAAATTATTGCATACAAGTGTATAAGAAAGACTTTAAAGCACGCGCGACGAGTTTAATGGCGCAAGTGCTTTAAAGGCTCTTATGCACGTGTATTATACGATATTTTTTATTATACCTGCGCTAAAATGTGAAAATTAGAACGACATTAAAATTTAAATTCATTTTGTAAAGTTGCCTGTGGGTCGCATTTTGAATCGTTAACGTGGAGATTGTATGTGTTGTTCCCTAGGCAACTTTAAAACACGTCGTGCTTTTTCGCAAGCTGTTTAGTTTTAAAAACAAGGATTTTGATGCAGGTATAATAAAAAATAAATAAAACTACCTAATCTGTGCATAAACATTTGATTTTTTTATAATTATTTGTGAACTACAATTTGAAAACAAAAACCGAATGAAAAAGATGAAGTATAAATTTATTGAAAAGTAGAATCTGCGTCGTGAAAAAAATGCGCAATGTGAAAAATGGATTAATTTCAAAACATAAAGTAATTTATTAATTATTTGAAGTTTGAAGACAGCAAGTCAAATATGTAGAAATTACTTTAGTTATTTCATGTACAGATTTACATTTTGTAAAAGTATAAGATAATTCAATAATCATTTGAATAAAATAAAACAATTAATTGAATTAAAATTTATAAACAAAATTCTCTATTTTTCTAATTTCTCTAATTTCTAAATACAGGGTGTAATCGAATAAGTTTCACTTCTTAATACTGCAATTTATTCATCACATAAGAGAACTAATTCTGCAAATGATATTGGTGTAGCTCAAAAACAAAAAACTGGCTTACCACGAGAGTGCATCGTCTTTTGTTTGAAAAAAGAAAAAACAAAAACAAAAAGAAGTGCGTTAAAAAACGTTATCAAGTAGGCTTATGTCAAATACGCATGTCGAAACTTAAATCATACGAATATTATAAACATAACGTAACATTTTATATCCATTTAATCATATTTCCTACAAAATAGATAATAAAACATTTATTTTATTACAAAAGTAACTGTTTTTGTACAGAATTAAAGCAGCAACACAAATAACAGAATTGAATACTTCGAAGATGTAAACAAAACCTTTTTGACAGTTGACGCCGTTGACAGCTGGCAGTTATTCGAGGATGCTACATACGTGCTAAGCTACCACATATCTTCATAAAATAAAAGCAAGTTCAGAGCCTTCCTGATAAAGGATTTTTCTGAACGCACGTTACATAAAGAAAACACACAAAAGACACACGTCGATTTTAGAGCGCAATTAAGTTGATCAATAACAAATATGAAAACGCAATTTGAAGAGAATGATGGCAAAGCAAAGAAAATAAGATAATAAATATTCAAAAAATAAATACGTAATAAGATTCGAAAAAATGATATTAATAAAAAACAAAGACAGTCAATTTTACGACACAGTTTAATAAATTAATAAAAAAATGAAATGAACGACGAGGAAGCAAAAGAATAATAGAATTTTTAAAAAATAGGAAATATGTAATAAAATGTAAATAATAATAAAAACAAAAGACAATCGATTTTAGAGCACAATTTAGTAGATTAATACATTAAAAAAAACTGTTTGGGAGGAAATGTGACAAAACAAAGAAAACAAATGAATAAAATTTAAAAAAATATGCATATAACAATAATATTAAAAAAATAAAAACAAAAGACAATCGATTTTACAGCACAATTCAGCAGATTTATAAATAAATAAAAACAACTGTTTGGGTGGAAGTGGAAATGTGACAAAACGAAGAAAACAAATTAATAAAATTTTAAGAAATATACAGGGTGTTTGTAAAATAAGTGCAGTTTGTAAAATAAGTGCGGAAATTTTAACCACATTATCGTGAGAGTACATAGAACACAGGAAAATTAAAAAAAAAATTCCTAACAAGAGGGAAAATTATTTTATCCGCCCTTTATACGAGGGTCATGAAACAACAAAAAAACTTACGGAGCCTGCTTCGCTGATCGTAGGCAATAAACATCGCAGGCGTGACTAATATGCAAAGGCGCACTCAGTCACCGAATAATATCTGTGTGGAGGAAACATTCAAACGTTCACTACAGTAATTTAGGAATGTTTATAACAACTGTTCAAAGTGGCATCCATCATTAGCGACACACACACACGAATATCCATAATCGCGTAAATGCTGTAAATGTTCTTGCATGGATTTGGAAATGTGTTTCCATAAATCCGACGTGCTTCTTCAGTATTTCCTGGAGTTTCGCGGTAGATGAAGAGCATCTGTTCTCTCGCCGTTCGTGAATTGCGGCATTTTAATAAGTAATACCAAGCACAGAATAGTTATTTACGAACCGAGTGCGGGAACACATTTTTCCCGCAAGAGTTTCGTATTATATTTTTTGAAACGAATATAAAAATTTAATTGGAAATACTTTCATATAATTTCATGTCATGGCAAACCAAAAATGTAAAATTAAGCAAGCCATGTTTCAGTGTTCAATAGATGATGCTGTCAAATTTATTGGAATTTTTTGACGTTTCTCCCTTCTCTGGGCCTGTTAATGAATGAAAGTTGTTGTAAAATGGTATTTTATAAACTAGATTTTATTATTATCAACACTGATTTATTTAAGAATGCTCCAAAGGACCAGTGTTTTTGACGTTGTTTCCTGTTCTACTCGACCGGGAAACAGTGTTTCCCGGTTGACTATTTCGTGCGTAGTAACTAGAGGGCGATGAGTTCAAAAAATAGTAGCTTTAACTCGTTCAACCACTTTTCACAAACTAAACTGTTGATCCCAAAGGATACGGAGCAATAAATTGTGTGTCAATCATAAAAAAATGAAGCAAATTCCTTGGCTAGGATACGACTTACTGCGACGTGAAGAAAAATGCTTTTATTGGCCGTCCGACTTCGGCAAAGGTCACCGCTCGATTGCAATTCTGTTTTTTGTTCCAACAGATGTTTTCTGCGGTCGCAATAGAATTTCCTTTTCTTGGCCTACCTCAAAGACATAGACGTGCGATTAATTCTTGCCTGATTTTCAACTGCGATTTTCTCGAAATGTGTAAAACTTTTGTTAAGGACATATGGGTTCAATCGTTGCCATTTATGGTGATGTATTACAGGTTTAAATATTTGCATACAGTAAAAGAACAGGCTGTATAACAATAATATTAAAAATATATATATATAAAAACAAAAGACAAACGATTTTAAAGCACTGACAACAAGCGACATTTTATTCCGCATTGCGGAACCTCTTTCGTAAAAATAAATGAAACGAAATTTTCTGTATGTTTTAGCAAATCGCGTTGTTGAATGACTTACAACGTCAATTTTTGTTACTATTCAGAAATGACTGTCAGTTGAAATTTTGCTCATTAAATGGTGGTTTTCCATTATAAGTGAGTTTACTTCTACATAGCTGAGTTGTCTTCCAGCTTCTTTTATTAATGAAATTTTGAAAATCCCTTTAAAAAATGCCTCAATCCATAATGACATGAAAAAATTCCTTAAAAAGAAATTTATCTTTTAAGTTGGCAACACTGCTCGTACATGAGATATACGTGCATCTGCGGTTTTTATAAACACATCGTAAAACAATAAAGCTTCAGCAAAATTCACGGTCACTCGTTCAATGTCGCCCATAAGTAATTCGATAACGAAAGAGGCTTCTAAATATCCACTCGCGTTAAAAAGTAGACGTAGATTTTTCCAGAGTTAATAGGTGCTTTCCTTCTGCCAACTTATGTGAGCTGAGCGAAGCTGAAGTGCGCAAACAAACTCACTGTCGTAATGGAACGCATTTCGTGTAATTGTATCGATATAAACGACATTCTAAAAATTATATGGGTAAATGATTTTCGAAATTGTCAGTTAAATACGCGTTTGCTAATTTTTATGCAACCACATGTATCAAAATTACCCCTTCCTTAGTGAGCGCCAAGTTTCAATACTGACAATGAGTTGACTTCAAACGTAGTGCTCGAGCGGCAAGGGGGGAGATCGAAATCTCAGTTCAAACTCACTTGTTCCGTGTTCGTGCTAAAAGGAACGACATTTATATGATCTGAGATGAGCATATCTGAGATTTGTGGCAAAAGGAATGCACCTATTATTGACCTTTGCCCCATAAGTATGTTACAACTTTGCTTCTTTTCTTGTATATTAATAGTGGTTACAGTAAGTGAAACTTATTCGAATACACACTGTATTTCCTATTTAAAATAGAAACCTTTAAAAAGAAATTATTTTGATTTTTCGTCTTGAATTTTGTTGCGAACTTTTAATCTACTTTAGAAAAGAAAACTAGTTTCCAATCTCCCACAAAAGCATAGACCAAAATGCAAAAAAATAATTAAAAACAAACAAGTAAATAAGTGAATGCCTTTTCAAATTTGCTTAACTAAATTCAAATATTTAGAAATTTTCAACTTGGCTAATTAATTTATGTAAAATTAAGCGTTTTACAGAAAGGAAATTTCTGTGATTCATATTTATGTCGCAAATTTCCATCTCATTACCTGCCGCTGCGAAGAAGTAGACCAAAATAATCGTCAACATTTCCATAATATTTGGTTTGTTTAAAGCGCAAATTCACTAGACTGGTCGAGAGATCACATCTTTCGCTTCTTCACTATCGGTAACTTCACTTAGCACTGTCCAGATGGAAGTTAGAAATTTTATTCAACGCGAAAGAACAAAATTTAGATGCGATTCGCGAATAGAAAGTGAATGGTCAGGTTCGAGGACGGTGACAATACTTGTTTCTCGCCGATAATAAAGAGGTGTAAGTACATACCTGGTTGTTTACAATAGAAGGAGACGGAATTCGTTGGATTTACCTGAGCTGAATGCGGAGTATTTTTTTTGTGGGACGGTTAATGCCTGGGGATAACATCCCTTTTGTGTCTCTTTACAAATTTGCTACTGCTTGATGCTGGAAGGGGACATCTGCGCGTGAATAGACAAGAATTCTTTTATAAAAACTACCGCAAGTTCGGTATTAATATGGGAGTGAATATAAGTTTTGTCAACAAATTCTTAAAATGATAGGCACATACGTGTTTACCGTTCTAATTACAGTTCTACTTGCTCGGAAAATATTAAAACGTAATAAAGCGAGACTGAATCATTTAGAAAGAATTCGACAAGGTAAACTACTAAAAGAATTATGTATTATTTTTTCAGTACTTTTATTTATATCAAGTGTTTAATTGAAAAGTTCATCAAGTAGCCTTTGAATTTTTCGTAACATTGTGAAGCAGGTCTTGAATTAGATCAAAACGAAAAGTCACTTGACGTTTATCGTTTCGTTCGTTGCACTAGCGTGCACACAGAGTATTCGCATCTTGTTTTTACCTCATGCATAAATAAGAGATGAAGATACTCTGAGTGCGCACTAATGCAGCAAATGAAAACGCTAATAAGTAGGTAGTCTAAAATAAAATCAGTTTTTTTATGCGCGTTAGTCGACCAAGCGGAGACGACATATCTTTTCCGCGAGCTTCGATGCAGTAACGCATTGTTCGGCTCCGTTCACTCGCAGCGTCGTCGGGCTCGCCTATGGCATTGTATACTGCTTACGACCCCACTCTTGCCAAGCGTACGCTCGTGATAAATCAAACTGATTAAAAACAAGACTCTCTAATAATAAGTCACGTTAGGTTATAAGCAAAACACTGCAATTGTCATCCGTTAAACGTCAGTTGGTTTAGGAAGTCATCCCTTTTTCGCTCTTTCTTTTTTCAACAAAAAATCAAAACCAACTTGATGAACTTTTCAATTGAACACTCGTTATGAATGTGTATGTAGTTATTTTATATTGAGTTACAGTTTTTAAATTGAATTACAATTTTATATTTGTTTCTTTTAGAATGGGGTTCCACAATTTTTTTTCGTACTAACAGTATATTTGATTCTTGTTAATTCAAAACAAGGAGAAATATTTTCCTTGTTCTTATACATATTGCAGTGATATTTACCTATGTCCAGAAATTTATTCATCGTATGCTGTTTCCAACAAAATTCGCATCTTATAAAACTTTCCAAAATGCAACATTCGTCATCCAACATATTCCAAAAGTACGAAATTCTAAAAGAAGCAAGTTTCTTCATAACATTCCCAAAAACAACAACGTTTTACAAGATGAAAACATTCTTCATCAACATCATACGAGAGGCGTTCTGCAAGATGCAACATTTGTCAGGCGCGGTGTTCTTCGGGATGAAACATCTTCAAGATGGAGCATACGTCAGGATGCAGCGTTCTATAAATTAAAAACTTGTTATCATTCAAATATTTAGGTTATTATGTTTAAGAATGTTAATTAATTTAAGATTTTATTGAAATGTTAATAGAATACTTACTTAGTTTAATTTAAAGTTTGAAATATTTAAGTTATCTGTCAGATTGACGTTTTGTGTGACAGAAATGTAAAATTGAGTGAAGTATTTATAAATAAAATGGAGGGGTTGATCACCTAAGAGAATAAACAAACCGAGGTGTTAACGTTAATCTTTCAATAGAAACAAAACCGCAAACATCAAATATTTTGCTATTATAAACAAATTGACAATATATCTTTAAAAATTTCAATTCTCTATTTCATTAATAGAATTTAATCAAACCATTATCCAGGGATGTATCATTGCGTAACGCTAAAGTAAGTTTATTTTGATTTAGAGAAATTCTTTTGGTTTTAAAAATACACTACATATAACAAATCTTGTCATTCATCAATCACTTGAACTATCAACACACATCTACAAAGAATCTTTATTATTATAGAAGAGTTATTGTTTGTTTCATGATTGGGCGTAACAGGTAGCAACACTTGGCAAATAAGGCTCTCATCTATAATAATAATATAAAAATTCTAATTCAACATCACACATATATAAACGTTATAAAGTTCTAAAGTATCATAGGAGTCTTATCGTTTGTTTCGCGATTGGGCGTAACAGGTAGCAACACTTGGCAAACGAGGGATTACCTTTATTTCTTTAGAATTTTACACATACATTACAAAATTAAACAATTAAATTACTCACCAATTTATCTTCAAAAGAATTTTCTTCAAAATTATAATAAATAACTGGATTGTAACTGACATTGAGAGTTCCCACCCTGAAATGTCACTTTGACATTATAAAATAGAATTCATATAAGACTACTAGACTATATAATTGTGTAGTGGATGTGATATAAAGATTAAAATAAAAGAGAAAATAGACAAATTCAATACTTACCACATCTGCAAATAAAAGCAACACTACATAAAATGGCGCCCAACGTGGGGCTCACAATATAACAAATCCAGACAAAGGCTCACAAAATTCATTAAACCAACAAAAGGATCACGAAATAACAAACCAAACAAACCAACGTGAAGTTCACAATCTAACGTTGAATTAAAGAAGGAAAGGCTCACGAAATAACGCCGAAATCAGAGTAGAAAAGACTTTACAATAACGCTGAAACTTTACAATAACGCTGAAACTTTACAATAACGCTGAAACTTCACAATAACGCTAAATACAAATAAAGAAAAATAAAAGAACTCACATTACATAATTTGAATCATCATTAAACAAAGAACATCACATAAATGGCAGAAAGAAAGACAAGAACAACAAGGACACAATCACAAGAAATGGATGTAATTACAGAAGAAATAGAAATAGGAGAAAGACATAAAGAATCTAAAACAGTAATAGAAGAGGGATATCAAAAGTATGCTAACAAGGATAATGGAGGAAATGAAACAAAATAACATGCAAACTCAACAAAAATTGAACAAAATAACACCCAAATTCAAGAAAAGATTGAAAAAAATAACACTTAAATTCAAGAAAAGATTGAACAAAATAAAATTCAAATTCAAGAAAAGATTGAACAAAATAACATTCAAATTCAAGAAAAGATAGAACAAAATAATATTAAAATGCAAGGACAATTAGAGCAAAACAATCTCAAAATAGAAGAAAATAGTAAGAAAATTCAAGAATATTTAATACAAAACAAATTAGAAATAATTGAACAAGTAGATAAGAAAAATCAGGAAAATAAAAATGAAATGTGGAAGATTTTTGAAGAATTTAAAATAGAAACAAGAAATGAGATCAATAATAAAACAACTACTGACATAGAAAAAATGCGAGATGAAATAAAAGAAGACATGATAAATGTTGGTAAAATAATACAGAATGAGAATACAGAAAACATTATGCAAGTTGAACAAAGATTAGTAGAATCAGATAAAGAAATTACACAAAATTGTATAAATCGCTATAGTGATGTAACCAATAAAATTAGAGAATACATGGAAAGACAAGAAAAAGAAAGAGAAGAAATAAAAAAATATATGATTGACTTCGGTGCAGAACAAGAAGAAAAATATAAAAAAATGAAGATAGAGTACCAACAAAAGATAGAAGAGAGGCGAAAAAAAAATTGTAACCTCGGAGTATCCAAACTTCGTATTGAATAAAGATTCAATACCACATTTTTATGGAGATGATCGTATAAATCCTATAGCATATCTTCAAAATTTAAAAGAATGCATTAGAGAAGTAGCCGATGAAAGGAGGAAAATTTTAATAACAAGAAATAGTCTCAAAGATGATGCGCAAACCTGGTATACAATGGTAAGCGAGGAAATCGAAACATTCAATGATTTTGAAGAATTATTTATAAAACAATATTGGAGTGGGAATGAGCAAAGGAAGGTTCGTGAAGATTTGATGTTTGGAAAATATAGGATTGGTACAAGATTAACGAGGGAAAAATATGTGATTAAGAAGTATAGCATCATAAAATATCTAACACCAAAACTAGCTGAGGAAGATATTATTATGCAGTTGGTAAAACATTTTGATCCAGATATAATACAGGCGGTGGCACTTCATAATTGATTTAAATAAAGCAAATATAGCATGTAAAGAAGAATATAAAAATGAAATAATTAAATATTATCTGATAATTTTCGGATAGTAAATAGCACCCCCACAATTGCACAAAGATTCACTCATAAGTTAGAAGTTGACGATAACACAGAATTCAAATGTAAGAATTTTCCGATTCCACAAAAATATGAAGAACAAGTAAATGCAGAAATAGAAAAGATGGTATTATAGAAAAATCTACTACTAACTACATAAATCCAGTAGTAGTGGTTAAAAAAGCAGATGGATCAATAAGATTATGTTTAGATGCAAGGCATTTAAATAAAATTACTAAAGCAAGAAGAGAGACTCCCAAAACTATAGATACAATTTTAAGCAAGTGTGGTAATTCTACGATTTTCACTAAATTAGATTTAAAAACTTCTTTCTGGCTTCTTCCATTACACGTTAATTCACAAAAGTATACTGGCTTCATGATCAACGGGAGAATTTATCAATTCCGAGTTGTACCATTTAGACTGAGTTCTTCTAGTGCTGCTTTGGTTCGAGCAATGCAAAGTATTCTTGATAAATATGAGGAATTTTGTCTTCATTATACCGGCTGTTTCAAATTGAGTGTGCACTGAAGAGATCTTCTAAATCGTAAGAGATACAAATTTGGTTAAATGGAAGAAAAGTTGCACAAATCAATGCTTAATTCGTATTCATTCACAGAATAAATTTTTTCTTATTTCTTCTTGAGATATTGATCAAAATGTAAAAATGTCGATTTTCTTTTTTCCTCTGTATCTCTCGTATTATAAATAATTTTGAAATTCTGATTTAACTTTCTACAGGCACTTTCTTATGCTGCTTCGAATAGAGGTGGCAGAATTGAAGTCAAACGTTTCGTCTCTCCACGACCATCTTCAGTTTCGTTTTTTTAAATACAACGTATTTCTTTTAATTATTCTATTCGATAGCATTTTTTCTGCTGATTGCAGTGATGAATAACAATTCATACTTTTTTCAAGTAAAGTTAAAATATGATAAAAAAAAGCTTGATACAGTTTCGTCATGATTTATTTAATAAGTAAATTTATTCCTTAGTACTTTTTTTACTTACTAAATATTAATAACTAACATTCAAATGTCGGAAGAGGAAAAATCAATAAAATCAATCAATCAATAAAAAATCAAAGGGCTAATATTTGGTGATCTTAGAGGCCACACGACAGGTCCATTTGTACCTATCAGGAAATGTTTGATTCAAGTAATTTGTTGTTATTTCAGCATTATGTGCTGGTGCTCCATCATTTTGAAATTACAATTCCCTAATATGATTTAGAGGAATGTAATCTAAAATGTTTTCCAATGCTGTCCTTAAAAAATCGATGTAACGTTCAGCTGTTACATGATTTTCGTAAATGATCGGACCATTAATTCTATTATGCCAAATACCACACCAAACATTTAAGCTGAATTGTATCTGTGGTCACATTTGTTGAAATCTTTTTTGATTCTCCCTGAACCAATATCTATGTACATTTCTATTAAATATTCCCTTGTTTGTAAAATTAGCCTCGTCAACAACTATTCAGATAACAAATTCTTTTAACGGATACTACAAATGTGCACTATCAGTGTCCGTTAAAAGAATTTATTATACAATAACTAAAGAGACAGATATTAAATAATTCATTGAAATTTACACTATACCTAAGAAAATGAACTAAATATTTGAAATTATGTATTAAATAAAATTTTCATATAAAAATCTGTAGTATTTAAGCTTCAAATTAATATCAACAATTAAGTGTGATATACCATTACAATCAGGAGAAAAAATGGCAACAAATACGATTTTAAAAAGGTATACGTTATATTTAAAAAATGTAAACTGAGGATGGTCGCGGAGAGACGAAACGTGTGACCACAATTCTACTGCCCCTATTTGAAGCAGAATCCAAAAGTACCTGTAGAAAGTTAAGGCAGAATTTCTAAATTATTTTTAATAAGGGAGTTACAGAGGAAAAAAGAAAATCGATATTTTTACATTTTCACCAATATTTCAAGAACAAGTAAGAGAAAATTGATTCTGTTAATGGATACGAATTAAGCAATGACTGGTGCAACTTTTCTTCCATTTAACCGAATCTGTAACTCTCATGGTTTAGGAGATCCCTTCAGTGCACACCCAATTTGAAACAGCCGGTATAGATGACATCTTGATATTTTCTAAAAACGAAAAAGAACTTGTAAATCATATAAAAATCATTATAGAAACACTATGTACAGAAGGATTTAAAATTAATTTGAAAAGTGTAAATATTTTCAAGAAGAAGTACCTTACTTAAAATACACATTAACAAAGAAAGGGATCGAAGTTAACAAAAGTAGATTTGAAGTAATAAAAAATTATCCAAGGCCCAAGAATATGAAGAAATTAAAAGGATTTCTAAGTATTTTAAATGATTATAAGAAATTTGTTTCAAATATAACAAGAAAAGAAGAGAAATTATTAGAATTGCTGAGGAAACATATAAAATGGAAATGGAAAAGGGAAAATGAGAAGATAAAGAAGCAGAATTTTAAAATAAGAGATCGTTCCTTATCATCAGAAATTTAATAATGAAGAATTATGAAGCGAATACAAATAAACATCGAAAGAAGAAGAAAATATAGCAGAGAACTTCAAAATCAATATCACAGAGAATAATAAAATAAAATTTCATATTCAATACAAATTTTATTTTATATTCTGTAAATACAGTTCAAATCTGCTGGTTTATATGTTTAGCTTTTTGGATTCAGGTTCTGTGTATCAAAACGTACTATCGCGGCCTTAAAATTTCGCACGATTTTTTATCAAGTAGCCAGAATTTCTCTAAATTATAGTTTTGTAGAACAGGTTCTTTCCTCAATTTTGACACTAAAGACATTTAACCAAAAGTCAGATTGTTTGGTTATATTTTAAGAACAGCAAGATAATAAAGTATTAGAACTGCAATAATAGAATAAAAGTAGTGACCAACCATCTCCTAATTTTGCGATTGCAAAACCTTTCTCTCCTTCAGAAAGTATGTGATGTGGCATTGTGTTGCTACAACTTTAGCATTACATTGGAAATCTGACGTTTAAAATGATTATTTTTGACAAGCCGTCAAAGAAAGCCATATTTACAGCGGAAAATTAGATCGTGCGAAATTATAAGGCCGCGATAGTACATAAACACGAAGTTTCCTTTTTGTAACAAGTCTAAACAGGTTCAAACCTGCTGGCTCACATTTACTGGCACAAGCACGGTATTATGACATTATATGAATGTGTACTATGCGTTTCAAAAAATAAAATTTTCAATAGTGAACATTCGCATCGATTATAACGATTAAGTATTATTATTATCAGACTGCGGCGTTTCTAGGACATTTCAGAGCGGGACTTATTTTATTTCATGCGCATATTTAAGTTTATAAAACATAAGGTTATGAGTTCTTCGATAATATTCCAGCCGGTTTATTATTACACCCACTTCTGACGAAGCAGTCGAACGACTGCGAAACGTAAAGTGTATAGTGCGCGATTTAGTGTCCGCTTAAAAGATTTTGTGACACAAAAAAAACATTGTTTACGAACATAAAGCGTCCGCCGACCTGTTAATAACACGTAAATCGATCATGATGACATCATGACAGAGACCTATGGATAAGAATTGTAGTTTATTGTTTATACGCGACTATTAATATACAAAAATGTGGATGTTGTAAATAGCTTTTTACCTAAATTAAAGAACAGTAGGTAAATGAATTTAATTAAAAAAATATATTAATCATTATCATCAATATAACACGTATTAATATATTTAGAAAATTAAACTTTATTTTCTTATATCGTATAATTTGAATTTAATAGTTATTCATACACACAAAAAAATCAATAATGCACTCTTCTCTATTTCTATAGGTATTATGCAATGCCTCTTCTTCCCCGACATCATCGCAACGTTTCTATCCGCCGTATCACAAATATTATATCATATACTATATGGCTCACGGCGACGATGACATTATACTAGCGGGTCAGGATCTTAATGTAATGTAACAATTTCTTGGAAGTCGAGAAATATTTTAAAATACCTACATCGTGTTTTGTGACAAGTTCGGCTCTAAAATATCCTAGCAAACGCCGCAGTCTGATTATTATATTGTAAAAAAAGATGTAAGCATCAAGTAGTTTAAGAGTTATTAAAGCTTTATAGATTAAGATACAAGACACTAGCCAAAAGATATGCGAGAACAAGAAGGGATGAATACATAACAACTTAAAAAGAAGAAAGCAAAACCAAAAAGAAAAGCGGAGTGAATCATCGCGATCACCCTATGTTTAGTGATTAATTAATATTATTATTATTTTAAATGAACACCATGTGAGGGTCAATTTGTTCAATGTTATACTAAAATATTTTAATTACGTGCGTTCAAAAAATCTGTTATCCAGAAGGCTCTGAACTTGCTTTTATTTTATGACGGCTCATCGTTGCAACCTTGAATAACTGCGAGCTGTCAACAGCATCAACTGTGAAAGGCTTTCTTTACATCTTCGAGGTGTTTGTAATAAAATAAATGTTTTATGAATTGCGTTTTATTATCAACTTTGTAGAAAATCGTAATTAATTGGTTATAAAAAGTTAGGTTATGTTTATAATAATCGTATTGTTACGATGTGACCTTGCAAAATTTGCATTTGACATAAGCCTACTTGATAACGGCTTTTTTTGAACGCACTTTACTAATCATACCGTGGTTTCAACTATTCCCGAGAACTACGTGATCACCCAAATTAGGCAACCAAACTGACTTCACTTATGGTAATATGCCAATTACAATAAAAGGATAATTAGAACATTTTTCAGAGAATTACAATTTTAACGCAATGTCCGAAAATGTATTACTCAAAATTTAAAAACAAATACTTCAAAGATTTGAAATAATTTGTAGCGTTTTCGACTGATTGTTTCAGAGCACAATCCCTTGTTGAGGTTAAAATAATTAATGTTAGAATAAATCTGGAACGTTATGACGTGGGGTCTAGCATCGGGCTGGCCACTCGACTTAGTCACTTAATACCTCAAGCAAAGTAAAGCCTGTACGTGGCCTGTACTTTCCTTCAAGGCCAAATAAAGTTACATGAGATTCCATTATGCGCAAGACCTTGAAAATGCGAGTCCCATTCATACCTTGACGTGCTCGTGTTGATTTGATCCTGTAGAAAGCCTCAAACCTCAAGTGCTTGCATGGAATCTTATGTTTGTTCCATCTCTTTTCTGCTGGGAAGCTAAAGAGACGCAAGCGCGAATCAATTTAGATTCTAACCCTAGCGTCAGGCTAGCCATTCAAGCAAAGCGAACGCATAAAAGACAAAGGTCTTCAAGGTTTGTTTTTTGTAGAGCTGGCAACGGATAACCGATTTTGGATATTTTGGATATTCGCGGTGTACAGCATGTCACTCATGCAAATAGAGTTGCATGAAAAACATTTTTTCACTTAGATTCACATTCAAGTTATGCAACTCTATTTGCGTGAGTGACATGCTGTACACCGCGAATATCCAAAATATCCAAAATCGGTTATCCGTTGCCAGCTTTAGTTTTTTGTGATCAGTGATTACCCATCTCACATATGACCTTGAAATTTCAGACCGAAAACTCTCGTTGATGTGCCCTTAAGTAATAAACGAACCACGTACCCCTATGGTCACTTTGGTTAATTTTTTTTTAGTATAGAATTGATTAAAGAATACGCTTAACAATAATAGCGCTATAATAAATTTGTATATTAATCCTTCGGATATATTTAAAATCATTCACTTATCATTTATCAACGTTACCTTTATCAACTGTACCTTTTTTTTTCTTGATGATACAAATTTGTTAGATAAATTTTCAATGAATAATTATACCGAGTGTCAGGAAATTAAGATCGGACTTCAAATATTGTCGTTTTTTATGTTCCCGAATACGATAAAAATTAACATTGCGTCTGCTTGTCCAAGGATGCATGTCCAACGTCTGCTTGTCCAACGAATACAACTCAAGTTATGAAGAATTATGTCACAATTATTTAAATAATTAAAGAAAAAGGTTCGAAAATTTAGTTTGATTTTAAGACTCTCCTTTTAAAAATTGCTGTGAATAAAGAAGTTTATGGTCTCCCGGCTTCAGCTCGGATACCTCGTGTTAATACCTCATCACTTTTTTCTTCTAATCATTATTATCATTACAATTTTTAATCACTTACATTTTTACGTTGTCCATAATTTTTGTAATAATGACACCAGTGTAGGTGATTAAATTAAAAAAAATATATATATGCAATAATAAGAAAAATTATGATGGGATCGAACCCGAGCGGAAGCTGGGAGTCCATGCAAGTTAGCCGACTTGCATCTCTAAATCAAGTCTTAAAAGACTTACCGTAAAATTAAATTTTCGTAAATTTTTTTGTTTAATTATTTAAATTGGTACATAATTCTTCATAATTTCAAACATCAAGTTGTATTCATTCGAGAACTAGCAGAAGCAGCTGAATTTTACTTTGAGAAGATAAAAATCGATAATTCCCTCTAGCTCAGATGGCTTGGGACACCCGATATACACTGGTGCAGCAAAAATACAGAACATTTTGTATTGGTACGAGATTCTGTCTATATCTGTCAAAATTTCTCTATCTTTCTCTTTTACTCAAATATTATCAGACAGAAAAAGAACTATGGTAACCATAGTAACTTTTTCTCGATTTGTTATCATCAAATAAAGTTAAAATGTATCAAAGAGAAAAAGACAGCAGTGCTGCCAATGAAAGGAAGGGCCAAATTTTTAGTTTCTGGCATCTTTTAACAAATGGCTTTTGGTTTAAAAAATTGGTATGTATCAATGGTACAGGCGAATTTTGATATATTACAGAAAATTCAATTTTCTTTTTTTACAGCTGCCTATTTTAAATCGTGGCTCGTTAAAATTAGAAAGTAGGCAACACATTGTACCTCCGTGCTTATTAGTAAAGGGCTTTCTAATAAAAAAACTTTTCAAGCAGGCAATGAAAATATTTGATGCAATGTAATTTTAATGGAGTAAAAGAAAGTTATAGCCTGCCTGAGAAGTTTATTTTATTTGAAAGCCCGATACATTATGGCTGGGTTTCTCAGTCGTAGTTTAACTTTAAACTCCTGTTTATTCCCATAGTAGCAATTATAAAAACAATTGTTCATATGGAAATGAACAGGAGTTTAAAGTTAAACTAGGACTGAGAAACCCAACCTATGAAACACGAAGTTATTTCTGATTTGATTCATGGGTTGCCTATTCTGAAATCTCCAGGGGCGTCACAATTTCTAAATGGGCAACTAGTACATACAAATATGCTCTTATACACTGTCTTTCAAAAAGTGTGCTGCAAATGGGATTTTTCTTTATTATCGATTTTCATAAAAATTTATATACGCAAAACGCTTCTGCATTCCTTAAAGTCCAGTCCAATTAATTGGGAAATGTCAGATGAAATTTATCGTGAATAGTATACAGCGTGGACACCGAGAAATTAAGATAGCTTAAGAGTAAAGTGCCTTTATTTTACAAGATACAAGAAAATGTCATAAGAATAAGTCGTTCAGAATTAAAAGTGTTATAGCTAAATATGAAATTACAGCCTCCTATCTCGAAAATAAAAAAATAACAATTTATTGTGAGTCACTTTTTATACACTCTACATTAGGAAGTACTGAAATTTGTTCTTATTTCTCAATTATTTAATTTGGTTCTGAGTGATTATTTCAATGCGTTCCGAATCTTCGTGCTCTCTTGTAGCACATTTTTTGAAAGACACTGTACATTTGAGTGATTTGTTGTTGGTTGTTGATAGAAGAAAACCAACTTTTTTTTGCAATATCCTGTAATTATTTTTCATTTTTAATGCATGAAACGTGAGTCTTGAGATCACAGGGGCGGTGGAGAGAATTTTAAACCTACCTATGGAGGGATTCTTATAGCGTTTTCGTTTCATTGCTTACACTGAGAATTTGCATCTTGTTTTAGCCTCATGTGATAAAACGAGATGAGTGCACTCTAGTGCAAGTCAATAGAAAACGCTATTAGTGATTTGGAGAGGGAGAAAACAGTAACTGAACTTATTTCCTTTACCTGTTTAAATAAATACGAAATTTGCAGAGGCAGATAAAATAAAATCCAATCTATAATAAAATTAATGATTTATTAAACACGTCACGATGTTCAGGTAACGTAAAACATGAATATAAACAACAATAAACTGAAAATTACCAACTAAGGTGAATGTTCTGCAGTTGATTGGTCTTGAGGCAAGGTGGAATTGCGTTCTGATAACCACGATGAGATGACGGAAATTTTGATTATGTGATGGGGTCACAACCTTTTACGTCATGACGGATGAAAAAGATGAGCTAAACGTTGAAAAAAGAGATGATATTGTTTATGCGGCTTCACCCTCGCCCTCTTCATCACCAGCGCTGGCGGTTAGAAGGTTGATCAAGGCCTGCGTGTCGATTCTGCCATTGTCGTCGATTTCCATCGCGTCGAAAGCATCGTCGACTTCTTTCGACGAGAATTTTTCTCCCCATGTCATGAGGGCATGTCTAAACCTGTACATGATCAAAATTTCAAAAAAATGATCGACGTTTTATGTTTATTAAAACCGAACCTTTCACTATCAATGGTTCCGTTTTCGTCGAAAGATTTAAAGGCAGCGACTACAACTTCATCGTCATCAGTACCACCAGAGTCTTGCATACGGACGGCAAATAGACCAAGGAGCTGGGTGAAGTTTAGAGGGCCTGGGGCTTCATTGATCATTTCATCTAATTCCTTTTCATTGGAAAGTTTACCAACGGCGTCGAAGGTGGCTCTCAAGTCGCTTTTACTGATGACGCCATCCTTATCGTGGTCCATAAGTTGGAAAGCCTAAAATGAGACGTGTTAGTATTTGATAACCGTTGGTTGCAAATCAATAATCACCTCTTTGAATTCAGCAACTTGATGCTGCGAGAACATAGAGAAGACATTGGAACCAGAACGTTTGGCCTTCTTGGAAGACCCTTTTGATGACTGTCTGGTTTCCTGAGCAGGAGCTGGGGCTGGAGCGGCGGGGGCGGCTTCTTCTTCCTTCTTCTTCTTCTTAACCTTCTTTTCCTTATCAGCCTGAAATTAATTAATTTTCAATTAATTTAAAGTTTTTTTTTTAATAATTAACTTTTACTAAACTCATTCTATTAAATATTAGGTCAGACATTGGAATTTATTTGGAAACATGCCAAAAATAGCACGGGCCAGGCAAGAACGAAAATAGATCACACTGGCGAGTGTTCAGAATGCTCCAATTACAGAATGCTTTGGCAAGCTCCTGCTAAACACCTAGTTATTCAGTTTCACCCATTATACTGGCGATAGGGGAAGAAGAATCAGGTAAAAAATGTGGCGTTACGTAATAAGTGAAGCTCTAGTACTATTACATATAAAAGAGAGTGAATCACACCATTATACAACCGTTCACACCCCAAGTATAGCACGAATTAAAACTTGTTAGATCAAAAGAAATTTTAAGTCACAGCACTGATTTCATCACTTCACTTGATTTTTAAAAAGTTACCACTGAGGTTGCTTAACTTACCATTTTGTCGAGTGATGTACAGCTCCACCAATAAACCACCCGCAACTAGCCAGGACGAAGACGGCGGGCGTCTTAAATAACTTCGCGGCGCTCGGCGTCCCTCTCCCGACATTGCTACGGCCCTTATATAGATACTGCTTAGAATAGACGTTTGCCCCGTCAAGCTTACATTAATGAAACACTATAGTCGAACTCGGACTGTTTAAATACCATAGCTTACTGATTGTGGCTGGGAATTAGGTGACGAATGCCTTGAAATTGCACTACTTTCGTGCACTAGGCAAAAGAGATCGAAAGAGAAAAGTTTCACTTGAAATTTATGTTCCTGGCAGTTGGCTGAGGGCAAAGAAATTTACTTACATATATTTTGATTTTCATAAATTCTGTTATTCTGAAATTGTTTACACAGATATTCTAAAATATAAAGTTTTACAGAAACATGAACTTAGTCATATCTTATTAATTTTAAATATAATAGTTTTAGGAATTTAAAAAATATGTTTTTTTTTGGGATAAAAATGTCAAGTTTAATATTTCCTTGAAATTTACTCTTACATAATACAAAAGCACATACATATACAAAAGAGAGGAGGATTATAATTTCTATTAATGCTTTCATACGTCAAGTATAAGGCATAGAAATTTGGTGCACCTCCTAAATTAAAGAAGTAAGAAAACGATTCATTAAAAAGAAAGAAATAGAAACTAATATTTAATTTAATCAATAACCAATACATATTATAAATACTATTACGATACACGTATCCACATTATCTGCTCGATGTAAGAAGTCTTTTTTAAGGTTATAAAATTTTAATAAATATTTAGAAACACCATATGTTGTTTTTTTATATTAAATTTTGCATATTTCTTATTTCATTGTGAGCTAAAGTTATTGATAGATTGACTCATAACGAAATTAAATAAAAGTGATGATAAATAAATGCAAAAACAATTTCTGTGACTAGGGAGGGTGTCACATTTCAATTGTTTTGAACTCGACTTTTTGTTGTTGACAAAACCGTCAATCGACTTGTGTGAGAAAAATTAACTTTTACAAACTGAAATTAATCGTCAAAAGATAATTGGAAATAAATCAAGTGACATTAAAACTGTGCCACGTTTTGCTGCCGTACATGTTTACAGACTGCATCCGAAAACCACCGTTGAAGATATCGTTGGTTCGCTGAAAGATGATTTTCCTGAAGTCACCTGTGAGCAGTTAGAAGCTAAACACAAAGATCGGTACTCTGCCTTCAAGGTGAATTTTTATGAAGAAAATTTCCAAAGAGTACTTAATCCAGAGGTGCTTGTATCAGTAGGTTTTTTTTATCCATGCCCGGGGATAACAAAGACAATGCAGTCCGATAAGATCCTGATGTTTCCTTGTTAAACATTTAAACATTGAATTGTGACAAAATTAATGCTCTGCAGATTGAATTTTTTAACTGTAACTTCAGTAATTTGATATTCCTTTGTTTAATGAAGTAGGCGTGAAATGTGACCATGTCGAATATTTAAAGTTTTGATAATTATTACCTTTGTAGTTGGTATTGTAGAAAAAAATTTAAATCTGGCAGAATAGGTATATTTGGAAGCTGTTCAAATTGATCTTAGCCAATTTTGCATTGACAAACAAATGGAAGTTTGTCCTCTAAAATGGACACCAAGTGCTGCCTCCACGGTAATAATTTTAACTTGTTATAGATATCCAAGCAGTAATTTTAATGACTTTTGCAGAATGTTTGATGACGTACTACATTTTTTATAACGCGTGATCAATATCTTTCCTAATCAAATGACCTATGGAAAAAAATTATGTCTTTGTTTAGTTCTTTATTTCAAATGCCATTTGAATTATTTTTATTGCGTTCCTATCTTTTGTATAGGAATGCAATATAAATATGTGGCATTTGAAATAATGAACTAATCAAAGACACATTATTTTATTTTCATAGGTCACTTAATTAGAAAAGATATTGATCACCTGTTATAACCCCGGTTATCAGTTTATTATTTGTGGCGATTTTAATGCTGACTCTCTGCATGATAAAAATGGAAACTATTATAAATTAAAAAATCTTCTACTTTGTCATAGTATGAGTTCTTTGGTAAACTGGCCTACAAGGATTGATAATTATAACTTGTGTCTAAATAAAAACCTGGTCAAGTAGGCTACATTTAGTAATTCAGCTATGTAAATGCAATTGATGAATTCTCGATCACAACCCCCTTGACCAGGTTTTTATTTAGACGCTCGTTAGACTCGACAATCGATCATGTTTTTTTCAAATAATAGTAATATTCGTAGTTGCTGTGTTATTGATACTATTAGATCTCTTTGTTATCCTGCAGTGGTGTACACTAGTGTACACTCTTTTTACGAAATATGCTTTAATGAGGCCTGAATTCTTTGATAATGTGTGAATAGGAATCATACTCATTCATACTGACATACCACACAAACATTTCAGGTTGCATTAAAGAGTATTTTGCGAAAAAGTATGCATTGGTGTACACCAGAGCAGGATAACAAACAGACCTATTATATCAGATCATCGAGGTATACTACTTGAATCTGGTATAAGCAGCAGCAAGGCAATTGATTCCCCATTTACAAGTCGATGTTATTCTAAAAACAATATCATCAAATTTGAAAATGATCTCAAGTGTGTTGACTGAAATATTATTGCTAGATGTAACACATTAAATAGTTCTTTCGATTGTTTTCGTAACTTGTTTCTGTTTTATTTTAATAAAAACTTTCCTCTATTAAATAGAAAAAAAAAAAAACCGGGGTAATAAATCGGTTAAGGATGCATCTAATAAGCTTCATCATTTATGCAAATTAACAAAGAAGTATCCTTTCCTGTCGAATAACTATAAGATAGCTAAAAAGGAGCACATGATGCTTGTTCGTTCAACTAAAAAGGAATTTTTCCAAAATAAAATACTTTTATCCGATAATCCTACTAAAATGGCTTGTTTACAGTTGGTTCTTGTCCGATGAAATTTGTATCACAAAATCTTTTAAGCGGACACTAAATCGCGCACTATACACTTTACGTTTCACCGTCGTTCGACAGCTTCGTCAGAAGTGAAAAATATTTTTCACTTCTGATGAAGCTGTCGAACGTAAAGTGTATAGTCCGCGATTTAATGTCCGCTTAAAAGATTTTGTGATATAAAATGGCTTGGAATATTGTTTCTAATTTTGAAAATAAAACTAAAGAACATCAAAATATAAATCTTGTTAATAATAATGTGGAATTAAAAGATCCTTACGAGATAGTAAATTGTTTTAATAAGCATTTCAAAGATGCGCCTATGAATATCTCCAATAAAGTAGACCATTCCAGAAGTATGGATAGTGATCAATTTTCTTGTTACTTGAATTCTCCTCCAGGTTCATTGTTTTTAATACCTTACAATGAAAATGAATTGTTGGATCTTATTTCAAAGAAGCTAAAAAGCGAACGGACGTCTGGGCACGATGATGTTCCCTCTTTTATTATTAAAAAAGTAATATCAACCCTTTATGTTTTTTTAGTCTATTGAACTTTCGATTTTCAAAGATTTTTGAGCATGCTTTTTTGAATCGACTAATCCCATTCCTCAAAAAGTACGAGATTGTGACCGATTCTCAACATGGTAAAAGCATTTTCATCCTTTTATAATTCCATTGTTTCCTATGTGAAAGCAGGCGAGTGTCCTGCTGGGATCTTTTGTGATCTCAGCAAGGCATTCGACTGTGTTGATCACCATATACAGGGTGTCGCTAAATTCCGTGGACATGGCTTAACCACAGATTCCTGGGCTCAAAATAAGACGATTTAATCCAATTTATCTATATTCAAAAGTGCTTCGTTAAGCCGGAATTCTGCTTTAAAGTTCTTGAAAAAAACAATTTATTTTGATTATAACAGAAAAACCCTTGAATCAATTTGGATGATTTTTAGTATAAGAGTCCACAAGAACGTTATTCACATTTTCAGATGATTTTGGTTATTTGCAGTGGATTGCTAGTATAAAAAGCAGGGTTGCTACTACTCAGATATTACAATAATTTTTTTGTGTTAGCCAGATAGCTTTAATTAATAAATTTTTTGAAAGAATCATTCATTAGGAAACTTTTTTGTGTCTTTGTAATTTTTGATATTTCTTATGGTTTAGTTACAAAATAGAAAAATCTAACAGACTACATTGCCCTTTTTTGAAAACAAGTATAATCTAGTACTAGTAGACTGTACACGGAAAACAAATGTCTATTAAAAGCATAACTAATTTATTTTCAAAAAGAGGTGCTCATTAGTAAACTTTTGCATCTTTTGATATCTCTTACGGTTTAGCCACAAAATAACCGCCTTTCGTTTTATAGAAAGAGGTAATACTTATTATTCGCCGAAGCTTTTACATTCCACAATGACAGTCCCTACCTTCAATGATACATTTGCATGATTCATATGCACAAAACTTTTTACGTCTATGGATAAGTTTGTAATAAACAAAAACATGTTGCAAAGTACTGATACGAATTTGTTTATAAGATACACTTTACCAAAGAAATTATAACACAGGCGGGCAAAATTACAGTTTTTGTCTGAGGTTTGGATTATTTTGTGTAAATTTGATCACATTCCTAGGACACCATCAAAAAATTTCTATTACGTAAGGATTTGAAATTACAGGACAAATTATGAAATACTTAATGTGGGCAATATTTAAAAACGTCCTGTTTCACGAAGACATCTTTCTACGTTTGTAAATGTTTTGTGATTTGGAAATCTTTCCCTGTAAACTCTGTCTATAAAAGCTCTTCCTATGACTGGATTAAGTCATTCTTATCTTCACGCTCGCTCGCAGTATGTTAGCCTGGCATTCAAGAATAGTAACGGTATTATTAAATTTAATTCTAACAGTACAGACTAAACATTGGCGTTCCCCAAGAGTCGGTCTTGGGTCCCATTTTATTTACGCTATATCTTAATGATATCATTTCCATTGATCCCAGCGTAGATCTTACACTTTATGCTGATGATACTACTGTAGTTCTATCAGACGTATCCAAAAGTATTCTTGAAACTAAATGTAACAATTTTCTTGACAAACTACATAATTGGTTCATTACTAACAAATTGCATTTTAATTTAGAGAAAATACATGTTGTTCTTTTAAAATGCGTCAACAAACGCAAGTAGAATTCGAATTAACACAATAATTAGTAGCGAGGACAGTGTAGTATTTCTTGGAGTACATCTCGACAAGAATTTAAATTGGTTGAAGCAATGTATTGCTTTGGTTTCAAAACTTAATTCTCTCTGTTACTTATTTAAAACTTTGAGACATATTCTTACAACCGATCAACTTATTTCTCTACAGTACGCCTTTGTTGAAAGTCGATTCAGATATGCGATCACCTTTTGGGCTAGTTCGCCGTCCAGCAAAGATGTTTTATTGCACAGAAAAGGATACTTATATCT
This sequence comes from Dorcus hopei, assembly GCA_033060865.1. Lineage (NCBI taxonomy): Eukaryota > Metazoa > Arthropoda > Insecta > Coleoptera > Lucanidae > Dorcus > Dorcus hopei. The sequence continues at coordinate 19,703,046 of CM065424.1, read as the reverse complement.
ACTGCTAGTGATCCGACTACTTTCTCATGCAGAGAATTATTTACACGATATAACATTTTATTTTTATATCGTGTTTTTATATGAGTTATGCGTTCACATATTTAACAATAAGTCAAGATTCGTATCAAACAATAAGATACATCACTATAACACCAAATGTAATGAGGAATTTTCATCCCGTTTAGTAGATTAACGGCCATATTCATCATTCACAAATTAACAGTCAGTTTACTAAGCTACCGTTAAAATTTAAATCTCTGTTAAGTCAAAAGTAAATTTAATTTAAATTAACTATATTTGTTGTGCTACACAAGTATAATTACTTATAACAAAGCGATAAATTTTATTAACTGCCAAATAATGCATAATTAACTTAAAAGAGTGAGTTTGACACAACATTAGCTCTTAACAGTGGTTGGTGAATACTGCTTTTATATTTAACAGTCTGTTAACAGCTTAGCTGACCTTTAAACATGTAACTGAGGAATGGTGAATACGGCCATAACTGTCACTAATAATGCGCCTAATGTAATAATTGGTCTTAAGGCTTTTAATTCCTTACCGCTTGAAATCAAAAGTGCTATAAATGTAAACAAATTTAAACGTTTGTTAAAGCAATACCCTCGGCAATACCTGATACGCAAATGTCTATATTCTTATAAATATTTTTTCGAATGATCTCTTTCTGTTTGATGGAATATGTGTTAATTTTAATGTGTTTGTGTTCGTGAATGGGTGTAAAAACACGATCGAATAAAAGAAAAACTGTGAAACATGAAAGAAACAAGAACTTGAACGATATTGTTCACTTGTTTCTGGTGACGTCTCGAAAGGTAGCGGAGAGTGGGGTAATTGCGAACACTTAAGGGAGAACTGAAATAAAACAAAACCAAATATTACTGAAAGTTTACGTAAACTAATCAATTTTAAGTTCCCATAATCAACGTAGATAAATTTTCAAAATAAAATCAAATTCTAACAAAAAATTCGGGTTTGAATTGGCTTCCGGTTGGAACCGCGTCACGTTGACTTCTTCTACTGCCGACGTTTCGTTCTTCATTGCAGAAGAACATGGACGACGGCCGCGGAAGCCTTCAAGTTAAATTAAAAAATTCGGGATTACCCCACAGCGCGTGGGGTTATCACGGACATAGTCTAATTAGTACAGAAATCACAGAGAAATCCCCTTGATGTGCTGGTACCACTCGTGCAGTCTTCGTGGGCCCATATATTACATTTGACGTTACACGTTAATTAACTTAAGAGATACCGGATTTCTATGTTACAGCTAAAATATTGTACAGGGTTTTTGTTTATATTTTGAACGGTACCTACACATTTTATTATTAGACATATCAAAAAATGTTAAGTACAAAAGTTTTAGGGATATACCTGAACCGTCAGAATTTACTTTAAAAAGAAAAAAATGACAATCGGAAACCTAACAAATGAGTATCAACTTTGTTATTCTAAATGGAACACTCAGTATATTTTGTAGAATTAAGAAAGATATTTTTCTCCTAAATCCAAAAATATGTAGTTTGTCTATATTTGGTTTCATACTTTTTGTGATATTTAAGTTTGAAATTATTATTGTTTTGGTATACAGACTGTTTCAGTGAAGATGCACTAAACTCGGTATGTCGATAGATATCGTGAAAAGAAATAAAAATTCTCTATAACTTTTTTTTTTTAAATGAATAAGTTTTAAGAAAATCGAAGGGAAAGGAGAATCGTATATTTTTAAAACGTACAGGGTGGATCAATTTCGATGTCTCTTATGGGCATCTCTGTAACTATAAGAGATAGAAAAAAAACGAATGGCCAAGTCTCGATCTCTTTTTTAGAGACAAAGTCAATAGACTAAACAAAAATTGGCTATCTTCTTTTGTTTTCGAGTTATAGGCAAAAATTGACATTTTCGACTTTTCGGAAGTCTCGGACTCATTTGGCAAATTTCTGAATGCGGAAGGAAACGAATTTTGAGAACTTTCGTTTTACGTAAGTTCACATTCATCTTCATGTATTAAAAAAAATCCGGTCAATCAAAACATTTTAAACGTGTCTACAAAGCGCCTGGATTTATTAAAATAAATTAAGTAACTTCACTCCAAATAATTACAATTTTAAGTATTTTCAAATTATAAACCGACGATTATTAAATAATGACAACATCGTCATCCATCGTTTTATTTTTGCCATATTTCACCCTCACAAGTAATAAATTGCTTTTCCATTTCTTATTAAAATGAATTAAGATCAATAAACTAAAGGAACTTTAAAATAATGTAGTATGTATTTCTCATCTACTATTTAAAATCGGCCGCACTACGTAATCAAACTAGGGAGAATAAAATAGCTGGTAACTGATATGTGCTCACTACCAGTATGACTGATATTAATTTAATTATGAAATTCTGTCAAGCAAAGCATTTTTAACGCGCTCGCATTGCAAATTCCAAAATTTACTGGTTGATTGATATTTTAAAGTATTCTCCCATGCATTTTATAAAGGTCGTCAGTTTCGCATTTCTTTTAACGTCTTATCGCGGCAATTTTTTGCGTGTGTGGCGGCGGTCTCTTTGAGTGACGCGTTTAAGGTAGGTCAGTATTTAATATTGGCGATGTGCAGTTACGAAAAAAACAAAGGAAGGCGTCATTGACCTTGCTAAATATAACTTTTCTTTCTCGCATATTTCAGCAGTTCCAAACAAGTGGTACCTCCGAAATTTTTTGGCTATGGTACAGGAGCCACCCGAAAATACGCGCAGAAGGTAGCATTTCATGTACTTATAGTGAGGTTTTTTTATGTGCATATAGTAAAAAAACACCCTGTATAATAAACAAAAGACGATCGATTTTAACAAGAGAAGACGCATGAAATTTGGAAACTAGGCTCCGTATCCGTATGTAGTTTTAGGAATTTTAACACATTTTGGATCCAAATTTATTAATGACGTTTCTATTAAAATACTTTTTTATAAAAATTTTCTATGGCACCGATTGATTTTATGGACAGGATTTCCTCAGAAGAACATCGGCAGCAGTAGCAGCCCTGAGAAAATCTGTTTTTGAAAATGAAACGGTGTAGTAAAATTTAATCGTTGAATATACCTATTAGGCAGTAGGTAATAGTACCAGATGAGGTTACTTGTAGTTTGGAATCTCGGAGAGTTTCACAGTCGTGTTATTGTTGGCATACAAGCTGATTCATAATCTAAAAATATTACTGCGCTTAAATACCCATGAACCACTAAAGTAAATTGTATGGATTTACTACTTACATTTGGTTCAAATGTAAGATCGATTTTCGCGATGTACATTAGTGTAGACTCACATAAGTAGTGCAGGATTTTGTGTAAAAAGACAGGACATGGAGAATTCTAGAAAAAAATGTATGTAGGTATACGGGGAATTCTTTGTTTTAAGAGATAAAAGACACGGTTAATAAGGTTGAAATTATATGAAGCAAAAAAAAATTTAATATACCTTTATTAGCTAAATATGTACATACATATTTAAATTCTAAGTTATAAGAAATTAAGTAAATTACATTTAAAAAATGCACGTAGAATGCTACAGGTTTTATTTTCAAGGTTAGTTTTAACATATTTAGGACCAATTGTACAATTCTAGCTTAACTTTAAGCCAAAGTTTAAACCCTTAACAACAAGTGTTGAAATAATTGTTGTTAAGGCTTCAAGCTTCCGCTTAAATTTAAACTGGTATTGTACAACTGGGCCTTAATCGTGTTTTTGAAATTCTTTAAATTATAATTTTTTATTTCCTATTGTAAATCATTAAACATTCGTAGCTTCTTATAAAACAAAGATTAATTTGTTTTACTTTTCGTACATTTAACATCAATTATCATAGTAAATAAAAATCATTGATTTGTAAATAATTCTCTTTTCAACACTCACTAAATTTAGAGTTAACAACATTTTACCTGTAGGGGGGTATACGTAACATATAGGTACCTATTACACTTTAAAATATTTCTAATCGCTCTATTTTATTTTGTAATTGCTACGGTTGGTTTTTATTTATTTATATTACTCATTCTCAATTCCGTAATGTTAGTATGTGTAGTGACGTCAATAACGGACTTACTTCTCTTAAATTTAACGACGAACGTTAATTTTTTTTAAAGAAATTAAAATAATTCATTTCTTTATTTAAAAATAACCTTTTATGTAAGAATTTATTTGTAAAAAATTTCAGCTTTCATATTGCTTTTGAATCATTGCTCTAGACTCTAGCTTTAGAGCACTCTCAGAGTATGTTCATCTTATTTTAACCTCTTGTAATAATAGAAGACAGAGATACTTCGATAGTGCTCTAGAGCAGTCTTTCTCAAAGTGGGCGATAACGCCCCCTTGTGGGCGCTAGAGGCCTACAGGGGGGCGGTAAAGGGCACAGAGAAAATTGCAAGAAACAATATAAAATTCATATATGTCAGCCTATAATTTAACTAAAGTTATTAAAGTAATGATTGCGATTGTGATTTTTACGATGTGGTAAAGTTAAAAAGTTTAGGGGGCGCTAGAAAATAATTGATTCTCAAAGTGGGCGGTAGACGAAATTAGTTTGAGAACCTATGCTCTAGAGCAATGGATCGAAAACCCATTTTGTACTGCCCATTGCTTACATCCCGCGTCACGTAAGGTAGGTGATTGAGCAATCCTATAGGTTAAACATCCTTGGAGAGAAACAGCTAACGGTACACTGAGAAAACAAAATGCATTGATATAACAGTTTTCTTTTTGTTGTGAATAAAAATGTTGATTACACTAAAATTTTTGTTAAATAGGTATACATACACATGTTACTGTAACAAAAATATCATTTTAATTTTGTGTGGTTACTTTAAATAAAATTTATTATTACAGAAATTTACAACTAAATATTTGGTTTATTGTAAACAAAGTATTTGTGTAACATAACAGTAAGCTATTTGATTTATTTGTTTTGACATGGTAATCTGATTAGTACAAAATAAAATTAATGACATTTATATAAATGTTAAATTATTAAAAAAAATTGTTTGAACGTATTGAAACGAAATCTTTTGTTGGACAAACAGTTTTTTGGTTGGATTAACACATCTTGTTTTCTCAGTGTACTTAACAGTACTTAATAATAAAGGTACACCTTTATTTTCTGTTACCTAGTTTTCAGTTACTCCAACTCTCTCAGCTATCCCTAAGCTCTGCAACCCCGAACAGACAAACGAATAAACGAATGAAATATAAAATAAAAATTAAATTAGAGGATCATTACTTGTTTTATGGTTAGAAAATGCTGGAATTAATATTCTGGATTGTGAAAATGACAAAAAATTTTATTAAAATAAATACGTTTGATAATAATTAATCAGTTTTTTGTTTCTCCTATAAAATATGGTGAATGGCGCTTAGGCCCTTTTGTCGCGCAACCGTCGATATTTTTAATCAGGAACAGTTATTTGTTCTAAAGTGGTTTTATAACGAGTGATCAATATCTTTGCTAATCAAGTGACCTATGGAAATAAAATCGTGTGTCTTTGATTGGTTCATTATTTGAAATGCCATTTGAATTATTTATATTGCATTCCTATATTTTTTATGTATTACATGGTTTTTTGTAAATTTGGATATCAAATCCCAAGTACACATTTCTCATTTAAAAAGAAAGCACGTGCCAAGAACATGCCGCTGCTCGTAGCAATGACAGTTTTTAAGGTTACGTTCGGTGCATATGAGTTTTGTTATGATGATTCAGTTAAATTGCTATGTTTTGAATTAATTAAATCTAATGCAACAAAATATATTGGAATAAAAGTTACGTTTATTTTATTTATTTATGTTCAAACTTAGTTAAAGATAACGACATCAAATGAATACGACGAAAAACTGATTCATAGAAGGTGCGTAAAATGTCCATCGTTCTCTTATAAACACAAGTCAATTCTGGGTTTTATCATTCGCTAGGATAACTGGATTGTTATTTAACTGTTCACAATGTAACAATAAACTCTTATGAAGGTTTCTGTTAATGAATTAAACTTACTGACAGTTATAAATAATTGAAATGACATTTTAAAAGATTAATTAATTAAAGTTATACGATTTTCTTTCCATAGGTGACTTGAATAGAAAATATATTGATCACGCGTTATATCGTCTTTTAAAACCTTCTAAATCCATTTTCTTCAAAAAATGAAGTTCTTTACAACTTTGCATCCAATAAAGCCTAACTTTAAGTTGTACTAAACTAGTGAACAAGACGCACACATTTTTCAGACATATACGGTTTCCTAACATGCGTAAATAAGAAGTTTATTAGTTCCAAAGTTTTTAAAACCTCATGTGTGTAAAAATGTACTTAGAAGGTTTTGAAAGTAAGGTGATATGTACTCTACATACTTGGCAAACGGGCACATACTCACGATGTTTTGGCTAGAGATTTTGTCATTAATTTAATGCAAATGAAACTGTACTTGGGAGATAGACTAGGACATAATCTCCTTAAAATTGGCATGATATTTTGTTTACCAAATCAAAGATCAAATTCCCACAAATGTAGGAGTCAAAACTTTAGATGCAATATAATTCTGACAAAATCACATTACTGCAATAGTAGGTATATTAAAAAACAAGTTTCACAATAGACATAATGGATAAGTGCGCCAAAATGTTTTATGAAACGTGGATTTTATACTACTTTTTTCTATTTTGGTTGCTTTAAATGCAAGAAATTGATAGATGTTTAAAAATTGTAGTGCGTTCACAATAATCACCGTGTCACCACCAACTTCGACACAAAATTTAAAAACACCCGATATTTAATAAATTATTTATTTTCTATGTGGAAATGAATTTGATGTTACAGTAGTGTGTCCTTCCAAGGTATTTTTAAATTCTGGTCACCTTGTGGTGTCAAATTTCGAAAAACGCACAATTTTTAGAGTGCACCCGTTGTAACTTCTGTTCTGCGATCAAGATGTCGAACATAACTAATTCTACAAGAAAAGTTATCAAAAAACGAGAAATGACCAAGACCACGCGACATTGCCTTAATATTACTCTTACTTAAATTTTATGAGTTCAAAATACACAAATGTAAAAATGTACAAGGTTTCTATAAATGATTCTAACATCGCATTACCTCTGATAAACAAATGACCATGTGCAACTAACCACCGATACTGAACACAATCATTGGTAACGTCATCGGTTTTAATTCTTAAATAAGCAAACATCTTTTTCAGAAGCTTATTTGGTGCAACATCAATAATTTAAGGAATAAGTTGTAAACTAAAATTGAAACTTTAGAAAAATTGTGTGCAAATCGGTTTTGATTACAGCAGATTCCTCAAGCAGGCTCTGTACAGCTGTTTCAGGCCTAGTTGGGCCTTCGTCAGCAGAACCGTAGCTCGAGAAATCCACTGCAAACCAAACCGATATGTCCAGGTTATTCGCCCATGCGATGTGAAAGTAATAAACAATTTAAGTAGCGACATCTTGCAATCGCTTTTTGGCGAACTAGCTTCAATTTGTCAATCTTACTGCGATGTTAGGTCAAAAAGCGATTGCAAGATGTCGCTACTTAAATTGTTTAAAATTGAAACATTTATTTAAAAGTTTCAAGTTTATGACAGTGTTGACACTGACATTTCTCAGATAGTAGAATACACATTCAAAAGGAGATTTAATATCCAACGCAATATTCAATGCCTACTCTGATGTTAGAATCATTTATAGAAACGCTGTATAAAAACAATGCATAATTATTGCAAAATAATGGTAAATTCTTTTATAAAATTTGTTAAAATAAATTACAGTTTCTATTTACGTGCGTTTCTGTGTTTTAAATATTTTCATTTCCAATTTAAATAAATTGGGACAAAATTAAAAGATGAAATGACAACTAGATTGGGACAGAGGAAGTAGGGGAGACCGGGGATGATTTGGACACAGAGATAGAATGGACAGTAGGGTGGGTCATTTTTGTATGAAAAAAAAAACGAATATTGCGCTTTTGATTTTTAATAGCAAAATTATATTGCCTTTACATGAAAACAGTGTAATGCTAAAATTTAAAGTAAATAGCACCTCATCTTCAGGTTGCGCTTTGCCTTGGAAGTACGAATAACTTGAATATATTCTGGTAGTCATATAATATAAATGTCTCAAGGAAAATAGGGTTTTTAGAATAAAATAATCATTTATTAATAATTAAAAAAATAATACAACAGAAAAATTAATGAAAATCATTCAGTATTGAAATCTTTCTTGCTATCGAATTTAGGCATTGCTGCGAGATTCGAGTTTTAATTTTATCCACCTTCTCTTGCCCTTTTAGTATACAGTTTTGATCATAACTCTGTTATTATTATTATTGCAAATACGAACTTTTCATGGCATACTATATGGCTTTTCTTGTATAATTTCAAAAATTCAAACGTAAGGCGCACCCTCTAAATATTAATTAAATTCAAAAATGTTTCGTAGGTGTCATAATATCACTAAAAGACAACATAATTTTGCTATTAGGTAAGATTATCTCAAAGTTTGGTTTTTCGACCCACCCTAATGGACAGCCTGATATTTCAGGAGGCAAGATGAATTCTGCTGCCACAATCGGTTTCTATGTTGGCAGCAGTTTAATTCACAAGCAGACAAATTCATATAGACGACAATCCAAAATTGTGAAGTGTAGTGAAAAATTTCATATTTCAAACCTTCGGATGTAACTTTTACAGGTAAGAACGTAAGGTTTCTTTAGAAGATAATTTGCTATTTTATACTTGGTGTATTTTGTGCATGTATCAGTAACACAGAGACGTATGTTGATGCCTATTTTAAACTAATCAAATACTTCGTTTTGATGTTATAACAAAAAATGTGTCACGGCGTCCTTTGGGGATACATTGGACAAGCTGAAAATTTCGTTTTGGTTCTGAAGTTTTTCAAGAATAATGTGAGGTGCGACAAAGACCAACCGGTTTTATTGCTAATGGATAATCATGATTCTCACTTCAGTCTGGAAGGGATCAATTTTTGTCGAGAAACCGACAAACCGCCAACAACCACTAGACCGGTGTGTGTTTGGCCCGTTCAAAAAGTACTTTGGTGAAGCTGTTCACTCATGGATGTTAGCTCATCCAAATGAAACAATAACAATCTACTCGCTTCCTGAGCTTTGCTGCAAATCATGGGATCGCGCTGCAATACCTCAGAATATGAAATCGGGTTCCTGAAGTGTGGGATCTCACCATTTGATCGGAACATTTTCCAAGACCACGACTTTCTCTATTCTTCGGTCTCAGACCCCCCAATTCCTGCTCCTGCGGAGCCTGAGTCAGCGCGCGCAGAAACTAATGGAACGATTGCTGCTATGGCTTTTCGGGCAACAATCACCCGGTCTTCAGAGTCTCCTACACCAACTCCTTCCACATCGACGCAACCAGTTTTTTTTGTTTCTCTAGAAGATATAAGCCCGTATCCTAAGGCTGGGCCAAGGAAGTGGTCTAAGAGCGATCGAAAGCGCGGAAAGAGCATGATAGCCACAGACACTCCAGAGAAAAAAGAATTGGAAGAAAGAGAGCAAATAAGAGGACAAAGAAAGTGAAGGTCGTGAGGAAGAAAATATTAGAAGAACGGAAGAAAGTAGAAAAAGAAGAAGACTCCTCGGATGAAGACGTCGTCAAATCATATTGTTCTTCTGAATGGGAAGAAGACCATGAAGATGACGAGTGTCTTAAATCTATTGAAGATGTTGATAAAGGTGACTTCATAATTGTTAAAATACCGTCGAAAAAAGGCAAGTTTGCAATGAACTACGTGGGTAGAGTAGAAAGGAAGTTTCACGATGGGCTTGAAGTGAAGTTCTATAAGCGGCTGCTTCCTTCCAACCGCTTTCAACCCACAGTAGAAGATTATTCCTTCATAACTTTTAATCAAGTGATTTCGATTCTGCCAAATGCGATTACGGACAAGCGTTCGCGATTCAAAGACATGTCAGATTTCAATACTGACCTCTCAGGATTCTGCCTACAGTAAATTTCAACAACTTTATGTACCTTTTCATTTTACCAGTTCAACAAAGGCTTCTAACCATTTGTCCATATGATCCCCGACTGACGTCCAAAGTATCCACGGGTACCAAGGTTACTAAAGAGAGAAGGTTGCCTGGTAAGTCATGGAGTGACGCGTCATCCAGTAGGCCATCTATTTGTGTATATGCATTAAATGGGCCTACTGAGTGACGTTGCGGTGACGTTGAAAGTTACCAGGCAACCTTCTCTTTAGTAACCTTGCACGGGTACGGGGATGGTTTGGACAAATGCAATACCTCTATTTCCGACCCTGTTCTGGAAAAACGATTGCTGTTGAACAGTTTATATAAATAGGAATGCATCTCAAAGCATTACTCGAAATCATTATCCTAAAACCAGAAAGGTAGTACATTCAGAAAAAAATAGAAAATATGAAATAGAGAAAATGTCCAAACTATCCCCGGTCTCCCCTAATTTAAATGCAGGAAAATTTTGCTTGAAAGTGTGGCGGTTGGTGACATTGGTTGAAGTTTAATGTAAATATCAAAGAAATGTCAATTTGAAGGTTATTTTTACAATTTAAATGTCAACAGATACAAGTATTGTCAAAAAAGTCAATTTGGAGGTTATTTTTGTAATTTGAAATGTCAACAAATATCGTTGTATATGCTGTCGCCAATCCAACAAAATAAAATTTTGGATGCTTTAATGAGTTCCTTTTATGACACTCAAATGGGTTTCAAAATCACGATACAGTTGCTGCGTTTTATTGTGCACTACCGGTGGCAAAAGTATACGCCAGTAGATGCGTTACAATAAAACGGTAATAGTTACGCTTTAACCTTCAGCTGTCAAAGTGGTACTATTTCGTCTTGATTTAACGGAATAATGGAAAACGGTGAAATACCGTTTCCGATAATAGCTCGATTTTTACAACAGCAAAGAGTCATTGAAGACGAATTGATGGATTCAAATTGAAATGACATATCCCCACCCTCTCTACCGTGTTCTACCGTCTTGAACGACGGTAGAGAAAGTTGCCACCGGTGGACACCAGCAGCACAATAAAACGACGTTTTACTTCTACCGGCTGACGCGAACGTTGCAATAAAACGCACCTAATGAATGGAAGTTAGATACGAAAGCCAGCCATTTACGGACGAGTTCGCATATGACGTCAAGTGGTAAGTTGCAATTTAAATATTAACTTTATTCAATATATTTTGAGTAAAGTAATTGGCGTTTTTATCTGAAAGCTTAGAATGAATTAAAATAAGAAAAATTCAATATTTATTAGTAATGTAACTTAACTTACATTGCTCTCTTATGTAAAAGTAACATGCAGAAGAAGCAACGACTATATTCATTACACAAGTATTTAATTTTGCTTACTTATTCAAAGCAATTTCAATAATTTGCTTCTGCTGTTTCTTACTAAGATGATTCTTCCTATCATATGATTCTATTCTTGTCTTTATTAAAGATAAAAAACAGGATGGACAGTGCGTCTTTTTTAGCTGACAATTCCTCGGTCAATAATTCAATAATTCGTGTTTAAGGCTTCTTTTATAATCAGAATCTTTAAAATGGTTAGAACATAATAATATAATCCATTCACGACCTTTTTAGACTCAGAGTAGGCCATGTTAGGGGACTTTTTTGTTGGTACGTCCAAGTGAATATGTTCCATGTTAATTCGATGGTTATATTTTTGAAAACTGACGCCTAAAAATATTGATGATTTTGAGCATTTTGGTGGTTTGTGGTTAGTGCTCGTTACGTAAAGAGCAGTAACCAATGAGAGTACAATACGCCCGGCGTTTTGACGCGCTCAACGTTCCTTGTAAATCCAGCTTAACGTAGAAAATAATTTTTACGCGTAACTTGCCAACTCTGGCAACTTTGTTCTAATTTAACCAACTTCGTATCTCTTAAGATAACCGAGATCCCCATGGTTAGGCTCGAAAAATGGACACCCTGTATTAACCTTGTCTTCCCGTCTGCATTATGCTTTCCAAACCATCGCTAAATTCTTTTCTGTTGGGAATCGAAAATACTTTTCATATGATTGTTGGAATTACACCCGTAAACGGTACAGCTCATTTTAACTTTAAGGCCCGGTATTTCAATCACAGTTTAACTTTAATATTCAGTGTATTCCCATACACTGAGAAAACAAAATGCATTGATATAACAGTTTTCTTTTTGTTGTGAATGAAAATGTTGATTACACTAAAATTTTTGTTAAATAGGTATACATACACATGTTACTGCAACAAAAATATCATTTTAATTTTGTGTGGTTACTTTAAATAAAATTTATTATTACAGAAATTTACAACTAAATATTTGGTTTATTGTAAACAAAGTATTTGTGTAACCTAACAGTAAGCTATTTGATTTACTTGTTTTGACATAGTAATCTGATTAGTACAAAATAAAATTAATGACATTTATATAAATGTTAAATATTATAAAAAAAAATTGTTTGAACGTATTGAAACGAAATCTTTTGTTGGATTTACAGTTTTTTGGTTGGATTAACACATCTTGTTTTCTCAGTGTAGGAACAACTGCTTTTATAATTGTTGCTATGGGAATAAACTAAAAGTTAAAGTTAAACTGTGACTGAAATACCGAGCAATACAAAACTAATTCACAAACCGTTTAGTATTTACGTTGCATAGGCCTGGTATTTCAGTCACAGTTTAACTTTAATCTTCAGTTTATTCCCATAGCAACAATTATAAAAACAATTGTTCCTATGGAAATAAACTGAAGCTTGAAGTTAAACTGAAACTGAAATACCGGGCCATAGAAACGCTACGATGTAACGTTTAAAATTTGAATTTACTCACTACACTACGTCACATTAGCCACGTCTCCAGTGCGTAATGTCCTATCTTCTTTTCGTTATATCATGTTTCATAATCTAGTCGTCAACTCGTTAAGACACCAAAATAGAAGGAGATAATTTTTTTAGCCATCTTATATTTTGATTCATAAGTCTATAAATTATTACACCGTCAAATATCTCTTAATATTTTCAACTTACTAATTATTAAATACGTAACAAAAACCCATTAATTTTACTTCATGTATAATGATCTAACTACATGTAATATAACAATTATTTTAAAAATAAAAACAACAGACCCACATATTGAATATAGCTCACATTATAAATTCATTTCGGTTTTTGTGATCGTGACCCAAATATTAAACTTCCTACTCGAACATTGGTGCTTCCCATTTCAATCTGTAAAACAAGAAATTAAATTATAAACTTATGATCCACTTCAGTAATAAATTTTTATATTAAATTTATTTGTACAGAAATATTTCATAATTAGGGCCATTTTCATAATAGTGCTAAAGGAAACTTTAATTTAAAGTCACTTTAAGCATAGGAAAACTAATGTGTTTTTATAGGTTAAAGTCACTTTAAACTTAAAGTTCTGTTATGAAAACGGCCCTTAGCTACTTAATAATAAAAGACTTTACTATTATTATTATTATGTACATTCTTATATAAGTCGCATTTTCAAAATCATACGATAGCTTGAAGCATCAAGGACTATGTATATTTTTATCTACCTAAAAATTTAGATAAAAATACATATACAGGGTCACTCCAAAATGGCGAATAAGCTCTCCAGTACGTTATTCTAGACACTTAAGAGAGTACCAGAAAAAAGTTGAAAAAGTTTTTATTTCAAAATTTTACAAAATACATACATATAAGAAGTCAAAGTTTTGGTTTAACTTCTTAAAATTCACAATAACGCTTGAAAAATGAATTTAAAACTTATAACTACAAAAAATTGACTTCGCAAAGTTGTATTTATAATTTTTTTGACATTTTCTGGTACTTTCTGAAGTGTCTAGAATAACGTACTGGAGAGTTTATTCGCCATTTTGGAATCATCCAGTATTTCTAAATAACGAATCTTTTAATTATACATTTTGCTATACATACATAGTTTAATTACTTTTCATCATAAATCATTATTGAAGAATACCCAAAGTATTAATTCTTAATATTTAAATTTATTAACATAATATTATATTAAAAATTTTGTTAATAAATTTAATATAATTGATGATTGTTTGTTATTAAATCTGCTGAGATGGAGCAAAATTCTGCTACTTCATAAACTTAAAGTTAAATTAGTTAAGAGTGCTAATCTATCTCGAACTAATTCTAACACTTAAACTGTTGATAATAAACTAAGCAATTTGTAATTATTTTTCTCTCAATATCTCTTCTGTTCTAATAAATTAATATTTTAAAAATCAAGACCTTTGTTGTTATTTCATTTTGTATCGTTTCAAATATTCGAATTTATATTGTCATTTGCTAACTCAAACAGTGATTTAGAAGTTTTCTTTTAAGTATTTTTTCCTTAAATGTTTAATGTATGTATTCATTTTTAAACTCAAGTATGGCTGACCGAAATATGAAGATATTTTTGAAATCAGCAAACAATGATCTCTCATTGCATTGAAAATGTATAGGGTGTTCCATTCTAACTAAAAAAAAAAACAAAAATTGCATTTGTTTTTAGTTTGTATTTAAGTTTTTCTCTAACTCTATTTAGGTAGGGTGCAAAGTATTAAAAAAAACAACCACAATCAAGTTTTCAATAATTGACGAGTAACACAAAAACTAGTAAACCAATTATACGACATGTATGTGTAAGGCCCCATTCAGACGACATGACCAACGTTAGCCAGTGTTGGCTATTGGATAGTTTGCCATGCCGTGTGGACGAAATACACATGGCCAATGAACGCCAACCAATCGCCAATGTTGGTATTGGAATGCATTCGCTATGAGGGCGGTTTTTCCGATACACATCAAAGAGTTTAACCAACGTTGGCCTTCATATGCCATCACGTTTCTTTTTACGTCCAGAGGACTTGAACAATTTGCACACGATATTTCTCGAATATTATTTATTTTTGTATATTATGCGCGTTGAATTGTACTAACTTGGTGGCAAAGTGGGTCTGCTTTCGGTTTACTGCTTTTTAAATTTGACCAGAAAAATGTCGTCATCAGAGACCGAATGGAGTAACCCGTTAATTTTGGAATTCCTCAGCTTTATGAAAAATACCCAGTCATTTGGCATCCGAAAGAACTACACAAGCACTTGCAACAACCGTATCATATTCTTCGTTCTCCATATCTTCTTAATTTAACAAATGTTGGTAGCTATTCGCTATACATTGGCCGAACTTTTTTATCTTTGAAGTTTGACAAGCAAATCCAATCATGTGGACAGGCAATGTGAATGATAAAGCTGCCCAACGTTGGTTAAAATTTTTGTTGCCAATGCATTCACCAACGTTGGCTGACGTTGGCCATGTCGTCTGGATGCGTCATAAGGTATGTGAGCCAAATAACGCTACGTCCCCCAATTACGTCATGCGCCATTATTTTGAATTCTAAAATTTGCTCATTGCAGCCATTTAGGTTCCTATCATAGAAAACAACGCACCATATAAAACTATAAAACTGTTTTATTCAACGTATGGTTTCGGTCGCGAAATTAACAGAAATCACTGAATATTTTAGGAGCTTTTTTTTATCTGTTACAAACGTTGTGTTTGTTAGTGTCAGCATAATCTTCGGTACGTATGTAAGTAGTTTAAGCGTACATAAAAGTTTTGATCCAATTAAAATCATTCAGTAAAATGCCATGTTAAGATTGGCGGTATTTAGAACCTATGTTGAAATTTTAAACAAAAGTCTCATTTCCTAAAAGTTAATAATGTCATACACATATAATTTGCTCTATGTACTGTTCTATTGTGTCTATAGATTCAGTTGGGTTGGAATTTGAAATATTTTGAAAAATGGTTTAGGTGCCAGATTCAATTAAATTAAGTACGGCGTTATTTGGTACATGTACCTTATTTATTATCAGAGTGACTCAAGGAATCGATATTTATAAAAATATATAGGGTTTCATTTAAAAAAAAATCTATTTTTTTGTCCACCCGAATATGTATATAAAACGCTACCGCAAAACTGATGGTAGGGGAGACTGGGGTGACTGTGCGCATTTTTGCTTCAGACCCCCAGAATATAGAAAATAATAAAGATAATACCACCATTTCTATTTACACAATGCTCCAGATATTTGCGGAACAAATTTCAAAGCGTAGACATCTTAAAGGGAAAAAATACGGACAATAAAAAATAAAATTCATGACAGTGCTCCTGCGCACAGATACCCCATACATACGGGGTAATTGTGCGCGGGTATGGGGTAACTTAGTGCAGTAGAATACTTCTCTTTCTTGGTATTAATATTGAAAATATGTTGAAATAAAATATTTCTCGATCATACTATATGCATATTTTGTTATAAAAAAACATGGGCGATACAACAATAATAAGATTCTTTGAAAATACGATATTTCCATTTCGGATATCGATATTATCGATATTAACTGTAGAGCGATAATAACGGTGTTTCAATAAATGTCGATATTTTTAAGTTATCGATAACCGATATTGAAAATAGGATATCGCGCACCCATAGTTCCAACCGTTGCATGTATGCACCCATCTAGAGCAGAGAATACAACTAAACCATTGTTCAGTTTTAAGTAGTAACTCCCCACATCTGTGGAAGTATGTGTCTTCTTCTGGATTTCAGTTACTTTTGCATAAATATAAATTTTTCGCGTGCACACTTACCCCTTCACGATGCGCACAGTTTCCCCGTACCTACATTATTTTATTGTTATCACAAAATTGTAAAAAAAAAATTTTTTTCAATAAATACCAAAAAGCGCAATGCATTCTTTAAATGTTACTGAATATCATAACACAAAACTGAAATTAAAATATTTATAATTAATTTATTTACGGCTTAAGTTTTCGGAATCCAAACATACATTGAAAACTCATTGCTGCTATAACGTCCTATCGAACTTGATTGGTAAAGCAGATACTATTAGGGCTTTCAAAAATTAGAGTTATGGGTGGATAACATAGATTTCATGAGCAGTAATTTCTTGTCTATTACTTTTTGAGATGAATGGGTGCGTACAAATACCCCGTGCGCACACTTACCCCACTTTCCCCTATAAGTGAAATCTACATAAAAATCCACATAAGAAAAAAATTTCATTTTTTTGGAATCTACTAATAATAATTGAAACAATAAAGGGGATTAACATTAATAAAACTAACCCTGTACAATAACTGCTTTCTTAAAATTCTCATCAAATCTTTAGAAAATTACTATTTATTTGTGATACGTATGTCTAGAAAATAGTAACTATAAATTAGTTTAATAAATTTTCATCAAATAAGAATAAAACATACTGCATGTTCAAAATCATCGGACATTCCCATGGAGAGATTCAGCGTTTTCCAGTCGATCCCCAAACTCGAACAAACGTCTTCTCTACATTTCCTCAAGCACAAGAAATCTGGATTAGGTCCATTCTCAAGATTGTAGCCAAATTTTCCAATAGTCATTAAACCATCTAAGTGAAGATTATCACATTTATCTATGATGTATTTGGCTAGCTCTACAACTTGGTCAGGTTCAATACCATTTTTCTCTAAAAAATAAAATAATAAAAACAACAATAATTATTAATAGTAATAGTAGTTATAGCAATATAAAATAAGAAATTATAAGACACGTTTCCGGTTTTAAATGTAACAGAATCCTAAATTCATTAATTATGAATGATAGATCAAGGCCAATTATTTTGTTTTAATATCGATGAAATTGTAATGTATTAAAAGATAATAGGAATTCATTTTGAGCAAATGAGAGTAAAAGTCCAGTAAAAATTAGGGCTTATCTCACCTTCACAGGGGTCAGTCATGTTTTGTACATAGGTAGGTATTTATTCCTTCAAAAATAAATATAAAGTAAATAAAGATTAATACTGAGAACGTCATAATTACTGTTTAGTAATTTTTTTTTTAATAGAAATTACATGTGAAGTCATAATAGTTTTGCAAGCTTTTTTTAAATTTTAATAATGTACTATTGCGAGATAAATAATTGGTACGGTTGCTTTGTAAAGTAGGTTGAATTTTCAAAATTTTAGCATATTGAAATGCTCTTAAATGCTAGAATTAGCAATGGCGGTTGGTTTTTCAGCCTCCGAAAGAATCTTGTAAGGCATCTTGATAACTTACACTGACTTTTAACAGTAACAATTTCAAATTTAATAATAATTTTATATTTTTAGTACGAAATCGCATAAGCCACAAAACTCTATTTAAATAGGGAAAATCTGCCGTACCAAATATTTATCTCGCAATGGGTACATATCATGATTATTTCATTGGAATTTAATGCTTGTTCAGTTCATGACTTTTTAAATTTAAAACAAGTAATAATTAATGTTGGATCTTTATTTAAAGTAAATTTCTTTTTCTTTTCAAATATTACAAAATAAATGAAGCACATACATTTCTATTTGAAATGCTGTAATTATTTTAAAAATTTTCTTTTCAAGGCCTGGTGTGAACAGA
Source organism: Dorcus hopei (assembly GCA_033060865.1). Classification (NCBI taxonomy): domain Eukaryota; kingdom Metazoa; phylum Arthropoda; class Insecta; order Coleoptera; family Lucanidae; genus Dorcus; species Dorcus hopei. The sequence continues at coordinate 19,684,486 of CM065424.1, read as the reverse complement.
TTTTTTGAAATACTGAATAGTTTCAGTTTTTTGATACAATTTCAATGATCAGTTGAACCACAAAATTTAAAAATTATTACCGTCTATAAAATTACACAATTTAGCTCAATTAATTAACCCCTCATTTCTTACATAAGCAAGGCTGATACACTGAATTTTTATCGAGTGATTCATTGTGAGTCACCCTCAGAAGACCATGGAATTAAAAATCATGGTTCTAAAATCTATAGGTTCATTATGCTTGTCAAAGTATTGGAATTTGACATGATTTTTCATTCCATGGCTTTTTGAGGATGACTTTAAATTGGATCACTTCATATAATTTGTAGATGTTTTTTAAATTTGTCTATTTTAAAAAATAAAAGGCATGTTTCTCCCTTCGTTATAGTTATTGTCGGACTAACACGAAAATCTCTCAAGTTTACCAAAATCCAAAAAGTGGTTTTAATAATAAACTGTGTTGTAAGCAAACGCAGATATTTCAAATTTTTAAATTTTTACGCTAACAAAGCTGCAATTACTCTAATCTAATTTCTAAGTACCAGCACGGGTATGCTTGCTCCTTCAGCTTCTCGCGCTGATAACAATAATACAAAAGTAATTGTCAGCAATTAACAATAACGGTAATTGTGCTATTGTTTTGCATCAGAGGTGTTCTAGCGTCAATAACGTCAACTTCGTCTAATTTTGTCTATCATTTTCATTATTATTCCTAATATTAGAAGATAGTGTAGAAAGTGTAGTAACAAGCAGATAACCCAAACAAGAATAAATCATAGTGGAAAGCAAATTGGGATCTTTTATTTACACTAACAAGTGTTTAACGGCGGAGAACCCGTGGACCGTCTCTGGTTTCACAACACAAATTCTGGTGGCAGCGTTTAGGATTCCAAAAGTGTGTGAAAATTGTTCACCAAAAGAAGAAAAATCGCCAGGTTCAATTGCGTTCGACACTGACCGACGTTCAAAGTAGCTGCAGGGCCGAGCCAGCCGTATTCCAGCATCGCCAGCGTGGTCCCGAGCGAACCAAATCACCGGACCGACGAGCAAGTTCTTCCCGACGGACAATTGAAACACCAGCCGATAGAACATCGCATTTGGACTCGCTATGATTTTTTCGTAAGTGTTTGTAAAATTTTGAAACACTATTTTGCAAGTTCAGAAAATTCGCAATATCAGAACATTCGCAATTTTGTAGTTATCTCTCAATATTTTCTTTATTTTTATATATATATATATTTTATTGATATGGCTACTACATCTGATAGTATGACAAATTCGGCTTATATTAGTTTGGATACTGCTGCTCGTTTGTTAAAGGAGTTCGATGGCAGAAATAAAGGAGAGAATATTTTTGATTTTGTCGATACATGTGATATGGCATTCAAATCAGTTGCTCCTAATAGTCAAAATATTTTATTTAATATTGTGAAAACTAAATTAGTAGGAAAAGCGCGTTCTTTAACTAAATACAGAAATTTTAATAAATGGTCAGAATTAAAAGAATATTTAGAAGACGTATTTTCGGAAAGACGATCAGTTTCGCATTGGCAGTTAGAGTTAAATATGTAAGCAATTAAGAAATGAAGATATTGCAACCTATTCTAACCGTATAGAAAAATGTTTGTCAAATCTAGTTGATGCCTCTACAATCGAAAAAGAAGCTAATATAGCAAACGAAATTCAAAATTTGTTGCGGTCTCAAGCCATGAATGTGTTTATTCAGGGTTACTTGAGCCCATAAAAATGCAGGTTAAGGCTAGAAATCCAAAAAGATCTAGAAATTGCCATTGAATTAGCGAGAAGTGAGGAAATCGAATTGTCACATAACAAAATTCTGCAAAATATTCAGATTCATTTAAGAAATGTAGTGTTTGCAATAAATTAGGGCACACGTTTAGTAACTGCTATTACAGAAAAGCTCAAGATAGTAAAGTTAAAAAGGACTTTCGCCAAGTAAACGCTTTAAATGAAACTCCAATCAGCTGTTTTTACTGTAAAAAATTTGGTCATAAAATTTCGGAATGTCGTAAACGAATTTATAACGAACAAAAACGTCAAGAAAATGCAGCTCAAGGTAAAGTTGATTATTCTAAAGCGCCAAATATTAAACAGTTTCCAAAAAACACGATTCAGATGGCAAGGATAAATCAACCAACATTAGCAGGCAATGTGAAAACAAATCTTGTTGATTCTGATAACGAAACAGGTAACTTTGTTCGCAAAACAGTTCATAATATTATCAATAAACAACCGTTACTGAAATATGTTCAAATGCCTTTGGATATAGTTTTGGAAAACTCTGCTAGATTTCTGTTGGATACAGGTGCCGAAATAAGTATATTAAAAATTGGAAAATTAAAGGATCAAACAGTTATCTATCAAAACACAACAATAAAAATTCGTGGAATCACTTCAGAAGAAATTAATTCTTTAGGAGTTTGTTACGTTTTAACTAGACCTTATTTTAAGCAAGCTTTTCATTTAGTATCCGACGATTTTCCAATAATTAGTGATGGAATATTAGGAAATGACTTTTGTGTAAATACAGATGCAATTATTGATTATGACAAAAATGTGCTTACATTTAGTAATTGCAAGGTTCCATTCGAAAAGAATAAATTTTCTTACGTAATACCTCCAAGAAGTGAAGTAATTTTAAAAATAGGTTGTACGTTACAGAACATAGAATCTGATATGTATTTATGCGAGTCAAGAAAATTAGCAGACGGTGTTTATCTTTCAAATTCCGTGACTACAGTAGAAAATGGTAAATGCATCGCTAGTGTCATAAACACTTTAGAAGAACCAGTTGATATTAAAATTCCGATAATAGAATTAGAATCACTTAAATCCGAAACTCGAAAATCAGTTTATTCGGTACAAAATTTTGAATTAGATCGTGTGTCTAAACTCATTTCTTCGCTACGAACTGAACACATGAATTCAGAGGAGAAAGATTTGTTAATACAGCTTTGTTATGATTACAGTGACATATTTCATTTAGAAGGTGAAAAATTGACTTGCACGAGAGCTGTAACGCATAAAATTCCGATTAAAACGAATTCGGCCCCAATTAATATAAAACCCTATCGATTACCCGTTTCGCAAAAACAAGAAATTCAAGATCAGGTACAACAAATGTTAAAAGATGAAATAATTATAAATAGCAGGAGTCCTTACAATTCTCCACTATTAGTTGTACTCAAAAAATTAGACGCAAGCGGACAGATTAAATGGAGAGTTGTTGTAGACTACCGAAAACTTAATGAGATAACATTGGGTAATGCTTATCCGTTACCGAACATTAACGATATTCTTGATCAATTGAGAAATTCTCAATATTTCAGTACTTTAGATTTATCGTGTGGTTTTCATAAAATTAAAATGGATTCAAATGATCAACATTTAACAGCCTTTAGCACAAATTCGGGACATTATGAGTATACTCGTATGCCATTTGGGTTAAAAGGAGCTCCGGCAACTTTTCAAAATTTAATTAACGCAGTTCTTTCCGGTCTTCAGGGAATTAAATGTTTTGTATATTTAGATGTAGTAATTTATTCAAAAAATTTAAAAGAACATGTCTCAAGAATTCGTGAAGTTTTCGATAAACTTCGACATTACAATTTGAAATTAAGTCCTCATAAATGCGAATTTTTAGAAAAGAGGTAACGTATCTTGGTCATGTAATTACAGAACGTGGTATTAGACCTGATGTAAGAAAAACAGACGCTGTATCGAATTTTCCAGTACTGAAATCAGCAAAAAGACATTAAATCTTTTTAGGATTAGCCGGTTATTATCGAAAATTTATTCAGAATTTTTCAAAAGTTGCTCAACCCTTGACAAAATTATTGAAAAGGGACGTAGAATTTGTTTGGGATGACAAATGTCAAATTTCTTTCGACCAATTAAATCAAAATTATGTAACGCAATCCTTTACAATATCCAGACTTCCAAAAACAATTTATTCTGACGTGTGATGCTAGTAATTTTGCTGTGTAGTATATTATCGCAAGGTGAAATTGGCAAAGACCAACCCATTGCATATGCAAGCAGAACATTGAATAAAGCCGAGAGAAATTATTCGACAACGGAAAAGGGAATTATTGTCGATTGTCTGGTCCGTTAATCATTTTCGCCCGTATTTGTTTGGTCAAAAATTTGTTATCTATCAGATCACAAAACCGTTACAATGGTTAATGAATGTAAAAGATCTGGATCACGCTCTGATTCGATGGCGTTTAAAGATGGAAGAATATGATTTTGAAATAAAATATAAATCTGGAAAATCAAACACAAATGCAGATGCACTCAGTAGAATTTATGGCATAAATTCACGAGTTACAAAAACTTCAGATACTTATGAAAATTTTTGTGATTACATTCAGAATCATGTTATTATAAACAATAATGTGAAAGAATCTGATAAAAATTTATTAGATTTATCGCAGGAATATTCTATTGCAGTTGAAATTACTCAGGATCAGAAATTAGAGTCAGGAGATGCTGATATTTTAAAATATTTAAAATGTCTAGAAAAAATCCAAGACTTGATTTTTTCAAACCCTGATGTAAATAATATTAGACTGAATGGTAGAAATTTGTATCTTTTAACTTATAAAATAAATTTGCAAGACGAAACTTCATATGATATTGTTTGGGAAATGTTAAAAAGATTAAAGGAAATTTTAGTTAAAAACGGAATCACTAAATTTGCATTATCGCCATTAAGATCGAAGGAAATAAAATTGAAAATATTTAGAATAATGTTACGATATATTTTCAGAGGCACAGAAATTGAAATTTTAATTTGTCAAAATAAAAATATTTTGTCAGAAGTAGAGAATGATTCAAAACTCAAAATCTTGGAAGAATACCATAATAAACCTTTAGGAGGACACCAAGGTGTCAATAGGATGTTTAACAGATTAAGATTAAATTATAATTGGAAGAACATGAAAAAAGATGTTAAGCAGTTTGTTAAAAGTTGCACGTCGTGTCAGAAAAATAAAAGTTCAAACAAAAAAATTAAAGCGCCTTTAGAAATAACAACAACAAGCAAAAAGCCCTTTGAAAATGTTTTTAGATATGGTAGGTCCACTTCCGATTTCAGAAAATGGTAATAAATTTATATTAACATTCCAAGATGACTTGACAAAATTTGTTGAAGCTATTCCGGTACCAAATGCGGAAGCAAGAACTATAGCTACAAAAATTTGTAACCGAAATAATTTGCAGACATGGAATACCTGACTCAATTTTAACAGATCAGGAACGAATCCTTTTAAGCGAAATTTTCAAACAAACCTGTAATTTGTTAAAATTACTAAATTAAGATGCACAGCTTTCCATCAAGAAAGTAATGGTGCATTGGAGAGAAGTCATCGGACATTAGCAGAATATTTTAAGACATTTTGTAAGGAAAGATCAATTAGATTGGTGTCAATGGATACCATACGCTATGTTCACTTACAATACTACACCGCATACTTCCACAAAATTTACACCATTCGAACTTTTGTACGGAATTCAAGCAAAATTGCCGACATCAATAACGCGAACTCCAGAATTTTCTTATTCTTATGATGATTATTTGTCAGACTTGAACAAAAAATTACAAGTTACTAGACAAACAGCTCGAGAAAATTTATTAGTTAGTAAGGAAAAATGTAAAAGGTATTTGACAAAGATAGTACGAAAGTAAATTACCATGTAGGAGATTTGGTATTATTACAAGATGAAACAATAAAACGTGGTCAAAGTAAAAATTACGACCTCGATTCACAGGTCCATACGAAATCATTTCCGTAGATTCCGATGTCAACAGTACAATAAAATTTGGAAATAAAAATCTTAAAGTTCACAATAATAGATTAAAGCATTTTCATAATTAAAAAAATATATATATTTCTAATTTAAAATTTTTGTTTCAGGATATTATTATTAACCACTGCGTTAATATGTAACGTATTCGCTGAAAATGGTTACACCATATCAAATTTTCAACATTCTCCCGGTATACATTATGAAAACTTAGGAGACATAAAATTATTCAACGATCAATGGAATTTGATAACATATTTAGATTTACATCAACATAATCTCAAATTTAAGCAAATGAAAACTTTCGACCAATCTATTAAAAATCTTTGTTTTTCTAAACAATTACGAGATAATATCAGAAGTTCATGTCAAAATTTTATTAAAGTATCAGAACAACTTTTATCAAAAATCAATAATGAACGTGAAAATTTAGAACAATTAGTAGGTCACAATTCTGAAATTACTTACCTAAAAAGAACGAAACGTGGATGGTTTGATGGAGTAGGTAAGGCAACAAAAGTTTTATTCGGTACTCTCGATGAAGATGATGCAGATTATTTTTTTTCAAAAATAAATCAATTCACGAAAAATGAACATACCTTAAGTATTTTATTAAAAGAGCAAAGTCATGTTGTTCAAACTACAATTTCTAATTTTAATAATACAATCAGTAGTCTTAATCGTAATGAAAATATATTAAAAGGAAATTTTGAACAGTTGGAAAGTTTAATGATTAATGAATCTAACAGAGTTCAAGACCTAGAATTAAAAATAAAATTGAATGAACATTTCAATACTTTTACACTCGTATATCAGCAATATCAACAAGAAACTAATTGCATAACGGATGCCACACTAGCTGCACAACGAGGACAACCACATCCGATAATTTTAACACCCAGTAGACTAGTACATGAAATTCAAAAATTACTCAGTATTTTCCTAGTAATTTAGATTTGCCAGTGTTGAATGTTACAGAAAATGCTCATATCATTTTAAAACTCTTGTCCTTAGATATATTTTATAAAGATGGAAACTTAGTATTCGTAATTCGAATACCATTGACTGACAGCAGAGTGTTCAAATTATATAAATTAACCCATTACCTGTACTCATCACTGAAAGAAAATATATATTCATTCAACCCTCAACAAAGTTCTTAGCAATTGATAATTTGAAGCAGAATTATATAACAATCACTGATGCTCAATTTTGCGTTGTATAAAATATGGTAATATAAATTATCTTTTGCAAAGCAAGAACAACCAATTTTTTCTAGCACATGAACGTGAAATCTGTGAAGTAAAATTGTTAAAAGCTGTAAACATACCTCATCATGTGATCAAAGAGTACTTGAAATCGATTCAAATATTTTCACCAACCAACAAATTCAAATACTTGGTTATACGTATTAATTAATCCAGAAAGAGTAACACTAAATTGTAAGAACAAAATATACATGATGTAATTTTATCTGGTGTAGGAAGTATTACTTTATCAGAAATATGCAAGGGATACGGTAATTCAGCATCTCTTACACCACATAAAGCTATTCAAACGAAATTGTAAATAATCATTTTGTTCCACCCCCTAAATATAGACTTAGATTGTTGCGAAACAGATAGTGACAGTGAAAGTGGCAAAAGACACTTAAATATCAGTGCTATTAAATTTAATACTAATTTTAAGTTAGTTCATATGCATCTTGTTGATTTAGCTTTAGCAAGTAAGAAACTAGACGAGATAGATTTAAGCAGTTGATGAAATGAATTTACAAAATATATTCACACATAACCACGTATAGTTTTTTAACGTATTGTATCGTTATTTTCATTGTATTATTTGTAATATGTTATATTTATAAGAAATGTTACAGAAGATGTCATTGTAAAAATGTTCCGAGTATCTGCATAAAACTCGAACAGAACGTGAGTGAAAGAAGGGATAGAGAAGTACATTATAGATCAGCAAACCCAGAAGAGGTTTCAATTGGTCAAAATGCACCTAGACAAATTGTAGGCAGAAAAAATATCAGAGATTAAACACGTATGTTTAATCCTTCCCAGGGGGAAAATGTTGTAAGCAAACGCAGATATTTCAAATTTTTAAATTTTTACGCTAACAAAGCTGCAATTACTCTAATCTAATTTCTAAGTACCAGCACGGGTATGCTTGCTCCTTCAGCTTCTCGCGCTGATAACAATAATACAAAAGTAATTGTCAGCAATTAACAATAACGGTAATTGTGCTATTGTTTTGCATCAGAGGTGTTCTAGCGTCAATAACGTCAACTTCGTCTAATTTTGTCTATCATTTTCATTATTATTCCTAATATTAGAAGATAGTGTAGTAACAAGCAGATAACCCAAACAAGAATAAATCATAGTGGAAAGCAAATTGGGATCTTTTATTTACACTAACAAGTGTTTAACGGCGGAGAACCCGTGGACCGTCTCTGGTTTCACAACAACTGTAATTGTATATGGTTATATTATGGTTACTTGTTACTTACCATTTTCTGCACTAGTATTAACCTGTATCATTACACTTAATTTTGTAGTCGGCTGTGTGAGTTTTGGCCAGTTAGTATTTAACTTTGCCGCTAATTTATCATCGTCTACTGTTTCTATCATATGTATATTCGGTACAGTTAACACCTTATTTATTTTATTTGCTTGTAAATTGCCAATAAAGTGCCATTTGATTTCTTTACATTTCTCCAGTATACTCGGATCATTTGCTTTCTCGACCAGCTCCTTTACGTAATTTTCCCCAAAATGTCTCTGCCCTTCTTCGTAAGCTTGTATAATAAGTTCGGGTGGCTTTGTTTTGGTAACTGCCACCAGTTGAGGCCGAACATCCTGTAGTTCCTGAAAAGAATTTTGAAATTTTTGAATGGATCGTTCGTTGATGGTATTTATTTAAATTACCGGTTTTCTTTTCCTGCAAGCTTCTTCGATTTTTGCTAACACTGTCCGAAGACCCAATTTTACGTCCACTTCAGACATAGCTCTGATCATAACCTTACTTTAGTTTTTAATGGATCCTTGGTTTACATTTGATTTGAAATCTAACAATCTGTAGTAGAAAATTGAAGTTTGGATTTGTTTGAGTTTGAAGTTGAACTGCTATTGGATGCTATAATACTTATTTTAAAAGCAGGAATCATTTTCAGAATTTTTTATTTTTGAGATTGGTAATAATTAATTCCCTTCCCGTTCGTAAAATTGTAAACGAAAGTATGTTACTCTTCAAAAGATGACGCCACCACCAGCTAAACATACATTTTACAACCAGGGCTTCGAACCGGAGCTGAACCGAGAACCGAAAACCGAAAAAACAGTTATTTTTGTCGGAACGAAAACCGGAGTTGAACCGAAAAGAAATACCGGTTCATTTCGGTTCGTTTCATGCTCAGACTCAGAACATGCACGTTAACATATTCTCATTTGCGGAGTCTCGTAGTGTAGTCGCACTCGTCTTAACACGAAAGAGAATTTAGTGCGATTTTTTTTATTGATACACTTGCTAGATGACTTTGACTTTCATTAATCATTTAACCATTCGGAACGGAATCGAAAACCGAAAACCGGAAAAAACCGCTATTTTTGCCGGAACGAAAACCGGAACTGAACTGATATACAGAGAATTTTTTTTAAGTGTGGCCATAGGGATTTACATGCTAAAAATTTGACCTCATGTTAATGTATGTTATGAGACAAATTTTAAGTAAATTTTTGTATTTAGTCGGAAATTAAACGATTTACTACAAGATGAACTTTGCCAGAATATGCTAACACGTTTTCCTTAATTTTATTTTACTGTGAAAAGTTGAAGAAAATAGACAAATTATTGAACGAATGTAATCCTTGTAGGCTGACGTTATTAATAATTTGTCACATTAATTTATTACCACTTGTAAATACTACTTCATACCACTGAAAAATGAGTGGAACTTATTATAACGTACATAATTGATATTTTTAATGCTTGCTTAATAATAAGGGACATTTTCTTTATAAATTTGCAATAGACAGACATTAACGGAACTTTTCTCTTAATGACATTTCAGCTACCTTGATTTTTGACTTCGGTTAATTCTATGCTTATGAATTTCAACTTTTAATCGGAAAATAATTAAATAGAACATGTTCATGTTATTCTAGCAATGCGCATTTCGTAGAAAAATGTTTCATTTATTAATAAAAATAAAAATTTGCTTCAAATTTGTGCCATAAACATACATTAACATGAGGTCGAATTTTTAACATGTAAATCCCTATGGCCACACTTAAAAAAAATTCACTGTATATTTTTTTTATTGAATCGGAACGAAAACCGGAACAAAAAAAATTACGGTTCGAAGCCCTGTTTACAACTAACAATTCCGCATATATTTATATTTCCTATCTCAAAGTTAGAAAAACAATACCACTTGTTGAATTATGTAGACAAAAAACAAATTCCCAGATTTTGTTTGGTACAGTAGCGGACAATAAAATCCGGGCACATCATTTGTACTACCGTGATCACAAAAACCGACTACACTCTAAATTTTAGTTAATTGAAGCGTCCTTCAAAATGAACTTCTGTCATTTTGACATATTATTATTATTTTGACATAGTATTATTTTGACAAATCAAATAAAAATACCCCAATAAAATACAATTAAGAAGGCAATAATTCAAATGCGATTGCAAGACGGAATCAGTATTCGAGCAATTGCAACTGAATTAGCTGTTAGTATTAGGTACTAATCATACAGAATATTTATTTCTTTGGAATCGAATGAGATGGATGAGATTTTATAGCTGTCAAAGCTAATGTTACAAAACTACATTTTTTGAAAATGGAAGTGTAGAAACCTCACTTTCATATTTTTGATGTTTGATACATACACCTAAACAAAATGTCACTAGTAATTCTGACGTTTAATACAAATTTTGACAGAAATATAACCTCAATAAAAGCCTGATTTACCAAATTTGTCTAAATACGAACGACATGTCAAATTCTTGCCCGGATTTTATTGTCCGCTGTACTTCACGTTGTCACCGTAATTTATGTGCATCAGTCTCTAGCGCACACGATTCCCGGAAAACGCAAAAATCCTAAAGTCGCTAGATAGCTAAAGTACCGCTATTCATTAAGCCAATGTAAATCTAAATTTGACTCACAATGGTGGATAAACGCGCCAAATTTTGACGCCGCGCCTCGTTTCTTAACGCCTTCTAAATAATCGAACTCCTTTTTCGGATCGATTTTTATAATCTTTAATGCTGCAGGTCGGCATTTCTAATTATTATAAAATGATTTTCTTTAATCCGTCAGTTTGACAGAACTTGTGATGACGTTTAAAATTGCATTTCCAAGGTTTCGCGCGCTTATTTTGACTCAAAATCTCGTTTAATTGCGGTACTTTATCTATCTAGGGACTTTACAAAACCCTAAAATCCACAAATAGCTAAAGTACCGCTAAAGTACCGATAGCTAAAGTTCGCGCGCTTACTTTGACTCAAAATGGCGTTTAATTGCGGTACTTTATCTATCTAGGGATTTTACAAAAGCCCAAGTAAAGGCCAGTACACAATGGATTTGCATAAAAGATAAGACATAAGACATAAGTAATTCGACCTATGTAAAGAAGTGCGCTGTAACACAATAGCTCCGTAACGAGAACAAAGCAAATGTGTTTCTTACGGCTTATGTCTTATGTTTTATGCAAATCCATTGTGTTCTAGGCTTAAGCAGTGCTGTCAGTGGTTTTCCAGGGAATTAAGATACATTGCCGAAATTATCAGATTTTCTCAAAAATTATGGTAAAATTTTCTTTTCAAGGAAAGGCTGTATTAAAATAAAAAACTAATAAGTTTACTACTTTTCAATGATGTAATTTGTCATAAATTAACAATTAATAAAAAATAAATAAAAATTAATGAGAAAATGATAATTCAAAATAAGTACAGATACCTTATAGGAAAACAAAAAATTAAATGTGTTCCAAATGGAACAACACGAGTCGTTTACAATAAAAAATAAAACAATAAATTAAAGAATAGGTACAACATGTATTAAAAAATATATAAAATGTGCAAAACAGAACAAAACCAAAATAGTGTAGCATTCAAGGAAAAAAAAATAAGGAAAAACTTGTGGAGTTCTTCGATGGTTCTTCGTATGATTTATCGACAAATAGCGAGTTCTACCTTAATAATTTTTGTTATTTAACGCGAGATGGCGACTAATGACAATCTCTTTAATGTGCTAGCATGAATAAAATTATGTTAAAATTATCGATTACATTAACATTTTATTTTATATCAGAACTGAACAAAAATTATGTTAAGATCTGATAATTATGTGACAACCGGCAGCACTGCTTTTAGTGGCGCAGTTAAAATTTTCTTCCTCCTAGATTTGTCACCAGCGGATACCATCGTGCTCAGCTGAAATGATACCGCTCGGCAATTCCGTGGTCCTTATAGCAATAGTTCATAGGGATGCGGTTTGTATGCAGGGGTATCAAACGTAACTGTTTTGTAATACTGTATATTGTAATAAGGGCTCCTATATCGTAAAAGATCCACTTTTTAACAAAAATAAAGAAACGTATTGTACTATATTTTTATGAGCGTAATTGTATCTATGGTTTTGATTTTGAGACAGATTTTATTATAATTTTATACTGTCGTGGCAAAAATGGACACTTCTTTCACGTAAATTTAACAGTAATACAAAAATTTTTGCTGGGTGGCAGTAATTATGAACTTGTTTTACATTTTCGGATGACAGACAATGGATCCTTTCGTTATTTGAGAAATCATAGAACGCCATGCGCGGCGGGAATTAAATCACGTCCACACTTGTTCAAATCTCGTAACTTATCTGTTGCAACGTTGCAAGCCGAGCTTGCAACCTTGGGGGCTTGCTAACCTTCTAAAAATAATGTCAAATTAAAGTGTAACATAACCTATGATTATTGTCACACATTTTAGCTGAGTTCGTTTATTCAACTCCGTTCACTCAGTTTACATTTTTCGCACTTTTTCAATTGTTTGTTCTGTTCGTTCACTTAAATTAGCTCAAAAGAATAATATAGTTTAATTCTGATACTTAACCTAAAATAAAAATTTTAAAACAACTGACAGCAACGCAACTTATTTTTGGAATCACTGCCAACTTTACGCCAGCAAAATAACCAATGCGTAGAGAGGACATGTACGCCAACATGTGTGCCCATGAGTACAGTAGCGGACAATAAAATCCGGGCACGTCATTTGCACAATGTAAACCTCACTTTAATATTTTTGACTTTTAATACGAGTACATATCCACAAATGTCACTAGTAATTCTGACGTTTAATACAAATTTTATTTATTTATTTTAACAGAAATATAACCTCAATAAAAGCCTGATTTACCAAATTTGTCGAGATACGCAAGACTTGTCAAATTCTTGCCCGGATTCTAATGTCCGCTACTGTACCTCGACGTGTGCAATAACGATAAAGATCCATAATTAATAAAAGTCAGTCATTATTTGATTGAAAATAAGTTTCTGTTTGATTTATTGATCTATTACATTCTTTTAATTACAAATAAGCTAAAGAAAAACTGTATAACTTTTATAATCAAATAATTATTCTCTGTGTCCTGACACAAAACAAAATTTTCCGCATTTTGGAAAAGCGTCCCCTTCTTTTGCCCGTGACAATTTACTAGATGATAGTGGAGAGATCTTCTTATTATAAAATGAAAAAAAAAGCAGAATTTTATGCGAAACAATTGAAGAGAGAAATTTAATGAATCTAAATTAGATCAACATTGTTAAGTAAAACGAAAATAATTGACTTTTTCTTGCTTTCTTGGTCCCTAATCCCTATTTACCTAATCCCTAGTACTCAATCAGATAATTTCACAAGTATGAAAATAGCAATTTATATACAATATACGATGTCAAAAAATAAACGTCAAGCGTCAACATAAAACACCGTTTAGGAACACAATATCAAAATTTCATACATTTTATTAGTTATGTATGCCGCTTGTTCAAATATGAAGAAAATGTCTTCCTGTTCACAGGTATACAATGTAATTTTTAATGATTGAGGATATTTTGAATTTGGCGCCATTTTGTTTGTTTTGTTTATGTCTTTTTATTTTACTATTACTATTCTTACATCAGAAGAAAAGTGAAGAAAAATGGCAAAGGTGAGTGACAGAACCGGGTATTGCCAACGTAATAACAATTAGTGTGGCAGTAAATACAAATCATCCTCAGTCATTAAAAATCACACCGCAGATTGTTAAATGAAAGTAGTAAAGGAATAATAAAGAAACAATCATAATTTTCAATTCAATATGTAAAGGTGACAGCGAAATATGTATAGTGTTAAGTTGGACTCAGACGACTGGTGTACAGTCATGCGCACCTATAATGCACCTCCTGCAGGCAGACTTCACCCTTAAAACTTTGTGGTACAGAGAATTGCAAGTTGTAGCACTTAAGCTGCATACTTGGCCAATAATTGTTAATGGCATATACTTGCCATACCGTGTGAGGTGTGACTGATTTACTTGTACAACTATTATTTGTCACTGGTGAGTACTGGTCAGTTTCCCATCGTCTGTCGGTAAAAGTGGCACAAGTCAAAGGTATCAAACTTATTGGTCCATACTTTTCTTCTTCTCTAGTTTTAAATAATATCCACACATTACTGTAAAAAAGCTGTATAGGCGACGACATTTTCAGAATGACCGCTATCCATGATAGTCAACTCTCTTCTATCCATCCCGCCAACATTGTACAAATTGAAAACCTAATCCGCCAATTTTGTGTACCTATGTTATAATTTTAATCTGTACAGTAGCGGACAATAAAATCCGGCAAGAATTCGACATGTCGTGCGTATTTCAACAAATTTGGTAAATCAGGCTTACATTGAGGTTATATCTCTGTCAAAATAAGAAAATAAAATTTGTATGAAACGTCAGAATTACTAGTGACATTTTATATATGTATTAAAAGTCAAAAATATTAAAGTGAGGTCTACCACAGTCTACATACAGTCTTGTCACTGGCGCTAGTTTCGCGTACAAAATTCTTGGAAACTCGGGGAAGAATGCGCAGTAGTCTCGCTGTTTCTATTCGTAGTTTGGTTTACCGGCTTGGTTCGGGCACGTTCGAGCAACTGCAAACACTGCAAGATTTTAAATTTAAATTGTTTGCGCCACGTAAGAACCAACGCACGGAAGAATGCGCAGTGGTTGCATTGAAGACACAAAGATCAAAGGTACCGACGCCAAGTGAACAGACTGTGTGTAGACTGTGGGTCTACATTGTACAAATTACGTGCGCGGATTTTATTGTTCGCTACAGTATTATTTTTATTATTACTTAGGGACCCTAGGGATGATTGCCATTTAACTTATTTGATAGGTTTCGGAAACTATCTGCCAGTACTCTATGCTTTTGACCTCGTGGTCACTTATGAAGTAGCTATAGGTACTATATTTTATTCTTTTAGTAATTTAGTGAGAAAGTTAGTGATGGTGTTATTTAATTTTCATTTTGTGCCTGGAAAGCTAATTTAACAATATCTTCTAAATTTTATTCTGTCTTCTATTTTTCTTATAAGATGTACAGCTACGGAATCAAAAAGCGGGACAGTATAATGTCGTTAGTTTAATTGTTACTTCTTAATTCTGGTAACTTTATAGTAACTTAGCAAACTTCGTAGTTCATAATATTCAATCATTCTGTTTGTATTTAAAATTCATTTCGTATAAATAAAAAAAAATTAAACTGTGAAACAGTATTAGTTGAATGCCATAAGACTTGTCCCGCTTTATGATTCCGCAGCTATACAATGTTTAGAAATGTCGTTTACAGTTGGATACTACTACTAAGTACTATTAAAAAAATGTTCCGCGTTCTGTGCTCGCGACTGTACGCTTACTTCAAACGCTTATATCAAATCAGATCAGCCAACACAAAATCTGAAATTACTAACTAATGACATGACAGTGTGTTTGCAACACATAAATTAAATGTCAATCAAATCTAAGGATCATAGCTAGAATAACTATTGATCAGTGCTATTGATTTTTAAATTTTTTATCGATTTGGATGGAATGTCAAATGTTGAATATTTGGAATATTTTAACCAATTAGAGCGAATTATGTCCACTAAAAAAAGAAAAAGTCGAAAATTAAAGATAGTTACGCAAGTAATTAAAAATAAATAAATATCTTCATTATGCCGAACTAATTAGTTCTACTTATTTTGAACGACCAAGCGAAAGTATTATTAACGTAATTAAGATGATTTGTTTCTGTTTAATTATGATTGATTTATCGTGTCGCAGTTCATATACATTAAATGCTAATTAACGTAATACGCAGAAAAAACTACATTCGGTGAGATCATCTTCAATTTATTTACAGTTTTTGATATCACTTCGTTTTTTATTTCACCGGAATTTTTTTAAATTAAATTTTAAAATATTTACTTCATATATTTGTTTCGCTTTTATCATTTACGTTTTAACGTTTACAACTATAGAATGTATAGCCTTCAGTACCGAAGTGTATGTACAGTCATAATTAAAAGTAATGTCGCGTTCTAAAAGGTAAACAAACACGTGTTGAATTTTATTTCATATTTTTAGTTTGTGTTTGTTTATCTCTTTGCTCATTTGCATGTCTGTCTACTTATTATAGTGGCCAAAAGGGATTAAGTCGCGATTTAATTTAACATATATAGGAGAGAGATATTGCTTTCGTTTATTCAAATAATTATCGTATTATTTAATTGAATAATAATTATTTAATGTTCTAGTTATTACGTCGTTGTCTGGAATCAATTCAGTGATGCATTACATTAAAGCGAACCATGGCAAATGATATGCTTCCTTTAACTACTGCCAAATAAATTTATATTTCACAAGCGATTAATTTCATAGCGTACAATATAGCGTATAATGTCAGTACATTATCCACTCTATTATATGGTAAGGGCTGCATTGTGTCACTAAGTTGCCTATAATTGTTAACAACAGATGACTCCTCACGCATCGTTGGTCGCAGTCGGACCCTCCTTTACCACGAAACGATTACAATGTTAAACGTACGCATAAAGATAAAGCTAAATAATGTTGGGCGCTTATATTTTACGGTGCCGTGAAAAAATCCGGCCTAACACGATATAAACTCAGGGAAAAACCAATAAGTTTAACACAGAAGTCGTATTTTTTAACGCTGCGATTAAAACTTGATACGGGTCGTTCCCTTTTCAAGTTGTTATTACAAAGATTCGGTATCAGTTACCTATATATTTAGAATAAGGGTTGTTTCACAATCTTTTTACAGCGGTTTCGGCGTAAACCAGGCAATTTCAGGTTTTGGGAACGCGGTAATCCTATGCTGGTAGTATTAGTTTTTAAAGCCAGTTTTCTGGTTTGTATTTTAAATTAAATGGACGTAAATTGTGTTTTTATATTTTTACGAAATTTTTAACAAATGTCTTTATTTAAGTTTACAGCGCGATGGTTATCTTTTGCCTTTTCTTTTCTGAATATATGTATGTAAGGTATTTGTGCTTTGCTTGTCGTTTTCTTCTTGTATATCACGATTTTTATGCATCCCGACAATGAGCTTTTATTAACGCAAATGTTTTTTCTGTTAACATGAATGATTATTGAATGACCGAATTTCTTATTGTCGACACTCTTTAGAAAATTAACTGGTCTTTGTTAGAAGGGCATTTTGAATGTGGGTTAATAGATTGTTGACGGTTTTCTTCGTGCCACTTGAGATTATTAGGTACAATGAGAAATATTTCTTACCTACTTTAGGTAAGTCAATATATTTATACATATTATATTATTAATATTATATTTTACAAATTTTTTTTAAATAATATAAACATCGTATTTTTCATTGAAAATTTGTAATAACACAGACTATTCTACCCCTGCCATTTTTCAAGTTTCAATGAAACATGCGATATGTATTCCTATTTATTCATATTATAATATTAATATTATATTTTACAAAATTTTTTTAAGCAATATAAACGTCGTATTTTCCATTGAAAATTTATAATAACACAGGCTGTACCATCCCTGTCATTTTTCAAGTTTCAATGAAACATGCGATATGTATTCCTATCTATACAGTGAGAATTTTTTAACGTACCTAAAATAACATAATGTAACGTGTGTCCAACAATTATTGTAGTCTTGGATGGCTGTAGAGTCAAACATTTTTAACTAATTATTGTTTCAAATGGCAATAAAACATTAAGTACGCAAAGAAACATTTATTTGTTGTTTAACAGTCAATATTTGAGACGTCAATTCAACGATACGAAGTAAAAATCAACATTTATTAATTAAATAGTATAAAAGAACACTAACACAAATATTTAAGGCGGAAAATTTTTTTTTCCACCGCAATCGAGAATCGGACTTGAGGTTTCCATTTCCATGCCGGACGCTTTTAACTATTAAGCTAATGCGACATCGAGCTCGAGAATCGTCTAATAGAGATCAGAACAAAGCTGCTGAATGGCTAATACCTTTAAGCAGGACAAACTTTAATAAATTAATTAAAGGGATATGTTAATGTATTAATAATTCATTAAATAATATGAAAGAACACTAACAAGCGTCCGGCATGAAACTGGAAGACTCGAGTTCGATTCTCGATTGCGGCAGAAAAAAAATATTAAATGTGTACTTGTGTTAGTGTTCTTTCACATTATTTAATTAGTTATTAATACACTAACGTATCCCTTTAATTAATCGACATTTATGTTTGATTCTACAGCCACCCAGGACTACAATGATTGTTGGATACATAGTAATAAGTGCTATTGGTTTTCTTTTCAATCGAACATAGGCTGAAAAATACGTGGTAACTATGGATATGATTAACTTTAAATGTCATTATTTTTCTTTCACACATTTGACAATGACATATATTTGACATACAATTTGACCTATATAGGGTTACCATCTGTACTCTTTAAAGAGTACCAGTACTCTTTTTTAGTATAAAAAATTGTGTACTCTTACTTTTTTTAAATCCTTCGCAAATGTACTCTTTCACTAAACATCCTTAGAGCCAGTGTGTCCATAAAGTATAGAGTACCGACAAGAATGGCATTTAACTCAAAGCAGAGCTTTTCCAAATTCTTAGGGGGATCAAGGGATTTTTTTTCTAAAAAAGGGATTTTCAGATTTTATTTCATAAAAGAAGTTGGAAGCTAACAGCCCCTAGACAGGTCAAAGTTGTTCTTTCATGTCCTTAAAGATATTATTAAGTTTTCTTTATTTATTTTCGTTCTTAGGATAAGTTTAAGTATACTTTATAGGTGTAATTGTAGTCTTAATTTTAATTTTAAGTTCGCAGCGGGCCTATGACAGGCAATTTAAGTTGGACACTGACTCTGACGTTCAGGACGCAAGATGTCATGCCTTCGTATAACCTCGGAACGGAATTTTATTATTTCGCATGCGTTTAGTGCGGGTTTGGTTAAATTCTGCCTACGACTTCAACCGAACGTTTGTCGATACGGGGCTATAGTTTGCCTCTTAAGGTATTACACTTCTTTTTGTAATATCTTCTGGTTGAATAAATAAATAAATAAATGTGTTTTTACGGAGGTGGCTAACGGCAATTTC
Source organism: Dorcus hopei (assembly GCA_033060865.1). NCBI lineage: Eukaryota > Metazoa > Arthropoda > Insecta > Coleoptera > Lucanidae > Dorcus > Dorcus hopei. The sequence continues at coordinate 19,664,967 of CM065424.1, read as the reverse complement.
TCGCGATGCGGAAGATCAATAAGTAAAGTCACTTGCCGTCGGTGTCTTTTGTTTTTATTATTTTTCAAAAATTCTATTATTTGGTTTTCTTTACTCATTGTAAAGAAATTTTTCTTGCGTGGATAAAATACTATTTAAAACACGTATACAATAATAGTTATTTATTGTATAAGTGTTTTAGATAGCATTTTCTTAAGTGGATAAAATGAATCTAAAACACGCATGCAATACAACGTTTTATCTACAATCACCACATTTATGGAATCAGAATGAGCGAAATTTAATTGTAAAATATTCGTATTCGTGAAGTGAAACGTGACAGGCTTTGTCATACCTACTGGTTGCTATGATTCGTTGTTTATTACTCGTATTATCCACTAGTGGAATAAAGTAACTTTATACCACTAGTGGATAATAGGTCACTTTAAATACTTCATAAGTGTGGATAAAAGTCCAATTATAATGTGATAGTGGATAAATAACTATTATCTATTTCGAAAAAGAGTTTCAGTGCTAGATAAACAAGTACGAATGATATCCATGGTAACGAAGCCCACATACATATTAAGCCTACGTTCGATTTAAAAAAAAATCACCTTCAATATTGTAGCAAGGATGCATATGTTCTGCGCTAAAAAATTCTCATTATACACAAATAGTTTTTTAAGAACAACTTTATTAGGTTTTCAAGATAAATAACATAAAGTTTTGATAATATAATAGTGTTATGACCTGATACTTTGATATTTGTATCTAGTAAGAGTACGTAATCTGAGCTTTCATGTTTTGAAATGTTCAAATAACACGTTCCACAATAAAATCTGACCACATTTAATGTAAAATTTCCTCCGGGAACTAACCTCATCGCATGATATTAAGTTATAACGAGGGAGAGCAAATTTAATGAGGTTTTTATGCAGACAATGACAGTCTTTTGTTAGAGTAATGAGTTTAGGGCAGTCAATTGCCAGGGGTATTGTTGCGCTCTTTTGTTATGCTTGCATGTTACACCCTAGGAGTTTACGCGTGTCGAGCGTGCATGTCCCAATTCGCTGTGTGCTAAAGGTTAGTTTCGAAAGCCCCAAGGATAATGGCTCGGGTCCTTCGGGCATTTATCAGCGATGGCTGCAAGTATTGTAGTAATATAAAGTATAAACATTGTTCGGTGGTTATGCGCGTCCATTATGGCTTGTACCGTAACGTTATATTTTCGTTCTATCTGGGGAAGCGTTAAAATTTTCGGACCTTTGGTATAATGGTTCATGTTAACGTGTTCATTTAAATTTACAAGTTACTGAAAATATTCAAACTACTGATATGTCTCTATTCTTTCTAGTACAAATTCCTTTATTAATATCGCCTCTAATTAAAATAATTCTAAAATTAATCGCGCTTCTCAATCTGTAGATCAAGGTGACATAAAATCTCTGTGTGAAAAAAATGTATGGCCTTGAGAAGTTCTTGAACGTACATATATTTCCATGCAGATTGTAACGTAAGGTTTTCAAAATAAGGTTTTTAATGGATCAAGCCGGGGTCCAATTACGTTGTCATTTCGACGCTCATCGGATCGGCCGCAATTTGTAAATTACTGGCCTGGTTCTGTTATAAGCGCGCATTTGAGTCCTGCGAACAAGTTTCCTTATTTAGTCCTCGTTAGAAACGTATTTCATTCGGGAGCGTTAATCTATAATTTGATTGCACGAGTTGGGAAGTTTATTGCGTCTTAAAAGCGTCAATGTTTAGACGCTTGCAATCCGGATTACCTTTTCTTTTGCCATTTCGTTCGATAAATACATCAACAGATACTGACTGCAGCAAATTCTTGTTCATGTCAGATAAGAAGATATATTTTTGTAACAGTAATATTTACTTGACATAGAGAAAAAACAATGGTATTTGTTAACACAACAATTGTGGAATTTGTATCTACAAATTGTTACTAAAATGAAGATACCTACAATAAATAGAAAATGTTTACATTTCATTGCAGAATAATGTTTGTATATAGTAAAATATTATACATTTTTAAGAAAACCGAATTAAATCGAATGGATACGAGAAACACTTTTTAGAAACTAATTTATTGCACTTTTTATAGATACAAAATATAGATAATAATAAAATAAAAGAGATCAAACTTCAGTCAGACAGCGTGACAAGTTGACCGAGAACTATTCTATTCTAACTCTAATTCGGATATGGCACAATTTATAAAGGTCAACTTGTGTAATTAGCATATCATTAAAAGAATATTTACTTTCTAAACTAATCATTTTTAAATAGACCTTATGAAATTTATTTTCACATAACTCCTCCCTCCTTAAAATGGACAAGCGATCTTGTTTTGGATCATCTTCTGGATCATCCTGTGGGACGGATTTCCTTGGTATTGATTTGATCCTTTTGAACACAAAGTAAGTAAGGACCATTACCATCATGAAGAAGGTGAGTATTAGACTAGTGTTGACCCATGTATGATGTTTAGGAGTTGGTGATAATTCGGTCACGTGGAGATTATCAATCATTGCTTTTATATGATTGATATGCTGGTGGTCGGATGTCGACACTTGTAAGATTCGTTGTTTATCTTCTCTTGGAAGGCTAATATTCAAACTTGGATGTTTGAAAATTGCTTCTTCTGGTAACTTCTGACTAGGACTGAATTTCTTCCTATGAATTGTTAATTCGCATTTTCCAATTTGTACTAACGTTGGCTTTGCGATTAGGGAAATGCCTTCTTCCATACGTGACGAATGTATCCTAGTTGACTCCTTTGGATTGACTAAAATCCTTGTTGGACTAATCTTCTGGATTAGTCCAACGTCTCGTTTAGGTGAACCGAGGTAAGTTTACATTTTTGTTGGTTGCATTTTTCAGAATAAATCCCAGACATGGATTCTCTTGGAATAAGTCTTCGTAATTACAATAAAAACTGTTTTCAACCTTTTCACATTTTCTTCGAGAGTTCCAATATTCTTCAGAATTGAACACTATGTAAGGGGTTTCAGGAATTAGGGTGTAATTGTTCTGATAAACAGGATATATTTTAAAATACTTGTAAGGATTGGAGATGATAGGTACATGTATTTGGAAGATTAGTAAATTGCCTAACATAATTGCTTCTGTTGAGAATAATTTGTAATTATTTATTACATATTGCAATTTCTTTCTTTCTTTTATTTCTTTATTTCTTCAATTAAATTATTTACGTGTGATGCAATTTCATTTTGAGTACTTTGTAATTAAAAATTTCTGAATATTTATCCACTACTTCTTTCAGAATTGTTTGTTGTTCTTTTAAAGATGTTTGTATTTTAATTTCGTTGTTATGTAATAAATATTTCTAAATATTTATCAATATACCGTTTATCGTTTTCATCCATAGTGCCAATAAGATATTTATTTACTGTACCTACTCCATTGAACAATGTTCTTTTATTCCTTCTGTTTTCAAAGTTTTGAAATGTTTATATTTTAGAATAAATCTTTAGGACTGACTAAAGCATTCGCTAATTCAATCTTTTGCAGAAGTAATATGGAGAAATGGTTTAAATTTTCTTGTAAAAATAGTTTAAGTTTAGTCAAATAATGACAGATTTGATTAGTTATTTCGACAATTGTAGAAATGTTTACGTGATATATAAATGTATGATGTGATTCTATGATATGAGCTTTACTTAACTGTAAAGGTAGGATAGGGTTAGTGATCGTAGTTAATTCTAGGGAATAATTGGGATAGAGGAATGTTGTTGTCAGATTCATAATCAGAAGAGTCGTCTTCATAATTTTGATTGCCTGAAACAACGGTTTCCCATTGAGGTTTTAATTGTTTTGGTTTCAAAAGGATTCTTTAGATCAAGTTGTTCTTTTGCGACTTGGAAAGGGGTATATCCTGTTGATGAATGTATGCTGTTGTTATAGGATAGTGTTATAGAATGTATTAAAATGAGTTTTGAAAGTGCCAACTTACATAAAACTAATTAGTTAATGTGTTTAGAAGTAGTCATAATGTTATAAAACTGTATCATAATAAATTTTTAAAGTGCTAACTTACATAAAATCAAGAGTAATTAGTTAATGTGTTTTGAAGTAATCATAAGGTCATTGATAAACTGTTTATAAAGGCTCTAGTATTTCAAAATTGAGAATGTTCGTACATTTACATTTCACGGTAAAACATTTATAAATACTTCAACTTTCACGCATTTAGATTGATAAGAATTAGTATATATAGCGACCTATTGTTACTCAAAAGACAGATTAGAAGTGTACACACCACTGTACGAACCACATATAGACAATCGACTGTTACTAAATAAAGTAATTAGATTTGTCTTGGTCTTTGCATCTGGTCTCACAATAGAAATTGGTGTCAGAAGTGGGATAGTGCGACGGATTTCCTCAAGAAAATCCAGGAGTTCGGTGTATTTCAATACTTGACCACTATTCGAATCCCGATGGGTCATCGAAGCGAAGCAGCAGCAGCTTCTAGAAGACCGAAAACCGGTAACTCATGAGATCACAGATCTTCTGCATCCTGTAGGTGATTCTGATTGTTCATATCGAGTTTTTTCATTATCACGTAAAATGGCAGAGAACGGTTCTCACTCTCAGGAAATCCCTAACTCTTTGCTTGCAGAATCAAATTGTTGGATATCCCGAACTATTTTTTTATTTTTATTAATAATGTACTAAATATTTAGAAATCATTCACTTTCACAAAACATTAAAAATCAATAATAGGATTTGTTATCAGTTTAAACTGTTGCTTATTTGTTTTCATTGGAGTCATTATCAGTACGCTTTTGTTTAACTTTCACACCGCTTTCGCACCTAAATTGTTATCAAATGACCGCCGTTCTCACCATTCTCTTGATAATTTTGTGTATATAAACGTACGGAAACAATACATATTAATTCATTCATAATTCTGAACTTGTAAGTTAGTCGTTTAACTCAGGAAAAAGTTATAGTTTTGTCAAGATCGTAATATTCTGCTTATTGTGTTTATTCTGTATAAAGTAGAGTACAATAAAGTTATTAAAAAACTTCCTACTTATTGAAGAATACAACATAAATTTTTGGTGTCAGAAGTGGGATATTCTTGGGCTCAACAAGAAGAAAACTCTTCGAGCAGCAATTTCCATTGTTTACCAAGAAAAAGACCATCGCAGAAGTGAGTATTGTTCTGATATTCTTTACATTTTGGCAAATATTCTTGATAACTTTTCCTTACTTACAATGTCCCTCCAAACAGCGACTACAACCAATACAGCGACTACAACCATTTCAAATTCAAGTTCTAATTCAAATCCTAGCCTTTCATTAGATTTTCTTATTAAATTAATGCCAGAAAATTTCGATGGTGATAGAAATAAACTAAGAAGTTTTATTAAACAAGTAGATTCAGTTTTTGAAATCGCTAAAGAAAATCAATATAATGCTTTATTGTTGTACGTAAAAAGTAAAATCACTGGTAAAGCAAGAGAGCAAATTGATATTCATTGCAACCTAACATCGTGGGAAGATATATCACAATTATTAATAAGTTTGTACCAAGATAAAAAATCACTAGACCAATTACTCGAAGACTTAAGCAATATTAAACAAGAATCTAATGAAAATGTGTCTCAGTTTTATCAGAGATTAGAAGATCTATCTTCTCGAATTCTTGCAATCATTCACGCATCTGAAACAGATGATGTTAAATTACAAGGCCGCTTATTAATGATAAATGATATGACTCTAAATAGATTCATCTATCATTCGCATCCACAAATTTCACAAATGCTACGGTATAGAGATTTTAAAACCATAAATGAAGCTTTAACCGCTGCATCGTCAGAAGAAAAAGCCTTAAGATTATCTTATAAATTTAATAATCAAAAATGTAAAATTTGTGGACGAACCAATCATACTACGAATAACTGTTACAAAAATAAAAATCATTCAAGCAATAATTCTAGTAAAACAAATCAAAAATCAGTAAACTTTAATCAACCAAATTCTTCCAATTTCGCAAGAAATTCTCAAAATCTTAAGCAATGCCGATATTGCAAAAATTTAGGACATTCAATTGAAGAATGTAGGAAAAGAGAATATAATAACTCTAGGTTCAAGAAAACTAATTTCAATCCTCAGACACCCTCATCAAGTTCAAATGTTAAAAATATTCATTACCAATCAAATTTTCGCGAGACCAGCCTTGTTCCCAAACCTCCACATCAAATCAATCAAGTAAAACAAGTATCCGAAGAAATCCAAAATCTCCAGATTCACGACTTCCTGAATTAACATTTTCTAATTCCTTTTTTTCAACAAATGACCTCACTTATATTCTATTTCATTCAAATCTTTCTAAATCTGAAGATAAAATTATCAAACTTCTCGTAGATACAGGTGCTTCTATATCCTTAATCAAATCTTCAAGTTTAAAACATTTTCAAATTTCTAACTCAAATCCTATGTCTCTGAATGGACTCTCACTTAATTCACCTGTGCATACTCTAGGAGAAACTCAAATCGAACTCGACATACATCGTCACAAAATCAACGGAAATTTTCAAGTTCTAAATACCCCTACAAATATACCCTTCGACGGATTATTAGGAGACAATTTTCTTAGGTCTGAAGGAGCTAAGATCGATTATTCTAATTCTACTATTACTCTAAAATCAATTCCATTTCCAATCCCAATTTACCACAACACTCCTCAAAATTCTATTTCTACTATTACTATCAATGCTAGAACAGAAACTATAGTCCCAATTAACTTAATAAATCCTTGTCAAATTCAAGAGGGAATAGTTTCAACTCAATTAATTAATGAAGATAATTCTTTAATAATTCCTAACGCTATTGTAAAAGTTCTGAATAATAACAAAGCCTTCATTACAATGATTAATAAAACCAACATCACAAAAACAATACCTATTCCATCTTTGTTTATCGAACCAATTCCCGTAACTGCAAATATATTTAATCTCGATCCAAACCAATCACAAAACACATTAAATTCTAGATTAGAAACATTACAAGATAATCTCAGATTAGATCACTTGAATCATGAAGAAAAATCCTCCTTAACAAAAATTTGTGAAGAATTTAATGACATATTTCATCTTCCAACAGACATTTTATCTAAAACCACTGCAATATCTCACAATATTCCTCTCTTAGACGAAACACCTATAAATACAAAATCTTACCGATATCCTGAAATACATAAATCTGAAGTCAATAAACAAATTGAAAAAATGTTGAATCAAGGAATAATTACCCCTTCAGTTAGTCCCTGGTCAAGTCCTCTTTGGATAGTCCCTAAAAAACTAGACGCATCCGGTAAGAAAAAATGGCGAATCGTTATTGATTATCGCAAGTTAAATGAAAAAACAATAGGTGACGCGTATCCTCTTCCTAATATCGAAGATATTCTCGACCAGCTAGGACATGCACAATATTTTACCACTTTAGATCTTGCATCTGGATTCCATCAAATTCCGATAAAATACGAAGATCGTCAAAAAACAGCCTTCACTACTCCTAACGGACATTATGAATTCACTAGAATGCCATTTGGGTTAAAAAATGCTCCCGCATGTTTCCAAAGAATGATGAATAATGTCTTGATAGGTCTAAATAATATACAATGTTTCGTTTATTTAGATGATATTGTCATATACGGTTCTTCTTTAACCGATCATAATCGAAAATTAAAAAATATATTTTCTCGACTTCGCGAAAACAATTTGAAATTACAACCGGATAAATGCGAGTTCTTAAAAAAATCATGTAAATATTTGGGTTATGTCATATCAGATGAAGGTGTACAACCTAATCCTGATAAAATTAGTACAATTCAAAAGGTTCCTTGTCCAAGAAATCCTAAAGAAATTAAAATGTTTTTGGGCATGGTTGGATACTACAGAAAATTCATTCCAAATTTTTCTACCATCGCTAAGCCTTTAACTAAATTATTAAAAAAGGATACTCCTTTCAATTGGTCAAATGAGCAGGAAATCGCTTTTCAAACTTTAAAAGAAAAATTAACAACGCCACCACTTCTTCAATATCCGAACTTCTCTAAACCTTTTGTTTTGACCACCGATGCTTCAAACGTCGGACTTGGTGCTGTCTTATCTCAAATTACTGATGATAAAGACTTACCAATTGCTTATTATTCACGAACATTAAATAAATCCGAACAAAATTATTCTACCACAGAAAAAGAACTTTTAGCAATTGTTAATTCAATAGAACATTTCAGACCATATCTATACGGACGTAATTTTACTATTTTTACTGACCATCGTCCTCTACAATGGTTATTCAATTGCAAAAATCCATCATCTAAATTAGTTCGATGGCGTCTTAAACTATCAGAATATCAATATGATATTAAATACAAACCAGGTAAAGTAAATTCAAATGCAGATGGATTATCTAGATTATTTAATGAAAATTTAACCTCTGTAAATTTAGCTACAGAACATTCGAAATCTTATGAAGAATTTATTGAATTTCATAATAAAAACGAAAATGTTATAACATTCCATACAGAAAATAAACCTATCAACAAAATTCAAGATTCATTAGTTATCATTTGGTCTCTAGATTTAGACGAAACTAATCAATACTCAAATTTTATTACAGATAACTTCAGTGTTAGTAATTTACAGCCATCTCTAAACGGAGTTTCCAAATTAGAAAATAAAAATCGAACAGTTTATTTAATTCACCCTACTAAATTTCATTTTGACAAAGTAAAACATAAAGACTTATTTGAATCATTTATAAATTTAAAGAAAATCATAAAAAACAAGAATTTTACATTGATTCCTCCCGATAAACATCAGAACATAAAACAAAATTTATTATTTGAAATGATTAGCTTTATATTTCCGAAAAATGTCGTTAAAATTTTTAATACTTCTAGAATTCATCCAAAAGATCAGGATGAAGTACAAAAGGTATTAGAAGAAAATCACAATAGTAAATTATCTGGTCATTTTGGTTTTAATAAAACTTATTCTAAAATAAAGGATAAATATTCCTGGCCTTCTATGAAAGAAGATATCAGGAAATGGATTAAAAATTGTCAATCATGTCAATTAAACAAAACAAATTTTAAACCTATAAAACAACCAATGGAAATAACAACTACTTCAGATAAGCCATTTGAAAGACTAGCTATAGATATAGTAGGACCCTTACCATTAACGGAATTCGGAAACAAATTTATACTAACAGCTCAGGATGATTTAACTAAATTTAGTTTGGCTGAACCAATCCCTAATCATGAGGCATTGACTATAGCTAAAATTTTAACCAAATTTTTCACAAGTTTTGGCATACCAAAGACTATACTAAGTGATCAAGGTACTGATTTTATGTCTAAAATTATCAAAGAATTAACTAATTTATTCAAGACAAAACACTTGTCAAGTTCCCCTTATCATCCACAAACCAATGGTGCTCTTGAACGTTCTCATTTAACATTGAAGGATTATCTAAAACATTACATTAAACCAAATCAAAGCGATTGGGATGAATATATTCAGTTTGCTATGTTTAGTTACAACTCTTCAGTACATAAAAGTACTAACTTTACTCCCTACGAGCTATTATTTGGGAATAAACCTTATCTGCCTTCTTCCATTGTGCAGGAACCTAAATTTCATTATACTTATGACGATTATATTAAATCCTTACAAAACAAATTAAATATATCCTTTAAAATAGCAAAAGAAAATATTATTAATTCTAAGAACAAAAGCAAGCAGGTGTACGATAGGAAGTGTAATCCAAGAGAATTTAATATAGGTGACCTAGTTTATATTTATAATAAAAATACTAGACCTAATTTATCTAAAAAGTTATCACCTAATTTTAAAGGACCAAATAAAATCACAAAAATTTTCAAAAATAAAACCGTTGAACTGTTAGTAGGAAAGAAAAAGATTAAATATCATACTAATCTGTTAAAACCCTCTTTTTCAGATGAAATTACAGATTCTAATAACCCTTCTACTTCCGATTGCAATCAATCCAATCCATAACCAATACTTTTTAAATACCCCGTATCTAATATTTTATAATAACTTAGGACAAGTTCGCATTTCTAATTCTCATTTAACTTTACTTAGTCATATTAATATAACTTATCTAAATAATGCATTTAATTCATTAAAATCATATTTTGCAAAATCTTCAAAATTATGCAAATTAGCTCTAAAAGATCCTTATCATCAAAGCCATGTAAATTTTCATTGCGAGCAAACATTGAACGTTATAAATAGTCAAATTTCAGAAATACATGACAAAAACGAATTCTTAAATCAATTAATCGGAAAAGATACATTATCAAGGAGAAAGCGAGGTATGTTAAATGGACTTTCTTATGCTTTAAATTGGTTAATTGGAACACCAGATGCTGGTGATGCAAAATACTATACTGATAGTATAAATGCTTTATTGAGTGATAATAAACAAACACAAACATTGTTAAAATCACAAATTCAAATAATTTCAAGTACTATACGAAATTTTAATAATTCAATAACTTCATTAAAAGAAAACGAAGATAAAATGAATGCAAACATTAAATTAATTAATCAAATGTCTAACGATTTTGGTCAAAGTGTAAATGGTTTGACTTTAGAAGCCTTAATAACGCAACAAATTATGATATTATCCTCTTTCACGAATAGGGTTACTAATGAATACAATGATTACATAAACTCAATTAATTTAGGTAAACATAATATATTATCTCCTACCATAGTAACACCTAAAATTCTCAAAGACGAATTAAATCGCTACAGTGGTGAATACGAATTACCAATTTCACCAGAATACAAAAATATGCATCTTATTTATAAAATTCTAAATTTAAAAGTAATTTTTACTGACGTATTAACTATTTTTATATTAAAATTTCCTTTAGTAGAAAAAACAGTCTTTAATCTATATCACATGATTCCGTTTCCAATTCAGCACAAAAATAGTTCTATATTTTCCTTCATAGAACCTGAAAAACCTTACCTTTTACTTTCGCAATCCAAAACCTATTTTTCCCTCCTAAAGGATTTGTCAAACTGTGAAGAATATTCAAATGGGCAATACATTTGCGAAAAGGTCAATACCAACAAAAGAACGGAAGCAGCTCCATGTGAAGTATTACTTATGGTTCCGCATCTGAATGTGATTCCGTCTTCATGCCAAACCAGGAATATCAATGCTGAAATAGAAACGTGGAAATACATCAATGACAATCGCTGGATGTACGTATTGCAAAAGCCAACTACTCTTACCTTAATCTGCGAGGATCATCATATGGAAGACATCATTCTTCATCAAACTGGAGTCCTGAAATTAAGAAACAATTGCAAAGGTTACACTGATTCATATTTACTCGAAACGACAAATAATGAAGAAAGAAATATAAGTCATTACGTACCGTCTATAAACATCGTCGAAGATGACTGTTGCATGATAGAAACGAAAATAAACTTAACAAATTACGCAAAATTAAAACCGATAAAATTAACAAATTTCGAACTTTCTGAATTAAAATATGCGAGCAAGAAATTAAATGAATTTGATGAAATATTAACGAATCAAATTAATAAACCATTTATTGTAACACATACAAAATGGTACACGATTGCTTTATCTGTTATTGGAACACTACTTCTTCTCATCATCTGTTGCAATTGCTGTACAAGATTTGGATGTTGGCAACTTTTTAGAAAAATCTGTTGTTCATCCAGAAGTGCAACTTCGCCTGTAATAAAAAATTTCGTAAACTGCTGCTTTGATTCGGATCTTCGGTCAACCAGTCGACATAATTCCAGAGATGTGGTTGTCTACGACACAAGACGTGAATTAGCCCAAGTCAGGAGTCTTCAAGCCGTGCCTCAGGAGGATGAGGATGAAGAAGATGAAATTTCTGCCTTGAAGATGAATCGTCCTTATTCCCCAAGACCCCGAAGAAGTACGACGCCTCTTTGAAAACATCATGGAATTTCCGATGTCTTCAAACCTAATGGGGGAGGTGTTGGATATCCCGAACTATTTTTTTATTTTTATTAATAATGTACTAAATATTTAGAAATCATTCACTTTCACAAAACATTAAAAATCAATAATAGGATTTGTTATCAGTTTAAACTGTTGCTTATTTGTTTTCATTGGAGTCATTATCAGTACGCTTTTGTTTAACTTTCACACCGCTTTCGCACCTAAATTGTTATCAAATGACCGCCGTTCTCACCATTCTCTTGATAATTTTGTGTATATAAACGTACGGAAACAATACATATTAATTCATTCATAATTCTGAACTTGTAAGTTAGTCGTTTAACTCAGGAAAAAGTTATAGTTTTGTCAAGATCGTAATATTCTGCTTATTGTGTTTATTCTGTATAAAGTAGAGTACAATAAAGTTATTAAAAAACTTCCTACTTATTGAAGAATACAACAAAATCCTTCTAGTCGCGATCAAAGTCCATCAAGCGAATCAATTTCGATTTCAACCTTATTCAAATTCATTCACCCGTTTGATGGTAATCGCGAAGAATTAACCTCGTTTTTAACAGATTGTAATCATGCGTTCAGGTTAGCTACGCAGTCGCAAGAACCATTTTTATTAAAGTACTGTTATAGAACTATATCATAATGAGTTTTGAAAGTGTTAAATTACATAAAATCAAGAGAAATTCGTTAATGTGTTTTGAAGTAAGCGTAAGGTCACTGTTAAATTGTTTATAATGACTCTAGTATTTTGAAATTATGAATATTCACACCTTTACCTTTACAGTAATAATTCGTGTCTAAATAAAAACCTGGTCAAGTAGGCTACATTTAGTAATTCTGCTATGTAAATGCAATGGATAAATTCTCGATCACAACCCACTTGACCAGGTTTTTATTTAGACGCTCGTTAGATTTATAAATACCTTGAACTTTCGCACATTAATGGCCGATTTCTTTACCGTGTTTATCCTAAGGTTACTTTATCTGTCAGTTAGAATGTGTCATACAGTTGACTGAACACATACTTGAGTGTCACATTCTAGCTGACAGATAAATTTAACCTTAGGATAAGGGAATGAAGAAATCGGGCATTAGACTGATAAGAATTAGTATATATAGAAACCTATCGTTACTCACAGACAGATCCAAAGTGTACAAGTCACTGTACGAACCATACTTACAATTAGACTGTTACTAAATAAAGTAATTAGACTTGTCTTGGTCTTTGCCTTGATCTCACAACAATACTTTAGATCTGTTTTTATGTCTACTTGATCCGATTAAAAAAATATCAGAATTTTTTCAAAGTCCAAAACTGTGGAAATTTGTGAATGTAAGTGTTAAATAACTACATACAGGAAAAGTAAGATGAGAATTAAGTTCTTTCATATTTTGATTTTTGACATATTTCACAAGAGTTCACATAATTTGTTACATCTTGATCAATATTAGGCCAATAAAAACGTTTTTTAATAGCGGATATATTTTAATTTATTCCACGATTTCGTTTCGTGATATAGTTTTAGTTTTACCTGTTGTTCCTCTACATTATTTATATCTTCTAATAAGGTATTGGAAATTACTATATTAAACTTTTGTTAGAAAAGTATTTTCGAATGAACTGTATGAATGGTCTTTCTAGCTCTGAAAATTTAAAATATATGCAATAATTTTGATTAGGTCTGCAATTTTCCTTAACTAATTTAGTGAATATTTCTTCTAATTGTAGTTCCTTATTCAACACATCGTCAATTAACCAGGTGTGTCGTTTCTTGTTGAATATTTTTTCAAAATGATATTGAAATACGGGGGGTTATCCAAAAATAATTTGATTTTAATATGAATTAAGATTTCGTTCCGTATAGGGTATCTCTATAATAGGATTTTCTATACTGGTGTGTACGATTTCATTGTGTGTTGGAGGCTTGATTTGAATGTTACTAATGATAGTGATTTTAGGTTTACTTGACGAAGCATTATTACTCGCATGTCCTAGTGAGATTTCCGGCACCGGGCCTAATGAGAGATTTCCTTCTGGAAGGTAAGTATTTGAGGGAAAATTATATACAGGTTACTGAATGAAAGGGGTTATTCATCGGTACTTGATGATTTTTAAACGTATTTTGTTTAGGGAAAGATGGAATTTGCGGTTTGGGTTCAATGGGTAGGAGTCTTGTCTTTTGGTCAAGGCATTGATTCTAGTTTCGTTATGAAAATTTCTAATTATCAAGTCATCAGCATCTGATATCTGTTTTGGATCTTTTAGTTATAAAAGAAGTCTCAATCTTTCATCAGCGTGTTTGCGGTAAGTATATCTAATGAGTTTAGTTCATTTTGTTTAATTAAATGTTCTTTTTGAGCAGCTGTGAGAGATGTATCGAGTTGAATTTTTACCTCAATGCGACTTTTTGCTATTTTTAGTCTTTTCAAAAATTCTAAAACTGTTTCATTTTTAAATTTTGATAATTGCAAAAATTCACGCATTAGAGTTTTTCTGTCGATTTTGTCACCGAAATATTGTCTTAATGCGTCTTTCACTAAGGGCCAGGTAGTTAAGTCAGGCCTGCACATAACGAAATCAGACACATTGTTTCTTAATTTAGAACAAATGACATTGAAAACGAAGTCATTTAGACAGTTATCATTTGAATGGCCGTATGTATTGTAAAATTTATCACATCTAAATAGAAAGCTTTCTAACATTTCTCCATCTCCTTCAAATGTAGGAAGAAAATCAGCAATAGCTTTAGCAGCAGTGATTAATGGAGTATTACCGTTGTTAGTAACAGCCATGTTTTTGAATAGGTTGGATAAAGATTCTATTTCTAAATGAAAATTTGGCATAAAATTTCTCTTTGTAAAATAAAACTTCTATCGAATACAGTAATCTGCTAACGTTCAATTAACTATCTAATATTTTCAACGCAAGCAATCCTACCGAAAGCAATCTTTCCGATTGGGAAAAGTTGTTACAATAATTGGAAGATAAGGATAAAGGAATTAAATGTTCAACACTTACAGATGTTTACACAATAAGGCAAAATGAAGAAGTATGTCTTGCTGGTCACCTCTCCGGTTCTGTGGAGTTCTTTTCTTTCCTTTCGTAGGTTTTTTTAGATTGAAGACGAATAGATGATACCAACAGTGGAGACACAAATTTTCTTCGTAGATCTTCACCTCTTCAATCGTACTGATTGCGCCAATTAAATTGAACGGATAGGAGAAACACTTTTTAAAAATTAATTTATTGCAATTTTTATAAATACAAAATATAGTAATAAAATAAACGAGTTCATACTTCAGTCAGACAGCGTGACAAGTTGACCGAGAACTATTCTATTCTAATTCTAATTCGGATATGGCACAATTTATATAGGCCAACTTGTATAATTAACAAATCATTAAAAGAATATTTACTTTCTAAACTAATCATTTTTAAATAGACTTAAAGAATTTATTTTCACATAACTACCGTGTAACACAAATAATAGTAAACATGTTACCATAAATTGTGTAAATTAATTTTATATACAAAATGTATACATGTTATATAAATTGTTGAATTAAATACTATTTCGTAGAAATTTTTCCATTTATTTTAGTAAAAATTGACAAATATATCGCACTATTTAACACAGTGTTTGGAAACTAATATGATAAATGATAGTAAAGTTTTACACAATTGTAGTATATTTTTTTATTGATATTGTGTAGGCGAATTAAATTCTTTGTTAAAAATCACTCAAATTGTGTTACTGGTTCCACTTGTTGTGTGAACATTTTAGTTAATTGTGTAGTTCTGTACATATCTCGAAGGAAGAAGATTCATGGAGCCGGTGATAACGAATTTTGACTCTTCATTGGGCAACTAAATATGTCGATCTTGTCTTGATACGTGCAGATCTTGAGAAGAAATTCTCAGGCTGGAAAATGACAGAATTCATTCTAATTTAGAAACATTCGTATTTATCTTCCAATAATTTCATTTCAAAATTTTTCATTGCAATTCTATTATAGTTTTATACGATGTGTAGAACTTTATACAACAAAATGTGTCTGTCTTAGGCCCGATTTTACAATCGTCGGATAAGCATTATTCTTAGAATAACGTGACGTAGATTTGGAGAAACGTTAAAGGATATTCGGCGAACAGTTATTCCGTCCTTATTCCACGATTGTAAAACTGGGCCTCAGTAAATTTTTACATAAGATATTGAATTTTATACAACAAAGTGTTGAAACTTTATCTTCACATTTACGAGAATTTATTCTAGTATAAAAGTCAAATTAGTATGGAACTTTTTACTCTAAAATAGAGCAATAATTTTGCTACAAACAATTGTAAACTTTTTTAAGGTAGAGGTGGAAATATACATATCTGAATTAAAAAAAAATTCAACAATTGTGTTAATAATATCTCCACCTCCATTTTACCCAAATTGTGTGAAATCTCACTTTATCATTTCTTTCTGTGTAAGAAAACTTGAGAACAGAACTTTTTTCTTTGATGTGTTTCATTAAGAAGGTTGTTAAAATTTAATTTAAAAAATGTTTAATTCATGTTCCGATAATACGCTTTTCTAAATAAATAAAAGTTTAGTTGGAGAAGTGTATCTAAGTATACGAGCAAGGATAAACCGAAGTAACGTAGTTCTTTACTGTACTTTGTTTATATTTCCAAAGAAGACGGCTTCGTATTTTGAAACTTCCATTAGCGGGAGTACATTAACTGGAAAATTCGAGGCAGAAATATTTATTTTGTAAAGAGGAAACATATTAAACAAATAATCCCCTTAGAAAATTAATGAAAATAATGGCGAAATAAACAGCTACCGTTTAAAATTCATCACGCTCCCTGTAAACAAAATTTAAATTAACTCCGCCTGAATTTCGCTGCTAAGGATAAATTTAGTGGGATTATTATAGAAAGCGTTTTCCACTTAACGCAAAGTGCATCAATTTTCCTCCATAAACACAGGACGACGTCTGTATTTCTCCCCCGCGCCGAAGAACCGCCGACAGAAGCCAAGGAAGGCCGGGGATGGATAATTTGTACTTCGACGCCGACTTTTTACAACCCATAAATTTCAGGTTTACTTTATTGTTTGTAAATATGACGAAGTGCACTCTGTTCTTGTAAACTGCGATTTCGTTGATGGATTCAATTTCATTTATTAATGGCAGTATAATTTTAGAGCGTTTATTTGCACTCATCTTTCCATTAGTTGAA
Organism: Dorcus hopei; assembly: GCA_033060865.1. Taxonomy (NCBI): domain Eukaryota; kingdom Metazoa; phylum Arthropoda; class Insecta; order Coleoptera; family Lucanidae; genus Dorcus; species Dorcus hopei. Next base: position 19,647,698 of record CM065424.1, on the reverse strand, counting down.
AAACATGTTTATAATGCTACGAGGGGAAATGTTTAGAATTTACATTATAAATATCTTTGACTTATAAATATTTAACTGGAAAAGTTATTTTCGTTAAATGTAGTAGTAGTAATCAAGATAAAAATAAATTGTAGTCACTATTACGTGAACGTCCCATGGATTTGTTGAAACTTGATAAAGTGTCTAAATGCATTTATTACCACATCAGTGTTCATGTTTTAGAATATGTTGTCCACGTTTTAGAACATGCAGAGTATCCAAACCAGATGTTCACGTTTAGGGGTGATCATGAAATGTTCATGCTATAGAGATCATACTGTATACAGGATTTTCAAAATTTTTTAATTTTCTTGTTTTGACTATTTAAAGATTATAACCTGTGAGCAAATAAAAATCAGATTAGAGCAGGCGGTGCAAAGAAAATGTATGTCTGTGATTAAATAAAAAGTCAATAAATTTGACAGTCCATGAATGTATTACATTAATTAATTCAGTTAATCACAGACATACATTTTCTTTGCACCGCCTACTCTAATCTGATTTTTATTTGCTTACTTTTTATGTATGTATATTTTTATATAAATATGACTTCATGTTAAGCTATGTATGCATAGTAAAAAAAAACAAATAGTAAATAGAAGACCTCGATGACATATCAGTGAAGTCACGATGATATATTTTTAATTAAAAACAAATTACAGCCTTCTGGCAGACGTTTTATTTTTTTTGCATAAAGAGAACGCACATCTGCCCTATAAATAAGGCGATCTCTATCCGCAAGCATGTGACTGCGCTTAAAATATTCTTTATAGGTGCTTATTCAATCGACACCTCCCCTAAAAGCTTTATTTTGAGAGAGTGCTTCCAGTTAAATTATCGCGCAAAAATTTGCTTTAACACCTACTCATGAGTGCGTTCGTCTTTATAAACTAATTTAATGAAAAATATAGTTTCTATTTTGATTCGATTTATCTTGTTGAGACGAGGATGATTTAACTACGTAACCAAATGTTGATTCAATTTTTTTTGTACTTAATTTGTTTTACGCTTTCTTCTTAATTTACTTTAGGAATATGGTACATGGTTCAATAGCCACTCGTCTCAGAATATTTTACGTTTTGATTTGAGACTAAAAATCTCAAGTTCTTAAAACGTGTATAAAATAACATTTGTATATACAGTGTGTAATCGAATAAGTTCCACTTAAGCAAGAAGAAAAGCGAAGTTATGACATATTGTTGTGTTGGAGTGCGGCTGTCAAATTGTTTGTTTACTTTAATGAAATTGAAAAATGTTTCTTGCATTACCAAAGCAACTCAGCATAACCGTATTTGTTGTTGAAAAATATTATAAACAAGTTATAGTGTAAAAAAGTAAAAAATCAATGCAAATCAACACAAAACAGGTTAGGTCAAAAAGCGATCGCAGAATGTCGCGATTTCAAATTTTCATTACGAAAGAAAAAATTATTTTATTATTTTTTTAGCAAAAATTAATTGAAACAACTAGAAGTTTTCGTACTCAAAAATAACGGTTAGTATTTAAATAAAAACATTTCTTACAATTAAAAATAAATTTCTGTTTTTACCTTCTTAGAAGCAACGCTGCTCACAAACTATTATTTAAAACTTCCGAACTATTTATTTATACAAAATCAAGATTATCAGAATTAGAAACAGAAATAAATGCAAAAATGGAAAATAAAATTCTTTTCAGTTCCTTTTCAGGCACGTGGCACCAGCACCACTTTCTCCTTCCTATCTTCTCCTTCTTTCCTTACTTTTCAGAAGTTACAAACATTTTGAAATATCGAAACGAACTGTAAATTTTAAATTGTAAAAAATCTATAAAATACAGGGTGTTTACTGTCTTCTCTGTATCCTTTTAGGAGGCGATAGTACACCTCAGAAGGAGTCGATAAACCTTAAAACTCCTTAGTAAAAGTCGTCTCATAAGCGAGATAATTCTTTTATTTTTTACATTAAACGATTAACTTGTCTTGAACACTAGTAATCTACTACTTAATCAGTATAACAAAAAACATAAAAAGTAATCTTGGGCGGTTGCAAAAATTATTGTTCAATTGTTATTACGTTTATCGACTTCTTCTGAGGTATACTATCGCCCCCTAAAAGGATACAGAGAAGACAGTAAACACCCTGTATATACATATTGTAAAGAACAAACTTCCAAAATCGCCAGGAAGTTGTAGCGGAATTGTAAACCTGATCTTGACTTGAGAAATCGTCCTCAAAGCTATTACCTTCAACTTCTGTGAGGTTCAGGATTCAGTAAAAGATAAAAAGGGCAATGAAGCGACAGACGTTCGTTGATTTCCTCTACAATCAGGTCACCTAACATGTAAAAAAAATGTAGGAAACATAAAAAAAATTTCCCTGACCTGCTTCTGAGGGCGAAACATGTCGGCATTAAACATTTAGCGAAACTTCGCGTCTTCTTCTGAGTAACCCCAAAGATAAATCTTAAATCTTCTTTATTATAAAAAAAATTAATTGACATTTTCTAGGGGACTTCAAATTACTTAAATAAAAAAAATAATAAAAAAAACTAAAATCCTGAAATAGGAAATTACTTGATAATTATGGAACAAAGGTCAATAATAAACTCCGGAAAAATGTACGGTTAATAAGTACAACTTATTCGATTACACCCTGTATAATAAAATTTCAAATGATCAAGCAAACATTCCTGACCCTACACAAAACGTAATCATTCTTAAAACGAAAAATCTAAATAAAACAAACACATTTTTGAGGGTTTGCTAAAAACATTAGTAAATGATTATTATTTTAGTGTGAATAGCGTTCTTATCCGGCTTATAATTACATCAAATTATCATATATGTGCTGATATTAGAGTCCATAATTCAAAAAATAAGTAGCCAAGTTTATTAAGCGTCAATAAAACAAATTACCTATTTACCAGGGTTTATGTTTCAGTGATACTTGAATTCCTTTTTTATAACAATAACAATTTTTCTACCCATACCCATTCATATCTACGACTCAGCTTAGCTTATTGTCAGTCACAGACCAAATTAGCTTATAGAACCTTGAGTCCACCTAACATTGCCTACAGAGACTCTAACTGTTTCAGTATGCTTTAAAATGTTTTTATCCACTATCACATTATAACTGGACTTTTATCCACACTTCTGAAGAATTTTAAGTGACCTATTATCCACTAGTGGAATAAAGTTACTTTATTCCACTATTCCACAACGTACAGACGTGTTCAAAAAGGTGTTGTACAGCTACGTTTAAATATCTTTGCTTTTGAGCGGCAATTGATTTTTCTATTTTTGTGTTGAATAATAATATTATTGCCAGAAACCGTATATGTAACAAAACTTGTACAACAATTTTCTCAACTTCATCATGCATGCACATACAAGTTTACATAGTACAAATTCTGTACAACACTTTTTTGAACACGACTGTACCATAGCAACAAATAGGTATGACAAAGCCTGTCACGTTTCATTTTACGAATACGAATATTTTTTAATTAAATTTCGCTCATTCTGATTCCATAAATGTGGTGATTGTGGATAAAACGTTGTTTTGCATGCGTGTTTTAGATGCATTTTATCCACTTAAGAAAATGTCATCTAAAACACTTATACAATAAATATCTATTATTTTAATATGTCAGTGTTCTATTTAAAAGTTTGGAATAAAATTAATCCAAAACGTTTCGCAGAAAATTAGTTAGCTTAGATAATTTAAAAAGAAATGTATACTGTAAAGATTGTTATGAATTGCAATTTGTTTAGGTAATTTAGAATCTATCATTATTCAACATTAATCAACTGTTAGCTTCAAAGCTTTTATTTTTGTCGTCATATAATTACGAGATAATTTTTTTTATAAAGTGATCATTAGATAAGGATGAAAGACCGCGCAAAGCAACAAAGATTTGTTGTTTGTATTCAAGTGCATGAGTGTAGGTCTTAATGACAGCGATAATTATACGCGTATCCAGTTATTCATAATTTTACGTTATTACGCACTTTGAAAATTGGAAGATAAATTAATGACCACAAATTGGAACCCTATAATAAAGTCAAAATACACAATATTGATAAGTTCATCGTCGATTAATATCGTAGAAAGCTGTTATTATTACCTTGTTAAAGGCATTTAAAATATTAATTGATCGTTACTACCGAGTGTGTACTCCTCTGACGACGGTCTCCATTATAAAAATCTCCTACAATTTCCTTTATACCTCTTAATAGAGTGTTATGCTTGTAATAAATTGCCTTAATATACAATTAAGCAACATAAAAAGGACCATAAAATTTTCGTGCTTGTACAAAATTATGGTACGTGATCCATATTCATTTAAGAAAACGGTAAACACCTTCAGCACAGGTATTTTCGTAACTGTATGCGCATAAAATAACGATTGCATCTGGTCGAGTTCATTCAAACGGAAAGATAAGGTTCAAAAATTATTCAATATTTTAGTCACGCAGAAAATCAATTTTCCCTATTTTTTTTCACATTCATTATTTCACTAAGCACGAAATAACAACTATATTACATAGTTTTATATTAAAATTAAATTGCTTTATTGTTATAGATTCAATGGTATATAGAACATGTCAAATGATTTGAAACTTATAAAATACTTAATGTGCTTTGATGGTCATAAATGCTTAGTAATAACCAGATTTCGGCATTTGTTAGGACATTTCAGAGCCGGGCTTGTTTTATCTCATGCGCACTAGTTTACAAAACACAATAAAATTGTTATACTTCGTGACGTGTGTTAATAATTTAATATTACATTAAGATCTCGCCCGCTAGTGATGTCATCGTCGCCGTGAGCCACATAGTTTTTGATATTTATGATACGGCGGCGGTGGACAACGACGTTGCGTTGATGTCGGGGAAAAGCACGCATTCCATAAAATAGAATTCGAGAAAAGTGTGTATGAATGACTAACTAAATTGAAGTTATACATATGATATAAGAAAATAAAGTTTACTTTTCTAAATCTATATTAACCCGTGTTATATTAATGATAACGATTAATAATTTTTTTAAATTAAATTCATTTGACTACACTTTTTTAATTTAGGTAAATGCCATTTACAGCATAGATATACATTTTTGTATAGTAATCTGATAAATAGTCATGTATAAACAATTAACTACAATTCTTATTCATAGGTTTCTGTCATGATGTCATCTTGATGGATTTACAAGTTATTAACAGGTGGGCGGGCGCTTTATATTCGTGAACAATGTTTTTTGTGGATGTAATAAAAACCGCTTGGTATATTATCGGAGAACTCATAATCTTAAGTTTTAAAACTTAAATATTCACATGAGAAAAACAAGTCCGGCTCTGAAATATCCTAAAAATGCCGAAGTCTGGTAATAACTTTACAATTGGTATTATGAGTTTCAAATAATTTGAAACGTACTATAACTGCTTTTCTTTCTTACAATGTGCGTGTTGCTTCCAATTTAATTTAAAATGTTTACCCACAGGATAAACGAGAACAATGTGTACGTAAAAGCTGTAACAAGATAACGTAGGTCAATATGCAGCAATCTGAAGATTTTCATTAATTACTGGTAATTATCGTGATATGAGAGTGAGTTATGAGGTCAGATCACTGCATCCGCTGCTAATTATGAATAAACATGAGCCCTTTGACCCCCCACTTGTAGCCTGACCTTGTCTTCCCATGTTGAATCATATCGCCGATAATAATTTCCCTAATTGTCAGTTCGCTTCCATGTGATTTATCTAATTATAATTTAAAATGTTTTAATTTATAACGAGTTTACATGTTGCTGTGTTAATAATTGCCTTATTATTTATTTATTTGATTTAAATATTCTTATAATTACGTTATCAATTATGAGTGAGCTGACATCAAATAATATGAACGCAAACGTTGAATTATGTAATAATGATTCTTTATTTGTGCCCTTTGTAATTAGTCAGTAACAAAGATGAGTTAATCTTTTCTTAATTTTTATTTTATTTGATAATCGGGGAAAAATGTTTGTTCTGGTTTATTAATAAGCTTTATTTTATAAACACGAACATAGCTGACGTCTGCACTCGCATTTTTGCCTATTATTTATGTGCTGAGAATTATAAATTGTAGTTATTAATAAAGTATGTAATTAATATATTGCGTCGAGAAATCTCTTGTTTTATTTATCATAAAATTTATTAGTGTCAATCAAGCTAGAAATTAAAATGGCACTTGGCATAAAAAATAGTTCGGTGATAGAGGTTTGAAAGCATACAATCTTTAGACAGCGAAATCTTTTTTGTTAAAGCAAACGTGTGAATATTTATGGTTTGTACATACATGTAAGATATGCGAAAGAAAATGGCTGTAAAGAATCTTTAGTGGCGCGGGTTGGGAGAAAAGAACAAACAAAGATCAGTAAATCCACAAAAGAAACCAAATCAAATTTTTGCCCCGAAATCACACAAAATCCGGTGGGTGAAACCTTTGAATATAGAACTACAGGAAGGAGTATATACTAAATGAATATGTGTCCGGAATAGAGGTTGCAAATGTGGAGAGCTGTTTCCGGGAGGTAGTAGCGTTCTGTTTCAAAAGGATATTCATAAGAATATAAATTCACTTAATCCGTAAGTATGTAAAGAATTTACGCGTACGATTCGGCTGGATTCACCACAAACGAAACTGATCCAAATCACTTCTAAGTGATCTACTGATAAAAACGAATTGATATCGAATACAGCTAATATCTACGTTGCGCCCATGATCTTCACTTGAATCATAACCTCATTCTTTGTTTGTAAATACTTTTAAATACTCTAATATTCAGACAAATTAAACGAATGAAAATACTTACCTCCCTATGTAACGTAATTCCCAGTTCTTTATTCTTGATGGTTAGGGAAGAACCATTACCCCATATAAATAATTATAAACACGTTCCTCATAGTTTTCTGTTCAAAGGGTGGAATTTACAAAGATTAGGAAACGAAAAGGCTTGAGAGGTAAATGGTTCGATGCAATGGGGAAAAAAATTCAAAAGAATTAAAAGGAGCCAATTGAAAACAAAAGTCTGCTGAGGGGTTGTAGTTATTTTCTATTTATTAATGGAACTTAATAATATCCATTAACGTTATAGTATTATTGATAAATCGTTGGTCTTGATCTCAAAACTTTTTTTAATTAACTTGGCATGATGCAATTCAAGTAAGTGTTACAATACCATCAACAAATTACACAAATTAAGATAAACTAATTAAAATAGAATTAATTGCGATAACTTTAATTAATAACAACAAAATTTTATTGCACACATTACACCATCTGTTGTTTATACATATTATAACAAATTAATGTTTTGCACAATCTAAACTTAGTGGTAAATATATTTTGTTTATTTTGGATTTTTAATTTGTAATTTTTTTTATAAAGTAATTGTAAGTGTTGCAGGAAAGTTTGCAATAAGTAGTTAAGAAATTTTATCTCTATGATTATTGATGTGCATCGTTAAATGAACAGAAATATAAACTGCCGACGGGCAGATGAAGTTTATGAAACGCCTCTTGTGTATAACTTAATTTCTGCAGATGTGCGAAATAGAATGGCATAAATTTAAATTCTTCGGTTATCTCATCTTATCGTGTTCGAGTGGTTCTAACACGTTCCTCAAGATCTGTTACGTATTACAAGAGCGAAAAAAAGGACCACTTACTTGAGAACACGTGTTGTCAGGATCTGCTGGCTTTACTTAAAATCTAAAAAAGCGGCGCGCGCCCGATGGAAAAAAGCAGAAAAAGAGCGTAAAATTTACGGCTACTTAAAAATGATGAATTCCTGACTTAATTGTTCTAATTCTTAAAACGTCGGAAACAGCTTTTTAGACGTTTAATTAATGATATCGTTTAAATTTTGACGCCTAACATTTTTGTTCAGCGTTAATTAATGAATATGATGCTCTTTTAATACAAACGTTACAAGGTATTTCCATTGTATTTTTGGATGTGGTATATTAAGGTAACTCCCAAAATAAAATTACATTAATTAAAGTATTAAGTAAAGAAAAATTCATTAAATACTGAAATCTTCTTAACTAATTTCAAAAGATTCAAGCTTTAATAATGCAAATTACTATGCGAAGCTCATAACCGAGCTAAGTTCTCAGCAAATTTGTTGGAACTGGCGCAAACATCGTGTTTTATTTGGACGGAAAATCGTCACGGTAAGCAATGATTTTATTGGTGCTCCTCCGAGGACAATATAGCGAACGGTTGAACAGTGCAAAGTACGCTTTCAGCTTTTTAAAATAGCCCCCTTAGCCCCAAATGACGATCGATCTACCCCTAAATCTGCGAAATTGCGGTGGGCTTCTGAGACCCGCTTCTGCACGGTACTTTACGACTTCAAAGGAACAAAAATGTCCTTCTGAGCGGGGCAATAATTTATTGCGTGCGAGAATGTGCAAGTTGCATGTCAAGTATCTAATTATCTTCTTGTGATTGTAAATTTTTCATAAAATAGATTCTATTTAAATTTTTATTTTAAAAAAGAAGCCCTTACCAGATTACCACCATTAATTTTCCAACGAAACGTCGAATATTGTCAGTTTTTTAAAGATAATTTAAGCCATAATCAGATTCTAACATAGATAATTGATAGATGAGAGGAATGGTTCCATTTTCTCAGGTTGCTTATTAATTTCATTCCTTTTTCCCAACTATTCCACCATTGTATTCTTTCACCATTATGATGATGACAAAATATGATATGATATTGGAGATAATGTAGATTAAATTAAGTAAAAAACTTAATTACTAATTACTAAGATAAACAAAGCAGTTGATAAAAAATGTGAAATCTGTTCGGTTGTAGAATAGTATATTATACTGTTATATTATTACTGTTATACTATTATACGCCTGAAATGCGGGAAATTGCCGGACAAGTGGCAAACAATCTATTGGGTGGTATGCATAAAACGTAGTACATGCTAATACTTCAAGCACCTACTTCGAAAGTGAAGTACCTACTATAGTAACGTAGTATTTACTATGCGATCTAGTATATACTATTATGTAGAAGCTTTTACTTCGCATAGAAGCACCTACTGTAGTATCTACTTCAAAACCTCAGATTCATTTTAATAGTAAATACTACTGCAGCGTAGTATTTACTACATGCTGTAGTATAAACTTTGCTTTCGTAGTATATGCTTCAGAGCTGCAGTAGATACTTTATGTAATAGAAGATACTTCGAAGAATATACTAATTCGAGAAGTATTAGCATCTACTTCGTTTTATGCATACCACCCAATGTCTGAAAAATCAAAAGATTTGTACCTGAAAGCGTACGTAACATTGATGTTCATTATTTACCGGTAAATTATAAAATTATTTACCTCAGGTCGAGAAATTGTTTTTCACAGCAACCTAACACATGTCAAAATGATAGGCTATAGTACTTACTAGTAGTGGAAAAAAATATTCTATACAACACGTGTGTAGAAGTTCTTCTTTTGCCTCGTACTACTATTTTCGCACTTGATTAAAAAGACCTACTTTACACACTAGTTGCACAAATAACTATTTCACGATTCAATTAAATTAAAACAAAGTAAAAAAATCACTTTCTACTCACTTTTACTTAAATGAGTGTAGATTGACTATTCACACAGTTTAAACGTCGGCACTATGGCTAACTTTTTTATTTTTGGAGTTAGAGAGTCGATTAAATAGCGATTATAATATGAAAACAGAAAAGCAATCGAATGTGAAGTTTTTGAGATATTTTCTATTACATGTTCTTTTTTTCAAATGGAACAGCCTGCATATCATCATCGTATAAATGAAAGAAAATTGTAATTCTTTTAATAAGTCTTTATGTACTATACCATATTCGAAAAAAGTCAAATAACTTAGATGTTTGAACTTTAAATTAACAAAGAGTAATCTCTCTTCGGTAATAATAAAATAAAAATTCGATTCGCTAGCCACCTCTAGTGATGCAAAAATGTAATAATGTATTATTGAAATTTTCATTTGATTATTTAATTATTCATTATATTAATAAACACAAAAAAAAAACGCTAAATGCACAACAAAAAATGTCTCTTGCATTTTTACCTAATATTAACCGATTATCACAATTATTATTAGAAAAATAGCCCGGTATTACGATCATAAAAATATTTAATTTCTACACTAATCAGAGCAAATGTTGAAAATGGCCACCTTCTGATAAAACGCACGATTCCAAGCTGTTTGAAGTTTTTACTTTTACCCTCTGTATCTCGAAATATAAGCGTTTCCGGACACATGTTTATATAAAAGCTTTTTATTAAAATATCGCAACTAATTACACCTTGAAGTTACGGAGCGTACTTAGGAAACACCCTGTATATCTGTGAAGGGGTTCGTAGAAGGATGTAAGTACCATGCTCGGCACTAAAAACGAAACACTGTACCATGGCCAAAGTCATAAGTAGCACTCGTAGTCAAACGAGTCAACCTTAAAAGAGCAACCCGTTTACATCATATTTGCTGTTTACCAATAAAAAAAAAATATTTAAAATTTGATTTAATTAATTGAATGTGTTACCAAAATAAAAGCATAATTTTTGCGCTCGAAAACAACTGATTTAAAACAAAATTAATTTGTACAATTTAATTTAATAATAATAATAATAATAATAATAATAATTTATTTGTGATAAATACAAAAGTATTTCACACGTCATATAGGGCATATGTATAAAAACAATGTAAAACATATAGTAAATTATACAAGAAGGTGCAATCACGTAATAGAAAATACATATAGATAGTTTAAAAGACATGAGAATGGCGAAGAAAGTCCTCGAAGGAATAAAAGGAATGCGTTATCAAATACTGTTTGATGATAGATTTAAATTGTGGTAATGGCTTCTTACGTATATCAGGTGGTAGTTTATTGAAAAACTTGACTGCATAATAATTACTGCCATAACGAAATCTATTCAATCTGTGTTGAGGTACCACTATATCCGATTTAAACCTGGTGTCATATTCATGGTTATACTGGTGGTCAATGAAATTATTAATATTAGACTTTATAAAGAGCAAACATTCTAAAATGTAAAGTGACGGAAATGTTAATATTTTCAGTTTTTTGAAGGTTTCCCTGCAGCTATCTCTATATCCTAAGTCACCCATAATGCGTATTATTCTTTTCTGAAGTATAAAAATTCGTTTGGCCTCAGAACAATATTTAGACTAAAATTGCATAAGACATTACTGACTGAAACAGACCGTAGTAAGCAGATAATACAGTATTCCAGGGAACAGAAGTTTTTAATTGTCTTATAAGATATATGACTTTAGTGAGTTTGTTCGCAATGTATTCTGTATGTTCATGCCATTGTAAAGTGGAATCCAAATATACTCCTAGATATTTGATGGACTTCACACAGTCAAGGTTATCTGCTTGAAAGTCCAAATTTCTTAGAGAGAATTTCATGAAATGCGTTTTTTCATCGTTTAAACGTTTGTTGCTTAAGAACCAATTCTTAATACTTGTTAGAGCTTCCGCAAAGCTCCATTAATAAAAGTAATATCACCGTTTAGTAGTGCTGTATCATCAGCGAATGGACTTATCTTAAAATTAGGAACGCATCGATCGATATCACATATTAATATACAACAGAAACAAAATTGGACCTAGAACAGAACCTCGGGGGATACCGACTGAAATGTCTATTGATTCGGAAAGTTTATCCCGGCATCGAACAACCTGCCTCCTGTCGCTTAGGTACGATGCTATTAGCTTTATGCTCATTAAATCAAAATTATAATATTTTAGCTTGGATATTAGGATATCATGAGAGATACAATCGAATGCCTTTGTCAGGTCAAAAAATACAGAAAAAGCGTATTCACTCCTCTCAAATACATGCGTGATATAATCGACAAGCGAGTTTATAGCTGTTACAGTGGATCGACTTTTACGGAATCCATACTGATGTCTACTAAATAAGTTATGCGTTTCAAAAAATGAGCATATTCTATTTTTCATTACAGTCTCTATAACTTTAGATAGCACTGGAACTAAGGAAATAGGTCGATAGTTACTACATTCATCAGGATTGCCCTTCTTCAATATAGGTACAACACAAGATAACTTTAAAGCATCAGGATATATGCCGGTTTCAAATATTTTATTTATGAGGTTAGTGAGAGGAATATACAATAAGTTAACAAAATTTTTTATAAGTAAAACGTTAAATCCATATACATCTAAGCTTTTAGAACACTTCATTTGTACAATGATATCACGAACCTCTATGAAAGTTGCATTTTTGAACTGGAAAACTTGAGCAGGTTTCTCGATATCGAGAAGAAACGTATCGAATGAAGTTGGTGGTGGATCCATTTTGGAAATAGTATCCTTTGCTATGTTAGTGAAAAAATTATTAAAATCATTGACTGAAATTTTATGTTCTACAGGCAGATCGTTAGGTGAACACTTTTTTTGCAAGTTAATTATATCCCACATTGCTCGTGCACTGTTACGCGAATTTTTTATGTATTTCTCGTATGCAACTTTTTTTGATAATTCTAATTGTTTGTTGTAAAGTAACTTGTAGTTCTTATATATTACTAAGTGTTGTGAAGTAGGATATCTTTTTTTTACATCAAATAAAAAATTTAAGTGATCCCTCATTTTGCGTAAATCATTAGTAAACCAGTTCACTAATGGTCTTCCGCTACCCGATCTTTTTATTTTCTTTAAGGGAAAAAATTGTTTATGTGCATCAAGTAAAATAGCGAAAAACTGATTAAAAACAACGTTTACATCGCTGGTAGCATGTACAAAGCTCCAGTCAATATTTGATAACAAATTGTACATCCCAGTTAATCCGGAATTTGTGAGAGGTCGATAGAGCAAGAATGTGTTCTTAATAGTACTATTAGACAAGACTTCCTGACTGAGAGTATTAGAAACCAGCAAAAATCTGTGATCGGATAAATTATTATCATATGGTTTGGCAAGAAGATGATTAATGTTAGTAAAAACATTGTCGATCATAGAGCCATGATTGTCCGCAAATCTGGTACAACCTTCCACAATACTACTTAAATTATAAGAGTGCAGTAAGTCACTTAGTTCTGTTTTTCTGGACGATTCTTCTAGAAAATTTACGTTGAAATCACCTACAATTATCAAGTTGCTATCAAGTGTACAGAACTTGTCTAGAACGTTGGTAAGTGCTGACAGGAAATTAGTAAAATTTCCACTGGGAGAGCGGTAGATATTTATGATAGTATAAGAAATAGTATTACTGACAGCAAAAATTCCTGCAGCTTCAAAATCCTTTTCCGTACTATATACTGATAGATCAATGGGCTTCGAAGGGACACCAATTTTCGTCCATATAGCAGTGCCCCCACCTTTAAATTTAGTACGGCAGTAGTTACTAAGTAAACTGAAATCATTTACATTGCAAACATCTATCTCGGACTTTCCCAGCCATGTCTCACTTAGACATAAAACATCACAATCAATATCCAACAATAAGGATTCAAGGTGAGAAACCTTTCGTCTTAAACTTCTAATATTTAATGAGATTAGTAGTACAGATCCGCATGTTATGTCTTTTTTGTCAAAGAATATTGGCTTAAAAAAGAATTTTGATTTTCAGAAATAGTAACCTTAGTTGAGGTACCCTCAACGACTGGGTCCTTTAGGAAAATATTTATTACAGCACTATGTTGCGTGAAACTATCTTTCAGTTTGTTAATAAGAGTTTTACATATTTTAAGTTTGCCTTTTGCTTTTAAATGTAGACCGTGTTGAGTAAAATCATTACGATTTAAAATTGAGTTTACATCTAGAAAACTAATATTACTTGACATCTGCAAGGCATTGACAATATTGTAGATTTGTACATTTCGGTTATAAATAGAGTGATTAAATTTACTGTGTAAATCATAACGATATGGTTGAGCACCAAGTACTAAGTTAGTATTTTTACACAATTCGCAAACATATTCCACATCCGTGCTAATATTATAATTAAAAGGATCATTCGTGCCAGCCATGACGTACACAAAATCACTTTTAGTAAAATCTTTAACTAATAAATGTATGTCCTCTGTCACCTGCTTAAATGTTGCATTAGGTTTAAAGATTGTTAGTATTTCGTAATCATTATAGTAAGTTGAGCACAAAATGTCACCTAGATTTCTGCCATGACTGTCTGCAAGTATCAAAAGTTTAGGTTTATAATTGGCTTTGGGTTTGCACAGATTTTTGGGTTGCACCGAAATGCTTGTATGTGGTAGACAATTGACATTTGTGGTTTTAGGAGTTGGGTAATTACAAGATAGTTCACTTACAATATTTGTTTGTGATTCGCATTCGCGCGTATCTTTAGTGTTATCAGTTTGAATTCCGCAATCTTTTAGCGATTTTTTATTGATTATAATGTTACGAGAAAGAGTGTCTATTGTTGTGTTTAGTTCATTTATTAAAGTTAAGTGGGTTTTATTTTCTAAATTTATACAAGCTGTATAATGTAGGTAAGTATAAGTAAATTTCATTATTAATTAATATTAAAAAATGAAGTATTAAGAGCTTTATAATATACTAATTTCAATTATAAAGGATTTATGTACCATGCTCGGCACTAAAAACGAAACACCATGGCCAAAGTCATAAGTAGCACTCGTTGCCAAACGAGTCAACCTTAAAAGAGTAATCAGTTTACAATTACATCATATTTGATGTTTACCAATATATATTCCAAAGCGAAAACTCCTAGCACAGAACAAAAATTCTGAGATTTGGCGGAATAAGTAAGTTGTCTCCATGATAATTCGGTGAACGAAAGTTTGGTGTATAACAATGCGGTGTATGACAACTGCGTGCATGCGACAATTGGGTGTAGGCGACAATTTGGTGTATGACAATTCGGTGAATGATAATTTGTTGTATACGATAATTTGGTGTAGGATAATTTGGTTTGTGAAAGTTAAGTGTATGCAACGATT
Source organism: Dorcus hopei (assembly GCA_033060865.1). Taxonomy (NCBI): domain Eukaryota; kingdom Metazoa; phylum Arthropoda; class Insecta; order Coleoptera; family Lucanidae; genus Dorcus; species Dorcus hopei. Next base: position 19,632,648 of record CM065424.1, on the reverse strand, counting down.
TAGTACACAAAGTCAGTAGGTTGCACAGGCGAGCAGGGTTTCTAGCTTTGGGCGTAAATACATTTTGTGAGATCTAGGAGTTCTGACTCTGAGGATGATTACGGATTAATCCTAGACAAAATTTTGTACACTTTTCCTCCATAGAATTCCAAATTTTCCAAAACAGTGTCCAAACATCATTTATTTGTGTAATTTTCTCATATTCTTGTTTAAAAATTGATTTACGGTTTTGGGCAAATTTCATCTTGAATAAGACTTAAGAAGACCTTAAGATAAAAGGACCCTATTGATAATTAATTACCAAGGGTCCTTTTGCTATCCCAGCCCACTTACACATATCGCAAAAAGTATGAAATGAAGGCAAACTACATATTTTTAGAATTAGGGAAAAAATCTTTCTTAATTCGAGAAAATATATTGAGTATTCCATTTAAAATAACAAAGTATATAATCATTTGTTAGGTTTCCGACCATAATTTTTTTTGTATCACAAAATCGGACAAGAACCAACTGTAAACATAATTTTTTTATTGTAAATTCTGGCGGTGCAGGTAAATCCTTAAACCTCTTATATTTAACATTTTTTGATATGTCTAATAATAAAATGTGTAGGTATCGTTCAAAATATAAAGAAAAACCTTGTGCTGTTTGTACAACCTATAAATGGAGCAATTTAGTGAATGATGGTGATATGGTATTAATTTAATAGAAATCATTGAATCCTTAAAGAGTTAAAGATGTGTCAAGGTCCTTAGGAAAACGAACGAAGTTTGGTTCATAACATTTTAATTGTGTTCCAACATGTTTCGGTTATAAGAATAATCATCCTCAGGGCTCAGGGGACTTAGTTTAATAGAGGGGAGTTGTGATATGTTAAGACTAGTGATGTAAAAATACCGTATTTTAAAATATTTTTGTACAGCCCTACGTGTATTATACCGTATTTTATCCGAACCTAACTTTAGCCAACAGTAATAAATGACATAAGTACCGCTAGTGATGTAAAGTTGTTTTAAAACGCGTGAAATACAACTTTGCATCACTAACTGTACTGTTATTTACTACTGTTGGCTAATAAAGTTAGGTTCGGATAAAATACGGTATAATACACGTAGGACTGTACAAAAATATTTTAAAATATTGTATTTTTACATCACCAGTTAAGACAAAATTTAAATGCAGTGAAATGTCCAACTTAGATCAAAGAATGTAATACAGATTAAAAAAGATGAAAACTAATGTAAAACAATTTAATTTTTTTTGACAAATGCACATATTACATTCTCTGACCTAGTTGAATATTCCACTGTATTTAAGTTTTGTCTTAATATATCGCAACCCCTTAATTAAACTAATAGCGTTTTCGGTTGACTGCTCTAGGGCGCTCTGGGAGCGCTCTGAAAATGTTCGAGTGATTACCTTTGTTGCTGTTCTTGTTACCTTTGTTGCTGTGCGATATGCGTGTTCAGCTGCGTGAAGCGCTCTGTGAAGTAGCATATCGAGAGCGCTCTGCTTTGATCTGACAGATCAACATCGAGCGATCCGGAAAACATAACCTATAAACTTCAATTGTGAAAATGGAATTAGCAGTTATATGAAATTTTTTCTTCGTCAGATTCATCAGATAATGAAGAAATTATGCGACTATTAACAAAACATGTAACAAAAAATAATGTGGTTATTAGGATCGCGTGTGGCTTCGTCTTCTGCACAGAAAAATGGCTCTGAACTAAGAAGGCGACCAACCGGATAAAGAACCTTATTCTTTATTAATCTAGGAAGCCGTGCCTCGGTTACTCCAAGAGATGTTCGTTATTGTAAACGTAACCTACAAAATATCGATACAGCAGCGATTCGTAACCAAACGTGTTCGGTTGTTCATTACGTGTCGCCTCCAGAGCAATTTTGATCCGATCAAAGACGTCGGCGCATTATTTTTAAGCAATCTGATAGAGAGTTGGAGCGGTTCAGTCGAAAACGCTATAAGTTCCCTGAGGACGGTTATTTTTATGACTGAAACATGTTGGAGAACAATTAAAATGTTAAGAGCCAAACTTCGTTCATTTTCCTTGTGACATTGACACCATCTTTAGCTCTTTATGAATTAATTCTGGTCACTACTATCAAATGGAGCAACTTGCCGAGAAACTATTGAATATTTTTGGACAGTTTTCTCACAAAAAATATCAGTATTACACTGAAGTGTCACACACCAACTTGTTCTATACATCAAATTGTCACACACCGAATTACCATACATCCAATTACTGCGTACACTCAATTGTTATACACTGTATTGTCATACACCAAACTGTTATACACCGTCCTATTTGTGTACGTGCCATTTGCGTACATATTAGTCTTAGTGCCATTTGCGTACACGGATAGAGTTGATACTGGGCCAAGTAGTCGGGGTAATTATTGGTAGTGCCATTTGCGTACATCTACGAGCAGAGCTGTCCCGAGTACAAGTACAAAGCACAGAGTACATACATGTTCAGTAATAACAATGAATTAAATAACAATGAGATAGTGTGTATTACGTAATACCGTTCCACGCATGTCGAGACTCGCACAAAAATGTACTCGTTGCATAAGGTAATGTACTCGAGTACACGAAAATATACTCGAGTACAATGAAAAGTACTCAGGTATATTTTTGCGTTTTAAAATGCATCAAGTACAAGTACATTTAAAATAATGTATTCGGGACTGAGTACTGACTAAAAGTACTCAGAGTACGGTAAATGAGTACTTGTACTCGAGTACCGCACAGCTCTGTCTACGAGTATACTGGATGTTAATCTGTAAATTTGTCATTATCGGATTTCAAAGGAAAAATATATTTTTCAAATTGCAGGCTTTACAGCGGCCATTAAGTTATTGTTGATCGGCTTTAAACTACTATAAATAATTAGTAATATTTCAAAATTATTCTCACTTCCGTTTGAGATTTCAACGAGTACGGCTCTTGAAATTTAGTGATCAAGTCAGTGTTTTTCCAAGCTTATGTATTTTGCAATGGTTACGTTTCAAATTATCGAAACCACAAAATCAAAGCCCTCTGCCATCTTTGGCGGCTATAGATACCATCAACACCGTACTAATAAAGAAAACTATTTCTTTATGAAAATTTAAAAAAAAAAATATTACATGCTGCTCATAAACACCGCAATACGTATGTATAAATTTTATTGAAATATTTTTTTTTTATGAATAAAATCGAGTCTCATAAAATGCCAAACAGTTTTTCGCTTTATAGTCGTCCCAGTTTGGTAGCGGTTTTATTGCCCTGTCAAAAAAAGCAACAGAAAGGCGACCGCAGGCCGGTCTCTTTGAAGTTGTTTTTTATAGCAAGATCACAAAACCGATAGAAAACTTGGACGACTATACCACTTTGCGATCATATTTTTGAAAGTATCTTTTGTTAATTCTTAAATGCTTTTGCATTAAATATCTATCAATTGTATATTAGTTCTTTGCAATAGGTACGCAAATGGCACTACCAATAATTACCCCTATTACCTGGCCCGGATCAACTCTATCCGTGTACGCAAATGGTTTAGTGCCATTTGCGTACACGGATAATTTTGTATGCAAATGGCATACATTTTTTTCTTATACCGAATGGTCGCGCACCGAAGTTATATTTTTTTTAAATATCCCTTTCTCTCTTAATAGTTTATAAATTGTTGATGAAAGTGCCACAAATTTTAATTATCCTGGAGCCCCATTATGCAGAAGGCCGACCCTGATCTCAGTATACTCTGTCCGCCGATAGATTGGAAAATTTCAAATGTGCTAACATATTCAAATACCTTAGAATCGGGTAACGTTAACCAATACTATTACTTCCGGGCATTTACACCAACCGCAAGCGCATGATGTGCTCACTCGATGCTACTCGATTCTAGGGAATTTTAATATGTTAGGATATTTGCAATTTTCTATCGTCGGACAGAGTATAACAATTTTTCTCACTTAACAAGACTTTCAGAGAATAACCGTAGCACAATTATTAGGAGATAAATTTAATGTCACTATAAATATTATTAACTTTTTTTAAACAAGCTAAATTATTTAGAAAACATAATATTTCAGAAAGCAAAAAACATTGTAAAAATTTATTTGCTTTATTTATAAGTACAAAATATGTGTTTCTTAAAGAGAAGAACTTTTTATTCGAAACTGTACTTTTCCTTTCTTTGCCTTCTTACTTTAAGTTTATGTATTACATTTTCAATTTTGTTTAATTTTGTATTTTGTTTTTATTAAAATAATAATTGTGGTTAATGACATTTATTTAAATGCCACGTTGCAACAGCCTCGGTAGCGCAGTAGGTAGCGCGTAAGTCTCATAATCTTAAGGTCGTGAGTTCGATCCTCACCCGGGGCATTGTTTTTTGAATTTTCATTGGGAGATACATCATTTTGTGCATATTGTATTTAGCTATATCAGAAATTTTGAAAATTATAAAAAAAATAAATTATGAAGGATTCCTGAATTTTATGTGTAGGTAAGGTACCCCAATAGTTTAAGGAACTTGAATATACCTAAGTTACTACCAATTTAATTAAAATATTTTTTGTAATTACATATTGCTATGTTATTTTAGTTATCATCAATTTAAATTTTACACATAAAAGAAAAAAATTATGATCTCAAAGTATTTCAACAAAAATGTTCTATTACTGAAACACAAATTTTTGTTAAGAAAAACAAACGTGAGAGGAATGATTGAAATCGCCATCATCAGACTGACATGCAGTTCCCATCGCACTATGGGGCCAAAAGCACTTTCGCGTCTCAAAAATCTGTAACTCGTTTATTTACCGACATACGTTAATGAAATTTGGTACATAGATTAAGAAGACTATAGGCTTTATGACTGTGATGTGATTTTTTAAAATTTTTTATTTACTTCTTTATTATACAGGGTGTCCCAACAGTGTGTTCTCGGACCATATCTCCATAAGTACTGAAAATAAAAAAAAAATTTCAATACAATTTCTTTTTTAATTTAAGAGATCTACATCACGAAATTATTTTCATCTATACAGAGTGAATCAAAACAGTGGTGCCGGACACAACTTTTTTATTTCAAATGGCATACCCTATATATGAAACCAAATTTGGATTGCCCATAATATTCTACACATTTCCTGTATACCATTGCCTATACCTAAACCTAACCGTTCTTGAGATATTTAACATTTTGTCTAAAAGATACCTTTTGCAGCCACTATTTTATTTACTGATATTTTATTTAATTTTAACTCTAAGAAAAAGATTTTTGATACAGATGTAGTTGATACATAAGCTTATCATAAGCCGTTATTAAATGTACTTTTATCGTTACAGGGTGGTCATCGTAATAAACGAAATCTCAGAAATTTCAAAATGGCAAAACACAATTTTCTTAAATAGCATGCCCTATATTTTTCTATCCTAAATCGTTCGTTTAATAAAGTACTTTCATTTTTGTTAAGTATGTCTTATACCTATCTGCGATATTTTTTGAGATTTTCAGATCTATTTGAATTATTTCTTTTAAAACGAACACTTGTCTAAGGTGGCTGTGGAAAACCGGCAAACAATGAATCGGTTGACATTAATAATTATTTTTCAAAGTGTTAGACTGTTGGGTACTTGTTAAGACATGAATTATTAGATTTATTGAATTATTTCTTTACTAAATGGTTGCATAGCCAAAGTTGGTTGGATCCGCTGGCAACGGGCTTGACGGTTGGTCGGGCAATTATAGGTGTGTGTTCGAATCCCCTCCTGGTACATATGTGACAAACGGAACACTTACGTATGGGATTGTGTTCAGGATTCATTTCGTCCCCTTCGAACTAGGTTTTCTGCATTTTCCCGGTTTTTAAGACGAATGTCGATGGAAAACATTTAGTAGGTCGGTCGCAGCCGCAGCGGGGAATATTACAATAACCAGCTTAACGCATTCCTGACAAGCTCATAGAGAGCTTGGGGCATGTATGACGTAAGTACAATAAAATGTATAACTGTTTAAAGGAGTCACGTACTAGAACTAACTAATGCCTGTACATTATTGTCGCTTGAAAATTAATTATTAAAGTCAACAAGTTCATTTGCTTGCCGTTTTCCACGGCCACCTTAGATAGTAACTCGTTTTAAAAGAAATAATTCAAATAAATCTAAAAATCTCAGAAAATATCGCAGATAGGTATAAGACATACTTAACAAAAATGAAAATGCTTTATTAAGCGAAGAATTTAGGATAGAAAAATATAGGGCATGCTACTTAAGAAAATTGAGTTCTGTCATTTTGAAATTTCTGAGACTTTGTTTATTACCATGACCACCCTGTAGCGATAAAAGTACATTTAATAATGGCTTATGATAAGCTTATGTATCAATTACATCTGTACCAAAAATCTTTTTCTTAGAGTTAAAAATAAATAAAATATCAATAAATAAAATAGCGGCTGCAAATGGCAGTTTTTAGACAAAATGTTAAATATCTCAAGAACGGTTAGGTTTAGGTATAGGCAATAGTATACAGAAAATGTGTAGAATTCTATGGGCAATCCAAATTTGGTTTCATATACAGGGCATTTCATTTGAAATAAAAAAGTTGTGTCCGGCACCACTGTTTTGATTCACTCTGTAGAGATGAAAATAATTTTGTGTAGTAGATCTCTTAAATTAAAAAAGAAATTGTATTGAAAATTTTTTTGTATCTTTAATAGTTATGGAGATATGGCCCGAGAACACACTGTTGGGACACCCTGTATATGTTGTAACACCGAAAAGTGAAGATTCCTTAAGAGTAAAGTGCCCTTATTTTAAAAGATACATAAAAATGTCATAAGAAAATGTTGTTTAGAATTAAAAGTTATAGTCAAATACAAAATTAGAGCGATTAGTTTGAAGGTTGAGAAATTTAGAGTTCGATCCGAATCTAATGGCGGCTACTCTGAAGCTCATTTTCAATAAACAATTACGTACCTACGACACAACTAACATGTAACGTGTTATATATCATTGGAAAGGGCATTTCTTCTAGTTTTCAACTAACTATACAAACATGTGAAATGCTTACTCGTTTGTCAAATAAAAAAACATAAACACAGGCACGTTTAATTTGCCGTTTTCAAATTTCGCTTAAAGATTTAACTGTTATCGAAATTTGCCGAAATGGCTGCAAATAATAGAGAAAATAGTCCTCTAGGTGAGGCAGAAAAAAAGTTTGCCCATATTTGCCCCTAACATAAAAAACAGGTTGAAAGATGGTGACCTACCTCTAGTGTAAGTAGCTACTCGTATTTTGTTTTTAACTATAAAAAACCACAAACCACTGAAAAGGTAATAATACTTATTCATTGTCAAAAACCATACATTTTTTTTTCCACCATGCTACCAGCAGAAAATACGAGTAGCTACTTACACTAAAGGTAGGTCACCATCTTTCAACCTGTTTTTTTATGTTAGGGGCAAATATGGGCAAATTTTTTTTTCTGCCTCACCTAGAGGACTATTTTCTCTATTATTTGCAGCCAAGAACTCAACTTCGGCAAATTTCGATAACAGTTAAATCTTTAAGCGAAATTTGAAAACGGCAAATTAAACGTGCCTGTGTTTATGTTTTTTTATTTGACAAACGAGTAAGCATTTCACATGTTTGTATAGTTAGTTGAAAACTAGAAGAAATGCCCTTTCCAATGATATATAAAACGTTACATGTTAGTTGTGTCGTAGGTACGTAATTGTTTATTGAAAATGAGCTTCAGAGTAGCCGCCATTAGATTCGCATCGAACTCTAAATTTCTCAACCTTCAAACTAATCGCTCTAATTTTGTATTTGACTATAACTTTTAATTCTAAACAACATTTTCTTATGACATTTTTATGTATCTTTTAAAATAAGGGCACTTTACTCTTAAGGAATCTTCACTTTTCGGTGTTACAACATACAATGTGTTTCATTTCTCATCTACACACCCCTGTAGTTTTTATATTTATTAACGGATCGATTTTAAATTTTCGCCAGATGAACATCCTCTTAAAACACACATTTTTCAAATTTGAAACCTTTTGTATTGCAAGCCATGACCTACTGCGATTTAATAGAAAGTCGAAAAAATTAAGAAAACATAGTAGGCCTTGTTTGATCAAAAAAAGTTATTAGAAAAAGTTGTTTAGAATTACGAAATAACCCCAATTACCAAATTTGGTTGAAAAATTTTAATTTTTAATTATTAAAAGAATTGAATTTCAATTTAATCTACAGTTTTATAAAACGCTAAAACTAACCGACTAAAACGACTACATAATAATGCAGAAGACCTACGCAACAGGATTCGTCAAGCTTGTCTTGAAATAACACCTCAGGAACTAAACAAAGTTGTAAAGAATAATAGGAAACGTATCGAAAAATGCATACTGCACGATGGGGGCCTGGTAAAATATTAGATTAAGCTGTTTTTTTCATTCTGTGTGTTTTAACCGGTTAGTTTTAGCGTTTTGTAAAACTGTAGATTAAATTGAAATTCAATTTTTTAATAATTAAAAATTAAAATTTTTCAACCAAATTTGGTAATTGGGGTTATTCCATAATTCTAAACAACTTTTTCTAATAACTTTTTTTGATCAAACAAGGCCTACTATGTTTTCTTAATTTTTTCGACTTTCTATTAAATCGCAGTAGGTCATGGCTTGCAATACAAAAGGTTTCAAATTTGAAAAATGTGTGTTTTAAGAGGATGTTCATCTGGCGAAAATTTAAAATCGATCCGTTAATAAATATAAAAACTACAGGGGTGTGTAGATGAGAAATGAAACACATTGTATATAATAAAGAAGTAAATAAAAATTTTTAAAAAATCACATCACAGTCATAAAGCCTATAGTCTTCTTAATCTATGTACCAAATTTCATTAACGTAAGTCGGTAAATAAAAGAGTTACAGATCTTTGAGACGCGAAAGTGCTTTTGGCCCCATAGTGCATCGTGGAGGATTTGCCTCAGACCAGGAGCAAGTCCAATATAACCTATTTTATAACGTGTTCGATTTCATTTTTTCATAACAAAAATCAGAATTACATGGCGATTCATTTAAGATCAAGCGCGAATATCAGGGATAAATAATAAGGAAGCTACTTTTTATATCAGAAATTAATTCGCATTTTCACAAAAAAATTGTTGACCAGTATTCTTCGTTGTATGACGCGCTCAACACGAGTCTATAATAGAGACCTGCACGAGTAAGTACAGAATCGTCCGAGTACAGATACGAATATTAGTTTGATGATTACAACGATGCGTATTGCAATACGCATAATCGTATACGTCCGTGACGAGTATAATCGGTAATCGGCATCGTGGCATCGTTATGATTAGTAATCGGCATCGTCAGGAGCAGAGTTGCCAGTTGGTCACTCACAGTAACAAGAGATTTTTTGTTTCTTACATTTGTTAAATTTTTTTCGTCATTTTGGCGCTTAATTGTAGCATCGGTGCTTTTTTTAAATTTGAAGGGCTACATCCTTTTCCAAACTTAAATATGTATTTGCATGCTAGACATATTACAAACGGTTGAACTTGTTGAGTTTCAGTGTTCATAATTTTTTCAAAATATAACCACACATCTTATTTCAATCATAGAATTAATAAATATCGTACAAAGATATGTTTATGATAGTTTAAATGTAAACTCAACCAGAAAATGTAGTGTAATTGTAATTATTAATTTCCATAATAATTACAATAATTCAAACAATAAAAACAACTTATAATATAATACAATAATAACTTATAAATAACAAAATGTAGGAGAAATATTGTTTCATTTCCTGGATGAGTAACGATGCCTGCGATACGATGCGACGATCCCTGCGATGCGACGATGCCTGCGATGCGACGATGCCCACGATGCTGTATTTACGATTACATACTCGCATCGCCGCGTAAGGTTATCGGCGATTATTAATCGGATACATTTTTACTTACTCGTGCAGGGCTCTGGTCTATAAGTAGGACCAGAATTCAATTAGTGTTGAGTCGAATAAAAACCTGCGAGGTTGAACGTATCGATCTATTATCGCGATTCAATTAAACAATGCAAAGTGAAGTGTGAATAAACGTTAATTAATGTACAGGATGGATCAATTTCGATGTCTCTTGTGGGCATCTCTATAACTATAAGAGATAGAAAAAAACTAGTGGTCAAGTCTCGATCTCTTTTTTAGGGATAAAGTCAATAGACTAAACAAAATTGGCTATCTTCTTTTGTTTTCAAGTTATAAGCCAAAATTCAGATTTTCGACTTTTCGTCAATCAGTCATAACTCGTTTATTTTTGCAGATATTAAAAAACTGTTTTGACATTATTAGGACACTTTTTTTAATGCAATTCAGTGGTGTAGTTAGTTTCTTGATATTTAATAAAATTTTCGAGTTATAACATAAAGTTATATTTTTTTAATGGAAATCATAGTAGGCAATGCCACCGTTAAATATAGATTTCTTTTCTATTTTCAAAAATATATACTTTATTGGATTTATTTGTTACAATTAATAGAATAAAACGCCGTTTTTATTATTCTTGGTGTATTCTTTTCTTAGTAGGCTAGTTTCAACAAAAGCCGACAATTTTCTTTTGTTTTTATTAAATATTTACAAAGATTTGATGATTGGGTAGCACAAGAGTGAGAGGTATTGCGATGAACATAAGAGATAGAAAGCTAGCGCCGATAGAGCTGGGTTGGGTTACAACATGAGTTGGCTGCGTATTTTAGCGCGGCAGTGTTTAAATTGTGATTTTATTTTGATATTATTTTCTGGGTTTTAAGTTATTTATTGTGACATATCAAGAGTTATGTTTATTATCTACTTACATTTCAATATTCTTTAACTTTTTCTGCAATAATTTCTTATTTTTAAGATGTTTTTAATTTATACATATAATTTAGTTCATTATCCCATGAAATGTATATTTGATCGAAAAAAATGCGTTTTAAACTTAAATATTAAATGAAGATACATAATTTCGAATTTTATCCAAACCACATGGTACAGCTGAAATCAAAAAAATCGGGAAATGAAATTTTTCCAATTGTAAATTTGGTTATACTTGTCAATTAAATGTCTACTTGACAATACATATCTTTCAGAAATATGTAACCTATTTATTTATAAACTGACACAGCGTCAAATAATTCTGACCTATTTCTAATAAATCCATTTTCACACTATGGAAATATTATATCACAAAATCTTTTAAGCGGACACTAAATCGCGCACTTTACACTTTACGTTTCGCAGTCGTTCGACCGCTTCGTCGGAAGTGAAAAATATGTTGTCAAAATAAACAAGGTTGTCAACGGAAACTGAAAAAGTAACTTGATTTTTTTTTATATTTTAAATCTAAAAATAATTTGAACATTATAAATGTTAAAAAATTGACAGATCATTTATAATGTTCAAATTATTTTTAGATTTAAAAAATAAAAAAAAAATCAAGTTACTTTTTCAGTTTCCGTTGACAACCTTGTTTATTTTGACAACATATTTTTCACTTCTGACGAAGCGGTCGAACGACTGCGAAACGTAAAGTGTAAAGTGCGCGATTTAGTGTCCGCTTAAAAGATTTTGTGATACAAATTTCATCGGACAAGAACCAACTGTAAATATGAAAATATTGAAAAAAACGTGTCCATTTTTTTGACATTTCCCGTTTTTATTGATTTCAGCTGTATCAGTATTGTTGTAATCTTTGAGATTCTTAGATGATGCTCGTTCTATCTTTCTTTCTCTTTATGCGGTTGCAACTGTCAAAATATTTGAACAAGAGTTGATATTTAATAAAAACAAACAAAAAAATTGTCGGCCTTTGTTGAAACCAGCCTACTAAGAATAGAATGCACCCAAGAATAATAAAAAAGGCGTTTTTTTCTATTAATTGTAAGAAATAAACCCAAAAAAGTATATATTTTTGAAAACAGAAAAAAATCTCTTTTTAATGGTGACGTTGCCTACTATGATTTCCATTAAAAAAAATATAACTTTATGTTATAACTCGAAAATTTTATTGAATACCAAGAAACCAACTACACCACCGAATTGCATTAAAAAAAGTGTCCTAATAATGTCAAAACAGTTTTTTAATATCTGTAAAAATAAACGAGATATGAGTTATTGACTAAAAGTCGAAAATGTCAATTTTTGCCTATAACTCTAAAACAAAAGAAGATAGCCAATTTTTGTTTAGTCTATTGACTTTATCTCTAAAAAAGAGATCTAGACTTGGCCACTAGTTTTTTTCTATCCCTTATAATTACAGAGATGCCCATAAGAGACATCGAATTTGATCCACCCTGTACGTTATTGAAAAATAAACAAATTAATTTCTCAATAACGAATAACGTAGTAATATGTATTAGGAGTATTATTTATTCAATAAATGAAGTGAACAACCAAGAAAAAAATGAGAATCATCCTGTGGTGCCACCTGACACCTGACCTGACATAAATGCTACAGAATTCGCGTGAGGGCAATTAAGGGAATGTATCTGGGAGCAATAATTAATAATGAAGGATGTATAGAGGACGAATTGACCAAGAGAACAGCAAAAACTGGGGGGCTGTTTAATTCCACAAAGAAATCGATACTTACTTAATGAAGTGAATTATGAACAACAGAAAGACAAAAAGGGAAGCTGGTAGGTATAGAAATGAGGTTATTAAGAAAAATAAAAGAGAAGACAAAAAGAAAAAAAAAGAAATGAGGTATACAGAGAAGAACCAGACATCAGTAGTGATAACAGTGGAACAGAACCAACCAAGATGGCTGGGACACATACAAAGGATGAGAAAAGAGCGGATAGCAAAAAACAGTGTATCGGTGTATGAAGCCAGAGAAATTGTAAAATAAAGAAAAGGAATGGGGAAGTTATAGAAAAAACGTGGAAGGAAGAGGTACGAAAAGCTTTATAAAAAAGGACGAAAATGCCACAACTTTCAAAAGATAGAAAGCGATGGAAGGACATTTGGAAAATGACTACACATACAGAGTGAGCCAATAGTGCGTATTCGGAAGATAGCGTCTTTATTATTACAATTTTTAAAATCTGTTTTCGCTGTAACTTACATATGATATAGGTGTTTGATTCAAAATTAGTTACAATTATACAGGGTGATTCGTGTGGCTGTGCCACAGCAAAGTTATGCTTTTTTAAATGGAACATACTGTGTATTATGAGAAAACAGTATTCATTTTGAAAATATTCCTATTATATTTTGTACAGGGTGATTCAAAACGCGAATGTTTATTTTAATCGGTTATTTTAAATGGAACACCATACATATTATTATCAAATTTAATACGTCTTTGACTAAGCTTTGCAGTAATATAAAGTTCAGCAAGTGTTACACATCAAACTTACATACAGTAAGACGTCAATTTAACCTGAAGGCTTCCGCGGCCGTCGCCATGATTGAATTGGCTTCCGGTTAGAACCGCGTCACGTTGACTTCTTCTACTGCCGACAGTAAGACATCAAGTTCTAAAACCAGCATTTATTTCAGCTTTCAACGTCTTTATTGTTTATAAGATTGTTGATTTTAATTAGAAAATCTCTACTCAGTCTGTTTGTAGTTGTTAGTCTGTTAAAAATCATACTCATTCGATTTGTAACATATAAAACGGTATAGTTAATTTTTATTTAAGCAAACTGCCTGATTGTTTTTAAATAAGATTACGTAACACAACACACACAATAATGTCAAAAATAATAATAATTTTAATAACAATAACAATGATTGATTTAACATTAAAAATAATTAATGTGGAAATGTTGCGCATCAACCTCTTCATCATACAATATAATTTTGTAAAAAACATTCAACATTTTCAACATTTGCTAAATTAATTGTTTTTAATGTTAAATTAATTCTTTTTAATGTTAAATCAATTGTTATTTTTATTTTTATTGTTATTATTGATATTGATATGTGTGTTATGTTAACATCTTATCTAAAACAATCAGCCTAAATAAAAATTAACTGTACCGTTTTTTGTGTTACAAATCAAATGAGCATAATTGTTAACAGACTACACTGAGAAAAATAGGACCAAAGAATACGTTTATATTAACAAGAATTCCGAACATTTGGATATTCAGATTCGCGTTAAAAACCGACTCAGCGTACTACTGCAAAATTAACACTATGTGGTTTGTTGTTTAAAAAGTCAGACATTACATTTTATTACTAATTTATTCAGCATAATATTTCACTATGGTTTATTATTTTAACAATCGTATTATGTAGAATGATAATTTTACATTCTTAAACTTAAACAGTTTCATTGTGCTAAGAATCATGATTAATTTAGAGTAAGATGGATCTTATAACATGACAGCATTATACTTTTACATTATACCAGGGCAGTTCGATTTTAAAGGTACAGGTGGCTGTGAAACAAACACCGCAAGCGAAATATTGCCGTCATATGCATGTCTAGACAGGTTGAAACGTGGTAGTAGAGTCTGGAGAGTTGTTGTGTGTAATGGTCTATTTTCACGCTCAAACAATTTGTGGAAATGTGCTTGTGCACACAAGTTTGCACAAGGAAGTCGTTGCATGAAAACGTATTTTTTTGCTTGCACAAGCTAAAAACTTTGACAAACTGTATGCATTTGCGTAAGCAAATTTGTATGCGCAAATGCTTGCACAAATCCATTTGCGCAAATTGTTTGACGTGAAAACAGACCATAAGACTCAATTTAGTAGCGTACGGGAAGCAAACAAACATGGCGTGTGTAATCGCAGAGTATTCCAAGCATGAAGTGCGTGCGGTTATCCGATTTTTACAAGCCGAAGGAGTTAACCAGAGCGAAATTCATCGATCTTCCCTAATCAAACCTTCAACAATTGAGCAGTGTTCATCTGTGTGTGAGGTCCTTGATCTGCCTCTGTTCTTCTCCGGATCATCAATCAAGTCCGTTTGTCCATTTTTTAATTTTTTGCACCAAACGGTGACTTCTTTTCGCCTTAAAACCTTCGGGCCATAAACGCCCTCTAATCTGCGATGAATTTCGTTCTGGTTAACTCCTTCGGCTTGCAAAAATCGAATAACCGCACGCACTTCATAATTGGAATACTCTGCGATTACACACGCCATATTTGTTTGCTTCCCGTACGCTACTAAATTGAGTCTTACACAAAACAACGCTCCAGACTCTACTACCATGTTTCAACCTGTCTAGACATGCATATGACGGCAATGTTTCGCTTGCGGTGTTTGTTTCACAGCCACCTGTACCTTTAAAATCGGACTGCCCTCGTACTTTTATTTTATCGATAGGAATGATGTTTTATCAAAATTGCAAAATTCCATTTTTCTCAGTGTAGTAACTACAAACAGACTGAATACAGATTTTCTAATTGAAATCAATGATATTATAAACAAAAAAAGACGTTGGAAGCTGGAATAAATGCTGTTTTTAGAACTTGAGTTCTTAGTGTGTAAGTTTCATGTATAAACCTTATATTACTGCAAAGCTTAATAAAAGACGTATTAAAATGGGTAATAATATATAGGGTGTTCCATTTAAGATAACCGAGTAAAATAAAGTTTCGCATTTTGAATCACCCTGTACAAAATAATAGGAATATTTTCAAAATGAATACTATTTTCTGATCCAGACAGGTTATGTAATATTACTGTAAAGTGTAAATAATTGTAATAAGCATCTGATCTATTAAATACCAAAAAGTACCATTTTTTTACATTTAAATGTCAATATCTCAAAAACTATTACTTTTAAGTGTATAGTACCCTTATAATAAATTGATCTATTCTCAAAGGCACTCGTGTGGCACAGCCACATGAATCACCCTGTACAATTGTAACTAATTTTAAATCATACACCTTACGTAAGTAATAACGAAAACAGATTTTAAAAATTTGCAATAATATAGACGCTATTAGCTCATCTTCCGAATACACGCTATTAGCTCACCCTATATAAATAACTCCTCTCCACAACTCTGTGCCGAATAGGTTTTCTGATTAAGTAAGTAATAATTTAATTAAAATTTCAATTTTTTCATTTTTTATTCATGTTGGTTTAAGGAATACCTTATTTCTATTTATTCATAATTATCACTTATGTTAATTAAAAAAATACAGACGTTTTTAATTATACAAATTATTTAAATCATCTCATTGTGTCTCTTTGATATTTAGTTTAATTTCAAACAATGAATTAATTGCAATGAATTATGTTCTTCATTCGCGTAAAATACACGTCCCTTAGCGTGCGTACGTGTTTACTGGGAAAACGCAGAAGAATAAATCTTCTCCAGTCTGGAAACTTTATGGAAAACATAAACGCGTAAAAGTGTCGAATATTTTAAAATATTATCTTCGTTTGACGTGCAACAAACGACGAGGAAAATAATGCTGCTAACCGAACGGAGCTCGCCTGCTCTGGGGAAATAAATACACATCTCGGACCGTTTCCCATTTCCTTCCCATTTTACAATTTGCCTTTAAAAATTGACTTCAATATAAAACAAAACGATTGGGTTTTGCATAACACCCGTTTCCTTCGTCCGTATGTTCGAATGTGATACAAGGACCTTAGTGGTATGAGATTTGTTATGGAATTTTATATGCTACTGAAATTATTTTTAAATATAAATTCATACAACATTCATTAAACATTGAAAACAGTAATTGAGAAGAATAAACCTAAAAAAAGTGATTGGTTCAAGTTATTAATTTCCTTGATATTTTTCATGTATTGGGGAGTTATTTGTATTTCTTTTGCTTTCTTTGTCATTTACATATTTTGATGGGTTCATCAATATTACAATCAGAAACCCAACGTTAAAAGGACGTATCACAAAATCTTTTAAACGGACACTAAATAGCGCACAAACACTTAACGTTTCGCCGCGCCGTCGTTCGACAGCTTCGTCAGAAGTGAAAAATATAAACGAAGCTGTTGAACGACGGCGAAACGTTAAGTGTTTGTGCGCTATCTAGTGTCCGTTTAAAAGATTTTGTGATACAATTTTCATCGGACAAGAACCAGCTTTAGTTAAAAGGACGATTATAAAAATTAACATAACGCAGATGCAGGAGAGTTTTCTTTTTTCAAATGTAATGTTAATAAATCATTGTTAATAAAGCAAGGTCTTTTTTTTCTGTTAATAGCTAGGTAAATCTATAGCTAATGCTGGAGCAAACTGGAGAGTGATGGGTTGTATGTATATGTACCATGGTCACCTTACATTAAGCGTCTGCAATTAGGTCCTCTATTTAGTGGCTTCCCAGCAACGTTTTATGTAGCAAGTATAGTCATTGCCAAGCTTATGGCCGAGTTCACCAGACGAATCAGCTTGCAAGCTGCTTATGATTATTTTTAACCGTAATTAATTGAAGGTAACTAT
The DNA here is from genome assembly GCA_033060865.1 of Dorcus hopei. NCBI lineage: Eukaryota > Metazoa > Arthropoda > Insecta > Coleoptera > Lucanidae > Dorcus > Dorcus hopei. The sequence continues at coordinate 19,615,206 of CM065424.1, read as the reverse complement.
GGCGTTCACTAGAAAATCGCAAGCAGCTTGCAAGCTGATTCATCTGGTGAACGCGGCCAATGAGTACAGCCGTTGCGTTACTTAAAACGCCGATGAGTTGAGTGAAGAACTTAAATTGAAAAGGTTAGGTAAATGTATCTAGGTCTGGTGAATTTCTGTCAGAGATTTAAAATATAGAGATTTTTGCTCTTCTAGTTTCTTGCTGAACATCAGAAGCAACTTCTTCTGATTAGTATTTTTCTTATTCAATTCTTTTGAACTACCCTTCATAAAATGTTGCACGTATGTATATCAGAATCTTTTGGAGCAAACAGGTTCAGTTAAAGAAAACGCGAAGGGAAAATAAGCAAATACAGAAGGAGACCGTCGAAGATGTTTCGCTAAAATCATTGTGGAAAGAATGAACACAAGAAGAAACTGAACTAGTAAAGACACAAGAGAGAGAAATACTTGAAATGGCTGATCAAATACTTCTTGAAATCGATAAGAAAGTCCAAGAAGCTCCACAAAGGAAATTTTGGAGAATATACAGAAATGGCTGAAATTGAAAAACCAAAAGTTGATCAACCGCAAGTTCAAAAAGCACGAGAAGAGAAACCTAAAGTCGAAGGAAATAATCGGCGAAAACAACACCTGAAGTATCCAAAGAAAAGCCAGAAGAAAAGAAACCTATTTCAATTGGAAAAGATGCAAAAAGTAAAAAAGAAAATTGTCACTTAACCTGTATGAAAAGAATCTTTACTTTAGTGTTTTGTTTTGTTTAAATGAGTACCAGATTATACACAAACCTCAAAGTGACACCTTGTGTTTGCACGACTAACTAACTCCCTCCTTTGTTTGTTATAATCTGATACAATCCTTCTTTTAAGTGCATAAGGTCACGTGTTTGCACAGCAACAATTTTTCTTTTCGTTTAATTTGTTATTATTTAAACTTGAGAGTGTTATTTAATTTTAAAATAACCAGGATCTGGCGAATTTTCATAAAAAAATTAATTTAATATTTATAAAGCAAATTTGGCGTCCTGGATATTGGATAATTGATAACATAAAATTGTAAATAGAAAATAAATAACTCATCATTCCATTTGTTTCTTGTTCACTTTAATTTTCTTGCTTAATTGAAGCAGATTCTTGTTTAACATTTTGGTGAGTTTTTTTTTGCGTAAGTATTGGCAATGCCCTAACAAGTGACGCGGTGGGAGGAAAGTTGCGCATTGTGTGATGCGCAAGATCATTCCTCGTGTAGTAACTATGTATAAGTAACTTATACCGAGTGATTTTTTAAATTTTTTATCAACTCTTGCCATGAAATCTAGACGGCGTCTTTTCGTGAAAAGTACGTCACTGCACTCTATCTGTTTTACAGTAAAGCTACGACATGCCGTCCAAATTCCATGGTAAGAGTTGATAAAAAATCACCCGGCATATGTAATACTTGTTAATAAACGATTTATAGCTATTAGAGTGCTCTTATAACAACTTAAAAATACAGTCCACTTTCCGGAGTTCCAATTTTTTCAAAATTGACAAATTCAAATATTGCAATTATTAAAGTCGAACTAAGAATTTTTCGCGTCGAAGAAGGAATGTCCGTGTTGCAGTTGAAGTAAAAATTTTTCGCGTTTCATGTCGAAGAAGGAACCATTGTGTTGCTAGTCGAAGTAAGAATGTCTAGACGCGCTTTGCACCGGTATTTATACTGAAAAACTTTTGAATGTCTCATTTGATTTTGCGCGCGCTCACTCACTCGTCGGCTGTAACGAAATCGTAGCCGTCTGGAATAACGAAGCAGCTTGAGTAAAATTGCTGTCGTCAGCTTGTTTACTTGAATAAGCATTTCCATATTCTTTTTTAATTTTTCGAAATTTTGTCTTGTTTTACATTTAGATGGTAAATGAATCAATTTGTTGCATGTAATCAAATCATTCTTCGCATAACCTAACTTTCTAACTCCTAAAAATTATCTTAAACTTTCCTGTTTCTTTTTTCAGAAATTTCTAAAACAAATCAAATTTTGTCCTAACTAGAAGTTTTTTCTGCGGTTTTGTTAACTCTTAATGCTATTTCATTATTTAATTTTCTAAAATTATAACCCACTGCTTAACTAAACTAAATTTCTTCATTTTTTAACTAATTAATCTATTTAAACTAACCTAATGAACGATTTTTAACTCCTATCTAATTATTTTTAGATTATTTATGGCCGTGTGATTGTGCAACAACACTTTAAAAACCGCACAAAACGCACTCATTTCACTTCCTTCGGACCTCGTTCTGGTTGCTTCGGTTAGTATTTCGTTGTGGCTGGTTTCTGCAATCTCGAGAAGCACCTCCTTAACCAAAATTCTATGGCATCAGTTGTATGTAGCTTTTGAATCATCTCATCTCTATTGGTCTACTATGGTAATTTGTTTTTCTCTTAAACTTTTTCTTCCTCTTTTCAGATGGATAACACAGCAATATCGTCACCTTAATCTGGTGGCGCAGATCAACTGAATCTATTTATTTTTTTTTTAGCTTCAAATAATTTTTTGAGATTTGATGTATTCCTCATTGAACATATCTCAGTTTTTATAATTTTATTACTTATATCTCTTTGCTTCTGATCTCTTCAGTTTCTAGATAGTTTGAATTTTCCGAGTTCTTCACCATCAAAATTTCACATTAATTTATAATCGTATTTTGTTTTTCTTACTCAATTTTTATAAATACTTTCATTGATTATGATTATGAGATTATGATGATATTTCTCAACAAAATATTTACGTGTTCATGTTACACGTCAATTAAAACTTTTATTGTGTTTTTGTTGATATTCAGCCGAAACTGTCCAGATGCTTTTGTGTATTACATTTCTATTCTCAGGTTGTCTTTTAGGGTGGAATGATTCGAAGCATTTTGAGTCTGTCAGTTGTCTTACAAATCGTCGAAAATATGTATAGATCCGAACCGGCGAAAACGTTATAAATATCCATAACTAAACGCATAAAATGACAAAACACACGCTCCGGTGACCACTTAATCACCGGGCACGTTTAAGTTCAAACGTTTAAATGCTCGGTTTTTTCCGAGAATCACGCGTAATCTGATATCTAGTGGTTTAGTCGTGCTGTTAGGTTAAAATTAATGTTTATGTCCCTTCCCTGTCGTCCATCTTGGCTTAGAGCGCTTGTTTTATCAAGATGTTCACTTGTTTAATGGCTCTTGTTGCGTTTCATTTGTTCAAATTCTCCGGTCGGCTTGTTAATTTATTGACGCTTAATTGTATTGTATATAAAACGTCTGTTAAACGTTTAATTAGCGTCGTTAATGAGACGTTTGCATTTTAATGAAATTGGGCGATGCTCACTGCAGTACAGGTTCGTGTGAATAATTAGCAACACGAAATAATTTTAGACATCTTACATCCGATTACTTTCGGAATAAGACATAATTCGTTCCAATTAAAAATTAACGATTTTCGTGTCTAATTATAGAAACCAAAAAGTAATGGTTGTTAAAATTAACCCCAAAATTGGCTGGGGTTCAAATTTGACAAAACATTTTCAAGAAATTTAATTTTGAATCTGAACATATTTAAAAGTTTTTATTTTAAAATTGTACTAAAATATAATACGTTCTTGTAAATGTATATGTATACGTTTGCTTGCTTGTTCTTCTTTTGCATAGCCGTTGCAGAAAGGAACTTTCTTTTCAATTTAGATGATTTTGGGGAAACAGATACTATCTTTTCTCTAAAATTTATTTCAGTTTCAGTGAACATTCTTCTTATTTTAGTTTCAAGAGAAAAGTAAAGCCATTGACGAAAACTGCACCAGCAGAACTCGAAGCAAAACCAGAAGAACATAAACGTAAAGAAAAGGAGAACAGTATCACTCAAAGAAAAATTAAGACTAAATAAGACGCAAAAATACAAGAAGAAAAGAAACCGAAAGAAATCATATTACGAAAGGAAAAACCTATTGCTTGGGACTAAACAAAAAATTCAACTGAGAAAGGCGGAAAACAAAAAAGTTGCTTTATTTAAAAGCTGTTTTAGTTTCAAGAGAAAAGTGAAGCCAATAAGAATTAATTTCCACACGTAGTCTTCAATATTCCTTTCTAGAAGAATTTGAAGTTAAAAAAAAGTCAAAAGATAATTAGCTTGAAGAAATTGTTTTATTGGCGTGGATATTCCATTATTTAGGAAAGGGAACCACATATTTCATCTTTTTGGACATATCCCAAGTTTTGCCTGTTTACGCGATAATATAACGCTTATTAATCATCAAAGAGAGGGTTAGCACTGCTATTAGTCTGCATCTGCATACGGGGGATGTTGTATCCTAGCAACTCTTGGTCGCCTGGCAACGACAGTAATCGATAGCTCCGCGGTGGGACTCAAAATGGACGCGGATTATCATAAATGCACCCCGTTTACGATCCACCCCCTGTTAAACTATTGGCTCTATATAACACGCTTTAATTAATACCAGCTTAATCTCGCCCGTGAGACTTTAATGCCAAACATATCTTCGCAATATTATAATACGTTTTATGTATGTGTATGGCACGTTCACAGTTACGTTCTTGCTGTTTCTGTTACGTTCAGCAGTTTAGATTTTATACGAAAGGTAGCATATACTTAATTGTAAGATGCAATGAAATTAAAAAAAAAAACGAAGCGAGAAAAATGGCTCAAAACAAAGAATGAAGAAGATCTGAGTACTTGCAGAGGAAATAGAAAAGGAAAAAGTAACTATGGATAAGGAAAAAATTGGACGAAATAAACGAAGACTGCAGAAATAATAATATTAAAATCTTATATCGTATGATTTTTAAAATTTTAGATAAAGGTTAGCCATGAAAGGCAAAATACAATAAATTTAGTCCGAGAGGCTGATAGTATGGACTGAAAAAAGAAGTGGCAGACCTACAATAAGAATTAAAGAAGTTGTTCGAAATTCTATAGCAGATTTTTATGTATTGAGTTATTTAGCGCTATACGTTTTGCTTTCCACGGCCTCCCTTTATCTAAAATTTAAAAAATCATAAGGTACTTATAGATAAATGAAGAAACGAACAAGAAAAAAGACAACGGTTAATATTAAAGAGGAAAGTTGGAAGATACACTTCGAAGAATCATATAAAGATGAAGAAGAAGGAAATGTGGAGAAACTTGCAACAAACAATAAAATAATTTTCACCCTTTCGCCCATACAAAAATTAATCTTAAGATGAAATGAGGGCTGATTATACCGGGTGTTTCGTAATTGCACGGCACTGGTTTAGGAATGTCATGTATAGCCCGAATAAACAAAAAAGTTCATATAAACATTTGTCTCAAACTAATTTATTATCGAGATATTGAAGGTTAAAGATAAATAGGGTGACTGTCTCTAGGTAATAGATGGTGCCTTAAATCACTATGGTACCACAGTGACTTAAGGCTGAATGCTGCATTCAATAAAACGGACGCCACTTTGAACAGTTACTCTGAATGTTTTATTGTTAAATCTTCCATATTTATACCTCAGCATCTGAGTAATAAATTAGTTTGAGACAAATGTTTATATGAACTTTTTTGTTTGTTTCGGGCTACAGATGACATCCCTAAACTAGTGCCGTGCAATTACGAAACACCCTGTATAAGGAAGCTGAGGAACAGCTAATTATAGAAGAACCCTTATATGAGGAAGTAGAGAAAGCAATAAAACAATTAAAGTTGAAAGAAGTCGCTGGATGTGACAAAATAACCGAGGAACTAATAAAAGAGAGAAGAGAAGACTTACATAACATTACAGAACTGGAGAGAAGAGGAGATTCTGAGCAAAAGGAAGACGGTATTAATAATTTCCGTACTGAAAAAAAGGGGGCATGGCAAATTAGTGCAAGTCCATGGGAGATGGCTTTAGTTGTTCATTGAAACTCTGTAGCTTCGAAAGTAACGAGCGTCTAAATAAAAACCTGGTCAAGTGGGTTGTGATCGAGAATTTATAGTTTTATTATTAAATCATCAACGAATATACCGCCGGTTAACGTAACATAGAAAAAACCTAGTTTTAAAAAAATTACGACTCCCGGACATACCGGTCGAGATGGCCAGTTCCGCTTTTGCCCTTTCCCTTTATTTCCTGCTTCTTTCATTTCTCTTCCTTTCTTCTGACCGTAAGCTGAATACAGCTGAATATCCTTAATTCGGTGCAATTTTCATGCATTCATAGCTTACAAATGTTCAGTCTTCAATAAGCTTCGTTCCATAATAATTTTCATCGCATCCACAAAAGTTTTCTTCCTCACTTTTCGTCTTAGGTATCTGAGGAGTTGCATAGGACGGGTTCTTCTTCATCGCTGCTGCTTTCAGAAATCCTCTGAATTGCCTTAAAATATTCTCAGTCTTTTTCTCTTGTTTAATCAAAATCTCTTTTCCTTTTCTAATTTGACTCCGTATCTCTTTGGCCTTTTTCTTCGGTCTTCCGATTTTCTATGTGCTGATTGGATGTTAAAAGAATACCAACCTGTTTGGTACCTTTGCGACAATTTTCTGAGAATTTGGGGAAACTTGTTTAATACTTTACATGGAGTCCGTTCTTTTACCAACTATTATAATAAAAGAAAGGCTATAAAAATGTACAGAAGACTATCAGAATGGATTTAGAAAAGAAGGTCAAGAGTTGACGCAAAACATAAATAAACAAAACAAATAATTGAAAAAAGCTTCGAGTATTGCATATGTACAAAATTTTGACCATCTGAAGAGAGGTGAATTAATGAGACATTTAAAAAATATTGAAGCGCCAAAGAAAATCAGAAGCAGGATAAAAATTACTATAAAAGAATCTAATGTAGTTATAAGCACAGGAAAAGAGAAAATACAATTGCTTTCTATTAAGTCATTGGGTGCGGTAATAAAAAAAATAGAAGGAACAGTCAACAAAAAAAATTAACGCAAGTCACAGCATATGAAAATGACGTAACTACTTAATTATTTCAAGAAGTAAGGCGGAATTAGGAAAAACAGTATTCAAGATGGAAGAAGAAGAGAATAAATTAAAAATGAATAAAAAAAATTAAATATATGTATTTACTGCAACAGATAAGAGACGTTAGGTTAATCTCTAATTTTTGATGTGGAAGCTACATGGTCGAAGAAGTGGAAATATTTACGTATTTGGGAGTGTTGGTAAACCGAAAAATATAAAAAAAAGATAACCGAGAGGATTCAACTTTTTGAATACAAGGCATTCTCATAATAAACAAATATTGAAAGACAGGAAGTCAGGTAAAAAGACCAAATCAAGAATCCACAGGATAATAATAAGACCAATAATAACAAATGTAGCGGAAACAATGACATTGATTCATAAGGAAGAAGATAAACTTAAAATACTGCAAAGAATAATTGGACTAAAAAAATAAGTGAAAACGAATGAAGACAGTTAATGAAGAAGGCATATAAAAAGAAGAAAAGAGAAGTCAACGTTGAGAAGTATTTCCAAAATAATGGAACCCAATTATTGTAGACCCAAAGGAAGACCAAAGAGCAGTTGGAAAAAGTACAGGACGCTATTAAAGAATTAACGGTAAACCAGTGGAACAAACAAATAACTGGCAGGAGGTAATGGAGGCGAAAACACACCAATCTCTGAAGTCATGGAAAAATGAGTGGATTTCAATGCAAAGGAAGACCAAAGAACAGATGGGAAGAGCAAGTAGAAGACGACATTAAATAATGAAAGGTAGACCAGTGGAACAAAGAAAAAACTGGCAGGAGGCAATGGAGAAAACAAAACAATCTAAATTGAGTTCTACATTCATTACATTCTACATTAATATGCTAGCCAATAAAGAATCAATATTAAAACTAAAGCAAGAGTAAATTCATCAAAGTTTTACAGAATGTATTAATTAAAAATAATTAATGTTTTTTAAAAATATTTTATAATTTTTTTTACGTTTGATAAATGATTAATGATTATGTATTAAATTCAAAAGATAAAATGAAAAACTTGGTATAGAACGAAAAAAGAAACAACTTGCGTTTTACTTCTCTTTAATGACTTGTTTGTCAATTTGCAGACATTAGTTGCAATCGCTAAAGAGTAGCCGCCGCAACAACAATTAAGAATTGTGTTGTCCGCTTAAGCCAACGTTGGCGAGATGAAGATAAAATCGATTAAGTTAGCTGAGTGGTAATGTTAGGGCTTGCCGCGACATCGTATCGCATTGTTCCATGGGGAGCGTTTAAATCTGTGGGGAAAGATCAGAGGGTAACACGTTTCATAGCGTGACGTGAGGTGTGTTTGAGATGATCGATGAGAATTGTATTTTTACGCTCACACAGGATGTTCGGAGTTATTTTGAGTTAATTGTTAAGTACATTTTATAGCAGGACTTTAAACACATACATAGCTAAGCCACACAAAATTATACATAGATTTATGGTCTGTTCGTTTACCTCTAAATACACTTCGATTAAAGTACCTATGTTGTACTTTGAGGTATTCTTATTCAAGTTTTAAATTATACACATGGCTATGAAGCACATCGTGTATCGTATTTATTCAAATACCACTTCTTTTTACATTTTGGAATAGTAACTTTAAAATAGATTAATTATAAGCATTATAAACAATACACGTAATGAAGTAAATTATAGGGGTGAAAACTTTCCAAAGGGAGGATTAGACGAACTGATATAAAACGATTAGGGTGGTTTGCTAGGGTGTTGATGAACCATGACGAAATGATACACGATAATGGAAGATACCGTGCCAAGATTAACTTAACGGTAATTGTTATTTGGTTTACTACACACATCCTCCATAAGGGTTGATGTTAAGTGATACATCGAATCGAGGTTGCCGCACATTCTTGCCCATGTTATATCATCATACTATTCAGATTCGTTTTACTTTCTGCCGGCACGAATTTGGTTTATTTTAATTGGTACTTTACGCCAGCGTTCTTCACATTGTTATGTGTTTTATAGAAGTGTATAATATTTTCGCAACTGTAACGTAAAGGTTAAAATATTATGGCCTGTTTGGACTAGGATTTTTTGCATTTCATTGCGGAATTCCCACGTTCTTAAATTTATACGTCATTATTAAGTATTTTGGCGTGCAAACAGTTAGGTTATTATGAGGTAGGAACGTAAATATGCGGTTAGAATGACTCATTTGAAAAAAGGTATGCCCTAAGCAATTATGAGTTATGAGAACATCTTTCAGGAATTTGATCTTGCATGAAGTGGTCCGGCATTTTGTGCTATATAAAGCGATTCAATAATTATTTACCTAGCCATGAAACGTGTCGTTGAATTTTAATAGTTACGAATTGACACATCTGTGTTAAAATTCAATTCCTTTGATCAAAAAAATAGGAGTGGAAAATGAATGATTTAAAGTTAGAAAGTACATTGAAGTGTAATAAAATTTTGACTAAAGAAGGGAGCATTCCTAAAAATATCCATAAGGCAGTGTATGTATAGTCATGGTTGACCATCATATTTCCAAGTCAGATTTTGGTCAAAGCGGTTTCGTTGGGGGTAGAGAATCCGCTCAGGGCAATCCAAGAGATGACAGGCCAGTAGAAGTTCGAGGTTGAGGATTTAGAGACGTCTGAAAAGGTCTTTTCGGAAACTTAAATTGCTTGATCGTGTTTCTTAGGTCTTATTAGAGAACCATTCGGAAACTTAACCCGATCGAATGACTTGTGTTCGAAAACTAACAATTAATTTCTCGGATCTCTTCAGGTTCGCAACCGGGTTTATGTTTTAATAATCTTGCTATTTAGTAGGGTTAAAATATTGGGTTACTGAATATTTGTTGAATATAACCTCAAATTGTCACTTTTTGTCATTGCGGCAAATGCGACAAGAAAGATCAGAAGAATACAAGGTAAATATGTACATATTTTTACTTATTTATATTATTATTTTTGTTTATATTATTTTCTGACACTTGTAAGATCATTCAATGATACGTTCGCGCGTTCGTAAACCCTGCCAAACCCGAGCGGTTCGGTTATAGAACAGGTTAACCTCATCAGGTAACTATTTAAATTCGATCTGAAACCCGATCATAGTTTCCGAAGAGGCCTAAAGTGTCATCGATTGCTTCAGCGCAAAATTTAGCCCCTTTAGAGGCGAATCCAAACCTATTTTCACAAATCATCACTGGTGATGAAACTTGTGTACATTTTTGGGACCAGAGGTAAAAGAAGAATCTATGCAATGAATGCGTAAAGGTTCTTCACCCCCGAAAAAGGCACGGATACAAAGTTCTGCAGGAAAATTGATGGCTACGATTTTTCTAGTTGAATATATGCCAAAAGGATCAACAATTAATGCAGAAGCTTATAAGTACACTTCAAAACTTAAAGAAAGTCTCTTGACAAAAACGACCTCATAAACTCTGTAAAGGAGTCTTTCTTTTGCACGACAATTGCGAGGTGCATAAAGCAAGAGAAGTTGATGAATTTATCGAAGCCATTGGCTTTATTGAACTAGGCCTCCCTCCATGTAGTCCAGGTCTGGCACCCTCTGACTATTACCTATTTCGACAATTTAAAAAGAACCTGCGCGGAAGGCGATTTTCTTTAGATCAGGAACAAAAGGATCTTTTTCAGAAAAATATTGCATAAGTGTGTGGACTTAAATGGAGAACATATTGAAAAATAAAAATGTTTAAATTACTCTCTCTCTTCTTCTTCATGGCTAGATAGATAATTTTTGAACTTCCCCCCGTCTAATGGCCGTATTCACAATTCCTCAGTTACATGTTTAAAGGTCAGTTAAGCTGCTAACAGACTATTAAATAAAAAAGCTGTATTCACCAACCACTGTTAAGAGCTAATGGTCTATCAAACTCACTCTTTTAAGTTACTTATGCATTATTTGGCAGTTAGTAGAATTTAACGCTTTGTTATAAGTAATTACACTTGTGTAGGACAACAAATATAGTTAAATTACATTAAATTTACTTTTGACTTAACAGACATTTAAATTTTAACGGTAGCTTAGTAAACTGACTGTTAATTTGTGAATGGTGAATATGGCCGTAAGTTTTATAATTTTCAAGAATGAAAGAAGAACTGGAGTAGCAAGTAAATGGCTCTGAACAGAATATGACGATATGTTGAAGATGATGAAGTTGATGCAGAATGTTTAGAGGAAAAATTTCAAACAAGGACAAAATTACAAAGTACAATTTTAAATCTCGTTTCAATATTTGTTCTGTCACTTCATTTCTTGGATTAACTAAACCTAGGTTTGGGAAGTCACTAACCATGGTAACAAGTGGATAAGTTATAGTGGCTCGGGGCCAATTTCCCATTTAATTTTACGTAGGGGTTCCCGTTTCAAATGTGTAGGTATGTTTGCCTAATTAACAGTTTTGCTAGGGCAAGTGAGCAACGTTTTCAGTTTCAGATTATAAACACCAAGTAAAAACAGCTGCTATATCAGTTTTTTACCTGTTTTTTTTTTGGAAATTACTAACTTCTAGTATTTATGAATTGCTATTTGTACGCACGCCGTCCCCAATTGAAAATGCCACTCGCTCGCCTCAGCATGACAGTTAGTTAGGCAACCATACCTACACATTTGAAAAGTAGACCTATGCAAAATTAAATGGAAAATTGGCCCCAAATCGCCATAGCCTACCTTCTGTAACAGAGTGGGACATGAGGGAATGAAGAAGTGTAGAGTCACTTTTGTTTTTATATACATAGGTACCTACCCGTGCTGATGTAATAAAAAATGCCTAAATAAGATACATATAGTACATTGAAAGTGGAAGGCTGAGATAACGCTGATGATATACACATAATAATTGTCGCAAATTAGGAAATAATTTAGAAGTGAAAAGAAAAGTTGGATAATCGAACTGAAAAAGTATAACTTAAGAGTTAAAGTGAAATAAAGCATATCACTCACATCATATCACAACATTGGAACATGGGTGTAAATATTGAAATTGAAAAGAAATTTAAAAAAAGGAAATCGACTAAAATAGTTAAGAATTACAACTGACAGTATAAGTGCAAAGGAAATGAAATAGGAAATAGAGAAAAGACAATAACAACAAAAGAGTTCCAAGAATTTTACACGGAGAGAATTACGTTGTAAAAGTAGGTAAATATAAATACAGTAATTTTTACAAAAATTTGTATTACAATATGTGACAGCTAAATCATTTTATTAATTTAAAAACATATTTATATTAACTGTTATATATTTAAATTTATAAAAAGATATTCTAAAATAGCTAAAATATCAAATATAATATCGTTTAATATATTTATATTTTAACATTTATATGCACAGTTGAGAAGCTACGGATTCACACGATCACCAACCTTTAAGCTGCACAAAAAAAAAATAAGTACTCGATTTAAGAAAAAACGTATATTAAATTACAAATTTTATGTTTTAAACATCATATCTGCAGGCCGAACTCATAAATGTTACAAAATCATATGCTTAATGTAATAAAATCGCATTGCCATTTCTTTTAAGAGAAAAATTTACTTGCTTTACTTAAACAATTTTGTTACTTTTAAAACAATTTATTTTGTTATTAATGATACTTTTTCTACAACACGGTTTTTAATATACATTTTTCTCAGTGTATAGGAACTCTTTAAATCAGAAGAAATTACACGAACTACTGAAGTTTAATGTAAAAAAGAGTAATAAGAATGAAACATGAGAGATAAATAGAGGATAAAAAAGTAGGTGCATTTATATGTTCACCACATTTCCAGGTAACGTGTTCACACCTGTTTCCTATTCTCCTTTTAATAACAGATTCAGAAACTTTCCGGATGAAATGAATTTGCTGTATAAAGCTACACACTTACCAATTATAAGAAGTAAAACGAAACAAATGAAAACAGCAGCAACTAGTAAAGTAGACATCAGAAAAAGTAACAAGGGTGTATTTATTTTCATTCCACTTTGTAACATCATGATTATACATTCTGTTTTTCTCCTACTGAGAATTTATAAACTGTTAAAAAGGCAGATAAATTGATAAATCAAAATTTCATCAAATATGTTGTTCAACAACGTGACATAAACATATACACCATTTGTAGATTTGTCTTTTGAAAAAAATATTCCTGCATTAAAAAAATAATACATTAAAATAATTTTTTATTTGCTATTGTACCATCCAATTAAAGTTTTATAAAATTGAAATATGTATGTAGATGGTTGGGAAGGGGGAGGGATTTGTTGGTCTTTTTATTGTATACAATTATAATGGAGTTTGTGAACTCTCAATTATTCATGCAATGTGTGTGAATAAGTGATTTAGAAACAATGCAGGTCGATTACGGATGCAGGCATTTGGGCAAAGGGAAATTTACAAAAATACCATCTTATTAAGCTAAACGACCTGAAAAATTCAAATTACCTTATCAAGATCCGTTGGAAATGTTTCAAAAATCACTTTGAAAAAATGCGACATAACACCGGAATCCTAATACCTCCGCATTTATAATTCCTAAAAACGGACTGAATACAATAGTAAAAATAAAGCAAACGGCATCGAAATCATGTCGGTAAAAACAAAACGAACTTTTACATTCTTGCGGCATTCGTTTGTGGCGAGGAGCGACGTTCACTTTTTTTACACTGTCGTCTGTTTTGTATCAATCAAAACGGACCCAGATCGGGTTTTGTTCGTGCGCCTTTTGTTTTGTCAACGTAACTCGTTTGTTTCACAACGAAGAAATCATCTGAGACGCTGTTCTGACATTAATTAGCTGACTAATGGGAATATGTTAGATTTTTCCCGCTTTTTAGACCCCACTCATAATTTTCAAAGCTTACAAAAACATTTCAAATCAGAATTTTGTTGTAAATAATTATGTTTCGAGTAGCAGTATGAAATATTTATAATCAAACGAAGATTTAGATGATTTTCTCATTAATAATGTTTATTTTATCTCAAACCCAAGAAACTTTACCATAGTTACTTCTAAGATTTCAATAATGAAAGCCAAAACGTAATTTAAATAATTACAGTTTTAAAATCGAATAAACTACTTATAATTAATTCGTTTCATTTTTGTTTATGCTTAGCGTTAGTAAAAGAAGTATTCGTCCTTTTTGCATCTATTTTGGGATAAAGACATTGTAGTTCTGGAACATTTCCGGAGGCGAAATAAGAGTCAGTTTAATAGAATAAGGATAATAAAAAACAGATCGAAATTTTCATATTATTTATTTAAGCGTTCGCCATAAAAATAAATTGAAAAAGGCTTTAAAATTGTTCGGATTTATTTTAAAGACGTAAAATCGACTCCAGGGTGTCGTTTCCGGCAGATAGAAACTGGAAACCGGATTTTTCCTGAAAAAAAGCTAAGATGGCCGATTGAAAATAATTGTCGCCGTGTTTTGTTTCGCCTCGTGTTGTTTCAACAATGGACAATCGGCCCCAAGTCGGTCGTCTGCTTGATACATTCAATTTATACGGTTCGATTTTACGCTAGTATTGTTTTGGGAGGAATAAAATAAGAAATACACGCGCTTCCTGTTTCCTTTTTCGATTTCTGTTAGGCTCCTATGTAGACGAGGTCGGAATACGTTTGACGCAGCAGAGTTTTTTCTGTGGTATGGCAACGTGGCACTTGCCCCGGGGCTGTCTTACGACAATATCTCATCGGCTATGATTTTTGTTTAGTTTATCGGCTTTGTTTATGGCGACATATTGCGAGGGAATTTTCCGAGGGAAACTTGTGGTTTGTTCCATGAGATATTGGATCCGATACGAAAACATTAAATAATGCATTAGATGCTTACGGTATATGACCTATCCCTGTTCTTTTTACGCACTTTCAAAAAGAAGATATACACTATCGCGTTTACAAACATGAAAAACCATTAATATCAGGGGCGCCCCATTAGTGCCCGGCGCAATACTTTAGTTGGCGCCCTTATACTCCTCTCCATATTAATTGCATATGTTTATTGAACAAAAAGCAGAAAAATAATTAATAATAATAATAATAAAAGAGGCGTTTAACTAATATACTGAGTGAAACTGTTCTAATTCTGATCAACCAGGACATCTATTTTTTCGAGTCCAAACGAATATTCTGCTTTGTTCTCTTAAATTCAAGAATACGTGTCCTGGTTGGTCCAAATGTTCAGAATTAGAACAATTTCACTCCTACGAAATTGTTCTAAATCTGAACATTTGGACCTGTTCAGAATTAACATAATTTCACTCTTACGAAATTGATCTAATTCTGATCATATTTGGACCAACCAGGACTTATAGATATTCGTTTGAACTCGAATTATGTTAGTTGTAATAAGTTCGAAAAAAATAGATGTCCTGGTTGGTTCAAATGTTCAGAATAATTTCACTCCTCAGAATTTAGAAGAATTTCACTCTTATGAAATTGTTGTAATCTTGTAATCGTGAACATTTGGACCAACCAGGAAACATATTCTCAAACTTATGAATATTCGTTTGAACTCGAATTATGTTAATTGTAATAAATTCGGAAAAGTTGATGCCCTGGTTGGTTCAAACGTTCCGAATTAGAACAATTTCACACTTACGAAATTGTCCTAATTCTGAGCATTTGGACCAACCAGGATAGCTATTCTCGAATTTAAAAGAACAGAGCAGCAAGTAAATATTCGTTTGGCCTCAAATTATGTTAATGTGTATTAATTTTTTTTTAAAATAAATTTACGAAAGAAATGCACCTTTATATCGTGACACCTGCGACACAATGTGCCGGCACGGCCCTGATTAAAACCCAATTACAATTACAATTCTGTCGTTAATTGCCATGTGGTTACATTTTTGTAAAATTTTCTTCGTTTTTTTCGAAAATAGTTTGAAGTTGACGTTGGAAACGTATACAATAGGTATTTATTTTTGGACAGGTTTATTTAATTTTATTTTTGTCCACACTTTGATATGAAAACCTAAATAGCAAAAATATTTTTTTGACGAGCAACCTTGTCGACCTGCTCTTTCTGATTGTGACAATACTTTTACTTTGCAAATAAACCTTAAAAAAATCAAATTTAATTTTCTTCATTTGCAAAGTAAAAACAAATACTGAGTGATTTTTTAAATTTTTTATCAATTCTTGCCATGAAACTAGAAGGCATGTCTTAGCTTAGGTGAAAAGTATGTTATTGCATTCTTTGATGTTGTTTTACAATAACGCCAAGACATGCCGTCCAAATTCCATGGCAAGAGTTGATAAAAATTTAAAAAAAATCACTTGATGAAGGTACATATTGCTTCGTCAGGAAATCCATACATCCAATCCATAAGAAGAGATACACAATATTCTGGTGTGCGAAACCCAGTACAGCAAGAAAATCAGCAATTACTCTGACTGACATACAGCATCACATTCCTCCTGAATATCATCATGACTTCAATCAAATTCTCAACGACTTCCAGGAGGTCTACAGCATAGATACCTGGCAAGCTACAACTAAAACTATGTCACATGAAATTAGGTTACGTGACATAACACCGATACGCCAAAGACCTTATCGGTACAGTGATGAGAAGAAGAGAATCATCGGAGAACAGGTGGAAGAAATGTTAACGATGAGCATCATTGAACCTTCAACGTCACCGTGGAATTTTCCTGTGGTTCTAGCAACTAAGAAAAATGGCCGACATAGATTTTGTGTCGACTATCGTAAATTAAATACGCAGACTATAGATGAACCCATCTCACTACTCGTAATTCAAGATGCTTTACGAGATTTGGGAAACGCCAAGATTTTTACCACATTGGATTTGAAGGCTGGATATTGGCAAATTCCGATGGCCCCAAATTCAAAATTATTCACCGCCTTTACTACACCAGATGGAGCTTCATATCAATTTCGTGTGATCCCCTTTGGACTGAAGAACGCACCCGCAACGTTCCAACGTATGATGTCGCAAGAAGTCCTAACTGGATTGTTTCGTAAGTGCTGTTTGGCCTACCTGGATGATATTATCATCTACAGCAGGATCTACAGTACATCATGGTCAGAACACCTAAAGGATCTAAAGTTAGTCATGGAACGTCTTCCGTATCACGGTCTTAACTGCAGTAGAAAAACGTGTCCTGGGTACTTCTTCCTTAAACTACCTTATCGATAACTACGTTATCGAATTGAAGGTGATAGTATAATTCCACAAGAAGAACATCTCCGTCGTATCAAAGGGGTTTCCTCGCCTAAAAATCGCAAAGAATTACAAAGTTATATCGGCCTATGTAATTGGCTTAGAAATTTTGTGCCGCATTTCACTGAACTGACGGCCCCGTTGACGAATTTGTTGTCTCAGAAGCGCCGGTGGAATTGGACAGAGAGGGAAGACGAAGCATTTCATCAACTCCAAACGGCTTTGGAGAAACCACACAAACTTCACCGTCCATTACCAACACATCGTATAATTCTGCAAACAGATGCCAGTGGAGTTGGCATCGGAGTGGTACTATATCAAGAAATAGAAGACGTCCGAAGAATAATTTCCTATGCTAGCGCAAAATTAACTCCAGCGGAACGTCACTACCATATCAACGAGCAAGAGTGTCTAGCTGTTAGGCGATACGACGTTATCGACTGTATTTGGAAGGGACACCGTTCTTGCTTCGAACCGATAACTAGGCACTCACTTGGCTACAAGAGACACGCGATCGTCGTGCAAAACTCACACGATGGGCATTGTTACTGCAAGAATTTCAATTTCAAGTGGAACATTGCCCAGGGTCCAAAAATGAATTACCTGATACGCTTTCCCGAAATCCCGACGAAGACACAGCAGAAGAAGATCTAACTTCATGGGATAGATTGCTGCCACCAGAGACAAGTATTTCTTCACCAGAAATCGTAGAACCAGAACTTATGACAATGAAAATATTGTTTGAAGAAATTATGGAAGCCCAACATACTGACCCATTATACACAGTGTCACATCACCACTTGGACGGGACTTAAAGAAAAAGAAAATCTCAATTACGATCCGAAATAACGAAAATTTCTTAAAAACTACATCGTTCAAAATAACTTATTGTGGTGGAGAGCAGAAGGTTTTAAGAAACTTTTTGTGCCCAAAGCTTATCAACAGAGAGTATTAGGAGAATTTCATGACAGTACCATCGCAGGACATCCAGGTCGGGATGAAACACATCGAGCAATAAAAGAAAGATACTACTGGCCCTTCATGCGAACAGCGGTTAACAAATATGTTGCTGCTTGCTTGTTATGTATAGCTTGTAAAAAAGGAGCGCGACAAATGAAAGCACCTCAACGTCCGCGAATTCCACATCATCCATGGCATACAGTAGCTGTTGACCTCATGAGATCTTACCCAGAAAGCAGGGCAGGCAACAAATATATCTTAGTAGTCACCGATTTATTCACTAGATGGGTAGAAGCATTTGCCACAAAAGATGGTGTTGCTGAGAATGTTGTCGGTATTCTAGAAAACGAAGTATTTCATCATTACGGTTATCCACGCAACCGGTGAACAAAGGCTTGCAGAATTTGGAAAGCTAATTATTTCCTTACACCACCCTATCATCCACGCGCCAATCCTGCCGAAAGACGTAATCAGGAAATCACGAAGGGCTTGCGTCTGAATCTGCAGGGTAAGCGACATAACACATGGGATCAACATTTATCGAGGCTTTTATTTCAAAATCGTTGTCGACTGAATGCTGCTACAGGATACACTCCATCACAATCCTTATTAGGTTACACTCTTCCATGACCGGGTGATGATATTATGTTTGAACAGCCAGTTGAAGCTCCTACACACCCTAACCGCACCGAACGTTTGGAAAATATAAAAAAAAGACAAGAACAGTATCGGCAACTTTATCAGGGAGAAGATCAACCACCGCGATTTCACGTTGGCGAGCGAGTAATGGTTCGTTCTCATCCTCAACCAAAGAAAAATCGAAGAACAGTACCCGGATTTATGATTAAATGGTCTGGACCGCATGTAATAAAAAAATTACTCGGAGGAGCAATGTACCAAATAGATCAGAACGGACACTTATTCCGTTTACATGAGGATAAACTACGACCAGCAACTGCAGAACTTTCAGTTGATGAACAGGACACCTCGTCGGTGCGACCTCTTCGAGTAGGGGCGAATTGATACAGTCAGTTGCAACAGTCGCGTCAAGGAAAAAAACATACAGTTGTTGATTTTTATCAAGTTGTTTTACAATTATTAACTGTAACTTCTTGTGATCAATAAAAACTAAATATTTAACCCCGATTACATCAATGCATACTGCCATTAGGCCCGATCTTTTTATCTCCTTATTAATTGGAGATGAAAAGACCGGGCCTTAGTAATACAATGTCCTTGACTTTTGTTAAATTAAATTTTATAGTGGATAAAACTGTTTCTTTTTGAATTACTTGTTTGTAACTTATTATTCATTTAGTATTTTCGTTGCGTAGAATTTAGAGTTTAATTCTCAGTATAAGTATTGCTTAAATAGCGTGGTGAAGAATTAATTTGCTGCAGACTGTGAAAAATGTTGAAAAAAAGAATTGAGTCCTTGAAGTCAGGAAGACATAAACTTAAGTAAAGTACAGAGATATAGATCGTCATTTGTGTTTGTAGTGATATAAACAAAACACGTGCGACTGGCAGCCATCATTATAATACAGACAGAAACATGAGTTTTCTCACGATGGAACAAGAGTCCCAGAATAAGTAAAATCCATAGCAATCGACATCGAGCTGTCGACGATCGCGTTAGCGACATGTCCGTGACAGTGCAAATCCTAATTTTCGATTTCAAGATACAATTGGACGATTGCATGTGAGTGTCTTATTTAAATTTCGGATTTATATTCAGCTTTTCGTTTGTTTTTTGCCGCCATTTTGTCGACGAGAATGTGTTTGCAAAGTCTGAGTTATAAACGCGAGCGCGTCACAGTCGCAACACCAGATTTCTGTCAATCTGTGTAAAAGCGAACACATAAATTCCCGTCAACGCAAAATCGGATAAAAACCGATTTATTTGTTAAAGCGAACAGGTTCCCGCGCAGAATGTAACTCTACGCTGCGTCTCGTGCATAAAAAACACGTGGAAACGAATGAAGCGGTTACATTCTGATGCTTAAAATGGCATTAGTAGCATTTTGCACTTTTATTTAGATAAGGAAGCGTGCAAAAACTGTTGAAGGTGCCGCTGACATTTGTTTTTACGCGATCTTCGCTTGTTTCTACCTTCCACTGTCGTCTACCTTTTGTTCGTACCATCATCAATTGTTTTATGCAGGTGTCGTGATATGTATCTAATTTATAGTTCTTGTGTTCGGGACCATATTTCAGGAGTGTCATAATTGTCCCGGATTTTTTGGGCTGAGATTTTTATCTCGCACTTTTTAGACGTATACAGCTCCTTTAATAATAGGACGTATTATTTATTTTTTTAACAACTCTAACAGAGTGCATTTTTAATTTTTATGACTTTAATAGCGTAAGCCGAGTGACTTGAATTTTAATTTGCATTCGGGAGAAATCACGCAGCGACCGTACGTATTATAAAATATTTAAATGTTTCCTGAAGACATAAATCAAGCCCATCTACTTTTAATCTAACGTTAAATATTAGCTGCTTTCTTTCGTTTGATCCAAACGCAACATAACGCGTTTAGATTCAAAGATGGATGCTCTCTTGCAAATGGATCTTCGTGAAATTTCAATCCCGATCGGTAATCCCATTTCCCTTTTCAATCTTCCAATTTTACGATCCGTTTGGATTGAAATGCATTCAGATCCAGAGCGGGTAACAAAAAATTATTCGAATCACGATTCAAACTCTTCAGCGAAAGAAAGCAGCTATTATTTCTTTTATAAACCTGAAATGACGATTCGTAAGTGGTTCTGTTCCATAATAAAAATATTTTTTTAGGTAAAGAACGAAATATTTGTTATGTACTTATTACATATTTGATTATAATAAATTTTACAATTTCGTATTTTATAAATCAAGTAAGTATGTATCAAGTCTTCAACAAAAACGTAAACACCTCAGTTAGCCTTGGAAACAAAAGTAAGTAAAGTATCGTAGCTTGAAGTGTAGAGATGCCGTGATTACCTATTACGAGGACTGTCAAAATATAAAATTTAGGAACTGAATTCAGATCACCTATTTTTAATATATTCTTTTAAGAACGAAGATTACTTTCAAAATATTACTTTGCATTGACCACTTCCAGCAATGAATATGAAATTCAGTTTGCAGATGTTAAAAACTAGATCTTGTTCACATACGAACAACTTTTGAGGTTAATCGAACGTTTATCAATTTTCGATACAAAAAACGCATGCACGTATAGCGTTGGTGTTTATTGTCGTATTTGAGTGGTCAAAAAATCAAATGAAATGACTTTTGTTTTCTAAATGCAATGATATAATTATTGTAATAATTTTTTTTCTTACGTTCAATGATGTGCTGCAATAAATACTTATTTTTCAAAACAATAGAAAAAATAAAAAGAAATAAATTAATTATTAACATGATATGACGTAGTAAACAGATGCTGAACGATGCCTGTTTTATGGTAAATTGTGTAACATCTACACTGAGAAAAATGAAACAAAATAACAGTTTATTTGATCTCATTTTGTTAACACGTTAAGTGCCATTTGTGTCCGCGTAGATACAAGTAACTTTTTACAATTGGGCCACCTGTATCCTAGCGAATACATCGACTTATATTTATTATCGGCTGCCTGTTTCGAAAAGAACACAACAGAGTCGTGTAAATGCATAGAAATGTTGACTGGTCTGGCCCATTGGACCAAAAATTATTCTTGGCCTTGGCCACTTTATATTTTTTTGCGTGTGCATGGTTAATAATATACGATTCATACATACAGTTTTTTGTTTTAATATAAAACAGAAATGGTTTATAACTAAAACATTATTCTAATGAAAAAAAAAAAGAAAATGGAATGATGGATTCAAAATAATTATGTTTTCTCTCGCATTTATCAGTACGGCAATAGGCACTAATTCTACTATAACCGAGATGTCTCAATTGCAACTAAACGTAAAAAATGTTTTATTAGGAAGGCTCCACACATGCCTCACTTTGCAGACAGCAGAATTAGACAGGAAGAGACCAATTTGAATGACTATATCTGACGGAATACAAATGGCCAAATACCTAATTTTTGCAAATGGGCTACCTGTATCCAAGTGGATACAATAGTTTTTTTTTAGAAAAAAATACATATATTTCTTAAAAAAGTAATGAAAATAATTAAATTAGATACTTTTAAACAGAGTAAGCTTTTTTTATCAAATGGCCCAAATGGACCACTTTTTTTAACATGGTGGCGCTTAACGTGTTTGGATAAATTACTGGTAAACTGCAAACAATGAACTGCTTATCTCGAGCAAATAAATGTATCTTTGATAGGAGTCTTTAACTTTTATGTACCTAGATACCAATATGTTTACGTATGGCAAAAGTTTAATGGCAACAAATAAATGCTTACGCAAAGAACAGTATATATTAACAGAAATAGAAAGACTTTTTACTGAAAATATTTATGTTATAATAACTAATATTCAAATCATTTAGTGTTATGAGCACAAATATATAATTTTTCTCTTATTTTCTCAAATGCAAGTTTATTTGTAGCTAATAAATCTTTAATAAAGAAGCTTTGTCATCAAATGCATGCGAGATTGCTTCGTTGGCATTCGAATTTTTTTTTATAAGGAACGTTTAATTTCACAGTCGGCATTTTTTACGATTTGCGTCTTTTCGTGTTCCGATGAGATCATTTTCTACGCAGCTTTGTAAGGAAAGTTAAATGAAATAATCTTTTAGACGTAAATACATTCAGACATCTTATCCAGATATCCGTCTTCTTGACGAAAGAAGTATCTTTTCATAATAGCAAATAAAGTGTACGTGCTTTCTCGCGAAAAATTAAAAGTTGTCAAAAAGCTTCGAATCGTGTCTGATCTGGTAGATTTCGACAAGGCGAATTCGTTGGCGCAAGGCGCAAGTCTCTAGCTCCAACCGTTTTCGAGATATTGAGGTTTTTTCATTCGTGAAATGTCAATTTTCGAGAATGTCGCAAATTCCGTCGTGTATAACTAAAGAACGGTTCTTCGAGTCAGAATAAACGTTTTATTAGTTGTAAGAAAACAGTTATTTTGTCCTTCATTTTATAAAAATTTTTCATAATGTTTATGAAAATTTTCATAAAAAACAGTGAATATTTTTCTCAGTGTATAAGTACCAGAGCCCTGCACGAGTAAGTAAAAATGTATCCGATTAATAATCGCCGATTACCTTACGTGGCGATGCGAGTATGTAATCGTAAATACAGCATCGTGGGCATCGTCGCATCGCAGGCATCGTTGCATCGTATCGCAGGCATCGTTACTCATCCAGGAAATGAAACAATATTTCTCCTACATTTTGTTATTTATAGGTTATTATTGTATTATATTATGTCATTTTTATTGTTTGAATTATTGTAATTATTACGGAAATTAATAATTACAATTACACTACATTTTCTGGTTGAGTATACATTTAAACTGTCATAAACATATCTTTGTGTGATATTTATTAATTTTACGATTAAAATAAGATGTGTGATTATAAATATTTTGAAAAAATTGTGAACACTGAAACTCAACAAGTTCAACCGTTTCTAATGTGTGGAGCATGCAAAAACATATTTAAGTTTGGAAAAGGATGTAGCCGTTCAAATTTAAAAAGCACCGATGCTACAAGCACGACGAAGAAAATTTAACAAATGTAAGAAACAAAAAATTTCTTGTTCCTGTGAGTGACAAACTGGCAACTCTGCTCCTGACGATCCCGATTACTAATCATAACGATGCCACGATGCCGATTACTATACTTGTCACAGACGTATACGATTATGCGTATTGCGATGCGCATCGTTGTAATCGTCAAACGAGTATTCGTATCTGTACTAGGACGATTCTGTACTTACTCGTGCAGGTCTCTAATAAGTACTTCCTCATAATTTTCAGCATTTTTTTTGTTTTTGTTAACAACAAAAAAATGTTGACAGTTGTCGTTCAAGCCGTTTATTATGTTATTTCATGTTAATAATTAATTCATTTCTTTTTATTTTTTTCTGTTATTTTGAAAAATAAGTGTCTATTGCACTTCACTGAACGCAGAAAAAAAAGTTCTTTCGAAATTTACTACAGTAATTATACCATTGCATTTAAAAAACGCAATGATATATTATGGTATACTGTAGAGTTTTTTTCTGCCATTTCATTTTATTTTTTAACCGCTCAAATACGTCAATAAACACCGACGCTATTCGCGTAGGCGTTTTTTTGGACTCAGCTTGTATAAGAAATTGATTATGCAAGCTACGACAGACGATTTTTTTCCAAGGTTAACTTTTTTGTTGAAGATCCGATATACAGGTGTCCACCGAGTGCCGCGGTCTCTACCGTCTATAGTATATAAGATAGAAAAAAAATTCAAACGAGCTAAGATGTAACTCGGTCAGCTCTACTTCATAAAATTACTTTTGGCTGTACAAAGTGTTCAGTAACTGAGAGCCATACCAAAGTTATATTTTTTTAAATGGAACACCCATTGTCATTGACCCTTTATATGGATTTCCTCATATCTGGAAAATCCAGGAAACAAAGAACCTTTGAAACAAATATTTAAGATAAAAATTATAATGATTTAAGTCAACGCATTCAGAAAATTATTCGAATAAAAATCATACAGATCAATTTTTATCGTTTTTGGGACAATATTAAAAAAAACAAAGGTATTTTAAAATGAATTTTTGCATAATTCTGTTTTATATTGTTAGATATTTTATTTTTAAGCAAAAAATATAACGCGTTTATAATTTAAGAATTAAAGTTTTGCCTGCAATGCATCGAGTTTTATCTACGTTCACCCAGACGGTTTAAGATCGTGATGGTATGCTGGGGTCCTCTTGAGATTATATAAACAGCAGCACAGGTTCGCTTTGGAAATCGATACAGTCGAGTTTACGATACGTAATCGATAGGCGCATTAATAAGAGTTTGCGGTATTAATTAATATTTTAGAAAGGTGCGGAAAATAATACGCGCGCATAAGTTGGTCAACTTGTAACTTGCACTTGTAATTCGCAATTCGCAATACGCGTTAATTGTATAATACGCGTGTATTATATTCCCGGCGCGCGTATTATATACCCGGGTGTGTTCAGAAAGTATTGTGCACTACGCCCAGAGAACCAAGAACGCAGTACTCTAGAGATAAGTTATTAATTGTAGTTAATGCATGATATGTATAGAATTAGCTTGAAGTATTGCCTGCCTGGTACGGATGAGAGATTTCCCCGAGTTAGACTCGGCAAAGCGTGGCAAGTGCTACATCGCTTGATCGCTGACTAGTAGGTTGGAGGAGGTGGCCATGCTGACGTAGGGTTTGTGGCGTCAGTTTGCTGGGCATATTAATGCTCGTTAAGCAGTGTGGTGCATGTGGTGACCATCCCCGAAGGGAAATCGTACTAACAGGGTAAAAGCGCAGCCGAGGGTGAACGACGTACTGTTCACGGTCCCAAGAGTGTAGTGGATGGGGAGCCCTAAGGTTATTAATTGTCACCACCCTTACGTGCTAGGTGGAGGTGAAGTGAGTCACCGTGGTGAGATGACAGCCACCTGGTGGAAGAGTAGATTGGTAGTAGAGAATCTACGGGTCTGATATGACAAAGACGTAAGCTAGAGTATGTTTGCATGTCATTGAGGCTGTCTGTGCTGCATGTGGCTGGTGTTTCTGGAAATAACATTTCAGAGCAATAGTTTATGAAAGAGCAACAGATATGATACTGAAGGCCCAAGGTTGGACATCATCACTAGGTTGAGTTGTGAATTGACCAAGGGGTTGAGCAGGTGCAGACTAGGGGACTGGGGTCCCCGGTGAGTAAATAACTGTTGTTTCTTACAAGTGATTGTAAACACATGTTATTGTTGCATGAACGCACCATGTCAATGGGAGGTGATGGTAGCGAACGGTACCCGGTAGCCAAAGGAAATGGTGAGCGTTTTGATTACTTAAATTTATGTATACGCATTACCACATTTTAATAATAAATAAAAAAAAATGCGTTGATAATTTTGGCCGCCCTTACATTATGAACTATTATTTATTATTACTAGTTATTGCTAGTTTTTATTTAATGTGTTCCTACGAATGATGAAGTAGTGTGGTTTGTTCACTTTACCAAAAGTGAATAACAACAACAAACCATTTCGCGAAACGTTACTTGTATTTTAATACATTTTTGCTCGATCTAAATAAATGCAATCGTTTAATAAAACTGGTTTTCCCTTCCAATAAAAAAATAAGCTTATGAGACAAAAGCAACTAGTAATACTTATCACCTTATTAACCCATATCATACCAAGGTACTCTAAACAAATATATCAACAAAATTTTGTTTAAAATGTTAAATAATTAATTGCTGAAAGTATGTTTCTGCAAAAGAATACCAAGGAAAATTTTCAGATTAGGAAAAAAATCGTGATGCGTAAACGCACCATTGGAAAGATACATCAAAAACAAAATTTTTTAAAATATTTTATTTGTAAACTTTTTATAGATTTTTATTTCTTTCCCAAGACCCTACTTCTATAATTAGCAATACCATTATCATGGATATCCACTCCTCCCATATACTTATTATATTGAAATATGACATTTGGTTGTCTAATAGTCATATCTTTCTTCTCTTTTCTACTGTATCTCTTTGTGTTGGCCAGTGGTTGTAAATTAAAATTATTACTGCACACGGTAACAACCGAGTTGTCATTCCAACGAACCGTCATAAGCCGAGTCACAGCATAAATACATACAGCAGGTTCACTTTCCTTGGCGGGAAAATTTCCCGCGCAAACTGAGCCGCCATATTCCGGATGGAAAATCTGTCATGTGATTTGTTAGAGCGCATTCGACTAGCCGCACGGAGTGTTTCTTTTTCTCACTCTTACATGCACTGACACACAGTCGCTCTTCCTCGCACTTCTGCTCATTGCGTGCATCGAGCATTATGTCGAATGCGCCTTTCAATTGCACGAATACGATCAGTGGTGTCTCGTATAATTAGCAGCATAATAGGTGCTTTCGATTATGCATGCTAGGGTGCACTGAGTAAACTTAAAACTCTAGGCTTTCAAGTAGTGATCGGATAATTCAAATTAAAAATAATCTGTCATCCGGTTATCAAAATAACCTAAATAATTCGATTATCAAAAATATTTTTATTGCGGCACTGGTCTATACATTCTCAAAATGCCGCCAAGGTCAAAAAATTTTGCCCCGCCAGATCAAAGATACCGACAAACAGTTTCCATGCTGGTTATGCTGTGGCCGAGTCATAGGAGCCTCTTTCATTTTTGCTCATTATTTTTATGTTTTTCAATGGACAACTATTTGTTCTATTTTCCCGTATAGTTCCCGTTGTAAAAAATCCTTTATTTTTTTAAATGAACAAACAATTTATAATGGTTCAGCCACATCTACGGCAAATGTGCTGCCTAACGTCATTTTTAACGTCTAATTTGCCATTAATCAGTCGCTACACATACAATTATTGTCAAGTTAGACGTGAAAAATCACGTTAGGCAGCACATTAGACGCAGCGTGGCTCCGACAACGATAGTGTAGCGATGGATTATTGGCATATATGGCACTAATTTTGTAACGGCATTGAGAGTGGCATTGCGCGCTAGACGATAGGTGACGATAGCTCGGCCGGCGGTTTTTGATACACATCAAACGGATTGCCGGCGAACGTATCGCATATGTATCGCATAGTTATTGCCATAGATAAAGAAAGATATATGTGAGGAAGACAGAACATATATTTTTTGCACGAAAACAGCGACATCTCGTGTTTTTAGTGACGTACTATCTTAGTTTTGACATGGCCACCTCCATTAACATTCACTGACGTGTATGTATGGCCGTTTCAATTCGCTTAAAATTCAGTTCCGAGAACGCATGCCATGGAGTACTCCCCTCAGCGCTCCCTATTAAAGATACTACAGAACTACTCATAGTAACGTAATTTAACGTAATGACAACTGCAATTACTTAAAAAGTCACAAGAGGCGCTGAGGGGAGTACTGTCAAAATTTTTGAAAGTCGAATTGAAGCGGCCATACATACACGTCAGTGAATGTTAATGTAGCTGGCCATGGTTTTGATTACAGGTTTTTTTCATTATTTCAAGTAGGTACTAATTTAAAATATAATTTTTGAATGTTAGGAAATGGAAGATGCTAAAATATTTTAATAGAACTCCTGTGATATTTGACATTTAAGATAAAGTTGCCAATATTCAAGTAAAATACCACTGCTGCAGCTGCTTCGGAGCGAAATGTGGGACAAATAATGACCTTAACCACCAATGTAAAACTTAGCGCATTAATTTTTCTTGCGATAATTGTCGCGTTCTTGTCCATTAGAATGCCGTTAGACGTTAACGCAGATGTGCCCGAAGCATAAGAGGATAAAAAGTTATCGAAAAATATTTGATGATTGAAAGGATTTTGTCCAACAGTTGCATGTTTTTAGGTGTTTTATACGTTCGTTTCGAGTGACTAAAATCAAATTTCAATCACTAGCGCAAAATGTGCAAAATCAACAACTATCCATGACGACGGACCATGACTGCTTGACGTTTTAAGTAATGTCACTTCAAAAATATCTTTTCAAGATTCTTTGTTGTTAAAAAATGCAACTGTTGGACAAAAGATCGTATATTACACGTGAATGAAATGCAATTATACACTCGTGCTTCGCACTCGTGAGTCAAAATTCTCACTCATGTATAATTTTGCATTTCTCTCACTTATAAATATAATCTACTATTTCACAACGGATAGTAAGGTCATAACTACTTGTCCACCAAGTCCCAGGTCCGATTTATCCTTTTTAGGTTGAGCTCCAAATTTATTTTTTTTTCTAGGATGTTGAAATTTGGTATATCTTCCTAATTTGAAACGGGAATCATTTTATCTTACTAAATTTTTCTCCTAAATTCAAAAGGAAGACCACTTTTCCTACACAGATTTTACTTCTTCTTGTGTTAATTCCGCCACTTTGAAGACTTTCGGTGTCAAATTTGGCACAAATTCATTTCACGCCAAGCAGGCCTGAACTGCAGAACATGAAATCTTAATTCAAAATTTTTTGATCCATTATACGTATTGTAAATTCAATCCAGGGACAAACTGTAAAAATAGTATATTGTGCAATAAGTTTTATAAAGGGCATTTTAGTCACGAGTTTTAATTAGGCACGAGCGAAGTGTAGCGGAGCGAGTATTTAATAAACGAGTGTCTAGAAAAGTTTATAAATCGAATTGCACACTATACTTTTTCTACGACCAACACAAAAATACTAAAATTCGGAAATTGTGCCGTGATGCCGCATTATGGGGCCAAAAGCACTTTCGCGTCTCAAAAATCTATAACTCTTTTATTTACTGACTTACATTAATGAAATTTGGTACATAGATTAAGAAAACTATAGGCTTTATGGCTGTGATGTAATTTTTTAAAAAATTTTATTTACTTCTTTATTATATATGTCGTAACACCGAAAAGTGAAGATTGCTTAAGAGTAAAGTGACCTTATTTTAAAAGGTACATAAAAATGTCATAAGAAAATGTTGTTTAGAATTAAAAGTTATAGTCAAATACAATTAGAGCGATTAATTTGAAGGTTGAGAAATTTAGAGTTTGATGCGAATCAAATAGCGGTTACTCTGAAGCTCATTTTAAATGAACGATTACGTACATAAGACACAATCTACGTGTGAAGTATTATACATCATTGGAAAGGGCACATCTTCTAGTTTTAAAATAACTATACAAACATGTAAATTGCTTACTGCTTTGTTTAATAAAAAAAACATAAATATAGGTATGTTTAATTTGCCATTTTGAAACTTAGCTTAAAGATTTAACTGTCATCGGGATTTGCCGGTGTGGAGTTATTGGTAGGATATGATAACGAAAATAGTCCTCTAAATGATGGCGCACATATTTGCACCTAACGTCAAAAAACAGGTTGAAAGATGGTGACCTACGTTTAGTGTAACTGTAAGTAGCTACTCATATTTTCTGCTGGTGATATGGTGGAAAAAAATGTATGATTTTTGACAATAAATAAGTATTATTACCTTTTCAGTGGTTGTGTTCGTCTTTTGTGGTTAAAAACAAAATACGAGTAGCTGCTTACACTAAACGTAGGTCATCATCTTTCAACCTGTTTTTTGACGTTAGGTGCAAATATGTCAAAAGTTATTTCCGCTATCATTTAGAGGACTATTTTCGCTATCATATCCTACCAATAACTCCACACCGGCAAATCCCGATGACAGTTAAATCTTTAAGCTAAGTTTTAAAGCAGCAAATTAAACATACCTATGTTTATGTTTTTTTATTAAACAAAGCAGTAAGCAATTCACATATTTATATAGTTATTCTCAAACTAGAAGATGTGCCCTTTTCAATGATGTATAATACTTTACACGTTGATTGTGTCTTATGTACGTAATCGTTCATTAAAAATGAGCTTCAGAGTAGCCGCTATTTGATTCGTATCGAACTCTAAATTTCTCAACCTTCAAATTAATCGCTCTAATTTTGTATTTGACTATAACTTTTAATTCTAAACAACATTTTCTCATGACATTTTTATGTATCTTTTAAAATAAGGGCACTTTACTCTAAAGCAATTTTCACTTTTCGGTGTTACGACATATACCGTCTGTCTTATGAAAAACGCACGACACTATAACTCCGTTATTTCAATAATTCAAAAAGACATAAGACTAGTTTAAAAATACTACAAAAGGATAGCATTTTAGATTTTTTTAAATATGACATTTTTGTCAGACGATAGTCAACTTTTTTTTCAAATGGCGGCAGATACTTTTTTTTACTCAGTTTGATAGAGATTTATTTTCTGAATTCAATTATTTAAAAGTCGATTTCGAAATATCAAATTTTGGGGGGGGGGATAATCGAAAAACTTTCCGGAAAAGTAAAACTCACCGTGCGGGTACTCAAATTAAAGGTCTCAAAGAGGAAAATCAGATAATGGAAAATGTGCAATTTCCCGAGTTGAAGTTCTTGAATTTTCTTGAACACTAAGGGCCGATATTTCAATCGTTGGTTAACTTGCAATTTGTGGTTAACTTAAGGTTTAGTAATGAACTGACGTGTTTCAATTCTAGGTTAACAGAAAACTGATAGTTTTCTGTTGGTATACTTAACTAATAGATTTTTATGAGTTAACTTCAAGTTTAGTGTCGTGTGTTGGATGTTTGTATTTAAAATTTTATAAAATGGACCTCTATGATGTTAATGCGTTTAGCGATGATGAAGAAATACCTCTCAGAAAACCAAAAGTTTTCAGAGAGAGGCCTAATCATTTTGAGAAGTGGGATAGAAAAGAGTTTTTTGAAAGGTTTCGTTTGTCATCAGGCACTGTTGAAAATTTAGTTGAGGAAATAGATGATATTATAAAGTACTCAACAGAAAGGTATAAAGATTACTATTATTACTAAATACGTAATTATTAGCTTAGTTTTAATCAATTGTATCTTTCAATAATTACAGAAATTTTGCTTTAACCTCAACAGAACAGTTGCTATTAGCATTACGATTTTATGCTACTGGTTCATTTTTAATTACTGTAGGAGACTTTAGTGGTGTTCATAAATCGACAGCAAGTAAAATAGTAAGAAGAGTAAGTACAGCTCTGGCCAGTTTACGACCACGTATAATAAGAATGCCGAACACTGAAGAAGAGCGCATGGAATGTAAAAGAGCATTTTACTCAAAAGCTAGGTTTCCTATGTGTATTGGTGCTATAGACTGCAGTCACGTAAAAATCATATCACCAGGAGGGAATCAGGCTGAGATTTATCGAAATAGAAAACAATTTTTTAGTTTAAATGTCCAGACCATAAGTGATGCAAATTTGAAAATAATGGATATAGTAGCAAGATGGCCTGGATCTGCTCACGATGCCCATATTTTCAGAAATTCAAACATTATGCATCGCTTTGAGATTAATGAATTTGGTCAGAATTGCCTTATAGTTGGAGACAGTGGTTATGCCTGTAAAAATTATCTTCTTACTCCACTGTTACAGCCACAAACAGAAGCAGAACAGTTATATAACGAATCGCAAATTCGCACAAGAAATTCAGTTGAGCGATCATATGGTGTGTGGAAGCGAAGGTTTCCTGGCCTTGCTCTTGGCTTGCGAACCAATTTAAGAACAACTCAAGCAATTATAATTGCAACTGCAGTATTGCACAATATAGCATGTGATGAGAGAGAAGAAGTCCCTGATGTCAATATCAATGAAATGCATGCTATAAATCAAGTAAACAACAACCAACCTTATGAAGTTGACTTGAATAACAGAGAGGGCAATAACACCATGAGACAGCATTTAATTCAAAATTATTTTGCTAATTTATAATATTGAACCATTGAATTATAACCAGGGAAGAAATAATCTTCATTCGGGATTTTTTTGAGCTTTTTCAATTAACAATATTAATTTATATTTGTAGAGTTTTCAAATAAAAGTACACTGGTTCAGAAAATTTTACTTTTATTATTTAAACAATTTTAATACAAAAACAGTAAAAACTAAACATTATTCCAAAATAAATAAAAACAAACGTATAAAATAACAATTAAGACTACAAAACATTTATAACAAAAATAAATTCTTCCAAAATAAAAATAACTCCAGACATGCTTATTAAAAAAATATAATATCTCCTCCAGTGTTTAGTTTGAATTTTTTTTTTCAGCTTCCACTTGTAATTGTAATAATTTCATTTTCAATTCATGTTCTTCTAGGAATTTTTCTTTTTGTAATCGAACAAATTCAAGTTTTTCTTTTATTAACATTTCATTAATGGTTAATTTTTTATAAGGACTTTGAGATTTTTTACATTTTAACTGTTTATTTGTTAATTTTCTGTGCGTTTGAGTTTTTAATTTGTCTGGAGTATATGTTGCCCAATCTTCTGCAGAATTTAATTCAACTGCAATAAAAAAAATGAAGTTATACTACATCGGTAAAATATATCGAGGGCTTCATAACAAAGGGGCATATGAGCCAAAAAAAATGTTTACAGGTGCTGAGAAAAACGTTTAATCCTATAGAATTAAAGTAAGAACTCCTTACTTTAATCCTATAGGATTAAAATTATTGTCCTTACTTTAAAATTGAATTTACAGAAAGTTTTTCTTGGCTCCTGTAAAAAATTTCTTTTGGCTCATATGCCCCTTTGTTATGAAGCCTTCGATATGTAATCTTACTCTGCCCTAAAAAATCAGTATTACCATTCACAGCTTCTCTTTCTTCATTTTCATTGACTAAAATTAAAAAATATTTATATGTATGCAATATTTGAAAGATACATCTAAATTACCTTCGCTGATTATGGGAGGAATATCGACATTGGTAATCTCAGCTTCGATGTTGAAAATAATATAATTAGTACTAATTTATATACATACCTATGATTATGGCCTTTTTCCAAATAAGCACCACACTATCAGCACATGCTCCGTACATCTGCCGAACATGTACGGTACCTATGAAACACGTTAGGGTTACTAGGATTAGATACCCTATTATTAAGAATTGGAATGCGAGACACATGTCCTCAAAGTGCACAGTGCCTATTTGGAAAACGGCCTATATAAACTTACTGTCACTATCAAATTCGCTAGATAATCCACTTATTTGCTCGTCTCCCAAAATTCTTTTGATTGTTTCATCAGTGGCTGTTAAAGGTACAACCTCCGCAGGGCCCCCTCCTGTTTTGACATATTGTTTTTTGTTTTGCGAAAATTTTGTTTTCGCACCCTTTTTCATATTCGCATATTTCTGTTTTAAAACTGCACACGATCTAAACACTCCACTTTCACTTTGTATGTTAAAATCGGCTTCAATTTTTTTCCAAGCATTATTTTTTTCTTGCCAATGTATACTGCCACTTCTTTTATTTTCTAATATATTTTTACTGCTTTCAATTAATCTTAATAACAATTCTTCGTCTTTATAACAGAAATTTCGTGTTCGTTTTGTTTCTGAATCTGTTGATTTATGCTCCATTACCACTAATAATTCTAAATTAAAATTAATCTTCAACTAAATCTCCAAAACAAAATAATTTTTTAACTAACCTCAACCGCAAAATACGTTTCTTCGTGGTTCCTTCCTTCATGCAAACGAACTTTTTTAGGTTATGTGTATTGATGTTTATGTAAAGTAGAACTACCAACCGTCGTCATTGTGACAAACAGTGATTCCAACAGTGCGAAATTTCTGTAAAGCTGTGGTTACTAAACTTTATATTAGAATACATATTGAAATACGCATGCACAAATTAACCTTCAATTAACTCAAAGTAAACTTTAACTGCCAGTTTATAAACCGACGAGTTAACTATATATTGAAATATCGGGCCTAAGAAAGACATCTAACTCTACATTTTCACGAAATTGACGTTGCTGTTTCTTGGGTTTCTTAAAAGCTTCGTGATTTCTTAAATTTTTTTTAAGTCTTCTAAATTTCTGACGGTTAGGAACTTCTCTATTAGGAGAGCGAGCTGCGTAAAGGCGCTCTGCTTGACCAGAATTTTTGTGGCACTCGGAAAACACTTGCACCATATCAGTTAATTGATTGTTATCCATAATGAAATAATGATGGTATAATAAAATAATAACAAGACGGTAACAAATAATACAAACAAGAATAAATGAAAATAAGTTGATAGATAAATACTTAAATCGTAAAAGATAGTTACTGTTTTGTGCAATTTGGTAGGAATCCAAAGCATACTTGAAAATTTTATTAAAAAAATAATTTCCATTTCTCAAAAACATTCTACAAAAAATATCAAGTTGAAATAAATCGTTGAATTCCGAAAATAAATCTCTATCAAACTGAGTAAAAAAAATATCTGTCGCCATTTGAAAAAAAAAGTTGACTATCGCCTGACAAAAATGCCATATTTAAAAAAATCTAAAATGCTATCCTTTTGTAGTATTTTTAACCTAGTCTTATGTGCTTTTTGAATTATTGAAATCGGATCATTAATAACAGAGTTATAACGTCGTGCGTTTTTCATAAGACAGACGGTATAATAAAGAAGTAAATAAAAATTAAAAAAAAATCAAATCACAGCCATAAAACCTATAGTTTTCTTAATCTATGTACCAAATTTCATTAACGTAAGTCAGTAAATAAAAGAGTTACAGATTTTTGAGACGCGAAAGTGCTTTTGGCCCCATAGTGCGCCGTGACTAAAACGCACAAAGTCACAGCTTGTCAATGTGTATTTAAAAGATCACTTAGCAACGTGGAAACGATAATACGATAATTTGTGTTTTAAAGATGGGAGTAGAAAAAATACATTACAGATATAATAATGCTAACAAAATACCATACTTCCTTTCGAAACACTTCTAATTCTGTTAGTGTGTCTTCTAAAACCGCTTGAAGTTCTTGCTTAGTTAAACATCTTTTTGGAGACATACCTATTCACTAATCACTAGTTTCGGTACGAAATGAAACGTTTTATTTACTTCAATTCAACAGGTTAGAATTTGCATAGACGAACAAAGTACTAATTGAAAATTCATACATTATACCAGTGCGTTAACGCACCTTTCCCGTTACAAGCCAAACATCAATTACAAAAAAGAAAAATTAATAGTTTTTTTGATCACAATATCATACTAACTAATTAAATAAATCAAATATCTGGAAAAAACAAGAAATTCAAGTAGGTCACTGTCTCTTTATCATTGAAAATAATACTATTGAACACTGAATTTTTTTTAACCTTTTAGTGATATATTCTGGTTACTATAAGTCGCAAAACAAATTTCTAAAAAATGAAGTAGTACCTCGTAACATTATTTCTAGCAGGCTATGCATTTTATCCAAACGTGAAATCAGTTTATACTGGGTGCTGTAAAAATGGCGAAACAACGCCATTCTGCAATATTCAGGTGTATGGGAAAAATGTTAAAAAAATTCTATCTTGTGATTCCTTAAAGATATGAAGGTTATAAGATTGGAATTTGAAATTTTTATTATTTACCAATTCTGAATATTTCAACAATTTTTATAGTGAAAGACATATTTAAAATGATGTTCAACAATAACTTTTATTTAAAATCAATAAATAGTACATATTTTATACAAAAATTATCATAAAAATGATCTGGCAACCAAGCTATTAATTATTAAGTAATTGCATCTAGTTATCTATGAATTTACGATGACTGAATTTGTATTATTTAATATCAGTTGACAGAAACATAAATGTAAGGTAGAATTTTTTAAACATTTTTCCCATGCTCAGAGGGTGTCCCTGAATAGTGCAGAATGACGTTGTTTCGACATTTTTACAGCACCCTGTATAGGGGAAAAAAATTGTGATTAGAAATGTTGCAAAAACGCTCCTGTGGGATGATATGGCTTTAATACCTTTAATAAAACAATCAAAACGTAAATAGCATAATTGAATTTTATTGGTAGGGGCGTCCTACACATGGTGACCAGAACACTGAACGTTCAGCGGTCGGCATTCTCGTCAGGATGCAGAGAGGCCCGATCACATCCGACCGCTAAGCGTTCAGCGTTCAGCGTTCTGGTCGCATTTTAGTGAATTCCCAATTTCTTGTTATAGTAAAGTATTTTATTATAAACTTAGTTGATTTTTCAACAAAAAAGAAAGTAAGTACTAAGAAACAAAATTTGGTATTTAATAAGAAATCTCTTTCTTTAAAGTATCTTTCGTGTAAAATACAATATGATATTATTACTCGTAATTAGAATGCCACGCTGATACTTATAATGGAAAAAAGCTTCCAGACAAACGATTTTCAATGTTTTTACATTCAACGACGTATTTTTTTCTGTGACTGTGAACATTAAAACTAAAAAGCGTTAGTGACTCAACAGCAGTAATTATTTACAAGCTTTGTGGAAAATTGTAGGTAGGTACAATGAAACATACTTACGATTTAAATTTCAAATTTGTAGAATTATCGAAGAATAATTAAATCCGGGCATTCGATTTTTAACGCTGAATTAAGTACAAGGTTTTAATCAGTTTAGCAACTTACCATTTGTTTGAAAGTTAGGACAATTAGCATTACTAAGCATTCATTCGGTGGGTAAAGGCGAATATAATTACTGTAACAGCAACGTTCACTGTGGTTTATATTATTTTAATATTAAATATAAGACATAAATGTAAGTACAATTTCTATATTTACATATAAATATAATTTAAATTTCTATATTTTTAATAATATCCTTCAGAGTTGTTCCAATTTAGACTTCTAACTATAATGTGCATCTTTTTATGAATGTCATAAATACAATTAAGTAGTTTCTTATTGTTAGATAATTTCTTTGAATGTAGTGTCTTGCTTTAAAAAGTGTCGCCTACTAGACCTTCTTCGTTTAAAGTAAGTTTTTTTTTTTAATAGTAAATACATTCAATCCAGTATTTAAGCAACTTAGTTTTGATATTCTTGAAACAAGAGGTTCATAACAACACAACATTTTATGGGAGTGTCGAGACTTTATTTGATTTTATTCTTCCATCTTGTTAAAACCTGTAATATTACATGGTATATCGAGACGAAATTAAATTATTATTCACGTTTCTTTTTTTTTTAATAATAATAATAATTTTATTTCGTAATAAATAAGACATACCTAATACATTAATTACATCTGAAATGCTGGTTCATTTCCGTACTATAATAGATCAGTATTTCTTAACAGTAACGTAATATATATTTTTTTTTTATAGAAAATCATGGAATCTAACATTTATAGTGAATTTGATACAGGTAAACGAAAACAATTTTAATAGCTTACGAATTTTTTTATTAACTCTTACCCCTCTATTCTGTACCTCATAACGAGATCGTTAGATAACTATATTCGTTAGGTGGTATATTTTGACCAATCAGTACTTAGATCCAACACATTTCTATGTACTGATTGGTTGAAATATGTGACTTAACGATTATTGGTATCTAACGATGTCGTTATGAGTTATAGATTAGGGGGGGGGTTAGAAGTAGACATAGTATTAATTCTAGCTTAATATATGTGTACAATATGGCAAATAATATACAAGTTTCGTTGTTTTACAAGAACTTTTTTTTCAAAGTGAAGAATCATATTGATTGCTTTTCAAGCAAAAACATTTGTATCATAAAGCACATAAGAATTTTTCAATGTTCTTGGTAGAAACAATGAACTTATATTACATCTCCAGTAAATATAATTATTTTAATTTTAGATCTGTTGTCTGAAGTTTGGTGGGTTTCGCGATCACCACATCTCTTAATATATGGATTGATAGCATACGTATACTTTGTATTACATCTCGGCCCACAGTTAATGAAAAACCGACCAGCATTTACGTTACACCGTATTTTAGTAGGGTACAACTTATATCAGGCTATTTACAATTTATGGTTATGCTGGGAACTTATACTTGTAATAAAAGGACTGCCGTGTATAACAACAAGCTGTTGTGCCTGTCAAAATGTTACTAGTGAAGGTGCAAGGTTTACAGTAAGTTAGATTTAAGTACAAATACAATAGATTAGTCAAAAATATAGAGTTTTTTCATATAATTCAGATGATTATGCGAAATAATTGATCAGACGTAATTAATTTGATATTAGTGAAAGTTGATTACATAATAACACAAGATATTTGACTTTACAATGATAGTTCGCTTTGACAATAAAATTGTTAAATTCATTAAAAATTACGAAATAATAAAATTCCAAAACCATCCTTTATTTTATATCATATTGTATTGCATTGAGCATTTTATATTGTTGGTACCAAATCGTAAATCTATTTAACATACTTTTTCAGGTATCTGAGCTGGGTTTCCTTTACTGGATCTCAAAAGTGGTAGACCTTTTAGATACAGTCTTTTTTGTATTACGAAAGAAATTTAATCAAGTAACATTCTTACATGTGTACCATCACGTTGCTATGGTTGCATTAGTATGGTTTTATTTCAAATACAGCACAGGTGGGTGAATTCTAAGTATTGTCTTTAGCCTAATTACGAGCATTAATATTTTTTTTAGGTAAACATTCTATTTTTGTTGGATTGGTTAATACGTTTGTACATGTCGTCATGTATTCTTATTACTTAATCTCCGCACTAGGACCAAAGTATCAAAAGTTTTTGTGGTGGAAAAAATACGTGACTTGGCTTCAATTGGTAAGCGCTTTTTTATTGTTTTTATTTACATTAAGTAGACATTCATGATACTTAACTGATTTGTACAGTTAATATTAAGTTACGAATTTTTTTTTTGTTAAAATTATGCATACATACTGGGTGTTAATAAAAAAAATCCCTACATACCTTGACAGGCGATAGTAGAGACCAAAACAAGAAAAAAATTCTAATAAACCCAGATCCCTGTGTAGGATTTTTTTTATTGACACCCTGAATACTTTCGTGTGTCATTTAGTGATAATATCGTGTTTCCTATTATTACTTGCTACCTTATTGTCAGGAAAAAAGGGTACAAGAGTACTTAATTTTATATACGCAAGTTATTAAAGATATTAGCACCAACAAATTGTATAATAAATTCAGATTAGCATCTAAGAAGAACAAATATTTATTCTCAGTGTTAATATAATAGCGGATTTTTCTAGAAATGAAATACGAATCATTTACGTATATTTACGTAATATTTACGAAAAAAATAAACACACGTTTGAAAAAAATTAATTGTTTACGGAGTAAATGTTAATATAATATAAGCAGTTAATGAAAAAACAAAAGTTCTTCTTAATTGATTTGGTAAAGTAGTCTGT
Organism: Dorcus hopei; assembly: GCA_033060865.1. NCBI lineage: Eukaryota > Metazoa > Arthropoda > Insecta > Coleoptera > Lucanidae > Dorcus > Dorcus hopei. The sequence goes on along the minus strand of CM065424.1, from coordinate 19,575,237 downwards.
ATGTGTTTTTGTAATACACCTAACATTTTTAGTACATTTAAAATACATAAGTTGATAACGATGCAGAGAATAACAAAAAAGAAACAAAGAAAACAATAAAACACTGTATTATTTTCTTTACCACCAAAAACAATTAAATACATTAGACATTTTTATTGCAAACATAACACTTTCACTAAATGACATACGATCTTAGGTGTTTTCTCTGTTTTTAGAGTAAATTGTTTGAACGGCAAATGTGAAAATATTTTCTTTTTCAGTTTCAATTTGGACTAATTCTAGTGTACCTGATTACAGTTACTCTGATGGACTGTGGGATTAGTTACTTCGTAGTATTATTCTTCTCTTCTAAAGCCTTGATATTCATTTTACTTTTCTCTAACTTTTATAAAAAAGCTTACAAAGAGAATGCTAGCAAAGTGCCATCAAAAATTGAATAGAAAATATAATCATTTGCACTGCACTAGGAACTTCAGGTTTGCCAGAAACGAATCGCATACAACCCAACAAATATATATTTTTGAAAACAGAAAAAAAATCTCTTTTTAATGGTGACATTGCCTACTATGATTTCCATTTAAAAAAAATATAACTTTATGTTATAACTCGAAAATTTTATTAAATATCAAGAAACCAACTACACCACTGAATTGTATTAAAAAAAGTGTCCTAACAATGTCAAAACAGTTTTTTAATATCTGTAAAAATAAACGAGATATGCGCGATTGACGAAAAGTCGAACATGTCAATTTTTGCCTATAACTCGAAAACAAAAGAAGATAGCCAATTTTTGTTTAGTCTATTGACCTTATCTCTAAAAAAGAGAACGAGACTTGGCCACTAGTTTTTTTCTATCTCTTATGGTTACAGAGATGTCCATAAGAGACATCGAATTTGATCCACTCTGTACATATTAAGTCCGTCCATAATACATACAGGTAATTTTTAATATTCAGATAAAATATGACCAGAAAGAGATTGTAACGTCTAGATATTTTGTAGTTTATAAATTCTGATTTGATGATTCTAAAGTAGGGAATACACGATCCAACATGTCTTAACACATGTACGTGCGTACATGGACATCGAATTTGATCCACTCTGTACATATTAAGTCCGTCCATAATACATACAGGTAATTTTTAATATTCAGATAAAATATGACCAGAAAGAGATTGTAACGTCTAGATATTTTGTAGTTTATAAATTCTGATTTGATGATTCTAAAGTAGGGAATACACGATCCAACATGTCTTAACACATGTACGTGCGTACATGTTCGCCGAACATCAACGTCACATAGTACCATACTACACACGATCGAACTTGTCTTAAGACATCAAAGTCCAGTTACCAATCAACACGATGTCCGAAGAGTTATGTTTGGTGGCAGTGGCGTGCGCTATTATAGTAAAACAAAAATACAAAAAAAATAGTAATAAATAAAGCTGTGATAAGTCCCCAGTTTAATAGTTCCAATGCAAGATCTGCCACCACACATTGTCGGGAAGTTATAAATTGGCTGTTTTGAGGTGCTGTGGAAAAGTTTATGCACGACGCCGACGTATTGCACTGAATAAGTCCGTGGCGAACATGTGCGTTTGGCAACCACACGGTCGAACATGTACGTGCAAACATCAACGCACGCACTTGGTTTCAGCAAGCCAGAAAACAAGTTCGTCGGACTTTTTGTATGTGCGGACATGTTCGAAGCGTTTTTCGGGCCAACACACGCACGTTGATATTCGTCGAACATGTGCGCGTACATGTGTTAAGACATGTGGGATCGTGTATTCCCTGCTTTAGTGATGATTTCTGTAATAGAAACGCCTTAATTATTTTTTGTTTATTACTTTAATACAAACAATTTCATTACATAATTAGAGATGTTTAAGCACGTAGTCAGAAGGCCGCTTGTGTAAACAAATTTTACTTGATCGTTTAAAGCCGCATCCAGACGACATGGCCAACGTTAGCCAGTGTTGGCTATTGGGTGGTTTGCCATGCCGTGTGGACTTAATACACATAGCCAATGAATGCCAACCAATCGCCAATGTTGGCATTGGAATGCATTCGCTATGATGGCGCTTTCTTCGACACACATCAAAGAGTTTAACCAACGTTGACCTTCACATGCCATCACGTTTGTTCTTACGTCCAGACGATTTGAACAGTTTGCACACGATATTTTTAGGATATTATTTATTTTTGTGTATTGTGCGCGTTGAGTTGTACTAACTTGGTGGCAAAGTGGATCTTCTGCTTTCGGTTTACTGGTTTTTTCTTAAATTTGACCAGAAAAGTGTCGTCATCAGAGACCGAATGGAATAACCAGTTAATTATGGAATTCCTCAATCTTTATGAAAAATGCCCAGTTATTTGGGATCCGAAAGAACTACAGAAGCACTTGCGACAAGCATATCATATTCTTCGTTCTCCATATACATATTTTTAGTTTAACAAATGTTGGTAGCTATTCGCTATAGATTGGCGGAACTTTTTTATCTTTGAAGTTTAGACAAACAAATCTAATCATGTGGACAGGCAATGTGCAAATGGTAAACTTGCCCAAGTTGGTTAAAAATTTTGTTGCCAATGCATTCACCAACGTTGGCGACGTCGTCTGGATGCGGCTCATTTTCAACAATTCACTGTAGAGGACAATCATATCGATTTCTTCCGAAATCATAATGAGAACGTAGATGACTATAAGATTCCATTCCGTTGCTAAGGTCGCACTTAAAGCTATAACTAATGGGCGGAAATATTATATCTTCCAGAGACGTAGGGGAAAGTAGGGTAATGAGACCCTGCGGCTAATAAGAGCCAACATGGTTTAGGTATAACTAACAAACGAGAACAATTGAAATTTGGGGGAAGGGACCCATAAAATGTCCATTTATTGCAAAAAACAATGCGTAGTAATAACAGTAAGCATTTGTTTCAAATTAAGACTTGTGTTGTTATTTTTCGTAATTTTTAATCGAGAAAGTAAGTAAGCAGATACTGTTTTTGGCCAATGTTTTCAATTCATATTATTAGGTTATTAATATATTTTATGTTTCTAATAATTGGTTTCTCGTTTATCTATGCTTTTTTCTAATTTCCATACCTAAAATATTAATGCTACCTGGGGTAATGAGAGCCAAGTTATTATTACCTACAGGTGATTCTTATTATCCCTGATATTATAAATATATGTTTTGTTGTTGAAAGTACCGAGGGCTCGTAAAAGTACAACACTGTAAACTAATTGCATATTATGTGATTTTTGCACGTAATACTTGAACAAGTACATTAAAGTATTTTATTATTATTGTTTTCGTATTTTTCTCAGTATTACATTTTATGTCTGTTATGGAAGAAAAGTGTTTTATTTTATTAACTGTAGCAGTTATTTGTGGGCGCCACACCTGCGCAAGCTTTGTTTTCCATGTTCTCTTATGTGAGATATCAAACCAGCGGCGTAACTACTAGTATGACATGATACATAAGAGACCATAGAAAACAAAACTGCGGCGTGGCCAAACCGCAGGTGTGGCGCTCCCCTAATACAATCAAAAGAAAAAAAATTATTAGCTTTCCGTAACAGTCAATGAAGTACCATAGCTTTGCGTACATTTGTTGATTAATTATAACTTTTGACGTTGATTCTCTTATTAGTTTTATTTTAACGGAGTATATCAACAATTACCCGGTACATGGGAGATTGATTACGGACGAAGCTCTGGATTTCCTTAAATTACATTATTATGAAGAGATCCTCGCTATCATATCCTTGCTATCACGTGGGATAAATGCCCGAGCATACTTAAATGAATGTGTACGTATACACTGTGTTGATTTGTTTTTCAAACATAGGGAAATAGCATGAAAAATTAAATATTTGCAAATATTGGCTTTCTCGTAAATTTTAGAGCAAAACGGTAAAGGAAAAAAAAATCAGAATTCTAAAAGGTACTTAAAGTCTTACTTATTTTTTTTTTAAAATTTTGTACTCATATTCTCAAAAATAGTAAAAGTTTTTAGGCAGTTAGCCATGACTATGACAACACAAAAAAACATCAAATTAACATTTTTAAATAATGTGTTCAAACATGCAGCTAAACAATTTCCTTATTGATAACATTCCTGCCTCATGTTTACCAGTTGATACTGAGACACTCTGTCGCATTCGGCAATTATTGCTTTTTTACATTTTCATGGGAATTCTGTCAATTATACAATTCATTTTTTAAATTATCCCGGAAGAAAAAGTCTTTTGACAATAAATCTGGAAGACGTGCCGGCCAGTTACCGCCTCTCCCTAGTAATTGTGATAAAATACGGTATAATTTGGTATAACACGTAGCAGTGTACAAAATATTTCAAAATACCGTATTTTTACAAATTTTGTGTGAAATTGGATGCCAATAACTTTCTGAGTTTTGGCAGGCAAATTTGAAATTACTTCTCCTAATTAATAAACAAGCTACAATAATAATAAACGTGCTTTGAGCAAATGATCTTTTTGGCAACCTGTAGAAATGTAGCTATATTTAGATATGTATGTATATGAAATATAGAAAAATATTTTTCTACGTGTTTTTTTTTGCAATATTACTTCGAAAAGTATTATTAAGTATCTGTTTACTTAGTATGAAAGAAGGCAATCTCGAATGTAAATTGTTAAGTAATTAATTTAAATTTAATTGCTAAATATACAGGGTCTCCCAAATAGAGTGGCCTATTAAAAGTTTTCGGGGAAGGGAATACACAAAAATTCTGAAAATTAGCACACTGCCCTAAGGGAAAGCGATCTTTCAGATTAAAATATTTTCACTTTTATATCACTTCCGGTTATACCGGAAGTCGCCGTTAACTATCTTATTTTAAATGGAATGTTATACTTTTTATTACAAATTCTGATTCTACACATTATTCTAAATAAAAAATGTTAAGGCTTCCCTATACCTAAATGTAATCGATTTTGAGATATCTTCAAATTTATTTAAAAAGTTGTTTTGGTGACCTTTCATTTAAGACAATGTATTTACGCCAGTTTCAAATTTAAAGATTGAAGTTACATGTCCTTTAAAAGTATAATGTTCAGACTTTCAAATCATATCCTAATTATCCCTGAAAAATTCATAGGGTGGTCACAATATGGTGTCGTAGATCATTATGTTTAACTGCCCAAAACACAATTTTCGTAAATGGAACACCCTGTATATTTTTACATCATGAGATACAGAATCAAATTCTATATCGATTGATATTAGCATTCCCTATACCTACTTCTTTTAGTTTCCTTGTTATCAATAATTGTTTATTATAACGGCATATTTTGCTAGAATTATCGAAATTTTTCGCAGTAAGTGTCGACAAAATAAAAATATTTATTGAGTTATACATTTAACAGATAAGTAGAAATAAATAAATAAGTTTCGACGAATGCTAATACAGAAATTTCATTTGCTTCATTGCCAGTTACAGGAGCAGATGAAGTTTTCTTTGGTCAGGTGCCACTTCTTAAAAAATACGTTCAAATCTTCTATTTTTTTCTGTCATTGGCGGTAACTGCGGATACTTTTCCTTAAATTTTCTGCTCGTTCTCGTAACCATTTTGTTGCACTCTCCTAAAATAAACTGTTTATTAGAATAAATAAAATTACTCATTATTATTTTTACCACTTTACCAATTGTAAGTATTGCTTTTGTTGTTTAATAAAAACGTTAGTTGTTTTTCAAAGCATCCTTAATTTTTAAAGACGCTCGTTTATGAAAATGGTAAACTTACGGGAGGTATTTATCTAATAGCTTTATTCTATGATGTACGTCAAAATAATGTTATGGTTAGCAATTATTTATTTCTTGAAAAGTAACAATTCAATATCTGCTTCTTTATTCAAAGCTTACTACGAATAAGTGCATTCATTCCATTAATTAACAGAATAAAATAAACAATCATTGATAACAAGAAAACTAAAAGATATAGGTATAGGGAATGCTAATATCAATCGATGTAGAATTTGATTCTGTATCTCATGACACCATATTGTAACCACCCTATGAATTTTTCAGGGATAATTAGGATATGATTTGAAAGTCTGAACATTATACTTTTAAACGATATGTCACTTCAACCTTTAAATTTGAAATTGGCGTAAATACATTGTCTTTAATGAAAGGTCACCAAAACTTTTTTTAAAATAAATTTGAAGATATCTCAAAATTGATTACATTTAGGTATAGGGAAGCCTTAACATTTTTTATTTAGAATAATGTGTAGAATCAGAATTTGTAATAAAAAGTATAGCATTCCATTTAAAATAAGAAAGTTAACGGCGACTTCCGGTATAACCGGATGTGATATAAAAGTGAAAATATTTTAATCTGAAAGATCGCTTTCCCTTAGGGCAGTGTGCTAATTTTTAGAACTTTTGTATAATCCCTTCCCCGAAAACTTTTAATAGGCCACTCTATTTGGGAGACCCTGTATATGTATATTATACAGTGCGTAATCGAATAAGTATGCAGGTCACACGGTATTGTAAAGCAAACTAACCAATAATAACATCATTTAACAAATCCTATACTGTGGTATTTGTTTACAAAATATGAAATATCATGATGGAATTATTGACGATCACCTAATGAAACGGATGGTTGAAAATTACAATACTTTGTTTTATTGATGTAAATACGTAAAAGTTGGCTCATAATTAATTAATTCAGTAATCAAATATTTCGAATTTCTTCCGTTATCGAATTGCATATGGGCGACATTGACTGAGTGAATGGTTGTAGCGTGCTTTCTTGCAAACAGTTTTAATTTCGAATTTTAATTTACTAGGCGGTATACAGGAAAGCAAAAACTATTACACGCATACTAAAGTGCAAAGTGTATTCTAGTGTTTTAAACACGGCAGCAGCTCTTTGGATCAGGAAACAAGGTACTGCTTAAATAATTAGGAACAATGCAAAAAAGTTGAAGAGATTTTGTCACCAAAATTGTAGCACATATCAAAAGTTGCAAATACGAAAAAAGTTCACTAATGAATGCCTCTATTTTAAAAAATTGCATATAGCAGATATTTGTTTTTCTATACAGCCTATTCTAGTGTACCTGTTTTCAATAAGAAACGCTGCAGCGTCTTAGATTTTTCTATTTTGTCACTAAATCGTAAGAAATATCAAAAATTACAAAGATTAAAAAAAGGTCCCTAATGATTGCTTCTTTCTGAAAATTAACTAATTAGTATTATCTTCCTAACCTCAAAAAAGTTATTGCAATATCTGTACGGTGGCAACCCTGTTTCTCACATTAGCTATCCAATGTAAATTACTCAAACTATCTGAAAATATGACTTACCTTACTATATATTGATCCTTATACTAAATATCATCCAAATTAATTGAAGCGTTCCTTTGTTATAAGAAAAAAATTAACTTTTTTGCAACAACTTTGAAGCAGAATACTAACTTAACGAAGCACTTTTGGATGTAGATAAGTTGAGTTAAATCATCTTATATTGAGCCCAGGAATCTGTGGTGAAGCCATGTCCACGGAATTTAGCGACACGCTGTATAGGTAATGCTGGATCGAAATGATGTAAAATATTCCATATACAGTGTGATTGAAATTCGAGAGAAGCATGGGGATCTCGCTTATAATAAGAGATAGAAAATTTCATCCTTATTAATCTGTTAAGAAATTTGAAATATTTCGAATTGTTTCTTTGCAATCGGAGAAAAACTAAAAAGTGTGACTTTCGAAAATCGAACATATGTAACTCTATGTATCTTTTGAACATACATATATTGGCTTCACAGTCGTTATTTAGATGGACGACTAGTAAACGACGGGTCCCGAGTTCGAACCTCAGGAAAAATTATTTTCAATAGAATGAATATTTGATTCGTGCACCTTACACATGTCGCACCTGCGCCTGGCACATAGGCAATTGCTGCACACTACGACGCGGTCCTTACCTAGCAAAGTGACGGTAGGCAATCATACAATGCAAGTTTGATACATCAAGGTAAAATCCCCATAAAGGATTGGCTTCGAACACCTATAGCTACTCTATTCCTGCCTTATAACTTTTCATGAAAGTAATAAATCATTTCAATGAATCCAGAAAAAAAATTAAATTCAAATGAAAAATATAATGGGGCGCTGAAACACCTCTTGCATCGGGGCGCCAAAGCTTCTAGAGCCGGGCACTGGCTGGATCTTTATTGTTTTACGATGTGTTTATAAAAACCGCAAAAGCACGTATACGTCACGAACGAGCAGAGGTTTTCAAACAAAAGACGATGCACTCTTGTGGTAGATCAGTTTTTTAAATTTTTGCTAAACCATTGATATTCTTTCTTTACAATATTAATAAGTGAAATTTAATCAATTACACCCTGTATATAAAATGAAACCGAAAATTAAAGCCAATAAAATCAGCCTCAATTTATCGTGTGGTCTGGTTAAATTGGCAAAATAAAACGAGGTTTGGAAACTAGATTACACTAAACGGATTACCGCGGAGCTAATAGTCTAGAACAATTACTTAAATAATAGCAGCCCCCTGGAAAATGGCTACCGGATCTTATTTCCTCAGGGGGAAATCACCAGTAAACATCATCCCTCGCTGCTGCGAGAATGTGAGCTTCCGCTCTGGCGTCATCGACGAAGGGTAGCGGTCGCAGAAGCTACGCGAAGTTGTTAACCGAAGGGGTGGAAACGATGTATTTACGAAACGACGAGACTGTGAAGAGAGAAGCGATGAGCTAAGGGGATGCTTGACTCCGATGCACAGTCTCTTTAGAAGGGTGAACTGAGAACGGCTCGCTTAGAATTATAGGGTGATTTAGTAAAGGAGTATTTTACTAACGACACAATAAAATTATTGAATGTATATTTGGCACAATGTCCAAAATAAGTTACTCTTTTTGTTAATCTGCTAGATTGTCCAAAACAAATACCTAAGAGTGAGACTTATTGTGAGATGCTTTTGTAATAATTAATAAAGTTTTCTTAAATCGTCATCTACTACAGGGTGTTCTATTTAAAAAAATTAATTTTGCCTTATTCTGTATAATTGTTTAACATATGGGCCTAGGATAAAGACAACGATAGATCAATACAAAAAAAATTAAGAATTATGGTTTCTTTGATTTATAATTGATCTGTTTCTTTTTTTGTGAGCTTTATTAACGTATCCTACCGAAGATGTCATCGTAAGCGATAATGAAACCGAATACTTTTATAAAAAGGATACCATAAAGAAGTGATTCCGGAGTGTTGAAGTTAAAAAGATGTCTGTTAAATTGGCGGTTAGATTTAAGCACATGATTAGCATGTATCTAAACGTGCTTGTTTAGCTGTTGTCCCCTAATTAACTAAAGTCCCAATTGCCGTATTAATTATTCGGGCCCGTCAGCTTGTCACTTATCAACGGAACATCGATACACTTGTTTAATTGGACCATTCGAAATAAACTGCTGATTACGTCTCGTCTATTAATGATAATTGGTTCTAAGTCAGTCATAAATATTGATTTTTAATTTTGTTTTTTATCTCCGCGCTCCACGAAACTTTCGTGTGTGTGTGTGTGTGTGTGTGTCTCTTTGGTGAAGTCCTCTTATCTGCGCCTCTTTCTGGCATCGAATATTAATTGTTTAGGACGTTCTTTTTTGTTTGTAAACATACAGTGATAACTGATAGTGACACAGTAAATAATCTCCTCAACGGATTCACATTAATTATCAAGTTACCAGCGGTTTTAATTTATTTTTATTGCTGTCAGGTTTTATAAGCGGTCACCGTTATTCATAATAATTAATTGTTTTTTAATCTAAGTCAACCTATCCCTTTGTACGTTATCCTCAAGATAAAATTATTAATCTAAAATGCTCATTAATTGCGTATCAAAGACTTATGTAAATATTTAAATGTATAGCCTTTTTTTCTATTGGCACCAAAACATAAACAATAAAATAATATTAAAGACGTCGGGAGACTAATTAAATGTTAATTTAAAATGCACTATGACATTTGGTCATTAATCTATTTCAAATATGATATTTCCAAGAATTTGTTTAAAGTATCAGTAAAAACAGTGTGTAAGTTTCACTTATTGTAATCACTATTTATATACAAGAAAAGAAGCGAAGTTATATGACACACTTATGGGGCAAAGACCAATAATAACTTGCGAAAATCTACGTTTACTTTTTACAAGAGACGCTTGAGAAGCACTGGATGTGATTTAAATGTGCCAGCTGAGGTAAGTTTACTATTATCTGCAATAAATGATGTATGTAATACAATAAACGTTGAGGCAGGTCATGCAGGACTTTCGTACGAAAGAATACCGAGATTACTAGTTAGTGATACGTACGCAATAAAAAATAATAATGAAACATTTACATTCTAATTTTTTATTAGTATTTAAGTAATAGAAATGCAGATTTTGCACAAAATAATTCTTACATAATAACATTAATTTATTTCCTTAATTCATTAACTTAAGGAATTAAATTAGAACAGTTATCATGAATCATAATTTTAATTTTAATTTATGATTTTATTACTTTATTACGTTCAGACTACACAAACAAAATTCCAAAAGGTCCTGCAGATTAACACGTGTTCATTCAAAGAAATAAATAAATACAAGTATATTTAATGCATTTACTTTTCTGAGTATGCAAGTCACTCAGTATTCTAATGCAAACTAATAGTAACATTCATTTAAAAGTTGGTTGCGAGTCGTCAGGATCGCAATGGGGCCCCCGAGCATATTCTGTATAGCTATTTCGGCCCTAATTGGGGCCTCATCAGCAGAACAGTAGCTCGACAACTCCACTGCAACCCCGACGACCAACAAGATATACGCACGCTTAACGCGTGGTCGTCGGGGTTGCAGTGGAGTTCTCGAGCTACTGTTCTGCTGATGAGGCCCCAATTAGGGACGAAATAGCTATACAGAATATGCTCTAGGGGCCCCATTGCGATCCTGACGACTCGCAATCAACTTTTACATGTTTGCGATGACACGTTTTGTCCGCTTCGACTGTCATCTCGTGCGTGTTAGCTTATGAGGCAGCGGTATTGTTGCTATTTGCTTTCACGACACGAATTATAAGTCGGAAAATAGTTGTGCTGCGGTGCAGTAACATTCATTTATTTTTTCAATCATTTAACAAATTAAATCACACAGTAATGAGGTAAATAATGGATACATGAAAGTATTGTTACATTTTGGATTAAATAGACACCGTGTGCACCAACAAGAGGTTTTAATCAAGAAGGTATATCAAACTATGTTGAAATTTGTTGAAATTTTAATACATTAGAGGTGGGTTTACAGAAAGCAAACCAAATATTTAATTTCGAATTAAACTAATCACGATTAAGTTGCTATAAGAATTACATTGCGAACTGTCAAATTAACAACGTCATTAAAATTTGATTGCAATTAAATTTTCTGTAAACTGGCCCTAGGAGTCTATAATTCATAATTTACGAAACATGTGAATTAGTATGAAATTGATTATGCATAAGGTGTTGTTTAAATCATGTAAATAGTTAATTAAGGATATACTCTTAATGCATCAATATTTTTCGATAATTACCTTGCTGACAAGAAAATTGAAGAATTTAGTCGTGGAGATTATTTACCATTTTTTTTTAAATTTATTACCAAAAGAGAAATCGTGCTCACCGAGAGAATAATAAATTCCGAAACCTTCTTACCGATTGTAATTGACGACTTAATATTTTAAATAAACAAAATTACAGAACGCGGCACTCCGACAGATAAGGTTCCTAATTGCCTGATTTATAATATGATTTCTCAAAGTTGTAAGTTATTTTCGGCACAATTAAAATATTTTAATTGTATTAATTATTTTTTTTATAACAACGCTTAATTAAGCTGGTTATAATAATCCGACTCATAATGACTTAATCTGGGTGCTTTGTACAAACACAGGCCGTGTGTGGAGACGACACGTCATTTAATAACAACAAAACTTTTAGATGGGCAGTTTTGATACTGTGCGGTGATTATCTTATGTAAATAAAGCGGACGATGCGACTCGAAGCTTTCTTCTAAAATTCCGAGAACGCATTTTTGGGATTTTTTAAAACAGGTACAAATGCAGGAACATCTGTTTCCAGCAGTTAATTTGATGATTTAATAAAATTGTCAGACTTTTTAAAGACGTTGTTTAATCTTTAGTAGTTTTAATTAGCTCTTAACTTTACACCTTAGCGTAATTATTTACTGTATAATTAGTTTTATTAATGAACCTAAAATGCAGCGCTTTCGTTTTGTTTCATATTTAAAGAAACTGCTCACATATTTCCATTTTAATGTATTCCAAGCAAATATTTAATATTCCGTTGGCAAGAGCGTAATACTGAACACTTTATTGTTATTTACTATTGTGAGCATTATTCCAGTTGAAATAAAGAAGGGGGATAAATAAGTTAGATTTTTGTTCGAAACTCACTTTGTAATTTTGGCACGGTTTCTCCATGCATCTGTTCTGTCATTCAAACTATTTAAAACAGGGAACGTGAATTATATTAAGTTATACCGAATTCGACAAGTTTCTTAGAATTTTCGCGCGCATAATTTAAATATTTTAAAATTACTGTTCACACATAGATTATTTTTCTAGTCAAATTAACATTCAAGAGATACTATAAGTAAGAGTACTGAGAAGACATATATCATTATTTATGATATTTTATTTGTTTGTAAAAAAAAATTAAAAAATTTCATTGTAACTCAAAAAGCTACGGAAACGTGATCAATTATATGGGGTCATTGCAAATACTGGGTGTAATCGATTAAGTTCCACTTATTAATATTATAAGTTCTTATTAATTTTACAAAAGGTCTAGCTCAAAAAAAATAAACTTACCTGTCACAAGAGCGCATCGTCTTTTGTTTCAAAACTTCTCCTCGTTCGTTCGTGCGTCTGCGGTTTTTATAAACACATCGTGAAACGATAAAGCTCTTGCCAAAATTCACAGTCGCTCGGTCAATGTCGCCCATATGCAATTCGATAACTGAAGAAAACTCTACCGAGTGTAAACTGATATGCAACATAAATGCTCCAATTCCGGAATTCTGTGAGCCTTGTTGCAATCCAAGGATGTATTCACAATCCGATTCCCCACCACAAAATCATAAGGATCAGATTTGCGTACCAGCGGTGCATTTATGTTGCGTATGAGTGTACCACGCCATGTGCTCACCCTTCTAGAATTTGTGTTTTTTAATCGATTTACATGAAATTTGGAAAGGATAAATTAAACAAAAAAGAAACTTTCCGACATACTATCGAGCACGATAGGACATCCTGTTTCGCCAATGTCAACTTTCTTATTTTAAATGGAACATTAAATGAATTTGAATTTGAACACCATGTATATTTTTACAAATTTGGAATCTATAGATCACTGCGAGGCCGAATATGTATCATATTGTTACGAATTTTAGGATTTTTATTTTAAAACAAAACACGATATTCTTAATAAACTAATTTTACATGATAAACTAAGTTTACATGATAATACTAATTTATTTTAATAGCCGAGCGAACAGTTGTAAAGTCTAATGCAAACTATTCCATTCACCGGTTGCTCGCTTTTTATATCCGGGGCTGATTTACTCGAAACTCCGCGAACGTGACGGAATGTTTGGTGTTTATTCTCGGGGAAATTTCTAAACTAAGGCGCGTCGGCTGTGACGCATGAGGCTGACTGGCGTCAGAAGTGTCGGATCATCACAATATGATCATTTTGGTTTCCATAATAACGAAAAATAAATATTTTGTTTTTCAATCTAAGCTACCAGGTGTCCCACGTCATGTGCGTACCCTTCTAAAATTTGCATTTTTTAATCGATTTACATGGAATTTGGATACAAAACAATGAATTTTCCGATATACTACCGAGCAGTAGGACTTTCGATTTCGCCGGAAGGGATGTTAACTTTCTTATTTTAAATGGAACACCATGTATATTTTTACATATTTGGAATCTATAGATCATTGCGAGTCCCAATATGTATCATATGGTAATTTGGGTTTCCATGACAACGAAAAATAACCTTTTTTGTTTTCAATTTAGTAGCTATGAATCGTGTATGTATTTTGGTTCTAATGCTATCAAGTAATTCGAGAAAATCACTAATTTGATTTTTAACATTTTTACAGCATTTCAAATTTTCAATAGGTCGTAATACATCTTTTTTAAATGGAACCTCATGTGCTTCTTAGCTTAGTTCAACCGAATTTTTTTTCTGAGCACGCTGCGCTGATACCAAATATTTCATGCTTTCTTTGAAAGTCATTTAAAATAGAGCATGATTTATTGAGGTTTTAGGCTCGCTCTGCTTTAAATGATTTTGAAAGAAAGTATGAAGTATTTCGTATCAGCGTACTTAAAAATTTTTTTGTTGAACTAAGCTAAGAAGCACATAAGGTTCCACTTAAAAAAATGAGTTACGACCTGTTGAAAATTTGAAATGCTGTAAAAATATTACTAATCAAAATACAATTAAAATAGTGATTTCCTCGAATTACTTGATTGCATTAGAACGAAAATATATACACGATTCATAGCTACTAAATTGAAAAACAAAAAAGGTTATTTTTCGTTGTCATGGAAACCAAAATTACCATATGATACATATTGGGGCTCGCAATGATCTATAGATTCCAAATATGTAAAAATATGCATGGTGTTCCATTTAAAATAAGAAAGTTGACATCACTTCCGGCGAAATCGAAAGTCCTACTGAAAATACATTTTTTTGTATCCAAATTCCATGTAAATCGATTAAAAAATGCAAATTTTAGAAGGGTGCGCACATGCCGTGGGACACCTGGTATATCCGTTCGCGTTGATTAATAAGTTAATTAATTAATATGTGATAAGAAAAGTCTTGTACTGCAACAAATATGTTTTATTCTTTTCTAGACCGGTTTCGCATAAAGCATCATCAGTAAAATTACAACAACAGTATCCTCTAATCTAATGTATAATAAGCATGTGTAGAGTATTCGAAAAATTTTTTGTAATTCGAATGCTTATTATACATTAGATTAGAGGATACTGTTTTAATTCTACTGATGATGCTTTATGCGAAACCGGTCTAGAAAAGAATAAAACATATTTATTGCAGTACAAGACTTTTCTTATCACATATTAATTAAATTATTACTGCAAATATCATGGAGAACATATCTAATAATAAGTTAATTAATTAAAAGCAATTTTTACTTATTGTTAATAGAGTTTATAACTGCTGCTCAATAAAACAAAGTATTGTAATCTTCGACTATCTGTTTCATTAGACAATGGACAATAATTACATTATGAATTCCGTACATTGTAAACAAATAATGTGATTTAATTTGTTAAATGATAGCAAAAAATAAATGAATGTTATTATTAGTTAGTTTGCATTTCAACAGTGAATGACCTGCATACTCAGATAAAAAAATGCATTAAATACAGTCAATGCAGGTATTTATTTCTTTAAATGAATATACAGGCTGTTACAAATTCGAGGCTCACCATTGGGATCTTGGAAACGGTAAGAGATACGAAGTCGGTTAAATTAGGACAAAGTTGCGTATTTTGGCGCTGAAAAATAATCCGTCCCGAAAAGTTTTCTACGATTTGTAGTTTTTGAAATATTTCCAAAAAACCAAGAAACGTAATTTTCTTTTTTTCTGAAGTTATTATTGCAGGGATCATAACAAAATTAATACATTCTACAGGCACTTTTTTGAGCTCTTTACGATGATATCATTAGATTTTACTTAAAACGTTTCGTCTCGTTCTGACCATCATCAACTTCATTTTTTCTTATGGGCGCCACATTGGATTTTAATATCATTAGATAGATCTAGTTTTTCTAATGCTTTACCACATATCGCACATCCCTATTTAATAAATTTTATAAATGGAAGAAATTGTTGAAAATAACTAAACAAAGACAAATATGATATGCAGTGAAGACAAAAGCAAAAAAACTTTCATGTACCTTCGGAGTTTTATTTCGTATATCACAAAAGCTGATTTTAGTAAAAATTTTAGATCTAAAAATGAATGTTATGAATCCAAGAAAGACGTAAATTTAAAAATTTATTGTGGTCTGAACAACAAGAATTCAGTAATAACGAGCGAAATTTCCTTCCAACAATATCAAGAAAGACAACTACAAAACAATAGTCGATTAGATTTGTAATTAAATTATACATTATTATTATTAGTTTTTCGCGAGTGTCCGGCAAGCACGGACATGTGTTGAAGAGCTCCGGTAATTAAATCTAAAAACAGATCATACCGAGCTTATATTTTACAAAGTGTTGGTGATATTATTTGCATAAGAGTTGGGTGAATATATCAACAGTAAAACTACCTAGGTAAGCAATATATATAAGAAAAATTCAGTGAATTTATCTTAATAAACGATTGTGCATATTATGGTCATTGGCCGACGATATACAAAGCAAGTACAAAGTTCAAGTAACCAGCGAAGCGAGCGATATCAGTAAAGAGCAGGACAGGTTTTCACTTCTTCTGGGCTGATAACAGTGCAATCTCCGAGAAGTCGATTCGGATTGCGCTGTTTACGCGGGTCGGAAAAACGCAAACGCAAATTTATTTTGGAAGGCCAAAATCAAAAGCAAAATTAGAATGGAGGCGGATGACTACTCGACTGACGACAGCACAAAAAAAAGAGGAAGAGAAACCGATGAATTATTCAGGAAAAGTAAAAGAACCCCAAGAACGCCGACAAAGGGGGAAAAAGAAACTACGGATGAGAAGTTGGATAAACTAATGAATATGTATAAACAAAACATGAATCTGATGGAAAGTTTGATAACTGAGGTGAAAGAAATGAGAAAGGAACAGAAACAGAACAGAGCGGAGATGGAAGAAGTCAAAAAAGAAAATAATAAACTGAAGGAAGAAAACGCTGTGATGAAAAGAGAATTAAAAGAAATAGAAGAGAGAATAGAGGAGGTGGATAAGAAACAACGCAAAAATAAAATTATTGTAACCGGGTTATCCATTGGTACCAATGTTGGAGAAACACTGAAAATGACTATGGCTAATTTCTTAGAGAAACACTTAGACGTCGAGGCAAAGATAAAGAGTATAGATAAAATAGGAGAAAAAAGATGTTTAGTAGAGATTGAAAATTTGAAAATAAAGTAGCGATCATGAAAAATAAAAAAGCAAATTAGGAAATATCAAAGACATGAAGGTATACATCAATAATGATAACACTAGAAATGAACGAGAAATTGAAGAAGATGATAAGAAAAAGGGCCAAAGAAGAAGAAGTAAAGGAAAGAAAAGTACAGACAGGATACAAGAAGATGTACATAGAAGAAGTGGAATGGATTTGGGACGGACAACAAAAATCTCTTAAGCAAAAAACTAGCCTACGACTCAACACGAACGGAAATGAAACAGACCTGGCAAAGAAAAGGAAAGACTCTAACTCCACCAAAATGCGGAGAAAAAACGTTACCAATAATAAAGAATAAAACGAAAACACAATGTACAATAGAAACCAACAGGAAAACACTTTTAACGAACAAGGAAAGGAAAAAAGACAAATATGGAAACTAGCAACCTGGAATATAAGAAGTATAAACAGGAAGGAATGGGAACTAATCCAAGAATTTGAAAAAAGCAAATATGAATATACTATCTGTTACTGAGACAAAGAAGAAAGGACAAGGAGAAATGTTAAAAGATGGGCACTTAATAATACATAGTGGAGTTCCTCAAAATGAAAGAGCAATGGCAGGAGTGGCTTTTATAATAAACAAGAAATGGGTACATAACGTTCAAAAGTGGAAAGGATGGTCAGAAAGAATTTTAACAGTGGAAATCAAAAAATAAAACAGGAGGTTTAGTAACAGTAATCTCAACATATGGACCCAGTGAAAACGATACAACAGAAAACAAGAGAAATTTTGGGAAGATTTGAACGTAGCAACGGAAAACAGCAAAGGAATAGTGTATGTAGCAGGCGATTTTAATGCAAGAGTTGGAAAGAGAAACACAAAAAGATAACAATAGAAAAGTCATAGGAAATTATGGCGAAGATACAATCAACAACAACGGAATTAGAATAATGGATTACTGTACACTAAACAACTTCATGATAATGAATACTTTCTACAAACATAAAGACATACATAAATACACGAGATATAACCATAATGGTAAAGAAAAATCTATAATTGATTATATATTGACAGAAAAAAATAACAGAAAATTAATAAGAGATGTCAGAGTATACAGACAGCCAGAAATTTATAGTGATCATCATATAGTTGTAGCAAAAATATTTGTGGAAAATAACACAGGCATACAAAACCCCAAAGAAAACACAAAAACGGAAAACCATATTAACATAAAAGCGTACAAGCTAAAAGAAGTAAGCACAAGAATAAACTACAAAAGAAGCAGTAATTAAACATATAAATAATACAGAAACACATAACCTGCGGGAGAAAAACATAGAGCAAGTATGGAAAACTTTTAAGGAGACAATCCTAAATGCAGCGAAAGAAACATGTGGGGAGAGCAGGAAAAACAATAAGAAAAAACAAACAGAGTGGTGGAGCCAAGACATCAAATGTGAGATACAGAATAAAAAAAAAATATGGTTAGAATATTTAAATAATAGGACAGAAGACAAGTACAAGAAATATAAAGAACAGAGGAAGATAGTGCGAGATATGGTGCGAGATGCTAAACAGAAGAGTTGGGAAAGATTTGGAACACAAATGGAAGAAAATAGCAAAGATAATCAAAAACTGTTCTATAAAGTGCTGAAAACAATGAGGAAAGGCAAAAATAAACAAGGAACAACAATTAAAGATAAAACAGGTGAGATCATAACAGAAGATCGTGAGGTAATGGAAAGATGGAAGGAACATTTCCAGGAATTACTAAGAGCAAACGAAGAAGAGGAAAAAACAGATGTTGACGAAGGACAAATATTAGAAAAAGTGGAAACTGACGGACAAATTACAAAAGAAGAATTAAAAGTTGCACTGAAAGCAGTAAAGAACGGTAAAACTCCGGGACATGATAAAATAACAGGAGAAATGTTGAAATACATGGGAGAAAAAGGGGAATATTTACTACTAGAAGTCTACAGAAAGGCGTGGAGCGAGGTAAGATTCAGAAGATTGGGAAACAGGAGTAGTTGTGCCTATACACAAAACAGGAGATAGACGCGAATGCAACAACTACCGAGGCATCACTCTACTGTACCGCCCTCAAGGTATATGAAAGAATATTGGAAAACAGACTGAAGCATCATCAGACTGACATTGTCAGAAGCGCAGAGTGCCTTTAGGAAAAACAAAGCATACAAGACCATATCTTCACTTTAAAGCAAATAGTGCAAAAACACTACAACGCAATACTAAAACATATTTCGCAAATTTATCGATTTGGAAAAAAGCGTTTGACAGAGTGAGAAGAGATTGTCTGGGAAAGTTTAAATAATAGGAAAGTGGATCGTAGCCTTGTCAAAGCAATTAAAAGTCTATACAGCAGAAATGCGAACTACGTAATTAGTAGAAATAGGAAATCAAAGTATTTGAAACAAAGGAAGGCCTCAGACAAGGCGGAGTGATGAGCCCAATATTATTTACCATACTTATGGATGACGTAATAAAGGAATGCGGATATAAGGTAAAATTGCACGTGGGTTATAGAAATCTGCAACCCGTAGAGGTATCAGAATGTGCATTCGCAGACGACGTAGTCTAATGGCAGGAAGCGAAGCAGCAATACAAAATAACCTGAACATATGGAACGAAACGTTGGAAAAATATGGTATGAAAATTAATGTGAAAAAAAGACGAAAATCATGGTAATATCAGGCAGCATCAACCAGCCAAAATACATTTAGGAGGGCAGGAAATCGAACAAGTCAAACAATTTCAATATCTGGGAGTGACAATAGAAGAAAATGGTGCACAAGACAAGGATACGGACGAGAGATTAGAAAAGACATTAAAGTTTACCATGCAATGAAAATAACTTTATAAACAAAGAAAGAAGTATCAAGAAAAACAAAAATAACTGTGTTTAAAACCATATTCAGGCCAATTCTCACATTCGGATGCGAAACATGGACCCTAACGAGGAAGACTAAAGTAAAGTCCAAAGCACTAGAGATGAAATATCTTCATAAAACTGCAAGGGATTTCCATGAGAGACCGAATACGAAATGAAAATATAAGGGAAAAGAACTAGGGGTTGAACCGATTCTAAAATACATCGAAATGAAGCAACTTAGCTGGTGGGGACATCTGATAAGAATGGATGGAAATAGAAATGTCAAAAGAGTTTGGGAAGCAAGAAATCAGAATAAAAGAAGTAGAGGGCGACCTAAAGCAAACTGGAACGACATAATAGGAAAAATACTGAAAGAGAAAGGGAGCACAATTAAAGAAGCAAGAACATTAGCAGAAGAACGAAAAGGATGGGCAAAATTCGTGCGAGGTGATACATGAATATATAAACAAACCCTACACCGAAAGGTAATTGGGATATGGACTATATATATATATATATTATTATTATTATTAAAGCAAGAAAATATCAAATTAAATTACGTATGTCTTTAGAAAACTCGTATCTTAAAAGATATTACTGCTAGTAAAGTAATAAAATCATAAATTAAGGGCTGATGAGTATCGGCGTGCTGTTTTTCCAATAATGCTTTCAGAGTGTGACCTCTATTTTTTTATTACCTGCGGTGGTTTTATCTGTGGTGGTTGACTTAATTATTATCTAATTTTTTACTTATTGTCAGGTATGATTCATAATTACTGTTTTAATTTAATTCCTTAAGTTAATTATTTCAGGAAATAAATTAATATTATGTAAGATTTATTTGGTGAAACATTTGCATTTCTATTACTTGAGATTGTAACTAAACATTAAACATGTAAAGCACATATCTGAACATTAAACAAATTAAATTGTCTGTATACACAGAATAATTACAGTAGACCTCGGTTATAACGAACCGCAAGGGACCATTAAAATCGGTTCGTTATATCCGAAAATGACGGGACTTGAAATGAGTCGTCTAGTTCCAAAACCAGACATCTCCAAGTAGCATTTTTTTTCAGGAGAAGAAAAAAAACGTTTGCCGCAAAGGCCGTTCAACGAACAAATTCTAGATTAAGCAAAAATAAAAGTACTTAGTGAGTAGAATTCGATAACCTAAATTTTAATTGCATCGATTTTAATCCAAAGCACCTGCAATTTTTTTTATTTTGGATTTGGCCGGTTTTGGAACCAACTGGAACGGAGATGGACGGTTATGGAACAAAATATCGTTTAGAATTCATTTGTTTTGAGTGTTTGGACTGCCTATCAATAGTGAGAAGAAGTAAATAAGTGCAAGATATAGATTTTCGGCTAAATATATTATGTATTAAACAAAATATGACAAAAAACAAAAATGGATCAGAAACCTTCTTAATTTTACAATCCATTTTTACTAACCGACAGATTACAAGCTTACAAACTCATTACCTCTAAAAACGTGGATCAGACTTACTGCAGCACCACCTTCACCACCGACAGACATTTCTGGAGTGAACACCTGCGAAGATAGCCGCTTTTGGAACGAATCGACGTTTCTGATGCTTAAATAACATGTGTTATAGCCGGTTTAGGTTCAAACCTTTTGAATGCAAAGTGTAAAAGTATCGGAAGAATATTTTTTTGACATAAAAGCAATTTCATGAATTTGTGGAGATGGCCGGTTTTGGAACTAGACGACTCAAATGTAGTTCGTTATAAGCGGTGGATCGCTATAACCGAGGCCGTTATAACCGAGGTCTACTGTATTATTATCAGACGTGAACCGTTTTCAATGAATCCAACCAATCAGTCCAACTCGGCAAAAACTAGGGACGATTTAAAAAAAAAAGTAATTCATAGTCACTTCTTATTCGCATACCGAATTTTTAAATTGTACGTAAATAATTTTGTTTTTGAAAATCACAAACGAAGAAAAGGAAAACGAAAAACAAGTAACAATCGCAATATTTACGGAAAGACAGAAACAAAGAAAAAAAATGGAGATGTAAAAGAATGAAAATAATTTTTGGCCATCGACAACACAATCGAAATTGAAAAAAAAATTCTAAAGAAAGTAAGAAAAACAAATGATAATAGTAATAAAAAAATGTAAACTCAAAATAATGAATAATAATTAACATTCGAAACGTAACGGTCATTCGAAATTCACAAAGAAAAAAAAACAAAAAGGAAAACAAATCACAAACGCAACATTTACGAAAAAGAAAACGCAGAAAATTAAAAAGAAATTTCTGAAAGATTTCTTTAAAAAAGTAATTAATAATAATAATAAGCCATTTATTAACACATTAGTAAACGAAAATTATAATAATTCTTATGTAAATAAACACAACAGTGTCACTGTTACAATGTGTTAAAAGGTTGTATTCAGCATATTTGTCAGAACAGAATTGCTGCTTTTAAATACAACCTGGAATAGGTATAATTTAAAATTAACATTAAATGCTATCAGTGTAAGAAGAAAAGAAACAAGAAAAGAAAAAACAAGACAGGGAAGAGGAGAGAAAAGAGAAGAAAAGAAGAAGAAAGAAGAAAACGAAAGAAGCTCTGAAGAGTATACAAAACATAAATATGTAAATATGTATAAATACTCGAAATTATAACAATTGGGCATTAAATAACTTGACACGCAGACGAATTTTAAATGCACGCACTGAAAGTTGTTTCACATCAAATGACAAGGCATTATACATCCTAGAAACATTGCAGGAAAATGATCGTTCATAAATAATAATAAACATTAAAGTTATAATAATAATTAGAAATTCACAGAAACATAAAACAGGAGAACAAATGATAATAATAATAATAATATTTACGAAAGGAAAGGAAATACAGAAATCTGAAACGAAATTTCTTAATTTCTGAAAAATAGTAAACAATTAAAAACAAGAAAAAATGAAAGATGTTTTCAAGGGCTCGAGAAACCCAGTCGAAATGAAACAAAAAGAAATTTCTGAAGGAAGTAAGAAAAACAAATGACGACCGTAATATTCGCGAAAGAGCGATTTAATTTCTACTTAGTTAATTTAATTAATAAAAGTGCGCGAGCCGCGATTCATTAATGCGCGGTTGCACCAACTTTTTAAGCAGAGCTTAAATTTAAGTTATGTTTAGAATGTGACACTTACGTATGGTCAGTCTAATGTCAAATACATTCTGATTGACATTTAAACTTCCAC
This sequence comes from Dorcus hopei, assembly GCA_033060865.1. Taxonomy (NCBI): domain Eukaryota; kingdom Metazoa; phylum Arthropoda; class Insecta; order Coleoptera; family Lucanidae; genus Dorcus; species Dorcus hopei. The sequence goes on along the minus strand of CM065424.1, from coordinate 19,551,882 downwards.
TTAAGTATCAATTAGAATGTGACTAACATTTTGTTAAATCTATAAAAATGTCATAGTCTAAACACCTCTTAAATTTAAGCTTTGCTTAAAAAGTTGATGCAACCGGGCATAAGAGTACGCGAAAAACTTTAGTGAACTCAGCAGGTTGTTCCACGACCTTTCCTAACAAATAGACTTCGCACACGCGACGAGCGTTATCATTGCTCAGGGACGAGCAATTTTTAAGGGAGAGGTAATGTCACGAGAAGGATTTTCTAAAAACCACGATGGGTTTTTTTGTCTCCGCGAATAAAAAATATTAAAAAGTATTTAAACACGAACTTGTGTAATCGAGGGCAAATTGCGACCGTGTCGAAATATAAACACAATAAGGAGGTAACCGATGTAACGTAAGGTTCACATTTCATAATAAAACCACGCTGTTCCAACCCAATCACCCCTAGGCTGAGCAAGGATGTGTCGTGCTCCACTCCAGCCAAGGAACGTTTCCACCGAGACCGACCTTGACCAATCACTCCTGTCACGGACCGGCCTCGAGCTTCGCAGTCTTCTCCCGGCTAAGAAAACGAGGCACGCTGTCCCGTCTTAGACAAATCAACAACCCCAGTCGCCGCGAATGACCCAGGACCGCATCCCCAATTATCGAACAAACAACCCTCAACTAATTTAATTATTAACTTAATAAAGAGGTATTAATTTTTTTAAATCATTGTCTTAAAGCTCTACCCTCTGATAAACCTACGCACCCCAATTAACCCCGAAGGCCTTAGCGTGACATAAGGAGACGCCTAAGGACCACCTTCGTGACAATATCGTTGGAAAAATGTAACCGGAATAGAAAAGAAAGAGAATGATAACTTCGAAAGGAAAAAGAAGACAACGAAAAGCAAATTTTACGAAAGAAAAAAAGACGGACTATAAATACTAATAAAAATTAAAACGTAATTGTTTCATCATTATTATTTTTTATTGATTACGTATCACTAATTGTTAATCTCTGTGTTCTTCGGTACGAAAGTCATAAATGACCTGCCTCAACTTTTATTGTATTAAATCTGCGAGTTTACTGCATTTATTGCACATAATAGTAAACTTTGCTCAGCTGGGGCATTTAAATGAGACATCCAGTGCTTCTCAAACGTCTTTTATAAAAAGTAAATGTAAATTTTTTCGGAGTATTATTGGTCTTTGCCTCCAAATGAAAGTCATATTTATTTTTCTTGTGTATTAATAGTGGTTAGAGTAAGTGAAACTTATTCGATTACACACTGTATATCAATATAAAAACAAATGTAGTTAATCAACTATAAGTGAAGTACATACTGTTTCAAATTTATAACAGTGTATATTTTGTTATAACAAAATTCTTCAAGAGTATTAAACAAAGGATAGCAAAAACAAATGCAACGGTATAAATATTTGCATTCCTGATTATAAGTGTAACAGGTATCTGCGTCTTTTCAGACTTTTGCTCCACATATGTACTTGGTTTACGTTATCTCTGTTAACATACGTGTATCTGTAATTACAATCTCATTTAGAAGGCGGTAAAAATGCATAATTGCGCAGTTTAGAATTTTATTAGAGAAATCATGATTGCTAATTTCTAATTAAATTATTCATAGATTAATTAATTAGCGGCTTTAGCGAATTTTTACACAGCTAATTGCTATTTAATATGTTGCAAATAAGATAATATTAATCAATATTTTTTTTAATTATTCTGCTTCACTGGCGGTTCAATGTATACATTGGTATGTAAGTGTACGGCAATTCCAGGTTATCATTCAATTAGATACAAAACGAATTTTCTGAATTGTAATATGCAGTCATTTTTAAGTGTAACTTATTTGAATATCGAATTTGTTATTATTATTAGGTATAATTACTATTGATTAATTCACATCGATTGTGAAAATGTTTTTCCCCTTTCTATTGGTTGCATAAGAGCCTCTTTGTTTGCTTAAAGTATTCAAATCAGAATTAAATATACAGAAAATATAGGAAGGAAGTAGTAAGTCGATCGCAGTCGCATTGAGAAATAGTAGTCCGTCGACAATGTTTCTTCGACATGTGATGGTGTAAAAGACTCATATTTATTTTTGTTGTATATAAGACGTAGTTAAATCAACAATTTAATTACGACTGTCGGCTTCTCGTTAAAATTTAGAGTGTCATTTACCTTTACATGGGTATATAATTAATAGGCTTCACATAAATTAATACGTCGTAAAGCAAACGTGTAGAAGGTTTCTAATTAACACTAATGTTCTCAATCAAATATATTTATTGATTTCGAAACCCTCTAAATAACACACAATAACTCATAATTGCGGCCACAAACATACATAAATATCGGCTTCAAGTTCGAAGAGACAATTGAGCTAATTGTAATCTTTAATTTCATTCCCACGTAGAGGATTCATTAACTTTAACGCAGTGTTAATTAAATCTGTAATTATCAGTAATGACCGCAGCGCTGTGACGCTAGTTAACCAGTTAGGTATGTCATTTCACATGTCTGCATACTTGAGGACGTCAATTGTTATGATTTAACGGCCTCCGGTTGCATTTTTAGCTATTATTACAACGGATGGAACTGGTTTTGTGTTAAGGTCCTTTTCTAATGAAAATTTGTCGTTTCACGTTCGGACGGTTGATGTGATCCAAGTCAGCTTCGAGTATGTAAATAAGACGAAAAACATATTCGCGATCCTAATTTGGGCCGACATAATGTATTCGGCAGATGATTTGCAAAAAATTTCTAGTTTTGTTAAGCGGAGAGTATAATAACTACTTGACATAATGAAATTTTGCTTCCATTTATTTAAAAATAAATCAGTTTAACTTGTACATACCTGAGATGTTGTAATTTTGCGACCGAGATTAAAGTGAAACACGATCATTACTAATTAAATGTAATTAGTATGTACAGCAATCTACACTATACTTCCTATGCTTCCGATAGATTACACGTGTTGTTCGTCAGAAGTGTAAAACTAATCTCCCTTAATTTAGGTTGGGAAGGAGCACTTATAGTTTTATAATTAATGAGTGTATTTACATAATCAGAATAACGGCATTAAGGTTGGTCGCGAGACCTGAACGAGCGACACATCAAACTTAAAAAAAAATACAAAGTTAGTAATAAAGATCGGATCGCATCCTCGCTCTACGACGTTCCTGCACAAATAAATAGTATGAAATATTGACATTTAAATTTAACTGAAATGGGATGGTTTTCTAATAACATATTTCTTGGTTGATTGCGCCTTCGGCCTATAATGAGTAATATATGGAAACATAAATTTAAACCGAAACGGAACTTAATCTAAACAATAATCGAAAATTAATTTGTATGGTCGAACATATTTGTTGAAATGAAAATCTAAATATCTAAATAAATTGATTTAATAAGTACGATAGCTTAATTAAGCACGCACTGCACTGGCGTCTTGTTGGTTTCACAACAATGTCTATAATATTTTTTGGATGTTTTGTATTTTCTAATTTCGGTTAATTCAGGTTAAAGCCGGTGTAAGTGATAAAATTTAAAGTCATGTTAAATAAAGCATCTAACGGTACAGTTTAAATAAATTCGTTGCGGACCCGTATATTGTACATGCGGCATCAGATCAAAGCTTGCCACCTACGCAATTGCACAATGGATCCGAGTTTATGATAGCACGCCACTTCCGGTATTAAGCAGACGTGACGGACTCTGGCTTGAAGTTGGTAATTTCAGAAACATGTTCGAAAATGACCACCTACGTAGGCGGAAATCTTAGCTTTGATTGGAACTGTTGCACGAATGATATTCTACGAGCCCAGAATCATATCATTTGGCCCAAGTTAGGATTTTACAAGTCACGTTTTAAATAATTTTGTTTTACAAACCTAAAGAAGTATTTCAGATTAATGTCTCTTAATCATAATTTTTAAGGTTTTCAACAATATTTCAAACAGTTTTAGCAATAATAAATATCTATAAATTAAATTAGCACTTACACTGTCCATATAACAATTTCATTTAGATCGCTATATGTCCGCCACAAAGATTTTCCAGCCCCATATATGGGTCACACGACTCTCTTAAAATTAGTTGAAACAGAACGGTATCAGATATCTCAATAATTTTTTTTCAAATGGTCTTCTTGAGTCCCTTGAAAATCAGATGGTTATTATTTTCACGTTCAAGTAATACATTTTTAGAAATGAGAACCATGATTCTGACCCACATATGAGTCACGGACTTGTGGTTCAAGAGCAGCATGAACCACATATGGATCATTGGATAGTGAACGTATTAAATTATTTAAAAAGTTATCTGTAAAATGTAAAATGGGCCAAACGATATGATTCTGGGCTCGTATAATGAGACGATAATATCTCAACCCGTTAAGCTTTTCTGATGATCAAGTCCAATTTACAAAAAAAAAGTTGGACTTGGCAATAAATTTAAATCATGTCAATTGCTCGGAAGATATCAGGGAGATATGTTAACCAAGAACCATTATCTACATTTTTAAAATAACCTCATCACATAGAAACATACTTTGTATTAAAACTGTGGTCAAAATTACTATTCTTTTCTTCTCCCTAATAGTGAATAACTTCTTACGCAATCATCTTTGAACATACTGTTGTGATATCCACCTGAAAAGAAAAAGAAAAGGTTTGAGAAAAGTAGAGTAAAATAGAGTATCTTACCTTTGGGAGCACGACAATTCGGTGAAAGACAATTCGGTGTACGACAGTTCGGAGTACGACAATTCGGTGAACGACAACTCGGTGTATGCGACAATTCGGTGTGCGACAATTCGGTGTACGCGACAATTGGGTGTGCGACAATTCGGTGTACGCGACCATTGGAAGCACCAAAAAAATTAAATATGTATATTTTTATGTTGAAATTATAGAAAAGCATCTAAAACTCATTTAGGTGAAAGAATTTTTTCAAACGCGTCGTAGTTTTTTAAAAAACGGTCCTCAAAGTTCCGAATTATATTTGAATTGGAAAAACGCGTTGTGACGTCACAAGCCCGTTAGCAACCCGAAAGATTTGGCGCGCTTTTGATCTCGTATGTAAAACACAGTCAAACACTTGTCAAAACTTGAAAGCAGAACTTTCTTCTAGTCGGTGGGTATTGTTAGGTATTTTTTTACTTGCACTTGTGCATTGGAGGACGAAGCACCACTTAGACATATTAGGCATTTACGAAAATTCACCGGGTGTACACCGCATAAACCATAGCTTCTCAAACTAATTTCGTCTACCGCCCACTTTGAGAATCAATTATTTTCTAGCGCCCCCTAAAATTTTTAACTTTACCACATCTTAAAAATCACAATCGCAATCATTACCTTTAATAACTTTAGTTAAATTATAGCCTGCCATATATGAGTCTTATCTTGTTTCTCTATGCCCTTTACCGCCCCCCTGTAGGCCTTTAGCGCCCACAAGGGGGCGTTATCGCCCACTTTGAGAAAGGCTGGCATAAACCGAATGCTTTCGATAATTCAACCGGTTACTTTTGTACCGCGTTTGATAATTTACCACGTGTACCGAACTCATGCACCTGGTGCATGATTTGTGCACCGAGGAAAGTTAATGGTCCATGCGGTCGGTACATTAAACATAACCTAAAAAAAGTTATTAGTTGTAGGCAGCGTTTTGTAAAATTAAAATAATTACTAGTTGCAATGGATGTGGAGTTGGGAAAATGTTCAAAAATAAAACATCAGCTTCAGATATGAAAAATATCATGAAATATGCTTATTTTCAAATGTTATTATAGGTTTTGTTTGGTTAGTTTACCGAAGTTTATCTACTGAAGCGTTTTTAAATTCAGTCAACCGATCTCTGCACCGGTGTATCAGCTGATTACCGATCGGTAAATTTGGTGTACCCACCGGGTGAATTTTCGTAAATGCCTATTAATGTGAAACATGTATTCGAATGCTGTATGTGAAAAATTAGTTACAATATATTGCAAGTAAACGTCATTTTTTTATATGCTGATCTGATCAATCTGAGTTAAGAATGCAACGTGACCGACTGCGAGAGGAAAAACTGTTTCACGAAAAAGAGGAAGCTATATTATATAAAAGTTTTTACAATTTTCAATCAATCTGACGTTAATAGTATATCGGTCTTCATTCGCAGATACTCGTATATGGCTGTGACGTCAGCAGGAGTACCCTCGCACTAGGGTGCGTTTTCTAGCCTCACTCGAACTGGTGAATAATAAAGTGAGATAAAGAAGTTAAAAACATTTTTGAAACATTTTAATGTACACATTACGCTTTATTTTTTAGTTCTATCTTTTTAGAGTAAAATTGAAAAATCTTGGTGCTTCCAATTCGGTGTACGCGACAATTCAGTGTACGACAATTCAGTGTACGACAATTCGGTGTACGACAATTCGGTGTATCACAATTCGGTGTACGACAATTTGGTGTACGACAATTCGGTATATGACAATTCGGTGTAAGACAATTTTATATACAGTGACCGGCAGAAAGTTGGACACATAAGGGAAATATTTTTATTATTGATTTCTCAGAAAATTTTATTCTTTATGAAAGCCCCTGCATCTTCCCAAACTCAAAATACACTTATCAAAATTTGAATACCTGTTGTCATATACCAAGGAGATCAAAATATTTGAAATCGACATAAAAGTAAAGTACCTTTATTTTTCAAAGTACACGGAAATATTATTTGGAAAAGTTATTTAGAATTGTTAAAAATTGTGAAAAAGAAATTTTACATATTTTTCAATTTTTCCCGTACCAGCGTATGTATCGTAGAAGTTTAAATGTGTAGAGCTGGACGTTTCTCCAAGTGTGATATGAATATACTCTGAGATAAAATTTTTGATATTTTGATGGAAAAATTTGAGAAAAAAGTTATTGAAAATGACGTATAGGCCGCATTTCACTATCTAATATTGCTATGTGCTCTTGGCACTTTATCAAGAGATTTTTATCGGAAATGCGTAGACTAATATCAACAATAAATGTTGAAAATAAATATTTTTCAAAATAAGAAAGGCGTATGAAATTGCATATTTTTATTGTGCTTTCTCTTCATAGTAGCGTACTTTTTTCAAAGTATTGTCAAAATTATGACGTCATCGACAAGTTGGACACCCGGATTGTGAAAATCTCTTGTGCCAAGAACACATAGCAATTCGAAATTATTCTTATTATTTGATAGTGAGATGCGGCCTATACGTCATTTTTAATATTTTTTTTCTCAAAGTTGTTCCCATAAAACATCATAGATTTTTGATGTGGTTGGACAGAGAATTCAATGAGCTATCAGAATCAAGAAAAAAATGGGAGTTGCTATTTAAAAAAAATGTCGATGACGTCATTACTCCAAAATAAATGACTGTCAAGAATTGATTTTAACAAAAAAACTTATACATTTTAAAAAGAAAATTTACCTGTCGGAGCGTTTTTTCGAAATATCAAAAGTAAAGAAATTACGATTTTTATCATTTTATTCCAGACTTTTGAGGCTCACTGTATAAACATATGGTGCGAACTTCTTGGCTGTCACTGTGCATTATACCCTTGGAGGAAGTAAACACAGGAGGGAGCGTCAGTTCAAATACGTGGCGGACTCGCCGAAGCTTATAGTGTAGTGTCATAAAAGGTTTTTCAATTTGGCTGGCGTTTCCACTGGCGAAAATTGTCCAAAAATAATAAAATCGCACCAACTGAAATTATAAGTCAAGAATCACACTAAAATGTAATTAAATCAAATTTAATATAATAATAAATTAAATACAATATGATTAATCAACATGGAATTAAGGACAAACATATCACTAGCTAAACACTATTGAAACGCCCGATGCCAATGATGCCACAAACTGGTATAAAATTTCGTTACTTCTGCATGGGCAGGAAGTGTAAGTAGGGTTATAAAAGATGTTTGTACGGTGTCTGTTTCGTCTACAAAATTTACATTGCAAGGATAGCAGATGCGGTCTCCAGTTATTACTCCCTTCACGATTAAACCTACATCAAATTGTCGTACACCGAATCGTCGCACACCGAATTGTCGCACACCGAATTGTCGCACAGCGAATTGTCGCACACCGAATTGTCGTACACCGAATTGTCGCGTACACCGAATTGTCGCGTACACCGAATTGTCGTACACTCAATTGTGTGTCGATGTTGTGAAATTTTAATTGATGAGGTCCTTCTGAAGGCAGCAAAAACCACTTATTCTGTCACAACGGGGTACCAATTAGTGAAACAAGAACGGAGCCTAAAGGAAGTGAAGTAAGTGGTTGGTGAAGTGTACTGTGCGGCTTTAAGGCCAGGTTTTTCAATATCAAGTTAAACTGTAACTTTTGGTTTCTTTCCATGGCGACAATTGTGTTCTTATGGGAGTAAACTGAAGGTTAAAGTTAACATACGATTGAAAAATCAGGCCTAAAAGATTTAAGATTTTGAGGATATGAAGTTAGAAACTTAGGTTAGGCGAAGGAAGATTTAATTTTATGAAACCAATTAATTCGCTTACCGACTAAATATAGCTTAAAAATCGTAAAACAAGCATTTCCAAGTTACTTACATTCAATTTTGGTAGTTGGAAATCCAAAAATTTGGAAATGCTTGTTCAAGTAAACAAATTACAGGGTGATCGAAATTGATTGTCCTGATGCTACACTGCTTTCCACGAGCTTGATATCGATATTTACATCCAATTATGAAAATGAAGTTTGCAACATAGGGAGGTCTGGGGAAGTTACTAGATATCCCAAGATTTTGTTGACAGTTCATTGCCGTTCATTCATGAACAATGATTTATTTCATTGTAATAGCAATCTGATTGAACAATAATTATGTTCTTTATTAATTAGGTTAGGTTTGAATGTAAGTTTTATGAATGTTCTATGCACGTACTGATTTTCGTTCTAACCTTCAAGTGATAGATGTAAATATTGATATCAAGCTCATGGAAAGTAGTGTAGGATCGGAGCAATCAATTTCGATCTCCTTGTAGAAGCAACATAAGCTATAGTAAATGGACGGCGTTGGCCCGTTATTCCAAACGGCTGCGGTCGGGGTTGCTTCACATATTAGTGTCAGCGCGCAAAATCAAAGAACGGATTCAATTGTTTTTTCGTATAAATACCGGTGCAAAGCGCCTCCGCGGCACTTTTTCGACTTTAAATGCGAAACTCTTGTAAGAAATAATATATATATATATACGGGGTGTCCGGTAAAGAATGGGCCATACTTCAAGGGTGGCTTCTTTGGATCAAAACAAATCGATTTAGATCAATTTATCTTAGTACAATTTTGCTTCATTAAAAAGTTATGGCCTTTCAAAGATAATTTTTTTATATCAATATTTTAGCAAAACTCGCTCATTTTTGGAGACATTTAATTGTAATTTGGTATTTAGAGGTTTCTTGTACTGCTGAATCTGAATATCTGCTTATTTTTAACGTAACGTATAGAGGGCGCTCTAGAGACCCTGACTTTCTCTTGTTTATTGTCGTACTTTTTTTTACGTGAAAATTTTTAAAATATGTTTCGTTTTTTTGAAACGACATTTAATTTACTTTAAAAAAGGTATACTTGTCACATGTCGTTAAAGTACACCAGTTTTGAGAAAAATGGCTTTGAATGTGAAAATGTTGAATACTTACTACACCAGTAACGCTACTGCAGGATGAAAAGACAATTACCTAAAGTTGCACTACTTCGTAATTTACTTAAAATTGAAAAAAAATTACAATTCCACATTTAAATCAACGATACATTACGTAAAAAAATCTTATTATGTTTGCTATGGCCGCGTATTTCACTCATAGTTTTAACTTTCAACTCCAGATTACTCCCGTAGTAACAATTATAAAAACAGTTGTTCCCATGGAAATAAAGTGAAGATTAAAGTTAAACTGTAACTGAAATACGGGTCTATGTGCCTGATTCAATGTAGACCTAAAACAGTAATATTCAGCATTATCATATTCAAAGCCATTTTTCTCAAAACTGGTACACTTTAGCGACATGTAACAAGTATTCCTTTTTTAAAGTAAATTAAAAGTTCTTTCAAGAAAATGAATATAATTTAAAAAATATTCACGTTAAAAAAAGTACAGCAATAAACAAAAGAATGTCAGGATCTCTAGAGCGCCCCCTATATGTTACGTTAAAAATAGGAAGATATTCAGATTCAGCAGTATAAGAAACCTTTAAATACCAAATTACAATTAAATACCTCTAAAAATGAACGAGTTTTGCTAAAATATTGAAATAAAAAAGTTATCTTTGAAAGGCCATAACTTTTTAATGAAGCAAAATTGTACTAAGATAAATTGATCTATATCGATTTGTTTTGATCCAAAGAAGCCACCCTTGAAGTATGGCCCATTCTTTACCGGACACCCAGTATATAAAAGAGGAAGAATTTACATTGATGTGAATTTTATAAACTTTTTGCAAACAGTAAATTTTATTATGGGCACATAGGCTTCATTTTGTGGGGCAACTTACGTGAAATGCGGCTTATAAAACGAAACAGTAAACAAAAACACAGAAGAGAGTTTTCCTCAGGACAAAATTTAATTTAATTTAGCAATTTCTTTGAAGTTCAGAAGAATTTAAATTAATTTTAGCGAAGTTAAAAAGTTTGGTTAGGCGAAGGAAGATTTGATTTTATGAAACAAATTAATTCACTTACCGACTAGGACTAGATGAAGATTGAAAATTGTAAAACAAGTATTTCCAAGTTACTTACATTCAATTTTGGTAATCGGAAATCCGAAAATTTGGAAAAGTTGTGGAAATGTTTGTTCAAGTAAACGAAGTAGAAGGAACATAATCTACAGTAAATGGACGGCGTTGGCCCGTTATTCCAATCGACTGGGGTCGAAGTTGCTTCACATATTAGTCAGCGAGCGGCGCGCAAAATCAAATGACGGATTCAATTGCTTTTTCGTATAAATACCGGTGCAAAGCGCGTCCGCGACACTTTTTACTTCGACTTTAAACGTGAGAAATAATGTGTATATAACACAGGAAGAGTATAGATTAATGTTAATTTTATAAACTTTTTGCAAAGAGTAAATTTTATTGTACGACTCATTTTGTGGGGCAACTTAAGTGAAATGCGGCTTATAAAACGAAACAATAAACGTTACGCCATTACACATAGTGTAAATATTTTTAGTATCTCGCGAACATAAAAAAAGAATATAAAAACATTACTAACTTGAAAATTATTCAGGTTGGCCAATTATTTACACAGTAACGTTACTAATAGCGAGTACTTCCTAGAAAAAAAGCTCGTATAAACGTAAAAAGTGCGGACGATTTGATCTCATCTAAGAAACGCATAGGAAAATGTTCCGTTGAAACTCGCCGGGCAAATATGCGCCGGACAAGAAAATCCACTTTAATAAAATCATTTACATTGTTCAGAATACCCATAAAGGTAATAGAGACACAAATTCCTGTTAAAAAGCAAAAGAGAGAAACAATAAACGCGGCGGTCATTTGTTACGCTAGTTTTGTTTTATCGTCGACATTTATTCGGATGTTGCACCGGCTTTGTTAGCGAAGATGGTCTCCTGTTAAGATAAGACCGAGATGTGCGGTTAATGCCACTGTTCATAACACAGGTGTCATAAAATACATGTACCAAAATATATTTAATGTACTTAATTAATTCTAGTATAAAAATTTGAAAATCCGAATTGAAAGAAATAGATAATTTTTTAATTAACAATATTTTAAAAATCATTAAGTTAAAAACTTTAATCTACTGGTATCTACAAAAATTAAGGGGCACTTGGATTGAAAAAATACGTTAGCGACTTCGCTTGCGATTAACTTATAAATTTTAGCAAAACAACTGAAAAACACCCGCGGAAAGAATTTCTATTCTTTACTACTGAAAAACGAAAGCAAACTATTGGGATGAATTGATTGGTTCATTCACCAAACCGGAAAAAAAAATCAGCGACGAAAGCAAACGCGCAGAGTCTAGTTGGAAAAATTTCTTACCGGAACGGAAGTGCCCTTTTTCCTTCCTGCGGCAATATTTAAAGCCTTTATCCATCTTGGAAGAGACGACGTCATGTCAGCCAATTAAATTCGAAATTCCTGTCACGCACGAAGCTTCTAATTCGCGAGATGGCAGATAGATGTGTTTTTTGTTAATTTTCCCCGTGCAAGTTGTGCCGATCTCACCTCCATTTCTGCAAGAATCATTCTGAATTGTCGAATTATCGGTTTCTCACGGCGTCAGGTCGAGATAAGAGCGATATATTTCCTGCGTAACTGTGTGTTTCTCGGTCATAAGGCACGTTCGGAATTTTATTTTTGTAGTATGTTGTGAAACCAACGAGACGCCAGTGCAGTGCGTGTTTAGTTAGGCTATCGTAGTTATTAAATCAATTTATTTAGATTTTTCGATTTTCATTTCAAAAACAGATGTGTTCGACTATACAAATTAATTTTTGATTATTGTGTAGGTTAATTATATTTCGGTTTAAATTTATATTTCCATGTATTACTCATTATAGTCCTAAGGCACAATCAACTAAAAATATGTTATTACAAAACTATCCCATTTCAGTTAAATTTATATATCAATATTTCACACTATTTATTTGAGCAGGAACGTCATAGAGCGAGAATGCGATCCGATCTTTATTATAAACTTTTGTTTTTTGTTAGGGTTGAGGTGTCGCTCGTTTAAGTTTCACGACCAACCCCAATGCCGCTATTCTGATATGTAAACACACTAATTAATTATGAAAATATAACTGTTCCTTCCCGAGTTAAATTAAGGAAGGTTAGTTTTACACTTCTGACGTACAACACGTATCGTCTCTCAGAAGTATTGGAAACATTGTAGATTACTGTACATACGTACTAGTTACGTTACTTTTAATAAAGTTATTAGGGAGTTTTTGCAATACATTACGATAAAAATATCGTTACGTTAAAGGCTACTTTGCTTAGCAACCCTATAGATTTAGCCAATCAGAAATCGAATTTTAACGTTTAAGGTTACCTTATTTTTATCGTAATGTATTGCAAAAACTCCCTATTTAGTAGTAATCGTGTTTCGCTTTAATCTCGGTCGCAAAATTACAAAAAATGTAAGATTTCCGTTTTGTTTTAAATAAAAGAATTTTGCTAAGATACAGTCTCAATGCGTTTCAATTCTTTCCGTGGAAATTTTATCCTTTGAAATTTAGAAAAACTTGCGTTTCTTATAGAGAATTTCCGGTTTCTTACAGTGTTTTATATGTAGAGCAAAACATACCATAAATTATGGTTTTAGATATAGAACATTATTAATAAAAGTTTGTTGGTTTTATATGTAACTGTGACTTTCATATAACAACAGAGTTTGCCTCACTAATTTGCAACCCTGTGTGTACTTCCATTGAAGCTAGAGACATCGATAATAATTTAAGCATGAGTCAATACATTTTTTTATGAAACATCGATTGGAAGTCATTGCAGTGAGCAATTAGATTCATTAAGTTGCAGTTTACATGCTGGCAACACAACGAAGACATTGTACTTATTGTTATCTACTCAAGTTTGATCACTCGCCATTGATTGCGTCATGCAAATAAATATTTTGTACCTATTCCATCTTCTTTATATTTTTTGCATTTCATTAATACGTTATTAAGGGGTGAGTTTTTTGAGAGCTGTATTTTAAGAAATACAATTAAAAAAAACACATTTATTAAGAAATACATCAAGTATAACTTTTTATTTATTTCATTTTTCTAAAAATAATTACAATTATTCTACATGACGCGCAGATCTTGTTAATTATTTGCTCCTTTGGAGGGGGGACCTGCTTTAGCGCCTCATGTGTTTACGCGTATGTTCATCATAAAAGTAGTATATTAAGTTCCTGTATGCTTCATTGAATTATAGGTAATTTTCTTTAAAATATTTTTTGTTGTCAATTTCCTGACTGAATGAATTTATAGTTCTTGTAGTCTTCATTTTATTATAAACTGTTTTATAGTTATTTAAAAAAGTAATAATTTTAAACTGCGTTGCCTTTATCAGCTTTGCATTCACTATAAAATGTTAAGAACAGGCTATGTAGTAGGGTGGGTCGAAAAACCAAACTTTGAGATAATCTTACCTAATAGCAAAATTATGTTGTCTTTTAGTGATATTATGACACCTACGAAATATTTTTGAATTTAATTAATATTTAGAGGGTGCGCTTTACGTTTGAATTTTTGAAATTATACAAGAAAGGCCATATAGTATGCCATGAAAAATTCGTATTTGTAATAATAATAATAACAGAGTTATCACCAAAACTGTATACTAAAAGGGCAAGAGAGGGTGGATAAAATTAAAACTCGAATCTCACAGCGATGCCTAAATTCGATAGCAAGAAAGACTTCAATATTGAATGATTTTCATTAATTTTTCTGTTGTATTATTTTTTTAATTATTAATAAATGTTTATTTTATTCTAAAAACCCTATTTTCCTTGAGACATTTATTTTATATGACTACCAGAATATATTCAAGTTATTCATATTTCCAAGGCAAAGCGCAACCTGAAGATGAGGTCTATTTACTTTAAATTCTAGCATTACACTGTTTTCATGTAAAGGCAACATAATTTTGCTATTAAAAATCAAAAGCGCAATATTCATTTTTCTCCATACAAAAATGACCCACCCTACTATGTAGGCACTTACCACCTCATTCGATGTATGTTAATATCAGCAAACGAATTAGAAAGCGTATTAACTTTAACTATTAATTATATTAATGTTATTTTTAAAAGAAAGTTCTAAGTTGTTATTAACAACAATAAAAAAAATTTGTTCAGTTCCTTAGGGTTTTATACATCAACTAATGATTATTCTCACTTCATCTTACGTAATTTAAATTGATTGCATTAATTCTTAACATCGCTCGAAATGTTCAAACTCGCGTGTTTTATAAAACTCATTCTCAAAACTACATTCAACCTCGCGTACACTATTGGACGCCACCCCAATTTAACGTTGCTCGTATTTATAAGTCGTCTTTAAGAAAATGGAAACGCATCATACAATAATGAACAACAATTTTTTTGTGAAAACGCGAATCCAAATTTGTTATAAAAATGTCTTTCTAATTATTTATCCCACATATTCGTGCTTGATCTTAAATGAATCGCCATATAATTCTGACGATAAATTAAACTCTTTAGAGTAACTAAAAAAAAGCGTACACAGATACCATGCAAAATCTAATCTAAGCTGGAAAACAAAAATGTCCCCATTTCATAACAAATGAAGACAACTTCAAAAAAGAGATATATTATACAGAGTGTACATTAATGATTGAAAGGCGTTTGAATTTCCCGCTCATTAGATTATTTGTAAAAGTTGGTACTGCATACTATTCTGTTTTACCATGGGCGGCACATAAAATTATATATTATTAAAATAATTTATTAGCGATTAGAAATTATTTTACGTTTATTAATTACATACATTGATATGGAGAACATAAAAAGTAAAGCAGATATAAAATAAAATTATAACATCTGTTCAAAATGTCCCCCATTTGAATCCAAACACAAATTTACTCTTCTTTTCATGTTTTCGAAAACTTTGTGTCGTATTTCTGGAGTGATGCTGTTGACAGCCTCTGTAATAGCATTTTGTAATTCTTCTAACGTATGGAGATGTTCTGAAAACACTTTATTTTTTAAAAAACCGAACATGAAGAAATCAAGTGGAGTTAAGTCTGGTGATCGAGGAGGCCATCTGTCCCTACTTATTAACCTATCCCCAAAGAACTGTTGCAAATGATTCAACGTTGTTAGTGCAGTGTGGGCTGTAGCTCCATCCTGTTGAAAGTAATCCCGTTGTAATTCATCGTCATGAAGTTCTTCAATGAAAGGATTTAAAATTGTTTCTTGATATGCGAGTGCATTAATATTGTGTTGAAAAAAAAAAACAGGTCCAATGATCCTCCTTCTTGACATTGCCAACCACACACCGATCTTCTGAGGATGTCTCTGAAGTCTCTTCAAAAATATGAAGGTTTTCTGCACACCATATTCCACGGTTTTGCGAATTTACATAACCGCTGAGATGAGACCATGCTTCATCACTGAAGAAAGTTATGTCTAACATATCGTCATTATTTAAGAACTCATTAAACCATTGGCAATATTGCACTCGACGAGGCAAATCAAGAGGTAGCAACTCATGAGTTACAGTTATCTTATATGGATGTAAATGTAGAACCTTCTTGCAAGCCTTTTGACAAGTACCAAGTGATAAATTTGTTTGAGCCGATAAACACCGTAAAGACTTCTTTGGACTTACATCCAATCTTTAATGAATATCTGCGATAACTTCTTCGGTGAGAACAGTGGGCCGGCCTGTAGATTTTCCTTTAGTGTTTCACGAAATCTCTGAATTATATGGCGGACGTGTTGCATAAAACAATCATATGTGAATACCACTTCAGGGAACTGTTCTTGAAATTGTTGGTGACAACTTTGATAAGAATAATTCCACCGAAAATAGGCCTCAACAATAAATTTATTGTGCAGGTCCGTGAAAACCATCGCTAACCTAAAACGTTTGTGTGTATTTTTATTTCCTGTTATATGGCTGTACTTACCAATGAAAAATGTCTGACAGCACAAGTGGAAATAAAAATAACCTTTTCGTTAATACTAACTCAATAATAATAAAATAAGGAAATCAAAACGTAAACAATACAACACACGCACGTTACTGACGAAATTCAACATATCCAATATGAGTACCAATCTTGTAAGACGAAAATTACTAATTCGACAACGCGCCAAATTCAAACGCCTTTCAATCATTAATGTACACTCTGTATAATTAAAACCATAGACAAAAACAAATGTCCCCATTTCATAATAAATGAAGACAACTTCAAAAAAGAGTTGTATTATATAGTTAAAACAATAACCAAAAACAACGGATACAAAGAACAAATCATAGAAGGCATACTAAAAAACAAATAAAAACAACGATTAAGGAACAATTTTTATCCAATAATAAAAGGCAACGAACCGAATAAAACTTGGCATTACTACATCAACTATTTTGCATCCTTGAATAATAAAATAAACTGGATATTAAAACAAACCGTCAAAGTAAACAAAAGCAATCTTGGTACTAATTTTTTATGAATTTTTGGTAACATTGTGAAGCAGGTTTCGAATTAGATAACTTTCGATTTAAAAAGTCTTAACTTCCACAGAGAAAGCCATAGTTAAACAAAAAAAGATGTTTTGTTTAGCTCGTAATAACCACACTGAAAGGAAACTTAAAAAGTCAAACAGCAAACCAAATACCGAATACCAAAATACGTTAAACAACTGTCATCGTCATCCATCAAACGTCAATCCGTTATGGAAGTCGTCCTATTTTCGCTTTATCTTCTTTCATCAAAAAATCAAAACCAACTTGATGAACGCGTTAATTTGTTATTAGTAAATTAATGTTTCTTGTATTTATGCCATTTCTACATAGAAGAAAATCTTAGGTATTAAGTCCTATCTTAAACAGATAAAATTCTATCGGAAAATATGTTTCCTTAAAGCTTACTGAATACCTGGTAAATGCGACCTATGTATTCTGAGTAAAATACGTGTGCGATTGAATGCAAATTTATTACATACACAAACATATCTTGGCTCAGTAAGGGCCAATAAAAATTCAGTAATACAAATCCGTCCTGTCTATGCGGTAATTAACTACGGTCGTCACCAATAATTTCAATCAGAGAGCCGCAACAGTGAATGCCAATTATATAACCAATGAAACCTGACGAAAATAAAACATAGGAGATTTAAGGAGCCCCGGTCAGAATTTTAAACCGTAAGCCGGTAGCCTAAAATCAATTTGCCGGCGATTTCACGCATTTCAAATTTAAATTAACGAATGAGATCCGGCGCGGTCCCGCGGTTAATGCGATGTCTTGTATGCGGCGTGTGAAATAGATTTGTTTGGGTTTTATAAACTGCCAATTACACGGATCGTTTTCAGCGAACGACTGTCACATTTCGAACGCGCTGAACGGCCATCTTACAAAATGGCCGCCGCCGCCGCAACTTAATCCGGATAATTAATTGTGCTTTATTGAATGTAGTTTCGAAATTATACGCTACGTTGCAGGTAAGTTGGGCGTTTCTTACGTTTATCAGCCGCTGATATTGTGTAATGGTTAGTGAGAATTTATTGTGCTGTGTTGAACGGAGCTCACCATTTTGTTGTATTAATAAACTTCCACTTGAAATTGGTGCAATTAATTTCGAAAATCGTTCGGTTTTATTGCGCCAGGCTAAATTAATGTTCGTTATAATTTTCTTATTTAAAATTTTTTTTCTTGGAACTAATCCTTACAGATATTTAGTTAATATTTACAAAAAAAAACATTAACAATTTGGTTCAAACATTCGAGCTGATTATAAATTAAATTTCTATATCTATAAAAAAAATAGATTCTATCACTTACACGGGTTTTCAGGTTGTAATTACTCAACGCCTAATGGCTTTACAAGTAAGTAAGTACGAAACAAAAAGCATTCTAGTTAACTTCTACAGATGAGTGTTGTAAATCATTTGTTCTTGCGGCTATAACTCTGCAACAACAAATTTCATTAAACCTAATTCCTCTGTTTATTGCTTCTGAGTGGTGTTACATTCGATCGCCGATTACGGAATGTGTTGGCTGTGTTTTCGTTTGAAGGTGATTGAGATGTTCCGTCACGTATTCCTCGGCCAAACTTGGACCTAATTTGAACTCTGAACTCGTGTGATTGCTCACAGTAAGTTTATGTGCGGCTTTAACGTGGCATGTTCAGGTTTTACTAATAGACGAGGGAATACAATTTAATTCGGAGAACACGATCAAGACGTTATGATTTTCATAAAAATGTTTAGTTTTCTAAAATTAAAATAGAGTAACATCTCTAAGCTGTGAACCAGAGCTGTGCCAAGTACTAGTTATAAATACAACAAATACAATAAGAAGAACTATACTTAAGTAACAAGCGATCAATATAGAAATGAATTAGGGTAGGCGTTGGAATTTAAATGTATGTCTTGGATAACGTCATAACAATACTAATTGTCAATCAATTGTAACACAAATAACACGCCGGAAATGTTGTTTAACGTTGCTCACGCAATTATTCATAGAGTTTAAACGTGTCTTGATGCAGCAGGCAGTGGTCATTTTACGCATCTGCTTTCATCTTTTTTTTAAATAAAACTGTTTTCTTGCTTTGTAGAAACGTCAAAGTGACTGAAGGAACGTTCACTGAACTAAATGCACACATGCGTGTTTAGTTGCATCGCCAACTCTAATTCATTTTTCATTTGATCACTTCTTACAAGTACTTTTCATATAATTAGATAAATACAGGTAAGTGTTCGTTTAACAATCCAGTAGCATTACCTGTGGAAATATTTTGTTTTGGAAAATGTATGTCGCAGTGTTAAAATTGAACATAACCTGACTTTTAAATGTCAGCATGATATAAATCATAAAATAACAATTACCACTCACTCACAAATTAAGTAAATTATCATATACGATTCACAAAAAGACAATCTCTGGATGGTATCACTGGGCAACAATTGCAATGGTATCACTTGCGCGTTAAGGATAGAGCTGAACATCTTTACGTAACAATTTGTGGCACGTTCCCACAGAAAGCTCAATCTGTAATGATAAAATTGGCGGATAGAGTGAGAAGCATTTCTCATTATGTCTTGCAGTTTCAATTACCTCGGCAGTACATTTTCAAGGTTGACCTATTGTTTTTCTTTAGAAAAGATCTCCAGTTTCACGAAACAACTGTACACACAAAGGGTCAATCCATATGAAGTGATCCAATAAAAATATTTTTGGTTGCTTGACCATTTTAAATATTTTTAATTTTTTTACATATTATTGCCATATGTACTGGAAGTACAAAAATGATGTTATTAAATTTTTATCTCAGCCCGTTTGTTTGTGGCGGCCATTTTTGTTTTGCAACGCGCACCACTTAGGGAGTTTGCAAACGTTAACGTAAACTTATTTTTCTTAGGACTGAATTATGCTAGAACACTGCAACAGAGATCATTTTATTCAGCATTTCCTCCTCTTTAATTTTGTGTCTCAGCATAAACAGCCTTATTTGTTTCCTTATAGGTGAAAATGTTCCTTAAAGTTTGACAACGGAATTTAACAAATGCCACTTTTTGGAGCCTAAGTTTATGGTGAAGGGGTGGTATATCACAGTTGATTTTTTAATTACAATTACATATACTACTGTATTCACTATAGCTAGAGCCACAGTTGATTTTTAATTACAATTACATATACTACTGTATTCACTATAGCTAGAGCCATAACACTGATAAATGTGTCCTTTAATGTTAATGACTTTTTAAAAATTGAAAATTTGCGATTTTTTCAAAGTTTGAAGCATGATATCTCTGGTGGGACATGGGATAAACATCTAATTTTTGTACAGAGTGTCCACCTGTATAAGAGGAAACTACAGTAAAAGTTTCAACTTTGATATTTTACTACGGAAAAAGTTATGAATTTTCAAAAAGTGTAAAAGAATTAATATGGAATTGTGTTTAAACTGCATTAAAATCCTAGGCTTTTAATTGCACAGAACACAAATTTGAATTTCTATTTCCACAGACATTTCAAAATTATATTTGAAAATAAAAAGAAACCAGAACTAAAAAAACTAGCACGAAAACATTTACTCGACATTTGAGAGGACTGTTCGCGGCGAGCTTAAGCTATGACATGCCTTTACGAAAACAAAATATTTCCACAGCTAATGCTACCGGAATATTAACTGAACACCACGATATGAGTACTTACAATAGGCACTCAATTGTTTTTAAGTGCAGCAAGTAGTCAGAATAAATTGAAAATGTTGAATCAATTAAGACATACCTATACTTAATATCTATGTACAATAAGAGTTAGGTAAGTGAGTTTTCGAATGATTATTTTCTCTTAACTGAACTTAAATGAGTTTATCAAGTCTTTAAATTTAATTATAAGTAACATAATTAAATAAGCAAGGTTAAAAGATATTCATGAAATTTTAATTGCCTAAAAATATTCTCGAGAATCTGATACGGTCTATCAAGATGTCAAATAGATAGAAAATACGACCTCAGACAGGCAACCCCAAAAAGTTAAAAAAAGCCCCGTCCCGAGGAGCCATCTGAAGAGAGATGTATTATGTAGATCCACCGCAGGGGGCCAAACCATGAATAAATAAACGCGTGAATTTTACACAATTAACAAGTAAAATAAACAAAAAATACTATTAATTTCGAGGCAACAACCAATCAAGGTGGAATTTGACGGGCGAGTTCGTCGTTTCTTTTTTTTTTGAGACGTTGCTTGATTGATGCGCTAACTGATTGTTGAGCTTATTAACTTGTTAAACAAGCGAACGTCAGAAAAAAAGAGGACTTCGCGTCGATTTATCATTGTTGCTTAACAAATGAAGAGTTGACTATTGTTGATTAACAATCGCTTCTTAACGTCGATTCAATAAAAACGCATTGTTGCTTATTAGTTATAATGGTACAGGTATTTAAGACCTTTTTTTTTTCGTCGCTCTTAATCGTATATAATTGGGTAGAACTGTATAAATATCAGGCGCACAAAAACTTTAGACTCACGCCCAAGGGATAATTAATTTAAGTTTCCAGCGTGGCGTTTTTAACATGACCGAACAATATAACAGTTTGAAGACCTTTAATTAGTGATACAGCAAAATAATACTAGGTACTAATAACATACGTAGAGCGAATTCTCATTTGCGAACTAAATTAAATTAAAATTATTTATTGTAAGTAATTTATTTTAGACGATAGAATTAAATAAAACAAGTCTGGAAATAATAGTATTAATTTAATTATAGCTGTGGGTAACAAACAACAACCCGTTGTTTCTTGTATGAGAATTAATAAAATGTTAGGTGTTTCAATCAAAAGTAAATCAAATATAATAATAAATTTTCAGTCCTTTATTATTATTTATGCGTTTTAATTTGCTTGTTAAAAAAAAGTTGAGCTATTTCAAGTATCCACAGTACAATAGATATTTAAATATGTATGAATGTAACGTTTTGAAAAAGCAAATGTGTTGCAAGCTGAATGTAATGGTGTTATGTTTAGTCACGATTTTCTGTTGAAAAAATACTAGCATGATATATTGTTATGAAATAGTTAAATGCATGGTGGTATTATCATCATTATTATTAACGGACATTATATTCTTGTGCGTCCCTCCCCATAAACACGCATAACGTGCAGACCGTAAGAATAAAATAAAACTTCAATAATTAACACTAAAATAAATTAAGAGATTATTATTGGGACACATTGTATTTCAACAATTAAGCATCGGTTAGTGTATTTAGAGGGGGCTTAGCATATAAATAATCGAACCTGTTGTTAAAAAGTTTAATTCCCCGACAATGATTTAATGTTATAGCTCCGCAAACTGGTTCTATTAAATATTAAACAGATATTATTTTATATAATGTTCGACCTGTGTTTATTTTTCGTGGTTTAACTGGTTGTAACTTAGGCCGAGCGAACAGAAGTGGTGCAGAGATTGTAAAATACGTCCGTTCTTGTTTGCATCTTATTTCAATTGGCAATTTTGATTTCTCTGCTCGGCGTCGCTTCTTTTTCATTATTGCCGCGAAACACGCATCATACAGTCAATGTTTTAAATAACACTTACATTGAAATAGTTTTTTTTTTACTTTAACTTGATTATATTCGTAATTAATGCATTTTAATTTATTTCGACACATCTTAATTGCCAGTATCTACATTTGCTTATAACTTACATTTGTATAAATAACAAAATTGGAATTGAATTTTCAAACTCTTGAGATTATTCTGCTTACTTAAAAAAGTATAAAATTGCAAGATATAAAAAGGGTAATTTGAAGTTATACAGGGTGTAATCGAATAAGTTTCACTTATTAGTAGTGTAAGTTCTTCGTCACATAAGAGAATTAAATATCAATGGCCTAGCTTAAAAATAAATAAATTAACCTACCACAAGAGCGTATCGTCGTTTGTTTGAAAACCTTTGCTCGCTCGTGAGATATACATACGTGAATCTGCGGTTTTTATAAACACATTGCAAAACAATACAGCTCCAGCAAAATTTACGGTCACTCGGTCAATGTCGCTCATAAGTAATTCGGCAACTGAAGAAGCTTTTATATATCCACTCTCGTGTAGAGTGGTTGCAGTTAGTGAAACGTATTCAATTACACCCTGTATATTTATGAAAAATATATTTTTATTAAAAAATGAAATAAATTGTATGGTAAATAGTAAGGAGTTTGTTAAAGAAATTGTTTTTTACAACAGATAAATGCCAGTTACGGAAACAAATGAACAAATAAAATGCAAATTAACTGGACACACAGTTTCACCAGCAGGGTGTAACTTTGCAGTCTGTCAACAGAGCGTCTCGTTAGTTTGCAGTTTTATCTTTTATTTGGATTTGACATTTATATGATACAGAGTTCTCAAAGTTTTTTTTTTGGCGATTCTGCTGTTTTCTTTAGGGATATCTATTTAAATAAACTCTTTAACAGAAGAACTAAAAAATAATTTATTTCGTAATTGTTCAGTTCGGTTTCATTTCAACCCGTTTTACATTTGTTAAATTTGATAACAATTTTTGTTACAAACTGAGAGAGATAGGCTACCACAGTGAAATTTGATTTTAGATAGAAAATGTCATAGTGTAAAACGGCCGTAAGATTTTGAATACAACTTTTGTTACTAAAAGTAGAATTATTAAATGTCTTTAGGCACACTTATGAGCTATTGTATCCACAATCCATAAAATCAGTTTCCTTACAAGCAAGGAAACTCTGTAGGTCAGCTGTAAGAAAGAGGTCCCATTTGAAAGCAACAATACATACAAGAGTGGTAGTCACTTATTTCTCCATTTGCAGTCGAACAGCCGCCTTGATCTTTTATTCGTTAACTATACGCTCATTACACCACAATAGGAGGGTTATTTTGGTCGATTCTTCGAGTTAGCCGAGGTAAGTTCCGATTTTGGCATTTTTCGTAGAAAACGCACGAAACGATGAAGTCGTGTACTTTTGACGGCTGACACGAACGGTGTTGCTTTTCAGCTCGTCCGCATGACGTCCGACGTTTGTTACAAATTATTTTACCTGCCGAAGAAGGTATTAATTTCTTCTTTATTCGTTCGGGAGCGCAACTCGAAGAAAATACAATTCCACTTATTTTTGTACACATTCGAAAGTGATTTTAACAAAAAGGAAAAATCATTATAAACACTACTGAAACCGGGCGCGTTAGTTGAAAGTCATCCAATTATAAAAGCGCTCGCTCATGTCTTTATTACTTTGGTGTTTTATTAACTGTGAAAATTAAATTATTTTGTTTGTATAATCAGGTCTATATAAACATTTTAGCCGGAGCAGTGTTTTTTTAGAAAATTAAAGATTAAAAAAATTAATAAATTATAGTATAAGTAATTTTATTAATTTAATTTAATTTGTTTATTTGCTTTTGATCTCTTTTATTTCTGATAATCCCTGTGACGCATAATTTAGAGGAGATGGAGGAAATGAGAGACACTTAAGGAAAAATCAATATATTTTGAAAAATATAAAGTGTATTCTCTCAAGAATTTCATGCTTTTTCGTACAAGGAAAAACCATTAAAATGGCGTATCTATATCATTCCTGTCATTAACAGAAATTATATTACATATATTCATTTAAAATAAAAATGGAATTGGCTCTTATTGTCTACATGTTGGTGTAGTGATAGCCATGAAAAAAGCAAACCGACTGCTGCCTAAATAAACTTGTTTTAACAAATAACTGCTACAGTTAATAAAATAAATAATACACTTTTCTTTCATAACAGAACATAAAATATAATACTGAGAAAAATACGAAAACAATAATAAAAGTACTTTAACATACTTGTTGAAGTATTAGGAGCAAAAATAAAATGTTCAATTAGTTTACAGTATTGTACTTTTACGAGTCCTCGGCATCTTCAACAACAAAATATACTTTTATAATATTAGGGATAATAAGAGTCACCTGTGGATAATAATAACTTGGCTCTCACTACGCCAGATAGCATTAATGTTTTAGGTATGAAAATTAGAAAAAAAAAACATAAATAAACGAGAAACCAATTATCAGAAACATAAAATATATTAACAACCTAGTAATATGAAATCAAAACGTTGTCCAAACAATAGTATCTTACTACTTACTTTCTCGATTAAAAATTACGAAAAATAACAATACAAGTCTTAATTTCAAACAAGTTTCACTGTTGTTACTACCTATTGATTTTCGCGATAAATGGATATTCTATGGGTCCTGGACGGGAAGGGGTACTGCTTCACCAAATTTCTATTTTTTTCGTTTGTTATACCTAAACCAGGCTCTTATTACCCGCAGGCTCTCACTACTCCACTTTCCCCCATAACATGTGCAAAATTCTTACAATTGCACTTCAAAGAAAACACCATAAGTCAATTGCCTATGCATTTATCATAAAGCTCATTGTACGTGCGTCTTGCGTGAAACGAAAATAAATAATATAATAGATTAAAATCCGGCCGTATAGTTCAACACGATGTGTGTTATAAAGAGAAAGGTAAAGTTCTATTTGCTCAGTAAGGAATGTAAGATTTTCAGTGCACGCTAAAAGATAATAGGACGCTGAAATCTAAATATCCAAGGGCGTTAACATATATAGGCATGTCTTTAAAATAACGTATGTACCATGTCTCCAGAATGTTGTAAAACACTCGCCGGAAACGGGATAACGTACGTGAATCAAATATCAATTTAAATCGTAATTATTAATAAGAATATAATGAATTGTATTGCCAAGGGCTGGTAAAGTGTTGTATTAACAAAGAGTGGTGTTGAGCATAAACAACAGAGGTAGAGCTGTCTAATATATCAACTCGTGGGCAGGGTATCATTATAGAACATAAATACACAAGAACACTGGTTCGCTTCTTCGGAGAACTCCTCCATAGGAGGAACTGGCTCGTTCTTCAAAACATAAAGCTTACAAATTCAATCGGCAACTGTTATTGTATTATTGGCTATCTATATCTCACGATGGAAAGGTTATTGTGTGTGTTGGTATTTATCAGGGACCGCAAGTTAATCGCGATATTTATTTGCCGACAATTTAATATCATTATATTCGATTTAGTGCTGTTGATTTAAAATTTCAATGGGAACGATTTTAATTGTAATACATGTATTGTTTTATTATTTTCAAGATAAACCTAACAAACAGAAATATTTTCAGGCACGTTAAGATTCTACAGAACAATTAGAAATAATAATTAAAATGTCTATTAGTGTTTCAATTTGAAAACTAAATGACTTTATATTTCATATTAAGAAAAGAGTACTGCGTTCTCAACAATAGAAATCATCACTTTTAGTTTCTGATGGTACTTATAGGGAATTTCAACACAACGTCAGGCAACAAACTTTACACGAGTTATGTATAATGCAGAGTCTCACTTTCCGTAATTAATGTAATTAAGAAAAAACAACAAATTCATAATTAGAATGTTGTACATATTATGGAGTATGTATATTTTAAGAAATCCAAAAAAAAAGAAAGAAACATCAAACGCATTTTTCTTCCTGAGATATTGGCTTGTAATGCAATGTTGTGTCAAGATGAATTGCAAATTATTGCACGTTCATTTTTAATTTTATCTCAAGTAATAGCAAACAGGAAACGTCATAACTTATCTTGTTGTTTATCTATCAATTAATTATGACTTTATTAATATTCTCGGAAATAAACAGATGTGAACGGTCGTTTTATTATGTTTCTTGAGTGACCTCTTCACTTAACAGCAGTTCCTTAATT
Organism: Dorcus hopei; assembly: GCA_033060865.1. Taxonomy (NCBI): domain Eukaryota; kingdom Metazoa; phylum Arthropoda; class Insecta; order Coleoptera; family Lucanidae; genus Dorcus; species Dorcus hopei. The sequence continues at coordinate 19,524,880 of CM065424.1, read as the reverse complement.
TCGGTGTTTAATAAACGCAAGTTTATGTAAAAAAATAGGTGAGATAAGTAATTCAGTTTTTGAATCAGTTTTTGCATTAAAATTCAAGCCGGGCGTCTTCCATTATTACCATACATCAGCACCTTAACATCCGAAAAATGGCCAGACAATTTATTCGTAATGAATCAAGTGCATCATCAAAATTTATTTTTGGCACGCCTTTGAAGCTATTAAAATTGTCACTTTTGGTCGGCGGCACATCCCACAACATACAGGACGTATACGGGCATCTCCTGGAACGGTGGTACGAACTAGGCATTTTCGATTTTAAATTTCGATGAGGCTGTCTAATAAATAACGGTCGTTTTAACACCCCGAACATTGTTAACAGTGTGGTAAATAAATTAAAAAATCAACGCATCCAAATCTGTGTGTTTAAGTTAGGGGCCCTCAATATTAGTATTCATATGTATTTAGCATTTATTAACGACCTGTAGGTACAGATGCCCCCAAAACACTATTAATTATTTAAATCGTTTCGTTACTGTTTTAATTTATACCTGGAAAAGCGCTCATTTTTTAAATTTGCTTGAATAATTGCCCTCATGTTTTAGATGTCTCCAGCACGTACTTGGCAATTAGTTTCATGTCTAATTACTGTAGTCTTCCAAACCATTTGTGTAATTTCTGTATAGTTACTCATATATTTGCCAAGAAAATGTGTTTCCTTTATGATTACACGTCACCAAAAGTTACTGAGAAGTTAGATGGATTATGAGTTATATCTTGATGTATTATTTTGTTATTAATCAGTTTTCTAGGAAGGGTAACGTCACTTCATAAACTATGAATGAAATATTACAGCAAAATATACTGCAATATTTACAACTCGTCGATCATATAATTCAAATGAAAATTATGACGTCAAGTTTAAGTGCCCTTACATTCGAGTGCTAATATAATATGTGTCTAATCTGATTTGACAAGAAGTGAATGTGTACTAGAACATTGGATGGTAGAGTAATTAATTTCATTGCCGTTTCATTATTAATTATACAGGTATCCGGCTGCACATTAAACCCTAGCAAAGTGACGTTAAAAACTTAATTATATTACACTGGAAATTATATTTAAATAATACTCGATTTGTCAACTTCATTAGCATTAAAATTACTAAAACTATTTTTATGCACACGTATATTAATTAAATTATAAAATATATGTGTGTATTAAAAGATATACAGTCACAAGTACTAATTGTATTTCAGCATTACACTGAAACTATATACAGTGTGTAATCGAATAAGTTTCGCTTACTGTAACCACTGGCTACCAACGTACCAACACACAAGAAAAGAAGCGAAGTCATTACATAGGTATCGGAGCAAAGGTCAATAATAACTCTACGCTTACTTTTTACAGAAAAATGTTTGGGAAGTACTGGATGTGATTTAATTTATACAATAAATGATAGAGCAGTAAACTCGTAGGTGTAATACAATAAACGTTGAGGCAGCTCAATTATGACTTTCATACGAAAGAATACGGAGATTAGCAGCGAGTGATAGGTAAGTAATAAAAAAATAATGATGAAACATTTACATTCTAATTTGTAAGTAATAGAAATTCAGATTTTTCACAAAATAATTGTTACATAATAATATCAATTTATTCATATTTATTACTTTATTACGTTCAAACTACACAAATACAATTCTGAAAGATCGTGCAGATTCATTCAAAGAAATAAATACATGCATTGATTGTATTTAACGCATTTTCTTTTTTGAGCGTGAGCATGCAGGTCAATTGGTATTGTAATGCAAATTAACTAATAATTCATTTATTTTTTCAATCATTTAACAATTTAAATCACATAGTGTGTTATTTGTTTATAAAGAATGGAATATCTTGATGCAGCTATTGTCCCATTGTCCCCGAGAGACCCCTGATCGGGACGTAAAAATGTCCCATTATAAAGATCTTAGCCGTAACAAACTTTCTGATTTCATCAGATAAATTATACAGTGTGTGAAATGAAAGAAAACCGGGCTGTGTTAATCACACTATCCAAAATAATTTTTCTTCAGAGAGATACACCTAAATAGTTTAAAAATTGTTATTTTATATTTGTTTTTCTTTTCTCCTTCATTTATGTAGTATAACAAGGGTTCATTCAGCTGATTTAAATCATTTGATTAAAATCACATTTTAAATCACTAATTTTAATCAAGCGATTTTTAAAAGTTTGTTTAAAATTATTAATAAAATAGAGAATTTTAATGGAATTTGACACTTTCATGTATTTGCAAAAATAAACCGATGAAGTAGTAAACATTTAAAACTTATTTATTTCTATTGTGAATAGGGTTTCTGATTTCTCGACTTTTTCGATTTCTCGGGACTCGAGAATTCTCGTCTCTCTGTTCCCGGGAATTCCCGGGAAATCGAGAAATATAAAAAAAATCAAAAGTCATTAATTAAGGGTAAAATAATCAATTAGTACACAAAAATTTCATTTAAATCGACTTTGATATTTAGAATTCAACCTTTAAGTATACAAAAAGCAACCTCGTATTCATACTTAACACTCTCTTTGCTTATGAATTTGGTTAACATGAAATTAACTTTTAAAAACTTCTTAGTTTTATCTTTTAAGTAGAAACATTTTTGGCAATTTAACAAAAAAATAATTCTAATAATAAACATTAGAAAACTAACAAAATAATTTAAGAAAAGCAAAAATCCCTTTCTTTTATAATATAAAAAAAACAAGTCTCTTTTGAAAAACAGTGGCTAATGTACAAAATAAAATTAAGTATTCTTAAAATAGTAACAGTTTTGGTCGAGATAACGCATGGCCAATTTTTGGCCTAAAATTTCATTTTAATCAAAACCGACTTGCAACAAATTTTTTAATTTAAAATAATAGTTCGAAAAATGAGAGCATTAAATTAATGCTTTATCAGACAATTGATTTTCGACTTTGGAAACAATATTATATATACCGTTTGAAGACTTTCACTTTAGCCAAAAGTGGTTTCAAGAATAGTAAAAAAAAGCATGTGTAGGCGATTGGTTGAAAGAGATAGATATAGTGTGCGTAACGTGTTTTGATGTAGGTGGGAAGGCGCTGATCAGATTACACAAATGCATTAACATTGATGCAGTTGCATCTAAGCCACAGAATAATATTAACAATAAACTATCTTTGTTTAATATCATCGGAAAGATTCAAATTCTTAAATGATGTTACAGTCGAAATTCTGTGCAAGCAACAATTAATTTATTTGTTGCTGCCTTTGAAAATATTACAATCCACTGATTGCCATTCGTATATTTGCAGTATTCGCTGTAACACGTAATCTCCATTACATTTTGCCCAGTCCCACTACTCACGTTAAGAAAGCAAAGGCTGTACAATCATGAGCAACTAAAATGCACCACCTGCACGCAAACCTCACCCTTAAAACCTTGTGGTACAAGGCTTATAGAATTGTCAAATTGTAGCTGCCAAACTGCGCACGGCTGCACATGTGAGTCGCATGCGCTTTGTTACTTTTCATTAAATCACTATTGGCTAAAGTGAAAGTCTTCAATCTGTATAAATTCGCCCGTAGAGAATAATAAGATGTGCGGAGCAGGAGACATTTTTCTTGAGCGAAGAGGGGAGGCGCAGAATTCGAAAATTTCTCAATTTCTCGACTATCTTTTCCCGGGAAATTTGCTAAATTTGATACCGGGAAAAGATAGTCGAGAAATCGAGAAATTTCCGAATTCTGTGGAAAGAGATCGAGAATTCCCGGGTCAGAAACCCTAATTGTGAATTTTTTTAAAATTTTTTTAATTTTTTTAATTTTTCAATTAATATAATCGTTTTCCTCTGATATTTGAGAAACAAAAAATAATACGGCTTGTTTGAGAGCAAAAAGAAAAAGAAAATAAATAAAACTTTTGCAATTTCATGTGTACATTTATCGGTAAAAAATTAATCCAAATTCGAGGAAAAAATCATATATTTTTTTACCCTTTCATATACAAGGCTGTACTCAACTAAAATCATTAAAGATCCTCTAGGTAAGGATCCTATAAAACAATGCATCTGCGTTTAGGTCGGAAAAATTACATTTATTTTGCAAATTACTGTCTTTTACAGGGTTTTGCACAACTCTAAACATTAAAGATCCACAGAATATACAAGGTTCTACTCAACTATACTCATTAAAAAACCCCTAGCACTACAAATAAATAATTTTAAATTATAGACCTAAATAATGTATAATGTTTTATACGTATTATCCTTTACAGTTATTACAAAAAACTAAAGCGCATCGCAAAGTGTATACTGTATATTATTATTATATACTAGTTAAAAAAAAACTTCAATTGTATTTTTTACGATGCGCTTTTGTTTTTTCTATGGTAACTCTAAACTAAAAGATAGTACGTATAAAATCCTACAACTCTTTTTATTGACAGTTTGTCTCTAGCTCCTAAAATAAAGTCTCTAGGTAGGGTGCAGAATATATTTAAAGAAAACCAACTCTCTAGGTATGTCTAGATCCCCTAGGAGATTCTGTGAACCACTTGGTACGTTTTTTTGCATATTACATTTTCTACACAGGGTTTTACTTAATTGTAATCATTAAAGATTCACAAGATATACAGGGTTCTACTCGTCTGCAATCATTTCATTAATAACTTTAATATTCATATTTCATTAATAACTTTAAACAAATTTTCATTCTTGATTTAAAAAAATGTGCTTAATGTGTTTAATAAAATACAAAATTTTAATCAAATTTGACATTTTTATTTACAAAAATAACCCGTTGAAGTAGTAAACATTTAATACTAAAAAAAATACATTTTGATAAGTTCGACAAGTTTCAACGGGCACGCATGCATCCGCTTGTCGACGGTCATATTTTCTTGACTCGCAGAAACAAGTCGTAAGCCAAATTTGGTTTTTATCAACACTGGGATATACATTAATAAACCAATAAAGTTAATGTATTGTTTATTTATGTATTTTATTATATTTTGGAAGCTTAATCTTGTTTATTGGTTCGCAATGGCGGGCATAATTTGGCCTTTATTGACGAAGAGCTTTAAAGTAAACAAACTCATAGTAAGCAATCAATATAGTACGTAATTATTTTATGGAAGCAAAGTGCACATCACTTGCACACGACATAAAAATATTGAATTCATAAATTTTAGCTAAAATAAAATACAGCGTTGTATGTACCACGGGTATAATTGTAAATAATAACCTTCATGCATTTAAACATACTCTCCGGGTATAATCACCCAATTATGCCCTTGGTACATAAATAACTGTTATTTGCAATAAAACCAATTAAGCTTGTTTCGTATAATATTTTGTGTTTTCATCGATTCTTATTTAATTTTCGTGAATTTTATAAATTTGTCTCGTTTTCGAATGAAAAATAAATGGTCACTTTACGTATACCTCACGGACGAGCAGAGATTTTCGAACAAAAAACGATGCAGTTTTTTTTTGCAGAGTTAATTCTTTTATGTCACGAATAACTTAACAAACTTAATCGATTACACCCTGTATATCGAAAATGCCACGTTATTAAAGGATAGTCCGTAGGGTGTTACAGTAATTTGCACTCTAAATAGCGCCGTCTTTGTTTCAAATGTGAGAGGTAATTTAACGGTCATCAGACTTAATATTACAGTTTCGTCATGGTGTTAATCCTTGATCCGAATAATTAGAAGCGGACTTAAAATGAAGACGTCAATTTTAAGGTAGAAGATGCTTGTGGAGATGCAGCTTATAACATTAACCATTAATTTTTCTTTACACTATGTTAAATTAGGAATTCGCATGATAGAAGACAAGGAAAGCTATTTGAAGTTAATGCATAATAGAATTAGTATGATAAGCGCAGTACAAATTGCAAGAAAATAAACAAATCAGATGGATAAAAGCGTTCTAGTATTAAAAATAAAAGTAAGTACAATGTTAAGTTGCTGAAAGGAAGCTTTTTTACCTGAATAAATTAACTTCTATTTTCTTCTCAAATATTTCAGCTCAATGGCTGCCAGCGTTTTCCTTAAATCATTCCAACAAAAGCCACTAATCTCTAAAATATCATTATTGAATATTTTTCTCTAAGTCGGTCTGCCTAAAGAAAGCACTTTAGAAGAAATCATCTCAAGTGGCTAAAATAAATATTTACGAAACCGTGCTCTTGACTCCTGTGAGCTAAACGCTCACGGTAAGGGCTGTTCGATGTGGTTGTCAGATAAGCCCCATTTTAATTTTTCGCTAGAATAAATTTTCAAAATTGATCCAGGTGTTAAAATTCCAGTATCCATTTCAAGTTGACGCTTTTTGATGTTAACTTAAAGGGCCACCCACACCGTGACTAAAAACCCGGAAAATCCTACTAAAATGTTTTCATATAAATCAATATATGTAAGTACATATTTGCAGAATCAAATTAACAAATGTTTTTGTTTAAAAAAGTTAGCAGTTAGTTAATTAATTTGAACACGGTGGACTGAATATTTCATGGTCACAAGTGCGTTAATTTCTTACGTGGGGGTTTAAGGTAACATAATGAGCTTTATAAAAGCTCTAAAAATTAGCACTTGCGTTTTACTGGCACTAAACACGTCAACCCGCTCGACACTGGCTATAAATTATAACTGAATTAGGTTTAAATTAAAATGTATTCCGTACAAATTAAACTTATAATTTATGTATATTTTATAACCATAAAATTTTTCCGGTAAAATATGTTTATTTTATTGCTGCAGGTAATGATATCTTAATTTTATGGAGCTAATCGGATTGCATTACGGATAATAATAATATTAGTAATGGTGGTTAATTTGCATAAAATATGCGTCTGCTGGCATGAGATATTTTTTTAGTTATAAATTTTAAAAAGTATAGAATGGATTTTTTTAGTAATATAAAATTTAAATCGCTTCATTGTAATTTCATAAAAAATATTATTTTCAAGTATTTAAAATATTTCAAAATTCTAAAATGAGATATAAAAAATATATACAAATTAATTGTGGGAAAATTTCTTGGTTTTGATTGATTCGCTCTAAACTACGGCTTAATCTTATGCACGCAAGAAGGCATTTAAAGAAATTTTTATTCGTAACATTTTTATTACTGCTCCTCGAGCCCGGAAGTCAGTCGAATTATTTTAATTGAACACGTTGCCCGTTTATTCGTTTCTGTTTTATTATTAGGCGCGTTTCGTATTTCGCTTTTTACAGTTGCGTTAATTATCACGTTTTACGACCGCGTTTTTTGTATGTGTGTCCAACGACGCATTTTAAGCACCAGTGTTTCCAAACAATTTTGTGGTGTCCCCCTTTTCCCATTCCCTTGAACTAAAAGACACAAGATTCAATCTTTAATAATTTGTTACATATTAGGCACAAATAAGGGAAAAATACTAGTAACATACTACCTCTGAATGCTTAAGTTCAAAAATTTGTTGAATAAACTTTTAATTACTTTACTGTTTAGTGAAAGAAAACATTAAAAAATATTACAACACAATTTATGAATGTCGTCTTGGCAAGATAGAAAGTGAAAAGTAATTAATATTTGTTAATAGAGACAATACAAAAACAATTAAACGATTTCTAAATCGTTTTAATAATGTAAGAGCGCGGAACATATAATTTCATTGTTAACGCAACAATGTAATTTCATTTAATTAATGGGCACGTTGGTCTCTGGAAGTAGAGAATATTAATCTAATTTTCCTGATCGTTGCTGTGTGGGTGGTTTTGACAGGCCGTTATCTATTTGTATTCATGGAGGAGAAGTTAGGCACATTGATTGGAGGTTCCTGGAAACTGTGCGTTCGTTGTATGTGTGAAAGTATCGGCTATGAATGAGCGTCTGCGATTTGAATGAATATTCTGAATTATTGTTCAAATGACTGTCGATGCATAGCAATTCAGCTTGAGCACTTATAGTTCTTGTAATTTTCGTTTTAATATCCGGCGATGGTTTAGAATTTACAATAAGACGTTCCGTGCATGTGTAAAAATCGATAAAAACACCATTAGCGTATTTAATAATATACGTGCACTCGCGGAATGCAATTTTCACAAACAGCAATTAATTAACATATCCTAAACGATTTTTTTCCGAATGTCAATTAACTTTAGTACCACGCGTTTCTATTTGAAATTCTAATTATAGTTTATGAACTATTAGAATTCGTTTAGAAACTGAAACCACCTGGTTTCTTATGTAGTGGTGATCAACTCCCAGAGAAAAAATTATCTTAATTTATTGATTATGTAAATTTTAACGACGCTCTGGTGTTTACGTTTTAAATCAAGCTACTTTATTGCAAAAAAAATTAATGTTCATATATTTGAACTGATACTTGTTTTGTAATTATAGCATATTTTTGTATATTTACAGGGGTGTAATCAATTAAGTTTCACTTATTAATCTTGCACTTCTTCATGACATAAGAGAATTAATTCTGCATATTTAAGTGGCCTAGCACAAGAATAAAAAAACTGACCTGCCACAAGAGCGCATCTGCTTGTTCGTGAGATATACGTGCGTCTGCGGTTTTTATAAACACATCGTAAAACAATAAAGCTCCAGCAAAATTCACGGTCACTCGGTCAATGTCGGCCATATGCAACGGAAGAAAATTCTAAATATCCAATCGCGTTGATTACTACATTAATTAAATATAAGCCAATTACGAAGTGTTAATACAGTTTATAACTACTGCTCATAAAAGTATAGCAATTTACATCAATAAATCAAAGTATGTTTTTCGTTAGATAATCGACAATAATTACTTCTTGATATTCAATAGTTTGTAAACAAAAACATGCTACGTGATTTAATTGGTTAAGTGATAAAAAAAATGAATGAAGGAATGTTAGTTAGTTTGCATTGAGTCACTGACAATGAGTGACCTGCAACTCAAAAGAGAAAATTGCATTAAATACAATCAAGGCATTTATTTAGTTCTTTATTAAATACAATCAATGCATTTATTTATTTCTTTGAATGAATAGGGGAAAGTTGCCTATATTGGACCGCTTTTGAATAAATAAAAATAAACTAGAAACTTTAATAACAATAAGCACTACATATACCTCAGATGGTACTGTATTAAACAATGTTTCTGCAAGTATTTTTTTTTAATACCGATAGATACTTCTAGTTGGTTTTAATTTAAATTGAAGTGGTTCAATTTAGGAGCCGGTCCAATATAGGCAACTTTCCCCTACATGTTAATCTGCACGATCTTTCGAAATTTCGTTTGTGTAGTCTGAACGTAATAAACTAATAAAATCATAGATTAAGGGATGATGAGTATTGACGTGTTTTTTTTCAATAATACCTTTATAAAGTGACCTCTATTGAATTAATTATTATCTAATTTTTTTACTTCCGTTAGGTATGATTTGTGATTACTGTTTTAATTTAATTCCTTAAATCAATTAATTAATGAAATAAATTTGTATTCTTATGTAAAATTCTAATAAAACATAATTTTTTTAATTACTTTTTTATTACTTCCGTATCACTAACTGCTAATCTCCGTAGTCTTTCGTAACGACCTGCCTCAACATTTACTGTATCACATTTGAGATCTACTGCTCCATCATTTATTGTACGTCATAATAGTAAACTTCGCTCAGGTGGGGACTTTAAATCACATTCACGCTTCTCAAAGATTTTTTTTTTGTAAAAATTAAACGGGATTATTATTGATCTTTGATACGTATCTCTGTTTAATAATAATAGGTAAACAGTACTTTCTATTAAACAAACATAGATTCTATTGCCAGTTAGATAGGCAACCATACTTACACATTTGGAAAGTCCTCGTAAAATTAATTAAACAAACAAATTTAATTTCGCGAAACCGATTTAAAATTTAATTTAAAAAAAAAAACGTAAATTGTTTATCCCTAATGCGAACATTACTTTGGATGCAGGAATTTCCATTCTTCTTGTCGCATTTTGATGTAAGTTTTTGAAATACAATATTTTTTTTCTCGAAAACGATTACGTTTAGGATACCATATTACATAACAATTTTTGACCGTCTTAATTCAAGCTACCCCCTGTGGTATTATGGCACTCAATTCGAATACACCCTGTATATTTAATGAAACTTTTGTAATACGTTAACCAAAATAAATTGATGACACGTTGAATTGTTAAATAACAAATGCAAATGTTTTAGTTAAAAGGATACTAGGTTATTAGTGAATGTACGAGTACATTCTTGGAAGTGTGTTTTCTTCTTCTTCCTCTGGAATTGTCTTTTGTTTTCGATAACACCAACTTAGCCAACCACGGAAAAGTTGCGTCATTAGTTTAGTGTTTTTTAATGAAAAACAAAATAGATCGGAACAATAAATAACTGTTTGTATTGTCAATTCTGCCAACTACTTATTTTATAGGTAAAAGCTTTATTTATTAATATTGTTAATAATCATTGCATGAAAATCAGTGACATAGCAATGGGAGTGCAGCGTATGCAAAGGAAACAGGCCCACAAGCCAGAGGGCCCATAGGGTACAAATAACAATTTAAAAAATTATTGATACTCACATCTTACCAGTGTAGATACATACAAGTAAGTTACAAGAAATAGCATCCAAATATGAAGGATTAAATAATAGATCCAAAAGAAGAACAAAAAGAAATTGAGGAAATACTAATGAATACGACATTTTCATTCTACAAAAACATAAAAAAAGAAAAAAAAGTGGAACAAACAACAGTAATATCAGACTTCGGACACTTCAGAGCGTTGCCATGGCTACACAATGCATGGTTCCTCGTATTGCGTAACCATGGTAACGCTCCTAAATGTTCGAAGTCTCGTAATATTTTTCGGAACTACATGAATGGAAAACAAAGAAATATCGCCGATCTTCCATTGGCGGAGAATGTTAGATAATAAAGAAAACTGTAAATACGTTAAAAAAAAGTGGTGGTGAGATGAAACAAAAATAATCGAAAGAAAAAAATAACTCCAATAATAAAATACACGATTAGAAAGACACGATGTTGACATCTAGGACGCGTTCAGAAACTGTCTTCTGGGTTCAGGGCAGTTTGTAAAGCAGTACCTATCCGATGACTTGGTTGTTAATGAAAATGTTTTTTTTTTGTTTTGATTGACGGAACGTAAACTGAAAGGTAATAGGGCTATAGCTTGGCCTACCTTGAGTTTCTCTTTTCAGTACGTCAATCTTCCATCTTTTCCTTGTTCTGTTCTCCGTCATTATCTGCTCCAGACACTGCTCCATTAACTTTTTAATTTTCACTTAAATTACTTAATTTTTTTCTTTCGTAGCCGTAATCAATTTTTCTTCCCAAAATTACTTCTCGAAATCCTTCTTTCCCATCACAGCAGCTTTTCTTGTGATGTTTTATTCATTGCCCATGTCTCAAACCCATATAAAACCGTAGGCTTTGACATTGCCTTATAAAGAGTAATCGTCGTCTTTATCGACGTAATCCTTGATCTTAGATCTTGTTTAATTAAAATTCTGCTTAAGCTGTAACATAGACTGTTGTTGACGTATCACGATAATTTTTTGATGCGAGCTTTAATCTAAGCACATTATCTTTTTTTTTACAGATGCAAGCGCACGTACAAAAATCATGAAATTTTATACGAAACAAACGCCCACAAAGATATCGATGACATCTAGCGATGCATAAACGATGTCCTGCTTGTAATAAAAATGCACTTCTCGTCACCTGTAAATTATTTTAAAAACTAGCATGTGATTTCTGTGAGGTCCGAATCAGTATTCCGAATAGTAGAATCGTTAACAATGGTGCCAATAATAATAAATTAACCACCCTCTCTCCAGTTGTTTACTGCTCTGTCAACTTATGACGTATTTTTCCTGTGGCTTTTAGTATGCAGAGTTGGTCCTTTCTGCGATTCTCATGCTTTATTCATAACGACCGGGTACCTCACTGTAATTTGTAACGTTTTATGGTTAACGATATGTTCATTTTTATTATTTTGTGTATAATGATCGAAGAGGAAGGGGATATTACCACGCGTCTAGACGAAAACGCTTTACGACGACGGTAGCTCATCACGTATCATTTTATGAAACGCAACGAAATACGCATTGTTTATTTATTTATTTATTTCTGGAATAAAAGTTATTGCCTGAATGTGAATACTTGTTTGTGACGTTTTTAAAATTCTATCATACACCTTGCCTCGTGGTAATTTAGTGTACATTTATGACTATGTGTACGTTTTACTGACTTGTCTTCACTGTATAAGTAATAAATTTGTTCATATTTCATAATACACACGATAAATTCTGGCCTGTGTAGTTTTATGATGCTAAAATTATTGTTGTAAAAATTAAGTTATATTTTATGTAGCTTTTATTATGGGACTTTTTTTTAAAGTAAATGTTCGAGTATATTCAAGCAATTATGTATATTTAAGATCGGACGTTTCTGTTTTATAAATTATCATCAAAAATCTTTGTTATATGTTGAAACTACAATTAATTTTATTGGTTACAAATTTTATTCGTATTTTAAGTGTGACATAACGCTTTTTGTTTTGATGACATTTTGATAACATAAGATATACATACCAAGTTCTCTTTTTACTTCTTTAACCCTTGTATATTTATTAATATAATTGAATTTATTTCTTAATATACATCAACTTCACGAAGATATGCAATTTACGTGTTATTTGCTTAATTGTCGCAATTAATCACGCCCAAGTATAGCAAGCAGAAACGATACAAACCAGACTTCTTAACCGAATTGCCCTGTAACTTCTTAAATCGTTGAAATTATGTGAGAACAAACTACGTATTAATTAAATTTTATAATCGAGAAAGTATTAACAAATTTTGAAGATCCTCAAATATCAAAAATCATTAATTAATTAATAAGAAAATACAGGGGTTATTTTGTAAAACGTAATAAAAAAGTGACACTGTATTGAAGGAAGATTTAAATTAGATGTAATTCGATGTCATGTAAGGTAAAAGTAGCTACGTAAATTCACTCTGTAATGATATTTATGGCAGCTGCCTAGTACTGTTTAGATTTGTACTTCCTTCTGGTAATGACACATGTGTCTTAATTAATTTATAGTTGTTGATGTACAAAAAATAGCGTAAATACACCTCCGCGTCCAACAACGAGTAAAATAATGTATCGCATCTAATCTAAGCGTTAATATATTTCAACACCTGGCCTTAAAAAAACCGTATAATAAAACCTATAAGTTATATTTATTATTTCGTATATTACAACAAACACAACTGATATATTCCAAATATATTCATCGCCACAAAATAAATACCTATTTTATTTTTACTATTTTCACGGCCTGGAAACACCTATTGAGTTTGAAAATTTATTTAATGAGCTAAAAAAACAATATTTCAACCGGCCGTATTGGTTAGCGATAATTTATTACGTGAGCGAGAGAGATGGCCGAGTTGCGGACGCGTCCGGCGGACGAGGATGGCCAGACAAGGAATGCCAATGATTCATGAACGACGAAAGGCGATGTTCGGATGTTTAAGGTGTTTTTTGTTTCTTCGTGTTGTGTTCTGTTTCGACACGAACAAATGAACGTTACACTTCTCGCACTCCTGATGTTCCCTTGTTTATGACCCTGCTTTAGGTATTTTAAGGCCCTCGATTTGTTGATGCTCTTGTTATGTGTTAATAGCGGGATAATTAAGTTTTTCTATTTGGCTTGTGGTGAGCGGTTAGTTAATTAGAAAAACAAATACGAGCGTTGCAATATTTCTGAACAGCTTTAAGTACTAAGTCATTATGGTACAAATCATTAATCTTTTCTGCTGTTTTAATTATACCGACTTGTGTGTTGCCGCATGCATCACACAATGTGGGTATTTAATTTAGTTTAGTGATTTGTCACATTTTCAGAGGGCGTAGGCATCAAATCCTTTTATTTTATTCTTCTTACACAAATTTTATTTATTATTTTTCAAGGAAAAATAATTTGGATCAATGTTTTTTTGGCCGACTCAGTTAGTTGGTTTTATTCGAAATTACAATTTGATATTCCAAAAAAAAAAAAATGCAAATTCTAAGGCCCAGTTTTACAATCATGGAATAAGGACGCATAACTGTTCGCTGAATATTCTTTAACGTTCCTCCACATGAAACTACGATCTTAAAGATATGATACATAAACAGTCGAGTTTACGTTTCGCTTGCGCATAGCGTCACTGGGTGACAAAAATCAAACTTCGTGTGCTATAATTAAAAGAAACAAAATTAATAAATGTCCATTTACGACAAGTGTCATAAAATTTGACCAAAAATTATTATATTTTGTGTAATCAATAAACAGTTAAAGTAATATTTTGGTTGACAATCGCTTCTCGCTATATTAATTTACAACTGATAACAATAAATTGCTGATTTATTTTTATGAAGACATTATGTACGCATTTTATGAAAAATAAGTCAAATTTTAATATCGCAGTAGAAATTATATGGGGTGTTTTTCTTAAGACGGTTTCTTTTATATCTCTCTAGTTACTAATTTTACAAAAAAAATTCAAATGAAAGTTTCACTATATCATGTGGAGCATCTTTTAAAAATAGTTGTTGTATACAGAGTGTTCCGCGTAACGTTACTTCGTTATTTTAAATGATTTTCGAATTCCGCACTAAATTTTAATGTGACTTTATGTGCCACACATAGGTCCTAAAGTAAACCGTTCTTGCGCTATTCAACTTAAAAAAAATTATAACTGTTGTCCTACTTCAAACAATTGCAGATATCTTCCGAATAAATGACGTTAGAAAACCAGCAAATGTCACAAAATTTCGGGCATGTTTAAAAATTGTAAAGAAATAAGAAGTGATCAAATGAAAAATACGCGCATTTGGTTCATTCCAACTTTCTTTCAGTCACTTTTGACGTTTCTACGAAATAAGAAAAACGTTTTATTTACAAAAAATTAAAGCAGATGCGTAAAATGACCACTGCCTGCATCAAGATACTTTTGAATTATATGAACAACTGCGTGAGTAATGTTAAACAACATTTCCGGCGCGTTATTTATGTCACAATTGATTGACAATTAGTATTAATATGATGTGATCCAAGACATGCATTTAAATTCTAACGCCTACTCTAATTTTTATATGGATCACCGGTTGTGAATTTTCTCAAGTTTATTAAATTGTTTATACAAACTTATGTCCCTTGGAATTCTTTTGGCAGTAAAGTGGAAAACCTTTTTAACCCTATGATCGGGCCTCCCAGGCCCACATAGGTACTTCATTTCTTACAATTTGTTTAAAATATTCTCAATCCAATTGAGCGTTTAGATATGCTCTAAACTCATTTTTGTCTAGTTCTCTTTTAATCCAAAACCTTTCAAACTTTTTCAGAACTTGAAAAAAAATTTTTTTTTTCCATTACTAATCTACAATTTTGCATATACCGCTGTCCAGAC
Organism: Dorcus hopei; assembly: GCA_033060865.1. NCBI lineage: Eukaryota > Metazoa > Arthropoda > Insecta > Coleoptera > Lucanidae > Dorcus > Dorcus hopei. The sequence goes on along the minus strand of CM065424.1, from coordinate 19,509,385 downwards.
CTGTCTAATCTTGTTTAAAACAAATCTCATCTTGACCTTAGCTAACTAAATTTTTATAACTTGTCAGAGACATGTAATCTACGTGTTTGTAACAGTCGAAAATTGATAAGTGTTACATGGAAAAATAATATTTGTAATGAGCACAGTATTAGAATGTGCACTACTTGTTGTTCTAACTCAAATATAATTTGCGTACAATTACATACACATTTATAAAATTAATTTTGTAACATATACCGGTAGATTGTACTCCAATAAATGTTTTTCCATTGCAACATAACATATTACATAGGCAGTGCCTCCAAGACCCGGACCATGTAAATGCCGGTATTGTACTGCTTATGTTCAGAAGATATTCGCAACTGCTTGAAGTATTTTAATAGGCATAATGTTTTTGTTTTTAAGTTGAATAACGCTAAAACGCTAATGGTACATAATTATGTGGGTTATTGTTCCTAACGTTGGGTTGTCCTTTTATTTGTATTGTTGTGTTTTATTTTTTCTTTCATTTCTTCACTATTCGTTTTCATTTCTTCCATCATCATGACTTAATATGTTTTTTTCTCTTCATTTTCTTGTTTTGTATCGGTTTTAGTCTGTATGGTTTCACCTATTCTTTCTCTCTCCTCTGAGTTCCTCTCCTCTGGTTCTTGTTGATCTCGTCTTTCCTGTACCATTTTTTTCTAACTTTCATTTAGCTGATTCTTTGATATTTCAAATCGCCCCAGGTTGGGCGCCAAATTATGTAATATGTAGGTTATTGCCCCTCTCATTGGTTCTTGAAGGAGCCACAAACACCTCGTCCGACAAATCAAAATTGGTTCTATTTTTGACTTTAAAAATTTAAATTTCAAAAAGTTTCTCAAAAGTTTTCTTCTCTTTGTGCGAAGTTTAATTTTTATTTTATCTTAAATTAATCACCAGTGAGTGTGAGATTCTCCTATCCTGTGCATTACAAGCTGCTATCCGAAGGATAAAAAGTTTCCTATCTTCCAAGTACACCAAGGTCCTACATTCCCGAGCTAAGTTCCTGATTCTTGTGTCTCCTGAGAAATGTCCTCGTGAGTTTTTAAACAAAATAAAAAAAAAGAATTCCCAAAAGTAAAGAACTTGCATTCATAACACACACAAATACACAAAATATTTTTATCAATAACAAGACTGTGTTTCTGTAGGATTCACGAGAATCGGCATTAACAAAGTAACAAACATAATTATTGTTGATACGAGTTCTTTACGAACACAAATACACAAAATATTCTTATCAATGACAAGACTGAATTTATGTATAATTTGTGAGAATCGACATTAACAAAATTATAATTGTTGATACGAGTTATTTATAAAAACACAAAATATTCTTTTCAATGACAATCTGGAGGACTCGCGAGATCGTCATTAGCAAGATCATAACTGTTGATATGAACTATTTGCAATTCTACATATACACGAGAGAGACAAAAACAAAACTCAAAGTAAAACTGAAAGAAAGACAGACAAAGATAGTTAAAAAGCTAAAAGAACTTAGCGCCTTGAGAAATCAAAATCAATTCAACATTACTAACAAAGGGTTACACAAACCAAATAACATTACAATACGTGTGGTACATAAACACGTTAATATTCAATCCGAAATCCGAAAATGTAAAAATATGATGTTCCATTGTGACATACTTTTTTTGTAAGTAGATTCTCACCTGTTTGGTTGCCATAGCTCAGTTTAGTCGGAGGCTGAGGTGGATTCGGAAGGATAATTCTTCGAACTATATTCTTAAAAAAATAACTTGCGTAATTCATAAAAAAATAAAATAAACGTTAGGTGACAAAACGAAAGCTGTTGAGCGCCAAGTAATCTCTTTAAACTGTAATTACTAAAACAGTCCGGAACAAAACTAATGAACTCGAAACAGATTTTTAGGTTACGCAAATTAATTTTTAAGAAATTAGTCTTTAATTGCAGCAAAAATAAAAAAATTGAGAATGAAAAATTAATATAATTGATAAAAAAATTGGTGTAACTGTTGAACATAACTGGTGATTCGAGCAACAAAATATATACATAGAATTAACGATGTACAGTAACTTAAATAAAAATAATATGACGCAACTATGCTAAGTGACCCAACAAAAAGCGCTAAATTAAATCGAAAGTGACCCAATATACAATTAAATAAATCTGCGACAATCAAAATAAAATTCAAAAGACTAAATCCTGACGGTACGGTAATATTTCCTAAACGATACGGCACGATACGGTACGATACGATAATTTCCTCAATACGATACGATACGATAATTTCCTCAATACGATACGATACGGTAATAATGATGAGTGTTGCTTACTCAATCCTGACGATAGCTTAACCTGAGTTCCAATTACGACTCCGTTGAACTTATCTTCAAACGACTCCGTAGTAACTTGACCTTGGTTCCATTTACGACAACGTTGAATTATATCTTCAAACGACTCCGTAATACTGAATTTGTTTCCAAAAACAACCACGTCAAATAAAAAGAAGGAACTCCTGTTCGGTAGTATCTTCAAACGACACGCCGTAAACAGCAAGGAATTTTCCAATAAAAACTCGTGCGGTAGGAGGAAATCTTCGGCCTCAGTAACTCAACACAATTTCGGGAGTCAAAAAAACTAATCTTCGGCTTCGGTAACTCAACACAATTTCGGGAGTCAAAAAAAAACTCTACATAAAGAGAAAAGGAATCTTAGAAAATATTCTCCTAAACAACTAAGGGTACTTACAATCTTCTGTTAGTTTTTTCCTGAGCGAGAACTTTAACGGAACACGTGCTCGGATACGTGCTTGAACGAAAACGGTAGCGTTTGTGGCAAAAAACAGACGACAAAATTGACACAGTAGGGCAGTACGAGAGTAGTGACGTAATATTTGCCAAACTGGAATATCTCAAAGCCGTTCAGCTTCACAAAACCACAAAAATTTGAAGACGCAAGACACGCGTCTTAATGGTGTACGAGCACACACCCAAGTCGCACGATCATCGAGGAGGACGGAAACTCGTCAAAGATTTTACACGCAATTTCCGCATACGCATACGCATCGATCAATAAAATCGACCCAGAACCATGTACGACATCTACAGATTAATTTCCGAAACAAAATAAATGACTTTAAGAAGAAATAGAAGTCCGCATTACAAACTGAAATTAAGACACAAATCCTGAGAGATAGAGGCGTGAAAGTCATAAATACGAAATTAAACGAACGAACAAAACGGTGTTTACTTGAATTTCAACAGCAAAATAACGAGAAAATACGTAAAAAAAATAATGTAACGGACAGCGAAAAATGTGAACGTTACACCATTTAAAATAACGAAGTAACATAGCACTCTGTAAATAATAAACTATTTTTGAAACTTTCGTTTGAAACATTTTTTTTTTGTAATATGTGTAACTAAAGAGTTATGCACTGAGAAAAATGTATATTAAAAACCGTGTTGTAAAAAAAGTATCATTAATAATAAAATAAATTGTTTTAAAAGTAGCAAAATTGTTTAAGTAAAGCAAGTAAATTTTTCTCTTAAAAGAAATGACAATGCGATTTTATTACATTAAGCATATGATTTTGTAACATTTATGAGTTCGGCCTGCAGATATGATGTTTACAACATAAAATTTGTAGGTCAAAAAGCGATCGAAAGATGTCACTACTTAAATTGTTCATTACTTTCACATCGCAATGGCATATAACCTAGGAGAAATCGGTTTGGTTTGCAGTGGAGTTCATAGACAACACAACATAACATAATATATTTATGTTTTCTATGGTGGAGTTCTGGAGCTACGGTTCTGTTGATGAAGGCCCAATGAGACCTTAAACAGCTGTACAGAGCATGCTCGAGGAATCCGCTGTAATCAAAACCGATTTGCACAATTTTTTTTTATAAAATTTGTGTTTTAATATACGTTTCGTAGCTTCTTATCTGTGCGTAGATATAAATGTTAAAATATAAATATATTAAACGATATTATATTTTATATTTTAGCCATTTTAGAATATCTTTTTATAAATTTAAATATATAACAGTTAATATAAATACATATGTTTTTAAGTTAATAAAATGATATATATAGTAATATAAATTTTTGTAAAATTACTATATTTATATTTACTTTTACAACGTAATTCTCTCCGTGTGAAAGAAACCGTCTTAAGTGAAACACCCAGTATATTCTGCATTAAACATGTCTATTATCAATAAAAAAATTGTCTATTCTCAAAGCCTTAAAATATTAAAGTTGTTTAGAAACTCACAATTTGTTTTCTGTTTCTTTTTGTTTATTTATACAAATTCCGTTATGACAGCTTTACCAGATGCAAAAATCATTATTTTTATTAAATTACATACAACGTCGCTTCACTTAAATTCTTAAAAGTGAAATGCCTTAAAAATGTTATGCTATGGTAATTTCTTTTTGTTAATTATTAAAGTAATTGCATGACGATCGGACTTCGGACATTTTGGAGCGTTGTCATCAATTGCGCCCGTTCACTGCGTAGCCATGGCAACGCTCCGGAATGTCCGAAGTTTGATGATGATATAAAGTGAGCAATTAAAAAAAATGTCGACTTAACTATTTCACTTTTCTCAGTGATGTAGTAGCGTTAAAAGACGGAGTAATATTTAACTCATCATTAATTATAAGTACATAATTAAATTAGTCTAGGTCCATATAGTTTGAGTCCAGCAAACGGTAACCGCAGTATTTCCTGCAATATAGTCTTCGGAAAATCGCTATTAAGTATAACTTCTTGCTTTTTATTCCTAAGTAACATTTCAATTCAATTCAATTTAATTTTATTTCGTCCTATACAAGTTACATATGTTTGGACATGTCATTTCACACATTTAGATGTATAATACATAATACAAAAGTACAAGATACAGCACAAAACGTATGCACAAATGGATACAATTAATACAGTACAGTGTATACATACAATGTATAAATAAACTTTAGATTAAATATGTTGTGTGTTGAACATAAGTTAGTAATAAAATTTCAAGATATACAAGCTTATCACTCAAGTGACAGCAACGAGTAATTATAATGAGTCACATAAGAATTCCTCAACTGAATAATAGCATTTGTCAAGTAGTAAGTTCTTAACCGTTCTTTTGAAATTGCGCAAATCAAGAGATTTAATTTTATTTGGTAATGCATTGTAGAATTTTACCCTTAGCGCATTCTTTTTCGAGGTAGATAATCGAAAATATGGCTCCCTGATATCGCTGGCACACCTGGTGTTGTAATTATGAAAGTCTGAATTTGTGTTGAAAGTCGGTTTCATTTTGTGAACCTCCAAAAGAGTCATATATAAAGAGGCAGGGTAGAGGCAAAATTTTTAAACATTGAAAAAATGGTCTGCAATGTTCACGACTGTGAACCATTAATCTAATAGCAGATTTTTGCATAATAAAAACTTTTGAGGCCTGAGAACAACCCCCCCACAGCAATAAGCCGTACCTTAAATGCGATTCAAAAATGGCATGATAGCAATTTTTAAGATTTTGAGAGTTAATCTGACATTTTAATCTTCGTAAAACGAAAAGCGCCGTTGATAATTTATTACAAATATATTCAATGTGACTAGACCAATTTAATTTTTCATCGAGATAGAAACCTAAGACTCTTGCAGATTTATCGGACGGATATTTCTTGTTTAATGTAAAAATTAAAGTATGAGTTTTATTTTCATTAAGTTTCAAACTATGCGAAGAGAACCACGTATTAGCTTTATTTAAATCAAAACTTATCTTTGAAAGTAGGCTATTGAAATTGATATCTGGGGCCAGAATAGAAGTATCGTCAGCGTAAGATATACAAACGTTTGGAAGCATATAATGAAATAGATCGTTTAGATAAAGTGTGAAGAAAACAGGTCCGAGGACAGTCCCTTGGGGAACATTACACAAAGTAGGAATTAAATTAGAGCGCTTCCCATTCACCAGAGCGCATTGCAGTCTTTGAAATAAGATTCGAAAAAATTCAAGGCTATTCCCCTAAAACCATAACCTTCCATCTTTTTCAAAAGTATACTGTGATCGACCGAGTCAAAGGCTTTGGAAAGGTCACACAACGAAGCAGCAACATGTTCAACTTTATCCAATCCCTCGACAATAGTGTTGACAATTGCCGCAACCGCTTGTGTTGTTGAACAATTAGCTCGAAAACCGTACTGCTGACAATTAAAAAATTTATTGGATTCCACATAATTTACAATACGGGATTTTAAAATAATCTCAAAAACTTTGCTGAAAATGGGAGTAATTGTAATGGGCCTAAAATTATCAAGTAAAGAAGGATCACCTCTTTTTAATAAGGGAATAATATACTGATTTTAAAAGCAGAAGGAAAATTCGCTTCTGTGAGACATAAGTTAAAGAGATGAAATAGTGGATCAATTATTATACCAATGAATTTTTTGACCAAATCGCTATTGATGCCATAATAATCAGTGCATGCACTGGATTTTAATTGCTTTACTGCTTGTAAAATTTCTTCTTTTGAAATAGCATTTAGAAAAAAAGAGAACCCAGGATCAGGTAAACTGTTACAAAAATTGAAGTTTTCCAATTCACCTTTGTTAATTGAATCACTTAATAACTGCGTCACGGTAGCAAAAAAATGATTAACTTCATCAGCTGAAAAATCTAAGCCAGTTTTGTGTTTATTTAATAATCCGGTAGCGTTACTTGTGGAAATATTTTGTTTTGGAAAACGTTTGTCGTAGTGTGAAAATTGTTTCGATACCCTTGGCAATATATTTTCGAGGTTGACCTGTTGTTTTTCTTCAGAACTGTACACAGACACACCAATGTAGGTTGCCTTCGACTGTTTTGTGATTTTTTTTTATCTGTGGTGGTTGCCAAGTCAAAGACTTGTTAGGATCTCAGGAGCGGGAGTGTATTTGAGTGTGTGTAAAGTGTTCCATGGCTTTGTTACTTCCAACCTTCTCGCCGTTTAAGGGGAAGCAGTGTCGAATTTTATCCCTAAAACTGAAGGGTGCCTGAAGTCGATACCGACCACCCCCGAGAAAAATCCCGAGTGCAGTTTGAACCGACGACCATGCGATTGCAAGGCCGGTCCTCTTACCACTGGACCATTCAGGCGTTTCAATAATAACATTGGGAAATTCAGCTCTAAACTCTTCCAAGCAGTTTCGTACTCAGTATACCCGTGCCCCAACGATTTTTGAACTATTACGAAATAACTTTCAATTACAAATGTTTCCTGCTCTAAAGTACACACCATTTTGTAATGCAATAAATGGAAAGTAATGAGACCTGAAAATAACTTAATTTTGTATAAAACCAAGAAACAGCGCAAACAAACACGAAAACACTTACTCGACAGTCGACAGGACAAATGACTAGTGACAAATTCTGTTCGCGGCGACATATGACATGCCTTTATGAAAACAGAATATTTCCATAGCCAGTGCTACCGGAATATTAAATGAGCATATGATATAAATTTTTTTACCTGCATATTACCCACAGTAAGACGGGAAGGTTTAAATAAACAGTTTATATTAAAACGTAAACGGTATCATTTCAGAACTAATTAAAAAAAAATATTTATTTTCACAATACAGTTTCCACGTCAACGGTCCCCAATTGTTGCCAGCCATGTTGTGTTATTGCATTCGTTCCCTGTTTCACGCGTCAAGTGATAATGGCCATGTCCCATTGTCAACTTACCGTTCTATTGTTGGATATTGCTTCCATTGTTAGTATAGATCAGGTAAAATCTAATCTCGGGACTGCTCTAACGTGCTTCGAAGATATATGGCCTGGTTTTAAGTTATTTTCGACTAATCTAAAATCGATGCAGTCGATGCATCGGCACATTTTATGGCGTGTAAACTTTATAAATTGATTTTATGGACTGTGCTTTCGTTACGGCGACGGATACTTGCAGTTTTATTTACTGGAAAGGGACATCTTCGTCAGTTAACTGAACTTGTTTGGATAAAACAGAATTGTACGTATACTTATGGTTATAAGTACTTATTTATTTTTATTATTATTAATTATTGCAAAATCAAAGCCGCAAAGAGTACGGACATTCTTTTCTCTTACCGAGAAGGTGAAACTATACATAATTTAAAAGCACGCAGAGACGTCAAATCTAATACCCATCTCTTGTAATCCGTATATATTAACCGTTTAAATCTTCAAAGAAAATACTAAACAGTACCATAAATCACTTAACTAAATACCATATTAAATTTCCAGAACAAAACTATTATCTTCGAAAGAACGGCCGGAGCATCCGTCCTCGTCTCAATTTGGGCGAGCGAAGGTGCGAATAAGGACAAAAGATGACCGCATGAATTTTATGACGTCCCAGTATTAATATCCCGAAGTTATAGTTGTACGCTACCGAGGATTGTAATCTTTCGAAATCTAATTTAACTTCATGTTAATTAAGGGATTACAATAATCCGAGATTAGTTGACCGGCACTTTTTGACTTTTATGAGTTTATACCTACTTGCACTTGTAAATTTTACCTGCGTTTTAAACAGCTTAAAGTATGGAAAAAAATCTTGTTAAGACTACCTTACTCTTAGGGTATTTATTACAGGATTTTTTCTTAAATTATCTATCCCAACCTGAGTTTGGGATTCTAAAATACTTCTATTTTTTTTAAAGGTAATGTTTGAATTTATTTAATTTAAGATTAGTTCTTCAAATAAGATGTAAGTACGGAAGTAATATAATACATCAAAGCTTGGGAAAGTTATTTCATAATATCAACAAATTAAAAGGTTTATACATCATTCCTTGTAACATGGCATAAAGAAAAGGGCCCCGGAGTAATAATCACGTGATAGCGTGTATTTATGAACCCTCATATTTCAGTCGCGTTTTGTTCGACGCACAACCGTCATATTTAGCAGCGTAACTTACAAAGAGACGACACCTGTTTAGCAACAGCAAAATTCCCCGACACTGTTATTATGTGCAATGCACGAGGCGCAAGTATTTTTTCGGGCGTTCAATTCCAGCCTCATCAGTATTAATAAAGATCACGAGAGGAAGCAGCGGGACAGAGATCTGGGTACTTACGGCGACTCCCCAGGGCTCGCCGGCGATCAGCCAGACACTTCCAGGAACCCCTGTTTACTGCAAATTGTGGGGTTTCGCCACACCTACCGCCCATACTTATCTACCTTTAGTGAAACGTTATTTGACTAAATTCAGTGGCGTCCCAACTTTTTTAACAAGAAAAACATCAATTTTTAAAAACTGTTTTATTTTCTGTTAGTGAATAGAATCTGTTCCTACAATAGAAGACCTCAATGTTGTTATAGTTATTATTAAGCTTAAAAATAATATTGAAATGTGATTTTTTGATGAGAAGAGTACAAAATATTCACCTATTGTAAGTTTTGTGTATATTGTATACAGGGTGTAATCGATTCATCACGTAAGAGAATTAATTCTGCAAATTTCATGGGCCCTGCTCAAGAATAGAAAATTGACCTACCGCAAGAGCGCCTCGTCTTCTATTTCAAAACCTTTACTCGTTCGTGAGATAGGTGCGTCTGGGGTTGTTATAAACAAATCGTAAAACAATAAAACTCCAGAAAAATTCACGGTTACTCGGTCAATGTCGTTCATATGCAATTCGATAACGGAAGAAGCTTCTAAATATCCACTTCAATTGATTGCTGTATTCATTAAATATAAGACAATTTTTACGTATTGTTAATACAGTTTATAACTGCCGCTCATAAAAATGTAGCAATTTACATCAGTAAAACAAAGTATTGTAATATTCGACCATCTGTTTCCATTAGATAATCGACAATAATTACATCATGATATTCCATACTTTGTAAACAAATAACACATTATGTGATTTAATTTATTAAATGATTGAAAAAATAAATGAATGTTATTATTCGTTGGTTTGCATTATAACACTGAGTGACCTGCATACTCAGAAAAGAAAATGCATTAAATACAATCAACATATTTATTAATTTTTTTGAATGAATACATATTAATCTGCACGATATTTCTGAATTTTGTTTGTGTAGTCTTAACGTAATAAAGTAATAAAACCATAAATTACGGGATGTTAAGTAACGGCGTGCTTTTTCCCAGCAATACTTTTAGAATGTGACCTCTATTGAATTAATATTATTATCTAATTTTTTACTCATTGTTAGGTATGATTCATAATTACTGTTTTAATTGAATTTCTTAAGTTAATTAATTAGGAAATAAATTAATTTTATTATCTAAGAATTATTTTGTGAAAAATCTGCATTTGTATTACTTAAATACTAATAAAAATTTAGAATATAAATATTTCATCATTATTTCTGTATTGCTTACGTATCACTAACTGCTAAACTCCGCATTCTTTAGTATGAAAGTCATAAATGACTTGCCTCAACGTTTTTTGTATTACATCTGCAGGTTTACTGTTCTATCATTTATTGCACATAATAGTAAACTTCGCTCAGCTGGGGCATTTAAATCGCATCCAGTGCTTCTCAAACGTTTTTTTGTAAAAAGTAAACGCAGATTTTCTGGAGTACAAAGAATAATTAAACTGAAATAAGTGATAGGGTGATAGACAAAGGCAAATAAATAGGCAGTTTAATATATCAAGGCGTAAATGAAAGAAAAGGTTTATCAATGCATGCAGAAATTGAGATGTGCAAAAAGAATTTGCTTGTAGAAAGAAAAACGGCAATTAGCGACGAAGAGCGTCTAAAAAAAAAGAAACCCACAAAACAGCGATGCTCTCGATATACACGTATACAGAAAGAGCTATTAATGATGCCCAGGATGAGAATTCAACTAAAAGAAACTTGTCTAGAGGATTTGTATTTCTCCTGCATATCGAAGAAAATAGACGAAGAAAAGTTTACAAGTGTAATGTGGACAAACAGGAAGCATTAAAAAATAGTAAAGAAAAGAGCATTAGAAAGACATACATTTTACATCCCTTCCTCTCCTGTAATTTTTCCAACTATTTCTTTTATATCTGCTAAGATTTCTCCTTCTGCTCTTTGTTTTTCTGCTTTTACATCATTTTATTTATTTCTGTTTTATTTATTTCTGTTATTACTGTTTATTTTCTCAATTGTCAGTTGATTATTCCTATAATTCCAGGAAACCTTTTTGTTCTTCTTGTTTTTGCAGTACTTTTGGTCACTATCATTTTATTTCCATTTTTTGCTCAATTTCTTCTATTTATTTTTTTCTCATACGATATCTTTTTCAACTTATGTACTATCGTTTGTTTTTCTTCCTTTACTTTCCTTCGAACATTTTATGCTCTTTACTTTACTTTACTTTCCTTCGAATATTTTACGCTCTTTCAATTTCCCCAAATATTTTTTTTACATCTGCTAAGATTTTTCCAATTTTTTTTCTTTGTTTTTTTTTTTGTTTTTACATTATTTTATTATTCTTTCATTTTATTTATTTTCCATTTATCATTCGCATTGTTTATTTTCTCAATTGTCAGTTGATTCTTCTTATAATTCCAGGAAATCTCTTTGTTCTTCTTCTTGTTTTTGCAATACTTTTTGGTCAGTATCATTTTATTTCCTTTTTTGCTCGGTTTCTTCTATTTATATATTTTTTTCTTGGTGCAATATCTTGTTCAACTGATGTATTATCGCTTGTTTTTCTTTCTTTACTTTCCTTCGAACATTTTACGTCTCCTTTTCTTCATTTTCTTTATCGTCCGCTTATCACTCGTGATGCTTATTTCTTCATCTGCCAATTAATCTAAATCCCAAGAGATATTTCTTTTCTTGTGTTTATTCCGTATTCTGCTTCGTACAATCTTATTTCGCAGTACTCTTCGACTAGTGTCATTTTCCTTCTTCTTGCTTGATTTCTTCTCTTTACTCGTTTTCTTGTACAATATCTTCTTCAAGAGACGTTTTATCGTTTGTTTTTATTTCTTTGCTTTTTCTCTAACATTCAACACACTTACCTTCTCCTCTTTAATTTCTCCAACTAGTAGCAGTTCTTCTTCTGTATTCTGTTTTTCTTTTGTTTTCTTCACTTTATTCATATTTTATACCTGTATCATTCTTTTTCAAATTATCAGTTAATAAAAATACACTCGTCCTGTAACTAACAAATATGTCCCCTATTCTTTCTTGCTTCTTTGCCTTCCCTTTTTACTTTTCTTTTCCTTTTCATTCCTTAAGCGTAAGAAAAAAGATCATTCATATAATTTCTAGGGTAATTGCTTGCTTCTTATTCTTTTTCTTACATAAATCTTTCTATCTTTGCTTTCTCTTTTCACTTTTCTTTCTCTTTTCATTCCTTAAGCGTAAGAAAAAGTATAGTTTGTTTCCGAAGAAACTGACAGTATGCACAGTCACGGAAAAGAAACTTGTTGGAGAACTATCGTCCTTATTGTCCTGATGTGATTTTTGGTAAAGTCCCCAGATAGCCAAAGTACATTACCGCCAGTTTGAGTCCAATAAACGCGCAAATTTAAAATTGAACGCAACAGGTAATGTGATTTCAAATTTGGCGCGCTTTTTTTTACTCAAAATGGCAGTAATTGCAGTACTTTATCTATCTAGGGATTTTAATTTTTGGAACATGGATCTGTCATCTGTAAATCGGTGCCTAAACGATGTGAACGTGTATTTGAAATCATGGCTTACATTTCTAATAAACGTTGCAAAGAAATTTGCAATGGGAGATAAGGAAACCTTAAAATTTTTTTCGGGATAGCAATTTTATCTCACCCTGTACTATTTAACTACGAGAAATCCGCTCTGCTGGTAATTTGTATAATTCCTGCATTTCGTATTTACCGGATTCCACCCGGATTAACACTTTATAATGACAATAGAATTCATTTGTTATGAGTCGTAATTGAAAATCTGCACAAAAATGTTTAATAATAATTTTTAATTATTATTGACCTTTGCCCCATCCACATGTCATAACTTTGCTTCTTTTCTTTTGTATTAATAGTGGTTACAGTAAGTGAAGCTTATTCGATAACACACTGTATAATACTACTTAATAAATCTTAGTTAAAGCTAATACAGTTATATTATCTTGCATTTAAGAAACAATTTACTTTGAATCGTTTTTACAGAAAGCTGAAATTCCATCCTTTCTTTAAAAAAAAGTTATTGAAAAATAAAAATTCTTCGCCACATAATGTAAGGTATTTAAAGTCATCGAAAATAAAACAAAGTCATATATTAGAACGTCACTTTTGTTAGCGTATTTTATTCCCCGAAGTCCTGCCACTGGTGGGTGAACCATTCAGCGTCTAGATTTATGGCCAGGCGTTTAGTTAGACGTATTTTAACATAATTTTAATAGCCACAAAAAGCGAGGCTGTTGTTAGACTCCGTAATATATTAGATTTTTAATGGTTTTATAATATATATCTATTTGGGTTGTTTTAGAGCGGTTATTAAAGCGACCCGCTCCGGGTTTTATTAACTTTTAAGGCCATTCTTTCGAAATTTAATTTCGTGGACGGTCCCACCTTCCCCGGCAGAAAACTACGCGCATTATTTCCCATTAATTGATTTCACATATCACATAAACCGTTTTACGACAAAACCACGCTAAGTTATGGCCGGGTTATTATACAAGTTCCCGGAATGCTATAATAAGTAGTCTCTAAATGGTGAATACAGGGAAGTGTAATATGCAAATCAGCTGATTATTCAAGTATGTTTGCACTATTCATAAACCATACTAACAGAAGCAGATGCAAATTACTCATATAATTAAATTTCTTTTTAACTCTTTGCTTTATCCTTTTTGCACTTTTTTCATTAGTTAATTCTTATTCTAAAAACGCTTTATTATAGATTCGTGTTATGACTTTTATTTTCGGAAATATGTAGATGTACATGTACAATATTCCTAAAAATATTCATGAAAGTATAACCGTGACTGTCCATCATATTTCCAAATCAAATTTTGGTCAAAGCAGTATCCTTAGGGTAGAGAATCCATTCAGGACGATCCAAGAAGTGGAAGGACCTTGAAATTCGAAATAGTGATTTGGTAAAAAAAAGTTGAGGATTTGTAATGAAGGACCGACGCGACGTCTGGAAGTGACATCAATTGCTACAGAAGCAGGAATATCTGAGGCTTCAGTTTTTAGAATATTTAGACGCGAATCCAAACCTATTTTCACAAATCATCATTGGCGATGAAACTTGGGTACATTTTTGGGGGCCTGAGGCAAAAGAAGAATTTATGCAGTGGATGCATAAAGGTTCTCCACCCCCGAGAAAGGCATGGACACAAAGTTCCTTCTAGTTGAATATATGCCAAAAGATCAACGATGAATGCAGAAGCTTACCGAAGTACACTTCAAAACTTTAAAAAAGGTTCTTAAACAAAAGCGACCTCTTAGGCTCTGTATAGAAATCTTTTTCTTGTGCGACGATTGTAAGGTGCATAAAGCAAGAGAAGTTGAGGAATTTATCGACGCCACTGGCTTTATCGAACTGGAACAGCCTTCATATAGTCCAGATCTTGCACCCTCCGACTATTACCTATTTCGACAACTTTAAAAGAACCTGCGAGGAAGGCGATTTTCTTCAGATCAGGATCTAAAAAATGCTGCATACAATTTTTTTGCCGAGCTTCCTAAAGGATCTTTTTCAGAAAAAATTGGCAGTGTTTGGACTTAAGTGGAGAACATATTGAAAAATAAAAATGTTTAAATTACCCCCTCTCTTCTTCTTCATATGGCTAGATAGATCATTTTTGAACTTCCCCACGTATTTAAATATTTCGAACTCAAGAAGTTTTATAGTTTTAAGATCGAATGAAAACTGGAATAGCTAATAAATAGCTCTGAACAAAATGTGACGATATGTTGAAGATGAAGAACTGGATGCAGAATGTTTTGAGGAAAAATTTCAAAGAAGGACACAATAACAAAGTACAATTTATTTTAAATCTCGTTTCAATATTTTCTGTCATTTCATTTCTTGGATTAACTATATCTAGGTTTGGGAAGTCTAACTAACTATGGTGACACGTGGATAAGCTAGAGTGGTTATTAAGAAATCTTTCTTTTGTAGGAGAATCGTAAGGTGCATAAAGCAAGAAAAGTTAAGGAATTTATCGACGTCACTGGCTTTATGGAACTGGACCATCCCCCATAGAGCCCAGATCTGGCATCCTTCGACTATTATGCTGTGAATAATTTTTTACGGAGTTTCCAAAATAATTTTTTTCAAGTTACTTAAGGGATATGCGATCAGTTTTTCCCGCTGTATTTAATTACAACAATATGAAAGTCTGAAGGTGTTGAGGCGTACAGGTTATTTGCAAATCAGTATTCAAAGTACGACGTTGTTTAATTACAAGCGAAACGTTCGCAGTGACGAACGTCAATTTATTATAGCATTAACGACCGCTTTTCTTTAATTACACATCACCGGTCGACAACAGTTTGGATACCCTTCGTTAAAGCTCTTTAAATGTTAGTATTAAAGTGAAAGCAAAAATAATTACATGTTTTGTAATTGGGTAGAATTGAAAGTAAGAATTATTTTCATGCCTTTTTTTGATACGTTATTTATCGTATTGTTAAGCTAACTAGTCGTCTCGTTTTGAAACGAGATAAATTCGCAGATAATTTACAGCAGTTTTACAATAATGCATTGCATAATGCATTATTTCTTTGTGGGTGTACATACGTACGTTCAATACTTAGACATCTCATAAATTTAAGTTAAACGATAAGTTACTGTTCCATGAAACCTTAAACGAACATATTAGTTTGAGTATACTAGTGTTATAAACTGATTAGAATTAAAAACACACAAAAAAATTATTAATGAAATAATAATTACAATATTCTATGAGCACGTCAAATGAGTCGATGATGTTTATCGAGTAAATTAACATTAACACGGACCTGATAGAGCAAAGGCTTGCTTTAATTTAACCAACATAAACCCACTTAATGTCATGAATATAATCATAATCTAGATCAGGATCTAAATAACAGCGTGTGGACGCAGACAATAATAGAGATCTCAACCGAATCAAAACTCCATCTCGAACTGCTCGAGCAGTCATCTGATCTGGCCTATTTAAAAATTTGAATTACGAATGAGGAGCTCGCTCGCTCACATATGAGGAATTATAAATTGATGGCCGTTAACTCCGTAATAGTTTCTCCTCGCCTGGCTTTTTGTTCGGCCGGTGGTAAAATTAAATGAAATAATAAAAAGAAAATGAAACGATTAAATTAAACGATCGGTGATTTGTTTTATTTAAAAAAGAGAATTAAGCGTGAAGAAACGAAAGCTAACAAATCGTGCTCAAGTAGCTTATAGTTTAAATGGGATTCATGTTAATCATGTTCCATTCTTAATTAAATTATGAACTTTGATTGATTACATAAAATAATAAAAAACTTATGAACATTTCAAATAACGCTGCCTTTTCATTATTTTATATTGAAAGTGATAATAATAAATGAGGCTTTCATTCAATAATTTTCTTTTTACCAACACCTGTCAACAAATAGACATTTTGAGAGTCATAAGTGTACATAAGATCTCAAATCTATATAAAAAGTTGAGATGAAAAACAACAATGGCGTTTGGCCAAAAATGGCGCAAGAAACAGTTGTTATACAGTATGAGCAAAAATGATCGTAAACCTGCCAACAAATCGCTGCTTTGCTTTGATAGTGGCACAACTAATAAAATTTCAACGGCACGAGTACACAAATTTATGACTGTTATGATTTTAATAAAATTATGTCAATGCAAGCATGGGCAAACGATGAACTGATTTAGGGGAGAGTCGGGTATATTGGACCGGCTCTTAAATTGGACCGCTCTTGAATAAATGAAAATAAACTAGAAAGTTCAATAACAGTAAACATTACAAATACCTCAGATGTTACTTTACTAGGCAACGTTTCTGCAATTAGCTTTTTCCAAAACCGATAGATAGTTCTAGTTGGTTTTAATTTAAATTGAATTAAAGTGGTCCAATTTTGGAACCGGTCCAATATACGCGACTCTCCCCTAATTAAGTCAAAAAAGAATCATAGAATTTTTACTTTGTTACTTTTTTGAAAAGCGTCTCCTGTAAAATTATCAGTTAGGCCAGTATCAAAGCAAAGCAGCGAGATGGACATGTTGAGGGCCATAAAGTATACATAAGATCTCAAATCTATGTAAAAATTTGAGATGAAAAACGACGATATGGCATTTGGCCAAAAATGGCGCAAAATACAGTTGTTATACAGCATGAGCGAAAGTGATTGAAGACAAACGACAAACAACATGAATTTTGGCTTATAGCGTTCGAATTTTCGTGAGGCCAAGTGCTGCGAACAGAATTTAAATTCAATTTGAATATTCATGTCGATGAAAATGTTCGTCCTTACTTTTCTTTATTTTACCTAGTGATGCAACTACTAATTGACTAATTACAATTCACTTCGAATTTGTATGTTGCCTGCTCAGTCAGATGAAACATGCGGCACGTGTTATAAATAAATTCCAATTTTTTTTTCCCTAAAAATTTACCGGTGACAATCCGGTGCACATCTCGCTTAGATATGTAAATTAATAATTTATGTAAATGATTTCATTAATAAAACAAAAAGGCGCTGATTGATGTATTCAATGTTAAATTGAACGTGAGGTGTCAGCACAAACAATGATTACACTTGAGCGGGCAAGGAAATAGTTACATTTACATGCAGCAAAAGAAAACGTTTCAAGTTTGAGCAAAGCAAAAATAATAAAAGGAATTTCTTGGCTAATTGTGATAAAGTGTGTTGCTCCCAAATTAACTACCGCAGCGGTTTAACCGCAATGGGTATGTCAAAACGCTTATAAGCAACGAATATAATACAACCCAGGAATTTGTTTATGAGTAATAAAACAAAACGCGTATGCAATATTTCTCAGGCATGAAAAAGTTATAGTAAATAAAGCCTCTAAATACCCCATTCAACAATTTCCAGACGGGCAAAGCCCATTACATATTAACAAGGTATTCTTGTGTATATTAACATTAAAGCTGTCAGAAAAGACACTGTATAATTGGTTAGCTAGACCAGCAGGTAATAAACTAAACATCCGTCTTTCTCTCACATCCGAAACGTGGGCCCGCCGTCCTCCTCGCTGTCAATTTACATTTTCAAACAGTATACGCCTTTTGCATTACCATAATAATTCAAAAAATATTCTCAGAATGTGCAGGGGTCCTACTTACATCCGCTCGCGCACGTCACATTCTAAACGATTACAGAGCATTAAACAAATATAATTTAAAAAAACGATTTAAAATTGGACAGTTAAAAAATCAAAGTTTATTTTCTGATGAAGGCTATTATCACCTCGGCGCCATTTTCTTTCAGTTTACTTCAGTTAATAAGAAGTCCAGAAACGTAGCTTTTAATTAAACTTAACTCTCGCATTATTCTTTCAATTATTCAGTTTGCTTCACAGCCTTGAAGAATATTTGCTAATTAAATTAACTTATCTTACAATCAGGTATAATATGTTGTAATCAAAATTTAATAATTTGTAAATAATATACACAGGACATTCCAGGACAACTATGGGAAATTGATTCAAGCAAATCATTTCAAATTAATATGTGTTGTCGGATATAAGAGAGGCCTTTCGAATGCGAACATTCCTCGTACAAGGACTGTTGTGTGACTACCAAAGTCTCCACACTTTACTCCCTTAGATTAGCTCAAGAACTCCACTACAATCTCACTCACTTGTCTTAAGTTATCTCGGAATCGAGCGCATTAGTAACCAAAGTTTAGGTCGCAACAGAATTATAATTTAGTTCCTCCTTTACGTATATGACATTTATTGTGCTAATTATGTTTATTTGTTGTGGAATGTGTCGATTACATCAAACTATAAAGCGTTTATGAAATGTCAGAAGGAATTACGAATTAATGAAATCAATTAGTAACGAAAAAATAAGACTCATTTCTTTATTAATTAATGTATTTATAATGCGATTAATATTTTTATATAATTTACCTACAATGTATGACTGTTTATAAGTATGTTAATTAATTTTCTTACATAATTTAAGAATGCTATGCGTTTATAAAGTAAGGACATTAATTAACATACCGGAATTAAAGGAAAAAATACTTTTGTGATTAATTCCGATACAGTTGAATGTGTATAGGTTACTATAAAAAAAGCCGATAAGTAATACTTTAGGCATAGAAATTATCTTTAGTTTTTTAAAAACGTAGCTAATTTCTTTAAAAAAAATTGTAACTACTTTGGGGTATTTATTATCATAACAATTCTCACAGCAAAACAGAGTTTTAAAAAAGTTTTCTATTTTTCTGTTTAAATGATATTTTAAACGATATTTAAAAATCTAGAAAGGGACTGTGATTTTTAGAAAATGACATGAAACGTAGTGCCTATACTCATATGTCGATTCTCTTTCAAAATCCTGTATACATCGACATACTTTCAAGTCAATATAAATAACAGATGGCACGGAACCGTTTAATTCAACATATTGTTATATCCCGCACCGCCGATAAATCTATTTTTATAACTGTTGTGCAATTTAGCGTCTAGATAATTCTGGAAGTTTCGAGAAGCGGGTTCTAGGTGGTGCGAGTATTGCCCTCGAAGGTTCTGGAAAGATGAAATTTGTATGAGAGTCGAACCGGGCACGTCATCGGACTCAGTATATTGTATAATACGTGTGTGATTAACAGTGATTCGTAGAACGATAAATAATAGAAGTTATTTAAGAATATTTGATAGAAAAGTGCTGCAGCTTATTTATTTAATTTTTTTTTAATATGATGAGTGCCCCCAATGTCAATGTCATAAGGTATTTCACAAGGACACATTTTGAGTCCTCTCTTCTGGATTCTGCTTTAGCAATCTTTAGTGTTGAATTCGGCGGGAGAAATCATCAATTTCATTTCGCTTGTAATTTTGGGGAAATTTTCGAGCAATCTCTAAAAGCCCAGTGAATTAAAAACGCCATCCTTTAAGTCCTCTCTTGTGTGTTCTTTTCACCTTGCATTTAGCAATATTTAGTTACTGAATTGGGCGACAGAAAACGCTCTCAAAGTCAACTTGGCTAGCCTCTTTCCTTCAGTCCCATCATTCGCTTGCAATTTTGGCGATAATTTCGGGGAGTCTTTAAAGAATTCAGAACACCTTTCTTTAAATTCACAAATCGTTTGGTCTCTTCAAGGTCAACTTGGTCCCAAGGAATTCAAAGCGCAGTTGACGAAATCGATTGGATGAGGTAAAGTCCTTTCAAAGTCAACTTGGCCTCGTAAGGTAGGGAACGTATTTGAGGACTTTACTTTTGCATTCTGCTTATGCTTACATCTAGCAATGATAATCTATTCCATGCCATCAGTTATATTGAATTGGGTGAGAGGAGACACCTTCAAAGACAATATAGTTGGCCTCTTTCCTTCTATCCTATCATTTCGTTTTGCAATTTTGGTAAAGGTTTTGGTAAATCTCTAAAGAATTCAAAACACAGTGAATTCAAGTCTCCTTTTCACACTATAGGAAATGATTTGAAAGATCTTCGAGGACAATTCGGTCAACATCTTTTTTTTCAGTGCGATTTCACTTGCAATTTTGGCAAAATTCCCAGGAAATGTCTAAAGAATTCAAAACACAATGAATTCAAGTCTCCTTTCCATATTGTAGAAAATGGTTTGGAAGAGACAACGACAAGTATTGGTCTTTATCATCTTCAAGGCCAACTTGGTCAATATCTTTCTTTCAGATCAATCATTTCTCTTGCAATACTCGGAAGATGTCCAAAAAATTGAAAACGCAGTTAACTTTCAAGTCTCCTTCACACACTGTAGGAAATGGTTTGGAAGAGGCAAGGACGAGTTGATCTTTAACATCTTCAAGGCTAACGTGGTCTACATCTTTCTTTCAGTTCGATCATTTCACTTGCAAAGTTGGCAAAATTCTAAGGACATATCTAAAGAATTCAAAACGCAGTGAATTCAAGTCTCCTTTTCCACACCGTAGAAAATGGCTTGGAAAAGACAACGACAAGTATTGGTCTTTAACATCTTCAAGGCCAACTTGGTCTACATCTTTCTTTCAGAAGAATCATTTCTCTTGCGATACTCGAAAAATGTCTAAAAAATTGAAAACGAGGTGAACTTTCAAGTCTCCTTTCCACACTATAGGAAATGATTTGGCAATCATTTCTCTGGCAGTTTTGGCAAAATACTCGGGAAATGCTTAAAGAATTCATAACGCAATGAATTCAAGTGATCTTTCTGCGAAATAAGAAATAACTTGGATGAGAAAAAGTGTTTGTTGCCAGCGCCATCTAGCACCAAGTAATGAAATTCTTTATTTACGCCATCTCTCACCAAGTAGCTCAATTTTTTTTTTGTTCTTCGTGTTCCCGAAACTTTCCACCATATTCGAGAGAGTGCTAGATGGCCTTCTAGAAATTTCAATTTAGCTTTATACCGGGTGTGAGATTAAAACACACCTCAAGGCATAACTCTGTCATTTATAGTCCGATTTGAATAAGCGAGAAATCAAATAAAATGTCTCAATAAATACTGCCAATTGACAAAAGATTCACTTTGTTTTAGCATCAACTGTTATGTCAAACGATGGTAACTATTTTTTTCAATGGATATGTATAGCCTTTTTTACATTATTTGATAGATAATACTTTCTGATTTCTTTGATATGCAGTAAGTGGATTTTGGTCTAATATTTACCAAAGCAAATAAAGACAAAGTTTTAATATAAGTTATGGGTTAGGGCATTATTTCTGTCTGGTATGCATATTTTTATTTACTTGGGGAAAACAGAAATAAATGTTTTATTAAGGCGTTTTTGCTTTATTTCGGAAATCCTCTCGCGATCCCCTAGTTCTTTAACGCGACCCAAACTTCAGGAACCACTGAATTAGGATATACTGAAATATAAAGTGTATCAAAAAAATAGGGCACTTTATTTTTTCTTTTAAGATAGATGGCATGACTATGTAACAGGTAGCTAATGCAATTATTATGTTACAGTGGCATTTACAATGTAATATTTAATAATTGTATTTATATTTATAATGTGAACGTAATCGCTGTAGTGATCGCTTTATTCGTTGTTGGATGAAGCGATAGTGTTATCGGTAGGTAATAACTTAATTAACGTAAATTAAGTAAGAATAACGCCAACGAAATGAGTCTCAAAACCAAGCAATTAAAAAATTTGCAAATTTTATCATTTTTACCCGGTAATATACATTTTAATTGAGCATTTATGCAAATCAACGTGTTATGCGTAAAAGAAATTACTTAATAATTGTTTACGATTTGCATGAGTAATTAAAATTATTTATACACGTAAAGTTCTCGTCATTTCCAGTATTTATGGGCATTAATGTGGTAATTAATTTCTTTTAATTTGCGGTAATAATGTAGCTGTAACTGCCACATAAACAACTTATAAATCGTCGTTGTTGCCCAGCGCGCTTTTCTATCAGATATAAGCTCGTGAACGTCTGATGATTTCATATCTTCACATAAATACCTGCATTTTTATCTTCACTTGTGCTGTATTAAAGTTTAAATCAAAGTACATAACAAAGATATAAAACGAAACTTTCGCTTGATTACTAAGTCTACTTCTCTGTATATTCTTCTTAATCACAAGGATCATATATGTAGAAATCAAAGGATTTAAGACAAGAACGTATAAAGCATGCGCATATATACGTTTTCAACTTAAAATGAAACATATAGTACGTGCCCTTGTGACAATTTACTTTAGAAACAAATTAGTTGCAAAAAGGACTGATTTTGCATAAAATAAGCAGTCCAAAGATGGTTTTGCTATTAGATACCATGTTCTTCAAAAGGTATGTATGTCAGTTTTGTTCTTTTGGTGAACAACAAATGGTAAAAAAATCTAGAAGTGTGTAAATTTGTCAACCAAAAATATATTCGTCCGTAATAAATTGCCGAAGCGTAATATTTAAAATAATTCTGAACAAATAATATTGTCAAGTTAAAATATAATGTATATTCAACATGACGTCCTTCTATCTGAGTTTATATCTACCCTAAGAGTGTTCGTGTAAGGTGAGGTGTAATATTTTGTTCCGACCTCCTGCTGACCACTGTGAAGTGATAATATAGTTTTTACAGCATCCTCCAACATCCTTCTAGGAGTGGCAGTCCGTTGTGCGCGCATTAAAATATTTAATTTCGATTTAATCGGGATTTTACATCAATAAAAAACGCATAAATTGTTTTGATATATGTGGGTACACTTCAAGCAATACTTCGACTGTTTTTTATGTGCGTTATTAGCATATCCTAAAGTGTGATGTTACATTTATTGGCTTTAAATGACCGCCGCCGTCGCTGAATTTTCCATTTTACACAGTTCAAATTCGAAAATGTTTCTAGATTACTTTGTTTTAATGACCTGTATCTGTATGCAATTGCACTTGCCTCGGGGAAAGGAACATTGTTAGATGTTGCATATGCATGTAAAATTTAAATATTAATTAAAAGTCGATTTATTCCACGCAACTGGCATTAATATGCGTCATTAATCAACATCCTGTATGGAAACAATTTTTATCTTGTAAGTGAATATGTAAAATCTAGTTCAATTGGAAATTAAATTCAACTCGGCAAAAGTCAGCAAATTATTACTGTAAATGCAGATGATAAATTAAAAAAAAATGCAGCTTTTATAGTGGAATAATGTATTAAATTGACCAAGGTTCTGATTCCTTTAACTCTTCTAATTTTTGTGAGGATCTGAGATTATCTAAGGGTAAAAATTCATTCAAAAAAGGAATTAAAATCTTTAAGATCTTTCGTCTTCTGGAAGATCAGAAGGTTTTGCACCAAGTCGTAGCCTAGGAACGTCCTTTCTGCACAAGAAAATTATCATTGTTGCCAAAAGACTATAATTCAGTATCATTTTCGTCTTGAGTACATCAACAAAAGCAGTCGACTTTTACATCCTAGAAGAATTCTGACTTTCACATTTTAGGCTAGGAGCCAGTTTCAAGCTCGCAGAAATTATCGTAGCAGTTCGACTTGGGCACAATGCGGCACCTTCTTCATCTTAGACACACCAATACAATTGGTCAACGAGTTCCTCCAGAACTCACGCAAAATTTAAAAAAATAGGAGAATAGAAGTTTGCATGAATATATTTGTAGCGACCACAGCGCCATCTGCGGCACATCTCTATACTATTGCCACGCATCAAGCTTTAACATCCTTCCACATCACACGCAGCCTCTCTACAAGATGGCTGCCGGGGCTATATAAACTCGTGCGGAGCAGCGTGAAGATCATTCTACCCTAGCCACCTGCAAAGTTTTTCTGCTACGTGTACATAGACGACATACTCATCATCTACAAGCAAAGAAGAACACATATCACACTTGAAACAACTCTTCAAACGACTACAACAATACGGGGTAACAATCAACCCTACAAAATGCACTTTCGGTGTAAATGAGCTAAAGTTCCTGGGCTACGACATCTCACCACAAGGCACCAAACCACTGCCGGAGAAAGTTGAAGCAATACAATCAGTTCCACAACCACAGTCTGCCAAGCAACTCCGACGTTTTCAGGGGATGATAAATTACTATCGACGCTTCATACCACAACTGGCTAAAATACAAGCACCCTTGAACGACCTAATCAAAGCAAAAATCAAAGGCAACAAATCAATTACTTGGACAACTGAAGCCAAGACAGCATTTGACAACTGTAAACAGGAACTGTCAAAAGGCACACTTCTAGCACATCCGAACGTAGCCAACAAGTTGGCAATTGTGACAGACGCTTCAGACACCGCGGTAGGCGGCGTTATCCAACAACAACAAGAACAAGGTTGGCAACCATTAGCGTTCTTTTCAAAGAAGTTATCTGCAACAAACAAGAAGTACTCCGCTTACGACAGAGAACTATTAGCGGTCTACCTAACAATCAAACACTTGCTAGAAGGACGCCAGTTCACATTTTTTACAGATCATAAGCCACTGGTCTTTGCATTTAAACATAAATTAGAAAAATGCACATCCAGGCAGTTCAGACACCTCGACTTCATCGGTCAGTTCTCAACAGACATCCGACACGTTTCCGGAACAGACAACATTGTCGCTGACACACTCTCAAGAATAGAGTCAATCTCCAAGAGCATCAACTACGAAATGTTAGCAGAAAGTCAACGCACCGATGAAGAGTTGGCATCCCTGTTAGACAATAACTCCACCAGTCTTGTCCTAAAGCAAATCCAAACCCCATACACACCTGTCTCATTATACTGTGACCTATCCACCAACATAGCTAGACCCTTCGTCACACAACCATTCCGCAAGACAGCCTTCAACAGCCTACATCAACTGTCACACCCCGGAGCAAGTGCTTCAGTCAAGGTATTAACACAGAAATTCGTCTGGCCCGGCATCAGGAAAGACGCTAGAAAATAGACCAAACAGTGTTTATAATGCAACAATCCAAAATCACCAGACATGTCACCACAACCGTGGGAACTTTCCAACCACCTTCAGCCCGTTTCGAACACGTCCACGTAGATTTGGTAGGACCTTTACCAGTCTCTGAAGGACAACGCTACCTACTAACATGCATCGACCGTTTCACCAGATGGCCAGAGGCAATACCGCTCGAAAACATCGAAGCAGAAACAGTTGCCAGAGCTTTCTACACGCACCGGATAGCACGGTTCGGCACGCCACTAAGGGTCACGACGTGGTCACGATAGACCAAGGACGACAGTTCGAATCTCAGCTCTTCAAAAAGTTAGGAGAACTCATTGGTTTCGCCCGGATCCGAACCACAGCGTACCATCCACAAGCAAACGGACTAGTTGAGCGGATCCACCGACAACTCAAAGCTGCAATCCTCTGCCACGCTGACGACCAATGGACACTACCAACACTACCCACTGCCGGGGCTATATAAACTCGTGCGGAGCAGCGTGAATGAAGATCATTCTGCCCATGCCAGCTGCAAAGTTGGAACCTCCTAACCAAAGCCAGCCGAAAGGTCGAGATATCCTGGTTTTCACAGCCATCAAACACCTACGACCACCCAGCTTCGTCGAGCACTGAAACGCATCAGCAGAATACCCCGCGTCGTTTCACCGCTTCCCCCGACGCCAGAAAAGAAGCATGTCCGGTGAGAAGACGTCACCCATCACACGGCCTGCTTATCAGCGACCACTCCGCCGAGGAATCCGGATCCGCATGTCCACCACCTGCAACCATTGCACCAGGACAACTACTAACTCATCCCCGTGGACATCCCGTCCACCGTGCATATAACCACCAGGCATTCTGACATATTAACATTCTTGTATTATTGTTGTTAATAATAAAGACATTCTTTTTGTGTTTGTGACAATCAATTGTTTGGCTAAATAATACGACAACCCCCAAATATTGATCTAATAAGAGGAAGAGCTTTCCCTTGATAATGTTATCAATTGAGATGATAAAGGTGAAATGTAAATAAATGTAAATACGTGCTCTTATCTAGAATTTGATGCCTCTCTAATCTATCCACTTGTCTGCCTCCTTGTTGCAGCGGTCAGAAGTGATTAGGTCATTTACTTTGAATCTTGACTGTACCCAATGTTATGGTATGGTGTTAGCATTCATTTTGAATTATCCTCAGTGGATAAGACAAAGATAAACCTACGAAATTCTTTAGGAAAGGAATTGAATGGACAAAGAGGTGACATTATTGATAAGAATGGAGAATACGCTGCATCTTACAATTAGTAACGAGTGTTTTTTTTTTAAATCCGACGTCAAAGTAGGCCTTGAAGAGGCATTTGTGAATGTTTCATAGCTATGAATGAATTATTTCACAGCTAACTTGACGTCGGATTTAAGAAACCACTCGTTATATATTTACTCATTAAAAAAATATTTTCACTTTGCCTTATTGTGTTCTTGAGTCACCACCTTAGGGTGTTCTCAGATCAACTACATCTGCTATTAAATATTACATGAGGTTAAATGAGAATGCTATGAAAGTGCTCTAGGCCAGTGAATCGAAATCAAAAATAAAAAGATCCACACTTTTGCCTCACACTTACTCCGCTGGTTGCACTAGTGCTTACTCGTTATGTTTTCATATCATTTTAACCTCATGTAATAGTAAAAGATGAAGATACACTGAGTGTGCACTAGTGCAACCAGTGGAGAACGCTATTAGTAAATGTTATTTTGATTTACTCTTACCTTCTCTCTTTTTTGCTTCGATTTTTCTACCTAAATCCTAATTTACAATGTTATGTAATAAAATCACTCTCTAGTATGAAATTAACTCTTTTTTTATTGAAGGCTAGCTTTCAGTAATAATTATCAATTTCTTACAGCAATTTTACTTTAAAAAGTGCATGTAAAAACCAGTCTAATTCAGAGCCAATTGCTAGAAGGTATACTCGATTAATTAAAAACAAATTATCTGGTTTTTGTTGCGAACGATTTATTGCGATTTAATTCCTGGAAGTGGTTCAAATGAGAAAAAACACTCCCTAACCATGTATGTGGTAATTAAATAATAATTGCAGACAGCATCAGAAACGCGGACAAAAAAAAACCAGTATGAAAAATATTACACGATATTGGTGTCAATTAAAATCTAATATGCTTTCGTTAATTATCGGTAATTATTTTGTTTAATTTTGTCAAATTAAAGGCATCAAGGCTGGTTTTTGCATGACAATTTAGATTGTTAGCAACGGAATAATTATTGTTTATTTGTTGACGCACACGATATAGAAAAATATTAATTATTTACGTGTGTGCGTAATTACAAAGTCTAAAACAGTGTCACAATTAATTCTTCCATCTACGAAGTTTATTTAACTTCAAAATTAAAACAAAATATCATTAGTTGCTTAATTATTTAATTGCGGTAGTACATCATTGTTAATTAAATAATTAATAATTATAAAGTATTATGAAATGAATTTGTCCTTGTTTAATTAGGAGATATTACATTACTTGTAATGGTAGTGCTACAATAATGGATTAATATTTGATTAAATATTCTGTTTGATGAAAACAGTTACCTTTAACTTTCCAAAAGACAACTGAGGTTTCGCCTTCTTTGGATGTGAAGGGCCCTTATGAACCTATTCCATCGATTCCTTTTTTTCTTTAAATTTTAATTTTTTTTTTAATAGAGGTTTGGAGAATCTTCAGAAGACATCATCAACGGAATCCAGTATCAGATGTGTTGGATTCGCTCTATTTTTATCGTCTATTTCTTGGGTTCTTGACAAGAGCGCCTATCAACTAAACTCCTTATCCCCTCTTGCAGCTGCTAATTCCTGGAATCCGCCGTTAAGCATTGCATCAGGAATTTTGCACTGTCCGATGTTGTGTATTTCAGTCTAGGTAATAGTGGTTATTTATCATGTCCGATTTTATTCAGGTAACTGGCGAATACCCCGTGTCCTGCCATGACTTGAGTGATGTGGTGGTCTACGTCTCCGCATTTCCGGTTATACCACTTGCCAATATCTTTGATGAAGATCTCCCCAAGTCTCGTTGTCTGTGACAATTCGTTCTCTAAAGCGGCCCAATGTTCTTGGACAATTTTTTTCCTCCCCAGTTTCTGTCCTGATGTAAGGAGTTTGGGGATCCATCGCGCAGAAACTTTTTTTATCCCTAAATCTTCGTGCACAATCTTCTAAGCTTTAGATTCGGATACTCCGGATTCTTTGGCAAGCACTGGGATCTTCATTCGTCGATCTGACAGCAACCAATCTTCAACGAAACTAATAGTTTCCTCGAGAACCGGTCTTACTGATCGTAAATTCAGTTGCGGCCCCATCGAAACTGTTTACACCAAAATTTCACTTGAAAATAAGATTGGCCATCATCGCCGTCCATTTGGGACACTGTTTCATGAAAAACTTTTGGTCCATTTCCCTCTTTAGTTAGAAACTTTATTATTGGCGATGCTCCAAACTACTGACAGGGCGACTGTAATTTGACAACCAAGCAATTTTTTCTTAATCATGCCACAGTATACTGTGATCATACTAAGAAATTAGCTAAATCAGTTTCCTTTTATCTGATTTTTTAAAAATTAATGTATGGAAAAAGAAAAGAAAACAATAATGAAAGGATAAAGACCTGCTGGTTTTGAAATTAATTTCACAACGCGTAGTATTTACTAAACTTTATGAATATAAAGAAATAAACTGTCAGAGAGAAGAAACGACGATTAAACGTGAAAGGAAATACGTATTGATATGTGATCAGATAAAGCAGTCCTTAAATGTTTATTAATGCGCTTATAACCGAAGGTAATTCAAGCGCGGCTATAACGCACGGCTGAAACTTCCCAAAACAAAACCTGAAAACGCGATAAAATCAGTGGAGGCGCATTTAAAGGAAGCAGTGACAAAGTGACAACTTACAATGGCCGTCGTTTAAGGCGACCACATTAAAAATTACCCAGATTTGGGCGAACAAATGGTCGCGGTCCTTATATCGACCTTAAGCGCGAAAGAAACGAATGAAGATGTCACGCGTTTTGAAGACTTTTTAATCAACTTTAAAATATGGTAATGTATGGAAATATGTTTGGAGTTAACACTTAAAACGAAGCTTTGTGTATTACAGTTCGAAATAACTATTTATCTTCCGTATGTACAGATCTGTGCTGGTATTAGAAAGTTGTTTTCATTTAAATGTGTATCATCATTTCAGGTGTTAATTTCTTATCATAATCAACACTAAATCATTTTTAATTCATTTTTTCTTACTAATAAAATGAAGAAAGTTCAGCTTCTTACTTCATGATTTATTACAAGGCAAAAGTACGTCGAGTATACTTCATATTCTACCAACGTATGCAAGTATATGTATTAGGTACTTGACTTATCTAAAAAGGTTAATTTCAAAGTATTTTTATTATTATATAGTATTATGTTGTTTTGCTTTTCACTTTTTTCACGTATTAATTGTAGGCATAATTATTAATGACCTTTCTTCTTCGCATTTATTAATCGCTTTAAGTTAATTAAAGGAAATATAAACGTTTACTGCATCCACACCTACCATGATGTAATCTTCCGACAATAAAATCATAAGATATTTAGATAAATGTTAATGTATTCCCTCGTCCGATACGTATACATACTATGTGTATCACGTTTCACGAGGCATCTCGGATGAACGAAATGCACATAATGAAATATACACTGAGGGACCTCGGCCGTAAAATTTTAAAAACCATAACAATTTTACATAAAACGAACCAAAATGAATATAAAATCTGACAGATCAATGGCTCACTTATCTTTTAAACCGGCGTCGTAAATACGAAAGGGCTACTAAATCAGTTCATTATAAGCGACACTTTACATTTAAACGTGGAATAAATATAAGGTTACGACTGAAAAGTAATAATAAAACGAAATACAAAATTTTATTGATTTTCTAGAACTGTAAGTACTTACATTCTGACATTTTAGTGATTTTTAATGCTCACAAATTTGTTGTTAATAAAAAGAAATAAATTGGTTTCATCTTTTAATAAATGATTATCTCTGCGATATTTAAGTGGCACAAAATTTTTATCTATAAAGTTTAAAATTCTTAATTTTTCTTTAATAAGTATTACTTATTTTTTATGTGTTAGTAGTATAAAAAAATCTGTACAATTTTCAACTGTTTATACATATACATTTGTACTGATAACTTCATCCTGTTGTATCTTGAGTACACATCTTATTTCAACTCGCGTAATATTTTATTCGTTCATATCTACCCCGTCGCTTATCTCAACTATTTATCAGTACACCTACGTTTTATGCGGCACCTGAGCGCCTGAAATTAATTTTGAAAATCCGTTTAGTCCATTCGTAAGTCATTGTTGCGAGGCATTCTTAGCTCGCTCATAATATTCATATAAATATCTTATTATACTCGCACCATTCTTCTTGATTATGATGTATATTTTGATGCATTCGTTATGCCGGTAAGTTGCTTAGGCTTTATCCGGGAGCTGCTGCAGCTCAACTTCGAACATTGTGCGCTGGATTTGGCTTCATCCCGGATGTGTCTGTTGAATATTCGATTGACTTCTTTAAAGCGTCTCGGATAATGCGGACTTAAAATACAGGTAGCGTAATCGATACGACGTTGATTATTCTAAACGCAATATTATGTACCCTGAAAGCTGCTTATTATCAAAACAAATTTGGTAGACTATATTATGAGCTTCTTCCTTCCGTTTCAACAGAGGTACATAACACTCATTTGAATAACATACTAGATTTTTTGAACATGACTAGGGATTGTACGTGATAAACTTTTCGGGACTGCAATTAAAGAGTATACCATTTGAGATATACGTTTTGTATAAAACTGTTGCGGACTATAAGTGTAAGTATTAAGTACTTGTATTCAAATACTCAAAGGTCTAAGGTACTTGTATTTGTACTTATAAAATAAGCACACAATGCGACCTTACGACTTGACACATATCAATTTCGTTTTATTGCACGTTTAACAGCTGGAAACAGAAGTCTGAGTTATTTCTCTTAGACGACGTAATTATTAGTAATTTCTAAATGTTGGGTTGCGTTCATAAAATATACCTTCGAGTGCACCTTGGGCGTGTAATCGTATCTCTCTTAATCATAATTATTTGCTTATTTTACGTCTCGCTTATCTGTTTCAAGAAGTCTTGAGTTAATATTATTACCAGGACAATGGGCGCACTTTTTACGCCGCACTTTTAAGTAGGGTGTAGAAAATATGTTTGTTGCTGTGGAAACCACGCCTGATTTAGTTTTTAATGATTCATAGATGAGAAACAAAATACATAAATTCATTTATACGAGAGAGACTGCAATGTTAGTCAAGAGCTAGCCAAGAGTAACTCTAGAGTGTCTTTTATGAACACGGCCTTGGAGTGTACAATTGCATGCTTTAAATTTAGTAGTCGATTTAAAAAAAAAAGTTGTTGAAGTTGATATTTTTGACAGAATAAAACATACTGTTTTGAAGAGTTTTTCTCATGATTCTATCAGATTATGGGCTCAGCAATATTGCCAGTTGGGAAGAAAGCAATCTCTTGCAAATGAGTTTTCAAAGCGAAACTTGACAGTTCCGGGAAAATTGATTCTTATGAAGCTCGACTGGTGGCAAGGGATTTCATGCAGCATCGTGGATCGGAGTATGACGAAACTTTTGCTCCTGTAGTGAAATATGAGACGATACGTGTACTTCTTGCATACACTGCAGCTCACAATTTATATGTGGATGTTAAGAGTGCTTATCTTAATGTACAACTACAGGAAGAACTACATCTAGAATAGCCGGAAGTATATCAATACTCTGAAGAACCAAACAGTGTGTTACGATTAAGAAAAAGCATTTATGGAATGAAACAAGCTGCACGAGTTTGGAATAAGACAGCAGTCAAAATCCTAAGTAAGGTTGGATTTGTACAGTGTGCTTCAGATCCATGTTTGTTCACAAGAACTAGAAACAATAATTCTTCTGAACATGTTCTTTTATACGTGGATGATATGCTGGTGGCTCAACGGAAAGAATTACCAAGAAAATTGATCAGCAACTCAATGAATACATTGAAATCAAATATCTAGGTGACATTAAATTTTATTTAGGAATCCAGGTAGATAGATGGAAGGATGGGTCAATTTACCTTCATCAGTCTACTAAAATACGACGAATGGTAGAAGAGTTTGATTTACCAGATGCAAAATCAATAGCTACGCCAATGGAAACAGGTTTCTTGGCCGGAGATGGTGTGGATAAAATATTATTACCAACAAACACCCTTTATCCAAAACCTATTGGTTCATTTTTACATTTGGCAACAGTTTCACGACCTGATATTTCTCTTCCTGTAGGAATATTGCGTTGCCGAATACAACAACCAACTAAATCTGACTAGAAAGCAATTAAACGGGTAGTAAGACATTTGTATACTACTGTGAACAAGAAACTAGTCTTTCATGCTCAACAAGATCTAAATCTTCGTGGTTTCGTGGACGCTGATTGGGCACGAGATCTTAATGATAGGAAATCAACTACTGGATATGTCTTCCAACTTGGAAGACAAGCATGCAAGCAGTTACAGTGGCTGCAATCACTTATTAGTGATATTGGCATGTCTCTTGTAACGCCAGTTGTAATACATGAAGATAATAGGTCTTTTCACGGAGACGTTCCGAACTAGTTCGGAACCTTAAAATCCATGCACTCATGAAAGTTATACACTTGAAAGCGTGTTAAAATCGTTCATTATTTCGATGGGCATTTGATTTTAACCGTTCCGAACTAGTTCGGAACGTCTCCGCGAAAAGACCTAATCAAGGATGTATACGAATAATTGAATCAGATCGTACAACAGCACGTACAAAACATATTGACGTACAGTAGCGGACAATAAAATCCGGGCACACCATTTGTACAATGTAAACCTCACTCTAACATTTTTGACGTTTAATACATATTATACAAAGTGTCACTAGTAATTCTGACGTTTAATGTAAATTTTGACAGAAATATAACCTCAATAAAACCCTGATTTACCAAATTTGTGTAAATACGAATGACTTGTCAAATTCTTGCCCGGTTTTTATTGTCCGTTACTGTACAACGTATTTTTTAAAAATGCCATAAAGGTTGGCCATGAAAATTAAAACTCATGTCGTAGCTTGGCATCTAACACATGCCAAAACTGACAATTTAAAGTACATGAATGGAGCTAAGACATGAATTTTCTTTTCCACAGCCACCCCTTATGGCATTTTTAAAAAAACACATAGGGCCAGTTGTACAAAGTAGGTTTAAACTGACGCTCAACTGAACCAGGTTCAAAGTAAACAAATTCGCATAGGATCTTAATGACATATGGCAAATAAAGCATTCATAAATAAAATTTGATGCGATTTTGTTCACTTTGAACCCGGTTCAGTTGAGCGTCAGTTTAAACCTCCTTTGTACAACTGGCTCATAGTATCATATCAATAGAGTTTTAGCAAGACGTTGTCGTACGTGAAAGGCTGTTCTGCTTAGCGACCTTATGGATTTAGCCAATCGGAAATCGAGTTTTGACGTTTATCGTACGTAGTTTTTAATGGAACGTCTTACCAAAACTTCCTGTTTTCGTGATTTACGAAAACGTGAAATAATAAAAATGAAGTATCTTTCATCAGAAAGGATGATAGCCGACATATTTACGAAGCCGTTAGCTAAACAACAGTTTAAAAATTTATCTATTGAACTTGGTCTTCTGGATCTTGAATGAAGTCTGTTTCTCTTAGTCACATGCACTTGAGAAGGGGTGTTGGAGTGTACAATTGCATGCTTTAATTTAGTAGTCGATAAAAAAGAAAGCTGTTGTAGTTGATATTTTTGACAGAATAAAACATACTGTTTTGAAGAGTTTTTCTCATGATTCTATCACTAAAATAACTGGAATTGCGTATGAAATAAAGGTAACAAATTCGCAAGTAATTGTGTGTTAATTCGTGCAAATCACTTACTAGAGTGGAATGCACCAGCTGTTTCATTCACACAAAAATTGTAAGTATTTAAATCTGG
Organism: Dorcus hopei; assembly: GCA_033060865.1. Taxonomy (NCBI): domain Eukaryota; kingdom Metazoa; phylum Arthropoda; class Insecta; order Coleoptera; family Lucanidae; genus Dorcus; species Dorcus hopei. The sequence continues at coordinate 19,474,706 of CM065424.1, read as the reverse complement.
TGACGCAGGGGTCAATGTGAGGCCCGACAAACAGTGATAGTAAAATCTTTCGTCTCGTTATCGCACGGAGACAATAAAACTATTACGATACAGTTGTTTTAAACGTCGTTAGTATTATGGTTAGAATTTTTGATCAAATCGCGTACGTGAATGCATGTCACAGATTACGAGAAAATGTATAAAAAAATTCTGTGGAACAGTTTGTAATTAATTAAATATAAATTTACCCTAAGAAGTAGGTATGTTTAGACTAAAACGCCAAATTCACATCGCACGCATGTTACAAATATTTTACGGTATTTACTCAGAATAAAGCTTGTAAAACTTGGACCTTCCATGGTAGACGTGTTAAACCGCATACTGAAATCATGCCTCGGGATGTGCGGCGTACGACCTCGGGTCGATCCGAATTCTGTCGGTGCTCAGTGTAGACGTAATATTTTATATCCAAATTTGTTTACTGACGATTTCGAACAACTGGATCAACGGCGAATACTCTCCTCATACGAAATTTTACAAGAGCGCGATGAGACAATTCGCACCCTTTGTCAAGTACACAGCTTTAACCTGCTAACGAAATAAAGCCATTAAGTGCGCTAAAACACAGGATATGAAGTTGCAAACGCGCCTTGAATTTGTTAAACTTTTAATAGATTTGTGTCAATAATTCGTCACACCAAAACGAAATTACAATAATTAACAATTGAAACAGATTACGAACGAGTTTACTAATTATAATGTTTTAAATTCTGGTGATGAAGGACACGTTTCTTTGGGAAATAGACGAAGCTGTCGAACGACTGTGAAACGTTAAGTGTTTGTGCGCCATTTAGTGTCCGTTTAAAAGAGTTTGTGATACAATACAATTTAAATAAAAATGAAAGAAAAATACTAGGAATTCTTAATACGGAGATTTAAATTGTTTCTCGTTTTAGTGATTTATTTGTTTACCTGTCAAAGCATGTGTTAAAAGTGGGGCCGTTGTGATCTTTTGCATGGAATAATCTGCTTTAGGTGCTTTGCCTGCATTTGTCAAATAAATATTTTATAGTTCATGTTTCACGTTGACATAAAAACGGAGTTGTTGTGAAATTCCACTGAAAGGCTTTTATTTCGTTCATTTGCTCCTCTATTTTTTAACTAGAGGCGCGTCGTCGTTTTGGGGCTAATTTTTGATTAATTATTTTTCGAAAATCAGTAGAAAGTAGTAATGTAGAAAGAATATTTTTAACGTTTTTCCCATACTCTCGGACATTGCTTTTTATTGTGATTTCATTTTGTCAGGTTAATTAACAGACAGCCTGTATATGTACTGCTTGGCACAGTTCTGATCTAAATGATATGTTAGCGAGGAAGGCAAATCTTAATGGATAAGCGAACGCTTGCATCCTTTAGAAATTTAATTTAATTAAAGAAACTGAATAAATTATTGAAAGAATTTATATTAGTTATTTATGATGTATAGAAATATACCTTCAATTACAAACTGTTAGTACCTCGAGGTAATAAACATCCTTAATCTCATGTTAAATATTTTTTTAAGGAAACCAACAAATAAAATAATTATCACGCGAGTCACACGAGTCAAGAGGAAGTGCAAAATTAATAACAAAATTACACAACATAAATCCAGTTATCACAGTTTCGCATCTTCTGGCTACATTAAAAATGCGCCACGAACAGAGACGTTATAATACAGAAAACGACCTGGAACGGAGTTAATAAATTATTCGTTCTTTATAAGACATCACTTACGCGAACAATACGGTGAAGTTGAAAGGCATAATGCATAAATACTATAAACGTTACTCAAGAGATAACACATACACATACAACCTCCCACACGCGCATTCTTTGGAGTAGCCTCTGAAAAACTTAACAAGCAATATCTCTGTGTTATGCTCGTCTTATTTATAATTCTCCGGCCACGTCTGATGAAGATGTCTACCGGCCGGGTTTCCATAGCGACAGCTGTTTAAAACCCAGCGGGCGTTCGTTAGTCGGATCTCCCGCTGTTTTGTCGCTAAGCAACCACAGTTCTACGCATGCGTTCAATTTATAGCGCGAAATATAAACTTTATTACCTCTTATTAGTGTTATTTATTTTTTACAACAACATTGTCCCATTTTCATTTCAGTAGCTTTTATTTAACATATGTAAGCAACATTCTGCTGAGCATTTTTTGTTTAAAATTAGATACCCTACAAAATATACAGGGTGTAAGTTTAGATCTACTGTTAGTAGTGTCGTGCGTATGCAATTCGATAACGGAAAAAAATTCTAAATATCCATTCGCGTTAGTTACATATTTTACAACCAAATTTGTTTTCTGACGACTTCGAACTATTGAATTAACGGCGAACACTCTCATACGTCCTCGTGCGGAACTTTTACGAGAGCGCGACGAGGCAATTCGCGTCCTTTGTCAAGTCTGTGCACAGTTTTAACCAGCTGACGAAATAAGACGAATAAGTACGCTAAAAATACAGGATAAGAAATTGCAAACACGTCTTCAGTTTGTTAAATTTTTAATAGATTTATGTTAATAATTCGTCAGACACAAAACGAAATTATAATAATTAACAACCGAAACAGATTACGAACGAGTTTACTGATTATAATGTTTTAAATTTTGGTGATGGACACGTTCTTTCGGAAATAAACTTTATTTACAATACAATTTAAATAAAAATGAAAGAAAAATACCAGGAATTCTTAACACGGAGATTTAAATTGTTTTTCCTTTTAGTGATTTATTTGTTTACCTGTCAAAGAATGTGTTAAAAGTAGGGCCTTTGTGATCCTTTGCATAGAATAATCTGCTTCAGGTGATTTGCATGCATTTGTTAAGTAAGTATTTTATAGTTCGTATTTGACATTGACCTAAAAACGGGGTGAAATTCCACTTAAAGGTCAAGTTCACGATCGATGCTACGCCGCTGTGCCTACTATAAAACTTTTATGAGTGCATTTATTTCGTTCATCTGCTCCTCTATTTTTTAATCAAAGGCGCATCGTCGTTTTGGGGTTAATGTTTGATTAACTATTTCTCGAAAACTAAAGTAGGAAGAACTTTTTTAACATTTTTTCCTTACTCTCGGACATCGCTTCTTACCGCGGTTTCATTTTGTCGTCTTAAGTTGTAACCCTGTATGTACGTTTGATATACTGATTGTTTCCGAAATTTTTATATTTCCTGATTTGTAAAAAAATTGGTCTTCTAATGAACATTACATGAAAGTTAGATAATATCTAATTTGTGATACAAATTTCATCGGATAAGAACCAACTGTAAAGATAATATCTAAATAGGATTAGACTTGAAAGATAATAATGTACTAGTTTTTTTTTTTAATTTTTGAAATTAAATTCATTAAAAATAATTATTCCTTATATGTTATCAGTACCTAGTAAAAAAAATGAATAATTTATACTTACACCGTATATGTATAACTGATGTACTGCCCACATTCATCATTCAAATAAAGCTTTATTCATTGAAAGCATTCAATTTTTAATGGAATTATTTAAGGAGCGAAATTTAATTAAAAATAAATGATACGGCAAAACGCGATTCCAATGCGAGAAAATTAACTCGCGCAGTAATACCCCGATATAACGAGCATAATGCTAAATTATTTGTACTTATAAATTATAAAATTAATAAATCATTCGGCCCCGATATTCACGAGGACCGGTTATTGTCGTCCTTTAAAGCGATAATGATTGGACCTCGCCTCTTCTAATTAAATGCAATTTAAAAGTGAGTTCCCGAGAAACGGCCGACGTGAAAATACGGTTCGTCTCATTTGCTTAAATTTATCGTTTAATGTCTTGGGAGAATTTGACAATTAAATTTTTGTTATAATTCGACTTTATATTTGCAAATATAAATTTCGAGAAACACTAACGACGGATTCTTAATTAATTAATAACATGCTAAACCAAACACATTGCAACCGCTGAGTAAATATTAATTAAGCTTAATTTATTTAATTCTAAGTGGAACGGGTTCCAACGTGCTTGTGCAAGAACTTATACGTGCAATAAAATTATAATATTCGTGTTCAATAAGTTGTATATCTGGGATTAGTTTATATACGCGTTTCTCTCACCTGATGTTTATTACTCACGGTTCTAAGTATCGGAATAATAGAGTAATAAGAATTTAATTACGCTTATACAAATAGTGTAATGATTATTTTCAGACCTGATTTATTTATTGTTGTAATTATAATTATCTCGCAGTGGAAATAAATTATAACAGGCGTACGCAGAGAGCCCTGCAATGTTTTCATTTATAAAACGGATGAACTGACAGTTCGAACATAATTCATCCGGCAACTTTGAGTCGTATTGTTTGCATTCAAGTGTCAGTATAATCAATTTGCGCTTAAGTTGAGATTATTCATTTGCGAATTTCGGTTTTGTGTGAAATATTTGAAACAATACGCACTATACATAAAACAACATCCTTATTTTTCGAGCACATTTGTTTTATAACAGAATACTTCGTTATTTCAACAAGAGTTCTTTTTTAGGTATACATTAATAAAAACTGTTGTATTTGGTGAAACTGTCACACGTTTTCGTCTATTAAATTGGAACGATTTGAGTATATCTTGTAAAAATTAGATGTGGGTATTAGGGGAGACGGGGGGAATGAGAGCCGCCACTAAAGGAAAAATCAATATATTTTGAGAAATATAAAGTCTATTCTCTCAACAATTTACTGCTGTTTCGTATAAGGAAAAACCATTAAAGTGACGCAACCATGTATATCATTCCTGTCATTAACAGAAATTAAAATATATTCATTTAAAATAAAAATGGAATTGTCTCTTATTGCCCACATGTTGGGGTAATGAGAGTTATGGAAAAAGGCAAACCGACTGCTGCCTAAATAAACTTGTTTTAACAAATAAGTGCAACAGTTAACAAAATAAATAATACACTTTTCTTTCATAACACAACATAAAATATAATACTGAGAAAAATATGAAAACAATAAAAGTACTTTAACATAGTTGTTGAAGTATTAGGTGCAAAAATCACATATCTAATGAGAGTTATGGAAAAAGGCAAACCGACTGCTGCCTAAATAAACTTGTTTTAACAAATAAGTGCAACAGTTAACAAAATAAATAATACACTTTTCTTTCATAACACAACATAAAATGTAATTCTGAGAAAAATACGAAAACAATAAAAGTACTTTAACATAGTTGTTGAAGTATTAGGTGCAAAAATCACATATCCAACTAGTTTACAGTGTTGTTCTTTTACGAGTCCTCGGCATCTTCAACAACAAAACATACTTTTATAATATCAGGTATAATAAGTCACCTGTGGGTAATAATAACTTGGCTCTCATTACCCCAGATAGTATTAATATTTTAGATATGAAAGTTAGAAAAAAGCGTAGATGAACAAGAAACCAAATATTAGAAACATAAAATATATTAACAACCTAGTAATATAAAATGAATACATTGTCTAAAAAATAGTAGCTGACTACTTACTTTCTCGATTAAAAATTACGAAAAATAACTACACAAGTCTTAATTTGAAACAAGTACTCACTGTTATCACCACGTTATGTCTTTTGCGATAAATGGATATTCCATGCGTTCTGGGTGGGAAGGGGTACTGCTCCACCAAATTTCAATTTTCGTTTGTTGGTTTATACCTAAACCAGGCTGGGCTCTTATTACCCGTGATCTCTCATTACCCGACGCTCCCCTACTATTACAATTCATTTTGTTATAAATAAAAAGTAGTTTCCACGAGCGTTGTTTTTGAGACATCCTGTATAAGAGATTTGCGAAAAATATGTAGTTAAAAATAATTGAAGATGAACTCTTGTTAAAAACCTGTTATGTGTTATATTTCTTTTGTTAATCGACCTAAATCACCTTTGGTAACGTTTTTCACTGTAACATAAAAAAATTGACATGTTCGAAATAAGTTATTCATTGGCATTAATTTTTATTAACCGTCGTCTTTTTTTCTATCTCTCTCTCTCTCTCGATGGTTGGCTACAGGTGTTTTGATTTAGTTCCTTAATATTTTGTAACGATTGCGTGCCCATTTCACAAAGCACATATTTAATACGTATTAAATTACAGTGATTGAAATAAACTAGCATGATAAGAACCACTTTATTAAGCAATGAGCGGAGAAATGAGATGCCGCATAATTTCTCGGGACGGTAAATAAAACTTAGGCGCGTTATCCTAAATTTACAAACCGGGCAATTCATAAAACTTAATATTTATATTTTAATTAAGGATGCGAGCGGACGAACCCTGGTATTTTCACGGGCGAGCTTGAAACTTACGGCGGGCAATGTAAATATTTAAATGAAGTGTCAAATTGCATTTAAGACCATAACACACAATACAACTTCTTGTAAATCAGTTCTGAAACAACCATTCCAGGTGTGAAATGTTGTCTGAAATTAAATTCACTGCGCCTGCATGCGTCTCTGTCTCGTTCGCGCGTTTTTATCGTGGAAAAGTAATGCGATGAGTTAATGTGGATTGAGATATTGCGAGAGATGTCGCAGTTATGACCAATAAAATCGTTCAGAGAGACTCTCATGTGTAAATTGTAGCGTTTTCATGACTTTAACATAAATTATATGCGCTTATTTATTGCGTCGGTATAACAAACAGTCAGAGTTGTATTCAGGAACGGTTATTAATTATTACTAACTCTTAAGTTATTATTACATCCTGTAATAAACATAATCAAGATCTTATATTTAAAAACAACATATTTCTAACTTACTTTCATTACACAATGAATATTATGAGAACTTTATGAGAAAATATTGAGTCTATAGAAAAACAAAGGAAATTATTAGTATTATTAGCATCACTCACTTTCTATTTTTATCTACAATACATACTATTATTTCCTTTATGTAAAATTGTTGTTAGTATTTTCACCATCATCATGGTTGATGATACAGCTTTTTGTTGAGATAACTTAAGGAAAGACCATAGAGGCAGGAATTTTTTTTCGGATGAAGATTTTACAGGATTTCCCAAAATCTTTTCGGTCTAAACATTACAACAAAGATTTAAAAAGATAAGGAATAAAGACAGAAAATATTAATCTGGTACCTACTAAAACTTAAAATAGAACAAAAAATGAATGTGATGTTCAAATCCATCCCTGACCACATTCACGAATCGAATAGATACTATTTATGTTCTAACATAAGCGTTATGATATAAGCGTCTGAATATTATGCAGATAGATGGACGTGTAGGTTTATTTTATTTACATAAAGCGCATAAATAGTCTAGTTACCAACCTTTATGGCTTGTTGCAGTCTTTCAATTAGTTTGTAAATTGGAAGCATCGACAGTATAATGAACCTGGATCGAGCGAGCGTCCTATGTATTAATGATGCGGCCTAATAATAATAATAATAATCGAGCACAGATTATACATGACTGAAATGTTAAATAAATTAAAGGCTTTCCGCGAAATGATGAATAGCGCAGGCCTTCGCTAAATGCCCTCGCATTAAAATAAGTACGGCGCTGCAACTCCGCAGCTTGTCTAATATTTATTTGTAATTATATGGTTTATGATATATCGCGGATAAATTGCGTGCTTAAGCGGAAGGAAATTGTTCCAGAACAGAACTGTGTTTATGGGTACTTATGATTTTGCAAATCTTAAGTGAATGCATAAATGTAAATGATTTTGTAATCTTAAAAAAGTGAAATTAGTGTACCACAACAAAATTCAGAAGAAATTTGTCATTAACGTTTTATATATTAAAAACCAATTGGTATAAGACTTGTTCTTTCAGATCTGCGGACTGCCCTTTGCTGACTGAATTATGAATTTAACAAAAATTCTATTACTCATCTGAAAACTTTATTTATAAATAATTCAGAAAAATTGGAAAATTTTTAAAAATATTGATTCTTAAACTCAAAAACACCAAAAAAATGGTGGTCTACCGTAAGGATCACTGGGCCTTTTACAATTCCTGGTGTAACTTGAGGCAGTTCGTTCTTTCTGTAGGCATAATGCTACATTGCAACTCTCACATATACATATAATATTTGTGTTGCACACCTTTTTTTGTGCTACAATAGTTGCACCTCCTTTTGGTTGCGAACATCGGCATGTGAGCAACCTTGTCGTAACGTTTTTCTTGTAAGACTGCAATTTTATACTAGTTTGAAGGTTTGGTACAACCAGGGCTACCTCTTTTGGGGTTTGTTGGGTTTTTATAATTAATAACACCGTTGAACTTTTAAGAACCATATATTTTGTATCATGTATCAGTTACAAAGTTTTTAGATAACAACTATTTTTTTTTATGTATAAGCAAAACTATAGCCAACTTATTTAATCAATATTGTCAACACTCTCACTTTGATTAAATAATTGACTTTGAATAGAATATTAATTTTAATATTGTAAGTAATCATTTCTTGATAATTCTCTGAATGTCTATCACCTGCAACATTTCACGTTGATGCTGAAAAATAAACTTTGGCAATGGTTTTGTCATTAAATCTGCCTGCTGGTCTTTTGTAGAGATATATTCCAAACTGAAGTCCCCTAATTCGTACTTTTCACGAATGAAATGGAACCTTACAGCAATGTGCTTTGTTCTTTTGTGAAACTCAGGATTCTTTATTAGTCGTATTGCACTTTGATTATCCATCAACAAAGTAGTGCTTATTTCATTTGTATTTAGTAGAGGTAACAGCAAATTTTTCAACCAAATAACTTCTTTTATAGTTTGTGTTGCTGCAAGATATTCGGATTCTGTCGTGGATAATGCGACCACCTTTTGTTTCTGTGAATTCCATGAAACTATTGATGATCCTAATTTCACTACAAAACCACTGGTTGATCTTCTTGTGTCGACATCGCCAGCGTAATCTGCATCGCTAAATGCTGTAAGCTGCAAATTTTCTTCACATTTGAAACATAATCCATGTCGTGATGTTCCTTTTAAATACTTCAAAATTCGTTTTACTGCATTCCAGTGAATTTTCGTAGGTTTTTCTAAATATTGACCGGCACTATTCACTGCAAATGTTATGTCAGGCCTTGTACAAGTTGATAAGTACATAAGGCTTCCAACAGCCTCTCGATAAGGTGCATTTGTTAAATCTTCTTTTGGATGCATGGCTGAACACATTTGGTGATTCCGATCAGCTGGAACTGCAACGGGATTAGCATTTAGCATATTGAAACGTTCCAGTATTTTCTTCGTATATGCTTCTTGATGAAGGAAAATGGTTCCATCTGATAATTGTTCGATTTCTAAACCCAAAAAATATCGGGCTTCGCTTCAGTAGCGAATTTATCAATTTCGAATCTCTTGAAGCAATTAACCCATCGTCTATGTATATAGCTACGATTACTTGAGAATCATTTGTGGAGTTGAAAAATACACATGGATCAGCGTCTGTTACCATCAAATTAAATTTACTCAGTACATCCTTTAACCTGCGGTTCCAACATCTTGATGCTTGCTTTAGGCCGTAAAGACTTCGATTGAGTTTGCATACTTTGTCAGTTCCATCTTCATAGCCAACAGGTTGTTGCATGTAGATGGTTTCTTGCAATTCTCTGTATAAAAATGCAGTTTTAATGTCAAACTTCTGGAGCTTCCTTCCTCTTGAAGCTGCAATAGAAAAAATAGTTCTTAAAGAATCAAACCGAACTACCGGACTGAATGTTTCAAAATAATTTAAACCATATTTTTGTTTGAAACCTCGGGCTACCAGTCTAGCTTTATAACGATTGACACTTCCGTCAGGATGTCGTTTAACTTTGAATGTCCATTTATTATCAATTACCACTTCACCCTCTGGTAATTCTGTTAGACTCCAAGTATTATTTTCTTTAAGTGATTTAATTTCATCATCCATGGAGGGAGGCTCTGGAGTTGGCCGATTTTGTAAAGGTGACTGCCAGTGATGTCTCCGGATTAAATCGCTCGGTGCATTTGGAGGTGAGGCCGGGGCTCGATGGCTGGAGGTGCCTGAACGGAACGAAATTCGTTGTAGATGGTGGACGACGTTATAAGAAATAACAAGTAAATTGCTGCACCCACTCTCAGCGTTAATTGAACACGCTTTCATGTACCTACTTACTGTTTTCTAATTAAAACTTTTGTTTTCTGTTAAAAAAAAAAACCAACAGGTTATTTACGAGCAGTAGTAAAGGCACATCCTTCTATTTTATTTTGAGAATTGAGTCGCATTTCTTCAATTGAAAGTCTTGATATTAAGTTAGGCAAAGTTCTCTCTTCTGCACCAGTAGATTCCCAAGCACTAACGAAATGATTGTATTGCGTGGGTAATGTCATCAAAATTTTTGTCATAATTAATGAATTCGGAATCTGCTCACCCATGTTTTTCAATCGATGTGCTAAATCTTCGAGTTTTGAAATATGTGTTGCTATGTCGTCTGCTGGATCTTTTGTTATTGTATACCACTGCTGTTGAAGCATGTGTACGCTAGCATCTGATTTTTGTTCATGAACTGAAAGAAGCTTCTCCCACATTTCTTTTGCAGAAGCACAATTTATAATATGGAGCAACTGTTGATCCGTTACCGTCGTTGCTATAATCTTCTGAGCAAAGTTGTCGGCTTTTGTCCATGCTGCGAGTTGTTTTTTAAAGACTTGCATAACTTCCAAATCTTGTTCATTCACTGGCTTTACAGGTTTGACTATATCTCCACTGACGACACTCCAAGCGTCATTCGAATTCAGCACAATACGCACTTGGAACTTCCAGAGTGGCCAGTTTTCGCTGTTTCTCAGCGTTTGTGATACGTACAAGATCACTTTCCATCATTTATTTCACTTTGCACTTTCAAAAAAATTGTCACAATTTGACACTTAATTTTCCGTGAATGGAAATGAACTTCTTATACAAAATATGTATCAATCGGTGTCTCTGGGTCCATAACCTGTTGGGTTTTTATAATTAATAACACCGTTGAACTTTTAAGAACCATATATTTTGTATCATGTATCAGTTACAAAGTTTTTAGATAACAACTATATTTTTTATGTATAAACAAAACTATAGCCAACTTATTTAATCAATATTGTCAACAGGGTTTATTGCTTTGGCTCCAATTAGTTCTGTAACCACAGAGAGTCTAAATTGTTTCGGTGTTACACAGGCACCTTCGGATTTTGTCTTGAAAATAATGTAGGCATTTACGGCGCATAAGTCCAAGTTGATAAACAGCTTTCAGCATGTCTGCTTTATCTATCCCTCCCGTGTTCGTGTTGTAGTCCGTTATGACTTGTAGACATGAAACATCCACTATTTCAAAACCGTTGTCGACTTTCTGTTTTCTTTTGACTACTTCAACATTTGTTGGATCATGGAAATTTGACCCCATTAGTACAGGACAATAAAATTGGCCTTACATTTGAAACACACAACCCCGTTTTTCAGCATCATATAGTCTATGTCTCCTCTACTCATGTCTCTGTCACTAGCTAGTACAGGAAGGTGTTTTCTGTCCCGGCGCATTGTTTCTCATCCATAAATTTGTTCCTCTTGAAGCTGGATCAGTAGAGGTATGGAATTGAAGAAACTGTCAAAATATATTTTATGATGTTTGCCCACGAGATCTCTACTCAGATTTCTCACTACACGCTCTCCCAAACACTTTTCGGTCAGATTGTCTTTTTTCCCTGTACAAATTTGAAATTGGTTTACAAAACCTATAATACTGTCGGCCCTTACCCAAAGCTTATATCCCTTTTGACAGGTTTTTTGGACATATGTTTGATCGCACAACGACCCTTAAATTTTATCATTGATTCGTCTATTGATTGCTGTTTTCCTGGAGCACAAGATTGTTTGAAAGTTTCTGTTATACAATCCAGCAGTGGTTGAACTTTACACAATTTATTATAGTTTGGTTTGACCTTCTTAGGTTGCAACGAATTATCATTTAAATGAAGCCAACTAAATCGAACTCGCGGCATCACCGAACTTATATAGCTGTCACCCATTTCTGGCAAGGCAGACCAATAGTCTTAGTAACTGGGAAGTAATTTCAACCCCATCATAAGGTTTATGAAGGACTTCATCTCTTGTTTAGAGGTTGATATGTATGTTTTGTTGGCTTGAATCGCATAGAGATTGGTTTGAAACACTGACAATTCAAATAAATGTTCTGGAAATAATTGAAGAGTGTCAGGTTCAAATGAGCTAAGTGCCAAAACTTAATGTATGAGATATCTGTATAAAACAACTTCAACATGCAAGGGAACTTACACCTAGAGCCCTCTTTGGAAGTTTTTTCGGACTATATCTGAACACCTGTGGCATTTAGCATCTTTACGGGTCGATGTCACTTAGATTCTATTAACAACAAAATCCAAATTTTGCCAACTTTGGCACTTCGCTCTTTTGAACCTGACACTCTTCAATTGTAAAAACGTGTCTAACGGTGTTTCATATTCAGAAATGGGCCCATTTTCCAGTGTAAAATTATGAACAGTTGGAGGGAAAAAAGTGTCTCCAAATGATCTTTTCCCCTAGGTCTGGTACAAAATGTATCAAATGAATGTCTTCTTCACCAATAAAAATATATGGAAATAATCCTAAAAAGTTGTTGTAAAGAATTAAGGAAAATAAAGAAATGAATAGAAAGATTCTGTCCTTATGAGAATTGTCTGGGCTATTTTCATAGATGAAATGAGAGTTTCCATTTTCTTCCAAGCTTAAAGACCCCGCTTCTTCTTCCTGTTCAATTGTTTCACCATAATTAAATAGAGTAAATAAATCTACGACAGCTTGTCCTTCCTCTTCATCTGACACATAGTCGCTGACATTTGATTCAATATCAGAAGGAATTTCCTCGACAAGGGTATTGAATTTATCAGTAGATAGTTTTTCAAGATCTTGTTGTCAAAATCATTGTTTTCTTTTTAAGAATTCAACTTGTGAGGCCTAGTGGTTCTTGCACGAACCACCAAATATTCACCTCAAGTTCGGGTAACTTTTCACAAGAATATTAATTATGACACAATTCTTTGATTTTTGCTACTATTAGGAATAAATTAATCCACCTACTAGCCATTTTCATCGGAAAATTGGAAAATTATGAATAAACTAACACACCATAAACAAGCACGCACTTAGTATAAGAATTATTCACCAAGCTATAAGGTTCAGGTTGCGCGGTCACAGAAACCATTTTTTTTCCAATGGGGCCTCAGATTCTTCATGTAGGTGGTAACTGAGCGGTATACAAAGGGATACATTATATCTCATGAAGGAAAGTGTTCTATCTACAAACTATAGCTGCAGCCCAAAAATATCCTATTCTAAAATGAACAAAATCTTGCAGGACAAGAAATAGGGTACCTAGTGTCAAAGAAAAAGTGAGTAGAGTAAAGCATTTTGATTTTTACACATATGTTTGTTAACCTGATCTACAAATTCTTCAAAAAATAACTTCAAAATCAGTAGTTGTAGTAAGAGATAGGTCAAAAAATAAACTTGAATGCTGTCCGCTTGAATGCTTTTTCTTTTGATTTCCGGACGTAATGCTTCGCAAATCCTTATTTGCTTCGTTAAGTCAGTATTCTGCTCCAAAGTTGTTGAAAAAAAGTTAAGTTTTCTTATAACAAAAGAACGCTTGAATTAATTTGGATGATAGTTAATATGATGATCAATAGTAAGGTAAGTCACATTTTCAGATGGGTTGAGTAATTTACATTGGATCGCTAGTGTGAGAAACATGGTTGCCATCATATAAATACTTCAATAACTTTTTTCAGTTAAGGATGTAGTATTAATTAGTCAATTTTTAGAAAGAAGCACTCATTAGGAAACCTTTTTTAATCTTAGTAATTTTTGATATTTCTTACGATTTAGTCACAAAATACAAAAATCTAAGAGGCTGCAGCGTTTCTTATTGAAAACAGGTACATTATAATAGGCTGTATAGAAAAACAAATACCTGCTACATGCATAAATATTATTTTTTCAGATAGAGGCATTCATTAGTGAACTTTTTTTCTTCAAATTACTAAAACTATCTGAAAATGTGACTTACCTTATTATTGATCGTCATATCAACTATCATCCAAATTAATTCAAGCGTTCTTTTGTTATAAGAAATTAACTTTTTTTTAACAACTTTGGAGCAGAATACTGACTTAACGAAGCAATTCTGAATGTAGATAAATTGGTTTAAATCATCTTATTTTGAGCCCAGGAGTCTGGTTAAGCCACGTCCACGGAATTTAACGACACGCTGTACAGAGAGTGTAATTATTTATCTTTCTGTTCTAAGGCATTCTTAGATAGTTCTTCGATGTGAATTTATACATACTTATTAAATAAATCGAATTTATTTGTTTGTACCATTAACAATGATTTTTAATGCAAAATATACTGAATCATTTAATTATATTACAACGTTAATCGTCGTTGTTTCATAAACGAAATCTAAAGAGTTAGTAGCGTGTTTATAATAGTTGAATAGCTCTCCACAGGAGGCGACACTTCCACTGGCTTTGCTCGGCCAAGTCAGATACCATCTAAGCACGCCCCGTGAATTTTGACGTGCGTTATTATGATGGAACACGTTTATGAGATGGGTACACGTGAAATAAGACATAAGTATTCGGTCACACCGAAAGAGAAACAGAAAACGTTTTAATAGTCTCGTATTCGTGCGTGAAAACATCGGTTGCTGTTATTGTTCTGGATGTTCGAGTTTTTAGATTCCTCGCCTTCAAAGTCTTCGTTTCCATCAGACAAAGGAGTTACATGTTAATTGGCTATTTAATACCTGTAGAGAACGTTTAAATGTATGCCAGTTACAAGCACATTGCTCGTAGAAACAGAAATGTAAATACGCAAGAAAATTTTTAGTCAAAGAAAGATATACCTACCTAACAAGTGTTCATTTAATAATCCGGTAGCATTACCTGTGGAAATATTTTGTTTTGGAATACGAATGTCGCAGTGTTAAATGGCATGACATAAATCATAAAATAACAATTACTACTCACTCACAAATTAACTAAATTATTATATAAGATTCACAGAATCACAGACAATCTCTGTATTGCATCACCGGGCAGCAATTCTGGCACCAATATCATCCGGTAAGGATAGAGCTGAATATGTTTAAGTAACAATTTGTGGTGCGTTCCCACAGACAGCTCTATCTGTTGTGATAATAATCGGCGGATAGATGTTGAAGCATTTTCCATTTTTGTCTTGTAGTTTCGATAACCCCGACAGTACATTTTCGAGGTTGACCTGTTGTTTTTCTTCGGAAAACAGTTTCACGAAACAACTGTACACAGCAATGCAGGTTGTCTTCGAGTGTTTTGTAGTCAATAATAACGTCAAGAAATTCAACTTTAAACTCTTCCAAGCAGTTTCCTACTTAGTATACAAATGCCCCATCGATTTTTGAACTATTACGAAAATAACTCAATCGCAAATGTTTTCTGCTTTAATGTAAATACCATTTTGTAATTCAATAAATGTAAAGCAAATGAGTCCTGAAAATAACTTATTTTTGTATAAAAGCAACTGCCAATGCTACCGAAATATTAAATGAGCACATGATACCTACTAAGAAATTTTTTAATATTTTTTACTAAAGGCCTCTTTAGACTACCCTATTTGTTGTACAAGATTTGGTACAATTTCTTTGGAACAAGAAAATTTTGATTGCAGATATTGGTTTGTTCTATTTTTCAGACAATTTTTATTTTTGATACAACTTGATCATCTGCGAAATTAGTTCTCACAATTTTCTGGCATCAATTGGCATTGGAATATACTTCTGAATTTAGTTATGGTTATTACTTAATAATACAAGTGGCAATTCTGTTTTAACTACTAGAGAGCTTTAGTATCCTTGCGTTTTACGCTTGAGTGTAAGTAAACCGGAATTATTTCTTGAACTTTACTGCGTAATAATTTCATTACACATTAGCTTCCTGATCGAATTTTGCTATATAATTTAACAAAAAAGAAATATAAGAGTAATTAATAAATTGATGAAAACCAAGTGAAAATGGCGCAGAACATGAAAGCCATTAGGCGAATTATGCACTCCTTGGTAATTTAATGCGCTGGTTAATAGTGCTGCTGCAGCAGTGATTCATAGCACAGCTAATGAAATAAATGTTGTAAAATAACACTCGCCATTATTGTAATTTTAATGACTAACTCACGTGAAAGCTTTTGGTCTGTTTTTTATCAGGCGATAAAATCGAATACATTCTTTAAAAAAGTGATAAATAGATGCAGAAAAAACAACTTTCTTCTTCGCAAGAGTGATTATACTTCTTTGAATTTTCTTCAGTTATGTGAAAGTACTTGACTTAAAATAGAAAATATTTGGAAAGACCGCCTCTTTCGCATAGACTATGTATGAGCGGAGTGACCGTCAATTAGTAGCAATCTGAGGCCGCTGCCATCTTCGATCAGATAAGCGAATAAACGGCGCAGTCGTTTGTTTCAGACAATTGACACAAACTATGTGCAAATGTTTGATAACCTGTATTTCAACTTCCATTATTGTCGACGTTCATTTATTTTTATATGCGCTTCAGGAATATAGGTACTTTCATAAGCTAAACGCGCCGTTGTGAAATTAAATGATATGAGCTTTCTGAATTTATAACCGCGTTCCTTACCCAACTATTCGCGGTTATTATTTTGCGTTTATTTCAGTGCGGATAATTGTGCTCGTTTAATGACTTTTACCGGCGAGGTTATTAACCAAATAAGTCGGCCGCAACTATCATTAAACCAGGCAATTTTGCTAATCAGGATTCAATTTCATTCTCTGCGTTTATTTAGTTTTGCTGTTTTTAAATTTTCTCTTTTCATTATCCTCAAGCATCTTGTATTATACAATTAAAAAAACAATAGTTTTGTGTAAATTTTCAAATTGTTATATCCGAGCTAGCCGTACACCATGTATAACAATAACAATAATAAAAATAATAATAACTTCTTCGTCTTCTTCTTTCTCAATTGCTTTTGCCCCTTCAGGCGTCGGATTGTGCGACCCGATCTTCATTTATCCATGGCCTTTTTATCTTTTGCTAGGTTTTTCATCTCTTCCTTTATTTTACCTTTTATTCTTCCATGGTCTATCTGGTCTAACCATTTCTTTTTTGGCCTGCCTCTTCCTTTTTTGCTCTGTTTACCCATATCCATTATTCTTTTTGTTAGTCTGTCGTTGTTCATTCTTGTGACATGTCCGTATCAGTTTAACTTTTTTTCTTGAATTTTTTCTAGGACTGGTCTTTGTTTTATTTCTTCTCCAATGATTTCATTTCTTATTCTGTCCCATTTTGTTATTTGATCTTCCTGAGGTGCTTCATTTCGTGTTTATTTTGCTTTCATGTTTTTCAACCAGGTCCGGTTCTCTGCTGGGTATGTAAGTATCCTCATTAAAAAGTTTTGTGCAAATCGGTTTCGATTACAGCGGAATCCCCGAGCAGGCTCTGTACAGCTGTTTCAGGCCTAGTTGGGCCTTCGTCAGCAAAACCGTAGCTCGAGAACTCCACTGCAAGCCAAACCGACTTGTCCAGGTTATTGAAATGTTCATTACTTTCACATCGCATTGGCGAATAACCTGGACAAGTCGGTTTGGTTTGCAGTGGAGTGCTCGAGCTACGGTTTTGCTGACGAAGGCCCAACTAGGCCTGAAACAGCTGTACAGAGCCTGCTCGGGGATTCCGCTGTAATCGAAACCGATTTTTTAAAATTTTCATTATGCTTTGACAGCAAGCATGGCCGCCTTGCATGGGATGACTTATTATGTGGCGAACTAGCTTCAATTTGTCAATCCTACTGCAATGTCAGGTCAAAAAGCGATCAAAAGATGTCGCTACTTGAAAGGTCTCCTTATTGTTTTGTGTATTTTTTGTTTAACTTCTACGTCTATTTCTTTGTGGCCTAGTATTGTGTGATTTAGCGTATAGTATAGTCTGGTTGACTTATTGGCTCGGTTTGCTATTTTTGCGTCTATTTTTCCGTCATTTGTCAGTATAGTGCCCAGGTAGTTGTATGTTGTTACCCTTTCTATTATTGTGTTCTTGCATTTTATCACTTTGTTATCCTCTCTCCGATTTTCGTTGATTATCATCACTTTGTTTTATTTACGTTTATTTCCATCTTTATTTTTTCTATTTCTTTAGTCCATATATTGCCTAATTCCTGCATTTTCCTTCTAGAGTTTGCTACCAGTTATTATATCCTACAATATTCTATTCTGTCCTTTCTTTTTATTTTGTTATTGTGTCCATTACAATCACAAATAATAATGGGCTTAAGCTATCCTCTTGTTTTATTCCTCTGCCAATTTCAAATTCTTCTGACCGCAGTCCTGCAATTTGTACTTTGCCTTTTACTGTTTTAAACGTACTACTAATTATTTGAATGAGTTGTTTGGATACTTCTAGTTCTGCTAGGCTGCTCCATATTACTTGTCTATCAACCGTGTCAAATGCCGCTTTTAAGTCAATGAAGGTCAGGAACTTCTCTTTTCTCTCTTCTATTGTTCTTTCTATTAGGGTCTTGAGCTTGTAGATATTGTCGTTTGTTTGTCTTCCTGTTCTGAATGCCGTTTGCTCTTCTTCTAGTCTGGGTTTCACATATGTTCTTAGTCTTCTTTCTAATATTCTTGTGTATAGTTTTATAGTGGTTTGGGCTAAACAGATTGCTCTATAATTCTCGCAATTTGATTTGTGTATTGGGATAATTAAGTTGGTCTTCCAGTTTTTCGAAATCCTCTTATGTCTCCAGCTTCTTTTAATTTTTCCCATAACCATTCCTTCCCATGTTCTCCTAACAATTTAATAATAACAAAGATTACTAACCAAACGATAACAATCCACTTATATGACAAACCGCGTACCCATTGGAACCGGAATTAGTAAGCAGCCATATAAAGTGGGTGCTGCTCCTCTTTCTCGAAGTCCAATATCCTAATAATATTTGGATAAAACAAAAAGGAATAAGAGTAATAATAAAGTAATAAATACAGTAAATGATAATTCTACGAATTAATTAACGATTAATTTTAATTAACTCTGTTAGATGTTCTAAAATGATATACTGTCTTGTAATTATTGTTTTGTTGTTTGTTACAAATGAATTTTTATGTTACTTGTTTACACCTCGCTGTAATCAAAGAGTTGTTGAAAGGATTTTATCGCCGGAAGTGCTCTACGTATTTACAACGAAAGTTCGTCTTAATGGCATAGCTTAAAGCGTGTCCATTTTAGGTAACTGCAGAAGTCAAACGAATACAAAATATCGCAAAATTACTACCGTCCAACACTTACGAAATTAGCCTGCGTTTACCTCATTTAAACACAACAGGAAGCGAATCATTAAAAATCTTCTGGCATAATTTATTCGTATAATTATCAAAATGAATATCATGACGCTTAAGAGGAACGTAATTCTGCAATATACATGCATAATATAATAATTAGTTTTAAGGACGGTAATTTGACGATGTAACTGCGTCGTATCAGTCCTTATGTATTAATTATGGCAATAAAAGTGAGTAGAGTTTAATTCTAGTTTACCTTATTCACTTGACACATGAAAGCGTAATGATAAGTAAGTTAATATTTGTCTAACAGTAATCTGACACTCTTTAATTTGGTGTTACTTTAAAATATGGGTACATTGTATGCGCATTCTGAAATAAATGTTAATTTATTATTGTTATTATTATTATTTAGGTAACTTATCTCATCCAAACTTTTACATGTAAAATACCCGAACTTCAGGAGCTGCAGCGCCACCTATACATCAAAAGACTTACTTACGTCGTTATTTTGCCCCTACTAAGAGAATCGGACTTAAAGAAGTTTGAACAAGAGAAAGTATTGTTATTCTTCTCGTTTCTTTAATTAAAATTGAACTTTAAATTTGTTCCTGACATTAAAAATAAATTACTGTCGTTTTTTCAAAACTATTGGCAAAAAGAATTAAGCGTAAAGTAATCGACGTATTACGTCACGCTCTGAGACTTGTGAAATTTAATTAAAAACAAAAACAAAAAAATATATACAGTCTGTCCCAACAGTGTGTTCTCGGGTAATATCTCGATAACTACTGGAGATACAGCAAACATTTCTACACAATTTCGTTTTTAATTTTAAAGGTCTACTACTTAAAATTATTTTCATCTGTACAGAGTGACTCAAAACAGTGGTGCCGGACACAACTTTTTTTATTTCAAATGACACACATTATATATGAAAGCAAATTTGGATTGCCCATAAAATTCTACACATTTTCTGTATATCATTGTCTACACCTAAATCTAACCGTTCTTGAGATATTTAACATTTTGTCTAAAAACTGCCATTTGCAGCTACTATTTTATTTATTCACATTTTAATTTAACTTGAAGGCTTCCGCGGCCGTCGTCCATGTTTGAATTGGCTTCCGGTTGGAACCGTGTCACGTTGACTTCTTCTACTGCCGACGTTTCGTTCTTCATTGCAGAAGAACTTCCTCAGGGCTGCTGCTGCTGCTGGTGTTGCTGCTGCTTCTCGTTAGTCGTTGAGACTGAGTCTCAACGAGACTCTACTGCAATGAAGAACGAAACGTCGGCAGTAGAAGAAGTCAACGTGACGCGGTTCCAACCGGAAGCCAATTCAAACATATTCATAGTTTATTTATCTTTAACTCTAAGAAAAAGATTTTTTGTACAGATGTAGTTGATACATAAGCTTATTATAAGCCATTATTAAATATGCTTTTATCGCTACAGGGTGGTCATGATAATAAACAAAATCTCAGAAATTTCAAAATGACAAAACACAATTTTCTTAAATAGCATGCCCTATATTTTCTGTCTTAAATTCTTCGTTTAATAATGTACTTTCATTTTTGTTAAGTATGTCTTATACCTATCTGCGATATTTTTTGAGATTTTTGGATTTATTTGAATTATTTCTTTTAAAACGAGTTATTGTCTAAGGTGGCCGTGGAAAACGGCAAACAAATGAAGCTGTTGAATTTATTAAGTAATTTTCAAGCGACAATAATGTACAAGCATTGGTTATTTTAAGTACGGACTCCTTTAAACAATTATACATTTTTTTGTACTTAAATTATACATGCTCCAAGCTCCCTATGAGCTTGTCAGGTATGCGTTAAGCCAGCTATTATAATATTGCCCGTTGCAGCTGCGACCGACCTACTAGGTGTTTTCCCTTGGCATTCGCCTTACAAACTGGGCAAACACAGAAAACCTAGATCGAAGGGGCCGATATGAATTCTGAACACAATGCGACACATAAGTGTTCCATCTCTCACATAGGACCATATGGGTCCTATGTGTACCAGGAGGCGATTAGAATACACACCTAAAGTTACCCGATCAAGCGTCAAGCCCGTTGCCAAGAGACCCAACCAACTTGGCTCTGCAACCATTTAATGAAGAAATAATGCAATAAATCTAAAAATTCGTGTCTTAAGAAGTTCACAACTAAAAGTTTCCAACAGTCTAATACTTTGAAAAGTAATTATTAATGTCAACCGGTTCATAGTTTGCTGTTTTCCACAGCCACCTTAGACAATAACTCGTTTTAAAAGAAATAATTCAAATAGATTTGAAAATCTCAAAAAATATCGCAGATAGGTATAAGACATACTTAACAAAAATGAAAGTACTTTATTAGATGAAAAATTTAGGATAGAAAAATATAGGGCATGCTATTTAAGAACACTGAGTTTTGTCATTTTGAAATTTCTGATATTTTGTTTAGTACCATGACCACCATGTAGCGATAAAAGTAAATTTAATAATGGCTTATAATAAGCTTATGTATCAACTTCACCTGTACCAAAAATCTTTTTCTTACAGTTAAAAATAAATAAAATATGAATAAATAAAATAGTATCACAAACTCTTTTAAACGGACACTAAATGGCGCACAAGAAGTGGCTGCAAATTGCAGTTTTTAGACAAAAAGTTAAATATCTCAAGAACGGCTAGGTTTAGGTATAGGCAATGGTATATAGGAAATGTGTAGAATTTTATGGGCAATCCAAATTTGGTTTCATATATAGAGCATGCCATTTTAAATAAAAAAATTGTGTCCGGCATCACTGTTTTGATTCACTCTGTATAGTGAAAATAATTTTGTGTTGTGGACCTCTTAAATTAAAAAAGAAATTGTATTGAAAATTCTTTTGTATCTTCAGTAGTTATCGAGATATGGCCCGAGAACACACCGTTGGGACACCCTGTATATTGAAATAATGATTGTGTTGATTCAAAGTCCTATTAAACCAATAAATAATGAATTCAAATGCACTGATGTTTTAAAATGAGCAAAAATAAAGAAAATATCAAAGAAATAATAAAATTGAATTCTAATGAAAGAGAATATAAGCGAGCGTGACACTGAAATTTTAAACAAATTGACTGATGACGCCGAAATCGACTGTCAACTTTTTCGATCGTTTTTTTTTTCACATCAAATTCCTTGGCATTCACCGATTGATTCTGCTCAAAACCTATCGTCTTTTGTTTCACCTAGGATGTCGTTCATTCTACTTTGACGATTTTTTTTCTTTTACTGTCCTTGTTAGCGAGTTTGTTTTTAGGGATTACATTTTCGTTATTCGAATGTTTTCCGTCGATTTTCTTTTGCTCGGAAATCGATTGCGGGCTTTTCCGATATTAGCGAATTCTTATAAGATTTTGTTTCGACTGTGTTTTTTTTTGTTTGATCATATTTTCATATCGAGTTTCTGTGACATACTTCAATTGGGATTGCTTAAAATTAATCGTCTTTTGTTTCTAGGAGATGTCATAAATGTAGGTACATAATAGTATATTATTATACAAGTTTCACAAGAAGGCTTATTGTAACACGAGTGGGGTTGGGGTACGACTAGCGAAGCGTAGCGAGCTAGGAGTGCCCCAACGGAACGAGTGTTACAATGCCTCTTGCGAAACGTGTATAATATACTATTTTTTCTACTTTGCGTCACTTATTGAACAAAAAAATGAAAAATACTGTCAAAAATTTGATCTCCTTAGTTTATGGGGAATTTTAGTTGTAATGCGTGGCAACACTGAAAACCTTTCGTTTTAATCAAAAGTCACATTAACCAGTTATTAATTTGTCTTATCCAGCTTCATTGTGAGTATTCTGTTAAGTAACAAATAAATAATGAGTTATTTTGTAAAATCTATTAAATATTTTCAATTAAAAATTGACTAAAATTTCCTCAAAAACAGTTTCACAATGAGCTTCATTGTGAAACTGTTTTTGGTGTCACAATGAGTTCATTGTGAACGCAAAGTAGAAAAAAGATTTTTGAGATTTTTCTGTTATTGGCTACAGAATTGTATTGAATTTTGACAATGGACTTCATCATTAAATGAATTAATGCAAGAAAATGAGAAAGAAAAAAAAATAAAATTCAAAAATGCAAAAATATAATCGTAGTCGAACGTTTTCTAAAAAATGCTTAAAAATAATGTTTTAAAAAATCGCATAAAAACAACTAATTTGATGAAAATGCAGAAATGAGGTTAGGAAGTGAGGCCAAATACACTTGACGTAAACAAATATTATTTCACTTATCTGGCAGCATTTAACTAAAAATAAAATTAATGATCTCAAGCAACGCCATCTGTTGGTACTTTCCTGTTCTAAGTGTACCACTCTGTGCCATCTATTTTTCTTTTTCCATGTAAATAAATTGTTATTGATGGTAAAAGATTCTTGACATGTATTGTATCTTTCTCTTTTTAATTTAAGAATTAGACTGATGATAATTATGGCGATTGATTTACGTTTTTGGCGTCAAATTCTAAATTTTTATCATGTTACTTTTAATAAACCATCTTGTAATTACAATTATAAGTTAAATTTCACTTGACGTAAGTAACAATTATTTTAATTGTTCGGTGGCACTTAAAAAATATGTTTTCAAGCAGCGCCATCTGTTAATAGTTTCTGTTCTAATCGTGTCATACACCGCCACCTATTGTTCATATCTGCATATAAACAAATTATACCATGGCCAGCTTGATTAACATACACTGACGTGTATGTATGGCCGCGGCCGTTTCAATTCGCCTAAAATTCGGTTCCGAGAAAGCATGCCGTGGAGTACTTCCTTCAGCGCTCCCTGTTAAAAGTGCTATAAAACTACTGACAGTAATGTTTGGCATTTTTGAATTTTGAAATCTTCCTTGTCATCTATAATTAATTTAAAACTTAAAAATGGAAAAAAGACTCTTTAATATGTCAAAGCGACAGTAATAACTTTTTCCAAATCCCCGCCTCATTACACTTCAAAGCTTCGATTTTTTTTTAATCAGAAGTAACTAACTACATATGCACAAAAACGTGCAACATCTTAATTTTAGGTATTTCAAATTCAAATATTAAAGCTTATTTGATCATTTGCTCAAATTATAATACAAAATTATAATAAAATGATTGCTTAGTGGTGTGTGATTCCATAACATTTTTACACTGTTTCGGGGTTTTGTTCTCCAAAAGCATATAAATTTTTTGCAATCAATTGATTAATCTACCATTTAAAACAATAATTTCTAGATTTCTGGTAATTGAAACGGTCAAAATCAATTGATTAGGAGCGCCTTCAAGTTGAAATTGCTTGACAAAAACTATTCCGTTCAAGCGCGCACACACATGTGGTAAGAAGTTACTAAAATGCTATTGTATTTACTTTAATAGGTTCATTTATGTGCATCATTTCGTATTTTAATAAATTTATACAAATTATTTACTAAAAATCTGATTCAACTGAGAGATTTTTATACAGTGATCGTCAAAAAGTTCGCACCATATGGGAAAATTTTTTATTATTGATTTTTCTAAAAAACTTTTTGCGCCAATAGTTTGTGCATGTTCGATAACCAAATATAAGCAGGACAGAGCCGGTGAACAATTCTTAGTGTGGCTAAAAATGTTACCTATTTATAATACGAAAATTAAAAAAGTGTTATAATTTGGAATTGTTGGACATACTAGACAACATTTTAGTAGGATCCGATAAGTTATTGCAAAATGTATCGCTTTGTACTCAGAAAAAATATTCTGCGGTATAATATTTCGAAAAAAAGAAGACATTTAATTTTTTCGGTTTTATTCAAAATGTGAAGCGGTAAATAGGTATTTGGTGTTTAATTCTTAGGAGTAGGTAGCTTAGTCATTTATATGCATAAAAAATATTTAAATGAATCAAATTTGCTCTTAGGTTCTTAACTGTTGCATGCACAAGAAAATTTGACACGATTTTTTACGTTTCTGGTGCAAGGCTTTTTTTACATAAAACTTTGTGTTATCATATTTGATTTCTTGGTAATGCAATTCTAATAACCCCAATTTACCCTAAGGAGATCGAAAATTGCAAGAATTGCAAGCAGTTTTTAGTTTAGATCCGTTTAATATCCGTACTTATAAAATCGACATTAAATATTTCATGGCTACTATGAAAAATATCGATTTTTTAAGTGTGGATATCAAACGGATTCTAATTAAAAAGTGCTTGAAATTCTTGTAATTTTCGGTCTGCTTAGACTAAATTGGGGTTATTATAATTGTATTGTCAAGAAATCAGAAATGATAACACAAAATTTTAGGTAAAAACGCCTTGCACCACAAACGTGAAAAATCGTCTCAAATTTTCTTATGCACGCAACAGTTAAGGACCCAAGAGTAAATTTCAATCTTTTAAATATTTTTTATGGACATAAATGAGTAAGCTAAACTCCTGAGAGATAAATACCAAATGCCCATTTACCGCTTCACATCTTGAACAAAACTGAGAAAATGAAAAATCTTCTTTTGCTTGAAATATTATGCCTCTGAAAATTTTGTTTGAATACCAAGCGATACATTTTGGAATAACTTATCGGATCCTACTAAAATTTTGTCTATGTCGAACAATTCTAAATTATAACAATTTTTTTATTTTCGTATTTTAACTAGCCACACTAAGAATTGCTCACCGGATCTGTCCTGTTTATATTTGGTTATTGAAACATAAACTATTGGCGCAAAAGTTTTTGAAAAAATCAATAACAAAAATTTTTTCCATATGGTGCGAACTTTTTGGCGGTCACTGTATATTATTCATTACTGCATTAATATTTATGTAATCCAAATAAACGTCAATTTACAATGACAACTGCAATTACTTAAAAACTCACAAGAGCCACTGAGGGAAGTACCCGTCAAATTTTCTTAAAAGTCGAATTGAAACGGCCTTACACACATGTCAGTGTGTGTTAATGTAGCTGGTCATAATTACCGATAAATTACCGATAAACTTTTGTTTGAATTCTGATAAGAAACTTCATTTTTTCGACTGTGTAAATTAACAAAAGCAAAAAGAAATTAGAAAGAACAAATTAAATAAAATTGTAAAAATGCAGAAATATAATCGAACATGGCATTGAAATTAAAACAAAAAAAGGAAAACAAAAGACGATCGATTGAATGTCTTGTGTTTTCGAATGCGCCTCTTTCTAAAAAGGAAGCAGCGTCATCTGTCAGTAGTTTCTGTCCTAATCGTGCCATACAGCGCCATCTATTCTTTCTGCACATAAACAAATTGTGTTCATGGTAAAAGATTGTCGGCATTTCTTATTTCTTTCTCTTTTGATTTATGAAATTATTTCTTGAAGTAGAGTAGCGATTTCCAATTTTTTTACCAAAATCGATCTGCTCGGTAATAATAATACCTAATAATAAAATAAATAATTTATCAGAATGTATAATCTGTATAACATATTGCAGGAGAAAAAACTTCGTAAACAAAATTAATAACGTGGTACTTTCGAAATTTAACAAAGATCATTAAAAGGCCTGGCGAATTTCCACCGAATAAATTGTAAAAAAAATGTCAGATCGGCCCACATCACCTGTTAAAAAATACGACGCGTCTTAGAGGTAATTTCGACGAAAAATATAAATGAACACTTAACACCTTGTTAGTCAATTAACAGATAAAAATCGCCATATAAAACTGCTGGCTTTTTAAATTAGGTCCACTCATAATGACTCATATGGTAACACCACTTTCGAGAAAACTGGGTGGTGCCAACTTCTCCTTCGATGACTTCCTATTATTACCGATATCAAGATCTCAACATACTTTTTGATTGGTGACAATATTGTTACGGTTATTTTTCGTTAATTGGTAGACATGTTTGCATCTGGTTTTAAATAGCGAAAATGTACCAGAAATTCTTCAACTGAATCGAAACCAACTTGATGAACTTTTCGTTTTGGATATGACCTTCTCTTATTAGACTTTTCCGAATCGGAAAAAGAGTTTTCCTCAAATCAAATGAGGTCACGTAAAAATATTTTACGTTAAGTAATAAATCATTCCCTAGTGACATAGTCTTCGGTCAGATACAGTTATTTAATCATACCTTAACAGCAATTTATACTAACAACCCGCGTCATAAATCATCACTTGCCTAATTACATCTTGATTTATAGTGTTTTAAATAAAGGAACAAAATGTATAATGTTAAAAATTAGTTTCACTCGTTTCGCCATACACAACCAAAGCATCCTATTATTTAATAGGGCAATTAATCTCCCATATCCGTAAAAGAGCCATTAGACATCGACTTTTCAGGCAGCACGCTCGAAAAAGTTTTTCAGCAATTACTCGGTAATCGCTTTGTAAAGGAAACGGCAACGTTAGGTTCGTGGCTTAATAACAGGTAAAGCTGAATACGTACGAAGTAAATTAATACCGCAGCGAGAATAATTTATAAAGACAAAAGAAGATAATAAGTTTTGTAGAGGAGTGTACTCATGAGTAATTTGTTGGCTATTCTGAAAGGTTTGCTTAACCCAAGATTAAAACTAACTGATAATTACATAATAACCACGTTCGAATAGCTGGCAACTGTTGTAGGATCATTAATAATGAAGAGAGAGACCGTTTAGTAATTTATTTGTTTAATTACTGATCCATAACAATTAAAAACCTGGCGAAGAGGAGCCTGTTTTTTTTCTTTATTTATCAAAAATATTTCTCCGGTGTACGTTTGTTTAGATGATTTATTGATTCATCGATACGATTTGAGTTTGTTTTTGTTGCATTGGCAGGTTTAGTGTTTCTTCTTTTGTCGAACGCCTTTTTTTGCTGTTAGCCGTGAAGAATGTATTGAGTCCGTGTATGTTAAGTGTTCTGTGTAATTGATTTTTATTTTATGTAAAGTGACCAATTGTGAAGTCGTCCTGTGAGAATCGGATATTTTATAGCGCATCGGGTTACGAGTGCTGTGTTCTCCTTTGTTAGGCATTATGGTGGTTATAAATTAACCTATCACGTACGAGTTTTATTAATTACCTTCATTTAAAATATCTTTTAAAATCACACCGGCTTCAATTACGGTTCATGTTGTAGCGTTCGTGTCAGCTTCCTTTCACGCACAACATTATTCCTTCTTGCTGAAGGCGTGCATTATAAATTACATATTCGATTTTTTTTCTTGTTACCGAGGATCGATAAGTTTTAGAAGAAAATTACTCTTCCATTTAGATCTCATTTAGTAAACTATTAAAAATCAAACTGGATTCAAATTGAAGTCATTTCTTTAATATTTATATTTCTTTAAATAAATATCCAAATTCTGAACGAGCTAATTTGCTGAATTAAATATAAGCAGTGAATCAGATGCAGTTTTCAAAGTTGTTTCTTAATGCGTGGGATACTGTGAGACTCGTGTTATTTATTATTTGGTTGGAATTTTATGGTTTTTAAATGCAATTTGATATTATTGTGGAATTCTTTAGAAATTTAAGTAAACTAAACCAAATTGGCATTTCAAACAGGAAACTTAAAAGCTCGAAAATTCTGTAGGGTAAAGTGACTTGTTGGATGAAGTTAACACAATTATTTTTCTCAGGTTAACAGCTAGCAAAAAATTCGAAAAATAAAAAAAATCCACAAACATTTTACACTCCGTTAACAAATAATAATCAAAAATTAATAGAATCGCACTATAATTTGGAGGGAGAGAAGAACTAAGCTGTTTCAAAAGTCGCATAGCTTATAAACTGCAAGAAAATAAAATAGAGGAATGTAGGAAGCCACAGCAGAATCCTAGTGTCAGTCGCAACAAACTCCTTATGATAACCATTCAAAATTTGTCGTTAAATGGATATGTTTAGTTTATGTAGCAAATAATTGTCCGCTTTCTGCCTACATGCAATACATACAACAATCTGACTCATAAATAACTATTAAATAATCGCAGAAATACGACTTTTTAAATTTGTGTACGTAAGCAAGAAATTAAATGAATATTAAATGCTTTCCTTTCCAAGCAAAGTGGAATGTTTTTCTGCTCAATATGACTTCCAATATTACAGATCTTAATCGTGCGTAACACAAATAAAAGTTTAAGTTATTAATTTCTTAAACAATGCGAGATTCAAAGAAATTTTACCGCATTCTCGGGATAAAAGTGAAAATAGTGTTTTGCAGCGAGCTTCGTACCGCGAAAGGACTACTTTAGAATAGATACTTTTGCGAATAACAACGTACTTACCTTTCTAAAATAAAAAAAAAGAGTATTAGCCTTATCGATTCCATGATCGAATTATTGCTTTTTTCCAAAATTAAATTATAAAAAATCATCTTCTTATTATTCCTCAAGATCTAAAATATAAAAGGAAAAGAATATTATAATAATAATAAAATAAATTATTTGTTTCTGTTATCGGCACAAATGTTTCTACAATATGAAAGACAATTGTTCTGACAAAAAAAAAAACGCATAAAAGAATCGATGTCACAGATTACGGGGAAAATTTTTCAAAAATTATTTTGAACAGTTTATAATTAATTAAAAAATTACCCCAAAATCAAGCTGCGGCACTGCGTACGAAATACGACGCCACGTTTTATAAACGCAGCAGTATAATAGGATTATAAATTTTATGATTAATATTTTATTGATTTCTTGCCTGCACACGATGCAACCTTTAATATATCTCAATTTTTCTATTGCACGTTTAACAGCTGGGAACGGAAGTCTGAGCTGTTTCTTTTACGCGACGTAATTAATAATAATTTCTAAAATAACTGGAATAACGTATGAAATAGGGGCAACAAATTCGCATATAATTGTGTAAATAATTTTTTGTTAATTCGTGCGGATTATTTACTAGAGCGAAATGTACCAGCTGCTTCGTCCATAAAAAAATATCGCAAGGATTTAAATCTGGTGTTCGCAGGGGTCAATGCACGGCCGGACAGGCAGCTGATAGTAAAATCTTTTGTACCGTTATCGCACGGAGACAATAAAACTATTAGGGTACCGTTATTTTAAACGTCGATAATATTATGCGCAGAATTTTTGATTAAATCGCAAACGTGAATGAATGTCACAGGTTACGAGAAAATGTATAAAAAAATTCTGTGGAACAGTTTGTAATTGTAATTAATTATAAATTTACCCAAAAAGTAGGCATGTTTAGACTAAAACGTCAAATTCACAGCGTATATTTATATCATAAACGTTTTACGATATTTACTCAGAATAAAGTTTGTAAAACTTGACCTTCCATAGCAGACGTGTTAAACTGCATACAGATAGCATGCCTCGGGATGCGCAGCGTACAACCTCTAGTCGATTCGAATGTTGACGGTACTCAGTGCAGACGTAATATTTTATTTCCAAATTTGTTTACTGACGTATTCGAAAAACTGGATCAACGGTGAACACTCATACGTCTTCGTGCCGAATTTTTACGAGAGCGCGACGAGGCAATTCACGTCCTTTGTCAACTCTGTACACGGCTGTAACCAGCTGACGAAATAATACGAATAACGAGTTGCAAACACGTCTTTAATTTGTAAAATTTTTAATAGACTTGTCTTAAGAATTCGTCACACACAAAACGAAATTATAATAATTAACAATTGAAACAGATTACCAATGAGTTTACTGATTACAATGCTTTAAATTCTGGCGATGAGGGACACGTTTCATATGGAAATAAACTCTATATACAATACAATTTGACTTAAAATGAAAGAAAAATATAAGGAATTTTTAACGCCGAGATTTAAATTGTTTTTCATTTTATTGATTTATTTGTTTGCCTGTCAAAGCATGTGTTAAAAGTGTGATTCTTGGCATGGAATAATCCGCTTCAGGTAATTTACATGCATTTGTCAAGTAAATATTTTATAGTTCGTATTTCAGGGTGTCGGGCGTTGACCTAAAAACGGAGTTGACGTGAAATTCCACTTAAAGATTAAGTTAATGGTCGATGGTACGCCGCCGTGCCTACCATAAAACTTTTATGAGTGCATTTATTTAGTTCTGCTCATATATTTTTAACCAGAGGCGTATCGATGTTTTGGGGCTAATTTTTCATTAACTATTTCTCAAAAATTAAAGTAAACAGAATTTTTAAAATATTTTCTTCATACTCTCCGACATCGCTTCTTATCGTGGTTTCATTTTGTCGGGTTAATTAACAGTCACCCTGTATGTTTTTTTAAATGATATGTATTAAATTAAGTATTTTTCTTAGTATGTTACAAATCAGAGCAAGTGAAACAATTTTGGGTTTAACATAATTTATTACATTGAAAAGGATTTCTACAATTTATGTGATTAAACATATACTACATTTACATCCACGATGAACAAATTATTATTATTATTTTTATTAATTATAATTTTGCTGGTGATCCTCATTCTTTTTAATTACGATTGTGTTGCTTAGGTTGTAATTACTGTCAATTTTGTTATCTGAGGGTATCAGTACTGCTTTGTTATTCCATTTTATCTTTATTTAAGTACCTCAACTTGTCGAACATGTGCTTCAGAATTTTTAACATATTGTGTTGTCCTTTTTACATTAATTTTAATTTGTTCAACAATGGTTCTATAACCAGTGCGTTCTGTCACAAAAAAGTTAATTTGAATTTTTGTTTAAGTACTTAGGAACCAAGTTATGTCACACAAAATTTTTTGCTTGTCATCTGAATTATTTGGCTTTTCTCTTTAAATTGTAACCCCCTGATGATGGTTACTGCCTGCAACCGACACATCTTTATGAATTAGATTTGTTAATTATTTAGTGACAGTTCCAAACTTCGTACTTACTCTTTCTGTTGTAGGTATTTATTTCTACATAAGAAATTGAATGGCAAGTCAAACATTGGGCTAACATTTTATAGGCAATTTTTTATATAAAAACAAGTTTACATGGGAAACTTAACCTCATATTTACAAAAGATTAAAAAATTTGGAACATTGAAACAAAATAACCTCAGATTAATTTAGATATTAATGTTTTTTTCTAAAAGTCGTTTGAAGATAGTTTGAGAGGCACCAAGAGCTGCTCAGTTTCATGTTATTTCTGTTGCATGATCCAGTTTAGCTATCCTCTCAAGTAAGTACCGGTTTTAGATCATCCTCAGGTTCTCACCAAAAATTCCTCAAATTTTCGGTGAAACGCTCCTCAGACACAGAGAAGTTGAATCATCGAAGTTCTGACTTTCAGCATCAGGATGCACCATCAAAAGCTAACCAATAAGTGAACATGTTCTAATTTTATTTTCGTCTTCAGGGGATTAAGATAAACAACAAAAAACTATGAAGATTTAGAAACTTAAGGTTACTTGAAGAGATTATCCTAAAGTTGAGGCGATTATCTCAAGCAATCGATAGCATCATCGAGCAAAATGTTAAATTGAAATAACACAGTAATATTTAAATTTATCAAAACCACTGAGATATTCAGTAAACCTCATATTACTACAGAACTCATGGTAAAATTTGTAGGTATGAAAGTATGAAAAAGTTTCTCTGGAAAAAAATATTTTAGCACGCGCACTCACCATAGAGTTACATCTTCATGCAAGCTGCGAACGAAGTAATAAAAATATTAATGAAGGGCGCAACGTTTCAAAAGTTAATCTGCTTAGAGTAACCGTCGATTTGTGGACTTAATGCATTTATTTGTATGCCGACCATCGGACAAAACTTCGGCATGTCCGCGTTACGTGACGAAATTTTGCACGTAGGCCGGCAATATGTTCGCAATAATTCAATCAGATTTTTTTTTATAAGCGTTGCACACACGTCTTAGCATATGTTTGTTCGTCAATACTAAACGACTTAATTTACAACAGATAAGCGTAATTCGATTTCCTTTCGTCTGGAGATATCCGCACGTAGGCTGTTTTGTCTTTGGTAAATAAGTATAAACATAAAGAAAACTCGTAAGATCATTTTGATTTTTATTCTTTCGTGATTCTCATGTTTGGACTTTTTTCACAAAGCAGTCATTAGATAAAAAACTTTCTTGCCAAAATACCTGAAGATGCTTTATATGTTATAAGATAAGATTAAGATAAGGCCCTTAGAAGTTCGAAATACAGGAATGGTAAAAAAATTCGAAATTTAGTGAGGAAGGACTCACGTCTGAGAGTGTTCTCAATTGATATAGAAGTTGAAGCTTTAGTTTAAGAATATTGCACTTAGATTTCTTCTTCTTCTCCTCCTCCTAAAGCTCCAACTGGAGGAAAGGGCATCCTAAGGTGTCTCTAAAGCAATGGATAACACGGTAGGATTACTAGCCCTACGCATTAAGAGTCACATTTTGTTCCACTCGTTTCTATCTGCTGTTTTCATTTTCGCTTCTACCCAAGACATATAATTATGTGCTATCAACTCTCCTCCACGTGTTGGTTGGTCTGCCGCTTCTTCTTTTCCCTGGGATATTGAAGTCTAGGGCTTATTTTATTCTTGGATGGTTTTCTGAGAGTGTGGCCAATTCACTTCCTTGTTCGTTTTGCAACGGTTTTCTCTACTGGTCCCTCTTCCGTTATTTCCCACAGGTATTGGTTTGTTATTTTATCTAGCCAGAATATTTTGCTGATGATTCTTAAGCATTTGTTCATAAATGTTTGTAATTTCTTTATTATTGCCTTGTTGATTTTCCACGCCTCGGAGTCATATAGTAGGATAGTTTTGACATTTCACCTAAATATATTTAGTTTTGTTCTTCTTTGAATGTTCATGGTCGACCATACCCTGTTTAGCATACTAAAGGTTTTTCGTGCTACTCCTATCTTTTTGTTTGTATCTTACAAACTGTGCCCCCTGTGCTTAACAGGTAGCAAAATTCTTCTGTCTCTTCAACTTCTTTATCCTCTACTCTTATTCTTTTCTACATTTCAGGGTCTTTTGTGAGGAGTCTCGTCTTGTTTATATTAATGTTTAGACTTACTTTGCTTGGCTGCAGTGTTAAGTCTATTAGTTTTCTCTTGCATATGTTTGTTTGTGGTGATGAGGTACATGTCATCTGCAAACTCTTCTAATTTTGGAAAAACTTGCCAATTAATTCCGGTTTTGCCTTCTTCAGTGTTTTTCTTCATCCAGTCAATCAGGAGTATAGGTAACTCCTGTTTCTATTTGCAAGGTCTCGCTCCAACAAGACTTAATAATAACCGTAAATTTAATAGAAATTAATTGCACATCAGTTAAAAACAATTCAGCTCTAACTATTTCGTTCAGTATGTATAATAGTTATTTATTGTAATTATTGTATTTATTTAACGCCTGTGGTAAGAGGACCGGCCTTGCAATCGCATGGCCGTCGGTTCGAACCGCACTCGGGATTTTTATCGGGGGTAGTCGGTATTGACTTCAGGCACCCTTCAGTGTTGGGGATAAAATTCGACACTGCTTCCCCTTAAACGGCGAGAAGGTTGGAAGTAACAAAGCCATGGAACACTTTACGCACACTCAAATACACTCCCGCTCCTGAGGTCCTGACAAGTCTTTGACTTAGGACCCCGTTGGGCAACCACTACAGATAAAAAAAAGTGTTTTAGGTAATTTTCTTAAGTGGATAAAATGCGTCTAAAACACGCATGCAATACGTTTTATCCACAATCACCACATTTATAGAATCAGAATGAGCGAAATTTAATTGAAAAATATTCGTATTCGTAAAATGAAACGTGACAGGCTTTGTCATACCTACTGGTTGCTTAGTACGTTGTTTATTATTATTCACTAGTGGAATAAAGTACGTTTATTCCACTAGTGGATAATAGGTCACTTTAAATGCTTCATAAGTGTGGATAAAAGGCCAATTATAATGTGATAGTGGATAAAAGAATTTATTTGGTTAATTAACTGTATTTGTGTAAGTAAGATTAGTGACTCTTATTTTTGTCCTTCATTTGAGAGTTCAAAATTGCTACCTAATTGGCTGTGAACAGGTCTTCTCTGTCCACCAAATTAATTAAAAACTAGTACAAAAAGTACTTCGTTTACTCAAAAAATTTATTTTCTCATATTTGGTTAATACAAAAATAATAATTGAAGCAATTGTTGAACAAAATGGCTTAGACAAATGACAAGTTGAAACTTTATTTGCAGCCAGCGCCATCTATTGGATGATGTCGCTGTTAAATCTGCGACTTAAATGAATCTTTCCAAATGAACTAAAATTTAATTGAAAGCGAATCGTGAAAAAATACAAAATAATTTGTCGAGTTTTGTTACAAAAATTTCGTTGTTTGCTTCTAACGAGGTCGTGAATATATTTTTTTTAACTGGTGACGTCATCTGTACATTCTTGTTGCAATAAAGATGGCACTTTTCTTTTCCTTTAATAACAGAGAAACGCCTGGAGTATTCAAGGACAAAGAAAAAAGACGAACAGACGATAAAACAGTAAAAGAAAATGACAAGGGGAACTATCGCCATCTATCGGACGTTGTCGCTATTAAATCTACGCCGTTGTTGATTATTTCCAAATTAACTGAAAGTCAATTGAAAACGAGTTGTCAAAGAATATACAAATATACTTATAAGTTTAGTAATAAAAATTTCATTATTTGCAGAAGCAAATAGAAAACGTGGCCTTAAATTTTTTATTTAACTGGTGACGTGATCTATACATTCTTGTTGTAAAGAAGACTTTTTTTCCTTTAATAACAGAAAACTTATGAACTATCAAAGCAAAAGGAAATAAAGTGAACAACAGATAAAACGATGAAAGAAAATGGCAAGTCGAACCATTAGTAAAGACCATTAATTACAGCCAGCGCCATCTACTAAATATCATCGCAGTTAAATCTGACACTTATAAATCTTTTCAAATTAACGTAAGTCAATTGAAAACGAATTATCAAAAAGTACATACAAGTTTTGTAACAAACATTTCGTAGCATTCTTCTAACGTGGCCTTGAATATTCTTTTTTAACCGGTGACGTCATCTATACATTCTTGTTGCACTAAAGACTTTTGTTTAATAATAGATGAAAGAAAGGAAAAAAGACGAACTAAAGATAAAATGATAATAGAAAATGATGAATCTGAATAGATGAATCTTAGATGAATCTTTAATTGCAGCGCCATCTGTTGGATGTTGTCGCCCTTAAATCTGACATTACTGGGTAAGAGAATTAATTTTGATATTAACTGTATTTTTTAAGTAAGATTAATGGCTCTTATTTTGTCCTTCATTTGAGAGTCAAAAATTGCTAAATTGGCTGTGAACAGGTCTTCTCTGTTCACGAACTTAATTAAAAACTAACGCAAAAAGACAAGTGCTTCGTTTACTCAAAAATAAACATTACTCGACGTAATTTTGGGACCTGCGACTAAATTTATTGCAAATACCCAGAAATGTCAAAGGAAAAGTAAGATTAATAACGCACTAAACGTGATAAATAGCGATGAAACGGGCCAATAATATAAATCAATTTTTATTGCATACTGAGTAATTAGATGAAGATAACATATATTATAAGCAGTCGATTAAAAAGGCGAGTAAATTAAAAGAAGGGCAGGGGGGACGTCACTTATTATTATTAATCATGATAATGTCCGTCTAATAAGATAGCACGTTTAAGCCATTAAGGAACCAAAAATTCAAATTACCAGCATGAGAATTTGACACCGATAAATCAAACTTACGATTTACGGCGCAGGATAAAGCTTAAGACGCTTCCTTCGGTATTACATGCCCGTTTAACTTTCAGACACGATAATTAATTCTCGGAATCGGGGAAAAAGACAAAAAAAGCTTGTATATCTGAATTATGATTTGTATATTACGCCCGAATGTACCGGTAGGAAGAAGATGCCGTGTTAGCGAAGCGGAACCCACCCGACTAAAGACAGAACATTAAGATTTTTAGGGCAGATGTTTTTTCCTCCACCACTAATTTACTAATGATAATCATCGCCCTGCACGAATAAAATTATAACCCACTTTTGAATACGGAATTAGAACTGCATTCAGACGATAAATAACGAGTGCTGGAATATCTTGGGTCGATCAATTCTGTGAGATTCACAGTCGTCCTGAAGATTAATTACTTTTATCAAGTTATTTGCCAGTTTTAAAAGTAAAGGGTAATTTATTTATACACTTTAATGCCATTGATAATTGGATTTTTATTTCGGTTATGTGATCTTTTGACCTCTAATTTCTATAGATTCTTTGTCTTTGAATTTATTTATGCCTAGTTTAGTGAATCAAGAGGCTATTGTGCAAGGGCGTTTCTAGATAGCAACACTTCAATTTTAGAAATAAAATAAAATACGGAGGAATTAAGTATTATTAATTAGATCATTCATAAATTAAAATAATTTATTTCATCATGCGAAACGATTTTATTATTGAAATTCAAGTAGAGGTTCAGATATTTTGGGTTCGAAGATATCTGTGACATTTGAAGTGCAATCAACATGACTAATTTTTGTAAATCTGACTGTAGGAAAAAGAAATAACATGTGTTCATTTAATAATCCGGTAGAATTGCCTGTGGAAATATTTTGTTTTGGAAAATGTATGTCGTAGTGTTAAAATTGAACATAACATGACTTTTAAATGTCAGCAAGACATAAATCATAAAATAACAATTACTACTCACTCGCAAATTAAATAATTTATTATATAAGATTCACAGAAAGACAATCTCTATATGAGATCACCGGGCAGCAATTCTTGAACCAATATGCAGTGAGGATAGAGATGAACATCTTTACGTAACAATTTGTGGCACATTCCCACAGAAAGCTCAATCTGTTGTGATAATTGGCGATTAGAGGTGTGAGAAGCCCTTTTCATTACATCTTGGAGTTTAGATAATCTCGGCAGTACGTTGTCAAGGTTGACCTGTTGTTTTTCTTCGGAAAAGACCTCCAGTTTCACCAATGCAGGTTGTCTTCGAGTGTTTTGTGGTCAGTAATGATACCGGGAAATTCATCTCTAAACTCTTCCAAGCAGTTTCGTACTCAGTATACACATGCCCCAACGATTTTTGAACTATTACAAAAATAACTTTTAATCACAAATGTTTTCTGCTTTAATGTAAACACCATTTTGTAATGCAATAAATGTAAAGTAAATGAGTCCTGAAAATAACTTATTTTTGTATAAAACCAACAAACAACGTAAACAAACACGAAAACACTTACTCGACGATTGACAGAACGAATGACACTATAATAGTGACAATTCTGTTTGTTTTGTGGTGAGCTTAAGCTGCGATATGCCTTTATGAAAAACTAAATATTTCTATAGCCAATGCTACCGGAATATTAAATGAACACATGTTATTATTAACGTTTTAATCTTCCAATTTCTAACATTTAAATGTCTGCTATCTTCACGTTCTTAAGAATAAATGTTATTCAGTAAAATTAGATCTGATATATTACGAAAAGGGTGCGTTCCGAAATTTACGGTTTAATAAACTGACTCGTAAACTATATAAAAAGTTACACCTATACCGTGTTATACCATAATTTATAAATAATTAAAACGTACGTTCTAATTTAGATAAATGTAGATATGTATATACGATGAACGCATTCATATTCATGTATGAATATGTTGGAACTTTTCACCAAAAAAGGACCTGACATTTTAATTAACATATACGTATACGTTTCAACAAAAATTTTATCAACACATCTCCTGTAACTAGTTTCGAAACGGTCTTTTAATTAGGATTAAGTTTTACCTCAGAACGCGTTACATAATTTATCTTGTTTTAAACGCCTCGCCGCGACTTCTTTGACGGACATTGTTTCCACAATTTGAGGCTGAGATTTTGACATCCGGTTCGCTTTTCGGTGGATTTTTTCTCGTTAAATGCGAAAGATTAAATTAACCGCGTTCCAAGGAAGAATTGTTTGAGTCTCGCAACAAAGACACAGGTATTTTTAAGGCCGCTCCTTTTAACGTTTGCAAGGAAAGTGTCTAACGTCCGAGAAACAATTACCGCATTATCAATCCATTATGATTAATAGCAATATTATGGCAATTAAGCCTATTTTGTATCCTTCCATAATTCCTCATATGTGACGAAGATATATTTATTCACATTATTCTTACTTACAATTAGTACCTACATAGGTTTACTAAACTTTTATTGAAAATTTACTAAAAAAAAAATATTAACTTAAAATGTCCATTACTTTCACATCGCAATGGCGAATAATCTCGGACAGATCGGTTTGATTTGCAGTGGGGTTCTCGAGCTACGGTTCTGCTGACGAAACTCCAACTAGGTCTGAAACAGCTGTACAGAGCCTGCTCGAGGAATCCGCTGCAATCAAAACCGATTTGCACAAATTTTTTAAAAATTCTCATATGCTTTGACAGCAAGCATGGCCGCCTTGCATGGGATGACTTATTATGTAGCGAACTGGCTTCAATTTGTCAATCCTACTGCAATGTCAGGTCAAAAAGCGATCGAAAGATGTCGCTAATTAAAACGTCCATTACTTTCACATCCCAATGGCGAATAACCTCGGACAGATCGGTTTGGTTTGCAGTGGGGTTCTCGAGCTACGGTTTTGCTGACGAAGGCCCAACTAGGTCTGAAACAGCTGTACAGAACCTGCTCGAGGAATCCGCTGCAATCAAAACCGATTTGCACAAAATTTTTTAAATTTTATAAGTAGGGGTTCTTTCTTTGTTGACCTGTGGTTTAAATTTTTCTTTTCTTAGTTAAGTGAAAACTCGGTCATTTAATTTTGGATTTTTTTATTGCATAGTACTTTCGGATCCGATCGGGTCCTTCTTCAGTGCGTAAATTGATGAGTTCTCGACGGATTGGTAGTCGGAAGAGAACAGTTCTCCCAAAAGATTTTAGCACACTTTTTAAATTTTCAGGTGCAATATATTTCCCATTTTTTGGTGACTTTTACTGTTCTTGCTTGGATGGAAGAGACAATGATGATTTATTGCGAACGACGCTAGCAATGATGCCGTGTAAATAAATTACGTCATAAATTATTTAAGAATGTAAATTAGTTGTAGGTAAGTAGAAATTGTTTCATCTATAAAGTTTTTCTAAATATTTAAAATAAAAGTCTAACGTAAAACGCCTTCACGAGCATCTCTCTTTGTCGTCCATAGTGACACCTATTGACAATGTGATTACTCCAAGACAGATTTAGCGTTAGAAACTAAAGCAATTATTGTTTCATTCATTGTTAAACTAAAAACAAAAAAAATTCCCTGGAATTTTATAAACATGTGCTGAGTTAAACTTTGTTTTTGAATATTCACAATAAAGAAACAAAAATAAAACACTGGAAAGGATTCATGCTCCGGGGTGTGTTCATCTCTAGAGTTACTCTCGGCTAATACTGCAGTCTCTCTCATATAAATGAGTTTATGTATTTTGTTTCTCATCTATGAATCACAAAAAAACTAAATCAGGCGTGGTTTTCACAGCAACAAACACATTTTTTACGCTACTTAAAAGTGGACCATAAAAAGTGCGCCCGTTGTCATGGTAATAGTATAAACACAAGACTTCTTGAAACAGATGAGTGAGACGCTAAATAAGCAAATAATCATGATTAAGAGAGATACGATTATACGCCCAAGGTGCACTCGAAGGTATATTTTATGAACGCAACCCCGCATTCATTGAAAGTGTTTCTTTTAGTCGCTCATAGATGGCACTTTTTTTTACAAATTGATTACTCCAGGATAGGTTTAACATCAGAAGCAAATGCAATTGTTTTACATTTTCATCGTTGAATTAAGCACATTTTATAAATTTATTATTTATTAATATTCCAGTTGATTCTGTCATTCTTGATGACATCTGTCATAAAATAATTAGCAACGAAAAAACATTGTTTTGACAATTTGTG
Organism: Dorcus hopei; assembly: GCA_033060865.1. Lineage (NCBI taxonomy): Eukaryota > Metazoa > Arthropoda > Insecta > Coleoptera > Lucanidae > Dorcus > Dorcus hopei. Next base: position 19,433,469 of record CM065424.1, on the reverse strand, counting down.
GAAAACGAAAGACAAATGAGTGGCCCTTTTTTTGGGTAAAAAGACAATAATTGAAGTCATCGATCCATTTTATTTTTCTTTTATTTACGAAAGTCGAAATTCGATTGGATTTCGAACGTCCTTTGTCATTGCTTTTAATTTATTTTCTGACGCAAAAGTAAAAACGAATGGCCTTTTTAATAACCAACTCGTCGATCAAAATGTTTGTTTCTCGCATTTGTTGTTAAACAATCGATTGTCTTTTGCTTTGTCAATTTTTTATGAAGAAAAAAATCGAAATTCGACTGGAATTCGAACATCTTCTGTCATCACTCTTAATTTATCACTCAAAACTAAAAACGAAAGGTTTTTTTTTAAATATGCAATCGTCGACCAAAATTTTGTTTTTCGCATTTGCTAAACAATTGATTGTCTTTTATTTTGTTAATGTTTTTATAAAGAAGAAAGTCGAAATTCGATTGGAATTTGATTGGAATTCGAACGTCTTTTGTCATTGCTCTTAATTTATTTTCTGTCGGGAAAGTAAAAAGGAATGGTTTTTTTAATATCTAAATCGTCAGCCAAAATTTTTGTTTCTCGCATTTGTTAAACAATCGATTGTCTTTTGTTTTGTTTATTTTTTATGAAGAAAAAAGTCGAAATTCGATTGGAATTCAAACATCTTTTGTCATCGCTTTTAATTTGTCACTCAAAAGTAAAAACTAAGTTTTTTTTTAAATATCCAAATCTTCGACTAAAAAATTTTGTTTCTCGTACTTGTTAAACAATCGATTATCTTTTGTTTTGTTACTTTTTTACAAAGAAGAAAGTCGAATTCGATTGGAATTCGAACGTCTTTTGTCATCGATTGCTCGTAATTTATCACTCAAAAGTAAAAAACAATGTTTTTTTTATATCCAAATCGTCTACCAAAAATTTTATTTCTTGCTTTTGTTAAGAATTTGTCTTTTGTTTTGTTATTTTTTTTATGAAAAAAGAAAGTCGAAATGCGTTTGGGATTCGAACGTTTATGTCATTCATTTTCTAACAAAACGGCGAAAGTAAGACACGAAAGCTTTTTTTATAAACAAAATCGTCGACCATTTTTTTTGTTCCCTGCACTTGTTAAACGATCGATCGTCTTTTGTTTGTTTTTAACAAAAATCATCAACTCACGTTTTCTTTTGCAATTTTATGCTTAGGTCAGTGTTATCAATTTTAATTGAATATAAAATTCAAAAAAAAGTGAAAATTTATTTTCTCGGCATTTGTTTCTAGTGAAATTTTTAGTGAATTGTTTTCTGATTCTGGTGACTTTTTAGTGATTATTTAAGCTAAATGTCCTGACTTTTTGCGATTGTCTGTTGGTTACACTGTTAACGACGTAGATTTTGTTTCAAGGAATTCTCAGTGCATTTAAGCAAACGTTGCTTATTAATTTGTTGTTGAATACATATAGACATTTTCTTCATAAGTTATATTATGCTAAATAAAGCACTATTATTAATGATATGGAGAATAGAATGAAATAGAGTTATGGGAAATTTTATGAATCCCTTTTGTAACATTATCTTTAACTAAGAAAACAGTTTATTTACTTATTTATATGAAGCACATTATGTATTGAGTATATTAAATAATAACGCTTAGCTTCCGCATTAAGACGTTAGAACCTTACAAATACTTTTTTTTCTAACATTTCGATCAATCAATGTGTCTCATTCAATAATACTTAATCAGTTATAATGCGGAATACGTTGTTATTACGGAGAGTTAATATGGGTAATTGCCTCGCCTCAAATCAGGAACCTACGCGATTTTTCGTTCCCGAAGAGAGTCGATAAACTCATTTATTTATTTAATTAGCGTCGTTTCAATACGAAATTACTCAAATTAATTATTGAAACGCCCCGCGGGTACAATTCACATGCAAATCGCCCCGCGTTTGATATTAAGTTGTAATACTTTGTTGACCGTTTGACTCGGATGATAATATTATGCCATCGCTGGGTAACACTTGCATGAAGAATTACATGCATAAATTTGTTGAAATGATTGACGCCGGTCGTGTCATCACATGTATTCGTTATATAACACAAGGAAATGGACAATAATATAGCCAACGAATGCAATTCCAAAAAACAAAGTCCGTTGCAGCTCTTCCAATATTTATTTGTAGATGCGTAGAAATTAAATAAATATGTAATTAATAAATTTAGTTCAATGATAATTATAATAGAACATAATCAATAATTTATAAAATAAATCATAAAGTTCTTTTTAAGTTCTTTTTTTTTAAATCAAACATTTATTGTTATTAATTATTAAAATGTGTAATATGTAAGCAGTATCTTTATTATCTCGAAGTCAAAACGAGTTTTGAAATCCAGGTAAGTAATAACGTTAATGAAGTGGAGGAGACGTGCATTCCGCTCTCATCCAACTGTGGGCCTAACTAACCAGTCCGCGTTTAAATTCTCATAAATAACCCGCTAACAATCTGCTAGTGACAGCTTGTTAAGTCCTAACCACAGGTTAAGTTATAATTAATGACTGACGTCACACTGTAATTGTTGACTCGTCGCTATTAAAACCACCTCGCTACGTGTACGGGCATTTGTTAACGATATTGGGCTATTTCAGGTGTTTATGTTGAATTATACCCGGCATACTTTGCCTGTGTTTGACTAGAACAATCTTGTTAACTACCATGAGCTCTTGGGAATAAGATTAAATCATCATACCTTCGAAGGATCACCTGAGAATGTGCAGCAACATTTATGACAACTTGCACAAGTTTTTTCCAATGCCATTAAGCACTTACCGTGATCGCCAAACTTTACTACTTAATAACGCTTAATTAAGTTAAATTTAAACTTCTTACACTGCTTTTTCTATCATACAATATAATTGCTTATACATATATTTTTTATATTTAATACAAAATTATAGAATTCATACTTTTTAAGTTTTTCATTTAACCAAAACATAGCTAGTTATTAATAAAACATTTCATAACAGCCAAATTAAATTCTTAATTATGGATTTGCATAGGTTTAGAAAAATTAACCCAGATATTTCTTTTCCAAGTTTTCGTAATTTAGTACGAATACTTGCATTTTAATGCAAAAAAGTTTTCAAATAACTAAATACGTTTAGCGGCAATTTTTTTAAAATGAGATCATATACAATGTAAGAGAAAGAAAGCGGTAGAGGCATATAAAAGAGCCTTTGTACTTTTTAGCCCCATTCAATCAAGAATCAATGCTGTCCCTTTCCCTTTTCAATAATCTTTTTCTCAAAATTTTTCCCATAAAACATAATAAATTTTTGATGTGGTTGGATAGAGAATTCAATGAGCTATCAGAATCAAGAAAAAAAATTGGGGGTTGCTATTTTAAAAAAATGTCGATGACGTCATTACTCGAAAACAAATGACAGTCAAAAAATGATTTTCACTTGAAAATGTGTGCTTTTTAAAAACAAAATTTACCTGTCCAAGCGTTTTTTTCGAAATGTCAAAAATAAAGAAATTACGAATTTTATTCCATACTTTAGAGGCTCACTGTATAAATACGTATATTATTTTTATGATGAAAAGAAATTACTTGTCTGAAAAATTTGAAACCATTGCGTGAATGATTTGAACAATTTGAAGCTGCACATCCGGTCATATTTTAACATACCATATGTCCAAATAAATTTTTGATAAAGGTAAAAGTCTACAACTCCAAGCAGTTTTTGAACTTAGTGACATATCAAGCTGTAAGATATGGCCAATTAAGCTTCAATTTTATTTAACTACTCAAGAACTGGACAATATTTTAATGTAATAATTTATCCTCCATGGCCTACCTTTATCAGAAATTTATTTGGACGTGTGTTGTACAGGGATATCCACATAAACCGTTCGTTAAAAGTTTTCAAGGTTGCAGTTCACGTAGATATTTGAAATTTAAGGAGCAATGGTTTTCCGTCGAGGTCTCTTTAAATAAAATAAAATTGTCTTTGTATCACTTCCGGTTGTACCGGAAGTCGCTATCAACTCGCTTTTTTTAATTGGAATGCTATATTTTTTATCATGTTTTTGAATTCTACATGTAAAAATATGTAAAATTGCAATGCATTTCCCTATCTCTAAAATGCATCATTTTTGAGATATTTTGAATTTTCTTAGAAATTTGGATTCTGCAATCTGATTTTCAAAAAATTATAACACAGCTATGATTGAAGCAATTTTATTTGTAATAGCTGATATTGTAGTTGAAGCTTTAAGGTTCTTAAAAATTCCATAAGAATAATCTATTAAGCTACAGGTGTCTAAAACGCATCGCTCCACTCGAAGATATTCAAACACAGAAAAATACTTTTTTTCAAATGGAATGACCGATATTTTAATGCACCATTGTATGTGGAATCAAATGCTGCGTCGAACTGTATTAGCATTCCCTATACCTAACTTTAACAGTTCTTCAGATATAAGATATTTTTGATTTAATACATAAAAATTTACCATTTATTAGGTTAAATATTTCTAATTTTGTTGATATAGCCATGAAAACAACAAACAATTGCATTTAACGTTTCCTGTTACTACAAATTTTAAGCAAAACCAAAAAAAGTTGAGAATCAAAATCAAAATTATTTAAATGCTGATATTTTAAATCTATTTTTTTTAATTCATGAAGAATAATCTAAAATTGTTCAATAAAATATACTCCTCTTGTCTCCTATGAATAAAACACAGTTTGGAAAGTTTGAACCTAACTTTATACAATTTGGAAAAATAAAATGTACGAAGATCAGTAACAAATAACGAAGATAATTAGACAATAGTTTTAAAATACTTTCACGCTAATCCAGAGAATTGCAAACTAGCAGCTATTTTATTCTTCAATTTAAAGTAATGAAATTCATACTTTTTCGTTTTATAAGATCACAAGCGTCCTAAGAGAGGGATGATTAAAGAACTATTAAAATTTGTGAATTTCCAATTACCAAATTCTATTTTCTTTGGTTGACTACAAACTTTGTAGTAACAGTAATCATTGCTATAATTTTCATGCTATCTTAATAAAATTAAAAATATTTAACCTATTAAAATTGTAATTTTCTATGAATTAAATCGAAAATGTTTCATAACTCAAAAACTGTTAAAGTTAGGTATAGGGAATGCTAGTACAGTTCGACGCAGCATTTGATTCCACATACAATGGTGCATTAAAATATCGGTCATTCCATTTGAAAAAAGGTATTTTTCTGTGTTTGAATATCTTCGAGTGGAGCGGTGCGTTTTAGACACCCTGTAGCTTAATAGATTATGCTGATGGAATTTCTAAGAACCTTAAAGGTTCAACTACAATATTAGCTATTACAAATGAAATTGCTTCAATAACAGCTGTGTTATAATTTTTTGAAAATCAGATTGCAGAATCTAAATTTCTAAGAAAATTCAAAATATCTCAAAAATGATGCATTTTAGAGATAGGGAAATGTATTGCAATTTATCATATTTTTACATGTAGAATTCAAAAACGTGATAAAAAATATAGCATTCCATTTAAAATAAGCGAGTTGATAGCGACTTCCGGTACAGCCGGAAGTGATACAAAGACAATTTTATTTCATTTAAAGAGATCTCTATGGAGAACCCTTGCTCCTTAGATTTCAAATATCTACGTGAACTGCAACCTTGAAAACTTTTAACGAACGGTTTATGTGGATATCCCTGTATGTTAACCACATACACATACACAATACCAATTAACTGAGCTCCAAAAGTGACGTCGAGTCAGCTATGATAATCAAGTAGCACTAGTTATGACGATAACGATAGTCATACTTATCTGAGGAAAACATAAAAGCGTAATCTACAACCTAATTTAGACTATTTTATTATCAAAAGACGGTGCCCTGAGGAAGTCCCAGTGTAAAATCCCTCAAAAGAAACATCATAGTACCATTTACGAAACGTAGGAAGCTGAATTTAATCGCTCCCCGTTTAAATGGACTCAATATACAGCTCTCCAAAGAGGTGAAATATTTAGGAGCAACCCTGGATATGAAGCCCAATTGGAAAGCACATGTCGATAAGACAGTTTCAAAGGCAACGGCATCTTTTTGAGCATGTCGTAAGCTCTTTGGTAAAACCATAGCCAGCTCCATTAAAATTCACTGACGTGTATGTATGGCCATTTCAATTCGCCTAAAATTCGGTTGCGAGAAAGCATGCCGTGGAGTACTCCCCTCAGCGCTCCCTATTAAAGATACTACAAAACTACTGACAGTAACCATGGCCAGCAACATTAACATTAACTGACGTGTATGTATGGCCGTTTCATTTCGCTTAAAATTCGGTTCCAGAAAGCATGCCGTGGAGTACTCCCCTCAGCGCTCCCTATTAAAGATACTACAGAACTACTGATACTAACGTAATGGCAACTGCAATTACTTAAAAACTCACAAGAGGCGCCGAGAGGAGTACCGTCAAAATTTTTAAAAGTCAAATTGAAACGGCCATACATACACGTCAGTGAATGTTAATGGAGTTGGCCATGCAGTAACTTAATGACAACTGCAATTACTTAAAAACTCACAAGAGGCGCTGAGTGGAGTACTGTCAAAATTTTTAAAAGTCGAATTGAAACGGCCATACATACACGTCAGTGAATGTTAATGTAGCTGGCCATGGTAAAACATGGGGCTTGAAACTGCGAATGATTCAATGGTCATATTCGGCAGTAGTAAGATCCATAGTTAGTTATACCTCTTTAGTGTGGTGGACAAAGACCACTGAGGTAACTGCGCAAAAAATACTGCAGAAATTGCAGCGATTAGCGTGTCTGGGAATAACAGGGACCATGAACACTATCCCAACAGCAGCTTTAGAAGTATTGCTAGAAGTCCCACCACTTCACTTACGCGTGCAGAGGGCGGGCAAGTTAGCTCCCTTGAGACTAACCCGGGCTAGGAGATGCAAACCAGGTGTTTGCACAGGTCATAATGGATTTCTGGCAGCCAGACATGTTAAAAAAACATTCAGACATGATGTCGAAAGTGTTTGACTTTGATATACCTTATAAAGTGGATATTAGTAGCCGCCATATGGTTAAAAGCCAAATAGCATAGTTAGGCAACAATATCTCCATCTGGTACACGGATGAATCAAAGCCTACAAAAAGGACAGGTATGTGTATTTATGGCTCAAAGTATCAGGCATCAATAGCCTTAGGTAGATACTACCCCAACAATTTATTATACAAGTTGAGACACTTGCAATAAATCTATTTTACCAGGAGTGCCTGAGAAGGAACACAAGGGGCAAAAAGATATATGAGACTTCTCCCAAATATCCCGAACCATAAGCCTCAAGTACACGGGGCGAGTTTACAAGCTACAAGCCGGCTTGTAAAAAGCCGGCCAGTCGGCGAGTGCGCTAGTAATCGAGTACACACAAAATCTCCCACTTGCTCAGTAGCCAACTAGCTGGCGTGTGGAAACCAATGCTACTAGCCACTTGTGCACAAGCTACTGTGAGTACACGTGACTAGTTTGCAAGCTAGCTCGCTCAAAAGCCGGCGAGTGGCGTGTAAAGTCGCCGGCAGTTCAACTTTTTCCAGAGCGTTTTTACAAGCGGCTAACGGAGCGAGTGCATCGAGTACACTGGACTACTTTACGAGCTGCTTGTGAAAAAGCCGGCTTGTAGCTTGTAAACTCGCCCCGTGTACTTGAGGCTTTACTGTGGTCTGAGTAAAACACAGTATAGAAAAGAGTCTGAAATGTGGTTAGAAAGGAAGAAAATATCTTACTGGAAAAATGTTCCAGGTCAAAGACAGGCGAAGATATTTATTAATTATTCACCTAAGACTGCTCAAATACTTCTACTTTTAACAAAGAATGAATTAAAGATTATTACAGGTCGTTTTACTGGCCACGTGAGATATCACCTTAACATAATGGACTTGGCAGAAATACAGATTATGTGAATCACAAATCGAAACAGCTGAGCACATACTTTGCAAATGCGTGGCAATAGCTAGACTTCGGCTTAGGCTCAGTATTTCATTCAGAGTTTAACTTTAAGCTTCGTTTTATTTCTACAGAAAGAATTGTCTTTACAATTATTATTACCATGGGAATAAAACGAAGCTTAAAGTTAAACTCTGAATGAAATACTGGGCCTTAGACAAGGTTTAAGCCAGAATTAACTTTAATCCTAAATTAGAATGTGACACTTCTTACGACGTACAGCATTTGGTGTGTCACATTCTAACTTAGGATTTACTTTAATCCTGGCTTACACCTTAAACACAGCCTTAAATAGTATGAGTCTGACACCTGATGAAGTGAAAACAAAGCCTCTAAGAACGATTCTGTACTTCGCTGAAAAGGTAGGATTTCTAAGAAATAAATTACACGTAGGGTTTGAACAATAGATCAATTTGGTGGCAGTTCTATGATGCTACTAAAGAGCTCTTCGACCCCCGGTACAATGCAATACAAATACAATCGGTATGTAATATTTTTATATCTACATATTATGTGACATACAAATTACAACATCTAAAAGAGATGCATATTTCGATCGAAACGTTTCACTACTAAAATGTCATTTGTAAATTATTTATAGGATTTCTTTTTTAGTTCAAGTTTTTACTGTGTTGTTTTGTCCAGAGTAGACTGCAAAAAAAAAATATGAACTGATCGAATTTGACAGAAGTAAAATTATTACTTTTAGGAAAAAGAAACAGTTTTCTGTTCAAGGTAATTGCTAATTTTATAAACTGTATAAATCCACTCTAATGTCAAGCATCGTTTGAAGATGATCAGGAGCGACGAAGAAGATGCTCGTCAAGACTATTGCTAAAAACTATTGGCTCCAAAAGATCAATTTTTAACTGAATGAATGGTAGGGTAGCTGATGAACGATGTAATGAAGAGTACCTATACAAGCCAAACAATTCAGAATTTATAAAATACTTAACAATGACCATACAATAATCTTACACTCGTTTTTATGAGTTTCACATACATATTTTGAAAAGCTCTACACCTGGTATATTCATTGGTACTCCACAAGTGAATATAATATTTCATATTTGTATAACCGGACATCGTGATCCCTAGAATATTAAGCCGTTTTGTAATTTCGATTCAACATACACAAAATAAAATGATTTTAGTAATGGTATCTTCGTAATCGAGCTTAGTGTTATTTAAAGCACCATTATCATTTCTTACTTATTGTTAATTTACAACTGATCAAGTCAAGAGTCAACATTAAAATCCAAGTACTCAACGCTTTTGCAGCTGGCAAGAACTTACCGTTATAGTATGTATGTATTTCACGTTCCTCCCATATAAAAACGCAGTATTTATTCATTTTGTTAGTAGTTTCGTATTTAGATTTGAATAATCAGCAATGGATTCTTTTAAATCAATTACACTTGTTTCATCCGCATATTAAAACATATGGCCTGATAGTAGTGATAAAGATAGACCACTGACATAAACATAGACAAAGTTTAATTCCACAATTAAATTTTCGCGTCAAAAAAACTGCTTTAGTTCGTTCAGTTAAAAACTGTTGTATCGAATGAGATCTTTCGGCCTCTTGTATCTTCTATTACCACTCACTCTTCAAAACCAAACGTAGCGTTTAGATTATCCAGGGAAGAACTATAGAATATCAAGTGGCATGGGGTTACCTTCAATTCTGTTCAGAGAAACGAAAAGTCAGATGAAAAGATAAAGAGAGACGTACCTAACAAATTGTTGATGTTATGGCATGAGGTGCTACTAGTTATCGGGATAGATTCTATTTACGTGCAAAAATGTTGAAACCTCAAGTTTTTCTTTATCTAAAAAAGCTGGTCTATCTAGAGGATCCGAGGATACAAGAAATGATGACAAAATACAAGGTTAAAAAATTAGGCACATCTACAACAGACTGGGCGCTTTCTGGCATGTCGTATAGTTATACTTTATGAAGATATTGGTCGTTTGTTGGTATCCATACCAAGATCTGTCAATAATTGTCGAGTGAGTTAACATGTGATTAATAAAAAAAATTGTATCACAAAATCTTTAAACCGGACACTAAATAGCGCACAAAACACTTAATGTTTCGCCGTCGTTCGAAGCTGTCGAACGACGGCGAAACGTTAAGTGTTTTGTGCGCTATTTAGTATCCAGTTTAAAGATTTTGTGATCGGACAAGAACCAACTTTAAATAAAAAAAATATTCAAGAAATCCTACGCTTCTCTTTCAATCATTTGTTACCTATTAGCAGAGCTGTGCGTGTACCTACGGTTATAAATACAAACACAGTACTAAGTTCTTTTTTTTTAGAACTTATACTTGTATTTAAATACCTTTTGTATTTAAACACTTAAATATTAAAGGTACTTGTACTTGCACTTGCAAAATAAGTATCTATCTACAGATATAAGTACTATTTACTGTTAATCTTTACAAAATAATGCAAGAGTAAGTGAAAATGGAATTGTTTTTCTATGTTTGGGAACTGGCAATTAGTTTTAGAACAAACACGTTCACATAATATATCGTCGAGCTTTTTATTTTGCGCATATTCCTGATATTTCTATATCTAGAATATCCTAGAACTCCAATTGAGAGAATTCGAACAAACCGTCTGTCGCAGCTTTACTACTTACTTCATACTTCATTTACTTTCTTGTTGTGAGTTCAACTCAGAGCTTTATGGCGTGCTTTATTTACTTTCTTATAGTGATTTAATTGAAATTTGCATAATTCAATGACGGTGTTTGTTTAATATGTATATTATTCAAGATTTTCTTAAATATATATGAATAACTACATCAGACTGTAAGTGAAATTTATGATAAAAATTCTCAAAAATCTCGGTGAAGAGCTCCATAATGAAGTTAGTAACCAAGAAGTTAACTTAATAACAATTTTGGATGTGTCTTAGGTTACTATAAGTAAAGACGAAAAGGTTCAGCGGAACATTTATAAATGTATTTATAGTAAATGTATTTATAGTAACCTAAGACACATCCAAAATTGTTATTAAGTTATTCCCAAATTCTATGTATTATCAACTAAATTATTAATCGGGCGTTGCAATTATTATCTCTTTTTGTACATGGTTATATAGACTGACGGCCTAAATTCTACACTGAGAAAAATGTATATTAAAAACCGTGTTGTAAAAAAAGTATCATTAATAATAAAATAAATTGTTTTAAAAGTAGCAAAATTGTTTAAGTAAAGCAAGTAAATTTTTCTCTTAAAAGAAATGAGAATGCGATTATATTATATTAAGCATATGATTTTGTAACGTTTATGAGTTCGGCCTGCAGATATGATGTTTACAACATAAAATTTGTAGGTCAAAAAGCGATCGAAAGATGTCACTACTTAAATTGTTCGTTACTTTCACATCGCAATGGCATATAACCTAGGAGACATCGGTTTGGTTTGCAGTGGAGTTCATAGACAACACAACATAATATATTTATGTTTTCTATGGTGGAGTTCTGGAGCTACGGTTCTGTCGATGAAGGCCCAATGAGGCCTTAAACAGCTGTACAGAGCATGCTCGAGGAATCCGTTGTAATCAAAACCGATTTGCACAATTTTTTTTTTATAAAATTTGTAATTTAATATACGTTTTTTCTTAAATCGAGTACTTATTTTTTTTGGTGCAGCTGCAAAGGTTGGTGATCATGTGAATCCCGTAGCTTCTTATCTGTGTTAAAATATAAATATATTAAACGATAATATATTTTATATTTTAGCCATTTTAGAATATCCTTTTTTTTAATTTAAATATATAACAGTTAATATAAATATGTTTTTAAGTTAATAAAATGATTTTGCTGTCACATATAGTAATATAAATTTTTGTAAAAATTACTGTATTTATATTTACTTTTACAACTTAATTCTCTCCGTGTAAGTGATAACCACTATATGACACTTTCAAAGTCATACACATTGGGTGAATTTGTTAGTTGTGAGCTATGAACAATAGAAGACCTCTTCTAGTAAATTTGAAGTCGGTTTGGATTATTTTGAATTTGTTTCTGTTAGATTATTTTATTTTTTTATTCCAAAATTAATTTGGTAATAATGAATAAAAATTTAATTCTAAATTCGTTCCTATTCAATTATTTTATTTTTGGAAAAATAATTTTACATAAAACTTCAAATGGTTTTATGTACAAATCACATTACATGCACATTAAGGACTTGCAAAAAAATATGAAATCGAGAATTGCAATTGCATGTAAATTATCAGGCAGAATTAAGTACAACGTTAATAACTGTCAAAATTAATCACGGTTAATTATTATTGATATTTAAAAGACACGGTAAACAATTCAGACTTCAACGCGATTAATCACTCATGCCTTTTATAATACTGCAATGCAATACTGAAATGAACGCGTCCTTCAGATAATTTTTTAAATTGTGAAAGTAACGACACGATTTTGCGCCATTTATAGCAGTGTAATGCTTTTATTAAATTACTTGTTTGGTAAATTAATATATATATAAGTATTGATAAAGGTCAAGTCAAAATTAAAATTCGCTAATTCGGACAGGTACACTGTAAAAGAGAAGAGGAAATAAACATACGTTGTCTTTTAGCTGCAAAATTAGAATGACTTTGCTACAGACCTAGTGTTCCCTTTTTTTTGGCCAATCTTAGTTTTATTTCATTTGATTTCAATTTAATATAATCCTGATCTCATTCATTATGTATTTTCGTTTTAGTTTTGTTTTACTTAATCAACGCGAGTTCAGTGGAAGAAAACTGGGCATAAATTATGTTTCATTACACTTTGAAGTTATTTGCAACAGTTTAATTAAGCTATCTATTAATCGTGTGTATTTCGTGTGAAAAATTTGATACTGCCACTACATGCCAGTTAACGGAACTTCTAAAATGAAACGGTAACAAAAAGCAACGTTTCCTTTTATTATGCCGTCAGCATTTATTGCACTTTTCCTGGCGTAAAACTAATTAACTAACCGTAATATAACTTCCTTCTTCGTAAGCTTTTTGCATGTCTAGATTTAACATAAATACAGGATGCATTAAATAATGGAATGTAATGATACCGATTGTAATTTTCTAGTCAACATAGTCAACACTGATTGCAAATGTATAACGCAGAGATAAAACCTTTGAAGGTGAATCTTAATGGATGTCACACTGTAAGTCGGAAAAATAATATGATAATTTCCATTTTAATGAAAACATCTACTGTGTAGGATTAAATATTTTCGTGTATAACTTATTTTTTAATGCACTGAACGTTCTCAATTTTTTAGTGTATCACAATGTTTCTAATTATAACATTGGAATACAGAATGTGTTTAACGCTTTCGCATTGAAATTTCAGGTACCTACTCTACAGAAACGTATTCATTATCAAGTATTAGAAATTAAAATTAAATAACATTACTTTTCTTATTATTAATATTTGACAAAGAGAGGTGTGACGTTTCTCATTGCATTGCAATAAAAAACACTTAATTCTATAAATATATTCAGTATTGCGTAATTTTGTTTCTATCATAGTAGTCAAGCTCTCAACCAAAAACTACTAATAACGTTCATATATGAGGAATTTCCTCAGCATATTTCATACATACTTTTATACTTACCGCATACAATTATGTATATTATCGCTTTTTTATTGTCACTTCAAAATGTTTTGTTTACCATAAAATATCAAACAATTGAAATAAATTCCTGTTTGATAACCATGTGTACTATGTAACCAAATTGAGTATTCCAAGTTATTTCCTGCGTTCCTAATAGAAATCGTAAAGAACGACTATCTTATAGAATGGTAATTACTTTTGAAACTCTAAAAATAACTTTGGAACTGACGTGTGAATTGTTTTTAAACTTATATCGAAATTAAATAATTCACAGTGAGTTTTGATATACTTCCATAATTAGAAATTTTATTTCACAATTTTTTACTTACATGTGAAAGATAAAAATGTGCTTTTTCAATAATCATATAAAGGCAATTGCTGTAAATAGGAATATCTTATACAGAAGCATATTACGAATATTTTATATTCTTTTTATTAAGAATAGTTACATTATAATCTTTTTAAAATTTTAATACTCCATTTATATTTACAATTTGAATATCCTATTAACGTCTTATTAGAGAGCAAACAATTTTTGGTGTTTATGATGATGTTTGAACATTTTATAATGGGAAGGAACGAAATAGTAAATAAAACGCAATTCTCTGATAAAATTTTGTCTTAGTATTTCTTTACACTTTTAAGTACATCATATTCAACATGGGGGTTTTGTTTTTCTACATCACTCCACTAAAAATATTTTCAGTTCTTAATAATTTATCACGTCATTAAAAATCGAAAATATTCGGGAAACTTTACAGGTAAAAAATGCTTAAGTTGAAACGTTTACAACTATTTTACACATACAATCAGAACAATGTCATTGATTGATCAGAAACCATTTCCAAAAATAACGAACCGAAATTTTCAATTTAGTCATGACAGCCGCTGCATATTTATAAAATAAAACAAACGGCAGTCATATTTCCTGACACGAGATACACCTTTACATTATGTATATACAAAAAAAAAATAAATATAATTTTGTTTTAACACAGAGCAATAAATAATTTAGTATATATACACTGGACACTCGACGAGTCTAAATACAAACGTAACTTGACGTTCGTGAGTTGGCACTACAAAGAAAAAGTTTGGCACGTTTAAATTGGCACGAGAATTTGTTTTTTTATTTTTAAACAAACAAAAGAACTGACGATCTCAGAAGTATTGCTACATATATTCACCATATTTGCACTTAACATTTCTTATGTACAGAGGAAACGAAATCAAGAGAATCTTGTCGAAGTCTTTATTGCAACTACTTTAGTCTGTTTGTCTACGTTTCACTTTCAACGTCACTAACACATTCATCATCCATCTCCATGTCTATGTAACCGTCATACTGATTATCTTCTCCCGTTTCTTCTTTCCACTTATTCACATGATGTGCGTTGTTGTTTTGCGTCCCGTTGTTCGTGTTTGATTTGTTACCACCCTGGTTTGTCTTCGCCTCTTCCTCCTGCTGCATTCGCTTGTGTTTCGTCCGCCTGTTTTGAAACCAGACTTTGACCTGGAAAGAACAACCTCAATTAACGCTTTAGTCCAAACAACGTGTTCAATCATTATTAATATTTATAGACAGCATTATTAGATCTATAATTACCGTCGATTAAAATTGTAATTATAATTGATACGTTACTTTACATTTTTATAAGCAAAATTACAGGTTACCTTTATTTATGAACGGGCAATATTTTAAGGCTATTATATTCCGATAGTCTTATTTTCAAGGTCCACAATAAATAGCAAGAGATATTTACGACTAATATTATTTATATTACACGGTACTATTACAATGTACGTACATACAACAAACGTTCAGCATTCATACATTTATGATTTATAATTTATTACCGCGAACTTATAATTTCTTTTCTATAATTAATTACGCTTTTAAATAGCACTCTGTATGCCATGAAAATAATTAATCGCACATCGTTTATGCTATTGAATTAATGATAGTAAATGATTTTCATTATGGAAAAATAAATTCTGTTTATGGAATATTACGTGATACCAAGGTTTGTTACAAAACGTGAAACTAAAGCATCAGGTACAGTATTTTTAATTTTTGTAAGACATCAGACAGTTTCCTGATATAAATAAACTGTGTTTTAAAATCAAAATGATACTGCAGAGCTGCGGGTGTACTTACGGTTACAAATATAAGTACTAAGGACTCTTTCTAGTGCTTATACTTGTACATACAACAGGAAGCAGTACTTGTACATGCTTTAGATACTCAAAGGCCTAATATACTTGTACTTATAAAATAAGTACTAATGTACTTGTATTTGTTGTATTTATAAGTAGTACTTGGCACAGTGATAAAGTGTCGTTCATATAATTAAAATTTTGTGTTTCTTATACTTGGCAGCATACTGCATTTGAACTGAAAAACCAAGCCGAAACACTTCCTTTAATTTAATGATTCAGTTAATGATTGATTGTCTCTTTTGTACGTAGAAATGATGTTCCCGATTCTTTTCAAGAAATATACGCGAAAACAAACTGCAGTCGTATGTATAGCCAGAACAAAAACTGGCAACGGATCGTTTTACTAGTGCATTTGTCTCAAATGGAGCCTAAA
Organism: Dorcus hopei; assembly: GCA_033060865.1. Classification (NCBI taxonomy): domain Eukaryota; kingdom Metazoa; phylum Arthropoda; class Insecta; order Coleoptera; family Lucanidae; genus Dorcus; species Dorcus hopei. Next base: position 19,417,234 of record CM065424.1, on the reverse strand, counting down.
GTCGAAACAAATGACTAGTCTCATAGCGGAAGCAGACGATTCGGCCCCCCGAACTCTACCGGATACGACGATAAAAATGCGAAAAAAACGCAAATAAAAACTCTATTGTCGACTTTATAGTCGGTAATTTTTGTATAGGCAAAATAAAGCGCTTTGTATAGGGGTAAATGTCATTTGTCAAGAAGTTAATGGTTTGTAAATTTCTGATTTTTGTAGTGGCAGAACTTTGCGAGGTCCGGGGGTGGGGGGAAAATCGATCCGGGCGCGACGCCGCATTTTACCGCCGCAACGGACGTTGCTAAAAACTAATTAATTTTCACGTTACATTACGCGACCAGAAACGAGCTGATCCATAATGAAGATCTTGCTGCCACGTGACGAATTTATCGTGGATTCGTGGCACCGCTTACGATTAAAATGCTGATTTTAATAATTACTCCATTGTTTTCTGATTGATTTACGCTTCCGCCTTACAAAATAAAGCTCGAACCCTGCGAGACGATTATCTCACCCAAGATTAAAAATGTTTCACAGCCTACAATTCATTGTTTAAAATAATTTAATATTCAAAATAAGTCTCGATTTTTCAACGGCAAAACTTAGAACTTCCTACAACCTATGTTCCTTTATAAGGAAGAAATGAATTTTTGGTTTTAACTTTAGCTACACGTACCTCAAAGGTTAGACGAAGGTGTGAGTTAATAGAATAACTCGTTTCTAAAATATATTCCAATTATCTTCATACATACAACTTAATACTCTTTCGAAATAATAATAATAATCGTTACCTTGTACTGAATATATGTTTAAACAAAGATAAATTATACTATGTGTTTTTTTAAAAATGCCATAAGGGGTGGCTGTGGAAAAGAAAATTCATGTCTTAGCTCCATTCATTTACTCTAAATTTTCAGATTTGGCATGTGTTAGATGCCAAGCTACGACATGAGTTTTAATTTTCATGGCCAACCTTTATGGCATTTTTAAAAAAACACATGTTACTAGTAACATGTGTTCATTTAATAATCCGGTGGCATTACCTGTGGAAATATTTTGTCGATCAATTTTGTGAGATTCACAGTCGTCCTGAAGATTAATTACTTTTATCAAGTTATTTGCCAGTTTTAAAAGTAATGGGTAATTTATTTATACACTTTAATACCATTGATAATTGGATTTTTATTTCGGTTATAAGATTTTTGACCTCTTCTATAGTTGTCTTTGAATTTATTTATGCCTAGTTTAGTGAATCAAGAGGCTATTGTGCAAGGGCGTTTCTAGATACTTCAATTTTATAAATAAAATAAAATAGGAGGAATTAAGTACTATTAATTAAATCATCTATAAATTAAAATAATTTATTTCATCTTGCAAAACGATTTTATTATTGAAATTCAAGTAGAGGTTCAGATATTTTGGGTTCGAAGATATCTGTGACATTTGAAGTGCGATCAACATGACTAATTTTTGTAAATCTGACTGTAGAAAAAAGAAATAACATGTGTTCATTTAATATTCCGGTAGAATTGCCTGTGGAAATATTTTGTTTTGGAAAATGAATGTCGTAGTGTTAAAATTGAGCATAACCAGAGTTTTAAATGTCAGCAAGATATAAATAATAGAATAAAAATTACTACTCACTCACAAATTAAGTAATTTATTATATAAGATTCACAGAAAGATCACGGGGCAGCAATTTTTGCACTAATATCATGCGGTACGAATAGCGCTGAATATCTTCTTCTAACAATTTATGGCACGTTCCCACAGGAAGCCCAATCTATTGTGATAATTAACAGATAGATGATTTTTCATTATGTCTTGCCGTTTCGATATTCTCTGCAGTACGTTTTCGAGGTAACTTGTTGTTTTTCTTCGGAAAAGACCTCCAGTTTCACGACACAACTGTACACACCAATGCAGGTTGCCTTCGAGTGTTTTGTGGTCAATGATGACATCGGGAAATTCAATTCTAAACTCTTCCAAGCAGTTTAGTACTCAGTGTACCCATGCCTCATCGATTTTTGAACTATTACGAAAATAACTTTCAATCGCAAATGTTTTCTGCTAGAATGTAAACACCATGTTGTAATGTAATAAATGTAAAGTAAATGAGTCCTGAGAATAACTTATTTTTGTATAAAACCAACAAACAACGCACGAACGAAAACACTTACTCGACAGTTGACAGGACGAATGCTACGACATGCCTTTACGAAAACAAAATATTTCCACAGCCAATACTACCAGAATATTAAATGTACACATGATATTATCAAGCAATAAGAACATGAAAACCAACAGAAACAGATTAATTAATGTGCAAGTGTTAGAATGACTATTTATTCTTTTATTATTTTAATTTTCAAAAAGCTACATTTAATAATAATAATAATAATAAATATCTTTATTTTCGAGTGGATAACAACAAGTAATACATTTTTGTGAAAATTTAATACTCGAAAATCGCTAGGCGCGGTTCAAGTCCAGTCTCTGCCACCGAAACCTAGAGTGTCAATACAGCAAAATCTTTAATTAATTAATTAAAATTAAAATAAAAGCCTAATCGACAAACTAATTACTGAGAGTACAATATAAGATCATAATTACATTCTATGACAAAAGTGAAGATTGATAAATAACTAAAGACAAAATTAGGTTCAACCATTTACTACATTATATGAATTTTTATTCTGTAATTTTAATGATTTATGCCTCAACTTTTCTTAAACATCTTTTTTAATTGAACTAAAATTGAATTAATGAATACGCCAGTGATATGGTAATCAGTAATAATTAACTATTGACAAGAATTTACTTCTTTATTATAAAAATTGCAAGAGATAAGCTTATATGGAATTATATACATATAAATATAGGTGCTTTTAATGCCGAACCAATACATATATAAATGTATCGTACCAACCTCTCATTAAAATTAATGTGGTTATTCCACGACGCAGCAAAAACGTTTTTCGCGATTCATCTAAATGAGACATCAACGTCACTTCGGGCCGTAACAAAATCAAAAAGCAGACACATCCGGTCCGCTGGTTTTTTGCTTCCGTCAACTTGCCGTAATTGACTTCTTTAATTGTGTCTTAATTTCGCGTCCTTCTGCAAAAGTACACGAGACACGACAACGCATTTTCCTTTTCGGGAAAGCCACAACGTCGTTGGCTGCTCGGCGACAGAATCGAAATGGACTTTCATATAAGTAAAGTAATAGGGCGCCGCCACGTAACGTGTTGCGATATATTAAGATATCTATATTATAATTGACGCAAAGCAGTCAATTAAAGTTTAATAAATTTAATAAGCCACCGTTTAATTACCTATAATTTCAAGAGTTGATATTTTGTAACTAAGTAAGTATGTACCACTGCCGCTCATATTAGTTCGGACACCTAGTAAAATTTCATAAAATATTCTTGTAAGCCGTTTTGTTGATTACAGGTTTAAATAATATTATGATAGGTAATACTAAATTATTTTTAAAGTTTATGACCCACTATACACAAATACCCTCAGAAATTCTTCCTTCTATAATCTACAGGCTGTATTATAACGTCCGACAAATATTCACTCTGTTAAAAACTGTATCAACAAATATCATATCATTTTCTCCAAAAACGTACAGTTTCCAAGATATAGCCGATCAAAGTTTTTTGAATTTGGTAACGCAGTATACGATATTAGGTAGATTTATCGCACCTTACTAAATCAAGAATCAATTTTCAACTCTCAATAACTTCACAAACAGAGTTATGATCAAAGTGATATTATAATTTTCTGTACAGTTTTCAACATAGAATTGCGTGGTGTGAATATTTTTCGGACGTTATCATGCAGCCTGGATATTTAAGAATACTTAATTATTATACAGGGTGTTTCATTGAAGATGCACCAAACTTAAGGGACACGTTTCTGACATTATTTCAAACAAAATATCTTAATAAAAATTTTTAATTGGTGCAACTTGAAATTTGCATAATTTGGAGCCGATGTTTTTAGAAATACCGTAGCGATTTAAATTTCTGCAGCCGTGAAACAAGACGAGCGATTTAAATTGTTTTATGAATGGCACGCGCCTGCAAGAAGACAGTAAATAACTATCGTAAACGAAAAAATTTATGACAGGCTTTTAAGTTTGGCCTTGACCGCAAGACGTGTTAAAGACGAACACTTTGAAAAAAGCGTGCGTTTTCACCGCACTAACATTTATGCAAACTGTAATTACATCAAATTTGCCGAGTCTTAATAATGTACGATAAATAATTAACGCTTGTAACGTTTTTATTTGTTTCTGTATCCAACAATTACTACAATTATGTACAATTAATAAATTGGAATTGTTGCTTCCGCCACGCCGGTCTGTTAAATTATTTGCCTATCAGACTGAACTTGATCACATGAGGAAGAAACAATTTCGGAAGCGGGCGAATTACGTAAATGGCAATTACCTTACATGTGTTCGAATAATCTGCGTATTCTCGAAATGTGTAATTGCCCATCGCACCACCAACACACCCACACACACACTTACATAATAAACTTAAAAATGAAAAGTATAAACTACACCAACTAATTACTCGCCACTACAACGTTAGTGAACGAACGGAGTGAACGAACTAAATGTGTTTCATCATATCATCTGAGGCGCGACAGTTTATGGGGTAATAAAGTAAAAAACCGAACGTTAAGGTAGGTTAAGAATTCGGGCCGCTCTCATCTATTGTACGTTTTAAAAATATACGATTCTCCTTTCCCTTCGATTATCTCAAAACTTATTCATTTAAAAAAAAAATATTATAGGAAACTTTTATTTCTTTTCACGATATCTACCAACATACCGAGTTTGGTGCATCTTCATTGAAACACCCGGTACATATAAATTTATTTAAGTGAGCGGTCTTGTAGGTACTTATGTATATGCACAGTGTTTTAAACACTATACAGTCACAGTCTATAGATATAATTTTAAATTGATTATCTATTCCACTGTAACAATATAACAATAAAACTATTGTTTTTTTTTTTTCAAAACTGATCATTCCGACAGAATATGAGCTAATTTCAACAATTTTTTGCCTCCTATTATTAAGAAACTACTTGAATGTCGCTTCGAAATACATTCGCTTATTTAATGGACACCTGTCTTTTCACAATACGAATATACATTTGTTAATTTGTAACTTTCTGTAAAATAAACTTATTATCAGTTATCGTTATTATAAGAGTTAATTTGAAGAAAACCTATTTTATTATCGGTAATCTTAATTCGATGATATTTCACGAAGTAACGGCTCATTGGTAAACCGAATTAATCGTGATCAAAGTTTAATCCATAACAATCCGGAGAAAGGTTTAGAATTTCAACTTATATTCGCGCTGCATTAGTTGCCTGTTGATCTGTAAAAGCCAAACAAAATAATCTAGGGAAGCGATGCTTACTTTATGTTTTCTTATGTCATTTGTTAATTAAACTGTCACGTTATCAGGTCTTTAAGGACCGATATATCAATCATAAGTTAACTTTAACTATCAGTTTATTCCCATAGTAACAATTATGAAAACAATTATTCCTATGGCAATAAACTTAAAGTTAACTTGTGATTGAAAAATTAGCCCTATAAAACTACTTTTAATATGGACAAGAAATTAAAACAAAGAAGTGTGATAGAGTCTTTGGAAATAGAAAGTTCAAATAGCTTCAGATATTCGTGGAAGGCTTTTAAGAGTGTATGGTGATTCGACAATTATTGATATCAGTAATGTGTGTGTAGATAGGTAAACAAATTTAGGTTCGGTGAAACCGATATTTTTGATAGACCACGATCAGGAAGACCGATTGCTATTGGAACAGAAGAAACAAAGTTGCGCATCGATGCAATGATTCGTCAAGATCGACGTGTGACGGTTCGGCATGCTTTGGGGATGTGGATACAATGTTGTGTAAAAGATTATACATGGTCTTGGATATTCCAAGGTGTGTGCTAGATGGGTTCCACGGCAATTAACTAACGAACTCAAGGAAAAAAGAATGGAGATTTGCACTGATCTCATAAACTCTCTCCAGGAACACGGTCCATCTTTTTCAGCAATGTAGTGACTGGAGATGAAACATGGGGTATCTACGTATCTAAACTAAAAATCAATCAAGGGAATGGCGTCACACATCATCATCCTATTCAAAAAATTTAAGTGCAGACATCTGCGAAGAAAGTTATGGTAGCTATATCGGGATGTTACTCTTGAACCGAGCACCACTGTAAATATATAGTTAGGGGTGCATACTGACGTTAAAAAAACTTGAGGAAGCCATTAGAAAGAAAAGACTAAACCAAAATTTGCATAACGTTGCCTTACACCATGACAATGCAAAACCCCCTCAAACTGCGTTTGCCACAGTTGAGACAATCCAGAAACTCGGATGGTCAGTTAAGCCCCATCCAGCTTTCAGTCTCGATTTAGCCCCGTCGAACTTCAACTTGTTTGGCCCAATGAAGAACAATTTAAAAGAGATCAGATTTCACTCATTGGAGGACATAAAAGGGCTGTAAAAAAGTGGGTGAAAAATACGGATAGGTAAGTATTTGTCCAAACTGAATTTGAGCAATGGGTTCAAAGATGGCACTGATGTTTTACAAACGTAAAAACACTAACGTGAAATTGTATATAAATTATAACTGGAAGAATTGGGTTGAGTTCTTTTAATTAATCCAATCTGGAGTTCGCGCTCGAGAGGGGCGTATAAAAATAATTAACGTAAAATATAGTGGCAAGTGTTAACGTGCTAAATCAAACAGGTCTTTATATAGAAAAGTGCACGATGGAATTGAATCTCCATGCTCGCGTGCATCCCGAATGAATAAAACAGTCTGCGTAACCAGACGTTATAAAATAATAATTAATACAGCTAATAAAGTAAACCAACCTCCACCGTAGAATTTCATCTGATAAAGCGTTCATAACCGAGCTGATCCAAGTGGAGATACACAAAAGTCCTTCCCACTTCTCTGATTTATCATACCATTAATAATTTAAATCGAAATCTATTTATCAACGCGATTAAAATAAACCCTGCATTTAATTCATCCAATACTGTCAACCAACAAAAGATTAACTGATCCCCGATTAAATCCAAGCGTTCTCTCTCTCTCTAGGTGAGCCAAACGTCCAGCTAAATTACAACCTCCCGCGACGTACAAATTGTCGGCAGTGTTTCGTCTGCACGTTCGGCCTTTGCTGTGCACGCAAGTCAAATAAACTATCAATTTCACACTTGAAGAGCGGATTAGCTTTATTTATAAAAAACGAAGCCGGGGAAACGACGCGTACAAGGGGAGAAATGAATTGTGATTGGCCCTTATTACGATCCCAAAGTACGGAGTAACGAGGGGACGCCATCTTGTTTCCAGTTGTACTCTGGTTTATTTTCGAAAGCAGCAGCCATCTGTTCAACGTGTTTTAATTCGATGCACATTCCCTCAACTGAAATTACTTAGTTTACACCAATTATGTTCATCGAATGAATTAATTACAGACGTAAATTTCACATTTTGTTGTTTATAAAATTATACATAATGTGGCAGTAAAAACTACCAGATTTTCTTCACATACCTAAATGCCCTACACGTCAATTCTTTAAGATTTTATTTAACTGGTCGTACGTAATTTTTTTTTATTATTACTCCGATGCTATATTTTATGTTATTTTACTGTACTAACTTACCAAAGGCAAAATGTGTTTCCATTTTTTTAGATGATTTTACCCGACAGCGGTTGCTTTTTCTAGAAAAAGCAGGGCATGGAATTACTTCTAGTGGGTAGATAAACTATACGTCAAATAATTTTAATCCTACTTAGGCAAGTTGTTAATAGTATTTGCAGATGTTAAGTTTATTGGCTTATTGTTAGTCAGGACTTAGTGTTTTCTCGAAATCGTTGCGGCGACTTTGTTGCATTTCTGCTGTAAGCTTAACGGTAATGAATAGCTTTCGCAACCCAAATAACTGGAAACGAATTAGATATTCCGACACCATACAATTAAAATAATCACAAATTTTTGCACACAATTTTGAAATTACAACTACTTTCTTAAATGGAAAATATTTTATCACGCAAAGAGTCAGTTTCATGCCATTTATTTATTTAAAAAAATTGTGTTATCAATTACGATTTATTTTGAGTAAACGCTGCAATAGACGATCATAAATTTCACGTAATTTACGTGTACTTTTTGACAAAACATAAATTTGTCTAAATTTCTTGAATTTTTGCATGTAAACTTTGAAACAAATAACATGTTCTATATCTCAAGGTCATCTACGTGATTTTTTAGTGAATTTTAGTAATTTTGTTGTCTACAGTATATCAAGGGGGCGCATATATTGGTTGTAAGTAAATTCTAAATTCTAATTAACTATCACATAAAGAACCATGCAGGCCGCACTTTTTCAAAATTAAAAATAATAAAAAAACTTCTTGAGATTGATTATAAGTAGAGACTGGTATAAAATAATTTGACGTCTTCATGTCTGTGGTGCACGCATGTTATTTGCGATCTACTCATCTCGTACTCGTGAAAAAAATATTTTCATTTCTATAATGTTACGACTACGACGCAAATCTGGAAATAATGGTACAACTGGTTAATGTAAAATATAAAACATATAAACCCGATCCCCAATTACAAGTTAAGAACCATTAGAATGTCAAATTAATTTTGACATGTTTTAAAACATTTGGCGCATCAGAAGCATTTGACAGGTATTATAAAAAAAACGAAATATATAAACGAGGGCCAAAAGATCCAACAAAAATAATTGTCAATGACAATAGGTAACTTTGCAGGCAAAATGTGGCGGCATTCAAAAATAATTTGTGTCTAAGGTAACGTTCTTTTAAACCCGAGTTAAATCCAAGAATATTAAGCTCTTTCATTCCCTATCTCGTGTTTTCTAACGTCAGCTGCGGTCCTCCTTTAAATTTAATGACCTACGGCCAGTATTACCAACGCTTTAAGGAGACCTTAAATTTAATTCATGTTTAGAATGTGATTGATGTTATACAAAGTAAGCAGAAATGTCACAATCTAAACACGACTTAAAGTTAAGGTCTCCTTAAAACGTTGGTAATACCGGCCGATAGGGCCAGTTTTATAATGGAATTTAAAGGAGACTTTAAAATTAAAGTCACATTCAGATGTGCGAACAAATATGTTTTCATATTTTATTGTACAGTAAAATCCGGGCAAGCCATTTGCACAATGTAAACCTCACTTTAATATTTTTGACGTTTAATACATATCACTAGTAATTCTGACGTTTAATTCAAATTTTATTTATTTATTTTGACAGAAGCATAACCTAAATAAAAGCCTGATTTACCAAATTTGTCAAAATATGCATGACATGTCAAATTCTTGCCCGGATTTTATTGTCCGCTACTGTACATATGAATGTGACTTTACATTTAAAATCTCCTTTAAATTCCATTATAAAACTGACCCTTAGGCTTAACTTTTTTTAAATGAAATTAATATAATTTAGTTCTTTATTTAAAAGAATAAAATTTTGAAAATTAAATCTAATTAAACTAAATTATTATAAAGAGTGCGCCTTTTTTAATTTCAAATTATATGGACCGATGCTTACGTCACTAGCGAACAGAAACCAGTGATTAAGCGATCCTATAGGTTAAGTATTCTTGAGTTAAATCTAGCATGATTTAATACTTAGGAAATAACAAAAAAACAATGTTACCTGCTCGTAAACTTGCCTGTACCTCTTAGTACTAAAACCCTGCTAGATACTGAAAAAATTATTGAGGAAATTGCAGATCGAGAGAGTCGTAAGGGTAATATTGTTATATTTGGCTGTAAGGAATCTAACTGCAATTCGAACAACGAACAATGCAGATGCAGATGGAAATCTACTAAAAATCCTGTTTTTCTTATAGAGTTTGGGAGACTTAGATCTGTTTGTAAAACAAAAATATCAGCTGCTTATAGATCCTATACAACAAGTATTGAAAAATCAATCAAATCCAATCCAAATATTTGCATGACAAAAAGGGTACCACAAGAATACCCAGTAAGCTATATGACAATTAAGCTACCTTTAACACTCCACAGTCTATTGTTGATGCTTTTGCTGAGCTCTTCTCAAAGTCGTTTCTTCCTAAGTGTTTCTCTCCAATACACGACATTTATTCAAACCGGTTTTGTTCCATTCTGCATCCTGTTTCTGAAGAAGAACTAATAAAAATAATGTCGAAGTTTCCTCAAAATGTCACTGCTGGTCACTGCTAATTTTATAATTAGAGATTGTAGATACGCTTTTTCAAAGCCCTTAGCTGGTATTATTAATTTGTCTATCAAAACGTCTGTTTTCCCTGACAAGTGGAAATACGCTCGTTTTACACCAGTTTTTAAGAAGGGAGAAACCTGTGAACTTAGAAACTATAGACCTATATCCATATTATCTAATTTTGCTAAAGTCTACGAAAACGTTATTTATTTATGTTTATTCCTGTGTTGGTCCGTATATTTCGCCTAACCAGCACGGCTTCATGCCAGGAAGGTCAACAGTCACTAATTTAACTTTGATCACGTAATTCATTAGTGAAGAACTGGATAGGCAAAAACAAGTTGACGTTGTTTACACAGATTTTTCTAGCGCTTTTGACCGAATTGATCACGGTATATTATTGGATAAATTAAGTTCTTTTGGGTTTAATTTAAACTTTTTGCTACTTATTAAGTCTTACCTTACTAATAGAATTAATTATGTGTGTTTCAATGGTTTTCAATCTTATGATTTTGTGTCAATGTCTGGTGTGCCTCAAGGGTCAAATTTGGGTCCTCTTCTTTTTCTAATATTCATTGATGATCTTCTATCTTCCTTCTCCTGTCATGTCCTTGCGTATGCTGATGATTTAAAAATCTACTCATCTGTTTCCAGCTGTATGGATGTGTTGAAACTTCAGTCTGACATAGATATACTCATTCGATGGTGTGATAATAATAGACTGAATTTGAATATCACTTACTCACTTACTTTTAGTAGAAAAACGCATGGTATCGACTCAGTTTATGAAATAAATGGTCAGTCGTTAACTAAAACTAACACTTTTAAAGACCTTGGTGTCTTGTTTGATTCCCAATTGAATATTTCAAATCACATTGAAGCTATTGCACTATCTGCGTCTAGAACTTTGGGCTTTTTAATTAGATCTGTTAGGCCTTTTAATGATCCTACTTTGCTAAAAACCTTATTCTTTGCGTTCGTTGCTAGTAAGCTTGAATATGCTTCGATGACCTGGGCTCCTTATTACGCTGCTGCTCGCCTACGATTGGAAAAATTCTACGAAGATTTCTAAAATACCTTTCATTTAGATGTGATGGTATTTACCCGCTGAGGGATATTCCTAATGAGCTTTTGCTTCGTAGACACAACATGCAGTCATTTGAATGGCGCAAAGATGTTCATGCTGCGCGTTTTCTGTGGAAACTGGTTGTGGGACATATTGACCGCTCTCAATTGCTAGCAAATGTTAATTTCCATGTTCCACGTATCTCAAGTAGATCAGCTTCAACTTTTTCGGGTCCAACACCAAGGACGAATATGTTATGTAAGGCACCAATCTCGTACATGTGTTCCGCAGCAGAGAAGATTTTTGATAACATATTTTATAATTCTCTAAAGTCTAATTATTTTTTTTTTCTCTTTTTCTTGTTTAATTTTATAATTTAACTACTACATATTTACTTATTTGCGTACGTATTATACATTTTAAGTTTGTTCAGTAATTGGATTTTTATCTGTTGGGCAATTAAACTATTATTATTATTAATAGTAACATTTTTGATCGAGAAAATTACTTAAATACATCACATTTTCTAGTATAAGGTGCTAATGGTCTGTTGATTCAAAGATAAAACTAACTTTTCTATTTTGACATTTTCGATGGCCAACGATTAATGTGTGCCACATTTCATTTACACCTTGTACAAAATGCATGTAAGCTTTTTTGATATGTTGTCTTGTAGCTAACCGACGATCTTTTAAAAAAATTCAATTTTTCTCGCAAATACTTTTGGGTCTCATCAATGAACCATTTGACAGATAGTTATATGCATAGTCTGTTTACTTGACATCCGCACTGTCAATGGTTTTCAGTTACTACATGTCAGTGGATAAAAGCCAGATTAGATATGGTACGGTGTATAATTAACGTTAGAAAATATTTGTTTTTTTTTATCTGTGGTGGTCGCCCAACGGGGTCCTAAGTCAAAGACCTCAGGAGCGGGAGTGTATTTGAGTGTGCGTAAAGTGTTCCATGGCTTTGTTACTTCCAACCTTCTCGCCGTTTAAGGGGAAGCAGTGTCGAATTTTATCCCCAACATTGAAGGGTGCCTGAAGTCGATACCGACCACCCCCGAGAAAAATCCCGAGTGCGGTTCGAACCGACGACCATGCGATAGCAAGGCCGGTCCCTTACCACTGGACGGTTCAGGCGTTTGCTCTCAAAATTAACACCACCTGTCTAAAATGTATTAATTATTATGAATAAATGTAAAAATACTGATGAATAAAACATGAAATATCACAAGTGTGCAGTGATCCCAACATAATGTCAGTTTGACAGTGCGGATGTCAAGTAAACGGACAATATGTAACGAGTATTCATTTAATAATGCGGTAACATTACATGTGGAAATATTTTGTTTTGGAAAACGTATGTCCTAGTCTTAAAATTGAACATAACCTGACTTTAAATGTCAGCATGACATAAATTATAAAATAACAATTACTACTCGCTCACAAATTAAATAATTTATTCTATAAGATTCACAGAAATATAGTCTCTGTATGGGATCACCGAGCAGCAATACTTGCAGCAATATCATGAGGTAAGGATAGAGATGAACATCTTTACATAACAATTTGTAGCACGTTCCCACAGAAAGCTCAATCTGTTGTGATAATTGGCGAATAGAGGTGCGAGAAGCCCTTTCCATTACGTCTTGCAGTTTCAATAACCTCAACAGTACATTTTCGAAATTGACATGTTGTTTTTCTTCAGAAAAGACCTCCAGTTTCACGAAACAGCTGCACACACTAATGCAGGTTGTCTTCGAGTGTTTTGAGGTCAACAATGATATCGGGAAATTCAGCTCTAAACTCTTCCAAGCAGTTTCACACTCAGTATACAAATGCCCCATTGATTTCTGAACTTTTACAAAAATAACATTCAATGTTTTCTGCTCTAATGTAAACATCATTTTGTAATGCAATAAATGTAAAGTAAATGAATCCTGAAAATAACTTATTTTTGTATAAAACCAACAAACAATGCAAACAAACATGAAAACACTTACTCGACACCTGACAGGATGGCACTAGTGACAATTCTGTTCGCGGCGAGCTTAAGCTACGACATGCCTCTACGAAAACAAAATATTTCCACAGCCAATGCTACCGGAATATTAAATGAACACATGATATAATCGAACAATAAGAACATGAAAACTAATAGAAACAGATCGATTAGTGTGCAAGCGTTAAAATGACTACTTACTCTTTTATTATTTTATTTTTCTGAAAGCTACCTGTCAACCATTTATTACTTGAATTTATATATGAATTTTTATTCTGTAATTTTAATGATTTACGTCTCAACCGCATCTATTAAACCTCCATAATGACTGGTTTCCATACGATGCGACGTTTAAATGGCTGTTTGAAACTTAGCTATAATACATAAACAAAAGCGATGACATATTAGCTTCTCATAATATTCAAATTATTACGGTTTGTTATTAGTGGGCTTAAAATTAAATGTGTATTTTCGTCACGGGCGGTAGATCCAAACAATGACGAACATACGTTTAACAAATTTATAGGACATAAAAAGACGTAAAAGCTTCCTAGTTGAAATTATTTAATAGTAAAATTCTTCCACTATCAACGGAGAGCAAATGTAAATTGCCTAATTAAAATATTTCGGCTGTTAAAGATCTTTATAAAGTTTTCTTGTTATTATAATGAAGTCATCGCGCATATATAATAGGCGCGAGCAATTGTTCGCCGAGCATAAGTCTTTAATTTATTAAGGGATTAAACGGGGAGTACAAAGAAAAAAAATGTTATTTTGAGAGTTTTACACTCGGATGTTTGCGTTCGTAATTGAAAACGTGTGGAATAGAATTTTCTAGGCTTATTTTAATGAAATGTAAACAGTTCACATGCGTTATGTGTCCGGGTCGTATTTGAGTTTTCATGTATAATCAATTAAAAGATCCATTCGTTTTGAATTTTTATTTGAACAGCGATTAGAGGGGTATGCGACCGAAAAATTAATACCGGATATTCACTCTTTTATATTCCTACCTATACGCTGCACTAATTTCAATCGAATAATTCATTTTATGTTTGAATTGTTTTCAAAATTTAAATTAACTCATATACGTATTCCAAAAAAAAAATACTGAGATTAAGAGATTCTACATCCCAACAAAATTCTGTTGAGTATAATTTATATCTTTTCTTTCAATATAACGACGTCACTTATCGTTAAACAATTTAGTATATATAATTAATTCATTTAATTTGTTATAAAAGCAGATACGTATTTCGTTTACGACACAAGCATGGTCACACCAGGATTGTCTACTGTCTATGGAATTACCATACTCATATGTAGAGGCCGGATTTTAGGGGAAATGTCTGTGTTTAGTTCTTAAGGCTTTAAAGATATCTTTTCGTTTCAACCCTTTCGAGTCATTTGACTCTATTTCTAATGGAACTAAAACCTTAAGAACTAAACAAAGGCATTTTACCTAAAATGGCCTCTACTAATATGTTATTTTTTAATCTACGTGTTTTCGCATACACAATTCAATATACTTATTTGAATTTACTTACTTATATCTTGACATGCAAGCTGTTTTCGTCTTTTTTTTTTAATAATTAAATTAAATTAAAAATGACATGTCAGCTTAAATCTATTGTCAGTGGTTTTCTTCTTTTTAAAATTACGTCTTCATTAAGTAGTTTAGGATTTAAAATTCAAATCACGCTGCTGAATAAACATTTTCACTTAACTAACCGATTGTAATGCGTATACAACATGCTCTAATCAATCTCGGCGCCCGTATCTCAATCGTTACAGTGTTGCTGCCATAAGAACGTGTAATACTCTTAATTACCTGCGTTTCTGTTAACGATAATGATTGCGCTAATTGTTTCCTCTCAGCTCCGACGACATAGTGATTTTTTTCGAATGCGTGTTCCAGTTTTAGTAACTGCGACGGACTGAACGCCGTCCTGATTCTCTTTGGCTTTCTGAACGGTTGCAGAAGAAATCCTGGTATATCTGGTCCTGTAACAAATAAAACAAAATAAACTCTGTGTTTGCTTGTGAGCACATAAACTCATCATTCAATATTTTCGCCAAGCATTACATCCTATTAAAAAAAGGTACATAAATCCCTGCACCATCCTAAAAGGGGTAAAATTACAGAGTTGAAATATTCCACAAATTAATTATTATCTACTTACAACAAATTAATAACACAAAAGTTACAGTGATTAATAAAAAATTATTATTTGAAGATTTTATTCAATGAAATAAGCGACGGACGTCGATGTGGAGAATTTACAAGAGCGCAGAATGTTGAGTTTTTAAATGCCTAGAATTACTAGAAGGCACAGATTTCTCCAGTTATCAACTTTCCTTGGACAAGGGAGAAAGTCGGCAGGCATCCTTCCCTAAAGTTGTGCTTTACTTAGTCCTTATTTACGGTACTTCGGATATAGGTCTGAGGAATGTTTTGCCAATGAAAATCTCAAACTTGCTTCCAACTACCCGCTTTAAGGGACAGGTTTCGCCTTTTAGCTGTAACTGAAGTGGATTGGAGACCTAAGATAAAGGCTGTCCATCGAATAATATACTAATCCTCCCAACAAGATCGTTGGGTGTTCTACTATGAATGCAATTTCGCAAGGCTACCAGGCTCCGATGGTATCAAGAAAGACAGTAACGAGTTTGTTGCAGGCATATTTTGATTTTTCCTTCCATAAAGTTGTAAGTTATTTGGACCGAAGCCCTGCTACGACTTTTCGGATGGATATCTACAGACATCCTGATCTGAGGGAAGCCCTGAGACCATCGTTCTGGAAAAGAATATCCACGGGGAACTAACGAACTTGAGATTGTCGCCTTCTACCACGGGCTTTAAGGGATAGGTTTCACCCTTCAGCTGTTGTAATTGAAGTGGATTAGATAAGAGACCTAAGATAGGTTATCTATTGGAATAATTTACTGACTGTATAGGATCATTGGGTCTTCAATCCCAGCGTCCACCATGAACGCAATTTCGTAAAGCCACCAAGCTACCAACGAATGACATTACATTATTCTCAGTGACGAATTCCAATTTTGCGTATAGCAAAGTGATCGATGTGATTAATAATGGGAAGCAAGAGAAACAATTCTGCATTGCTGCAGGGGACCATAACGTATTAAGGTATTGGGTGTCATAGACATTGGGTATACAGCAAGTCTTGTCTTCAGCTTAGACAACGGTAAGACCTCAACCACGATACAAACGATTACGGTTTCAACGGCATAGTACTGGACCTCATATTCTATCAAATTCAACTTCCAGCAGAATAATACTAGACCTCATATTGTCGAATTTGTCAAATCTTCCTGTAATAAGAACAAATGGACATTTTGTTTTGGACAACTCGTTCTGGAGATTTAAAACCAATAAAACACGCATGGGATACATAAGTTGCCAATTAAAATGCCCCCCCCCCCTACCTAGCACACAATAAAGAGGAACTGCGTCGTTACCCTTAACAGGCCTAGAAAGAGGCACTTCAAGGGCCATCGATCACTTACTCCCTCGAATTGATAACCGTGATGATTTTACAATCGTTGGATAAACTGTGGTTACTTTTTCCAAATTAAATCAGCTGCTGCTTAGGTTTAATATAAATACAGTAAAAATTTCAGTCCTGCAATTTTACCCCTTCTAGGTGATTCAATTTTATTGGATAATTAACATATAGAATTTAAAGTAGAAAAAGTTAATTTCTGAAGAGACTGCCATTGCCAACGGCGAAACGTTGAACAGTAACGCAACCTAAAGTCAACAATATTCAAACGTTAAGGCAGTTTTGGAGTATCCCATTTCTTGTACAAGTGGTTCAATTTCTACAATAATATTTAAAACAAGAAATTGTTGAGACCCCATACACTGTTTGAAGATAGAACACGTTCTATTTTTCATATAACTTTTGATTTAATTTAAATTTGCTACACTTTAGAGCACAATTTAAATTGTTCCAGAAATTTAAGTAACATTAAACAAGTCCAAAATGGCCTTTAGCTGTGAATAGTTTGTTTTGTTTGGCATAGATTAAGTTGTATCGGTACTTTCATTCCCTGATTAACTTTAACTTTTGGTTTATTTCCATGCCTTCAATTGTAAAGACAATTGTTTCTATAGGAATAAACCAAAGATTAAAGTTAATCAGGGATGAAAGAACCGGCCCTAAATAATCAAGTTAGAAAAATTACTTGAAAGATAATAAAAGCGTCCTTTTAATTGCTACGAAATGAAGGTTAAGGGAGAGGTATCTTTTAAAATTTTGGATTTTTTAAATTCTTCGCACAAGTCCAAAGAATTTGAGTGGGTGTTTAAGAACTACCATATTCAGAGGTTTATGGAAGTAATCCAATAGATGATAAATCACTCACTTTTAAACGCATAATCGGATCCGTTCTTGAACTCTTTGAAAACGAAGGCACGTCTGCGTGCTTATTTCGATTCATCATATTCTTTCAAATCTGTTTACAAAGTTATTGGAATTTTATTTATTATAAAGCAAACCCCAAATCATTTATTTATAAATCAATACCCAAATCATTAACCATCACGATTCCGTCCAGAGTAAATATTTTAAATGAAAATCATGTGGGCAGCGATGGTAATTTATTTCTGATGTACTTGCATTTGTATTGTGCACTATAAGTGCTTAAACAATAAAAATAATACAGGCAGCGGAGGATAATAACATAATGTGAACGACTGCGTTGCAATGTGAATAAAATGCAAGTAATTGGCAAATGACGAGGCGTTTATTTGTACAAGTTGAAATACAAAACGGTAGTCTCTTTGTGTGCATTGTTATCGAGAGGAGTTTAAAAGGCAGATGGAAAATCGTTTATTAATGTTGTCTTTAAATTAAATTTATGTTTGCATAAACTTTCACCACGGTTATGCAAGTTATTAGTAAAAGAATAATATTGTTTCATTAATTAATATTGGAACTAACGAGAAAAGGTTCATGTGTTTATCTAAATTGTATCTGCCACGTAATAAATGGTCAAAATAAACTTTAAATACTAAACCAAGTATGATTTATTTAAAATAATAAGTACCTTTGCATTGTGCATCATAATTCAAAGACTCTGCCATCCACACTACATATTTTTTAAAATTTATTATTAGGATTATCAGTTTTGTTAGTTATTTGATTAACTGTGAAAATTATGTAATTTTGGTAAGTTGCTCCATGATTGATATTAGTAACCAAAAGTTTTAAGAAAGAAACTTTAGGATTTGTCTTAGGGTTACTAAGAAAACGCAGTGCTCTAGCTCTCCGCACTGCATTTTCTTAGTAACCCTAAGACAAATCCTAAAGTTTCTTTCTTAAAATTATGTAAATTCATTAATTACATTTATTATTTTTTTGTCATTATTCAATTAGGACAGATTTCATTTACGTAATTAATAGTACAATTTGTTATTGAATTTGAAATACATATTCAATTTTATACTTGGTGCAAATACTTTGGTTCTTTATTAAGTATTTTACCGGCGAGTGAAATTTATACGTACTTACTTTTAAAGATATATTACGCAATCTGTAATTTCGTTCCCTTAATTTAACCGGTTTAATTAATGATAAGTAATAACAGCAAGTCATTTAATAATACCAGTAATTAATTAACATGTCTCAATTGCTTGGCTTACAGACATAATTAATTTACAAAAATAAACGTAAATTAAAAAAAAATTATCTATTCACAGAAATAAATTATTTTAACAATGTGAAAAGCGTTGATGGAAAAACCATCTCTTATGTAACTTTAAAATTAAAGCATTTCGCTTCGCTTTTAAAAACTTGTCATACCGAATACATTTGTAATATTCTTTCTTAAAAGTTTACACCAATGTTTAGGCATATCACATAAATTACATTAGCTAAAACCTTATGTAAATGTATACACGAGTGTCGCATAAGGTAATATTACAAATTACAAACACGTTGTGTATATATTACGGGTACTATTGCACGCAATTTGATGTATTATACTAAAAATGCGAATTAATTACCTTAATAAATAATGACCGTAATTAATGAGTGTAGAAACAGTGGAAGAATTAATTATTAAGAATATTGTTCGTTTATGGTGTGTGAATATCACGATCGTATTTGAAAGAAACATGTTACAATGCTACAGAAAATAGCATATACAAGATTTGGCAGGCAATGGATAGGGATGGATAGGGTCAAAAAAATGCTACAGATTTTACTCTCGAAGATACAAAACCATATTTATTAAGGTCTGTAAGCAGTTCATTTTCGAAATAACATCTGTTCACAATAAAAAATTTATTATATATTATATTATATAACGAGCGTCTAAATAAAAACCTGGTCAAGTAGGTTGTGATCGAGACTTTATCCGTTGCATTTATATAGCAGAATTACTAAATGTAGCCTACTTGACCAGGTTTTCATTTAGACACTTGTTATATAAGATTCACAGAAAGACAGTCTCTGTATGGGATCGCCGGGTAGCAATTCTTGCACCAATACCATGCGGTAAGGATAGAACTGAACATCTTTACGTAACAATTTGTGGCACGTTCCCACAGAAAGCTCAATATGTTGTGATAATTGGCGGATAAAGGTGTGAGAAGCATTTTTCATTATGTCTTGCAGTTTCGCTAACCTCGACAGTACATTTTCGAGGTTGATCTGTTGTTTCTCGTCGGAAAAGGCCTCCAGTTTCATGAAACAACTGTACATGCCAATCTAGGTTGTCTTCCAATGTTTTGTGGCCAATAATAACATCGAGAAATTCAACTATAAACTCTTCCAAGCAGTTTCATACTCAGTATACCCATAGCCCATCGACTTTTGAACTATTCCGAAAATAACTTTCAATCACAAATGTTTTCTGCTGTAATGTAAACACCATTTTATAATGCAATAAATGTAAAGTAAATGAGTCCTAAAAGTAACTTATTTTTGTATAAAACGAACAAACAACACAAACAAATAGGAAACACTTACTCAACAGTTGACAGGACGAATGACACTAGTGACAATTCTGTTCATGGCGAACTTAAGCTACGACATGCAAAATATTTCCATACCCAATGCTACCGGAATATTAAATGAACACATGATATATCCAATTTCAAAATAAAAAAAAGAATGATTTTCATTAAGAAACAAATTATGAAATGCGTTTAAATAACAAAAAAAAGACACTAACTAAGTGAGTGACACAAAAACAGCTCTGTTATTTGATTCAACATTAATTAATGCGGGTCGTTTATCTTAAGTCCTGCCGAAAACATCTATTTATAAATTCTATTTTTATAAAGCCACCAACAGAAGACATTTCGGATGTCAAATGTTACGTCTAATTGATTTAAATGACACGTATTAATTACAGAATTAATTCGCTTAATTTGTAAATATTTTTTTTCCATAATTTTTCATCCGTAAACGATGCTCATTTGTAACCTCAAAAAACACGTACGTGTTTATTTATGAATCTGACTCGTCTTTTTTAGATCGTTTTGTAATATCAAAGAAAGTATTTGTATCTGGTAATTTATCAATGCGATTGCCACATTATTTCATACAATGAATTTATTTATTATAACTGTTTAAGCATCACTGAACACACAGACCAAGTAAAAACAAAATACTTTCCTGCTGATTATTACGTATCTTAGAACGGAATTCCACAAAATATAATAAACAATTAAGTATGTATTTCACGGATGAGCAGAAAGAACTAAAATTTATAGTCTCGTTTTTAATACTGTTTAGTAGTCAGTGAACACGGCGATAAAGTTTCAAAATATTTTTAAATGTTCTTTAATATTCTCAGAAAATTGAAGACAAGCGCAAAGGAGATGCGAATCGCTTCCATTAAATTTAATGCTGTTAAATATTAACATACAACATACTTCAATGCGCGTGTAGCTCGAACAGGAATATTCGAATTAATTAATTCGCCGAAGACATGTGCTACTTTCAAGGTGTTGTTGACTGTTGCGTGAATATATTAAAATAATTACAAGTAAAATATAAGTATAGTTACATGTCTTTTACGAAGATACGCTCTTGTAAATTCTTGAAGCCTATCGTCTATTTTGACCACGTTTCTTATATGTATATTTGATAAATACAGTGTGTACCTTTTTTACTGAAATTCTATTTTATTTAGTGAAGTTAATTTTTTTTTTAATATACAGGTTATATTTTAATGGGAAATTAGTGAAAGTGAATTACAGGAATTTTCGGAAATGTTTTGTTCGATCAGATTCTTTTCTTCTATAGGTAACCCCTAAATAATTTCCAACAATAATCCAACTTATTGTCAGATCTACCTAATTTATATTTATAAATTTAAATCTTATTTGTAATCTTTCAGGGTCATTGACATGGAAAGATAGTATTTTATCATTACTTTGTACAGTAAGTATTACTCTTATACATATATGTTTGCCGTGATTGAATTTTGCACGTCCTTGCTTAAATACGTCATCGTTCTAGTTACTGCAAAACGTACATTACAAAAATTTCAGGAATCTAAGTCTTGAAATGTTCACCTCAATTACACTACCCTTTAAACATTTGCTTATCATGTAATTAATTTTTTAAAGAGGTTTTGGTTTACAGGAATGAACTATACAGGCCCGGTTTCACAAAGAATCAGTTAAACAAATCACCTGGCTAGGATAACAAAAAAACAAAAAAAAACAACATCACATTGAAGAGAATGTTGATGTTACCGAGGTAGCAGCAATTGCACGAAAAGATAAGACAGAAGTAATAAAAACGGGGGGAGGAAGTTATCAACAAAAGCTAACTAATAATAATATACTCATGATTGTACTGACGCTAGATAAAATGAAATATAGTTTAAAATGAAGAATCACAGGATTTTATACGAAACAAGAATTTATTAAAATATTTAATAAAATATTATATCTTATATGACTTATATTTACAGGCACGTCAGATTCTTTTATACATGTGAGTGAAGATGCTAGCAGTAATTTAGACATCGAAAAGCAGCAGGCGGAAACAACTTCTATTTGTAACAAGGACATGACAAATAAGTACACTGTTGTGGACAATTTTGTGCCTTCTTTCTCGCCAATAGATCCCACATCTACATCTGGTGCTTCAAGAAAAAGACCAAACTTTAATAGGAACAACTATCTGATTTGAAAAAACAAAAGATTGACAAAGTCCAGAACAGTATAGGTGCTGAAGATGAACTAAAAAGGCAAACAAATTAATATATTTAAAACAAAAACATGATCCGGAAATGACACATGCACAAGGAAAACATAACATGGAAAAGAAATGATTAGTTACAAATAAGCTACTTTGAAAAAAATAAATAAATGAAATTCTTTCAAGTTGTTAATTAATTTACGGCTTTTACTGAAATACTCTGTTAATTAAAGCAGTTCTAGCAGCTGTATTAACATTATTATCGTTATTTGGTAGTGGCACAGCATCTCGGTTTTGTTGTAGGTAATTGAACTTCAAGATCGACTGATAGACATCTGGTACATCATTTATGTCAATTGCCTTATTATGCAGAGTGAAAGTAGCAACAATGATGGCAAGTGTGGTTGTTAATTTAATTCTCAGACCAACAGATAAGCATGGAAATCTACGTTTTATAAGTTCAAAAGCTGTCTCAATTGTTTTTTAGTAGATCTGTGTGCCAAATTATAATGTGTGAGCCAATGAATATTTTTTCAGAGTTGGCCATGAGTGAGAGAGAAGGACTTGTCTGATAATAATTTTACATGGTTGGCTTGATCCTTGACTGCAATTGGAAAAATTTACTTCAAAAACGATACCTGGTTAAAATTTATTTGAGAAATGGCAGAAAAATCGATGGCGAATGGATTTATAATGTAAGAAAATGCGTACGAGGATTATCTAGAGGAATAACCGCACGAAGCTGTTCCTTACGACCATTTCTGACATAACCTAACCTAACTTTCAACTGATATTAAAAGAAATGAGTTCGAATGGCCTGTCTGTAGGTCAATTTTTAATATAACTACGACATACGTGATTTTTCTCTCAGCCCACTCTGAAAAAAAAATATGTGGCTCACACGTTACCTTAACTCTGCTGCACTGCTTGGGTTTAATATAGATGTCAACATATACCGAGTGATTTTTTAAATTTTTTATCAACTCTTGTCATGATATCTGGGCGGCTGTCTTAGCTTAAGTGAAAAGTACGTCATTGCACTCATTTATGCTGTTTTACAGTAAAGCTACGATATGTCGTCCAAATTTCATGGCAAGAGTTGATAAAAATTTTTAAAAATCACCATCACCTAAAAGGTAACAGTTAGGATATTGTCCTGCTTCAAATTCTGCCCTGAGTTGACTATTATGAAATATTGCCGAATCATGTACAGATCCACACCATCTGCTGACAAATTAAAATTCGCAGTCGAGCATCACAAACTGTTTGGTCATTTATGGAAGAATAGCTTTATAATTCAGCATTTTCTCCCCCTGGTGACTGTATACTAATATGTGTACAGTCGATAGCACCTATTACACCAAGAAGGGCTGCAATATTAAAGAATTCTTGTTTTAAATGCTCTATTTCTTGCATCTGAGGCATCTTAATAGGTTTGTTCCAGCAACAGTTCGTAACTAGTTCGAAATCGTCAAGAGCATGCAGTCATCAAAATTGTACACTTGACGGCGCCATTAAAATCTGTCATTACTTCGATGGGCAACTGTTTTTAACGTTTCCGAACTAGTCAGAAACTGTTGCTGGAACAAACCTAATATAATCTCGTTTCAGGAGAGCTATATAATGAGTTACTTTCCTGATAATTCGGCACACCGAGCTTTTACTTATATTTACTTGGTCTCCAATTAAATTTTAAAATGAACCAGGGGCCGAATTCTTGAAATCACTCGACAAATGTCGTATGCGACATGACGTCAAAATGACGTAGACTCTCATACAAAACTATACAAGTCGTTCGAGAATTACGTCATTTCGAAGTCATATCGCATACGACATGATGTCGAATGATTTCAAGAATTGGGCCCCTCTTGCGTAAAACCTTAAAGTTAGAGCTAATTGAATATCTGGCTCTATAGCATGATTTCTTACTCAAGTTTATCAGATATTAAACGGAATGATTGTTTTGAAAATCTGTAATGTGTTTTACTGAAATAAATGCACCGCTCAACAATTGAAGTGGATAATTATAATTCTACTGAAATGTACATTCAAAAGTGTTGTTAAATAGTTTGCACTGTACACTGTATCTCAATACTGTTTTGTAGCGAATATTTTGTGCAAGTTTTTTTATTGTTTTGTGCTGTTATCGCTTTAACAAAAGAAAAGGTAGGAATACGGCTCCAAAAAGTTAGCAAGTTAGAGAAACAGAATTGCTTGTACCGACAACATTTGTTTATTACCATAGAAATTATGCCTCTTCGAGACGTTTGGAAACAGTGCAACTCGAGCAAGTAGTGTTGAATCGGTGAAGGTTTGCCACAAGAAGAAATCGTTAACCGGCCGAATGTGTCGCAAAATGTCGAACGTCGAGCATGGAATCGCTATTTAGCAACTTGATCTCCAGTGAACACCCATGGTGGAGGTCGAGAACGATCCAGAATCCATGCCCAAGACCGTTTGATAGTCCTGACTGCAACAGGAACATTCACAGCTTCAAGAGTTAACAGCTTCTTCAGGCAAGCTACTGGAAGAGTGATTTCTTGTGAAACTATCAGAAGAAGGTTGCATGCACGTAATTTACGCGCAAGAAGACGAGCTACATGCCTACAGTCAACCTGGATGCAGATATCATTGGGCAATAAAACATTATTTTTGGAATTTTCAAAATTGGAGGCATTACCTCTTTACGGACGAATCGAGATTTCATTTGTACGCGTGTGATGGTCGAACATTGGTATGGAGAGAAAGAGGACAACGATACAATGAAAATTTAATGGCATCAACCACTCTTTTTGGCGGAGGATCAGTTTGTGACTGCGGAGGCATATGTTTTGATGGCCGCACTGATCTGCTGGTTTTAATTAATTGAAACAATGACTGCCACAAGATATCGCGACAGTGTTATAGAGCCATTTGCTTCTGCAATAGGTGAAGGATTTATTGTTGAGAATGCACGTCCTCACCGTACAAGAATTGTAAATGATCGGGCAGAACATCATAATGGAGTGACCACCTGCTCACCAGATATGAACTGCATTAAGCATGTTTGGGCCGAGATGTCTAGGCAATTTAGCCAGCTCCAACAGCCCCCCTCCCCCCGCAGCTTACAGCAATTGTCTAGGGCAATGCAAACAATTTGGTAAGTCATACCTCAGGACTTTATCAATAATAATTTGATAAGGAGTCATCCGAATAGAGTAAGAGCATTAAAAGGCAAACCAGGAGTGGGCCTATACGGTATTACCTTTCTTTAATTCTTTAAGTTGTTATTTTTCTCCCATTTATACAATAGTTTTCCAATTACTCATTTTTTCCCAATGAAAGTCTATTTCTTTTGATGTCTTTAATTGTATCGTAACATCCATCAATGACTAAATTTGTATCTGGGGATCGGCATATCTTTTTTGAAATTTCTACGCAAAAAATAAATCATTGTAAATATCCACTTCAATTGTTGAGCATATTTTTCGAGAGCTTTTTATTCATATTTAGAATTGTAATTCGTTTGGATCTTGTTACGTTTATAATAGCAAAAACAATTAGTGATGTAGTGCGAAAGAATTACAGTGCGATTTATTTGTCGGGTAGTTGTTAATTAATAATAGTAATTACGATTTCCAGGTTCGTGATGATACGCTTTCTCTCTCCTCAATTATCGTGCAGAAGACATGAAAATCTCTTGGCCGAAGGGTAAATTGTCAAGTGGTGTTTTTCGAAAGCGGACAAGGAATGATCGGGTTTGAGTTTGCAGGAAATCGGGAATTAATCGTCGTTTTAAAGAAGGGCGGTTAATAATATATACATATAGGAAAGGTGCGTCATAAAATTTAAGTAATACTGTAATAATAAGGAGGCATATGGAGTATAATATTTCCTGAGCAGGCCGAGTTCTCACGTAATGAATACATTCCCCGTATCGTCGATCGCGCGCTGTTGTACTAATGGCGCTCGCTCACGCGAACGCTTCTAATTGACTCGTGAAATCACCAACACCCCGCTGAAATATGCTTATTGTTTCTTAAATTATATCTCCTCACCGGCCAGATCGATTCGGAGTGTTATATTACATCGTGCCTTATTGGACACGTATGCTTTAAAGCCGTTTATTTAATGGCTATAACTGTAATAAAACCATTGTACGGTATGGCGCACCAATCGTCGCTTTGGGCACTCAATTGACAGAATAACGAGCTGGCTGGTGTTCAAAGTAATTTTAAATTTAATACTGATTATATTTCTTACGGGGAGCACACGTGTGTTTAAATGGGAAAAGAACAAATATAACATTTTAGATAAAATATGTGACCGGACAGTCCAAAGTCTTAGCAAACTGAAAGAGTATTTTGATCAAAATTTGACTATTAGAAATTAGTGCGATTTTAAATACTAAAACAAGTAGAACATAGACGATTTAGGCCCAGTTTTTGCAATCACAACTTAATAATAATAATAATGGTTTATTGTCATTATTTTCTTTCAGTTGAAAGAACGACAGAGTCAACAAGTAAATGTATGGTATACAAATTTTACATAACAGATATATCGTCAATACATTTAAAACATAGTAACAAACAAATAAAAAGCTACAAGAATGAACAACTAATAAAAGGTGGTGAGTCGCAACCGCATTTATATGCCTCACCGCTGTTCTTTAGTTAGAAATTCATTAAAGCTGTAAAAACAGTTACATATGTATTAAGTAATCCTTTAATTCTTTCTTATATAGTACATTATGATTTATATTTTTCAGGTAATAGGCTATACATTATATGCTAGTATTGCTCGATAATAAGGGCCACGTTCGAAAAGTGTCGAATTATGCTGCGGGATAGCTAGATTGTTGCAATGTCGTGTTGTCATACTATGTGATATATCAGAATTTCTAGTGAATATAGATTTATTATTTCTTTGAAATAATAGGAGCCGATAAATATAAAGGCTTGGAATAGTTAGTATTTTAAGATTCTGAAAGTAATATTTACATGGCGTTTTAGCTGGTACATGCATTAAACATCTTATTATTCTTTTTTGACAGACAAATACCCTGTTTGCCGAAGGACTTGCAGACCAGAACAGAATACTGTACAAGATATGAGATTGCATATGGGAATAATAAATTATTAATAGAGTCTCGATGTTAACAACATTTCTTAAATTATATATCATATAAAATACTTTATTTAACTGGTTACAAAGATTGTTGAGTTGGTCATCAAATTTAGAAATATTATCAATATTTACACCCAAAAATTTTATAAAATTTTGTTGGCAGAGTGACTTACCACAAAAATTTACATATAGGGATTCAAGTTTGGGTTTGTTGGTGAATAGAACCATTTTAGTTTTTATTCGGTTTAGAACTAAGGAATTTATGTTGCACCAGGCTGCCATTTCATTAATTTTTCTAGTAGCTGCAAATGAAAGATCAGGGAAATTATTTTTTGTAATAATACACGATATGTCATCGCCAAATTGGTATATCGACTGCATATTTAAGTGAAGGTATAAGTTATTGACATAAACCAAGAAAAGTAAAGGCCCCAGTATTGAACCCTGTCATACGCCTTGAACAACTTTATTTTCCGATGAGTACATACTTCTAGTATGACCGTCAATTACACTACTAACGCACACTCGTTGTGTTCTAGATGTTATGTATGACTTAATAAGTAATAATGCATTGCCTCTTACTCCATAACTGTATAGTTTATCGATTAGAATTTGATGATTAATAGTATCGAATGCTTTCGATAAGTCAAAGTATATTCCCACTACTTTGTTACCTTTGTCAATGCTTTCCAAAATACATGTTATGGAACAAAATATTGCTTGCTCGCAGTTAATTTGAACTTTCGGTTTATTACTGTAGTAACCATTATGAAAACAATTATTATCTGGTAGTAAACTGAAAGTTAAGGTTAAATTGTGATTGAAAAAGTACAAGTAAGTATCAGTGATGCCAAGGTAGGAGCAGTTATTTTAAAAGGCAGGAAGGAGTTTTGTTCAAACGAAAACTGGCAAATAGAAGGGCAGATGGAAGGAACCTTTCTGTGAATTACTGAATACAGGAATAACGGAAAAGAGAAAGACATAGAAAGTGCAACGCGAGAAGGCAACCAATGTACTAAAAAATAACAGGGGATAATGAAATGCTTAAAGCAGGCGAAGACCAATTGCAAGAGAAAATATATAAACTGATTAAGACAGTATGGAAGGAAGAACAAATTCCTAAGGGATGAGCCTTGATACATATGTCCTTCACACAAAAAAGGCGACAAATCTGTATGTGGTAACTACAGACACATTGCATTACTGGACACAATTTATAAAGAGTTGGCAAAAATTACAAAACTGAGCAGTGATACAGAAGATACTTTGGGAAAATATCAAGCAGGATTTAGGAGGAATGAACACATTTTCGCTCTCAACGAACTTTTTCAGACAACTTACTACAGGTCTGTTCCTGCAGCAGTCCTTGACTGGTTCGAAACCGTTAGAATCATGCGCCGATCAAAGTTTCACATTTAAGGCAGTTCTTGAAAGCGGTGATTAATTCGATGGGCGAATATATTTGACAGTTTCAAACTAATCCAGAACGTTGCAGGAACAGACCTTATGAATATAAAAAAGCCCTGCATATACCATACGTCCAAATAAATTTCTGATAAAGGTAGGTCATGGAGTGTAAAAATCTACAACACCAAGCAGTTTTTGAAGTTAGTGACATATCAAGCTGTAAGATATGGACAATTAAACTTCAATTTTACTTAACTACTCAAGATCTGGACAATATTTTAATGTAAATAATGTAATAATTTATCTTCCATGGCCTACCTTTATCAGAAATTTATTTGGATATATGTTATTATTTACCTATAGCTTTTAAACAGGTTTATGACAGAATTAATAGAGAACAAATGTACATAGCATTGAGGTGATTAAAAGTACCTGATAAAATAGATAGACTAACTGAAGGAGAGGAAAAATTAAGTACTCTGGAACGGGAACAAATCGAATGAATTTATTGGTAGAAAACGGGCTAAGTTAAAAGAAAAACCTCTCTTAACCTCACTTATCAACTCGTACTTGAAAGTATAAACGGAAGGAGTAAAATAAAAACCAAAGGAACAATGTTCAACAGCGACCATCAGTACTTGGCATATGCAGATGACTTGACTCTTACAGCAAAAACGACGATCGAACTAAAGAAAAGACCGAAGAAAGAAGCAGAACAAAAGTGTTCGGAT
The DNA here is from genome assembly GCA_033060865.1 of Dorcus hopei. Lineage (NCBI taxonomy): Eukaryota > Metazoa > Arthropoda > Insecta > Coleoptera > Lucanidae > Dorcus > Dorcus hopei. The sequence continues at coordinate 19,387,410 of CM065424.1, read as the reverse complement.
TAGAGGTCAACCCAAAAAAAAGTAAATATATGATAATGGATGAAATACAACAGATGGGAGAGGAAAAGTTACAAATACATAATTGGTGAGAGTGGAAGAGAATCTAATTCTGCTAGAATAAAAGAGGTCTTGATAAGTGAAAAGGGGCACGAGAAACAAGAAATAAAAGCCAGAATTGTGAAGGGAAACCAAAAAGATGGAATGCTGAAATCGCTAATGAAATCGAAGCTTACGTCGCCGTCGAGAAAAACGAAAATCAGAACGGCTAAAACTATCGTAAAAACAACAGTTACATACAAATACCTGGACGTTAAATAAATCGGAGGAAAATGCCCTAGAAAGATGGAAAAGGAAAGTGTTAAGAGCCGTATGTGGTGGAATAAACACAGAGGACGAATGGAGAAGAAGAACTAATAAAGAGATGTACAAAGAACCCAAAATAACCTCAGCAATCATATTGCAACGCTTAAGATGGTTAGGCTATATAGAAAGAATGGAAAGAAAGAGTCCTGAACAGAACTCCTATTGGAAAGAAGAGAAAGGGCGTCCAAGGAAAAGATAGCGTGTGGAATGAGATCCGTAAATTATGAATATCAGGGACTGGAAAGAAAAAGCGTGACATAGGAGAGAATGGAGAAAGATTACAGCCCTAGGCCTTCACGGCCTGTAGTGTGTAATACATACACGGTGGTGATAAACTCCCGCACCAAGCTCATAATTTGTTTATTTAATGTTTCTTTTTTTTGTAAAATCCTGAAACAGGTAAATTAATAATTTTAAAAAGACACATTTACGCTTTTGTTTTTTCGCTGTGATTAAATTCTTTTTAATGGCAACCCTAACTTTTTAATGCAGATTTTGATGGTCCTTCTTGTCAGAAAAATGGTGATGTAAAGAAGTTAATACTTTCCACAACAAATTTTTCGAAGAAATAGACATCACAATTTAGAAATACAATGTTATTTTATTTTATTTTAATGATAATCTTGAGGAATTTTGTTGCAAGTCGGTTTTGATTGCAGAGGATACCTTGAGCAGCCTCTGTACTGCAATGTTATGTCTGAAAGTGATCACAGGATGTCGTGATCTAAACTTTTCGATAATCTTGAAGTTGAAAATAAAAACCAATTGTTCAGATTTTCATTGCAGCCTGATATAATTTTTTCAGAAAAATTCCAGGCGATGGTCTGAATCATGTCTATTCTTTTTTCGAAAAAGTTGTTTCGTAAGGTACTATTTTTATATCACATTTAACTGACAAGAAGAACAATCAAAATCTACATAAAAAAGTTAGGGTTGTCATTTAAAAAAATTAATGATGACGTCACAGCGGAAAAACAGATGCCGATCCAAAAAAGATTTTTGCACTAAAATGTGTCTTTTTAAAATTAAAAATTTACCTGTTTCAGGATTTTGCAAAAAAAAACATTAAATAAACAAATTATGAGCTTGCTAATTAGTATTACCACCACTGCTACCTTAAATAAACAAACAAATCTCTTGGACCAACAATGAAACCACTCACTCTCTTTTAATGCTCCTTTTTCGGACTTCTCTTATAATATCTCTTCCGTGGCGAAAGGTGCTAAATCAATATTGATCAAGAAGAAAAGTATAATGCTGACACTTGAGAATAGCATCCAAATCCAAACTACGGCAAATACGGTGATCCTAAATTTATTTATTTTTTAACTCACTTTCATAAAAGTAGCTTTTGTGTACCTCACACCTTTCGTCAATTAGATGACGACATAGTTATGTCGGGGGCTGTTATTCCTCCAATGTCACCAAAGCAGGGCAGATTCCAACCTTTAATTGTATTACTTATTCTAGATTCTTGTTCGTTTGATACCGAACTTACTTCTTTATTCGTATTTATCCCTGTTCATAAGACTTTCAACATACATAACTACTTAGATACACCCCATAATTACAGTTGAATTGAATTTCTCAAACAGATAAGGAAACCAAATAAATAACTCAAGCTCACTTCACTTCAAACTAATTGTAAGAATTAATTGAACACTTTTTATAATCTGTTCGATTATATAAAAAAAAATATTAAAACATTAGGCCAAGTTTTTCTACTCTTTTCATTAATGTAGCTGCAACATTTTTGCTGTAATCTTGTAACAAACTTTGCCATCATTTTATTGCCACAAGAAATTACATTAAACTTAGTAGCTTACTTTTTTTTTATTAACTCTTGCCATGAAACTTGAACGGCATGTCTTAGCTTTACTATAAAAAAAAAACCGAAGAGTGCACTGATTTACTTTTCAGTTAAGTTAAATTTTATTGCAAGAGATGATAAAAAAATTTAAAAATCACCTGTAACAATTATTCCAAAAAGAAATTTTCTAGACTTATTATTTTATTTATAATAAATAAGAAAATAAGACTATCAGAATATTTTCTAAACATTACAATAATCAGGGTGCCACATAAATTGATTCTTCTAAATTTTACTTTTTCTGCTTTATTTTTATTTTATTATTAAATTCACACATTGTTATTAATTTTAATGAAGAGAAATATCTACAAGTTCGAGTTTATTGTGATCTTCAGCATCTAATATACAGTCGTGGACACTTAAAAGAGAACGCTAGGAAATTTGTTTAGCACTAATGCATAATAGAGATATGGTTCACTTTTAACTGTCCACGACTGTACATTCAGCTGCTTTGTTTAAAATGTAAACATAAAGCAAAGATATTATAGAGGCAAATGTAGTTGTAATAGTTTTTTAGAGTTTTAAAGTAGATTTATTTATTAAAACACAAATTGAAAATGTAATAAATAAACAATCCAAAGAATAGAGACCGATTTATAATTTTTTCTGTAAGTTTTAAGCTAAACTAAGATAAAAAAATCAAGGAACAAAATAATTTTAATGAATATGATCATGAGCAATCTCAACTTTTTAACTCTTTTTTAATACTAATCAAGATTGAAGTTTTTGAAGACGGTTATTTGATCCTTAACTCGCTGGTCACCGTGACTGACAGTTCTTGTATTTACGGTTGATGATGATTTAAACCGCAGACAACGTTTTACTTTCAGTTAATATTTTATAATTTAATGTTAATGAATATCACTTAACTATTTTCTTACATTTAATAAAGAGTAAGTAAATTAACATAATAAATCTTTTAATTCTATTAAACACATAAATCAATTATCATAATATGTATTATCATCGTCATATTATGACGATGATAATGTTATGTTGCAGTGGTTAAAGTAAGTAAATATTCTAGGTATTATATTATTAAATATTGTTTTTTTTTTAAATTTGGCGTCGAAGTTGGTCGTTAAAATTTCATTGTGAACCATCATCGTCATGACAGTTGTTAATTTGACGTTTGAACTTGCAATTCCTAACCTTGTTTTCGAGGTTTCGAACTCAACACTACGATAGGGCAACACAAGAAGGTAAGAAGATTGTAATAAACGAAAAACGGCAATAAGAATGAGATCTGAAAACAGACATAAGAAAATAAAGATTTACAAAAAATAATCAAAATTATCGTGCGTTCACAATAATCACCTTGTCATGGCCAACTTAGATGCGAAATTTAAAAAAAAAACACTCGTTATTTTTATAATACAAGAACAATGAATATAAAGAACAAAAGAAAGATGAAATACGAAAAGAATATTATCAGAAAAAAATGAGAATTAAATAATCTCGGGCGTTTCCTTTATGTTACAACTTGAACTATGCCTTTCATGAATCAGCCAGTTTAATGTGTTGTTAAATAACTGGCAAAACCATAGTCGAAGTAACTAATGAGCGCGGCATTCTTTTATGACGCAAACGTTTTAATTTAAGTAGTAATAATAAACATATAAAAAAACCGACGTGATAAAACTAATGTCATCAATTTTCCATTAATTAGCTGTGTTTACAAATTTAAATCCAGTTTCTACGTCTTTTTATGTAGAGAACTATTTTAATTTATGGTTTAAAACTGCGGCTATTATCCGTAGAAGTTTCTGACAGTTAAAAAAACTACGAAAAACAACCCCATTATAGTTATTCCTTTTTTTTTTTCGGCGATCCAACGCCATTTTTTGCAAGACAGTTGACAGCGCAACCCCCTAACAAGAAAATGATTGACTCTTGAATGGTTTAATTTAATAATGGGGAGTAACAATACTCCTAATCTAGTTTCACGCCCCGATAAAAAGGTCCCTATTATTATATGTGCCCCGAAATCAACAGACTGTAAATTGTACGGGAATAAAGAGGATAATTCTGCCAGTTTTTTAAGGGAGGCCACTTGATGATGCGAACGAATGCTTACCAGGCAGAATGGTGGGAGATTATTCCTTGTTATGTTGTGTGTCGTTTCGTTTCGTTTCGTTTCGAATAAAAAGGAAGAACATTAAGCACCGTTATCGAAGTTTCTATCGTTAGAATGTCAACGTCAACTAAACTAGTAATTACTGTAGGTAATATTCGAAGCATTTAAAATAATTTTTGCACTGCAAATATTTGTTTCACTTCTCTTTTTTCAAATTGTGGATAGTTCAAAAGTTTTCACGCCATAGGTCTATCTACAATGAAGTCTATTGTTAACTGTGAAGTTGTGTGCCATCAATACCTGTCTAGCTGTTTGTTAATTAGTGTGACCTATGTAGCAGCTGTGCACGTTGAAATAATAAATTTAAATGCCTTATCACGATAACCGCCCTAGAGATTTATTTTTACAGGATTACAGCATGTAAAACTAACGTATTTTAACTGATATTTAAGTCTATTATTTTCTAATTAGACTTATTATAAAAATTATTCCCTTTATTACTTGCAACTCTGATACCCAAGCTAAGTAGAGTTAAGACCAATATCCCAAAACAAGGGAAACTGAGTAACGAATGTTAGTGAAAAACAAACAAGTCTCCTAGTCCATCTCCCGTGTATGCTTTAAGCGATTTATAACCTATTAACAAATAAATTTGTACTAATTTTTCTTTAGACAACTTTTAAAATACTTGGTATATCTACGTTTCCCTATATCCTGACAGCTTTCTCAAGATATTTTTTTAAAGGTAACATTTAAAAAAAACGTTGCTTTGAAAGTTGAAGGTAGACTCTTCAAGAGTTTAGTGTTAAAAGGGCTTGAGACAAAGTAATACTGTTTAATATTAAAAGAAATATTCAGGACAAGGAATATTTATAGAAAGGGAACAATATTCTAAAATAGGTACCAATATAATGCTTATGTAGATGATTTGGTTTTGATGGCAAGGGCAAAAGAGAAGCTTCAAGACAATTTTGACTGCTTAAAGAAGACACATTGGCTTGAGAATCAATGAAACCACAACAAAGTGTATAGAAGTAAAAAAAATCTTCTGTCGAGAAGAATTTTTTTAAATAATGATCGACTTAAACCAGTGGTGAACTGGATCTAAAAATACTGATTGCCAGAAGATAAAGGGGGCCATCTCACATGTCACATCTATAAAGCTGTATCATTTCGAACATGTTTAACACTCTTTATTACTCAACAGCAAGTCAGCCAGTTACAGAGCAATTTATTACATACAATACAACATTAAATGTCGTTCAATATTTAATAAGGCCCACTTCAACAGAGGCTCACAGAACTCCTGGATGCAAGACAGTGCAACTAGTGGTGAGCTGGGTCTAAAAATACTTTTTGCCAGGAGATAAAGGGGGCCAATTCACATCCATATCTACAAAGCTATATCATTTCGAACATGTCATCTAATATTTAAGAGAGCTCACTTCATCAAAGGCTCACAGGACCCATGGGTGGAAGACAGTGCAACTAGAGGTGAACTGGATCTAAAAATATTGATTGCCAGGAGATAAAAGGAGCCAACTCACATGCCACATCTATGAAGCTTTCGAACATGTAGTCTAATATTTAAGAGGGCAAAGACTCATAAGACCCATCGGTGCAAGAGAGTCAGCAACTGCTCTAATATCGAGAAAGTAATGAAATTTAATTATCTAGGCATGGTGCTAACGAGCAATGTTGACAAAAGAAAGTGGGCTGGGAGAATGGGATCTTAAATGGTAAAGAAATGAGGTTATTAATGAAAATAACTTATATTAAAAAATTGCCAAAGACAGCGAATATTTACATACCTATATAAGATCGTTATTAGATTCACAATTTGCATGGAAGTGATATTTGGACTTTAAACCTAAAGTTAGAAGAAACTTTGAATATATGGGAAATTCCTTAGAAGGATTTACGGTGGCGCAAAGATGAATAATAAATAGAAAAGGGAGAACTGAGAGGTACTTCAAAACCTTCAAGTCTCTACAGTCACTGTCATCTACAAAACTGACTTTGGAAGGAAGCACAAAACAAGAAGAAGTAGAGACAGACCTACATAGATGAATATCACGCCATCAAAACAATTAGGAAAACGAAATTGGAAAAAGATAACACAAGGTAGAAAAAAATTGGAAATGTGATGGAAGCCATAGATCAACATGGTTTGAAGCTCTGTTTATACGACTGAGTGGAGTTATAACCACTACCATGACAAATTTAAACATTTATTTAATATAACAAAATATCAGCAGAGTGGATTACTATTTAATTCCATCGAAAAAAAGAATTGTTTTCAAGCTCGACGGCAAAAATACCGTTTGTATAAAATGAACAAGTTTCTGATTAGAAAGATATATGCACTTTTTGCGGTTAGTCAATATGCAAAAGGCATAAAGAGACACTTGAGGAATAACACAAGATAAACATTTAATCAATCGTTTAGGTCGCGACATCGTGCCACCGATTTTTGACCTAACTTTGTGCGACCTAAACTATTACTAATGTAACGCGATTGTGAGATACTTAGAACAGGTCGGTTTGATTGTAGTGGAGTTCTCAAGCTACTCTTCTGCTGATGAGGCCCCAAATAGGTGCCAGACAACTGTCCAGAGGATGGTTATCCATGCCAAAAGCTTTCATAACTGACTTGAACTGAATAAATTAGGATATATTTAAATAATCGAAGGTTTAATTAAATCTGTATGATTTTTAATAACAAGATATGGTTTACGGATTTAGATATAAATTAAAGTCCAAGGCTTGATTATAATAATTATTTTCTTCCACGTTTTCTAATCTACAGTTTTCTCTTTCAATTTGGTAACTTCCACTAATTTTTGTTATTTTCAATTTTCAATTTTGCTTTCGATCTCCCTTACCTTTTGCTCATACCGATTGTGTTTTCTAGAGTACAACTTTTGGTAGCATGTTTTCTTTGAGCTTTTATTATTCCTGTTGAACAAGTATAGGAATTTTGGTTTACTTTCTGATGGAATTTTTACCTTGACGTATTAAACTTGTACGTTTGGTTGCCTATCAAGACTTTTGCCAGGCGGTGGTAGTAAAAACAGGTAGCAGTTTTTTTATGTTACGTATTTATAAATTGCTACTTGTTTCTTTACCGCTAACGCCTTGTAGGCAACCATACATGCAAGTTTGATACGTCCATGAGGAATACTTCAATAAGGAATTGAGCCAGAACCCCCAGAGTATATGTGCTCTGTTATTCATGCATTAGATTTGTTAATTAGGTCTTCAATTTCTTCATTCCTCCTTTACATCCATGTGTCGATCTTTTTTTTTCTTGGCCGAGTTTAATTTTTTTTAATCCTTCAAATTTACAGTCTTTATTTACTATAATATAATGTAGATACGTTCCACAACGGTTTTTTCTTTTTTTTTTGTTTCTATTTTGTTGCTTACTATCGATGTTTCTCTCGCAGATATAACTGCAAGACCGTCTTGAAAAAGATATGCCTTTATTCCTTCAAAAATACTTTAGTTTTTCATTAATTTGCTGATCATTGTTATTTAATAATTTACTTAGAGCGTACGCATATATTTTTCTCTCCCCTTTCGAGTGAGTAAATATCTAAATTTTTCTTCAAATGAAAATGCGGGAAAGTCGCTTTAATTCTATACATATAAATTTTGTAAATTTTATGTTCCAACTAGTTTCGGCTAGAAGTAGCCTATCATCAGAGGAAAAGACTTCGAGAACTTAAATCTACTTTGTGTACAGGGCAATTACAAACATGTTAAACAGTAAATTGATAATTAATTGTATGTACCTAGGTCTGAGATCAACCAAGTTTCAATTTATTTTAATTAACATTAATTGTTTTGAACATGATTATGATTGTCTTGCATATTGCCTATATACTGTGATCAACAATGATTGAAAGTTGGCGTCTGAAATATGTATTTCCGAAATATTATCAAACTTTTATTCCGCAACGGCTAACTATCTACAAGGATATCAATAATATTTTTTACACAACGCCGCGCCGTGCGGACAATAAAAACAATTATTGTAGAGCGGCACATTCTGTCACTGTTGATCACAGTGTACTGTAAAGTAATATACAGAACAATTTCTTTTCACTGATGGCCATTTCTAGCCGAAACTTGTTGAGGTGGTATAAAACGCATATTCATATTTTATTGTTGCATTAGACGATTAATATAACCAGTCAAGAAAAATAACATTTATTAACTATTTTATTTATTTTTACTGAATGTTTCTAATTCAGATTAATGAATTAATGAGAAACAATATGTGTTTTTTTTTAGCAGATGCGTGAAACACGTGTCTGCAAACATATTTACATTAATGTAGTCAATATCCTTGACCCGCATATGATCACCGATACGACAAAGAGTGAAACAATTAGACGCAGAAATATATTAAACGAGAAGTGTCAATAGACAAACAAGCCCTCAACCATTTGACTTGTTAATGAACACCAGACATAATAAGTAATTAATAGTTCTTTTTAAATAAAAGTCGCGTAAAAATATCACGGAAACATTTCTTTGTGGCTGCTTTGAATAATTGCATTATAAATAACGCAATTAGCGGTGGTCGGCGATAATTTTAGCATATTTATTAGATTTAATTACGCTTTTTTAATGAATGTAAATTGTTGTTTAATAGATACAAAGATTTAAAATTAGCATAAGGTGTATTCTCTTTGCGCAGCCAGTATCTGCGTCGAGCTGGACATAATAAACTGCATTCTTTATATGCTAAGCAGTTAAATACAATAACAACTACTGCCAACCTACAAATCGGTACAAATTGTTCTCTTGTTCCCTTAACAACTTTATTTGCTTAGTAGCGGCTGCGTAGAAACTACTACTAGTACTACTGAAACGTAACGATGCAATGAATTTAAATTTTTTTTAATAACAATTCTCATTACAGCACCTCGATTACGGATTCACGTCACAACGTTTTTAACTGTAAAGCATGGTATTTATGATGTACGTCTTTCGAAACATGCTTGTGTACATACAACCCGTGCATCGGGGAATAATTTATGAATGTGTCATACGATTGAACATTCGTAAATTACATGTCGGTGTAGATTTTTTTAAGAACTGGATCAAGACTTTCACAGAACTTCGACCCCGAACATTAAAATACCTAACCCACCAAAAGCGGAACTCTACTTGAATAGAAAATTTCGCTGAGTATACGTATTCGGTGGGTACGTAGGTGTAGTTAGTGACAAAATTAAGCATTTCAAGACGTAACTGTTTAAATATTAAACAGTTAACCTACTGAGTTCGTTTTCTCAACAATATCATTATACTCGAGAAAGGAAAATATAGTATTAGAATAAAAATGTTCAGTCGTATGTGTTTGATTCAAACACACATGTACAACATACATACATGTCAAGCAAAGACTTTGTAGTGTGTAGAAATTAAACGAAAATAACTCGATATTTAACCAAACCAGTGATGTATTTATAAATAGGAAAAATAACTTTGCGTGCAGGAAGCCCGATAGCCCATAGAATTTCATATTTGCAAACGTGGCTCATAATAGAGATGCAGGTGTTCCACTAGAACAGCTATGATATTAGTTTTGTTCCATCTGTAGTTTCTGTCTAGTTCTAAACCGTCAAAAGCATGCACTCATCAAAGATGGCGCTGTTAAAATCGATCATTACTTCGGTGGGCAACTGTTTTTGACAGTTATTCCGACATATAACACTCACTCACCGAACAGTGATATGCAGATATGCGACTCATGGATGGGTATTTGCGCTGTACTGTGAACATAGGATAATATTTTTACTGTACAGGCCTTTGTGAAGAAATAATGACACTCGTTACGACTAATAAATATCCGTAAATGAGTTCAATTTAATAATTTATTTGGTTGAACTTTACGGATCTTATGGTTCTATAAAAACTAATGATCAGTTGCACCAAATTGCCTAAATTTCCAATGCAGGGGTTTCTCAAATTAACTAATGTTGACCATCTTTGGACTGTGAAGAATGCAACAAAATAATTCTTTGAAATATTGTTTAATTTCAAACAGAAAAAACTTAATTCAGAAATATCCAAAATAAGCTTAGTTGGAAAAAACTAACCGTCTGCTTTATCAATAAATAATCGAACTCCTGAACATCATTAGTTGCTGTCGTCGGTCAATTGGGCACAATATATTGTGTTCGTATCTTACAGCTTCTCTGTGTCGTCAATTTTTTCGTCACTAAGGTGATTGGGATCTTTTCCATAAAGTCACTGACTAACAGGGTTTCAATTCTTTTCCCAACTGCAGGCTGGTCATGGCCTGGACTGATGGTGTTACTCCATTAAACGGTGAGTCCTCACCACAGCAATCGATTTTTAACAAAAACTCGATTCTGGCAATCATGTGACTTATGGGGTTTTTCAAATAACTGACTCAAATTTCAGTGGGGTTTATAATGTGACATTTCAGGTTTTAAACCTTGTGGAAGTCATATTCAAATGAAGTTTAAAGTTAAGGTGAGCTTAAGTGCTTGGTGCAACTGGCCACAAAAGAAAAAGCCATTGGCCAGAAACATTAAAATTCTGGGAAAAAACAAAAATTCCTGACTTATTTACCAAACAATATGTTTTTTTTAATTGAAAAAGTGTTTATTATATGTTATGTCGCATAGTATTTATTATGTATTATTGTTCTTATTAACGTTTAATTTAGGCTTTCGTTTTCGTGAAGAAATCGCTAACGTGCACAGGTGTTATTTGTTGAAACTGTCGTCATATGCAAGATTTATTTTCTCTTTGTTATTTTTCGTTACTTTGTGCTTTCCAAAAGCGTTAGAGAAATAGTTTGATGCGCTTTTGACACAGTACATTGCACAGCTCATAAAATTCTTATCATTATATCTTTTCTGTTTTTAGTTAACATGATTTTTACAGAATAATTTGATTGAAGTTTTTCAACCATTATTAATTTATAAGTCAAAAAAATGGAATACGCGCTTAATTAAAATCCACTCACCAAAAGAATGCCAATCAGTGAGATCAATTTGAGAAATGAGATTTGCCAAAAGCAGAAGCAAATCGAAAACAGGAAGAGTCTGATTCTTCCCGTCTCTTTCCAGCAATTTTTGGTTATTGAAAAATTCCTGGAAAGAGACGGAGACGGGAAGAATCACACTCTTTCTGTTTTCGATTTGTTTCTAAAAAGAAATATATTGATGGAAAGAGACAGCTGTAAATGTATAATGAATATGAGTTTTAAATGTAGGGCTCTTTAAAAAGCTACGTCACCATTCTAGTCAATGACAGACAAAGTATGAATAAATAAAATTCGTATTCATTTTAAAATGATTAATTATTACAAACCATGACAGAACATATTCTTCCTTTTTTCGGTCAGAGAGACTCCATGCTGAAGATAAATTTTGCTATGCTTGAAGACGCTTTTTTGGAACTGAAATTGATATGAGTGAACATAAAATACTTACCTAATTTCAAGTACATCCACGCATTGGATTAACGATAGAATTTTTTTTTATTTTAGTTTCTAAGTTATTAACATAAACTTCATATCAATGAATTTGTTTTGTTTCTGTATGTCGTAGGCATATACAGTATGAGCATAAATGTTTGAGGACAAGTTGAATTTCCCGCGTCTCTATCTAGTAATTTTTACTCTTTGTGTGTGGCCGTCCTGAAAAATTAATTTTTGTTCAGTGTCGCCTGTGTAAATTTTGCAGCCGGCTCCAAGAATTTATAAGACAAAATGGGACGCGTTTGCCTAATGTACCTGTCTGTAGTTATTGCCGCTTCTTGTATTTAAAATAAACAAATTACTTGCCTATTTTTTTTGTAACCTATGCATTTGACCAACTTAAGAAAAATATTGGAAGGCGGGAAATTCAACTTGTCCTCAAACATTTATGCTCATACTGTAGTTCTGTGGCTTGGGGTAAAAGGGCCAATGTCAAAAAGTATTCTTGGATGTAACAGATCATATTTTGTATAGAATGCTTTCGAGTTATTAACAATACATTCAGAAAGGATAGTACCTACTTATTTTTATTTTAGGGAAAATGTGTCTATACCACGAATTCTTGCTTTATCTATCGCTTGACGTTTAATTGAAAATGATATTGGCCCTTTTAGCACCGAGCTACAGAATTATTTTAGTCAAATAGCATTTTCCTAGGCAAATAGCCCTTGTTGGGTAAATAGCATTTTGTTTTCCACGTAATAAAATTATGAGCTTATTTACTACATAGATCATGTTCCGTTTGAAACTAGACCTTCAGATTTTGTAAATTCTTGACCATGTAGTAGCTACTGAATTAATTTTTTTCTCTTCAGTTACACCGCAAAGCACTTAACAACGGACGGATATTTACTGCAGAAGTAGTAAAAGGGCTGTTTGTTTATGACCAGATTGTTAATGAATGGTCAACTAAGGCTCACTTGAAATCAGGGTTCCGTTGAAAGATCTCCTTATTAAGATGGAGATCAAATGTTGAGACTTTGGATGGCGCTGTTTTTTCCTTTTAAATATTTTTGAAGCCACCCTTGCTTATTATTTAATATTATATGCATTATTTTTATTTTGTTTGGCGTGGAAATATTACAAATCTTAATAAAATAAAATTAGTATTAGAACTGAATAGTTTTACTTCCTAGGCGAAAATTCACAAAAGTCTGAAGATCTGGCTTTTCAAAAGTAAGAAGTACACACATAAATTCACATAATTTGATTATATTGAAAACAAAACGCCAAAATGGTCCAGTCAAATACCATGATGCCTATTTGCAAAAGCTACTTGCTCATGACATATACAGGGTGCCCTGATTTCGTAGGGACAACATGGGTAACTTTTTTATTCGAAGAGATAGAGAGATGGGTAAATTAGTAAAAAGGTGCGAATACATTTTCAAATTTTACTTGTCATGGCCAACTTGGTTAAAATTAAAAAAAAAAAATTTCATAATTTCTTTTATTTGCCGTAACTTTCTTGTTACTTAGGATATTTAGATGCGGTTTGAATTAATTTGTACGGTAATTTAAACATTTTTATTGACAAAACAAAACCAAACTGAATTACAAAAATAATAATCAAAAATATGAAATCACTCAAACAAGCCACCATTGTTTGCAGTACAAAGTTGGCACCGTTTCTGAAAACTATTAATGACTTTACGGATAGTATTGCCATTAATACTGTTAAATGTCTCAAGTACTGCAAATTAATTCAAACCGCATCTAAATATCTTAAGTAAAAAAAAAGTTACGGCAAATAAAAGAAATTATGATATATTGTTTTTTCTAAATTTTAACCAAGATGGCCATGACAAGTACAATTTGAAAATGAATTCTTAATGAGCTATCGAACCTGCACCTTTTTGCTAATTTAACCATCTCTCTATCTCTTCAAATACAAAAGTTACCCATGTTGTCCCTACGAAATCCGGGCACCCTGTATATCGTCGAGTTATATGCGAAAAGTCATTAAGTACATTTATGCAATTTTCAGCTTAAAGTGCGTAAGTGTTCATTTTAATCACAAGCACCAGTGAAAAAACTCCTTAAGTGACTAAAAACATAATTATAATAAATGTAAAAACTCCTAAAATCAATCGAAAATATTATTGAATATATTTTTGGAACTGCAAATTTAAAACTTGAATATCCAAAAGTTTGGGTATTGTAACTTAATGACTTTTTGCAATAACCCAACGATATACCGTATGTCCATCTGACAATGAGACATAGGGATTTAACATGGGAAAACAGAAATTGCCTTATATTATCTACCTGAGTACATATATATAAAATTCTGGTTTATAATCGGAAAGATTATTCCATTCAAAGTGTTTTGATACTAAGTTTGTGCAATTTTAGTTGTTAATTATTTAGAAATTAAGGAAAAAAAGTTATTATTTTTTTTTCGGACAAGATTAGTAGGTTTAATGAAGACTTTCCAAACGGATGTCGTGGTCAAGTTAGTTTGTTCATGTTTCACAACCGTAAGGTCACGAGTTCAAATCCGAATGAAGACACTTTTTTTTTCTTTTTTTTAAATATTTTTTCAGATTTGAAATCACTCTTAAACTAGTTTATTATTGTATTAATAAGTTTCATTTTAATATTAATTATGTTCCATTTATGTGTATTTTTTCGTTTGCAAAATTTTATTATGTTAAAGTTATAACTTTATTTATTATGTTACATAATTAATATTAAAATGAAACTTATAAATAAAATAAAGTAGTTTAAGAGTTTAAGTGATTTCAAATCTGAAAAAATATTTAAAAAAAGGAAAAAAAGTGTCCTCATTCGGATTTGAACTCGTGACCTTACGGTTGTGAAACATGAACAAACTAACTTGACCACGACATCCGTTTGTAAACTCTTCGTTAAATACTTACTAATATTGTCCGGAAAAAAATAATAACTTTTTTTCTTAATTTCTAAATAATTAAGAACTAAAATTGCACAAATTTAGTATCAAAACACTTTGAATGCAATAATCTTTCCGATTATAAACCAGAATTTCATATATATGTACTCAGGTAGATAATATAAAGCAATTTCTGTTTTCCCATGTTAAATCCCTATGTCTCATTGTCAGATGGACAAACGGTATAGTTCTTCGGTTTAAACAGAAACTATGCTTGTTTCGAGAAGTTCCATTAATTTTTTCAAGAAATTTTCATGGTTGGTTTCTGCAATAGAATTGTTCTCGATCAAGGCGAAATATATAGGTATAGAAGACATAACACGATACTTTACAACCCGAAAGGCAATTTCTCCAGATTTTTTGATACCATGTCATCTAGATATTTTTCTCGGAAATAACTTGATTACTCCTTGAATTGGCATGCATTTAATGAAATACATTCTTTAATGCAACATTAAGGTTTCAAGTGAAACAAAAGGACTATAGGGATACCAAAGCACAATTTATAAGGGCTTCAAAACTTATTGAATTACTAATTAATTGATTAACAATTTAAATAATTTACAACAGTATAAATCAAATCGGAGCAACAAAAAATACACGTGCATTTCAATTATTACAAACTCCTATTAAATTTGTAGATGGACTGTCTTATCGTTAAAAACCAGTTGTTCATGTTTTATTTACCATTACTGCTAAAGTCAAATCTTTTATTCAATACTTAGGCGTATTATTACTTGCAAAATAAGTTCTCTGAGATCACAAACCTTCACATTAAAATTTGAAATTTGAGTTTAGTATTATTATATTGATTAACGCCTCAATCGAATAGACTCAGGCAATAAAT
Organism: Dorcus hopei; assembly: GCA_033060865.1. Classification (NCBI taxonomy): domain Eukaryota; kingdom Metazoa; phylum Arthropoda; class Insecta; order Coleoptera; family Lucanidae; genus Dorcus; species Dorcus hopei. Next base: position 19,371,808 of record CM065424.1, on the reverse strand, counting down.
AATAATAGGCATACCTCGTAGATCTAAAATTAAAATTCCGACTAAAGAATTATTAATAATTTCTGTTTACTTATTACGCATTCAGTTGTGGTAAGTTATAGCAGCGATTGAATTATAAGCGATTAAAATTCTATCGGCGAGAAGACCTCAGGAGAACTGATGTTTTACATTTCGCGGCGGGCACGTATCGCAGCTTTAAATGCCAAATGTTTATTCAAATTGAATGCAAACGATTACAAATAGGGAAAATTACCTATTTAATTTGTATAATTGGACACTTTTTATTATTTTTGCACGTTTGTCGTTGATTGTTAAATTACAGCCGACTATTACTACAGGAATTACTCTGCATGGAAATAACTGTATTAATTTCGTTTCAATTTCTAATGTATGCTGTTTAGTGGTTTTATTGGCTGCGATAACCAAGGCGTACATACATGAATGTTGATTTAACCTTATTATTTTTATATGTCTTCTTCTGGTTGTTGCGTCGAGAAATAACAAGTACGATTTAGTAAACAGTACAAGTAGTATACCTATTACTTTCGAACATTAAATTTAATTATTCCGCTTGATTTTTACTACCTCGTTTTTATTATAATTCTTTGTATTCTATTCCAGTTCTATTCAGTTTTCAATTTAAATTTACTTCCCTTATTTCTTGACTCCAGAAAATGTATTAAACAAATTGCTGACAATTATTAATTCAAACAACAAAATGAGGTAGTGTCAAGCAGTCAAGTATTTTGCACTTAATATTGTTACGTGAAACCGGAAATGTGACGTGTATAAATTATGAGATGCGCTGAAGACTTTAGACGTTAGCACGATAATTTATTAAAACAGAGCGAATAATCTAATCTGCGAAAACCAGTTTGTAAATTAAATTCAAATGAAACAAACAAATAAATAAAATATAGCGTTATAGTTCAGGCCGATATAATTTGATTCTATTGAATGAAAATTGTTAAAAAAAAAGAATTCTTTTAGAAATCAGTGGAGAGCTTTAATATATTAAACATTCAAAATAAATTGGTCAGTTACACTATAGCGAAAATTAATACATATTAATGTCCTTCAGTTTTATGATTTTAGATTAGCTGGAAATGCAATTCAAATGTGGGAGGTACCACATGAGTGTACTTATTAAAATGAGTTCTATTAAGTCAGATCATAGAATTTGCAATAAAAGAAAATAAAATGTAGATAATACATTAAGCAAATTCTGCATAGCAGCATAACAATTACCGTCAATTCTCTTTTCTCTTTGAATAATTGATTACTAATTTAATTCAACCAATTCGCAAACATGTAATCAGCAATAATTACAATACAATGCATTAAAATTGCTATCTGTAATGTCATAATTACCGTGTTTGTGCACATTAATACTAGCATTATTACATATCCGTGAGAAATTATCTAAGATCTAACACATTCTATAATAGTGTTAAATATCGTATACACAGTTAGATTACAGAAAATTAATAATAAATGATTAACAAGCCGATACGTTGTACTTTTTGTGGCACGTTGTGATTCGCGTTGAAATGTGAAGTACTTTTATTGTAATTTATGGCATCGCAATTCTCGATCTAATTGTCTTTAATGTGATATGTTGTGCAGACGTGTAGGAGAGATAATTTTGCATATCGCAGCCTGATATTTATGATTACACGTACCGCTTAAGGTATTGTGGAATAACCTTAAGGCAGTGAAATTAAAGGCAAGGGTTTCTGCAAAAGGAGAGAAAGATTTTAATGTCGATAGTGCAACGATAACATCATTATGCTTAATGCGCTCAAGAAACAATCAGAAACAGAAATAAACGACGCGCGCCGTAATGTGTTGCAATAATTACACGTCGAGTGGGTATTTATTTAACAATTAGGATTCGTAAGTAGTTTTTAAAAACACCTTTCTTAATGGCGTATGGAAATAATTAAATATAATTATTGCTTCATTCGCTCTTAACACCGGAAAAAACGAAACTATACCGCGTAATTTAACGAAAATTAACCCCGTTAAAAATTAAACCGTCATTATAAAAGAGCATGTTACTAGTTTACTAACGCTGTGCGTGTATGTGTGCGCTTCAAGGTCACACTCATTAACTTCACTCATTTTCCTAGATTAATTATATTAAACCTACTTTATTGTCGTAATAAAATTGTTATGTTTGTGGCCGCACTAAAGATAAAAATAAATTACAGAAAACGTTTAATAGTTGAATTCAACTGTGAAACATTAATTACGAATTACCGATTATTTCTGGAAGGAATACAAACAGGTTATTTGAATAATACACGTAAAAATTACTACTAGTATACTTTTGCGCCAACACCTTTAACATGTTAAACATTTCTTATAAGTTGACATAGAAAATAGAATACAAATTTAACACATTTGAGCCATGTAGGTATCGCTAAAAAAATTAAAATCTCACGGATCGGTATTAGAGAAACAGTTTAAACAATTGCTGGAAGGAGGAGAAAAAGTATAGGAACAGGCAAATTAGAAGAAATAGGAAAAGAGGAAATGGGATGAAAATGAGAAAGATAAAACTATGAATTAAAAACGAAAAGGAGCTTCTCTTAAAAAACGAAGGCAGAAAGATTGTACTGAAGTATAATAATTGAAAACCAATGACAAGTAACAACTAGAGCTAAAAATATGAGGCTGGTCTAGTATATCGAAATTAGAAGTGTAGATCACAAATTCAAATATCACATCATTTAATAGCTTTTAGTTTTCTCTTGATTTTTGTTTGAAGGAATCATTTCGTGAGTTAATGTGAAAGAAGAAAGGCGCCTCGTTTATGAATCATCAGATCTCATATGCCACAGCAGTTTTTTCAAGAGTCTCATCCTGTTATTGACGATTAAATTAGTCTCAGACGTCAACTGCGAGGCATCTAGCACTTGATGAATATTAACAAGATTTTGTGTCTAGCTAAATGTTCCCGTAGCACACACAGTATTTTATTTTTAGAATTTCGACTGGCAACAAATTCTTTTGTCTAGGCACATGTCTAAACAAAAATGTTATGCATTGTAATAATAGAAAAATAATAAATTTTATTGTCCTTCGATGGATTAATCTGTATCTTTTTGTATACATACGAGGCTGTAATTGATCTTTAAAAGTCAAACAAAGTAATCTAGGTAGGTGATACTCTCTTGAGGTTTTTGGTCTTTAAAACTATTTTTAATTTATGCAGCAGATTAAAACAAAGAGCGGGATAGTTTCTGGAAAAGGAAGGTTGTTTAGCTTCAGATATTCATTATTTCAAACTTTCAAAAGTGTATGGTGATTCCATAATTAATATCAGCAATGTGCGTAGATCGATAAACAAATTTAGGGTTGTTCAAACCGATATTTTTGGTAAACCACGATTAGGAAGACCGATTACTGTTGGAACAGAAGAAACAAAGTTGCTCATCGATGCAAGGATTCGTCAAGATCGAGTATGATGGTACGGAATGCTTTGGGGATGTGGACACAATGTTGTGGAGAAGAGTATACTTGATTTTGGATATTCTAAGGTATGTGCTACATGAGTTCCACGTCAGTTAACCAATGAACTCAAGCAGTGGCGTAGATAAGGGGGGGGCCCGGGGGGCCCGAGCCCCCCCCGAAATGGTTCTAAAATATTATGTTTTGCGAATTTCATACTAAAGAAGTTTTTCATATGACGTTATTTTTTGTTCGCCGTATTACATTTCATAAATAAAATGTTAAGTAGTCCGTACTCGTTAGATTTTTTTTGTTCGGGCCCCCCCCGAAACAAGTTTCTATCTACGCCACTGAACTCAAGGAAAAAAGAATGGAGATTTGCGCTGATCTCATAAACTCCCTCGAGAAAGATGGACCATCTTTTTCCGACAATGTAGTGATTGGAGATGGAACATGGGTATGTGTGCATAATCCAGAAACCAAAAATCAATTCCGTTCAAAAAAATTTGAAGTGCAAACATCTACGAAGAAGGTTATGGCAACTGCAGGGTGTTATTCTCGTACCGGGCACCACTGTAAACAGTCAGCGGTACATGCTGACGTTAAAAAAGCTTGAGAGAGCCATCAGAAAGAAAAGACCAAACAAAAATTTGCATTACATTATTTTACGCCATGATAATGCAAAACCCCACACTAGTTTGCCACAGTTGACACAATCTAGAAATTCGGATGGTCATGTCCCATTCAGCTTCTACTTCCGCTTTAGCTCAGTCGAATTTCCACTTGTTTGGCCCAGTGAACAAATTTAAAACGGATCAGATTTCACTCATTGGACTACTCTGTAAAACAGTGAGTGAAGAATGCGGATAAATTTTCTTTCCAAACTGGATTTGAGCGATGGGTTCAAAGATGGCACAGATGTTTAGAAAGGGAAGGAGATTTTGTTCAAAAATAGTGTTTTGTAGCTTAAATTAATTTTTGAATTTTTTCATCAGACATGTTAATACTGAGGTTACTATCTTATAATTTGATGTTAGAGAATGCGAGAATAGTCACCTCATCGATTTTACTATAATTAAATATAAAGCGGACGACGCTAAACCAAAGTAAAAAAATACTTCCTAGTTTTGCTTTTTATACCCTGCAAGAAAATATGCATCTATTCCAAGCAAAATCTTCTAGTATAATTAATGGATGTCATAATATCATGTCCTTGTACTTATTGCTTAAGTTTATTAAACAGCTTCACATCAAATAAGAGAAAATCATTCCCCAAGTCATGTATAATTTTCATTATAACGATTTTATATAAATATATAATTAGGCCTATAAAGGGCAATTAAGTAACGGCATTTGAAGGCAATTACACCATTAAGGTATTAATTTCAGAGAATTACGTCGAATAGCAGTGTTTGCTTCCAGATATAATTAGCAGCGCTGCTAATGTGTAAATAATTACTCCGGTTCAAGGTATTTTACGATCGGTATCAACGGAGAGAAAAAGCCAGCCTGTAATCTTTCCGTCTTAATATGTTCACAAATTATCATAATTCCAGTCGGGTTTTACTCCTTTTTCCTGTGCCCGCGCAGCTAATTTGCTGTGCCCAATTTTTTGGGGGAAATTTACATATTATTTTGGTGCCTTGCATGCACTATGCTTCTGATCCTACTACAACACATACATTACCACTAAGTTAAATCTCCATTCTTAATTAATTAATTTCATTTCAACTGCTAAGTGGAGTCTGTTCAATATTTATATATGTAATAATAAAATTTTATTGAATGGTACTGACACAAAAAGTTACAGATTTGTCTCTCCTTTCCCTGGACGGCATCAGAACTATCTGTATAAGCTTTAATTACCATCTGGAAATGCATTATTTAAAAAAAGCGCATTGTAATTACATACAGGGTGTAAATGAAATGTGGAGCAAAAAGTGTAGGGCATTAGTCTTTGGGTTGTATACAAGAAGAATCTGTAGTTAGAAACATAATTTGCTGCTTCTTCTTTGAACAGGAATCAGTTTAAGAACTTTAAATCTGGCAACACTGTTACCTTCATTTGTAATTCGCATCTCCACGAGATTAAATTGGCGATGCTGTTACTTAGGTAACATCGTTACTGTGAAAGCAAAACTGACACGATTTATCAAAGCCTGTCAAACAAGGCCGACATCAGTCACTGATTATTTATTTAATTTGTGCTTTTTCTCTTTACAAAAGTAAAATAAAAAAGTAATAACAATACTTCTTGATGGATGTCTACTGTTTTTGTGACACCCAGCGAGCAACTTTAATGCTACGGCAACATTTCCTCTACACTCACCTATTAGTAAAAGATACTTGTTAGCATAATCCGGAAAGAAGAATTTCCTTTCAAATAAAATTAACAACACCAAGGAACGATAAGAATAAATAAAGCAGGGCGAACTTTAAAAATAACTAAAAGTATAAACGAGAGCCAAAAGAATTCGACATTAATGACAACAGGTATAACTTTGTAGGTAAAATCTGGCAGCACTCAAAAATAATTCGTTTCTAAGCCCCGATATTTGAGTCACGGTTTAACTTTAATCTTCAGTTTATTTCCATAGTAACAATTATAAAAACAACTGTTTCTATGAAATAAACTAAAGATTAAATTTAAACTAAAATTCCGGGCTTAAGATAACGTTCTTAAACCTGAGTTAAATTTAGGCATAATTGATACTTACGAAATAGCAAACAACTATGTTGCTTGCTCGTAAATTCTGGTAAACGACAATGATTTTAATTCTTAAAATGATTGTGTAGCATGATTTTAATTTTCATAAAATATTAGGACAGCATTGTTAATAATATTAGTAACATTTTCGATCAGGAAAATTACTTAAATATGTACTTCACATTTTCTAGTATGAGGTATGTAGGTACTAATTTTAACTATTTCAAAGTTAAAGCAGACTCAGCACTATTTTGGCCTTTTCGTAGCCCAGTCATGTGTGGCGTACTTTTGGTGCTACGTTTTTATATTTACACACTGTATAAGCATTAGATTTTTGAGAAGAACACATTTTGTCGTTATTAAATAATCGCAGATTACACTAAACTAAACTAAACACTATTTTAATTGCATAGATTTATTGACACTTGGAAAGAGATTTAAGATTTAATAAAAAATAATGGGAGAATTTTTTTTTTTAATATAATTTCTGAATAATTTTTAAACTGATATGATTTGTAGCACACTCGTTACATGGCGGGGCAATATAAACAACAGAATTTACGAGCAAACTAGCACTAATTAGTAATTATAAATGACAAGTTTGAGGATAATAAATAATTATTTATTATAATTATAACGCAACATTAATAAAGCAAACGTCTCGATGGAAGATAATTTATATTTAGAATGGTTAACTGTAATCAGCAAAGCAAAAACCTTCTTGATTTACAGCAGAATAATAGGTTCCTTCTTCGGCCACGGAATTAAGCAGTAAACAAAATAAATTTATTCAAATTTTATTCACCCCAAAATAAAATGAATTTTTTATTATTATTACTATTACAGTTTTGCATTTTAGTTTTTAAACAAACTGGAAACACGAGGCGTAAATTTTTTAACGCGCTTGTATGTACACACACGACCCGTGTGATCGAACAATCTGCCTAACGAACGCAATAAAAATGTAGAAAATGTGTTGTTTGTGTGGAATCAAATTACAAGCCAAGCCCAAACTGGCACAATAAGCAAGTCCACTTCGTTTAACTTTCTAATGAGTCCGGGGGACTTGAAGAAATTTAAAATACAAAAATAAGCGTTTCGTTTTCAAGAGAAAATCTTTATTACGTCAGGCGGCTTTCTTTTATGCGTTTCGGAAAACCCTCGAATTAAATGAGTATACATTACATCACAGCGTAATGTTTACATTTAAAATTAGTTGATTTAGTGGTAACATTTAATTAAAATAGAATTCGAAAAGACAATGACTCAATTTTCCACAACCAAATTAAAATTTTCTACTAAGTGTGAGAATCTTTAATTATAGGTGTCAAATTTTAAATAAATTGTTCATAAATAAATTGGCGCAAGTAAACAAAAAAAACCTCTTTAAATCTGGACGGGCCATAAATATTTGTATATGTATATGAATTATATAATATAATTATGGTTTGCATTTTTGTTTTTTGTTTTTTTAATTAATCACAGAATATATGAACTCGAAGGTGTCAAGTCTGCGCTGATTTACATATCTTTATGTAGAGAAAAAATATACAATAAGTGTCGCGCGCCTATAGTCACACCGTTAGTGTTCATTTACATTTAAGCATGATTAAAGAAAGCTCACTAACAGCTAAAATAGACCAATAAGATTTATGTAAGGTTTTTCTGTATTGTAGACACAAATAAAACATTACAGAATCAAATTTTCATCATCATTTAAAGTATCTGTCCCGTTTGATCAAGAACTAGAATTCAGCAAAGAAAATGGCGCAAACATAATAAATCATTCGCAGTTAATTACACATTATGTTATACATTCTGGCCTCATCGGATTTTTGCTCGTGCACACGTGTTCAGCAACAACGTGCCGCCATTAAGTTCCTATATAAAACTAACGATGAGTAGCCGATTTTTGCGTGTACCTTCGAGCAACTTCATGTACTTTGATTATTCAAGTTAATCAAGTTTAATTGCCGCCCGGAGAACGCACCGCAATTAATTAACTCATTAGAAGCTGAACGTTAATGAAATGCGCTATAATAATTTTTATTTCTAATTTACATGCACGAACACGTCTATCGACTTTTTTTTACTCTCAGTTTACAACAAAAAATTAAAATAATTAACTATAATAAGAATCGGGGTAAACAAAAAAAGAAAAATACATTTTAATTATTGAAAAAAAAATCCCTTTCTTGTCCTGCCAGTAGTCTTCGTCGTCAGAAAAACAAGTTTTCTTCAAATGTTCCTTCTTCCCCAGTTCTGTTTAGGCTGCCTTTCTCAGTCCTAGTTTAACTTTAAACTCCTGTTTATTCACATAGTAGCAATTATAAAAACTATTATTCCTATGGAAATAAACAGGAGTTTAAAGTTAAACTAGGACTGAGAAACCCAGCCTAAGGCTCAGTCCTAGTTTAACTTTAAACTCCTGTTTATTTCCATAGGAACAATTGTTTTTATAAATGCTACCATGTAAGTAAACAGGAGTTTAAAGTTAAACTAGGACTGAGAAACCCATCCTCAGAGAATCAAAAATAATCGCTGGAGAATATGGAGACTTTTAAAACATCGTTGTGGATGGCAGCCATTGAAATGCAACTCTTCTGAGTTGGGCCTTTTCTTGGCGAAACAATTGGCTCAATTTTCCTCGTCTGTTTTCTTTCATTACTTTACGAACTTGCGGTATAAGATCCGCATGATATTGGCCTGTGATGGTGTCCCCAAATGGTAAATATAATCAACAAGAGAAAATCCTTGAAAATTCTAAAAAAATGTCGCCATGGCCTTGCCAGAGGAAGGTGTGACCCGAAATTTTCGTGAAGGCAGTTAACTCTTATGCCGCCATTTTATACTTTGTACTATTGACTGTTGAGTGTTGGACCTAGATTTCATTCACCGTCACAAATCTTTCCAAAAACTTTTCGTGAAGGTAGCGAGTCCTTATGCTGCCACTTTATACTTTTCGCTTTTGAAAGATGGACTTGAAATTCATTCATTATCACAAATTTCTCCAAAATCTTTTCCGGATCTCTGTTAATTATCTCCAAATTTGGCTGCTTTTTGCTTCTCAGGTTCTCTACTGTGTAGAAAGTTTGTAAAACTTGACGTTTCTATCATGTTGTCGTGATCTTCTTCAGAAGTGAAGAGTACCAAAAAGCAAGCATCAACAACGGCCGTGAAAGCCTGAAGACTACATTACACGCCTCTACGAGGAGGGAACGTTTACACTTACGAAGAGACTGGAAGGTCTACGCCTAAGAAAGTCAAGAATGCTGAGCCAACTGGCATTCCTCAGCAGATGCAGAAGCCAGAAGACAAACTTCACTTCTGAAGAAGATCATGACAAGAAGATCACTACAAACTTTCTACACGGCAGAGAACCTGAGAACCAAAAAGCAGCCATTAACGACTGCCATGAAAGCCTGAAGACTACATCTCGAAATTTACCTCAGCAAATTGATTTTGATTTCAGAATAATTTCAGGCACCCAAGGAGCACAGACAATTTTGTTTAGACAACCTACCGAAAAGCCATATGTTCCTGCTACAAATGTTACTGTAATCCTTCGATCAGTTAGTTTGATACAGTTATTGGCCACTTAAGGAGTTTTTCGAATTAAAAAAAATCTATAAGTCTACCAAAAAACTAAATTGAAAAACCATGCAGGGATCAGTTCAATTTTTTTCTATAACCTTTTCAGCGCTTACTAGCATGAAAATAAGTTAAATTTGATAAAAACGTAAAAATTTAAATAGAATATGAATTTTTTTCTGTCTACTGATGACAGAGATGTACTTGAAAAGGCCAATTACTGTATCTTTTACTCTGCTAAGTCATAGACTCAATCAATATTTTTCTTGATCGCGCGACCAGAGTTTTTAATTAACTGATATGAATTAGCAGAATCACCTAATACGTAGCTTGTATTGCAATTGTGGCCTGTTGATCTGTAAAAGCCAAACAAAATAATCTAGGGAGGCGATGCTTATTACTTCATGATTTCTTATGTTATTTGTCAATTAAACTGTCACGTTGTTAAGTCTTAGGTCGGGTTTCTGGAACGTTTCATTAAGTTAACGGTTCGATTAAAGGAAACGTTGCTATGACTACACATGTCATAACTGTAGGAATATATATTTTAATCCGACCGTTAACTTAATGAAACTTTCCAGAAACCCGAACTAGAACTATTTTTAATAGCAAATGGACAGCAAATTAAAACAAAGAGCTGTGATAGAGTTTCTGGAAAAAGAAGGTTGTTCAACTTCAGAAATTCACTGAAGGCTTTTAAAAGTGTATGGTGATTCGACAATTGATATTCGCAATGTGCGTAGATGGCTAAACAAGAAAGTTATGGCAACTGCACAGGGTGTTACTCTTGAACCGGGCACCACTGTAAACAGTCAGCGGGACATACTGGCGTTAAAAAAACTTAAGGAAGGCATCAGAAAGAAAAGACCAAATAAAAATTTGTATAGTATTGTCTTACATCATGAAAATGCACAACCCCACACAGTCACAGTTGAGGCAACCTCGGATGATCAGTTATGCCCCATCCAGCTTTTAATCCCGATTTAAGGCAGTTGGATTTCTACTTGTTTGACCCTATGCAAAAAAGTTTAAAAGGGATAAGATTTCATTCATTGGAGGACATAAAACTGGCTGTATCATATTATTATAAGGACAGTGAATTTGCTATTTTCAGTATTTATTTCAGAGTTTGAAGGGATATAGAGTTTCGTTATGTATCCTTAAGCATTTTAGTAATTGTCTTCCTGTTTTAATGTTAATTACAAGTATGAGATCCGTTTTCTAAACCTAATTTAGACATTCACTGGAAACGTGCATTTAAGTGTTTCGTTTGTAATTACTTAGCGTCTTCGCGAGTCCATTACGTAAATTTATAATTATCAGTGCTGTTAGAAACTCTTAACCGGCGTTCTTGTTAAGGTAAATTTCCAGCGTTAGATATTAATTTTATTGCCACGTTTGACATTAATTTGTAAGCGGTGCATAATTTCCCCGTTATTATAAATATTAATATGTTGCGCACTCCGGTCTCTGCGCGAGAAATTGGCGAGTAACACATTTGTGTTCCCGCGTTGGTAGGTAATTACAGTAGTCTATCTGATTAAATAAAACCGTTTTTCAGGCACTTACAAATATCGCGCGGCAGAAGAACAAGTTTCGCTTGTGGACGACAACTGTTCGCCGTTGCCTTCCAGTTGTTTTAATGCGGACGTTAATTTGTTAATAGAACACCTTTATGTTGCTGTTTGTTTTTTTACGATGTAACTTATACGCGATCTACATTGCAAATTAGTACTGGTACTGGACTTATTAAGCAATTATGAGAATCCAAAAAATTTCTTGGATAAGATAATAAAGAAAAGTCATACAACACATGTAGATAAGTATGACCATAACATCAGCAAAGTAAAATACATATGACCAATTTATTTGATCATCTAGTATATAGGCAACGTCTTTAAAAAATAAAGCTGTCTATGAGTAGGTTTGAAAATAGGTCTTACATTTAAGTATATGCAACAGGCAAAAGTACTTGCACTTGTATATTTAAATAATCAAATCTCTAGGGTACTTGTACGTATATAAGTAGTACTTACTGTTAATCTTTACAAAATAATGCAAAGGTAGGTGAAAATGAGATTGTTTTTCTATGTTGAGGTACTTGCAATTAGTTTTAGAACCAACACGTTCACAGATCGTCGAGATTTTTTTGTTTTGCGCATATTCCTGATATTTCTATTTCTGGAATGTTCTAGAACTCCAATTGAGAGAATTCGAACAAACCGTCCGTCGAAACTTTTCTACTTACTTCTAATTTCATTTATTTTCTTTGTGGTGAGTTAAAGTCAGTCCTTTATTACGTCTTGTAGTGATTTAACCAAAATTTGCAAAATTACAGTGACAGAGATTGTTTAAAATGCAAGGAGTTTCATAACAGGTGAAAAAAATTAAATCTCATATACAGAATCTCATTTTACGTTAAAATGAAAGAATAAGAAAATTTCAAATTTTGCTTAGTTTCGGAGTTATCTGAGGGTGAAAATAAAAAACTGAAATAATTTATTTACAACATGAACAAAGCAGTTGATAAACAAAGTGGAATCTGTGCGGTTGTAGAAAAAATATTGTATACAACACGTCTGCAAACGTATTTTTTTCTTAAATCTCGTGCTACTATTTGTATTTGTAGTTTTGAATAACTACAACAGACTGTAAGTGAAATTTACAATAAAAATTCTTAAAAATACAATGGGTGATATGCATAAAACGAAGTACATGCTAATACTTCAAGCACCTACTTCGAAAGTGAAGTACCTACTACAGTAACGTAATATTTACTATGCGACCTAGTAGATACCTTCTGTAGTATCTACTTCAAAGCCTCAGATTCATTTTAATAGTAAATAGTACTGCAGCGTAGTATTTACTACGTGCTGTAGTATATACTTTGCTTTCGTAGTATATGCTTCAGAGCTGCAGTAGGTACTTTATGTAATAGAAGATACTTCGAAGAATATACTAATTTGAGAAGATTAGCATGCTAATACTTCAAGCACCTACTTCGAAAGTGAAGTACCTACTATAGTATTTACTATGCGATCTAGTAGATACTAGAGCACAAGAGCACATAGAAGTTATTACTTCGCTGTAGAAGCACCTACTGTAGTATCTACTTCAAAGTCTCAGATTAATTTGAATAGTAAATACTACTGCAGCGTAGTGTTTACTACGTGCTGTAGTATAAACTTTGCATTCGTAGTATATGCTTCAGAGCTGCAGTGGGTACTTTACGTAATAGAAGATACTTCGAAGAATATACTAATTTGAGAAGTATTAGCATCTACTTCGTTTTATGCATACCACCCATTGTTATTTTGGTAGTAGGTATACTAGGTATAGGTAATATAAAAATATTCAGATTATTTTAGTATTTATACTTATAAAGTACTTGTACTTACTACACTTAAAGACGGTTGAATGCAAAATGTGCTTGTATACTTATAAGTAAATACTATCCATACTTGTATTTGTATTTATATGATTTTTATGAAAGGGACTTGAACTTAAATATATTTCTTCTTGTTGTATTTATAAGTAGTACTTGGCACAGCTCTGCAGAATACAAATTAATAATATGAAAGAATATACAAGGTCTTTATAATTGATTGTACCCCACGTGATCAAATTGTACCTGATGGTTAGGCAATATCGATAGAAACAGATAAACTTGTGCTGCCGCAGTTCTGGGCAGCACAAGTTTATTTTCTATTTTATCACAGTAGCGTCGATCCCTTTGGTTATTGTATTATATGTACCATGCTATCATTTAAATTTATAATTAGAGTAGGCAATGAATTTTGAATTGGATTGGCAACACTAACTATTGACAGCTTAATTTGAGTTTGAATTGTCAAAGTGAACCTTCAAAATGTTTAATTAATTGCCGGAGGCGAACACTTTGAACATTTGCTATAGTTAGAACTAAAACTATTTAACTTCCTTTAAATTAAAACGACTGAACCCGATGAGAATCCTATAAACGTCAAAATATTTACATAACCTGTAATCTACACAGCAAGTCGATTGACAAGGTGCACAACCATATAAAAAAAAATTCAGCCTACTTTAATTATAAATTTAAATGATCGCCTGGTATTTGCGTTTCCCATTATTTTAATTTAACAAATATTTTATGCAATTTAATCTTTAAAAGCATACAATATCAAAGTAATTCACATTTAAAACGATGCGCTTTGGACAATACATAATACTTTCAGAATGAAATGTAGCACTGTCATATTTTAGTGAATTGGTAGAGAATTGGTATAGTCCCGCGCACCTTAAATGCACCTCCCGCACGCAAACCTCACCCTTAAAACCTTGTGATACAAGGCTCACAGAACTGTCAAATTGTAGCACTTAAGCTGCGCGCGACTATACGTCATAGATCATGTGGGCCACAATATTAAATGAAGAACCCATATTATTTATTTTTAATAAAAATCGTAGGCTTTCACGGCCGGTGTCCGATGTATCGATGCCTTCCGGGTTCTGTTGTATATTGAACTTATTATAGTTCGACGTTTCGATGTTAATACTGACAGCTTCTTCAGTAACTGTTCAACACACGGCAGAACCCGGAAGATATCGATACAATATTTATTTTTATTTATTAGTTATTTTTTAACTAAGAATTGTTACAATTAACTAAAATATACAGCAAATTAGTTGGCCGATTCCTGAAAATGAACTGTTAAAATTGTAATTACAGCTACTGAAGAAAACGTATTTACTGAACAAACTCTTTACAGTAAAGTATAAATATTGAATTTATTTTAAAATAAAATTGAAAGAAATTGTAAATCTGTGGACTATTACAAACTGAAGCTGTCTCTCACATAAGTTTTTTAATGAGTTCGATAAAAAAAACAATAAATATTTAAAGATCATGACGATGTTAGTCTCTCATTCACACTTCTTTTAATTTTTTTTTAATGTGACACCCCTAGTTGGTATGTACTATCGGGGCCTTAAAATTTCGCACGATTTTTTATCAAGTAGCCAGAATTTCTCCAAATTATAGTTTTGTGGAACAGGCTCTTTCCTCAGTTTTGACATTAAAGACATTTAACGAAAAGTCAGATTGTTTGGTTATATTTTAAGAACAGCCAGATAATAAAATATTAGAACTGAAATAACAATAAAAATAGCGATCAACTATTTTCTAATTTTGCGATTGCAAAACCCTTCTCTTCTTCAGAAAGCACGTGATTTGGAATTGTGATGCTACAACTTTAGCATTACATTTCATTTTTTGACAAGCCGTTAAGGAAAGGTCATATTTACAGCGGGAAATTGAATCGTGCGAAATTTTAAGGCCGCGATAGTACATGTTTTGTAAAACATCCTTTAAAAAAATTTAGAGACTTAATATTTTATATCGAGTGGTTAAAAAATTGCGCTCACTTTTGTGTACAAAATAGCACAACATTCTGTATAATGATAGTAGTTCGTTTGTATTAGAAGTAGGACATGAGAATGATTGAAAAATTTAGTATTTTTAAAAGGGATATCTTCAACAGTCAAATTTTGCACTATCTGCCCTTTGTAGAAATATTATCACTTTTTATAAAGTGTACATAGAAGCTAAAGTATAAAATAAAGTAACAATTTCATTATATTAATACTAGGAATTTATTTGATACAAATTTTTGAAATACAATCGTAAAAAAATTCATAGAAATTGTTCACAGAGTCATTTTCAACACAAATTTTAGATATTTATTTGTAACACATATTACTATTTACTTTTCTTTCATTTCAGTTTATACTTCTATCAAAAAATATTTTCTGGCCTAACACTTATAAATTTGATGTTTTAAAGTTTAAACATTATATTTTGTTAGTTAAGTATTTTTTATTTTTAAATTACATAAATATGAAAGGCAAAAACATATTTTATAAAAATTTTCAGAAGCAAAAAACGCAATCAGAAAATTTGCTATCATTAGTGTTAAAAAGTGCACAGAAAGGTTATTATTGTACATACATGGTGTGTTAATATGTGTTTCGAGGTACTCTTTCGCTGATGCGGCCCAAATATGGCCGAAATAGATAGGTATTTAAAGGATGCTCAAGAATTTCATTGCAATCAAAACCGACTTGCAAGAAATTTTTAAATTATGCTACAAGAAGCGTTATTTTGCCGCCTTGTGGGTCGCGGCAAATTAGTTGCTATTTGTCAGTTCTCCTACAATTTTAGATTAAAGATCGGTCGCGAGATGTCACAACCTAAGCTACTGTTCAATTTTATAACAATCAAATCATAATTTTTTTGGAGTTATGTGACAAAGTCAGGCACGCTTCACGAGAAACAGGAATGGGCCGCCGAATATAAAAAGTACCACACTGCGGCTCAGTGACGACATGTAACACCAAGAACCAGAAAAAGGATAACGAATCTAAATTTGAATTTATATTTTTTTAATAAAAATCCACAAGAATAATAATAATAATTTGAAACAATGACTTTTAGAGAATCACGGTAAAAAATCCTTTGCTTCAAAACTAAAGGGTATTTAAGTTTCTATTTAGAAAATTAAACATTTCTTTGTTATGATAATGTTTCAGAAGTGACTAAAAATTAATAGAAAAGGCTGAAATCCAAAAAATATGAAACATTTGTGCGTACTTTATCTTTATGGTTTTGAATGTTCAAATTTAAGCTGAGGGCAGCTGCAGAGTACATTTTATATTTTTCTAATATGCATAATCAATATAATCATCCTTCGAAATCAGTTCAAAATTTACAATCGCGGAGATGGAAGCAAATTATATTACTAAAAAAGTAAATTACAAATTTTGTCTTGTTTTGGTTACGTTTCCTAATTTGTTAGTGGCAGGATTAATTTTAGTGCTTATCGATAGAATGACGGTCCAAATTTCCCACAGAATACAATCTCATTTTTACTATTGATGAACAAGAAAGGTGGCATTAAGGAGTTAAACAAGCGTTGGACAGAAGAGGAATGAAATGGGAGAAGATGGAAAATATAGTACAAAACAGAAGCCAATGGAGAAATATATGGAAGGCACCTATGAGAGACAACTCAACTCCACGCAACACCTTACACCCAGGAGGGTAGATGAGCTTATGGATTAAGTAAGTAAGTAAGACAGAAATCCCGATGAGTTGCTCCATTTTGATATTAGTAACCACATGTTAATATTAACGAAGTATATGTCATAGGTTACTATGACATATCCTACAAATTCGTTAATAAGACAGGAACTTCGAAAAAAAATGTAGTCGAAAAAGTATGAGACCGTTACTCAAAAAAGAAGAATCAGGAATATTTTACATCATGATGTCAAAGAAATTTACGAACACTTTGTAACTTAGGCTGTAGGTCTTTATGAGAGAGAGTATTAGTCTCAGTGTATGGGTCTACTCGTATACATATTTTTGGCAATCCGACGCTGAATATGAACTTGATACCCAGGTAATACTTCTGTCAGTCAAAACTTACTCACCTCACATAAATGACGAAGGACAGTTTTTGCCTAGGAAGGAAAAATTGTGTCCAAAGTAGGATGACTTCACAAATCTCATTAACGGCAAAAGCACAAAAGTCAGGCAAGAAGTAAGCCCATTATTTTCCCAAAACGCACTGCTGGAAACGAATATGCCAAAATAGTTTTGGAGAGGTTTTTTAAGGCACTCGAAGAAGAATTAAATTGTATAGGAAAACTAATTTTTGTGTGTGTTTCATTGTTAGTCTTAACTTCTCAAAGTTAATTGCAAATGGAAATGAATTTATCTAAACTTAGGTACACAAACTTTCTTCACGTCTTATTAAGGCCGTTTTCTACCCTCTTTCTTATACAAGATTTGGTTCAATTTGTACAATAAATATTTAGAACAAAAAATTATTGGGGTGCAGATACGATTTGGGAATAGAACACGTTCTATTTTTCAAGATAGTTTTTGATTCAGTTTAAATTTTAATACAATCTGCTGCCTAAATTAAATTGTTTAAGAAATTGACGCAAATCTTGTGCAAGGAATAGGGTAGTGTAAAACGGCCTTTACAATAATGAGTTTTTTCAAATTTATTTTTAAAGATTTCCAATTTCAAAACTTAAGAAAAATAGAAACCTACTATCTACTACTACTAACTAACGAAAAGAAGATGGAAACTATGCTTGGAAGAAAAGCTTGGTTCCAGTACATGTTTTGCTTTTATAGAGTAGTTTAACCAAGAATGCCATTAAACAAAAAAAAGAGAAATCATACGTACGGTTTGATTGGCTTTTTTAAAATACATAAATTACAGGTATGTAAGTAGAAACGAATGAAAAATATTTTTACAATTATTCAAAAAGGAAGGTATTACATGAAATACCGTGCCTTCATTTTAGACTCTATTAAAATAATATACAGTGTGTAATATCATAAAAGGTACCCCATTCTTTTGGACAAATCTATCGATCTAATTTTGGTTCTTCTGCTGTAAATTTTATCTGACAACTGACAAGTAATATTTAATTGTCTCACTGTTACCATCAGGTACTAATATTGATAGTGTCAAATTGTTAAAGTAAAGCAACATGAAATAAATATAAAATACACGAAGTAATATAATTACGAAGTACTTAGGTATAACCTCAACTTTTAGAGACGATTTTCAAATATCTTGTTTTTTGCATTCATAAATTCCTCTTCGTTTACTTCTTATTGTACATCGTATATGTTCACATCCTGTATATAACGGTCTCCAGATGTAGATATGAATTATAGCAATGTCCAAAAAATGGAAATTAATCATTACATTGTTCTGAAGCACCTACAGTAAACACCATACGAGCCCCGTCTCACAATCAGTAAAGTTGGCCCAACTAACAAATTTTTTTTTTCAGAAAATTTTCTTTGTAGAAGGAAAACTTATGAAAATCAATGCAATATTGTGATGATATGGGAATTGTTTATTAACTTTTAACACACACAACTAAATTCTAACTAATAAAAATAGAAACACGAAGGTACATCTAATATTATCGCAAAATAAAAAATCGACGAAAATTAAAGATAAAGCTATCTTTGCGTTACGTTGCCTTTTCGACTTAATATCGCTTCGATACATTTAGACATTGTGTTAACTAAAGTCTGGCATTCATCAGGTGGGAAATTGTCCCAAATTTGTTGAAACCGAGCGCGTAACTCTTTAACGGTTCTTGCTGGCTACGAGCGCAGCTTTCTGAAAATATCTGAGAATATTTTTAAGAAATACTTTTAAACACATGTGGATGGATTAAAAACTATATGTCTTGAACCAGTTTTTTCTTATTGTAACATTATATTCAGTTTCTATAAGTTTTGAATACATAGTTGGGCCAACTTTACTGAGACGGGGCTCGTAGGTTATGAACCTATGTTCAACATAAAGATATACCTCCGAATTCTTTATTAGAACATTATTTTTTCTACCCGAATATGAAGAGTGGCACTTCATTTCAGGTTAATATTTAAAACATTCTATAAGATTATAAATTCTACGACAAGAAAGAATAAAGAAAGGGCTATGTTTCCTTAGAAGTATCCAATAAGCTATAAAATAATTTGACAAGGATCCAAAAGAGGGTTTCGATTTTAACAATTTAATAGCACACGGAGAAAAATCGTATTGTTAATTTTACAACAACCGAACTCGTTGAAATATTGTTGTTTATCTTCGTACAAATATTGACTTGAGAGAACCACATGTTGTAAATGTGGGTACAACTATTTTATAGTAAACTTTTGTTTGAATATTACTTTTAAGAAATAGTTGGACAAACAAATGTTTATTGTTAGAACAACAACAAATTAATATTTATTATTTTGTGTTTACTATACTAATTCATTATTTTAACGCCGACATGTCATTGTGAATGCATCATACTATACTACTACATTATTTTAACATTGACATGTCATTAGTGGATGCATCACCACCAATTCATAGCTAAAAACTATAATATTGATGTTGGGTTGACGCCAAGACGTGATCAACATTAACAAAAAACTTTGTGTGTTAAATAACTTTTTGACACTGATAAAAACTACAATTTCAGTTGTTCCCAAAAATAAAGTAAAATAAATACAAAATTTGTGTCGTATATATGACTCCAAATTCTTGTTAGATGCTTCACAATTGTTGGTAACTTAACAAAATATTTTTTTCCGTGCAGTTACTTTTTATGGAAACCGATTTATGAAAAGCGTGGAAAAATCAAATCAAATACTCATGGCAAACTTGTCTCGTAAATAACCTCAGAACATTAAAGTGAGAACGCAGGTTTTATTACCCCGTGGAACTCCACGAGACTCCTTTTATAGCCGAATAAGGCCTGAAATAGAAGAGTGTTTTCTTCACTGCGTAAGCCACGCAGAGAGAGATAACGCTTATCTCTTTTCCATGAAACAAAACGCAACGGAAAAAACGTCTCGCAGATTCCATAAGCCGTCTACTTATTTCGTTCCCTTAAAGTGGGTTAATAAAAAAATATGCTGAGGAGGAAGAAGACATGTTTATTAGCCTCATGGTATTTACCGAATTGAGAGATTAAATTGGAGAATTTTCTGGCGTAGCAATAAGATAATCCGAGTGATAATAACCGTCACTTACCTCCAGGAAACCTGTGTGGAAATATCCTTCCGTGTCTGGACAAGAGCCAAGGGTATAGGGGATAACTGTCTCTAGGTGGTGCGTGCGTTGACAGGGGTGAATGTTGAGGAAATCCATGCTGGCCAGAACTTAACGCCGCCGCGATGGCGGCTCCTTGAAAGTGTGCTGCTAAAGCGAAGGGGTGTCCACCATGATTGTGTACCATTTCAGGTTGGATAAATCCGTTTTTAGGAACTAGGTTCGGATCGTACGTCGGACTTGGCCGGACGAGTGTGTGCGCGGGAATTCCAGGTACCATGATGGGCGGCTTCGGAGAAGAGGTTGGTGATTTTTGGGGTGAGTATAGTTTTGGCGAGGTGTTTATTCGGTTTTCGGCGTCACTCGAAGGAGATAAGGGCGCTGAGCTTTCTGAGTAGTGTACAGGCGAGTGTTGAGGACTGGCTTGATTTGCACCGCCGACTATCGAGTCTATCGAGAAGCCAATTTTTGGCTTTGAAGGTACGGCAACTATTGGCGTCGGAGCGAGAGGCATCATGTTTAAATTTGCTGTGAACCTCTCTTTATTCAGTGCTTACGCTTAGCATGCACTAATAATTTCACTATTAACATAGGCACCCATTGTTTTTTTAAACAGTTTCTCTTGTCCCGCCTACAGTTTATAATCTACACTGAATCATAAGTGCAACATTTTTTCCCCCTGATTTTATGAATGTTGTGTTTTAAAAGCAATGCTTTACAACTTCCGACGGTAACTCTTCAAGCTCACTAAGCAAATCACTTTCGTTTCACACCCGTCACTTCACTGGGGGGTTATCCAGTCACAAAAAACGTGATTTAAATGACACGCGTGGAATTCTTTTTATTACATTCGGTTTACCCTTTCAAGACGTCTCTACAAATCAATCACTTAAGCAAATGTTTTTTTTCGTAAGTCGTATTTTTGCATACTAATTGTAATTACTATAAAAATAGGTGTCAAAATAGTAGGTACTTAATCACTAAACGATTGTAAGATACGTGCTACCGTCAGAAACTCTTCGAGGGTAATAAGTTGATGAACCACTCGAGCTTTAGTCGTAGAGGGGAGCGAGATTAAATGGTTTGTTAGGTAGTGGGATACCTCACCGCACGATTGGACGAACGATGAAGCTTTATCTCGCCAAGTTGGATGATTCGATTGGATGTGCAAAGTAATATAAATGGAATTACAACCGAGAACCCAACCTACTGTTCACACCTCCTTCATAATCACTAAAAAAACAACCGCGCTCGCCGTAAATGCTCGAATATTACACTTAAGGTATAGTTAAAGTCATCTTAAGTCTTAAAACAAACAGGTTGTTAGGTGTGTTCGTATTTTTTATTTTATCGAGTAGGCGAGTTGACATTTACTTCGTCTTTTTTTTTGTAAATAATCGAAGTGCGCTACGCCTCTACCTGCGCGCGCACTCATGGGCGTTGCATTCGTCTAAACTACTGTAATTCTTTTAATTGAGGTATCAAACGTGTCGCTTTTTATTTTATTACCTTTTTTTATGGCGATTACTTTGAGTTTCCGCCAAGCGAAGAATTCCGAGAATCCAGACCGTACGTTTGAAATTTCTAAGTGATAACGTGTGTTGTCTTTGTGCAGCACGCTCGTAAAAGAAGTTGAAAATAATAGTAAACTTTATTTAACCGAGGACAATCTAAAGTAAAACCGTTCGAATCCGTTCAACTTTACCGTCTGGAATCAATTGGTAACTCTACGTACATTCTATAGTTTCCTGCTTTTTCCGAAAATATATACTAATAAAAAAAAAACGAGAAATTAAATTTTTCCAATTGTAAATTTGGTTGTATTTTTCAATTAATAGTCTACTTGACAATACGTACCTTTCAAAACAATGTAACCTATTTATTTATAAACTGACATAGCGTCAAATAATTCTAACTTATTTCTAATAAAGTCATTTTCACACTATGAAAATATTGAAGAAAATATGCCAATTTCTTTTGACATTTCCCGTTTTTATTGATATCAGTTGTACATAGTACAAATGACGATTTTATTGACCGCTTCTATATATACGAGACGGAAAATGCTTATTACAAGGAAGAATTTTAAAAAATCCATAAACTGATTGACTAATTTCATATATAATCAATTCAGAAAACTCCCATGACATTTACAGTGACATATTGATAATTTTGTGTGTAAAGTTCATTTTTTATTTATATGCCGATCGCATACATCTGAGTTAAGAAAATATACGACGAAATACTTATTAAGTATAGGAGAGGCATCATACTATATTATTCACAAGAGAAGACCGTTGCGTTATTGTCTGGTGTTGCATCAACAGACTTATGAATTATAACTCCGTCCTTTTTTCTCATTCACCGTTAACAAAGAAATAATACTGAAATAATTGTCGGTTCTTGCTTCGGCGATTGATTACGCAGCACTCAAGTTCCGTGATTTTCATAGTAGTTAGCATTGCACGTCATCTACGATTTCATGACGTCACATTATGCGTTGCTGCCGGATGGCAGAATTTAATATATCAGCTGACATACGTAATTTAAGGTTACATGTTGTCAATATCATTCATATTTTGTAAACATGTACTAAACAAAAACAGTTTTGGGAATAACTACAATATTCAGCGTAGAGTGACGAGAAATGCAAATTACAACCATAAAATATGTTTTGTAATCTACTGTTAGATAACAAATTCATAATCACTTCTCCTCGACAGTCAAATTCATTAACTTCTCGATGCTTCTTCGGGCACTAATACGGTAAACCATTAATAAATATTTGTAATTTTGAAGGTGTTTGTGAAAAGTAATTATGAATTTATTACACAAATTTTCATCAAATAAGAATCTATTTATTATAATCTTTATTACATAAATTTGGGTAAGTAATAAACATACTTAAGACAATCTAATTATATACATATTGAATCTTTGTTTTATTTTCTTGTGATTACGATAATGATATTCCATTTTCTAAAATAGATTTTTCACATTGTTATACTCATTTC
Source organism: Dorcus hopei (assembly GCA_033060865.1). Lineage (NCBI taxonomy): Eukaryota > Metazoa > Arthropoda > Insecta > Coleoptera > Lucanidae > Dorcus > Dorcus hopei. The sequence continues at coordinate 19,348,415 of CM065424.1, read as the reverse complement.
CATAGCAAATTAACGTCACTCAAAAAAGTGCCAGTCAATACATAAATATTTTATCGTAATTTTTGTTGTCTGACGATTATCATCCTGCCATGACCAATGACCACTTCCATTTTCAAATATCCACGTTTCATCCAAGTAAACACACTGAAAATATTGGTTCTTTCGCATATTTTGTACATTCTTTTGCAAAAAGTCAACCCGTGCTAATGATACATGCTGCAGTTCCATCGACCCTCTTTGGCGGTCATCTTTTCTAACGAAAATCAATTTTTTTTCAATGTTTTACTAAGTGATGATAAGCTTCCGTTGTACAACTCTCTTTCTTTTAATAAATTCAGCAAACTTTTACGTGTAAAGGCGAAAACACATTATTATCACGTCATGTGAATTCACATGATTTCACGTGAAAACAAGTGAATCGTAAATTTGATGAGACCTGCTTTTCCATAAATATGCATTTATAGGAGACACACTATTGTCACTTCACGCATTCACGTGATATCACATGCTGTTACGTGCCGGCACACGATCTGATTTTCGCATCAATTTCGAGACACGTGATGGCGTGAAGTATCTACACCTTTTCAACTTCAAATTGGGACTAAACAAATTTAAATTGGGACGAAACAAATTCAAAATGGGAATAAACAAATTTAAATTGGGACGAAACAAATTAAAAATGGGAATAAACAAATTCAAATTGGGTTTAAACAAATTCAAATTGGGTTTAAACAAATTCAAATTGGAACAAAATATTTTAATTCAGAAAAAATACAAGCTCGTAGGTAATAATAACAAAACGAAATGTAATTACCTAACTAATAATTACTTGGATGTTTGCAACGAATCTTATAGAGTTAAGTACGGTAATTTTATTACTAATATTTTGTCGCACTATATTTTCTAATTTTTGTAAACGATATTCCGTCTGCGCAATGTTTGGACTGGCCTCACCTGCTAAAATTTGTAGCATTTGGATTGCTTTTAAACAAGACTACGCGAGTTCAACATTGGGCTGTATGGAGAAAGTCTCAGCAAATGATTATTGGTCAATTCGTCCTCTCTAAAAACATTCTCAATTGAATTTGTTTAGTCCCAATTTGAAATTGAAAAGGTATAGAATTTTAAAAAATAGATAAAGTTTTAGTTGAAAAAGTGTGAGAACAGAATGTATTGCAATACAATACCAGGTCATCAAATTATATTTAATAAGATTATGAAGAAATTCAAATTTATCTTTTTTCATGCATCATGTAAATACCTACTAAAACGATTTCCTTGTAATAGCTCTTGGAACAAATTTTGAAATTCACCCTGCTCTTTTCTGTTTAAATTAATTTCATTTCCTAGTTTTATTTTTCGACATTAAAAGCAAAGCACAGGCTTTTTCAAAATCTTCAAATTATGAAGAGGAGGACGAATAATTATTGTTTATTTTTTCTTTAGCAGATACTTTTTACTCTGATTTTTAATTGCATAGGTAAAAATAAATGTTTATAAATAATGAAATTACGAGAATTCACGTGACGTGACAACAGTGTGATTCTATTGTTAATATTATGCGATTCACGTGTGATATGATATCACGTGAATTCACGTGACGTGATAATAATGTGTTTGTGCCTTAACATGCTGACCTATGACAAGCAATAGTTTACATAATACACAAAAAATTATTCGTAAATGCTTACGGTTGCGATACATTTCATAAATAACATTGCGTATTGCAACTTGAGTTGCATCATCCACATCAACAGTAGGCTTCGCTCTGGTTCGTTTTCTCTTAGGTGAAGACAAGGGTTGAATTTCTTTTGATGCCGTTGAAATTCTACTAATGGTAGCAATAATTAAGCCACATGCTTCAGCAGCAGCAGCAGCACACTAAAATAAAATCGTGTTTTTGTGATTCATAACAAGTATACAACTGTAATACCTCTTAAATAGCGTGTAATGGTAATAATGGACCACCATTGTCACATCGTCACTTCGTCTGTTTACATACATTTTCTGGCATGTTGAACGAAACTCAACAGTGGTTAAGTACTTTTGACAAAGACTGTTTTAGGACGTAAAAATTTAGTGAACTACAGAACGCAAAATAAAGCAACTGAAACCACAACAAAACTTGTTGACATACCAATCTGGCAACAACGACAAATTTTAAGGTAACCAACTCTCAAAGCACAAATTCATTAGAATTTTACGGCTAATAATAAAATATATCGAGCATATTTACTTTACATTTATTATTTAGATTTCTTAAATTTTTATAGAAAAAGCATTTCATTGTGATTTTACAACGTTAATACATTAATAAGTTACTTTCAAAAATTATTTTTTCTTTTGTTAGATGGCAGACATAGTTAACTTCTGACGGCACGTCTGACGTCATTAATGACGTACACCGCATGTTAAGTTGCCTTCCCTATACCTACTAGTTTTCTACTATTTTAACTGACTGTATATAACGGTCACTAGCGTGAAACATTAAATCAAATATGTCATTCTGGAAAATTTCAAAATGAATCGTAATTTTACCAGAATGAAATTTAAGAAAGTTTTTATTAATAATAATTTAAGGAATTAATGGAGTATGTGTAACCTGTTATACGGGCAGACATTTTAGTTAATTTAATACTTCAAATGTCAAAGTGACAAATTAACAAAAGCTTCAAATTTGAATTTAAACAATTACCTTATACCAATATTAAAAATAAAAGTTATAGACAGCGTGATAGGAACTTTCATATTAACCAACTGAACGTCATTTCGATTTGTCGAGAGTTTACTGAACTTATCATATTTGTTTTGAAAAAAAAACTGTTTCTGCGTTAACAGAATTCAGTCTGTTAACCTCAAAATCAAGATCTGATGTAATGAAGCTACGACATACGTGAAATAGTTTCAAAGCCAACTTGACTACAAACGTTTTTTGAACAGTCATTGTTATAATTCTTTTTTGATAATATACTGAGAATGAAATACATATGCAATTCCGGTTGTTACACAGATAAAAATTGTGTGATGAACATGTTGCAGATTTGAGGAGGTAAATATTATTTCAACAACAAAACTATGTTAAAAAGTTAGAATCAACACACTTTTCATGTTACTTCAACTCTGCAAAAAAGTGATTGCACCAAACACATGAATTACAATTAACATGCTTTTATTATCTTCTGCAGAGGAAAGTTATTTCCTTCTTGGAATTACTTTTATTTCTTAGTTACTTTTATTCCTTTTTAACTCCTGAACGGTCCAGTGGTAAGAGGACCTGCCTTGCAATCGCATGGTCGTATGGATTTTTCTCGGGGGTGGTCGGTATCGACTTCAAGCACCCTTCAGTGTTGGGGATAAAATTCGACACTGCTTTCCCTTAAACGGCGAGGAGGTTGGAAGAAACAAAGCCATGGAACACTTTACACACACTCAAATACACTCCCGCTCCTGAGGTCCTGACAAGTCTTTGTCTTAGGACCCCGTTGGGCAACAACCACAGATATAAAAAAAAATTCCTCAAACATCATCGTGTTTAACTATTTGTATAAATAGACGTGAGGGAACAACCAAATAGAGTAAAAGCGGTGTTAAATCTAACTCCGCATTTTTATTTGTGTAGGAATACGAATATTAAAATCTAATTGTTTCAAGACAATTCTTTAATTTAAATTTTAAAACTTTATTTGGCAATTTCTTTTTTGATTAATATCTATAATTTTCTCTGATTTCTACTTTTCGTTTTCACTTTTGTTATTATATCTTTTTTTTTCTATATTTTTTATTAAACATACTTTATTTTTATAACAATAATAATTGGAAATTAATTCAAGATTAGAATACCTAGAGTGGGTTTACAGAAAGGAAATTAAATATTTAATTACGATTAACTATTTGATTGAGATTAAAACTCCTGTTGCCATAGTAATCATATTGATAAAACGTGGCAACGCGAACTTTAATCTCGATCAAATACTTAATCGCAATTAAATATTTAATATCCTTTCTGTAAACTCACTCCTAAAGTGCAATAACTTTTTTTTTTATATTGTTGATTTCCCATAATTAGGTAACTGTATAATTCTAAAGTTGAAATAAAGATACTTTCTATTTTGTTTTTAAATTTTTTAGCTACCGGTTTCGATATTATATCTTCATCAGACTGCTATCATCAGAAGAATGTTAAAATTGAAATTAACCATTGATGGTTCAATTTTAACAATTTTTTGACGGTACCAGCCTGATTAATAAGGTATAATATTATTATATTATTATTATTATTATTATTATTAAAACAAAATAGGAAGTACCTTTATTTCAACTTTATAATCCGTTTTTATTTTCGTATACACTCGTAGATGCAGTTCATTTTTTCATTATATATCGACCGATCGATAAATCAATGAACTTTTATGTAGCTACCTCCTTCTGCCCAGCGAAAACACGTACGTGTAAAAAACGTTGTAAAATAACATGTAACCAAACGTTGAATTCGTGTGGTATTGTTACGTTGAAACAACGAAAAAATGTCGCGGCAATCAATTTCTTTTAAACGTCTCTGTCCACGTGTAAGAAACGTTGTAGAATAACAATTAATCAACGTTGAATTCGTGTGTTATTAATACGTTTTAACAACGCTCGAATCAACTTCTTTTAAACATCTTTGTCCACGGTATTTCTACGTTAAATCCCAGTGCATACATACGTATAAAAAACGTTGTGGAATAACATGTAACAAACGTTGAATTCGTGTGTTATGGTTACGTTTAAACAACGAAAAAATGTCGCGGCAATGTCCACAGGTAACGTTGAATCAGACAATTACGACGTGTATTAAAGCTGGGTCTAAATCATTAGACTGAACAAACATACATGGCTAATGGTGGAATTCGAACCCACGCCGCCGAGTGACACGAGTTTCAAAGTCGGCTAGGCCAAACCGCTAAACCACTTGGCGACCCGAGTTCCATATTGCTTCCGTGACTGATTCGTAAACCGGACGGAGGCTGGTAATAAAGTCGAACCGGGGACTTTAACTTACAATAGCTACGCGCCGCCCTCACTCGCTCAATTTCCGAACTTCTTACTACTTACAGTTTCCTCCTAACATCCATATTATCATAACATCATTAAATCAATTTTTCTAATTATTACAATCCTAAGCTTATTTTCTTTGTATATACATTTCAAAAATTCTAAATTATTTATTTATAATAAACATGTAATTCTAAATCGCCTATTTCTAAAAATATTTACACTAACATAAAATATTCGACAAAACACATTTAATACAGTACTCTCAATTTACTTTATTATTTACAAAATTATTTCTTTATGAAAATTTAAAAAAAATTACATGCTGCTCATGAACACCGCAGTGGAGTGGAAAGTTTAACTGGAATAAATTCTGTAACTTAGAAAATTGCCATTTGTAGCAAAATTCTTGGAACAGGTCAATTTTTATTTTTATGGCGCATATTATAAATGGATTTCTTTAACTTTTCAATTATTTGGAAGGATGAAACAACCCCTAACTATTTTTTTTAATGGAAGGGTATGTTGAGTAATTTTTTTCTTAAAGCTTGTTCAATTGGGAATACAGCTACGTTTTTATTTTTTTATTTTTCTTAAACAGTAAAAGGCGAAAAAATAAAAAATAAATTTTTGACTAGAACGATTTTAACGCATCAGATGTTCAAAATGCTCACCTCTCACTTGACAATACCCTAATCGATTATAAATTCCATCCCTAACAGTTTGTAACATTTCTGGCGTTACTCTCCTAATTTCATGCAGAATTTGAAGTTCTGAAGTTCTGCTATGTCGTTTGGTTTAGTCACATAAACTTTACTTTTTAAATGCCCCCATAAAAAGTCCAAAGGGGTGAGATCTGGATATCTTGTTGGCCACTCAATCGGTCATCGGTCCTCTTCTTCCTATCCACCTATTGGGAAAAACTTCAGTGAGGTAATTACGTACAATTAAAAATTTAGCGCATTGGCAGCGCCATCTGTGGCTACGCAACAATACGATACCATATGGAATGCTTATTTCTTCTTATCAAATAATAAAAAATGGAGTTCCTGAATTTTGGCATTAAAAACGGTTTTAGTAAAAAAATTCTTTTTTTTGTTTTTTACCTTTTACTGCTAAAGAAAAAAAACGTAGCTGTATTCCCAATTTTTTCAACATATCCTTCCATTAAAAAAAAAAAACATAGTTATGGGTCGTTTCACCCCTCCAAATAATTGAAAAGTTAAAAAAGTCCCTTTGTAATATGCGCCATTAAAAATAAAAATTGATCTGTTCCAAGAATTTTTTTACAAATCGTAATCTTCTAGTTACAGAATTTATTCCAGTTAAACTTTCCACTCTGTTTACAGCTGTCCCCAATGAGTATTCGTGACAATATGTATGTATAATTGATTGACTATTGCGTTCTTTAGTATTTTTAATCACAGATTTTGGGCATCAAATTCAAACTTAAAAAAATTTGACAGATTACGTCAACTTAAAAAGGGGTTGTGGTTGACTCGTATGTCCAAATTAGCAGTATTTTTCATACCTGTTTCGTTTCATTTCAAAGCTGCCAAGCATGGAGAAGAACCTCATATTTCATAGATTTTTAGTAAAATTAGAATTCAAAGGTGTGAAACACGATAGACAATCACTGTAAAATTAAGTGTTTTCTAACGTCAACATCACGTTTTGTAACGCATATTTATTCGGTATACGTTAAAATAACGTTATAAAACGTGGGTTAAAAATTTGGTTGTAAATTATGATTTATCTAACGTATTAGTTTCGTTAATTTTTTTCTCATTTATTACGTAGAATAGTAGATGTTGAATTAACGTTGAAATGATGTGGTAATCAACGTACGGTAGATACATCGCATTTACTCATAGTATAAATCACGTCGTAAAAAGACAAAATTGTTACGTATTTATTTCACGTTATAATTACGTCCATATTAAACTGATCGTTAAAAAACACGTCATACAAACGTGATATAATTATGGTTGCTAATTCAACCAAAAAACAACGTTGCATTTTTCAACGAATAACGTTATTTCCACCATTACAACGTGAAATTAACGTTGAATAAACGTACATGTTTTCGCTGGGTGACTTTCGGTAAACAGTCTTGCGGCTTTTGTCGTGTCACGTAATTTCGTCGTATGTTTTCTTAACTCAGATTTTACGAACGGCATATAGTAAAAAAAATGATCTGTATGTCATACAAATATCAATTTTGCACATAAAGTTAGGGCTATATAAATACTGTATTTTTACAACAATTTACATAAAATCGATTTTTTATATTTTAGATATTTAATGGAATACTTGTCATTTTGCAATTGATCTTACATGTAGGTACCTATTGTTTCTATTAAGAGATTTTCTTATACATATAATTTTCAGTCAGAAATTTTGGACTTAAATTGATTTAGTTTTAATTTTAATTAAATTTAATAACATTTTAACTCTTTTGATAGTTACCTCGCGTCCATTTGCATAACTAATTAAAAACGACGGTGTAATATAATCGTTACCTTAAATACTCATAAGCGTTATACCGGGTGTCCACTTTAATTACGGACCATAGAGATTTCAATGCACTTTTTTTAAATTGTAAATTTCTGCTTTCCTATCGAATATAACCTGTGATTCAATAAAACTTTCATCAAAGTGTGCCACGAACAAAATTACGTATGTCGGAATATTAAGTTTGAATGTTGGAACTATACCAAATCTTGAAATGCGTTACGTGTTAAATAAATTCACAAAACATCAATTTATTTCACTTTTCTAAAATATATTTTTTCATTTTTCTAAACCAGGGACGGGCACGAGCTCGCCGAAAGCTCTACCCCCACCCCTAATTATTTGCGACGATCTCGATGTTTCAGACAAACAAGCGCCGGCAACTGACTCACGATCAGTCGTATCAACGAAATCAGAAACAGAGAGCGCCGAACGAGTTAGTTCATGTTGGTTTATTAGCGTTTAACAGTGTCGTACAAGTTTGAGACCATTTTAAATTGAAAAACAAACCTTTTTTAAATAATATTTATAATAATTTTCGGTTTAATTCAATATGAACAGCATCAAAACGAATACACCGCGCCGCCGCCGTCTACAATTTTATATTTCGTGGGACCAAGCTAGCTGCAATCGACACTCGTTTGACCTATTGCTTAGCGTAGTGGGAGATACTTCCCCTTTCCATGCCCAAGCCTGTTCTAAACTATATTTCTAACATACAACATTTTTGGTGATCAGTGAAAGTCATAACTTGAAATGTGAGAGAATAATAAAAACTTAAATTTGACAGAACTGAAATGTAATTTTGAAATGTCACCAATTGTGGTATCTCAGACATGCACCTTATATCTATCTTTATTTATCATGGCAACCTTCGATGAAAGTTTTTTTTTGAATCATATGTTATCATAAAGCACTAAACGGCTTAATACGTAGCTTCGTGTTATGCATTAGCTAAAACTACTTTTAGTATGGTTCTCAAATTCATGGGATTCCAAAATTAAAAAAAATAAATAAATAAGCAGATATTTTCTTATTCCACAGTTTTGATCAAGCAGGGAAACTTCTAATTGATAAACTTTATTGATTTTTAAAACTTTGTAATGAAAAATAAGACTTCAAACATAATACGTATCGACAAATATTTATTTATAAATTAATAGGTACTACACTAAAAGTTCAAATAATTTGCCATTTGCGGCCAACCTGTCCTAAAAGCGTCTAGGAACATTGCTTAACATTCTAGAACAGCTACCCATTCTTCCACGATTCTACCTCTCAATTCGTTCAAATCGCGGAAAGGAGTCTGATAAATTTTTTATTATAAATAAGGCCTTAAGAATAAATCGTTCTCTATTAAATCAGCGAATGTGTAAACTATCGCAGATCAACAAGCCTGCATTCAGTATGCTGCTCTTTTAATAATAAATTCAATAAGGAAGCAGGAATTTACAATTATAAAAAATTGCATTGAAATTCCTATGGTGCGTAATCAAAGTGGACACATCATTCTACATATTGCTATGTTATTTTACTTTTGAGATTTGAAAATTGTTCTAACAATATTATTTGTACATATTTATGATTTTGATGTATTAATTGTAATTTAGTTCATAATTCATCATACATCAATTAAATTTTGCATATTAAAGTGTTAAGAGGATCTGTTTAGAGGATCAAGTGTTACGTCTTTCTATAAGAAAATAGACAGGGTGTTCCATTTAAAAAATCCTGGTGCATGCTGCCATTATTTTACGTAACACTCTGTATGTATCGAAATAATTTTAGGTTATAGTGGTCAATAGAAAGACGTGAAAGACTAAAATTATATCTCGTTCTGTAAATGAGCTATGAAAGAAAGGGCGCTTAAAAACTCACCCTGTATAGTCCGTCTAGAAAGTATTCGGAAAAAAGAAAATAACACTGCAACTTCCAGTTTTTGAATTTATGAACGAAACAATTACAATAAAAAAAAACAATTCTAGTTATTTGTCTCTGTAATTTCAGTTTAATCCTGAAACTGAAATTAAACGTTCAGGGAACCTGAAATCAAATCAACTGCATCCTGGGTAGATTTGGTGTTTCATGTGTGTAAAATGTATGCTGTTATTTTATTTTTTTGTTACATTTTTTGGTAGAAACAATTTTACAAATCCTTTTTCTTTTATTATGAACCCCTTTGTTGAAAATATGTTCTATCAGTTTTCACTTTTCTGAAATTTGATATAATTACTCAAATTTTTCTGTTTGTTTATAGGTAAGTGTTAACATTCAACATCTGTAGTCATTTTTCTTGTTAGATTCTTTGAAAACTATGATTTTGACAAAATACTGCGCTCTTAAAAATATCGCAAATAGAATATTATATTTTAAAAAAAAATTTGTCGAAAAGAAGCCTCGAGTTACTATAAATTCTAGGTTAAATTTCCAAATCTGTTTATTAATCAATCATCACACTGACAAAGTTGACTAAAGTTGACTAGTTGACATGTTTCGGAACAAATTCCATTATCAAAACTATTTAAGACGAATCCGCAAACGTAGCCATTTCTAAACTGAGTTTAGAAATGGCTACGCTTGCTTCTTTTCGACAAAAATTTTTCAAAATTTAAATAGTCACTAATATCATGGATAATCCTTTGTTTATAATATTATATTTATAATAAGGAATTTATTGATAGAAATTTCAAAATTCCGGATACTGTTTGAATTGGCTTCCGGTTGGAACCGCGTCACGTTGACTTCTTCTACTGCCGACGTTTCGTTCTCCATTGCAGAAGAACTCCCTCAGAGCTGCTGCTGGTGGTGGTGTTGCTGCTGCTTAGTCTCAACGACTAACGAGAAGCATTCTCGACGACGGCCGCGGAAGCCTTCAAGTTAAATTCCGGATACTTTCTAGACGGTCTATAAAATCCATTAATCACATTCGTTAGTGTTTCAGCGTTAATGTCATTAAAAATGTCATTATTAAGGGTAGTTATGCTTATCTCCTATGTCCAGGATTGAAAGTGCTCACTCGGTATAGATTATAAGATGTACCTACATAGTGAATCCAGTTAAAAATTATTTATGACGTACAATATTTTATTTCGTACCGTGTCGCGTTCCAAATGATGTAAATTAATTAAAAGTGAATTTAATCTAATTATGGTTGCCACATTTACTAGGCATTATGGTAACAACCTAACAACCATTCATTGGCTTCTGTACTGCAATATCGCATTTATCTAAGGACTAAGGTAATTGATGTAAACAAGGAAATACTACAGAGTATGAATTAAATGTTCTTTTCCGGTATAATAAATTAATCAATAATCACCAATAACTGGACCTGTTTTGATAACAAGTTTACAATTTTCTGCTTCAATTTCAGGCCTGAAATAATTTATCAACTGCCAAATAAACTGCAATAATTTTATAACGAGTAAATAAAATTTATAAAATTAAATGAAGCAAATGAATTTAATCGAGTGGAGATAAAAAAGTATTTGATTTAACAGTAAAGTTATGTGAACTTATGATGAAATACTAACTAAATGGCAAAATTTGATGAGCTCTGATTTGGTTAGAACACCTGCCTTAATTATCTTATTTCACCTTACGAAATAGCTCTAGTATGACATCACTCTGAGATTCGCGCTATGAATTTAGTCGCACCTTAATTTTTCGTACGTGTGAATATTTGCCAATAAAAATATTTCAAAAGCATATAATTCTTTTTACTTTTCAGAGCATTATGAGTCATAATACTAAATAAATCATAATAAGAGTTAGATTGTCAGTCATACTCATGCCATAAAGGATTAATATTTAAACAATTTAACACTCTGGTAATGTAGGTATAGCCAATTGCCTGGGTTGGTTGGCAAAAGCAAAACAATTTATATTTTCTCAGTATTTAATTTTAATTGTACTTTTTTTAACTGCAGTGGTTATACGAATCAACTAAGCCGCAAATTTTGGGTGCGTTCTGGTTTTATCTAAAGTCGTGACTTCGTAAGTAAGGTGAAAATTTATCATTGTAGCACACTGTGTAATAAACATTTAGTACATGCAGATCTAATGTTTTCACTTTGAACTGTTTTGACCCAAAAATGCTTATATTTTAGAGTGATCAAATTAAAAAATTATATCTTAAAAATGGGCAATAGGCATTCAAACCAGCCAAACTTCTCTTCATTTGAAATTTGCATTAAATCTCAATGACTCTTCTTAAATGAAATTATTTAAATTGTTCGCCCGTGGATTAAAAATACGTATGCTATAAACGTCGCGTCGTTCGAATGTTTAAATTATAAGAATAACTTAGTTCGGCTCTCTTACAAAAGACTTGATTTGAATTTTTACTAAATGGCCATGTGTTAAGATAACACCTATTTCGAGCGTGTTTCTAAGAAACAATGAACGACACCATCATACATACCTACAAGAATTCGTTTCCTAGAAATGCTTATTATTTACAAGCACCGCTTGTAAATCTTATTTACTTGAGTTTCAATGAATTGGTTTAAAAACTTAGATCACTCAAAGTAAGAAGTAGTATAATTTTGCCTAATTATATTGCTGATTAGTCTGTAATGCAAATAGGCAATGTACACGTTCGGCGAAATTATTCCGCGTTCACTGTCGAAATCTTTAATTGCAGGAAAGTATAAATTAATTTTTTGATCGCCTTCCTTTATTGATTAGATAATTAACAATTAATATGCGTGGATGGAAGGGATTCCACTTCCTCTGCAATAATCCTCTTTCTTTGAAGTGTACTTTAACGCACCTATTAATTAGGGCCGTTGCACTCCTATATACTTTATGTTTGAGCACTTCCCTCTTGCTTCAGAGGAAATCATTTAAATATATTTGAATGCGAATACCCAAAGTAAGTGCATTTAATTAAATGAAAGTTTTAATGGTCTTGTAGGTATATGTATAACGCAATATATTTATTACTTTAAATTTGTCAGAAATTTATATTTAATTTATATTATATATACAGGCTGGTTCTTGAATAGACCGACTAAAATACTGACGAAAAAAGAACGCAGCAAAAATGTTTTTTGGTTTTTCAGAAATAATTAAAGAAATAGTTTACCTCATACGACGATACTTCCATGGCAAACAAAAGTAGGCGGTGAACAAAATAAATACAATTATAAAAGTGTATTATAAAGCTTTGTAACCACATTGTAAAAACATGTTTTACATGACGTGTATTATAAAATTTATGAATTTTATGATAAACCAGGGAAAATCTCCACTATTCAGATCGCCAAACAATATTGTTAATGTTGATTAAAAATAATATAATTCAAAACGAACTCAGTATTGATTTATTTAATTTCATAATAAAAAACCATTATGACTAAAAAAAAAAAAGTAAAACAAATCTAATAACTATCAAGAATACTTCTCGAAAATGTAATCATCATTATTTTAATTTAATTTAACAGGATCTAAGTCAAAAAGTAAGAAAAAAAAAACAAAAAGGTTTTTCAGTGGTAATTTTTGAAAGCATATGTGAATTTAAAATTACTTACGCTGGACTTATTACAATGTAGGTAATTGTAATAATTTGACTTGTACTCTATATTTTTTTACAGGGACAAGATTTTTTTTCTAAACCGGACACAATCTCGGTCCTTATTTATACGTTAGGCGTGTCAAACGAGCAATCAATAAATAATTATCCGTTCAATTTAAACAAATGCCAGTGTTAAACGTTAAATAGCCGACGGTGGATTCCAGAGATGAAGGAAACATAGGTCTAGCGGCCAAATTATACCCTGTCAGGGAACTGAGATTGGTCGTCTCTCTCTAATTAGTATTAAATGCTGTTTAAGCAAACCTGCACCACACGAACTCCACTGCCTTTCTAATGTCTGTTCTGGGTTAGTCAACGGTATAAGAATAATTATGATATCTACACCATTTGCAGGATATCTGGGTTAAAACGTCTGTAATTAAGAGGTAATTTTTGTGGGTGATTATTTTGAAATGATATTGTCACGTTACATGTAAAAGAGCGCGCAAACGCTTCAAGCGACCGCTGGAAATTACAAGATTTTACAATTAATTTATTCATACCTTATCCTTCTACATGATACATTCAGCTATCTGAAGCTTCACATTCACCTGCAGCAGAACACTTTGTAATGGGCTGGGTGTGACGTAACTCTATGTTGGCGTGTGTGTTTTAATTTGCCTATCCTAATGTCTATTTTGCGGCTCTTTTATAAGCCAAATAGAACTGTTATACAGGTGTGTACGTAGATACAACATGCAAATATTATGCACTGAATGTGAGTCAAGCAACACTAGTTAATGTTAAAGTATGTCAGCTAACACCTTCCTACACAAACAGTGTAGTAATAATTTCCCATCACTTATGTACTTTTTTAGTGTGCAATTAAATCTCTATGTAATTAAATCTTCAAGCAGATGTCTTGTAGAATGAAACAATGAAATATTTAATCTTGAAATAAGTTATCGAAATTCGAAAAAAAAAATAAGAAAAGATCGAGTAGTTATAAAACAAAGGACTTTAAACACAATGTTCAAAATGTTTAAAACCAAACTGGTTACAAAACAAAAGACGATCTAGAAATTCTAGAATTTAAAAAATATATTATCGGAACTCGAAAGAAAAAATTAGAAAAGATCAACCAATCGTGAAACAAAAGATCAACCAATCGTGAAACAAAAGATAGTTGAATAAATGTCCAATCTTGAAAAATAAGAGAATCATCGAAAAGAATGAAAAATCATATAAAAAATTGAAAGAAAAAATCGAGAAAAAGAATAAACAGTTGTAGAAACAAAAGACGATCAATTTTGAATAAAATGTTCAAAATTGAAATAGAAAGTTGGTTGTAAAACAGAAAACAATCCAGACATTTTATAATTAAAAAAATATACAGGGTATTGTTAATGTTGTTTGTTGGGCTATTACCATCATTTCGTGAATTGTTCTGATCCGACGTTTCGGTAATAACTTGTCGATTACCGTCTTCTGGGTTCTGGTTCATTAAAAGATGTGTAAAGTTTTCGCCGTTCTTTGACACTGATAGTTATTTGACACTATGCTGCGCCAGAAGTGTAGTTGCGCAGTTATTGTTGCGCAGAAGTGCTTGGGTCCCCGATACTTTGTATCGTTGACTCATCCCTCTTTGTTGGGTTGGTTTGAGTGTCCGTGGTTCTCCTTCTCTTCAGGTTCTTCCTTATGATTGGTACCCACATGTCCTTAATTTCAAGGCTTGCTTGGCTAATGGGGCAGGTTACAGTTCCGATGTATGCTGCTTCTTTCAATTTCCTGCGTATGGTTTTCTCTTCTTTTGATATCACCATAGCTTCATCTTCATCCCATTTTATATTGTGATCTTCGCTCCAAACATGTTCAGCAATTTTAGACTTCATTGTTTCTCCATTACGTGTGAGGGCTTGATGTTCTTTCACCCTGATTCTTAAAGGTCTTTTTGTTTCCCCAATGTACTCCCTACCGCATTCACAAGGTAATGCGTATATGCAGTTCTTTGGTCCTCATTGTCTGGTTTTGTTCTAGTTAACACTGATCTTATTATGTCTGAGGATTTGAATGCGGTTCTTATGTTGAATCTGTTTCCTATTTTTCTGATTCTTTCAGAGATACTTTTTACATATGGAATTACCGTTGTTCTTAAGACTTCTGTATTAGTTGGGTTGGGTTGGTTTTTATTTAACTCATGTCCTGTGTTTGTTGGGCTAGTAGGGTTTGGTTGGTTTTTTTGAACCATGTCCTAAGTTGCTTGTTTTGTTTCTGGCTTTTTGTAATGTGTTATTAGAATAGCCATTTTTTTTCAGAGTTTCTATGATGTTCTTTAACTCTTTTTGGGATTTGAACATATGGCATGTGCTCTGCTGTAAAGACACTTTGCTACACGTAATTTGACTTGGTAATTATGGTTTAAGTGGAGGTATCGTCCTGTGTGTGTGGGTTTTCTATACACTTTGGTTTGGAGTATCTCTCCATTTCTTTGAACCAATACATCCAGGAAGGGGATTTTTCCTTCTTCTTCGACTTCCATTGTAAGCTTTATACATTCTCCTTGGTCTTTTATGTGTGCAAGGAATCTATCTAGGTTTTCTCTTCTGAAACGTCGGATAAGAACAATCCACGAAATGGTGGTAATAGCCCAACAAACAACATCAACAATATTAACCATTAACAACTTCCGTAAATATACAGGATGTTTCACTTAAGACGGTTCTTTTCATACCTCTCTAGCACTCATTTTATAAAAATATGTTTCAAATAAAAGTTTCACTATATCATGTGGAGCAAATTTTAAAATTAGTTTGACGTATACAGAATGTTCCGTTTAGTCTGGGCGTTATGGAACTTCGTTATTTTAAATGGAACACTCTCTGTATTTTTACATTTTCGGATTCCAGATTGAATTCTAATGTAACTTTATGTGAAATACATAGATTGTAAAGTAAACCGTTTTCACGTTATTCAACTTTTTAAAAAATTCTGCTTGTTGCACTACTTTAAACAAATGCCACTTTTGGTCGATTAAATGTTACAGTCGCAAATAATTTTCCAATGTGGGATTTGTATAACATAATATTTTCAGTAAATGCTGATAGATTTGAAATGTCAATTTGACAAATAGTTTGCAGAAGCAATACTTTTTAATACTAGTACTGCTACATGTACTACATACAACTGCAAATGTAACAAGATGAAATAAGAAATATACCTACTTAAGTACAAGTACAAGAGCCTTTCATAAAATTCATATAAATACAAGAACAAGTAGAAGTCCATGGATAGTATAATTTTAACTTGCATGGGTTTGAGAAACCATAGCGTTAATGCAGATATGTACTATCGCTGACAGTATAAAGAGAACGATTGAAAATTTGCTTGGCAGTAACGTGTCTGAAGAACGAGCGAAACTCAACCTTATTGCATGTTATTGTACTTACTACCTGCCGCGTGCCGGAGTAAACGTCCATCCTCGATAATAGAATATCCGAATAACTAGCATAATTTTAAATAAGTAAAACAGCTGCTCTTTTAAATTATTTTTTCCGTGTTTGATTTAGGTCGATTTTTCATGTCCAATTAACTTTATCTGGTGATTAATTCCCATAGTAACGATTGTGATCACAATTGTTACTATGGGAATAAACCGTCAGATAAAGTTAACTGGCGATGAAAAGATCGGGCCTTAATGTATTAATTAATCATTTATTCATAATTATTAATAAATTTAGAATTTATCATTTCTAATCTCAGGAAAATAACTCAGTGATTTACAAAATTAATACTATTAGGGCCAATTTCATAATCGAATTTAAAGGAGTCTTTAAAATTAAAGTCACTTTCAGATGTCATGAAAACATTTGTTGCAATGTAATTTAAATGGAGTAAAAGCAAGTTATAGCCTCCCTGAAAAGTTTTTTTTATTGAAAGCCCGATGTGATAAGTTCAATATTTAATTTTTTGTTTCTGTTTTTAAGAAAGAAGTAGACATTTTAAT
Organism: Dorcus hopei; assembly: GCA_033060865.1. Classification (NCBI taxonomy): domain Eukaryota; kingdom Metazoa; phylum Arthropoda; class Insecta; order Coleoptera; family Lucanidae; genus Dorcus; species Dorcus hopei. Next base: position 19,331,349 of record CM065424.1, on the reverse strand, counting down.
AAATAAAATATATATTCCAAAAATTTTTAGATATAAAAAATAACACAAAAAATAATTACATTAATATTTTGTATAGTATCCTCCATTTGCGATGACTTCCTGCAGTCTTCTCGGCATGGAACCAACTAAATTTTGGCATAAATTTCCTAATCCCAATTGATTCCAAGTTCTATTAAATACTGCCTGTTTCTTAAGTTTGCATTTTCGTCGTCCGAATGTTGAATAACATGTGCCCATAAGTTTTCGAAAGGATTTAAATCAGGGGATTTAGCAGGCCAGGGAATCACATCAATTTCTGGATATTCTTCAAACCATTCCTGAACGACTCTGCCAGTATGAATGGCCGAATTATCTTGGACAAATGCAATGTCTCCATCATTAGCATCCGCCAAAGGTAATAAATGCTGTTTAACATGTTGACATATTGCCGAGATGTTAATCTTGGCATGGCGCGGTGTAAAATTTACAACTTTCGCTGATTTCCGGTTATGTAACCCTCCATTGACAAGTCTTCTTATGATGGTCCTAGCTGAACAACCAATTCCTGTGACATCTAAAATGTGTCGACTAGAAAGAAAAGGATTGTTTTGTATTTTGTACTGCATTTACGATTTCTTGATGTTCATTTTGTGTAGTTTTTTTTTATTTAAACCAAGCGGTCTTCGTTTCCTCTCTAACAAACCTTCATTTCTGAAACGTAGTATCCATCGATGAATGGTAGATTTCTGAAATAATTACATTATTTTGTATTACATTTTTATGAAATTGTGAAAATGCATTTTTTTTTAATTTGAATTTTTAGGTAACTCTAAAAACTTGAACAAAAATAATAATAAAGTAAACAAAGTTGTACTGATTCCAAAATATGTTTATTATTTTAGAATTTCCTTTTAATTGTTGAATTTTTACAGATGCACAAAATAAATCTTAATTTAAAAAATTAAAATAAATTATTGAATGAATTAATCATTCAAAATAATATTATTCATAATAATAATAACAGAATACGTTTAGATATAAAATTACTTACCGTTTTATGAATCGACTCACTTATTTCACTATACGATTTTCCACTTTGCCACATTCCTATCATTTTCCCTTTTTCGGCAATGGTGCACTGACGACCTAACTGACGATGCTACATATTCAGAACAATTAATTAAACTTACTGGGATGAACACTCGAACAGGATTGTATTAGAAATGAAGGTATAAAATTTAATTTTCCCTTTTATATTATTTCATTTAAAGAAAAATTTCAGATAAATCCAGTTCATCCCCATAACAATTTTAATTCCTTAAACAGAACATAATTTCTGCGAATATTTTTAATTAGGTATTATTCGTTTCTTTAAACTATGTATTTCCAAGAAGGAAAGAATCAATTCTCCCATATTTGCTAGAAGTATTAAAATACCTGAACACATTCATAACATTTTCTCTTTAATTAAACACTTTTGAAAAAAGCTTAATTTTAATAAAATAAAAAATTTTATATATTTTTTTTCATTTCAAAAATTTATTTACAAATAAAATTGATAAAACTTTTGTGTATGATTAAATGTGAAGATTCCATGTAGGCTCAAATTTATGTTTACTAATTCAATTTTAATATCTATATTCTAAATCGTATTTATTCGTCTCGGAAGTTTTTACCTGAGTATCCCGGATTAACATATTTTACGACCTGAACATTTAGGCCTACTTCGGTCGGTGCAATACGGTCGAATTTCGCACAGTTTTATTGCTTCTCGTTCTGTTTATAGTGTCAGCGATAGTACATTTCAAGATATTATACAGGGGTTCAACTTTATAACACCAATCACGAGAGCTACCAGGTTTACCCCTATCTTGAAGAAATAAACGTTAATGAATTCTAAAGCTTGGAGTAGATATTATTTTGGCTTTCCATAACATAACCCTTATGTAATTACTTTTTGAACACATAGTATATGGTGTAATTTCGCTCCAAATATTAAAAAAATACACATTTTTGTGTACTATTGAAATATATACATTGCTAAAGTTTACTGTACGCAGTCATGGCCGAGCGGTTAAGGCGTCTGACTAGAAATCAGATTCCCTCTGGGAGCGTAGGTTCGAATCCTACTGACTGCGATCGACTCACTTTTTGCTGCTTTTCAATTAAGTTTGTTCATATCCACTAATAAACACCGAACATCAAGATTTTGAACAATATATGTACTATGAATATATAAATAATGTTCAGATTGAACCTTTTTCGTGAAAAGCAACGACGTAAACCCCCATATCAGTGCAGAATTTTAAGGGTTGTCCAATACTGATGCAAAACAGTTACCAGCGCCACTAACCTGGGCTTTACTTTTGTCGGCGGGTTTACCTGTTACAACTCTGATCTGTAACTATGAAAATATCTTTATAACTCGAGAAATAGTTACAGGTATGAATAGTAACGAATAAGAGGCCTTTAATGTATGTACGATATATACAGAAATATGTATACAGGTGAGGTGTAAACTTGTAGGTACGTAACTCGATAATCACTGCTTATTATTGCACCCGCAAAACGTCCTGCAAGGATCTTAATAATAATTGTATCATAATGTAATCTTAGTGATTGCGTGGACTGTAAAGTTGTTCGTTTTCTTTATATTGCAATGAGCCATTCAAAACACAACGAATGCATGACTCGATATCGTAACACGGTTAATGGGTTCATTTGAATCGACAAGTTTTTCGTTACGAATGAAATGGGAAACGTCACGATGCACGCTTTTTAACATTTGAATTAATAAATGATGCAGATAGTCATCACACGGCTATTAATTATCGTAATAGAACTGCCAGAGAATGATTTGCATCGATAAGAAAAAATGCAAGTTACATATTTGTTAGATTATCTCCAACAACCCAGCTTCTTCGTAAATAAAATAAGACTGGATTCGTTAAGTATCTAATTTTTAATTTACATGATGAATTACTTGAGATTTTCTTAACAATAATAATAGTGATATAAATGCACATTGTATCAATAATATTCAATTTATATATGATGTAAAAATTTTAAGTATTTAAATAATTTGTATTATACTGAATGTTGTATACACTAGTCTAGTATGTACGTGCTTTCTTGCAAGTGGTGTCAGTATGAATGAATATGAATCATATTGATATACCTATTTAACAAAAACTTTAAGCTGCACAAAAGCAAATTTTGCAAAAAAAGTGTACACCAGTGCAGGATAACAAATGGCCATATTTTCTTGGCTTTGATATTTTCAGATTTGTATCAGAATTTGAATTTAAAGGAAATGATTGGTGTTCGAATTCGCAACCAAATTAGGAAGTGTAAATTTCTGGTCAGCTATAAAATCGTGTTAGCAAATTACTGGAACGCCAATCTCGAAGTTAATGGTAATTTGAACACTTAGAGCGTAATAAAACCGATCGTTTTCACAAACGAAGGCTCTGTGGCATGGCATACCAGAGCACGTATCATTTTTACCTCTCGCATATTATTTATTAATACCAAACGCTGTTTAAGGAATCGTTAAACGCTTAAAATAAATAGTTATTATCACGAAACCTCGTTGAGACGCGGGGTTATTTTCAGTTTTATTATAGGGTTTACGCTATTAATTTAATAGCTTATATTTATCCACTTTCTACGTGGATCGTTTAGCATAAATTTGAGTTAATTCGTGCAACAAGTGAAATTCCCCACGGCCAATTTATTTTTTAATGGACCATATTTTAAGGTTTACGCTAGAATTGCGAAATATTATTGCTTATAATTCGTGCATTTTCATAACCTGTTTTGATTTAAGTCTGCCTCAAGGGCCAACATCTGTAGAAAAAACATTTAATAGTGAGTTCTGTCTAGCTTTTAATACCAGTTAGGCATTCATTTTGAATATAATTATAGACTACAGGATGTATATTTATTTATTTTACTTTAAATCATTCGTAATATTAGAAGCCAGGAAAATATCGTAACTTATATGAGCAAAACAAACTGAAGCATAATTTGTGTCAAATATTAAGATTATAAAAAATTATTTATTGGATATTCAGTAATATTTTATGGTTATTAACAACCTGAAGATTTTATTAGTTTATTAAAGAAAGCACAAAATTATCCATTTCCATTTTTTTTGCTTGATTACTTATTCAAGGTAGTCAGTGAAGGCAGGACTACAAATTATAACTCTGTAAGTACCCCCTATGTCGCAAAAGTCACATTAACGCAAATCCTTTTTCTTCGAAACAATAATATAACAAAAAAAGAACATCTGCGGAGCGTTTCAAAGAAAACATCTACCTTAAATGAAGCTAACCACAAATATACCTACCTTTAAAACAACAGGACTAATTTGAGAAGAGGTAAAAAATAAACTGCTCAGACCATTCGCTGAAAATCATTCAGCGTTAAGTGACGATGTAGACAATCGGCAAAAAAAAGAAAACTGTTGTATTTGGGATTAGGGTAAAGATTTATACCTCATCTTCAAAATGAAAAGGAAACTATGACCTGAGAATGCAATGTGGATTGTCATATTTTACATTGGTCACTCAATTAGTAGGGTCTATTGCCACCTGCAGCGCCACTGACAATCGACAATCGCTCATGCTTCCGTTTGTCATGCTTGCCAACATAGGAGCGCTGCCAATAGCTTTGTTTAGTTGCCAGGACTGTCTGCTCCTATATTATCCATTATTACTCTTCGTTAATTGTTGTTTGTGCTGCGTAATCGCCTTCGCATTGTGCTCGACGAATGTCACGGCGATCGCGTCCACATTTTCGGTCTATCGCGTAGATGAGGGTCGAGATAAATACGATCTGATACGAACTACGTTAAGAAATATCCTTTCTTCATTGGGGATTTATTAGCTTCGGGTTGGGTGAAATTATTTGTAGGAAAATCTTACTTTCTGCCCCCAGATTAGAGATTTCTAAGTAAGGATAAAACTGATTTATGAACTCAATTTGTGAATAAAGTTTTCATGACATTTGAAAATTTTAATTTCTTATGAATTTTCATTCTAATAAAAAATCCATTTAAATTTACGAACGAAAATAAATTCTTAATTCACTCCTTGGTCATCTCAAAATTTTAATACAATTATTGCTCAACAGATGGCGCTCAAATAATAAAATCGAGTGTCACTAAAAAAAAAAAACAAATTATTTTTATTATGAAATTATATACTTGAACTTCAGATATTTATTTTATTTTAATGTTTACTGCACGTTTACTTTATGATAAAATATGCATTTCAAAATTTTAATTCAATTACTGCTCAACAAATGGCGCTGAAATAATAAAATTGTCTAATTTCCTAAAAAAACAGAAATTATTTTGAATATGAAATTAACTAAACTTCAGATATTTATTTTATTTTACTATTTATGTACTTACACGTTTACTTTATGATAAAAAATGCAATATGCCAATGAATTAGTACAATTATTAGAAATGCCTTTAGGTGGCAATGTTTGGCTCCATATAACCTCTGTGTTTGTTTACTGCGAACACAGTCTCTGATTGGTCCATTTCTACGTGCATCGTGGAAGGAGTTGTAATTGGTTGTAATTCTTTTTGTGAAGAAACAGTGGCGCTTAAGTGGGACTTAAAAATAATAATAATTGTAAGAGTCACGTAAGGATATATTAAATAATAAAGATACATAATATGAACTTTTACCGAACTAACGTTACCAAACGAAATTAAGTCGGCGTGCTCTTTTTCTTGCAAAATTGAAATTATTTATTAAATTCTAGTACCACATAGCTGCCTCTGGGGAGAGCTTTAGTCCCCTTAGCCTCCCCCCGTGGGTGCGCCACTGTAAACAAACCGCGGGTGTCACATATTCACTTAAAGGTACGGTCTATCTTCAGCGACTATTCGATGCGAATAAACGCATTAGTTGTTCATATGCATTGCATACGTGATTGGTCTATCTTCAGCAACAAGTCGCAGAAAGACGCTGCCTTTAATAGTCGGAATGTATATGAGCAACTAATGCGATTAATCGCTGCATTTATTCGCATCGAATAGTCGCTGAAGATAGACCGTACCTTAAGGGTTTGCAAAAAAGTGTGGAATTTATAAAAACTTTGCGGTAAATGTGCAATTTATGATTCTCATTATGAATCTGAAAATTCGTATGTGAAATTGATCTAAAATCTAAATAATATCTTTATGGTACACAACGATTCTGCTCCCTTTAAGAATGAACCGCTGTGGGATATGTAAACAAAAACATTGCTGTTTTAGAGGTTATCTTGGGTTTAACAAATTGCTACAGTATGGCATATCTAACTATACTATATCATTGCAATATGCATTTCAAAATTGTAATTCAATAGATGGCGCTCTTTTCAAAATTAAAGTCCCTAGAGAAAGTATCGCAATTACCGCCATTTTAAGTCAAAATAAGCGGGCCAAATTTGAAAACACATTACCGGTTTACGTTCAATTTTAAATTTCAAAATGACATTCTAGTCACAAAACTTCTATTTATAAATTTTCGAATAATTTAGATTAATTGAATATAAAATGGTATACGCAATCGATCAAATAATTCACTAAATACAGGAAAATAATTTTTGTTATGAAAAAAAAATATCATTAAGGTAATTATTTAAACTTGTGATATTTATTTTATTTTACTGTTTGCTTACACTTTCATTTTACGATACAAGTTGTAATATGCATTTCCAAATTTTAAATCAATTACTGTCCGATAGGTGGCGCTTTTACGTTTCAGAAAAAAAAAGTCTTTCTAATTTAGTAATGTTCAAATTTACGATTTCCAATAAATTACTTTGATTTAATAAAAATAATAAAAGAATAAAAAAATGTATTTTAATTTTATTTTACTGTATGCTTACCTACGTATTTAATTTATGAAACGAAATGCAATAGGCATTTCAAAATTTTAATTCTATTATTATTCTACAGATGGCGTTTTAACGTTTTTCTGAAAAAAAAATCCTTCTAACTACGAAGCGTTTAAAATTGTTTTCCAATACGTAAATTGAAAAATAACGAATGAATGAAAAAAATATTAATTGCACTTTACTGTTTACTTACGTCAGTATTTATTTTATGAAACGAGATGCAATTGAAGGGTTTCATGCAAAAACTTCCTAAATAGCTTTTGCCTGTTTTAACATAATTAGGAGGATTCCTGTACAACATGGGACTTGACGCGAAATCTGTCGATTATTTACAAAAAGCGATATGAGGACTTAATTACTTAGCGACTTCATAAGCAAATTTCAAATGCACCAATCAAGAGTCGTGCAATTCTACAACAGATGCAAACAGAACAAAAATTCCAAAAAGTCGCGTAGGGACTTTTTGCATGAAACCCTTCAATTTGTATTTTCAATTTTTAATTCAATTATTGCTCGATAGATGGCGCTTCGACGTTTATTTCTAACTACGAAGCCTCTAAAATTGTCCTCCAATATGTAAATTAAAAAATAACGAATGAATGAAAAAAATATTAATTGCATTTTACTGTTTAGTTACGTATTTATTTTATGAAACGAGATGCAATATACATATGTATATTTTGAACGAGCGTCTAGCTGCAGATCCCCCTACAGCCAATCAGAATAAGGAGAGCTCAAATTACCAATCACATTATAATACACTGTGGCCAATTAGAATAGGACAAAGTAATTCAAATTTTCGAATTCAAACTTACGAATACAGTTCCAATAGTGGTGTGGTTCACATTAAAAGATACTAATTAAGCTGGTGAAGCAAGATATCGTTTAAAACTTAGACAATCTTTGGTCACTGGTACTGGTAGCCGTCATCAGGCCGTCATGGTGCTCATAACCTCGCTTTTACTTTGGAAGTTAATAATTTGACACGTAAGTCAGACCGCAATATTTTTAAGTTTAAACTTCTGTACATTATGATTAAAACGTGTAAATTTTTAGTGTACACAAGAGCAGCTGTTATGTCATGAATATGGATTTTGCACCGACACAGCAAATCGTGTTAAATATTTTACAGCATGCTTCCAGTTAGAACTCGGAGATCCTTAAACTAGCAGAAACTCAACCTGGCTTTTATACCATACTCTATGTTTCTTTCGTATTAACATTATTATTTTTACTTACAGCAATTAAAAATATCATATCCAATGCCAATCGTAATATTCATTTGAACATCGAATCAGGGTGGATACTGTGTTATATTTAGTGAGCGGAATTCGATATTTTGTTCGGTTTATTTGGAACAAGGCGGCAACGAGTGCGTGCACATTAACCCGTCGCTGTAGCTTTACACGTTGCCGCTTCGTTTGTATTTAATCGAACAAAATATCAAATTCCGCTCAGTAGTTAGTAGTTATATTTCAAGAATGGCATCAATAGCACTAGCGTTAAAATACAATACATACGATAAGTAAGAAAATTGCATGACACTTTGAACTCTAATGAGATGTGTTTTATTTCAGTGCAACATCTGATCAGAAGAAACAGAGTTTAAAAGGGGTCCATTTCTAATTTCAGTGAAACTTTCAACTAAATAGCCACATAAGTAGCAGTTTTAAATCGCTTGAAATTGATTTTATTAAAACTATAAGGGCTGGTACTTTAGTCACTGGTTAACTTTAATCTTTTGTAATACAAATCCTTTTAACGGACACTAAAAATGCACACTTTTTTCTGGAATATAATTCTAATTCATTTAACATGCTTTGACTCTAATCTACTTCTTTTGGGGAAGGTTTTCCTAGACGAATTATGGCATTTCTTTTTTCTTTGTTGATTGATATCTAAAATGAATTGTAAATTATATATTTTGTAAAAAACGAAGCAATTTAAAATGTTTGCATGTACAGGTTTTTTTTGCACCCCACATGTAGGTTTACTTTAGGAGCTTGAAAACTCTAAAAAATAATACGTATAAATCCCTACAACTTTTGTATTTACAGTTTTTCTCTAGGTGTTAAAGTATCTAGGTAGGGTGCAAATATAAAAAAACACCTATACAGTGCTTAGCATTAAAAACTTAAACTAAACAAAAAACCACAATCTCGTTCGAAAATAATGAATCTTATTGATAAAGAGTAAATATGATCATATTATCAAGGCAGAATTTATTAGAATTTTTCAACAGAAGTGAGGCTCCGAGAGCTAGTTAGGCTTTGGGTTGGCAGAACATTTTATTTTTAATGCCGAGCACTGTACCTATGGTGAGTTCCATATAAATTTGCTGGTAAACGATTAAGTCCTGGGTATGCATTATAAATACATAGAAGTTTGAAAGAATAATCTAATGATCAGACGATGAAAGCTGATGTTCAGTGTTTGTAAATTGAATTTTCCAGTAAATTTATATGGAACATATTTGTATTTATAATTTATATAAATTACCTAGGTTGAAAATCAATTTTCTTATCTATTGGATTATTATTTTTTGATTTGTCTTGCATGAATGCTGGACCCTGTTAACCATTTCATTCATTAATTTTAAGTAATTGCTTGTCTTAGATAATAAGTCGTAATTTTTACTATTTTTACAATATTCTGAAACCTCAGTAATGTTATTATTAATTTCTGTGTGTAATGTTCGTAAATTATTATTTCTTTTTAAAGTTTTTAAATGTATTTGAATTTCCTCTTTGTCTTAATTATTGTGAACTTCGTCACTTGTGGATACCTATACCTTTTTTGTTAATAATACCTACTTTATGTATGTGTTTACATACAATAGTATGTATTAAATAATCTGTGCATGTACGTACAAGAATAAATGTGCACATAACATTCACATATAACACGTTTCAATTTACCAGCTTTAAGCTAAAACGTTCTTTTGGTTCACCAGCTCAATAGTACCGTTTAATATGAATCACACCGCTATTATTGAAACTGTATTCCTAAGTTTGAATTCAAAAATTTGAATTACTTTGCCTTATTCTAATTGGCTAGAGCGTGGTATACGCTTCTGATTGGTAATTTGACCTATCCTTGTTCTGATTGGCTGTAGGTGGATCTGCAGCTAGACGCTCGTTATTTTGAAATTTTAATTCAATTATTCCTCTATAGATGGCGCTTTGACGTTTCTGGAAATGGAGACTTTATCTGGAAAAAACTGTCTCTCTATAGCGCGATCAACTCAATCTGATCGGCGGAAAATATGCAAACTAAACAGCCAATTTCTTTGTCCGTCATCCTCACTGGCCTGCAATTTGTATTGGGTACAGTCCAATGTTTGTGTAGCAAATTCGACTTCTTGGTTTTAATCAATTTAATTGATTCAGCTTACAACGAATCTTCCTAAAAGTACTGGTTTCACATAAAAACAATATAAACAATATAAAACGGTAAAGTATTAAAGTATATCGTACCGCAGTGATTTATAGGTTAAAGTACAAATTATTTTGACAGTTAGAATTTTTGGAGTGTACATACATGTCAAACGCGACAGTGCTGCACCGGTCACGTTAATTTGGTGCCACAATAATTGCGTAGCGTTTTCCAATAAATGACTTTGATTTAATAAAAAAAATAATTAAAGAATAAAAAATGATATTATAATTTAATTTAAAAATATAATTTGTGATACATTAACAATTAATAAAAATAAATAAAAATTAATAAGGAAACAGTAATTCACATTACCTAATAGGTATAAACAAGAAATACATAATACATACAGCGTGTAATCGAATAAGTTTCACATATTGTAACCACAACTAATACAAAAGAAAAGAAGTGAAGTTACGACATATGTTTGAAAAAAATGTCAATAATAACTCCGAAAAAATATATGTTTAATTTTTACATAAAACGTTTGAGAACCGCTGGCTTTGATTTAAAACCCCGGACGGTCCGAACGAAATTTACTATTATACGCAATAAATGATAGAGCAGTAAACCCGCAGATGCGATGCAATAAACGTTGAGGCAGGTCATTTATTACTTTCGTACGAAAGAATACGGAGATTCCCAGCTGTTTTTTAAATTAATATTTAAGTAATAGATATGCAGATTTTTCACAAAATAATGTTTACATAATAATTTTATTTCCTTAATTAAAAATAAAACAGTAATCATGAATCCTATCTAACAATAAGTAAAAAAATAGGCAAGAATTAATTCAATAAAGGTCACATTAAAAGTATTATTGGAACAAAAAGCGCCGAACTTATCATCCCTTAATTTATGATTCTTTATTACGTTCAGACTAAGCAAAAAAAATTCCGAAAGATCACGGAGGTACTGAGTGTACGCCTGTTCACAGTGTCAGCTGATTACGATAGTTGCAAGTGTTGTGTTGAAATTTGCCTTTTTAATTATTAGACGTTCTTTATCATTTAATATTCTGAAAGCAAATAGTAATTTATACGTGAATTAAACAATAAACGATCGTACTGTTAAACTCGAGCAATAAAATCGCACCTAATTACTTTATTACAGTAAATGATTTAAGAATGTTCTCAAAACTTAGGGAACCCGTTAAACCAGACATTTGTATTTAGTGCAGTCAATGCATTTATTTATTTGATGGAACCGAAAAAAATGTTCGCATCCGCAAAATTCTCCTGTCACCATTTGTTTCTTATCAATGTACTTATAACTTACATTCATTATTTTAACACAAGAAATTAACAAATTATATCACATAGTGTGTTATTTGTTTACAAAGTGTGAAATATCACGATGTAATTATTGTGGATTATTTAATGAAACAGATGTTCGAATATTTCGTTTCAAATTGTATTGCGGGCGACACTAACCCAGTGACCGTGACATTTGCAGAATTTATCGTTTTACGATGCGTCTATAAAAATCGCAGACGCACTGACGAACGAGCAGAGGTTTTCAAACAAAAGGCGATGCGCTCTTATGGTAGGTCAGTTTTTTATTTTCGAGCAAGAACATTGATATTTGCAGAATCAATTCCTTATGTGATGAAGAACTTAGAGTATTAATATGTGAAATTTATTCGATTACACGCTGTATATCAAAAGGAACAAAAAAAATTCATTTTCAAGAAAAAATAAAACAATTATTCAAAAAATAAGTACAACATATTTAAAGAAATATATAAAAAACAAAACGAAAACAGTCTTTTTAATAAATATTAAAAAAATCGATATTTTTGAACAAACAATTCATGTAATTTAAGGAAACATACTTGTGGTAGTTCTTCGTGTGATTCACCGACAAATACCGATTTCTACCTCAACTATTTTTGCTATTTAACACGAGATGGCGGCAACATGAAAATCTCTATACTACGCTAACATGTATATTCATAAAATTATGTTAAAATTATCGATTATGCTATCATTTCATTTTCTATCAGAACTGAACAAAAAATATGTTAAAATCTGATAATTATGTGACAATTAGCAACACTGAGCTGGAAAAAAGCACTGACAGCACTGATTTTGGAAAAAAAAAATGAAGTGGTTTTTGCAGTTTTGAATTATGACACTCTTACAGCCGATGTACGATATGTAAATTTGAAAGTTATTTTTGTAATTTGAGGTATCACTGCATGTCGTTATCAACCTAACAAAATAAAATTTGAGCGTTTTCTCGCAGTATAAGAATCTACACAGTAGCGTCACTCGAGTATAACTGTCACACTTGCCATTTTGTTTGATACCTACCGATTTGCAAATATTGCATTACATTTCCATAAGGACATCAAACAGTATGGAGGCTTTTTTTGACACTGACGTTTAAGTGACGCTACTAGATAATTACTTATACTGTGGTTTTCTGGTCATATGGATCGAACAAAGAAACTCAGCTTAACTTTTGGTGACATTTATTATATTTGAAGTTTCACATTTTAAATGCCCGTTACACCAAATATGACTTACACAATGTTGGGCTACATCAAATGTCACATTATAATTATCACTAAATTTAAGCTCAGCTTAAGTGTTTTGTACAATTGGCCATAAGTGACGGTTAAAGTTAAACTGAGTTTATTTGTTCGGTGCAGACGGTCATTAATGAGCCAGTTTATGAAACTAAATAAAAAAAAATGTATTAAAAAGATAATTCATTTTTGATTGTTTAAACTTTATTTTTGTTTGTTTAATAAGTCTAGGTTACTTTATCTTGTGTGAAATCTCATTTAGGGTCGGTCTCTGGTTTTAGATGAAAATGCATCTACAGTTGTAGAGAAAAGGTAACATGCCGTTCAAGGAATCGGGACCGAAAAAGGACCCAAGGTGCTAACAGGGTAGCTACCAGATCGTTGCCTAGCAACCGGTAATGTGTATCACCATAAATAATCAGCGGTAACCGTGCGTTCGGGACGTCCGAACGCTGAAACCTCAACCTGAAACCGTGAGTGTAGTTTTTAAATAAACAGAACACGATCATGGCAGCGATTGTGGCTTGTTTTCTTGTTTATTTTGAAGTGTTATGGCGGGTAATTTCGTAAATTATCCCCCTGGAGGCTGAATTTGTAACTAAACTACGTATTAGCGGTGGATCGAACGGCCAACTAATTCCTATCATTAGCGTTAAGGTTCGATTCGTGATGTTTGAATATGCTGACGTGGATGGACTCATGACTGATACGAACCCAAGATTTACTGCACTTTAACAAGCGCAAATTACCGCGCGCAATTAAAAATACATAAAAAATCGGACGAGTCGTAATTGGACGACACGTTCGGATCAGTACTAACTTCGGGACATTTGTGGTCGGTGGATTTTATGGTTTCCGTGGTTTGCTTAGATCTATTTCTGAACAATAATTTGTAGTGCATGCATAACTCCAAGCGATATACTCATTTTTATACTATTATTCAAATGGTATACACCCCCTCAACAATTTCACGAATATCCTAAAGATATAAAAGTGTTTTAACAGTTTTTGGAAGTTAAACCACCACCATCATTTAATCAGCTCTGATTCCACTCTATCTACGACTATATGTATCTGCACAAACGATGTTGCATATAAAAGAGAAATTTTCTATTTCGTTGAGTATGTGAATTGTTTGTTGTTTCTTTTTTTTAATAATTATACTGTGGTACAACGGTATTCAAATTTTGGTGTTAAGTCTCCAGAGTTAGTCAAAGTTGAGTTTTTCATTTTCCTTTCGAATCTCTTTGGATTTCGTTGAGGTAGTTAAAGTTATTTTGGACGGACTTTAGACTATAGTAAAGTACAGTTTTTTCAATTACATCTTGGTATAAAAAACCCTTAAATTTCCTCTAATTAATGGAAACCAAAAATACATATAAAAACTGCAGAAAAAAAATTATGACCAAGTTACGTTAAACAGTATAAGTTGATAATCAAATTTTTCTTCTATGTAGTTGGTAATGTGGTAAGATTGAAGGGAAATAAAACGAATAACTTTACTTTTGGATGTTGTCTAATAAATGAGTATCTTCCAAAAATAATTAACAATTATATTAATGGCCTATACGCTTTGATAAATAATATTGTTGACGTAATTGAATCGCGTTCGCTTAGAATGCTTTCGTAAATTATTCCATTAACGGCGCCAATAATTCATGTAAAACGTTCATCCTCTTCGCTTACAGCATAACCCCGTCCACGGTATTCCATTACAAAATGAAAACATGTAATTATATTTTCAAAATATCAGAAACCAGTCTCCGATTTATTATCTGATCTCGAGACTGTGACGCTCGTAAGAACGGGCGCAACCTCGAACGCTCACAGTCTGAACGCAACCCAACATTAAGGTATATTAGTTAGGTAGTTTTCTCGACTTTACTTAATCTATGTAATTATAATACTGCTCACTATTCGAATTCCAGCGCCATCTATGCCTCATTAATAAATCTGCATTATCTCGGCCTTTGTCGAACGCATCTAGATTCTGATTCTAGATTATTTCGTAAAATGTCCTCCACTTTTGTATCTCTCTTTTCCGGCGTAATACGATTTTTATACATTATAGCTTATTATATCATTTAGAGGAATCGTTCGGATTTTTTTGAAATCGTCGCGGCGATAACAAATGTCCTGCAGCAAGGCACTAAGTACTGTAATTTATAAGAATATATATTTTAAGTCTTTCACGAACGGCCTGTAAATACATCATTAAGCATTTTTTTAAATCATTGAAATGGCAAGGTTGGTAATTTTATTAGAAAATTAGATTAAATTTTTCTGCAGGAAAAGTAATGAAATCTACAAGTTAAAGCTTTACTCCATTTGAATTCCAATTCTATCTTCACTGTTGATTTTCTGATTAACGAACGAAGAGGCAATACAAATCCGCATTCCTGATGAAGATATCGCCTGGATCAACGATTTTAATAAGCAGGCCGGTTGGGTGGAATTCTGTAAGTATCAAATTTGTCCAAAGCACCCAGCATCTGCAACACATACGAGCTTCCAAGAACAAACGGAAAAGAAGATTAATATACCTAGAAGATGGAATTAAAGCCTTCCTCGCTGAACAAATAGGCATCAATTACGATGAATTACTCGAGAAACATCTAAAGTGAGTGCCATAAAAGACAATAAAAATTAGTTACAGTGTTTAAATTTGATAAAAAAATAAGGACAATATATTATCCATTCCTTATCCATATATTATCGCAGTAGGCCGTGATTTTAAGCCAGTAACTTGGCTCTCATGTTAAATTAGAGAACTTTAATTTCATCTCATTTTAGCATACGTCAAATTGTGACAACTGATTGATTAAGCGGTGTTGTCAATTCTCAACTTTATGTAAATTTGGCCGTGAGTACACCTCGTGACGAAAAGAAAATATTACAACCTTGCCTAATTCGGAGTAACCTTAAAATCTTAGGGACGATTTCATAAACAAATTTAATGCTCCATTAAAATTTAATGTAGGCATTAAAATAAAAATCAATTTCATAATATATATTAATGCAGCATTAGCACATAATGGAGAATTAACTTTAATGTGACAATCTGGGTCCATTAGATTTTAATTCTCCCATTAATGCAAGAATATATTTAAATTATTTAATTTCAAGAGTAAAGGTAGTGTGACAAAAAATCAAAAAATGAATATAAGTAGTTCGTCATCATCATCATCAGATGATGAGAACAATATTAGGTTTGTGCGAAGACCTAGACGGTACGGTATTAGGCAAAACTATTTAGAAAAATATGATGAACTAGAATTTTTCCAAAGACCGTATTAAAAATCCAACGATACAGATTTGGAATCTGGTCGTTAAGTCTGCAGTTAAAGAAAATGTGATTTATGTCTTCGATTTCTCCGCATGCACATTATTGATTGGGAATCACCCCAATCCTGAACAAGTGACTTGTAGGAACAATGCCCCAATCTCAATCTTGTAATAGTTGAATGAAAAGATCTTGACCTACCAGGAAAAAGAGAAAACCATGTGGTTGTAGAAATCGTTGGCTTTATGTTTCAATACCATTTTCCTTTATTTTTACAAGATTCATCCCAATATTCTTTCCAATACCTGATTGTAGAGTTTCTGAGCAATCTTCTTATATCCATAAAATACACTTTCGTTTTATTTAAAGGACATTTGTTGCCATGTTTGGCTTGTGTATCAGCTATTTCATTACACAAGAGACCCTTATGGGATGGAATCCAGCATAGGGATATTTTTTTCCTTTAATACTACTATCTAATATTGATTGTTTGATTTCGAAAATAAGATGATTTGTTTTGGCATTTGTACAAGGATTATCAAGAGCTTTTAACGTACTCATTGAGTCTGAGAAAATGCTATATATGGAACAAAGGTCATTTATTCAGCCAGCAAAGTGTAAGACTAGTTCTTTGGAAAATATCCCAAAGGCTGAAGATGGAGGATCTGTATACACAGACCCGTCAGTGAAGATAGGAGTGAAAGATGCCCTATGTCTCTGAAAACCATCTAAGAAAACACGGTTGAGATCTACCGAGTCAATGTTTAATCTGGCTAACATTTCTCCAAAAAGGAAATTTATGTCTGGTCTCATCATAGGTTAGAAATCGTTTTGATTACTAACAAAACGTCAAAAAACAGCAGAAATTCAATACCAACATAATATTATTTTTCTTAATGGGGCATTAGTTAAAAAGGCTTCACAACAGTATTATGAAACTCATTTGGTTAAAAGACCAATTAAACCTACCATTAACTTAAATGCATCATTAGTTAATGGGCCGTTAACACCTAGATTATGAAATCGGCCCTAAGTCGACGTGACATTCATTGTCAAAATTTAGTTGCATACATGAGTACCACATTCTCAGTAGACTTTCACGGCATGGTGCGATAGCAAATAGATAAAGAATGGATTATATAAATCATGCAATTTAGATTTATAAGTTAGGTTTACATAGATTACATTTAAGCTAGGATATTTAAACAACCATGTAAATATTAGTAAATATTGCAAAAAAGCAACGAGTACAAACAAAGAACAAAGAACATAACAGACACAAAATATTCTTATCAATGATAAGACTGCGTTTTTGTAGGATCGCGAGAATCGCCGTTAACAAGGTCATAAATTGTTGATACGAATCATGTACACACACGAGAGACAAAAATAAAATTCAAAGAAAACCTAAAAAAGAAAGAAAGAAAGATAGAGAGAGCTTTCTGAGTAGAAGGCTAGAAAAACTTATCGCCCTAAGAAATAAAAAACAATGCAACACAAGTAAAACGATTTAAAAAAATTAATAAGGGAAATCAAGTCGATTGAAACAGCAGGATGTTTCGTAAAGGAAAAAAATACCAATAAACAAGATAAACAAAAGAGAAAATGAAATATGTAGAAAAATAAAATAAGACAAATACTTAATGACTAAATTGAGAAATTGGTATTAAATTTTGATGGATAGAAACAAACGCCGATCAAACAGAATAAAAGAGTAAAATTGAAACAAATAAAAGTTTTTAACAAGAAAAGAATTTGCAAATTATACCATAGAAGAGGCTAAGAATAAATAGATTAAAGATGTGAAGAGAACAAACAGAAAAACGCTAAAAGGGAAATCAACAAAGAAAAACTCAAACATAAACAAAGGTCTATCGATGAAGGAACGAAATGTTAGTAAATAACGAAACAAAAACAACGACAGTCGTGTTGAAAAATTTTCCAGCTAAGAAAAGAATAAACTAGGAGTAAAATTTAGGAAATAAATTTCGATATATATAAAAAATGAAGACACAAAAGTTAAGGAATAAGTTGACCAAAGTACAAAAAATTAATCAGAAATTTTATAAAGAAACAAGGATGCAACAAGTTACTTTCTTTGAAAGTCATTTAAAACAGAGCATAATTTATTGAGGTTTTAGGCCCGCTCTGCTTTAAATGATGTTCAAAGAAAGTATGAAGTATTTGGTATTATTGCATACTCAGAAAAAAAAATTCTATTGAACTGAGCTAAGAAGCACGAGGTTCCATTTAAAAAAATGGGTTACGATCTATTGAAAATTTGAAATGCTGTAAAAATGTTAAAATCAAAATACAATCGAAATAGTGATTTTCTCGAATTACTTCACAGAGAAAAATGAATAGCAGTATTTACTACAATTGTAGAACAATATGCTACAATATGCGTCTAAAATAGCTCCAGTGACAATTTATAGAAAAAATTCTTCACATTTGTGCAGAACTATTAGTTGGACATTTTCATGTCCTCTTCTACACTTTTTGACAGTAAAAAGTGCGCAATAAGTTATTCAAAATGCTACAAAATGCGACAATAATGTTAATATGTTATGCGTTTTTGTTATATAACGACTGACAAATTTGTAACTAAATTTAAAAAATTGTAACATAATACAAATTAAGAATTTAGGATTTGTCTTAGGGTACTAAAAGCAAAAATTTTGGAAGTGGTCTATATTAGTTGAGACATATGTTTCGGCTTCAGCAGAAAGCCATCTTCAGCCAGTAACGACGTAATACATGAGTTGTAACGAGCGTCGAAATAAAAACCTGGTCAAGTGGGTTGTGATCGAGAATTTTTCCATTGCAT
Organism: Dorcus hopei; assembly: GCA_033060865.1. Taxonomy (NCBI): domain Eukaryota; kingdom Metazoa; phylum Arthropoda; class Insecta; order Coleoptera; family Lucanidae; genus Dorcus; species Dorcus hopei. Next base: position 19,312,386 of record CM065424.1, on the reverse strand, counting down.
TTACGTAGCAGAATGACTAAATGTAGCCTACTTGACCAGGTTTTTATTTAGACACGAGTTAGTTATACAACCAAGGTTGTAACGTCAAACAATAAACATGTTAAAATCAAGTTAAAACTGTAAATGGGGACAACACACGAGAGCTCCAAAGGGAAGCAATAATTTTACACAATGAAAACGTGCATTACTTAAGATGGCGGGCAGAAGTTCTGAAACATATGTCTCAACTAATATAGACCACTTCCAAAATTTTTGCTTTTAGTAACCTAAGACAAATCCTAAATTCTTAATTTGTATTACGTACTGGTTACTAACATCTTAGGGAGATTCTCACCAAAATTGTAACATAATTTGCAACAAATTGTAAATAACGAGTGTTTTTTTAAATCCGACGTCAAAGTAGGCCTTGAAGAGGCATTTGTGAATGTTTCACAGCTATGAATGAATTGTTTCATAGCTAACTTGACGTCGGATTTAAAAAACCACTCGTTACTACTACTATAGGGTTTTTCATTAAGAGCGACGCATTTTGTTTTTCAAATAAAACACCGATGTCGTGAGAAATTTAAGATTTTTTTTACTTCGGTGTAAAGTACAGTTAATGCCATTATTGATGGAACCACAACATCATTCAAATGTCCTCCAATTGAGTTGTCATTAACTGCGTTGTGGGTAGATGGAAATTTTAATCAAACTTTTTAATTAAAAATGCTTTTATGGTCTCCTTTAACAAGAGTGTCCTTTGTTTGAATTAAACTTTTACCTGTTGGTAAGTATTTACGTATTATTCTTAGACAAGCATGTTTAACTAACCATATTAATAAATGGAATGTTCTTACGTTTTGTTCTCACTACCTCCGATTATAAAAAGTTCTCTGAAGGAGCTTAAGATTGATTACAATTGTTAAATATTAACACTAGACTGTTCAAAGCTAACTACAAATTATGAAAGTTCACTGCTAAATGCAGAGAGTGAATTGAATTCAATGTACTACTGCTCAAGGCTTAAAGTGAATTGGATCTACTACTGCTCAAGGCTTAAGGTGAATTCCCTGGATTACCCAGAAATCTTCCTTTTATATAGAGTTCAAGGTACAAAAACTCTGTAACCCCAAACATAAGAAAATTAAAAATCCTAAGATTGTAAACAAATCAAAATTCTTGTGCACAAATAATAACTTTCTTGTCTTGTAGGTTGCAAATATGAAGTTACATCTTGAAGAGGCCCAGTCGAACTGCATCTAACTTTGAAAGACGGATTCTGTCTTGGTTCTTGAGTTTTATAAGAATACGACGTTCTTCTTGTAGAAGTAAGCTCGAGGTTTGCTTCGGATTTCCTCTTCTAGCGTGCTGGATAAACTTGCCACGCCTCGATACTCTTGAAACGTTCTAGATAATCTTGAAACGTCTTCCACGATGACATGAACGGCTCGTCCTGGAGTTTCGACTTCGGATGACAGCACTTCATCCTTGGATGTCTTGGAACTCGACTCCTGTTGTGTGAGGTTGTCATCCCAATGTTCCTGTTCATCCTGGAGTACTTCTCGGAATCTCTGGTTGAACCAGCTTTTCGTTGTTGGCGAAAGCGTAACGTCAAGTGTGTCAATTGACATTTTCTAGATCGGGCAGAAAAGTGTTTTAGTTATTTGTGTCAAAATAAAATTTCACAAGTGTTCTGGAACACACTAAGCTAAAGTACAATTATTTATTTATTTATTTATTTATTTAAGTTAAATTGTAACTTCAAAAATAATAAACTTAAACTAATTATATACAGGGTGAAAATTTTAAAATATCAAAATAACATAGCAATATGTAATTTGCAACAAATTGTAAATACTACTATGTACTATATTCTAATAACACAAGATTTTGTTAATTTTTAAGAAATTATTTTTCTTAGTGTTGATTGCTTTAGAATGAAAATATACCTACGATTCATAGCTTGCTAGACTGAAAAACGAAAAAGTTTATTTTTCGTTGTCGAAATCAAAATTACCATATGTACATATTCGGACTCGCAATGATCTATAGATCCCAAATATGTAAAAATATACATGGTGTTCCATTTAAAATAAGAAAATTGACATCACTTCCAGGGAAACTGGAAGTCCTACCGAGCTGGATAATAAATATGTCGGAAAGTTAATTTTTTCAGTAAATTTGTCCTTTCCAAATTAATATAAATCGATTTGAAAATACCAATTCGAGAAGGGCGAGCACATGACGTGGGACACCCGGTGTAATGACGCATTAAATTTTTTTGAAATGTTTTCTTTTTGGAAAATAATGAAATGTTTGATAAATGTAAAATTTAATTGAGAATTTTATGATTTTCTCAAAAAGCAAAAACAATACAAATGAAAGAATGAGAATAAAAATATAGAAACTATAAAAATTTTGGATATTAAGGCTAAATTATTGAGTTCTATATCTTGAAAAGTGCTAGAAATAACGTTTCCGAATGGACAATTACGTATAGTACGTAAGTAATAGAAATGCGCGTTCGTTAAAATTTACCCGCTAACGGCAACATGTTTTCATGCATTTCAGCTCGTTTGCATTACAAAAAACGGTCATTATAATTTGAAATTACATATAGTGGCTGTAATTCCACGTACTTAATATTTCTGGATTAATTACGCGAATAAGTCATAAATAAACTTAATCTATACATTGTGTCCTTATTGAGAGTAATCAGTGTATGTTTCCTTTCCAATTAAAATTTATAAACACATGTTGCATCTCAGTTGGCAGCACTTTTTTCGATTCCACTGGCGAGTCAACGTCTGGCCTAACATCGTTTACAAACATTTTTCCACGCAAATGCCAGGCCAATTAATAATTAATAGTCAGTCAGAGGTAATTTGAGCAAATTAGTAGGCAGCTATGTTTCGATACGTCGGCGAGTCATTACAAGAAATACTTTCAGTTTTATTCGTACTTTGTGGACTAACTTGCTTACATCTTATCGTGTCATTTATTTCTTGCACCAAAAATTGCCATTACTTTGAAATAGTTGCCTTTAGAAATTTTTCTCTTAGGACGTATGGTGTTCACAAAGCTCAAAGTGACATCTCGTGTTTGCACGACAAAGATGTTACTACCACTCTTTTTTGTTATAATCAATAATCGTTTCTTGTAGGTAAAGTCACGAGTTTGCACAGCAATGTCCTTCCCTTTTTTTATTAAATTTGTTTTTACTTAATGGTGAGAGTGTTATTTATTTTTTAAATAACCAGGATCTGGCGTGTTTGCATAGCAACCAGCCTCGATTATTAGCATTTTATATAGATTTTAATTGTAATAAACAAATAACTCAAGGTTTCATTTGTCTGTATTCATTATAATTTACACTTGTTACAGTTTAAGAAGCACAAAGTAACAAAAAATTTGCATTTAAGGTAAAAATAAAAAAGTGTCGTAGACGCGCTTTGCACCGGCATTTATACGAAGAAACAATTGAATCTGCTATTTGATTTTGCGCGCCGCTCACCGGCTCTAATATGTGAAGCAACACCGACGGCAGCAGTTTGGAATAACGGGGCAACCCCGTTTATTTGCTGTAGGTTATGTTGCCTCTAGCTTGTTTACTTGAACAAACATTTCCACAAATATTTCTTTCAAATTTTCGAATTTCCGACTGCCAAAATTAAATGTAAATAATTTGGAAATACTTGTTTTACAATTTTTAAGCTACATCCAGTCGGTAAGTGAATTAATTTGTTTCATAAAATCAAATATTGCTTCGCCTAACCTAACTTTCTAACTTCGAATCCTTGAAATTAACTTAAATTCTCCTGGTATTCGAAGAAATTTCTAAATTAACCTACATTTTGTCCTAACTAAAAATCTCTTCTACGTTTTCGTTCACTATTAATGCTATTTCATCATCTAAAATTATCCTGATTAAGCTAAATTTCTTCATTTTCTAACTAAAAATTGAATGTTTCAATCGCGACATCCTGCGACTACTTTTTAACCTAACATTGCAATCAAAACAGACTTGCAACAAAAATTTTTAAAAATTTACTATACTACTATTTACTTTTGTAATCATTTTTAGTTTGTTTACAGCCACCTAATTGCATAACGACACTTTAAAACCCCGTTCTAATTTCACTGATTGGTACCTCGTTGTAGTTTTTGCTGCCTCCAGAAGCACCTCGTCAGCCAAAATTCTTTGGCATCAGTATACTCTCTCTCTCTTTTTCGTTCTAATTTTTCTTCTTCAAGTATCCGTCATTATTTACGGCGTCCTCTCTTACGTCTTCTTGCTTAGGTATTGCCTTTTCTTTCATATTTCCTATCCAGTTTTCTAAGAGGATCTTTTTCATCCACAATCCATCTTCCGGCATGTTTTTCCCTTGTCTTTTATTTCTGGATTCCCCTATCTTCGAAGATATACTCTCTCTTCTTCCAGTCCTAATTTTTCTTCTTCAAATATCCAAGTCTTGTAGAACAACTTTTCCACTGCCTTCCATTTCCCGATTTTTCATTTGTTTCTCCTCTATTCTTTCACAGTTGCGTTCTATCTGTATGCCTCTTTAGGTATTGCTTTCTTTTTTCATATTTCCTACCCAATTCTCCAAAAGGTCATTTCCCGTTCGCAATCCATACAACGTCTTTAGTTCCCTTGTCTTTCTTTTCTGTATGCTCTCCTTCTTCTGCTCATAAATATATTCTTTCACAGTTTCGATCTATTTATATGCCTCTTTAGGTATTGCTTTTTCTTTCATATTTCCTACTCAGTTCTCCAAAAGGTCTTTTCCCGTCCGCAATCCATACAACGTCTTTATTTTCCTTGTGTTTCTTTTCTGGATGCTCTCCTTCTCCTGCTCATAAATATATTCTTTCACAGTTTCGATCTATTTATAGGCCTCTTTAGGCATTGCTTTCTCTTTCATATTTCCTACCCAGTTCTCCAAAAGGTCCTTTCCCGTCCACAATCCATACATACATACAACGCCTTTATTTTCCTTGTCTTCCTTCTTCTTCTTCTTCTTCATCTGTTCTCTCATATTCCGAACCTATCTATTGAGAGGTCCTTCCTCATTTATAATCTGTTGAATCAATGTCTTGGAGGACGCTTTTGCTCCACTTCTTCCATTTTTCACATTTTTGATCTTATGTCACTTACAGCATCCTCTTTTTCATCTTCCTTTCACCCGTTCTTTCGTATTTGTCACAGCAATATGTAGTGAAATAACCTTGAAAAGCGAACGAAGAAAATAAAGTGAATTTACTAAAAATACCTAAGTACTTTATTTATTGCTAATTATACCGAGAATTTTTCTGTAGTTCCGCTACTGATTCTCCCAAAATTCGAACACGTTTCCAAAAGGCAGGTAAAAACGAAATCCGAAGCAGGCAGGTATTAAATATCCATTATACGTTATAAAGTCATAAGAAATTATAGCAATTTTCTGTCAATTATGCTTAAGTTGGGGCACAAGAACATCGAAGCGGAACTCGACCGTAAAAATTACAGAGATACGCTTCGTAATTTCACAGCGACGTTTAATTAAATAAAGAAGTATACGTACACCATAATTGCACATATTAAGCTAAACTTTTGGTTGCCAGACATCGCGTCTTTATAATTATACAATAAGTGATACTTGAAAGATTCATTAAATTTATTTATTTTTTTAAGTACTCTATTGAGTATTATATGAAAGATATCTGTTAATTTTACTAATAATGTTATTGAAAAAGCTCTCCGTAAATAAATTGCATTTAAAAAAAGAATTTGATTTGCCGTGACTATAGCTTTTGGCCTGCCCATTATCAAGGGTCGTGGAGAACTTCAACTTAACAAGAAACTGCTCTACAGATTACGTAATAAGGAAAAATGTGGATAAACAAGAAAAATACATTAGTTTCATAATATATTTTGATATTTAACTTATGGTCTGCACCTCCATCATTTCTGATTAAGAGTAAAGGTCTTAATATTGTTCACTGAGAAACACCTTTTTAATGTCGGAGAGTTATTGATAATGTTTGATTTTTTTACATTATTTCTTATGTAGGCTTGAAACAGACGCTTTTTTGTGTTATTTGTAAAACACTGAAACTGTAATTTCTAAAATCTATAAAACCTGCATGTGTGTGTGTAATATTTTAATTCGCATTCGCATTAACAGATTCTATTAACATAACAAGATCCTGACATAATTACATCCGCGTGCGATTAACGAAGATTTAAATAAAATGTAAGTAATAAATAGGAAATGAACGTAAGCACAGTTAATATCATGTAATTTGGTTAACAAGGTTTACAACATGCGTAGCAACATAACATGCACTCACGTACTCGTTGGGTTTAAACTCTAACGTTAATTTTTTTTTTCTAGGGTATACATCATAATTTTCGCATCAAACTTTATGAGATTGAAAATAACTTTAATTTGATGTCTTCAATAATTTGTGTTTTCTCTAATTATTTGTGATTTCTTATTTCAAATTGGTTCATCAGTTTAATGGTATTCTCAATGCCTTATAAAATGTATTGAAGATTTGGGTGATTAATATTATTAAATCATAGTAATTTATACGGGATTAATTAGTTATATATTGTTATTTTATGAACGGAAAAACATAAATTATCAAATATTAAATTGATATAACTCATAAATATATTATGATAATTAGCGAAGACTTTTACGGCTATAAATAAATAAGATATATTATTAAACACAGCTCGAACAGGGGAATTATAGAACAGGTTTTCGCATTGATTGTCATATATTTATATGCAAATTGTCGATAATATGCTGTTGTCTCCTTTCATAATGTTGAAAATAAAAGTTTCGTAAGGTTAATTATCCAATTTAAAGCGTTTTTCAGCGAGAAATAGATAGATTTATGATATTTGCACTTATAATAGACGCATAATTACATCTAAATTGCCAGCGAAATCAGCATTCGCTTACCAGGTGCGTTCGGTAACTACATTATTATACCTACTGTTACATATTACGTATCGATTTAATTAAAATTTCTCGACACGAAGTAAAATCAGAAAAGGTAATAACATGCAAGAAATCCTAATAATACACAAACGAATAAATTTTAATTAAGGAGGATGGAATAAATTAAATACATTGAAACATAAAAAGAAAAAGATTACTGTATATATTAAATTGCAAAACCTACCGAATACAACCTAAAGATGTAGATTATTTTCGAAAAAAGAAACAACAAATTGATTTACACATAAATAAAACCGTCTGCTATTACAAGAAAAAAAATGATATCTTTATACAGTGTGCAATCGAGTAAGTTTCACCTACTGTAACCACTATTAATGCAAAAGAAAAAAAGCCAAGTTGACATACGTACGGTGCAAAGGTTAAAAATAACGCCGGAAAAATGTACGATTACTTTTTTACAAAAAAGCGTTTGACAAGCACTGGATGTGTTTTAAATGCCCCATCTGAGCGAAATTTACTATTATGTGCAATAATTGATAGAGCAGTAAACCCGCAAATGTAATATAACATCATTTATGAATTTCGTACGAAAAAATACGGAGATTAGCAGTTGGTGATACGTAAGCAATAAAAAAGTAATGGTGAAACATTTACATTCTGTTTAAGCAATAGAAATGCAGATTTTTCACAAAATAATTCTTGCATAAGAATATTAATTTATTTCCTTGATTTATTAACTTAAGGAATTAAATTGAAACGTAATCGTGAATTATACCTAACAATAAGTAAAAAACTGGATGATACTTAATTCAATAGAGGTCACATTCTAAAAGTATCATTGGAAAAAAGAGCACATCCCTTAATTTATGACTATTACTTTATTACGTTGAGACTACACAAACAAAATTTCGAAAGATCGTGCAGATTAACTCATCCAAGGAAATAAATAAATATATTGATATAAATGTATTTAATGCATTAAATTAGGGCATGCGCAAGGTCGTACACTGTGATTTTAAGAGTTCATTCTTGCATCACCTGTGATACACAGTTTTAAATTTCAGAATAGGTCGGTATGAATAGGAAAATGTATTTAGGGAACAGAGTTCAATAGAAACCGATTAGTTTATCTCAATTTGATCTTGTATCACATGTAATACATCGTTTTAAATTCCAGAATAGGTCGTTATGAATAGGAAAATGCGTATTAAATACACATTACAGGACAGAGTTCAACGGAATTCTCAATTTCTCAATTTTATCATGTATCATATATGGTACATGCTCTTAAATGCCGGATTCCGTAAACTTTAGTGCAAAAATGTGCATTCCTTAGCACCTTAGCATATACATATTATCATGAAATTTAATTAATTTCATAGTTTGCCGCTGTATCATATATTATTGTATCTGCTAGAGCTACTTTTTCTAGATTCAATAATGTGCAACACTTTTAAGTTTTGACCAGCAAATATTTGCAGAAAACATTAATGAAAGAATTGAGTGTGCCAATGTAAGTTGCTACGCGAAAAAAATTCACATCATTTCATTCTAAACCATGTTCTTTCTGAGGAATGTAGGGATGAAGTTTGTGTTTTTTCAAAACACTCTGCACAGTAACTTTTGATATTCCAGTCAAACTACCAATTTCGATTATTAAAAACACCATAATATGTGTTTAGTTTAATTGCTTTTTAATTATATTCATAGTCAAACGACTGTCAACTTTATTTTTTAAGTGTAATAATTTTATATTTTTAATTGACGTATGCCATGGTTAAAGGAATTTTCGGACCAGTTCGGTGGCCTGCACGTTCCCCCGATCTTACGCCACTAGATTTTTGGTTGTGGAGTTTTCTTCACGATCGCGTTTATTTAACACGTCCTGAAAATGAAGAAATAGGTATTGAGGGATAGAATTATTAACACTTGTCGAGCAATATCTCTTGACACTTTATTGCGCGCGACTTACGGAGTAACTAAAAGATGTCAGCTTTGTGTTGAAGCAGGTGGTCATGAATTTGAGTAACTTTTGTAGATTTTTGTTACACTAATCTTTCTATTCTTATGTCGCTATTTAGATTTTGGAATTAATATTTTCACGTTGCAGTTGTTTTTCGAAGCATACTTGACAATTTTACGTCAACACCACTCTTTTAAATTTCGATTTTCAATTTTTTCCACATAGCAAGTTACATTTGCACACCCAATTCTTTCATTAATGTTTGCTGCAATATTTGCTGGTCAAAACTTAAAAGTGTTACACATTATTGAATTTAGAAAAAGTAGCTCTACCAGATACAATAATAAAAAATAATATATAGAGCCGTTTAAAAAATAAAAGTTGACAGTCGTTAGACCATGAAGGTAATTTTACAAAAAATTAACTAACCACACTTTATAGTATTTTTAGTCTCATTTCATTTGCCTCTTTGTTTTTTAAAATTAGTCCACAAATAAAGGAGTTATGACTTGGGGCGTTTTTTGTAAGACACCCTATAGAACCCTATAGAACACAGCTTTAAATTTCAATATGAACACAAAATTGCATGCCAATATGCATTTAGAGTACTCACCTGCCACACAGTGCTTCATAATTTGATTAATTTCTCAATTTGATCAGTATCATAGGTGATATATGCCTTTAAATGCCAGATTTCGTGAGCTTCAGTGCGAAATTGTGCGTTCCTTAACATATATTGTCGTGAAATTTAATTAATTTCAGAGATTGCTCCTGTATCATATATGACACATCGCTTTAGAGTTCAAAATCGGTCAATCGGAACACGAAATTATATGCCAATATGCATTTAGAGTACTCAGCCGCCGCACACTGCTCCATAATTTGATTAATTTCTCAATTTGATCATGCTTCATATGTTGATACATGTCTTTAAATGCCAGATTTCCTGAGCTTCAGTGCGAAATTGTGCATTCCATAGCATATATTACCGTGGAATTTAATTAATTTCAAAGTTTTCCCCTGTATCATTTATGATACATCGCTTTAAATTTCAAAATCGGTTAATATGAACACGAAATTGCATGCCAATATACACTTAGGGTACTCAGCTGCCGCACAGGGCTTCATAATTTGATTAATTTCACAATTTGACCATGTATCATATGCGATACATGCCTTTAAATGCCGGGTTTTGTGCATTTAAATCCAAAAATGTGCATATAGAGGAAGTACTCGACATATAACATCGTGAAATTCAAATAATTACACAATTCGTTTATGTATCACACGTGATACACCGTTTTAAATTCGAGAATCGGATCAGTATACTCGCGAAATGATGCTATTCAAGCACGTTTCGATCAACTCTTCCAATTTCGAAACAAAATAATTCGATCATCTTCATGCATCGCACATAGTACAACACGAAATTTTTAAGATTCAGAGTCAGAATAGTTGATGGATTACGTCCAACTACAAACAGTTGAAAATAAAGTCAAAATCGAACGACTTTTGCTATCAACCTCGACTATTAAAAGTGGTCCGTGCGTTTGGAGCTTTAAGGCTGTAAAGGTATGAGGTCAATTTCGTCATTGAGCTACTTCTTTTCTTCTACCATATGTCCAAATAAATTTTTGATAAAGGTAGGTCATGGAAGTATAAATGTATATCTACTCTACAACACCAAGCAGTTTTTGAAGTTAGTGACACATCAAGCTGTAAAATGTGGCAAATTAGATTTCAGTTTTACTTAACTACTCAAGAAGTAGACAATATTTTAATGTAAATAATGTAATAATTTATCTTCTATGGCCTACCTTTATCAAAAATTTATTTGGACATATACTCAACACCTCAAATATGTATATACAGGTTGTAATATAATTAAAGCAATTCACCAATTAAGCAATTGAATCTTTTTAAGATACAGGGAGAACATTTTATGTAAATGCCAACCTTTGAATCTGACAAAAAAACATTAATTACATTTAACCGCATTAATTATTCGTAACAAAGAGCAGTGCGCATAAAGAAAACAGCATCGCTGCATAAACGAGCGTTTAGCATCTGATAAGAGAGCAAGTTGTATGACAACATTTCATAAAGAGGGTCAGTTCAACAATTGACGTATGCTTCATTTTAATATTTTTCAGATTGCAGACCGATAATTAACAGAGACGTATCGGATTAATGCGCAGAAATTATGTACGTGCCTCGGTTTTAATGCTTAAATTTATTAATGTATCGAGATTATAATGTACACAAACTCGAAATGCTCGAGTGTTACTGGTTATACGTTCGTCGTTATTGAGCCTGTTTGTTTTCATCATTCTGCACGCATGAAGATAATTTCTCAAGAATACCAGAGATTAAAAGAGTTATTGCGTTTAATTTAAATAATTGGATAATTTAATTTAAAGTAAGGGATTGCCCGGAATCACTTGGCACAGATTTTAAATTGATTTAACATTGCATCTAGGACTGGTAACATTTGTCACCAAGTAACTTAATTTGTTTCTTTGTAGCTGGCGATCTAGCACCAAGTAATTCAATTTTTTCTTTTTGCCAACGTCATCTATCATCAAGTAATGAAATTTGTTATTTGCGCCATCTCTTGCCAAGGAGCGCAATCTCTTTCTTTGTTGTTCGTATTCGAGAGAGTGTTAGATGGAACTGAAGCCTGTTAGAAATTTCAATTTAGTTGTATACCGGGTATGAGACAAAAAATGCCTCAAGGCATAATTATGTTATTTATAGTCCGATTTGAATAAGCGAAAAATCATATAAAATGGCTGCACAACTATTACCAATTGATAAGAATTTCACTTTGTTTTAGTGCCAACTGTTAAGTCAAACGATGGCAGCTTTTATTTTCAAATGAATATGTATATCTTTTTTTATATTGATTGATAGAGAATTTTTTCTGAATTCTTTAATAGAGTAAGTTGATTTTGGTCCAATATTTACCAAAACAAATAAAGAAAAAGATTTGATATTTGATATTGATATTTTTCATTTAAGGTTGGATCTTATAAGACATATGCGAAGTTAAATGCATTCGAACAGTACCTACCTACATTCTGCCTGTATAAATTAAGACGCACAGACTTAGCAGTTAATGAAAATTACGAATAATGAAAATTGCATGTGTCTTGCAATTAGTCTGTCGGTTTTAATGAGAAAAATAATTGTAAATTCACCGTAATGTAATGTTTGAGTAAATAGGACAAAGCAAACAAGACAATCTCTCTTGTTAGTAAGTATTCAGACCGTTTTATTAAGAGAGCAACGCAGTCTAAAGATAAATAAAAACTGGAGTTAGTAATAAAACTCATTACCAAAATGTATTAAAATAAATAAATGCGTCTAATTTCAACAACTTGAGGTTTAAAAACAGAAAAGTGGTTCAAGATGTGTCGCTTCACTATGCATTCTTATACGTTTCTCAAATATTTCCATAAGGACAAGGTACGGATCTGTCTGGCTGTCATTTTTATGTTATTGATGGGGCCAGGCTAGATGGCTTTGAGATGGTATCAGAAGCCTTTTGTTTCGACAATCAATTATCTCTAAACTTGACTGCGGCATTTTAATTTAATTAGGGTGTATTATATGGCGCATTTCTTAAGAACCAACCAACCATTTAGTTAGCTGATTAGATAAACAACGCCGTGGACAAAAAAATCGAAGCGGTAATTTGAATTTCACGGGATGAATTTAATTTGTTGCTTGACACAATTCTTCATCTGTAAATCTACGTACAACATACACGAGTGAACAACAAAAAGTGCCGTATATTTAATTAAATAATTTATAATTTTCTTAATAAATAAAAGGTCTATCATAAAAAGGATGGCACGTAGTTATTAATGTGGAGGCGTTTTTATTCCTTGCTATAATTGCTAGAGAAAATTCTATTGAAGGAAATTACAGTTAATAAAAACACTAAACTCTCTTTACTTTTTTGGGTAATTTTCATGTGCAGCGTTACAACTAGTGTGATGATGCTGCTTAATGCAATTTATGGGGACCGTTTTAATAAGCTTATCTGCATATTTAATCTTCCAGGAATAGTATATGTCACAATTAAACGTGATTAGTGTGCCTTGTTTCTATTACTTAATTAAACTTTTCCCACATATGTTTATTATTAATGAAGTTGTGATTTATACGGCAAGGTTAATAAATATTTATCATTACGTCCTTTCAGAACAATAAATACAAAAAGGGAATATCGGTGCCATTAGCTTTGAGGTCTGCAGTGTATATATGTATACCTATGTTAGGATAAACTCTTATCTTTGAAATCTAAAATAATTTTGCATTGTGAAACTTCACAATGTCCCTACTTATTTATTTTTCTTTTATAATATTAAGACCTACTATAATAATACACTGTACTACTAAACCAGAATTTATTTGGCTTGCTTAGGAGGTTTAGAAATTCTTCAAATAACCAATTTTAGCAACAATTGCTTACAAGGTTAAAACTGATTGATACTGTCAGATGACTTATTATGAAAAATGTAAATTTTTACGTTTAATCTGAAAGCTTGTGTAAAAGCGGCTGTCAAACAGGCAATAGCTTTGCGAATTTTTGACGGGCAAAATTCAAATTACTCCTCCTACCTTAAAAACAAATGTAGTATGTAATACTCTATAATATAACAGGAGTGCGTTCACAATCTTTACCTTCGAAAGCGTCTTTCTCACTCACGATTTTTAACATATTTTGCGTCTCGCTTATCCGTTTTAAAACGACTTGTGTTTACACTATTTTCATGACAACGGGCGCACTAGAAGCGCCCTAGTGGGATGTGAAAAATGCGTCCGTTGCACAGTGGGTTATTTTGAGTATCTAGTAGGACATAAGTAAAAATTTGACTTGTCATATTTTTCAAAAATTTCATTGTTTTTAAATACCTAGATGTTCATATTACATGTTACCAGAAACAATTGATCGCGTGCATGGCTCACTAGATCTTAGCTAAACGTCAAAGTACTGCTGTGAAACGCATGCATTTTTTGGGAAGTTTGTAGCAACTTTAAATATTTTATTTTGGAAAAACTGATTTTATAAAATTAATAAGGTACTAAATATGGCTTCTCATCAAGGTAATTTTATTTTATTAATTTTAATAATAAAAGAGCTATAAACATTAATAAAATCGCAATATTTGAATAAGAAAATAATAATTTTGCGAAAACTTGCGACAAATTATTTACCCTTTTTTTTAAAGCTGTACACATAGCTCTATTAAACCTGCTATAGAAAATTTTGCGCATTTTTGCGCTTGGCGATATACAGGGTGCACCAAATTGACACGTCTAATAGGAATCAACAATTTTTAAAGGACTTATACAAAAAACAAGAGCTAAATATTTGAATTAGTTAAGCATTAAGTCATACGGCAAGTTTTTAATGGTTTTTGTCCTTCAATAAATACACTATACCGAGTGTCCCACGCCATGTGTTTACCCTTCTAGAATTTTTATTTTTACTTCTATTTATATGAAATTTGGAAGTGATAAATTAAACAAAAAAGTGAGTTTTCCGACATACTATTGAGCACCGTAGGACTTCCGGTTTTGCTGGAAGTGATGTTAATTTTCTTATTTTAAATGGAACACCCTATATATTTTTACATATTTGGAACCTGCAGTTCATTGCGAGTTCGAATATGTATCTTTAGTTAATAATTTGTTAATAGTTAATAATATTAATTTTGTCCAGTTAGATACTGAAAATAACCCACTGTGCGTTGCCATGAAAATAATGTAAACACAACATCCACAATATTAGCACAAAATTGAAACCAACATAACCTAAAAATAAAATTTCCATTTACAAGATACGAGAACTAAAAGGTCAGGTTTCAACGGTAAAAGCTACTAAATCGTGTAACTTTAATTACTCATTACAAAAGTGAATATACTTTTGTAATGGAACACAGTGCATTAGATCAGATTTATTTTAAACTGCGAAATATTGTTTTAATGGAAAACAGTCTTTAAACAGCTATTTGGTTTAAAATAACGTACAGCTACTTGATTATACTAGCTGGCTCGTCGGCCATTTTCGGTCTCAGTCAATTGGTATTGTGTATGTGTATTTGGTTAACATATTTGTTAAAATATGACCAGATGTGCAGTTGCTAATAATTGTTCAAATCATTCACGAGATGGTTTCAAAAGTATCAGGCAAGTAATTTCTTTTCATCAAAAAAATAATATATGTATTTACATAACCTCACAATCGGGCTCGCTACATTCGCGGGATTACTGACGAGAGTGACGGGGCTGGACAGACAGTACTGGTCCATCACGCCAATCCCTTTGTCGGCCATAAGCAGCATGGAAAAGCCTGGCGTGCGCGTTACGCATTAACCAGCAGTATTATCAAGAGGCAAATCCCTTCGCAGTCATAGACGTTCAGCAATACTGTCAATGTATGGGCACCTATTTGGATCCAAAAGGGAAGACGAGCCAGCTGTATACTACATAGTAGCTATAAAATAACGAAGTAAATAATCTAATATAAAAGATATCGTTAGTGAAATGCCAATGAACAGAAAGTGAATTAAGGCAAACAAAATTCACCAAATTTTGATAGAACTCCCCCAAGTTCTAACTTCAGGTTGTACAGTTGACGTAACTGCTTCTTGGGGAGTAGTTTTTCAGACGGTCTTTATCTTTGAATAGAAAACCACAGGAAGAAGTATGTATTAAGGTGCGTCTAAACATGTATCATATCCGCGTATCCGATCGTGATCGTGTATCATGATCAGCCAAGTGTGGACGTGTTGCCGTGATGCATCCCCGTATCGTTTCTTTGTACCATTTGGAACGCGGATACGTTACAACTACGTCACACTTGGAGTCGGAATTTCGCCGAAACATCAAACACTGGATGGATAGGTAGCAGCAGCTAATTTCACAGTAACAAACGTGCAACGTCGAACAGTCGGTACAGTTGCGTCAAGTCGGAAAGTAAACGCACACACGGATATAACAAAACGGATACGAGACGCAGTTAAGTGTGGGTGCATCATTCTTGCGTATCATATCCGATCTTCCGATCATGATCGGATACGCGGATACGTCACAGGTTTGGACGCACCCTTAAATGCACATGTGTCCGGAACAAATGGTGAAGAGCTGTTTCCAGGAGAGAGTGGCGCACTGTTTCAAAAGGATATTCATAAAAAGATAAATTTAGTTAATCCGTAATCCGTAGGAATATAAAGAATTTACGAGTTCGATTCGTGCTGGATTCACCATAAACGAAACTGATCCAAATCACTTCTAAGTAATAAAAACGAATTGATTTCGAATGTAGCTAATATCTACGTTACGCCCATGATCTTCACTTGAATCATAACCTCATTCTTTGTTTATGAATGCTTTTAAGTACACTAACATTCAGACAAATTAAACAAATGGAAATACATACTTACCTATGAAACATAATTCCCAATTCTTTATTCTTCGTGGTTAGGGAAGAACCACAAGTCGATATAAATAATTATAAACACAAGCACCATCCAAAACGTCAACAAGTGGTGAATCACACGTGGAGGTTCAAAACGGCTATTTTCGTCGCACATTTCAATCTAGCATTTACAGTAAAGACGAGTTCCTGATAGTTTTATGTTCAAAGGTCTTTATTGATCACATTGTATATTCACTTCAGCGACTTTTTTTTAAATCTGAGATATTTGAAATTTAATATCATTACATTTTTATATTAAGTAGTATATTTCCCTAGCATGTTGAAGTTGCTAAGACACTTCTGTACGCTAACTGAATATATATGTGTAAGCTGAGTTGAGGTGATTTATACAGGGTGTCCACCGAGTACCACGGTCTTCTCTACCGTCTATAATATATAAGATAGAAAAAAAATTCAAACGAGCTAAGATGTAACTCAGTCAGCTCTACTTCATAAAATTATTTTTGGCTATACAGAGTGTTCAGTAACTGAGAGCCTTACCAAAGTTATATTTTTTTAAATGGAACACGCAGTATATTTTTACATATTTCGAAAGTACGCATAACGAATAGGTAACAACCAAAAATTTAGGAAGTTTTACTTAAGAGTTTGTAAGATTTTGATGTTTAAGGTGGAAAAAATTGCCATAATATGAGTGCTTATATCTTCGTTATTTATTTACATTTCGTCTTGAATTTTTGTAGGTACTCAATACAATAGCCTTTGTACAGAAATTTCAAAACAGTTTCGGTCTATCAGTTATTATGTGTACAGGGTGTTGAGTTTTGCGAAAGATAATTTTTCTCAAAATTTTCAAATGGATCACCCAGTATATCTAGACTCTCATGAAACACTGTTTTCATAAGCTTTCAGAAAATGCCAAATGTATTTGTTTAACTGAAGAAGTCGTGAGACAAAAATTAATAATTTTTCTTTCTTTCAATATTGACGTTATTTTGTCTTTCCGACCTGTTCTTCTGTTTTGATTTGCTGATAAATCAATGAATATGTTTTATTTTTTGTTCAAAGTACATAATTGAATATGTTCCTGTTAAACTAATTCCTATTTTTCTTTATTTTGAAAATATTTAGATAACGTTATTTTAATAACATTTTTACTGTAGTTAATGTTTCCTGGCGTTTGAAATCTTTCTTTCAATCTTTAAAAAACTCTATAATCCGGGTGTCTTCTCTTGGATAATGCTACGAATATAATCTTGATGCCAGAAGACAATTTTGGTGCCTTTTCCTAGCAGGTACATATGTCATGTCACGTAACTCTTCATTATTAAAATGCATTTTGTTATCATCAAAAATACAAAACTGTAAAAGTAGTGTTATCTACTAATTGAATAATTATTCTGTCAATTAAAAATTTATAGTAACTGTTTTCCTATTTTCTAGCAAACGGCAACGTGATTCTAAATTCTGCAGTTTAGGCAAATACATTTGCCGTTTTATGAAAGCTTATCAAAACAGTGTTTCACGAGAGTCTAGATATACTGGGTGTTCCATTTGAAAATTTTGAGAAAAATTATCTTTCGTAAAACCCAACACCCTGTACACATAATGACTAATAGACCGAAGCTGTTTTGAAATTTCTGTAGAAATGATATTGTATTGAATACCTACAAAAATTCAAGACGAAATGTAAATAAATAACAAAGATATAAGCACTCGTATTATGACAATTTTTTCCACTTAAACATCAATATCTTACCAACTCTTAAGTAAATCTTCCTAAATTTTTGGTTATTACCTATTCGTTATGTATACTTTCGAAATATGTAAAAATATACTGGGTATTCCATTTAAAAAAATATAACTTTGGTATGGCTCTCAGTTACTGAACACTCGGTATAGCCAAAAATAATTTTATGAAGTAGAGCTGACTGAGTTACATCTTAGCTCGTTTGAATTTTTTTTCTATCTTATATATTATAGACGGTAGAGAAGACCGCGGCACTCGGTGGACACGCTGTATAAATCACGATTAAAATTATATAACAAATATTAAGGTGATGGCAAACAAGGAAATAAAACACATTTAAATCATTTGATAAATCACGATTAAAATCATATAAGAAATATTTAAGGTGATGATAAACCAGGAAATAAAACTTTTGATTTAAATTTAAAAAATCCGATTTAAATAAAAAAAATCCCAATTTTGATCCACGCTACCTACGTAATGTAGGTATAGTTTATATTTGTATATGTCAGTAGATATGTACGTAATTTTAAAACAATATGATTAATTTACATTGATAATCGTAGGACATAAACTTGGTCTTAATTTTTTTATTTAATTTTATACCAACGTTTTTTTTTGTATCAGAAAATTCAGAGAAATTTTTCCTCTCGTCATTACCTAATAATGTTGGACTTAGCAAAAATTAAATAATTTATTAATCATAATATGGTTTAACTTGAATAATAAAATCAACAAACTAATTTTCTGAAATATATATTTACGAGCATCGCCATTTATTAAACCTAAACATTTCTTTCTAAATTCTGACAATCTTACTTGATTGAAAATTAAATGAATGAACAAAGTGAAGATAAAGACCATTTACCCCAGTAAAAAAGACTTAGGCCCGGTTTATCAATCACAAGTTAACTCTAACTTTCAGTTTGTTCCCATAGTAACTACTACGAAAACAATTGTTGTTAATATAATTAACTGAAGGTTAACGTTAACTTAAAGTTAACTTGTGTTTAATAAACCAGGACTTGGAAGGTACAACGTGTACATAGGTATATTTTAGAATTAAAAAAAAAAAAAACAATTATTACCTGACCTTCTCATAAATATTATGCTTTTTAGAAATACTTTTACATTAATCGAAAAAACTTAGTTCATTTGAAATTATTTCATATCTTTAGAAAAAAATTAACAAAGTCCAGGTTTCGCTTACATTTGATAGCTTCTTCCGAAGCGCCGATCATTTATAATTTCATATTTTGTGAAATTTTGTAATGGACAAGAATGTGCAGTATTTATAAAAAATTTAAGTCTGAAGTAATTTCTGAAAGTATATTAACTCCAGCGATTTTATTAATATTTAATTTTCTACTGTTTTGTGCAGGGGCGAATATGGGGTAAAATTCCAAAGGACAGGGATTTGTAGAGACCTCGACATCATACACTGAGAAAAATAGGACCAAAGAATACGTTTATATTAACAAGAATTCCGAACATTTTATTCGGATTCGCGTTAAAAAACGACTCAGCGTACTACTGCAAAATTAACACTATATGGTTTGTTGTTTCTCGAAACTTCTAACGTCTTACTTATACTGAAGACGTTAATTTCAGGAAAATAAGTTTAATTTTAAACAAATAAAGTAACTGGACATTACCAATATAAACGTACCTTTTTATGTATCTATTATTATTTAATTAGGCTACTACAGTATTATTCTAGATGGAAATGTTTTACTAGTGGCATTTTTGATGCGTTATGAGACAGAAACTGATGGAATTGAAAATACCTGACATTTTTTAACTTCCATTACATCATCTATCAATTAAACACTCGTAACAACTATGGGCAGCTTTGTATTAAAACATTTAATAAGAAAACGATACTCTATTATTATTTCTAATTTATTTATTAACTAATTATACTTAAAATACTGCTCGACATGTATTTTGCAATTTAGGTTTGTTATACAAGGTGAGTTTTTAAGCGCCCATTCTTCCGTAGCTCCTTTACAGAACGAGGTAGAATTTTTTTCTTTCACAAGGACATTCTACCGATTGAGCACTATAACCTAAAATTATTTTGATTTTATCTAATCTTTACAATCTTTTTGTTATAATAAACTTTTTACATTTTTACTCTAAAATCAATATTAAAAAGTTATTTAATGTACCGTATTTTAATTTCTTTAACATAACAGATGGATAATATCAATGTTTACAATTGATTAAATTATAATAATTGTTGTAATACAGTTCTTTTACTTTGTTGTAATTAACATTTGTAATAAAATCTGACACAACAAAAGAAATAATCAGTGTTTGCAAATAATTGGCTCAATGTAAAAATTGTATAAATAATAAATTAATAACCTAACAAATAAATGAAAATCGGTGAAATTCTTTTGTTCCAGTATTCAGATTTTATTAAATCAAATGATAATTAAGAGAACGGAAGTTTAGGAACTACATCGAATCAATTTTATAACGTTGCTAATTACAACAAAGTAAAAGAACTGTAACAACAAAAATACGATGATTATAATGTAATAAGAGTCTGTAATGAATTGTGAACTTGATATTATCCATTTATTTTATGAAATAGAGGGCGCTGTGTTAAAGAAATTAAAATACGGTACATTAAATAACTTTTTAATATTGATTTTAGAGTGAAAATGTAAAAAGTTTATTATAGCAAAAAAACGGTAAGGATTAGATACAAGAAACCTATAACAGAATTGAAGAGGAACATGAATACTGTCTATTCGTGAAAAGAGATAGGGGGGGGGTGCATTAAAAAAAATGAATAACGGCAGTTTGAAAATCTGACAACAGCACAGGCTTGAACATTATTTGAAAAAACAAATAAAACTAAAAGAATTTATATCTAGGTTATTCTTTATACCGCGTGATTTTTTAAATTTTTTATCAACTCTTGCCATGGAATTTGCACGGCATGTCGTAGCTTTGCTGTAAATCAGCATAAAGGAGTGCAGTGACGTACTTTTCAGTTAAGCTAAGACATGCTGTCCAGATCTCATGACAAGAGTTGATAAAAAATTTAAAAAATCACTCGATACTTTAAATTATAACACTACCTATTTTAATTGCTGCACAACAAACAATACATTTACAGTAAATATTTCAAGAGAAGTAGAAAATCAGAATAAAATATTAATTTACTCTTAGGCCCGATTTTACAATCGTCGGATAAGCATTATTCTTAGAATAACGTGACGTAGGTGTGACATAGATACGGAGGAACGTTAAAGGATATTCAGAGAACATTTATTCCGTCCTTATTCCACGATTGTAAAACTGGGCCTTAGTTGGTTAAATAAATATTTTATGTGCTACTGTTTAGATGATCAAGAGTTATGCCTTTCTATAAGAAAATACACAAGGTCTTTCATTTAAAAAAATCCTACTGCATGCTGCCAATATTTTGCGTAATACGCTGTGGCCCAGTTTACATAAACTTTAATTGCAATCAAATTTTAATGACGTTGTTAATTTGACATTTCGCAATGTAATTCTTATGGCAACTTAATCGTAATTAGTTTAATTCGCAATTAAATATTCGATTTGCTTTCTGTAAACCCACCCTGTATGTATCAAAATAATTTTAAGTTATAGTGCTCAATGGGCCTTATGAATAAAGTTTAAGCAATTGCTTTTTCTTGAAATTTACTAGTAAATGCTTAATATCTAATGAATAAAATCTTTAGCAATTGCTTGACCTTGTAGCAATTGCTACGACACCAAGGAAAAGCTTATAGCAAAAGCTTGTCCTTAAAAATTTCTAGTATTTGCTTAATATTGTATGAATAAAGGTAGCAATTGCTTTTTCTATTTAAGCATTTGCTTAAAAATTATTAAGGTTCCTCTGCCCCATCCTTGCATTTGCTTAAATCAGTTATAATTTCTTATTCATCGCATTCGCACGATAATAACGGCGCAGTTCTTTATATTTGTATACATAAATACTATAAAATACGTAACGAATGCCTAGAAGAAGATTATAGAAAATTACGTCGGTTTAACAGCGAAAACGTTTGGTGACTTGCAAACTATTTTTTAGAAGATAGTGGCGAGAAAAGTGGTGGTGCATTGTCAATTATAGAAAAAATGAAAATATTTCTTTGTGACCCTATCTGACCCAAGCAACTGTTTCTAAAAACTATACGTTTGTTATGAACAAAATTTCTTTTTGCCAGTTTTATTTAAATCAAACTTTTCTTTTTCACTTTTCCTTTATATTGCTTATTTTCCTTGCAACTTGTTTAGTTGTAAGGGAAATATTAAAAATCCCCTTGTAATTATCAGTTATTAGGTACTTGTGCGAGGGACGACGGGTGATTAAAAATTATGATGACAGAAAGGGGATGAATTATCCTTTACTTTCAACTTTATCAATTTTTACAAGGCCTCGTCTTCTTCTAGGTGTCTCGACGAGAGTAAGAGAAAAGTTCTATTGTTATGCCCAAACTAGGTCTTAATTCCCAAAATTAATTACATCACAGAAATCAACAATTTCCATTTCTTCTCCTCACTCTTTTACTAAAATTTTAATCAGACCATAAAGGACCCAAGTAACAATTTATTTGTTTGTATGTATCTGGTTTGAGCTTTTTAGCCAAATAATTGCTATTACGCCCTCTTTATACGGAATGAGTTTTCAGCCCTTGCCCGCCACTACTACCACTAAATTTAAATTAAAACTAAGACAATTCCTGCTGAAACGCTGCTTATGAATTTAAAGAGTTTTTATGATCCTCTTTTCTATGACGATACCAATATCTCTTCTGAGATCTAGGGTTGAAATGATAATAAATAAATATGTATAATTTTCTGGATGGACGAAAAGTTACGTTCTTTCTTTTAAGAATGACATTGACTTCAAAATAAAGAGAAAATATATATAAATAAATACCTATATTAAGAATAAGTAAACAATTATAAATTGATTAAGACAATTTTAAAACTGATTACGTACATACAAGACTCTAGTCAAATTACTAGAGATCACAAAATTAGACAAATGTAAAATTTAAATCCAATTTATTAAAAATGATTTTATTTTCTATTAATTTTTTTAACAAAAATAATTTTTTTGTCTAACTCGGTCTCATTATCACTATTAACTATCTCGATCATTAGTATCCGACATTTTATTAAAAATGAGCATCGCTTCGATAACGAATCTAACGTACCTACTTTAGCTATGTAGATAAGCAAATCTGCACAAGTCATACTAGCAATTGCTTCAACGAATCCGGAAAGCTAGCAAATGCTTAGGATTTTTATTCATATAATAATTCAGCAATTGCTTTTTCTTAAAGCATTTGCTTTTATAGCTTTTGCTTTTGCTAATCAGTCAATGCTTAAAGCAATTGCTTAGTTTTTATTCATCAGGCTCAATAGGTAGAATGTCCTTGTTAAGAAAAAAATTCTATCTCGTTCTATAAATGAGTTATGGAAGAAAGGGCGCTTAAAAAGTCACCCTGTATTTATTATTATGAATATAACTTCTATTATTTTGAATAACGCACAAATTTGAATTTTGAAGCATATCGGCAACAAGAGCGCCATCTGTCTCGGACTAGTGTAGTGCGAGCAGGTTTGTAAAAAATTCCTGCAATGAACACTGCTTCAGTATAATCAAGAGAATACTGCATAGATTTCTACAATAGAAAAAGGTCATGATTTTTACAGAATACGTACTGATTATTGAAATGGAATTTACCTAGTCCTTTTCGACTATCTGAAATGCTCTTGTTTAAACTTCTTGATACTAGATGACACCACCTAAGTTATTACTGATTTATCAGTTTAATAAATCTGTACACTGAGAAAGGAAAATGCATTAATTTAACAACAATGATATGGTTAACTACAGAATTGTTGCTGGAATAAATATTCGTTTTAATCGAATCAAAACATCCTTTCAATTTAAATAAAAATATTTGTTATTTCTTTATAGTTAAATGAACAATGAGACATTCATTGCATTGAAATTCAACTAATCTTTATATTGAAATTAATCAATACAGGTTTGTTAAAATAAGAATATCCTGTTATTTAAAAGAAAATTCGTAAACAGTCAAATTAATCATTAGACATTGTTGACTGTAATAAAATAAGTTGTAATTTGAATATTTCAATTGGTTAAGATGGTTTTATTGTCATTTTAAAATTTAATTATGATTAATACTGACGAATATTTGCGTTATATTAAAATAATTGGTTTTCTTGGTTTAATACCTGAAATCTTTTGAACGAAACTCTATTTTTTTAACAATTTTCAATTGTTTCATTTAAGTAAAAATTGTAATTGACTGTATTTAACTAAAATTATTTTGTTGAATTTGCCTTTTTTGGTTAATTCAATGCATTTTCTTTTCTCAGTGTAGGGGTAAATTAAATAGAGAAGACCCTCACACGTAATACGTTCGTAAAAGTCTTTGCGATAAGAAAGAGATGTTTTGGTGTTTCTTGCTGCACGCGAATTGTATTCATTATATAGTTTCATTGTTTACTATAAAGTTTGTTTATATCAAAACAAAACACAGTTTAAAACACGCTAAAACAGTTACTGCAAAGTTTAAAGCACGCTAAAACAGTAACTGTTTTAGCGTGTTTTTTGTTTGAAAACAGTGTGAGTGTGAGCGCAGCCTAAGGCTGCGCTCACACTGATGAAGCAAAAACGTTTTCAGACAAAACGTTCTGCTGTATTGTAAAACGTTTCGGCTAGGCTCACACTGATGAATCGAAAACGTTTTCAGACAAAATGTTTTGCTGCATTATAAAACAGTGTGACGTATATTAAAGAGACAAAAAACGTCCTTCTATTGATATATTTACTTCTCGGCGTCTACTTGCATAACCGCAAGTCCTTTTTTATCTATATTGGGGTTTTTAGAACCCTGTTTGTTAACTTGCTTAATTACTAACAGCAAAAATAAATAATTAAAAATGCCTTTCAGATAAAGCAACGGACTGTTAACTTTGGGGGCCTCATTAACATTATTTGGGAGCTTACATAATTAACTCAAGTTTGTTGTAGCGACTCATTCGCCATATTGTCTAAAAACTCTTTTTTACCCTTTTTTTAAATAGAAAAAATTATAGACAATTAACATTAAAGACTTATTTATTTTATTTGATACACTTGGATATACAAACTTTTATATGTAATTTTAGTGACAAACAAAAAAAAACGAAGAAACAAATTCTCAGGTTAAGAATACAGACTTAGGCCCGATTTTACAATCGTCGGATAAGCATTATTATTGCTATAACATGACGTAGATATGGAGGAACATTAAAAGATATTTGGCGAACAGTTATTCCGTTCTTATTCCACGATTGTAAAACTGGGCCTAAGAAAACAAAAACAAAAATCGCCGTGTTTACTATTTATTGTCATTAAAACATTGATTTTTAATATTTTATTCAAATGCAATATTGTTGCAAACCAATGCAAACTTTATCTAGGTATTCTTTTTCGCTTTGCGCAGCAATGCTGCTTCATTGTCTTACGGCAATCACCATTCCAGACAATTTTCTATGTTTGGTAAAGCTGGGTCTAAGTTCATGCACAGCACAAACATCCATGGCTAATGGTAGGATTCGAACCTACGCCACCGAGCGACACGACTTACTAAGTCGGCTAGGCTACCGCTGAGCCACCCGGCGACCCTTTATCTAGGTACGAAAAATTTTTGTATATTTTCTTTTTTCTGAAATTTTAAATTTAGATTGTTTTTAGTTTTATTTTTTGATAACGAGGGGGGCCCTTTGATTGAACGGGGCCTTGGGCTGCAGCCCTTAAAAACCGTGTCTAAATCCGCTCTTGTTTGCACATCTGACCAGAAGAAACACTTCGAAATGTTTGGTTCGCTTAATTATATTGATAAGAAAGTAAAGCCTAGCATAAGCTTCACTGAGTTTTTTTACGATGTATTTTAATGCAACGAAATAATCGGCTTGTAGAACCTGCACGTTGCGATTTTTCATATCTCTTTCTTTCCCATTTTGTTTGATTGAATATAGGTAGGTGCTCTCTCTCTGTCAAAGAAACTCTTTTTTGGGGTGATGTAACTATTTCGTTTCATGTTAAAACCACAGTCATTAGATCAAAACGTTTTGAGTAAAAACGTTTTGACTGCAAATATTTTAGCGTGCTTTAAACTGTTTTTTGTTTTGATGTATCAGTGTGAGCCTGATCCTATTTAAAGCATTGAAAAAACGCTTTCCAACAAAATTAGTCAAAAACGTTTTGTTTGAAAACGTTTTTGCTTCATCAGTGTGAGCGCAGCCTTAATGGGCATACACACGGTCAAGTATGCCTTCACGCCTAACTGAACGTCTTGAGGCTCGGAGGTAAGTGCGAATGTGTGTACGCTGAACTGATGGTGCGTTCTTGGTCTAAATGAATCTATCATACTTGCTCGCAGACTTGCCTCTCAAGCAAGCGCGAAGGTTTGCCTGACCGTGTGTATGCCCAAATAGAGGTAAAGAATCGTATCTCCAGTTTTTGGTTAAATGCGTTAACATATTTCTTATCCGGTAGAACATGTTACTGCTAGTTGTAATGTAAAACATGTTAGTTAAATTAGGTACTTAATAAAATAATTCAGAAGTTACATTGCTTACATTTATTTCATTACTGTAAAAAAATACTGCATTTTAAAACTTTAAACTTCTTTCTCTCTAAGTCTATGAAAATGGAGATACGATTCTTTACCTCTGAGGTACAGAAATATACTATTGCAATTAATTATTATAATAAAACATACAAAATGCTTTATATCGTTTAGATAACCATTTCTTATGACTCGCAGTACGGTACAATCATGAGATATAGGTATTTGTTCACCTACTTAAAAAAGTCTGCTGTGCAAAGATATAAAAACAATCTAAAAGTATGCGACAGATAAAAATGCTGAAGATTCAGAAGGGTAGTTTGATTCAAGCAACTGCAGAATACGAAACAAACTTCAATTTGATTTTTTGAGAAAAATAATTAATGCGAAATATGTAGAAAACATAAAATAATAAATTCGTTGGTCAAATTGGAGAATCCGGTTGAAAATACTTATTTGATTCTTTGCAAGAATAATCAAAGAGAAACGTGTAATATCAGTCAATATTTGTCCTAATAAATTGGAAATGTATGCTGTAATCTCAAAACCTGGTCGCATTCAAATAAAGTTGAACCACACACTGACTTGTCCTAGCATTTATTGCGCATAATAGTAAACTAGTAAATCTAAGTCAGCGCTTCTCAAACGTTTTATGTAAAAACTGGAGTATGTTTTCTGGAGTTATTGACATTTTTCCCAAACGTATGTCATAACTTCGCTTCTTTCCTTGTGTATTAATAGTGGTTACAGTATGTGAAACTTAATTAATTACACCCTGTATGTTTGTATTATTTGTGACGGGATAGAAACATCTAAGGACATTTTCGGAATTCTCACCTAAAGCCTAGAACACAATGGATTTGCATAAAACATAAGACAAAAGACATAAGCCGTAAGAAACACATTTGCTTTGTTCTCGTTACGGAGCTATTGTGTTACAGCGCACTTCTTTACATAGGTCGAATTACTGTTACGTCTTATGTCTTATGTTTTATGCAAATCTATTGTGTACTGGCCTTAAGTTTGTATCTAATTCACCTAAAACTATTAAATCAACGGCCAGTTCAACTTATGTCAAAATGCAGATCAGAATATTGTCAATTAGTTCAAACTAGCCGAAAAGCCGTCAGTACCGACAGTTTTTTTTTCGGTTTTTCGTCACTTTTGTTCGGCGACCAAGATAACTGATAGTCGTAGTCAGATCAAAAACTAACGTCAATACGATAAAAGGTTTGTTCGTTTGTTCTGCACTTTCTACACTTTTAACTCTTTTAGTCCATTTTTCTCACTCCTACTTACATTATATTGCATACGTCTCACTTTGTCAGGAGCGGTTGGTGCAAAAAGTGTAGACAAATGAACATAGGTACCTAAAGTTATAATGAAGAATGATTCATTTTAGATTTTGAAGGTTGCCATAGGATCAATGCCAAAGATTTAAAACCAGTCCTTCCGGAGAAAGAAAAGAATTGACATATTTAGAGTATTTTATTTTAGAAATGCGTGGTGAAAATCTCCTACTTTCCCAAAATAAATATTTGGCGCCTCGACCTACACATTTACGTAATGAATGAGCTGAAGTGCGACATTATTGCGCTCCAATAAACAAAAATAGTTACGTGTCAGTCATCGATGTAAAATTTGAAGTATTAACCACGCAACAACAAAAAAGAAACATGTGCAGAAATTTGAGGTTAACCAAATATTTTTAGGGCAAAAAAAACCATAATTTTGTTTCTTTCTTTACGATTTATCACATTCATCATTCGTTATCATCACATCACGACAAAGGCCAAGACGCCGCGCCGCGCCTAACAATCATAAAACTATAAAACACTTTTATGACCGTATTTCTTTTCATTCATCTGCTGCTCTTTCTTAGCCAGGGAATCATCGTCATTTTGGGAATAATTATTTTTTCTGGAAAACTGAAACACAAAAGTATTTTTCCCAAGTTCTATGATGCCTACTTTTTTACCATTTTTGCTTCGTCGATTTATTGAAGAATCACCCTTTACGATTATAATTATAATATTACTGACTTGATTTAATCGTCCTGGGGTTGCATCAATCTTTACACTTAGAGCAGGGATAGTTCTAAATTCATGAAAGAATTCTTCAAATGTTAAGCAACTTGGTGTGACAAAGTTGGTAACTAACTCAACTACTTATGTACTTACTAATTAACGGGTATCTGAAATGATCGGAGATGCCTAGCATCTATTTTTATTCTAAAAGTGTTAATGCTAATTATCAGATATATGTAGCTTAACGGAAACGTGCGTTACATCTACCTTATCTGTATTTTGTAACACTTGTAGTGTGTCCTTGTTTTAAACAATCTAGTTGATTACGCTGTTACGTATTATTAAAGTGAAATAAAAACATTAGAAATAGGTAATGTATAACTTATACAAATACATTTTTATTTTATTTTATAATTATGTAATAAGTGAGTAAATATTTATTTGAATCAAGCTTTTAAACTTCAACAAGTGTACATTAGTGAACTTGAACTTCTTATCAGGTATTACCTTTCGTTTCTGTTAATCTGTGACAATGCTATAGAACTCTTTTATTTATTTAATTTATGAGTATTTACTAACTGTTAGTGAAATCGGTGCTGGATTTAACCTTTTATACACATGACAAGTTCGGTGTTAACCGTTTTCTATTTTTTTCCTGAAATCAATTTGCTAGAGGCTTCTAAGTATTAACAGTATTAACAGTATTAACAGTATTAACTCATTTTGAATATAAACGATTTTATTATACCGTCATCGTCACGTCCGAGATTTGTAAATTAATGCTGGATATCACTACAATAACCTTAATACTCATGTATTTGCTATTTACATAAGCTACTCCCATTTTTACACGTCTCATGATAATTACGGTTAAAAAATGGCAAAATAAATAAAATAATTTGGTGGGTGTTAACAGGAGCAATAACTTTTGATAGTTAACGAATGTCGACATGTATATTACTAATACTCTTTAATTATATAATCCGTCAGAGGTCCATGTGCTAAAAATGCGATCACATTTCTTCTATCTTACTCTACTTATGTATACTGGGTGATAAATTAAAAATTTTGTAATGGGCTGTAACTCTGAGAATTGTATACATGTATACATGTATACATTCATAGCTTTTAGAAACACATAGAAATTTTATAATCCTGTTGTGAAATCAAAAAATTTAAAAAAAAAATCGAAATGATTGTGGTATGTATTACGGCTATTACTATCAAGGCTACTTAAATGAAAACGCTCTTATGATCTAATTTTAAAATTCCGGGCAACTGTTATCTAAAAAAAATTCTGACGCATCACGCTTTTGAATTAACCACTCAAAAATACATGAACCGATTTTTAGGTGAAGTACCGCGACATTTGAGATAAATAATCCTTATTAGTTTTTGATTTGTTTCTTATTTGAAATATCTGTTTTACGAAAGATTACAGACCGCAAAAGACTTTTTAATTATCTAACAAACTGTTAAACAATAAGTGCAGAGACAAAGACGTGATATCCTGCGTCAAAACAATTTTGGAAAATAAGAAATAATAATTTGATAATTTGGAATTTTTATGATTCGTTGAAATAGGAAAAGTACATGATTTTTGTCAGTGTCGGCTTACATTCTACTTCAAAATGAGTTTTCTAATATTTTTATATTTCTCTGATTAGAAGAAATATATCATTAATATATTGGGTCTGTAAGATATTGTAATTTGCATTTTTCTAAAGCGAACAAAATCAGATTACGAATGCCGTGAAAATAATCAAAAAATGATAGGGGAGAGTCGGCTACATTGAACCACCCCCAAAATTGGACCACTTTTGTGTAAATGAAAATAAATTAGAAACTTTAATAACAGTAAACACTACAAATACTTCAGATAGTACCTACTGTACTAAGCAACGTTTCTGCAAATAGATACCTATAGATAGTTCTAATTGGTTTTAATTTAAATTGAATTGAAGTGGTCCAATTTTGGAGCTGGTCCAATATAGCCAACTTTTCCCTATCAAACATTTAACTCCTATTTAATTAAATTTCGAAAATAACACATTTGCATAATGTTGATAAATACATATCTACAATACCTTATTCTTCATAACATGTGTCCAACAATTATTGTACTCCTGAGTGGTGGCTGTGGAATCAAACATAAATGTCGATTTTTACTTCGTATCGTTGAATTAATGTCTCAAATATTGACTGTTAAACAACAATTAAATGTTTCTTTACGTATTTAATGTTTTATTGCCATTTGAAACAATAATTAGTTAAAAATGTTTGACTCCACAGCCACTCAGGACTATAATAATTGTTGGACACGTTAGTATGTATAAACAGGGTAACAATGGTATTATAGTAAACCAGAATGAATTAAAACAATCACAAACAATTTCAAACTGTCGTAAATACTGTAAATAATAAAAACTGTGCCAAGGTCATAAAACCACTATGTCATTGTTACGCAATATGTTCAATCTATTCCGCGTGTTTAGAATGAAATTACTTTTATACTTTCTTATAATACTAAGGTTTTCCAATCGGACTATTTATTGATTCAATTTTTTGCAATATGGAGTTTCCCTCCAGAGTTTAAATTAAAAAGGAAGCTTCATAAAATCTGCTTCAATGGAATTAACTAGGACAAAATTAAATTAAAAAAAATTAAGTACATAATTTAAACAATTAATAAAATATGTTTTTTTATAAAGAAAAGCATGACTTAGTATATTGTTTAGATTATAACCAGCTCTTTTTATATCAATTTTTATGCTTACTACAAATACCTGCTAAAAGAATTTTCTGAAGATGTACTACAATCTAGTACAAGCATCACTATAAGAACGACGTTCAACTACCTCAACAAAATCTACAATATTTGTATGATCTGATATAGGTACTGGGTATTTTTTTAACAAGTGTAGAAACTTGAAACCATAGGTGGTCATGATGTGTAGAGTTTTCCGGAAGGGATTCAAATTTACAGCTAAGAGAAACGCTGTTGAAAATCGGACAAAAACTAATAGTGTGCCTGTGCATCAAGATAATTCAAGAAGAAAGAATTATTTACTACAACAGTCGTATTGGTACATCTGTCGGATAAAAAAAAATTAAGGAAAAATTAGAAGAAGATCAAACAGTTGTAAAACAAAAGACAATCTACATGGAATTTCTAAATTTAAAAAAATATGTATGTACATACATATATTATCGAAATATGAAAAAAAGATGATAAAAGATCGAGCAGTTGTGAAACAAAACACAATCGAATAAAACAATGAAATATTGAATCTTGAAAAACATTATCGAAATTTGAAAAAAAAAATGAGAAAAGATAGAGTAGTTGTGAAACAAAAGACAATCGAATAAAATTCTATTAGTGAAATATCTAATCTTGAAAAAAGACGTCAAAAAGACGAACGAAAAAAGGATTTAAAAAACCTGAAAGAGAAAAAGATCAAACAGTTGTAATACAAAAGACTCTAAATACAATGTTCAAAATTTTTAAAACCAAGTTGGTTATAAAACAAGAGACGATCTAGAAATTCTATACCTTTTCAGCTTCAATTTCAGAAAAAGTAACGTTATTTTCAGAAAAAGTAATTTTAATTTCGGAAAAAGTAAATTTAATTTCGGAAAAAGTAAATTCAATTTCGGAAATAACAGATTCTCCATTTTATGGAATTCTATATATGTATGTGGGTATTTCCATCCCAATGTTCATGTTTGAATGTTATTTAAATACAGAGTGGCCCACCGAAAATTTTCAAGGCAGTTTTTAGTTCTTTAGCCTTTTTCACTTATCTAACAATCCTTGAACAGGTCAATTTTGGATTTCAAAGCGATATCTTCATTAATTTCAAAGAAAACTATATACAACATGCCCCGAAAATGGTAGAAAGTAGACGAGATTTCATCGATAAGAAACCTTATTGTCAGGGTCGGTTTTTCTCACGGGCGTTTGAATTTTATTCATAAAGAAAAAGTTGCTCATTCTAAATTGGCACATAATTCATAAACTATTCGATCAATTTAAATCAACAAAACAGTTTTGAAAAGCTAATTAATACCTTTTTGACTTAAGGATAATACCTACATCTTCGCAAACAAATTATTTTGATTAAAAAACAGTTTGTCAAAAAATGAACGAAAATGCAACTTTTTTCGTTAGTTTTCGCTCATATCTCTACGGATATCTCTACGGATATCCCTTAAAGGTACCACTTTTTTAGTTTTACTGTAAAAGTACATCGAAACCCCATCGAATAAAAAATATTCAGTGTTCTATGCCTGTTACTTTATGAGCATTGGCGGTTTGAAAAGTACGCTGCGCAACATTTTGAACACTTAATAATGGAAACAAAAATTTAATAAAATCTTAGACATTTCGTTGCATTTTCTTTAATTACTAAAAAGGTTAAAGGACTAAAAACTGCCTTGGAAATGTTCGGTGGGCCATTCTGTGTTTAAATAACATTCAAACATGAACACTAGGATGGAAATATGTACCTATATAGAATCCCATAAAATGGAGAATTTGTTGTTTCTGAAATTGAATTTACTTTTTCCGAAATTGAAATTACCTTTTCCGAAATTCAACTTACTATTTCCGAAATTAAATTTACTCTTTCTGAAATTAAAATTATATTTTCTGAAATTAATGTTATTTTTTCCGAAATTGAAGTTGAAAAGGTATAGAATTTAAAAGATATATTAGGTCCGTTCCATTCGTCAGGATTTCGAGTTCTGAACCGATCAAAATCGTACTGAGCATGAGCAGTGCACAAAATTGGATATAAATTTCATACTGCGCATGATCTGAACAGTTCAGAATTTGAAATTCTGTCAAATGGAACAGACCTCTTATCGGAATTTGAAAGGAAAAATTAGGAAAAGTCAACCAATCACGAAACAAAAGATAGTAGAATAAAATGTCCAATCTTGAAAAATAAGAGAACCGTCGTAGAGAATGAAAAATCATATAAAAATGTGAAAAAAAAAAATTTAAGGCAGCCAAACCCCCTGAACCAAATTGTACAAAAACTGAATTTCAAGCCCTCAAAACCCTGAAAAATAACTCAGATAGTCATACTCTCCGCAGACAAAGGGAATGCCACTGTAGTTTTGGACCGCGCAGAATACGATCAGAAAATCAACACCCTATTAGACGACGCTGCCTACTAACCTTTGCGACGGAATCCAACCTCACGCATAGAACGGCCTTAATAAAATCTTCTTCTATCCCACCAGAAACACAAAAAGTCTTGATCCCTCGTGACTCCAGAATTCCCAGACTTTACGGTCTCCCTAAAATCCACAAAACCGTACACCATTACGTCCCATAGTTAGCGCAATTAACTCGCCAACCTACAAAGTTTCCAAATATCTAGCACAAACTCTCAACCCGTTGCAGGTAAAAGTGAAACCTTTATCCTCAACTCTCAGCACTTCGCCCAAAAAATTCACGAGATATCCTTAGATCCTTAGGACATTCTGGTCAGCTTCGATGTGTAATCTCTTTTCACCAAAGTCCCAATTCCCGACACCATCACAATCATCCAACAACTGTTCACAGCTCATAATCAACCCGAAGACTTAATTCCCTTAATAGAATGTTGTTTAACCTCAACATATTTCATGTTCCGTGATCAATATTACGAACAGGTCTCAGGCACAACCATGGGCTCTCCTCTCTCCCCAATTGTAGCAAACATTTTTATGGAGGCATTCGAACAACAACCCCTTACTTCTCTCCCCCTTAAACCCAAGTGTTGGTTCAGATATGTTGATGATGTGTTTGCTATTTGGCCACGCGCTAAGGAATCCCAAGACAACTTCTTTGAACACCTAAATTCTCAACATCCTGACATTCGCTTCACTTTGGAATACGAAACTGATGGCCACTTACCTTTCTTTGATATGTCAGTAAGCCGCCTCCCTAAAGGTACATTAGGACGCTCTGTGTATCGCAAACCGGCCCATATTTATCGCTATCTTAAGTCACATTCACACCATCATCCTTCTCAAAAACAGTCAGTCATTAATCCACTAGTTAGCCGCGCCTTTGCCGTATCAGAACCCTTTTAACTTCAAATAGAACTGAACCACGGAACAAAAGTCCTACTCACGTCCTACTCAATAACAACTTCAAAAAACACGACATCCAAAGATCCATTTCTCGTCATCTCACCCCAATTCCTCCACGTCCTGAACCTGATACACCTCCAGTCGTTACAGCTTACCTACCTTACATCCACACCATAACAGATCGAATCGGCAAAATTCTCAAACAACAGAACATCAAATCCATTTACTTACCCATGACGAAACTTTCAGACTGCCTACCCTCCACAAAAGATCACATCCCCTTACAATCCGAAGGTGTGTACCGAATTCCATGTTCCTGTGGGCTTGTATAAATCGGTGAAACAATACGATCTGTTAGCATTCTGAACATGAACGCTGTACTAGACTACTACAAACAACTGGCTCGGCCCTGGTTGAACACAAACTAGAAACCGGTCACCAAATCCTATTCTCCGACACAAAACTTCTAGCCTGCTCATTTCATTTTCTCAATCGTAAAATCCGTGAGTCCATAGAAATCCTCAAACACCCCAATAACCTGAACCGTGATACTAGCTTTTACCTCAACAATGCCTAGAAGCATCTCATTAAAGATCCGTTGCGCCCTAACAGACCAATCCCCGCTCACCGTTCCGACCCACTACCCCCATCGATCACTATAAATACCACGACAACAGACATACTCATTCAGTCTCAACGACTAACGAGCAGCAGCAACACCAGCAGACATACCCATTCAGTCTCAACGACTAACGAGCAGCAGCAACACCACCAGACATACCCATTCAGTCGCAACGACTAACGAGAAGCAGCAGCAGCAGTCCTGAGGAAGTTTTTCTGCAGTAGAAGAAGTCAACGTGACGCGGTTCGAACCGGAAGCCAATTCAAACATGGACGACGGCCGCGGAAGCCTTCAAGTTAAATTGTGAAAAAGAAATTGAGAAAAAAAATAAACAGTTGTAGAACAAAAGACGGTCAAGTTTGAATAAAATGTTTACAATTGAAAAGGAAAACTGGTTGTATAACAAAAAGCTAAATTGCTAGAATAAAAAGAAAACATATTGCCAGGCATTTGGAAAAAAAATTAGAAAAAGTGAAACGAAAGATAATAGAATAAAAAATAATGTTATCCAAACTTGAAAAATACTATCCGGAATAAAAATGATGAAGATTTAAAAGAAAAAACGAGAAAATGATCGATCAGTAGTAAACCGAAAGACGATCGACTTTGAACACAATTTTCAGAATTTTTAAAACAGAGCTGGTTGTAAAACAAAAGACGATCTACAAATTCTAGAATTAAAAGAAATATAAACGGAATTTGAAAGACGAATTTTTTTAAAAACATCAACCAGTTGTGAAATAAAAGATAGTTGAAAAAAGAGCATCGTCAAAAAATCTATCTAGAATGAAACCCACATAAAAATTTGAAAGAAAAAAATTCAGAAAAAGAATAAACAGTTGTAGAAATAAAAGACGATGAACTTTGATGAGTAAACTTTATTCAAAATTGAAAGAGAAAGTTGGTTGTAAAATAAAAAACAATGGCGGTTGCTTTCATACTTCTCTAATCTAGTTACTCGTTTTATAAAAAATGTTTCAAATGTGGAGCACATTTTAAAATAAGTTTGACGCATACATACCGTTTAGTTTTTAAATGGAACACCTAAAAAGTGAGCAAATAAAAATCAGATTAGAGTAGGCGGTGCAAAGAAAATGTATGTCTGTGATTAACTGAATTAATTAATGTAATACATTCATGGACTGTCAAATTTATTGACTTTTTATTTAATCACAGACATACATTTTCTTTGCACCGCCTGCTCTAATCTGATTTTTATTTGCTCACAGGTTATATATTTTTACATTTTCGGATTCCAGATTGAATTTTAACGTATGTACAACACATAGTTCCTAAAGCAAATCGTTTTCGTGTTATTCAACTTTAAAAAAAATTGTGCTTATTGCACTACTGCAAACAAATGCAAATATCTTCAGAATAAATGACGTTAGAGACTTGTAGTATTTTTGCAAAAGTTTCATCTTGAAACGCTTTTTCACTTACACTATCAAGAAAACTTCCAGGTGACATAAGTTTTTTCAAGCATTTTGATAAACTTGAGAACATTCAAACAACTATAACTATTTTTTTTTAATGGAACGCCATATGTTTTTTACCACTATTAGATATTATGCTATTTAATTATCTTTCCAATGATATATAGGGTTGTCTGTACCTATCGTTAAAGTTTTTCAATGTTTATGTTTTGCTTTACAGTTTTTTAAAATGCACGAAATATTGTGTAATTTAACTTGGTTGCTCTTGCTATGGTAACAGAGAAAACAAACTCTTCTTGTTTATTTTTACTAAAAGATTATTGAGTATTATAAATGTATTGAAACGAAGCAAAGAATTTATCTGTTTGTCTATGCTTGTGGCATTCGTAATTTATTGTTCTGTATTATTTGCTAGCAACAGTTTAGTATTTGGAGAGTGGTTGAGTTAAACAATGCGTGGAGTTAGTGGGTGGTATGCATAAAACGAAGTAGATGCTAATACTTCTCAAATTAGTATATTCTTCGAAGTATCTTCTATTATATAAAGTACCTACTGCAGCTCTGAAGCATATACTACGAAAGCAAAGTTTATACTACAGCACATAGTAAATACTACGCTGCAGTAGTATTTACTATTAAAATGAATCCTGAGGCTTTGAAGTAGATACTACAGTAGGTGCTTCTATAGCGAAGTAAAAACTTCTATGTGCTCTTGTGCTCTAGTATCTACTAGATCGCGTAGTAAATACTACGTTACTATAGTAGGTACTTCACTTTCGAAGTAGGTGCTTGAAGTATTAGCATATACTTTTATGCATACCACCCATTATGTTCCACTAGTTGTTTATGCACGATGGTGGTTCCAGCACACAATTCTGTTTTTGTTAAAATCTGACTCGACGAAGACGTTCCAGGAAAATGGATTGACAGATCCATGTGGTGGCCTGCCCGGTCTCCTGATCTAAATCTCTGTGATTTTTTTGTGAGACTACATGAAGCAATAGTATTCTTGCTAATACGTGCACTAATGCGAACGCTTCTTCGCCGTGCTCGCCTGCGTCTCACTAATGATGGACGCTACTTCGAACACCTCTTATAACATTTTTAAATTTCTGGGGTTCGATTTGCGAAAGCGCAAGTGAGCAATAGCTAGGGTTGCCATAATTGCCAAGCATTGATACGGGACGTTTAAGTGTTAAATAAGAAAAAAGTAGATAGTAATGGTAAAGTTTATGCAATCTAGTAAAATGAACAATGTAGAATAGTAAAAAAGATGCAAAAGCTAATCCCTTTTAGCCCAGTGACATTTTAAAGTTGATTTTACTTTCCTTTTACATTTCATTATATCATTTTCTTCTTTCACGTAATTATAAAATTCGGCGCAAGTCATTATAAGATTATAATGACAAATCAAAATTGCTTCAATTGTCTCCACTGACAATTTGTTTCTTCCATCGGACCATTCCTGAAGTAAGTAAGTAAGTTTAGGTAGAAAACGGGACAAAAACAGGACAAATAGTAATATGGGACTGAGTAGTGAAATACGGTGACAGTCCCGTATATACGGGACGTATGGCAACCCTAGCAATAGCTGAAATTGATTTGCTCACATCTTTCACATTTTTTAAAATAGCATTTACAAGTTCAAGTTCCCCCAGACTGGAAGGTCTCACTATGCTTATGGCAACATCACTTATCAAAAGAGTAATTGTTTCCAAGTGTGTACCAGGCTTAAAGAAAGGAAATTTACAAAGAAAAGAGAATAGTTAAACTATTAACAGTTACCAATTTTTTTTGTGTGGGTACAATATTTAAACGGGAAAGTCAGTCTTTGGCCGACCTTGGCATTCGCCGGAATACCTCATCACAACATTCGATCCAAAAATACTCAATTCTATTCTTTAACAGATGTGTGAAAGTAGTTGCGTCTTAATAACTATTAATAAATGACCCGCCTAATACGCGTATGTCGTTATGTAAGGGAACTTTTATTAGTTCGAAGATAAGATTACGCAGGCAGACTTTCGCTGGTAAAAAAAATAGCGTGCGTCATGCGTGAAGGAATCAATACGCAAGTGAGCAACCCTAGATCAATAATTTGAAACTTTGTGCATGAAAACTTGATTGAAATGCACACAAATAGCACACATAACGACTATAGCTAAGTAGAAGCCAATAGTTGAAAAACAAAACACTGAACCGGTTTCCTTTTACTCTCCACCCGACTGTTGTATATCTCGAGTACCTATTTTCAACGCAGAACTCGAGGAGTTCACACGCGTCTTTCAGAGTCTATTTATAAACCTACTGAATTTTAACATATTGGCTCAGACTGATCTTTTTTTTTTGTTCGTTAAGATCATGTTGCGTTTTTAACTCGTCGTCTTTTTATCAGTACTTTATCGTCGCGCGTATTGTATATACCAAAAAAGAGCAGTCTCTAACAAGCACTCGTTCACGTACTTACTTCTTCCGGTGGTTAAAATAGCCGCAATAATGTCGAACCTAAACAATTCGAGGAAACTATTTGCTAATAAGGCATTACTTAATGAATTATTAACGAAAACACGTGATTGTTTACAATCGAGATGTTTTAGTGCGACGACCACAAACAACATGCGTTTCGTCCAATTCCAATTGAAGACGGGCGGACCTCAACATCTGGGAGCACAGCTCAGCACAGACGGAGACATTTTCGATATTAGTGCAGTGGATTCCACGATTCCAAATTCCTTGGTCAAAGTCCTGTCTACTGGAAATGCTATTGTTGAGCGAGCAAAAAGGTCGGTATTTACATACATTTGCATACTCACATACCTACATTACGTGACTTTAAAATTCTAGTCTGCAACTGGCACATTTACGTCTAAAAATAGGTCACTTTTACATACGTATGTAAACTTAAGGTGCCCACTGACGGTCGATATTCGAGCAATCTGGTTGCCGTAATTTGATTGCCGTAATCTGATTGCCTGGCGACCGGATTGCTTCAATATCGCCAAAGAATGTGCAGTGGCGCTAAGATTGCCAATTTATTTCGCAATTACTTGATAGAGTTCACTGATGCGTTGATTTTCAAGCGACGTGATCACCAGAATTAAAGAATCCATTCATACGGAAATTTTTCGAACAATCTAACGGTCACAATAAAATTTTGTAAAAGTTACACTTGCGGACACGGAGACGTCTTGAAAAGGTGTTCCTACATTATTATTCATCATTTTAAAATGAACAAAAAAAGAGAATTGAAATGTTTCTTTACCTAGGCATTCGGTATGCTATGCTGTAGTTAAAGCACGCATTTAGATGCGTACGGAGATTTCAGATTTCTTTTGAGATTCGGCAAATTAAATTACAGATTAAATTACCTATAAATTGCCACGTACATAGAAGCAAAAGTTGCTGGGCGATCAAAATATCGCCGGCAATCTCATCGCCGCTGTATATTCTGTAGCGACATTGAAGCAATCTCCGGTCGCCGGCAATCAGATTGCGGCAACCAGATTGCCCGAATATTGACCGTCAGTAGGCACAGGAACAGGAAAATATTTCTTAAATAGTCTATTAAAGGTATTGAGATATTTAGAAATCATTTTTATACATACACATACAATGTCTAATCGTATTATAACTAGAGAGCGGCCAGTTTTAGGTTTTTGATATCAGAAATAGGTAGTTTGCTTTGAAAATGCCATTTACCATATGTTGAATGAGTGTGGATAACTAAATATAAAATAAGTGTGTATTATCACGTAAAAACCTAAGGTCATCCGATCTCTGATTATAACTATTATTCCTATTAATTATATAAATCTATAACACGGGTTGATGAAACTGGGCAATTACTTCTGGTCTAATTTTAATTTCTTAATAAAACGAATAATATTAACAAGAGAATTTCATAATATGGTTTAAAAATAATATTTATACTTTAAAGTTCATCATACCATACTCACCATATGTATAAACAAATCTCGTTTTCGATGAGTTTTCATAAAATATGGACGTTCCATATTTTATAAGTTGGTTTAATATAATTTTATTAAATATTAAATTTTATTAAATATCTACCCAAAACCGTTATTTATAGAGGTACCAGAGCTTTTAAAATCCCTTTTTTTTATTATGGACTTGTTAGTTTTTTTTTACACCGCTTTGAAAAATAAAAGAAAATAATGAAAGATAATATAACATGAAACAATAAAACGCACAGAAGCAGGTACATAAATAATTACCAAAAATTACTAGACGAAAAGCAAATCAAATTCTGTAAGAAATAATTACTAAATAAATTACATTAAATTAATCAAGTAATTGCAGTAATACTCAAGACAACTTCAAATTCAGAATGAGACAAAAGCAAAACCATTTGCCTAGAATGGCTCCTTGTGAATGAATTTCAAGTTGAAAAAGTTACTGTTATTACAAAAAGCTGAGGAAAATGTACAGCCTCAATCAAAAGTAATGAAACTTTTAAAACCGAAACGCTGTAGTCAGAGTGCAACGGTGCCGAGTTAGAGAGAGCGCAACGTGTTGTCGGGTTCCGAAGGACTTCGGAAACATTCGCTCGCCATAAGACTTCATCTCACTCAGTATCTTCTCTCTCTGACTACAGCGTTTCGGTTTTGAGCGTTTCATTACTTTTGATTGAGGTTGTACTTTGTATTCACGGCAATAAAACACTAACAATAAATAGATCCAAATCTAAAATCTTCTGAGGATAATATTTATTAATTAATTAAAATGTATATACAGGCTGTTTACGGTATCCTCTGTACCCTTTTAT
Source organism: Dorcus hopei (assembly GCA_033060865.1). Lineage (NCBI taxonomy): Eukaryota > Metazoa > Arthropoda > Insecta > Coleoptera > Lucanidae > Dorcus > Dorcus hopei. The sequence goes on along the minus strand of CM065424.1, from coordinate 19,270,679 downwards.
GGAGCGATAGTATACCTCAGAAGGAGTCGATAAACCTTAAAATACCTTAGTAAAAGTCGTATAAGCGAGATAGTAATTCTTTTACTGTTTACATTAAACGTATAAAAGTAATCTTCGACGATTGCAAAAATTATTGTTGGATTGTTATTACGTTTGTTATTTGACAGGTCAAGTTGTTATCAGTAATTAAGTTTTACTATCACCTTTGCTTGACTAAAAATTCGTCAACAAGGTTTGGGCCTTGCACAGTATGTGGATTCGTGGGTACGCCGAGCAAGAGTTTGTATACAACAACAAGGTGATAACTTCGAACACCTTTTGTAGTGGACAATGTTGATAAAGTAGTAAATTACTAGAGTTTAAAACAAATTAACCGTTTAACATAAACAATAAAAGATTTATTATCTCGTTTATGAGACGACTTTTACTAAGGCGTTTTAAGGTTTATCGACTCCTTCTGAGATGTATTATCGGCCCCTAAAAGGATACAGAGAATACCGTAAACACCCTGTATATTAATATATATTAATTAATTAATTAATATTAATCATATAGGTATAAAACTATGCAGGGAATTCCATTAGAAAAATCGTGTCACTCTTTATGGGTCACCTATACATATTTGAGATCCATTTCATCCTCAACATTTCATTTGAAAGGAAAATGTTTTTTCATGCTATTTTCTGTATGACATATTTTAGCGTTAATTTCTCATCGTTTAAAAAGTAATTGATGTAAACACTAGTACTTTGTTGTTTAAATTTCTATGGAACACAACAACAAATAGTAAACAAAAAAATCATTAAATTTTTTTATTTATTTAGTCATATATTTACCAATTTTGTTTATTGTACAGTGTGAATCAATTTCGATATCTCTTATGGGTTATGAGCATCTCTGTAGCTATAAGAGATAGAAAAAAAAACTAGTGACTAAATCTCGATCTCTTTTTATAAAGTCAATAGTGTAAACAAAAGTTTATCTTCTTTTGTTTTCAAGTTATATATTTAATAAAAAAAAAAATTATGGGCCTTTGTTGAAACCAGCCTACTAAGAATAGAATGCACCCAAGAATGTTAAAAAAGGCGTTTTATTGTATTAATTGGAAGAAATAAACCACATAAAGTATATATTTTTGAAAACAGAAAAAAAGTCTGCATTTAATGTTGACCTTGCCTAATATGATTTCCATATAAAAAAATATAACTTTATGTTTATAACTCGAAAATTTAACTAAATGTCAAAAAAAACCAACTACACCACTGAATTGTACTCGAAGAAGTGTCCTAATAATTTCAAAACAGTTTTTTTAATATCTGTAAAAATAAACGAGATATGAGTTATTAACGAAAAATCGAAAATCTCAAGTTTTGCTTATAACTTGAAAACAAAAGAAGATAGTCAATTTTTATTTACACTATTGACTTTATCTCTAAAAAAGAGATCTTGGTCACTGTTTTTTTTATCTCTTATAATTACAGAGATGCCCGTAAAAGATATCGAAATAAATGTAAAACGACACAAAAAAATTAAAATCGTTTAAATATTTTATATTAAGATTAAAAATAAAACAAACATGGTCAATAACACTTATACATAGCAACTTATTTAATATTTAGAACAACTTGCTATGTATGAACTGTTTCATTAGAAATCAAACAAAATTATTAGAAAACCTACTTTTTAAATTATACTCGTAACTACCAAAGCGACGTTTTTTTTTAACAATACAGTTCTATTGAATTATTTCATTAGTTAATTATTTTGGATAATATTTATTGTGGCTTCATGAAAGCAAATCAAATTTTCTAGATTCTTGAAAGTAACAACATGACAAAAGAGGGGTGTGTCTATAGATAACCACCATTTAAAAATAGATTTCCTCTTATCTTTACAAACATTGTTTTTCGTTTGAAAATACGTCAATTCCTGCATATTTACTAGACCTATTGTTAACCTCATTTGAACTTGTTTGTGCTGCAGTGTTTATCTTATGTAAACAAAATTGTTACAATTATTTTAATAACCCGTGCCAGTCATTTAATCATTTCTAAAGAATTGCAAAAAAATTGTTCATTTCCTGCTTCAATGATGATTTCCCTGACTTTAAATTACACCTCAATTCGAACGTGCAGTTCGTAAATTAGAGTTTTAACTTTTCTAAACATACACTGTTATGTTTGTGTGCATTTCTGTTATAAGTATACATACCTGCAGGTGCAGGTATCTCAGGTATGGTGATCGCATCAGGTGACTTGGTTACTTTCTCTTTGGAAGTTCAAACTTGTTTACGACTTTTATAATTTAGTAACCTGCTTTAAACAAGCGGGAGAAATACAAGTAAATGCTTTAACTGCAGTTAATAAATAAATTTCATTTATGTATTTATTTAAAATAAATTTTGTAAATACATACTTCTAAGAGATTAACCCATGACAAAAATGCTTCAGGACTTCTTTTTTATTCTAAAATCACTTTTAGAATTTTGATTAAGGAATTCATAAAACACAATTGTCTTTTCCTTGAATCAAACTGTAGGTTTGTCCAAAAATACTTATCTAATTATTGTTTTCTTTAAAATTAAATTCAATTTCAAAAAATTAACGTCTTTATTTTTTGTTAATTATTACATATTATGTATTTTGTTAATCACATTATGGTCAAATTTATTTCTAAAAAAAAGTATTTGTTCTTTGTATTTTATGGCTTATGCTCAAAATAATGAGGTGTCTTTGCCTTTCTTACTTGTATTTACCTGTCTGAACTTCAAGAACATTCTGCAAGGCAAAAAATTTGCCCTCGAATTCGTTGCATTTTATTTTTAGCGCTTGCTTTCTTCGTCCTTGCTAGCATATGTTTTTTATTTGCTATAAAATTATTGCAACGTTGATTAAACGATGGAAAATATTATTGTTTGCCAAAACATTATTATTAATTAACCAATATATTTATACTTTTTTATTTCTGATTTATCATTCTTATCCTAATTCAGCCGTTATTTGCTTGTTCATCTTGCACTCGTCGATATTTTTTTTTAACTATGATTAGTATTTTTTTACTGTCATCGAAATGAGCAACATCAGAATTTTACTTTTTCTTTTTGAATCTGATGAAAATCTACATATACAGAGTGATCCAATTTAAACATTGTAAAGCAATAATTGGTAAATGTACCTTCTTCAGAGATTAATAATTTTACTTGATTTTACTTTTTGTATTTTATTTTATGATCGCTCACTACAAAGAACTATGTAACCTATGTTACCCATTCTTAAGAGCACATATTTTCCTCATTATCTCAAGAGCAATAAATTTTTCCTGAATTTTTTATGTCTCTCCAACGACTTTTTAATTACCTAATGAAATATATCAAAATAATGTCTTATCTCTTCAAAGTACCAACTGTAAATAAAAGTACGTAAAGTTTACTTTTAAGTACTTTACGATGTTTGATGAAATGTAAACACGCCAGGTGTTCCCTAATTTAATGCCCCAAAACAAAAGGCAGGTAATTATTAAACTAATAATGTCATTAATTACTTTTTCCTAACGTCTGGCTGACTAGGTAAGTTGTACGTATTTACTTGATGATAGTGCTATCATCACAATAATTTTGGTTATTGCAAATATCACGTATCACGTTTTAAGTCCCTATAAATCGTACGTTTTTGTTGGCAGACCATATCATGTGTATGTGAATTAAATCAGCATTGATAATATTTTTTATTATGTACCGTTTCTCCATTTCGGGTTTACTGAAGGTTTATTGGATCAATATATTTTAAAGTATAATGTGATAACATGATTAAATACGTACATGCATGTATTTACAGTAGAAGTTTTAGCCTACAGAATGCTAATTATTCGTTGGCAATAAAAATTAGTAGGTGATTGCATGGTTGTTGTTTATGTAACTTTACAATATGCAACTTCCCAGTACACAGATTAAAAAAGTAATAATTGCAGTTATTCAAGCAGAAACTGCAATAGCGAATTAAAAAAAAAACAATTTGAAAATAAAATATAAAACTCATTATTTCTGTTAATGACTATAAATTGTCATCATCATTATATTATTATTAAATACCATTGATATCGAAATTTTCGTTTTTTTTCTGCTTGTTAAAGTTGAGGAAGATTATCCTTCTCTTCTTCTTCTTCAAAGGACTCACTCACAAAGCTTTCATATTCATCCTGCTGTTGCCATTGTATGACACCTAAATTAGTGAAGTAAAAATACGGTATTTTAAAATATTTTGTACAGTATCATACCGTATTTTATCATAATATACCGTATTTTGTCATAAAATACCCGTAGGATTACAAAATATTTTAAAATACCATATATGTCACTACACCTGATCTATTTAAGTTAACACACAATTAAAACGAAAAGGGTTTAAACACATAATATCTTCTCCTTTGTAATTACAATGGAGAAGATGTATATACCTTCTTCGTTTTAACTAAAACTCTATTATGACATTATGAGTCATAACGTCAATGGGTTTATTTCATCGTAACATACAATTACCAAACAACGAATCATTAAAAAAAACCTAAAATGTTTTTTTTTTAATTTTCAGAATTGTTGCTGCTGGTAAATCGGTAGTATCAATCAACGATGTTCACTTTCTACCCCCCATAATAAACCCCGACAAAGTGGCATGCGTTGGACTAAATTACAGTGGTCACTGTGACGAACAAAATCTTCCATACCCGAAAGAGCCGATGATTTTCAGCAAGTTCTCATCAACCATAGTGGGACCCTACGATAACGTCGTACTTCCAACGATAAGCAATGTTCGTCAAGCAAAAACAATCTGTAATAAAAATTAACGTTCCTTTCTTCCAGTAGAGTGTGGACTGGGAAGTCGAACTGGCTGTGGTAATTGGAAGGCAGGCCAAGGCAATAAGGCAAGACCAGGTGCAAGACTACATATTCGGTTATACAATAGCTCAAGATATTTCTGCGCGGGATTGGCAGAAGTCTAGAAATAACGGACAGTTCTTGTTAGGGAAAAGTATGGACACTTTTTGCCCACTCGGGCCCGCCGTTGTGGCAGCTAGATATTTGAATTCGCAAAATCTAAACATAAAGTCTTACGTCAATGGAGTATTAAAACAGGATGGAAACACGTCCGAAATGATATTTAAAGTTGATTTCCTGGTCTCCTATCTTTCACAGTAAGTTCAGTTTTAAATATGTTATGCTAACAAATAATTATTATAGGTACAGTCATGCGCACCTAAATTGCACCTCCTGCACGCAAATCTCATCCTTGTGATACAAGGCTCACAGAACTGTTACGTTGTAGTTATTATCAAAAGAAGTGACACAGTGCCTACATAAAAAAAGACATGTAGAATTTTACAAGGAATTCAAACTGTGAAAAAAAAAACAAAGTTGATGTCAGTTCAGTCTTTTTGGACACTCTATATAATATAAAACATTTTAAAAGTAAATCTAGCAAAGAAAGAAGATTGACGGTTGGGATCCAAATCACATGATTCGGATTACACTCTATAAATGTACCTACAATTGTTTTCTAGCAAGAAATAATCATTCATGAAAATTTTTATTAATCAAATTTAAACTATTCAGATAATAAATCAACATTGTTGCAATAAGAAAACGTAAACAATAAATTTAATGTTCAGTTTCTGTTAGTGTTTTAATTAAAGTAAGGGGTAACAATCTGTGACATATGTAATCGCATGTTGTGTATGTAGGTATATAAATAATAATCGTTTAATATGAAATGGCTGCTCCATACTTCTAAACAAAACAAACAATTAGGTACATCAACTTTCTTCTTCTGATAGTATGTCAATGTAAAAAAAAACAAATACCTGCCCGTTGTGGCTTTATTAAATAAATTGTTCTATGGAAAATAAAATAACAAATACTTAACTCAATTTAATAAATTTATAAATTTGTAATTAATCAGGAGAAATGAAATCTTTGCAAAAAATGACTTCCTAAATAAAATCCTTAATTCTTTCAGAATTGTGACACTTTATCCTGGCGATGTAATTTTGACTGGAACACCTTCCGGAGTCGGAATGCACAGAAAACCACAAGAATTTCTTAAAGCTGGAGACATTCTTGAGAGTGAAATTGAAGGAATAGGCAAAATGAGAAACCCGGTTGTTTAAGAAAAACAATAATGTACTTATTTTTTATATGTTGTCGATTACTTTTCAACAATTATGGTATTTCAAAATAAAGTATTATAAGTAAAGGCTTTATATTTATTTAAAATATGGGTACGTCGTTTATTCTAAGAATAAGTAATTCTTTTATGAGTCAGATTTATATTTATTATGAAATGTTATCATTATTGGGCGGAAATATTATATTTTATCGGCTAGCGAAATGCTTGTAAAGTACAATGTATCAAGTCGTTCAGCGGCGTCCAAAAAATTAATCGTTAGCATGCGAGTAAAAGCAACTAATTTTTAGGTAATGGAAGTGGTATGTGCTTCTCCCACCGCGCGCAATTCAATACGCCTCCTATCAATATACTTGCAAAATATATTTCCGCTCAATAGTTATCATCTAACAAGACTAGTAATGTAAATATCAAGTGATTCAATTGACGAAAATCAGTAACAAAAGATGGCGCTTTTAAGGAGGAAAACATAAGGTACTAAATCAACATACTTCGTATAGAGGTAACGCATTTAGTGATTTTTTTATATCTATCCTTGTCGCACATTCCTCTCATCTAGGGATAAAAAACAGTTGGAAATGTTATTTGAAGTGACGCTTGTCAAAGTTACTGTCAGTGGTTAAGAAAATTGAGTTTAAATATCGCATCCCAAACTTTTATCGCATGACATTTAATGATTCCGCCTTTTTCGTAAAAGAAACATTCTGCACTTCTCAAAATAACAACTTTTTGATTGGTAAATAGAAAGGATAAGAAGGATACGTAAGAAACATGTAATAAATATTACAATATAATTTAAAAAGGTAATTCAAACAATTTTGACGTCAAATTTCACATTGCACTGCTTTTACCACTGCACGTTTTACTGATTCCTTTCCAAAGATTGTGTGTAACGTTACTGTAAAATCTTGTTCTGAAAATTGCATGAAATATGTAAAATACCTACCAAGCTGTTTATTATCGTTTCCTACTTGTGATAATTTGGAATAATTGATGAAATTTGATAGCTTTAAATGAAAAATTATTAACATTTTCAGAAATTTAGTCTTTTAGGAGATTATTTCCAGTATCACTGCAAATACTGTTGGAATTAGGTCTTGTTTAAGAATTGTTCGTTTGAAGCCCGATTTATTCATCTCCAAGTAAATTTATCTGGTGATTTATTCCCATAGTAACAATTGTGATCACAATAGTTACTATGGGAATTAATCATCAGATAAATTTAATTGGAGGTGAATAAATTGGGCCTAAATCGGACAACTATTACATACTGAAAATGTCAAATACACAATTGGCATCCTCCATTATACTTACAAAATTTTACCGTTTCTTATTGCAAATACCTTTTAATTTTGAACGTTTTTGAAATTGTACAAAACGAAAAGCCCCAATTTGTTCTTTTCTTACAATTAAATGCTAAAATACTTAAGCATAATGTCAAAACTAAATTGTCAAATTATACAAAATCATATACTCCTTGAAACTGGATCCAACCAATTAAAATGTGTGTCCTACATGGCCCAACTCTTATCTAACTTATATACAGGAACTTTAGCAAAACATAAGGTACTAAATCAACACTCCGTACAGGTAACGCAATCCCATTCCTCTCGTGAGACGATTGAGAAACAAAGATAACAAATATAATTGTCGCAAGTGCAATAAGGAAGACAACAGTTTTCGGGAATTCTGTTTACCGCAATGTCACTGGTTTCAATTTAAAAGTGTATTAGGTTATGTCTAGTTAAGTTATTTACCAATAAAAAAGTTGTTATTTTAAGAAGTGCAGAATGTTTCTTTTACGAAAAAGGCGGAATCATTGAATGTCATGCGATAAAAGTTTGGGATGCGATATTTAAACTCAATTTTCTTAACCACTGACAGTAACTTTGACAAACGTCACTTCAAATAATATTTCCAACTGTTTTTTATCCCTAGATGAGAGGAATGTGCGACAAGGATAGATATAAAAAATCACTAAATGCGTTACCTCTATATGAAGTATACGTTGTTCACAAATTAAAAAACCACCACCTGCTGCATTATGTTGGTATAAAACATAAGTCCCCTATAAAACATTATTAAAATAGCAAGGTTGGCAAGGTATTTGAAGTTTCATGTCAAATTAATTTGTCAAATTAATTTTGTTATTATATTGTTTACATTTATATTCATTTTAACAAGCCATTTCAATGCCTCGAAAGCAGAAAAATATTTTAAATGCCAAAATGAAAGAAGCACTCGTCAAATGTTACCAAATTTCTAACTAGGACAATGTTGCCGGTTGTACTTTTCACAAGGCAACATCGCCAGTGGTCTTTTAATTTGTGAACAGAGAATATGGCCGTTTCAATTCGCCTAAAATTCGGTTCCGAGAAGCATGCCGTGGAGTATAAGGTTACGGTATCGAGAAGGTAGCGCCAACTTTCTATCTCTTTTAATTTGGGGTTAATCAATTTCATTCATAAACTCCTTAGCAACAGTAACTTGTTTATATCTATCCTTTTTCTTCTTTAGCGTTTCATCACTTCCTTTTTAATTTGGGGGACGAAGCTGCGGAAATGAATGGTGGCACCTTCTAAATACAGTAACCTTAATGGAGTATAAGGTACTAAATCAACACTCCGTACAGGTAACGCAATCCCATTCCTCTCGTGAGAGAATTGAGAAACAAAGATAACAAATATAATTTTCGCAAGTGCAATAAGGAAGACAACAGTTTTAGAGAATTCTGTTTACCGCAATGTCACTGGTTTCAATTTAAAAGTGTATTAAGTTATGTCTAGTTAAGTTATTTACCAATAAAAAAAGTTGTTATTTTAAGAAGTGCAGAATGTTTCTTTTACGAAAAAGATATAAAAAAAATCACTAAATGCGTTACCTCTATACGAAAGGTGCGTTCGGCTTTAAACTCCAAAACAGGAGTGGCGTTGGAGTGGAACTACGAAGGAGTACTCCACGAGCGCTCTTTAAAGTTTATCCCGAACGCGAAATGTCAAATCAAAGTCATGTGATTTTAACTTACTTTGTATATTCTGCAACAATACCGAATTATCTTCACATATAATTGCTTCTCCAATTTTCACAGGAGTGTAGTTTTTCAAATCAATGTCCATTTCGCGATAAACATTCACTGCAAAATTCACGTAACCTATAAAAATCACATGCTACCAGGGTTGCCAGTATTTTCACATTTCAAGTCGCCAGCCACAGTAACTGATGTCGCCCAAATCGCCTACTTTAACCGCGTTCGTTTGTTCAACTCCGTTCACTCTATTTACTCTTTCGCACTTTTCTCTCACTTTAACTTGTATCAAAAGAGCTTCCCTCTCATTCTATTTTTACTCCAAACCTAAACGAACGCAGCTTTTAATAAAGACATGAAGTCGAAACAGTGTTGCCATATCTAGGGAATTCAGAGGTCATAAAGGGGAAAAAGGGATTCTTTATGTTTTTGGCCAAAATCTAGCGAAATTTGAACAAAATTCTTCAAACAAGGATAAAATATTATTTAAGTAAGAGAAATAAGATATTATTAAAAAAATATAAAAGTACCAACAATGCAATGTGCGAGAAGTAAAGCTGTTTTACCAATCAATCGATTGGCATATAATAAAAAATGACGTATACTTCATATTCGCGAAGCAAAGTAGGCGACCTCTGGTGATCAATATTGATACCATCAAAAAGGTGAACAACACTTCAGGGATTGGTTTAACTTTAATATTGAAAACATCAGAAAACGTGCACAATCAAACTTTGCTACTTAATGCAACCGCAATGTTGTTCACCCTTTTATCGGCAATGCTGCAATTAACAGAGACCTCTCGCGTTGACAATTAGGTCGCGAATTACAATAAAATTAGACGGAATTAAAAATAAATGTTTTCTACATTAAGCCAACATTCAAATAAAAACAAGTTATGTAAGTTTGATTATCCTGAACATATTTCTGATTTCTCCATTCATTTTAGCATTGTTTAATAAAGCCGAGATCGGTTATTCACACGGCGCAGATGGAATAAAATTAGAGTAACTACGAAGTTATTTTGACACGTATAGAAGTGAGAAAAAAGCACGAAAAGAGTAGAGTGAGCGAAGTTGAATAAACGAACTCAGCTTGAGTAGCCCAAATCGCCTAAATTATGTTTCATTGTAGCCCAAAAAGTCGCCTGTCGCTAAGTTGTATTTTATGTCGCAAAACGTATGTTCAAGGTAGCCCAATTGGCGACAAGTCGCCCATACTGACAACCCTGCATGCTACAAACTAGCGGGAATCACCGATTAACCCAACGGCTAACGAACGAGAACGGCGGGAATGTTTAATGGTCAATGCGCATGCACGCTCTCTTAACCTAGCTCAGGGAGGTAGGGCTTGAGGAATGAGCTCTTTCTACTCCAGGGGCCTTATTCTCTAACACTGAGGGAGTAGAATTGGTGAGGAAAATGGGCATAGTTCTCCTGATATTAGCAAATTGGTATTCTTGAAATTTGTTCTCTCAAAAATCGAGAGAACAATCTCCGTCAAATGTTCTCTGCATTTTAACGAGAAAAGCAGCTGTTTTTAATGTAAGTGTAAGGTTAGAGTATGGGCTAGTTGTACAAAGTAGGTTTAAACTCAAGTTTAACTGAACCAGGTTTAGAGTAAACAAATTCGCATAGGATCTTAATGGCATATGGCAATTAATGCATTCATGAATAAAATTTGATGCGATTTTGTTCACTTTGAACCTGGTTCAGTTGAACGTTAGTTTAAACCTTCTTTGTACAACTGGCCCTATGTGCGTGTAAGTGTCACCGAGGATTTAAAATTATAAGAAGTTAGGTATGTAAATATTTATCAGAAATATAAAACAGTAACCAAGAGATCAGTTGTAATTTTCTAAATATGTACCTGATATGTACCTACTATGTTTGTTTTGTTAATGGTAACTAAAAATTTTTCGGACCATTATCCATTTTCGTTTATTTCTTATCTTATCTATAATAAGCGCATTTATTAACCAATTAAATGTAAGACGTGTACCGGAAAAAATCCGACCATTAATAGACGGCTATGAAACAAAATACAAGCGCCAAATTTTACGTATTTATAAAAACGCGTATTGCTGACAATTAGATAAAGTTCTGTCAATACATTTTGTGTTTTCATTTACGATAATAACAAAATGCAATCAAATCAAGAAGAGAGACGAAAATTAATAATTTCCAAATTTACTGAAAATCCGAGTATGTCACAAAGACAGATGTCAAAAGTTCTGAATATTCCGAAAACCACGATTCAAAATGTTATCAGTGAATTTAAGAAGAGATTTAGTGTACAGAGAAAAGCTGGGTCGGGAAGAAAAAAAGGGTCGTATGATAAAATAGCAGAAAGGAAAGTTAAAAGGATTTTTCAAAGAAATCCTAATATATCAATGAGGGATGTGGCTGACAAAGCAAATGTTTCGAAATCTACAGTACAAAGAATGAAGAAAAGATTAAATTTAAACAGTTTTAAAGTTCAAAATGCACCAGATCGATCTGAAGAAAAGGAAATTATCTGTAAATCGCGAGCTCGAAAACTTTACGAACAATATTTATCGAAATTTGAGTGTTGCGTCATGGATGACGAAACTTATTGTAAGGGAGATTTTAAGCAACTACCTGGTCAAGAATTTTATGTTGCCGAGCATCGAGGAAATGTTTCTGCACAATTTAAGACCCGTTGTGTGACCAAATTTCCAACCAAGTACTTAATTTGGCAAGCGATATGCTCATGCGGTTTAAAGAGTGACAGTTTTGTGACTAGTGGCAACATAAATAGCAATATTTATATCGAAGAATGTTTAAGAAAAAGATTACTTCCATTAATTGAAAAGCATGATATACCAGCATTGTTCTGGCCTGATTTAAAAAAACTTCCACTGACATAAAAAATTTCGAAAAAAAATACAAAACAGTCTCTAGTGCTATAGAACAAAGTGATGTAAAAGCGTTAATGTTACATCTAAAATCTAAAGTTGTTAATTTTTATAGAAAATAAGTTTTTCGATTCCATTTGTTGTTTAGTTTACAGAAAAATGTTTATTCTTTACTAAAATAAATAATTAATTTAAAATGAAAATGGCTGAACTTTTTAGAAAATCTTTTTAGTGGTCGGATTTTTCCTGGGACACTCCTTAGGTGAAAACTGTTGCCGCGGAAACTTTTGCGTTTTGATAATTTATGTTTTAAAATATTTTCAAGGAATAGTCACAAAAGTTGCAAACACACACTACTTAAAATGTTTGGCTAGGAGCTAGGACGCTTCAACACGGAATTCGCGCGACGTGCACGTGAAAGAACAACATATCATTGGTCGAACAGTTTGCTGTACATTTGGCAACAGCGCAAATCCATCTCTCCCTTAATTCGCCTTCTCTTCGAGTTCGAGAATACCAATTTTTAATTGCAAGAGAACGAACAGGGAGTACTTTCGCCAGGGAGCGATCACTTCTCTCCAGTTCGAGAATAACCCCCCAGGATGCTAAAGCCGAACGGAGAAAGATAAACTCTTTCAACTCTAACAAGTTACCCGAACGCATTTGGAGTACTCGGAGTGTAAAGAGTTCGAAGCCGAACGCACCTCTAGTATGTTGGTTTAGTACCTTAGTGGAGTACTCCCCTCAGCGCTCCCTATTAAATACTACAAAACTACTAACGGTATTTTAATGACAACTGCAATTACTTAAAAACTCACAAGAGGAGATCAAAAATTGGCGGATTCGATTGAACTGGATTGCACGTAAAGTATCTGTGGAGCGGATCAATCACCGTTCATCGGAGCACATTTAATCCGATCAAGTGCAATTCTGTCATGAACTGATCGGAATGGGAGTTGCACTAGAGCGGATTAGGACTGATCTCAACCGAAAACGCCATAAGATTTGTCTGTGCATACGGGCATGAATAACTCAAAAGGGCTGCATGCTTCACCTTGTTGTTCTACCGAGTGACTTTTAATGATTGAAGCAAATTTAGTATGTTGGCAAAACTGAGGAATTGGCATTACCTGAAAGTTCGTTAATTTTGCGGGAATGCGTAGCTATAGGTTAGAGTTGATGTTTACATTGATGATGAAAACTGTTTCAACAGATTATTATTATTCAAGACCTGGAATGGAAATGTTAGCCCCCTTTGCGTAAGCAGCACCGAATCCTTTGAGATAAGTTATTGAAGACATTATTAACGTTTTAGATTGTCCGATATTTGCAATTGCCTCTTCAATTGCCTGCTGCACAATTCATCCAAATACGTATTCTGAACACCACATTATTGAAATGAGGAAATAAGAAGTCCAAATTTAATTGAATATTAGAGCAAATCTTCAAGCCCCCTTTGCGTAAGCAGTACCGAATCCTTTGAGATATGTTATTGAAGACATTATTAACGTTTTAGGTTGTCCGATATTTGCAATTGTCTGCTGCACTTCTTCCAAATTGTTTAATACGTATTCTGAACACCAAATTATTGAAATAAAGGAAGTAAGAAGTCCGGATTTAATTGCATATTAGAGCAATTAGGCCACCAACCAGCACTGATTAAACATCCTGAGAAAAACTCCTCTAAATAATTTATTGTGGTTCGTGCTGTGTGGGCAGTGAAATCTTGTTGAAAGTAGCCATTTGCTAATTCAGTGTCGTCTAATTGGTTTATAAATGGATCCAATATAAGTCTCTGATATCTATAGGCGTTAATTGTTTCCCGGAAGAATATTGGTCCAATAATTCTTCTCCAAGACTTGCCACCCAAACACCAATTTTAAGTGGATCTAGTGCCTTTACATCAATCACATTAAAGGGATTATGTTCTGACCAAGTCCTGAAATTTTGTGAATTGATAAACCCAGATAAACCAGGCTTTATCAGAAAAGAAAGTTGTATCTTGTTGGTCACTATTATTTAGCAGATTATTGTTATACCACTGACAAAACAGAATTTGTTGAAGAAAATCGAGTGGGTGAAGTTGTCGAATCATTGCAAATTTGTATGATCGGAAATGAAGGTGTTTTTTTCAAGATCTTCCGAGTAGATTCGTATAGGAAACATGATGATTCTGTTGTACAGTATCATTAACATTTTGTACAATATCGAGTGTTATTATAGTGGGGCGACCAGTGAATTTCCCTTTTTCTACATTACCGGTTTGCAAGAGACGTTCATTTGTTAACCGATTTTGAACTGAACTGACTTTAAAGTGAATAGAGAGATTCATAAAAGGAATGATGTTTTGGAACTAATAGCGTTTTCGATTCAGGTGCACTGGTTGCACTCAGTGTATTTGTATCTTTTTTTAACCTCATGCAATAACATGAGATGAACATACTCTGAGTGCGCACTAGTGCGATCAATCGAAGACGCTATAAAATTAACATAACCTCAAAATACGTAGGAAATCACATGAAACTGATAACTGATTTAGAAAACCAGCTTGATCAGTACGGTGTGCGGGAGGGGAAATTTAATCACTTCCTCATCACTGGTCGCCAACTGAATAACTGTAAATGGAATGCAATCAACGATTTTTAAGTGACTTTGAATTGATTCGTGTTCGTTGTAAATGGAGGACGGCTATTCTAAAACAGTGTTGTGAAAAAAGACGAAACTCAATTTGTTGTTCAGGGTATATTTCAATGAAATCGTCATAGGCATGCTGCTGTGAATAAATTCAATTACTATTGGGCTGATTCAGCAGAACATATCAGTAACTGTTCCTGCTCCAACAGTTGAGACTGAGCACTCATTTCTGCTGAATGAAGTTCACTCATCATAACATGTTCCAGTCAGGTAGCGGAGAAGTTACGTTACAAAAAATGGCGACCCCTCCAACTCATCAACTTATGAGAGGTCGCATTCAGCAGAAATTTGATCAACAGTTGCACAATTTTCGGGTCTGCTGAATGCGCCCATTTTAATTTTGTATTCCGCTTCGAAAATAAGCCATTACTAAAAATGTATTTTATTCTGTGCTCAAAACCATTTTGGTAATAAATTGTGATAATTACATATCTCATTTATTTGGTTTTCTTGATTCGACAATAAACGAATTTATTTGAGTTTGACAATTTAGTGCACTAACCTAAATCTAAATTTTGAATTTGAAAATCCAGTACACCAACATAAACATTGAAAAGTGTTGCCAATCTAATAAAATAATTTTCAATCATTAAAAGTTACTCGGTATAAGCAACGCTAGTTTGCTGAACTGTATGGATGAATGATATTATAACTCACTGTATTATTTAAAATAATATTAAAATAAATTAAAATTTATGGTCAGTGGCAATTTTACACAGGTTAAAAGTCTTCTTCTAGTTTTTTTATGAAAGCAATGGAACATATGCATATTGCATATAAATAAACGCTCAAGTTAAACAGTCATAATTAATTTAGTCCTCTTAGCCCGGTTTTTCAATCGCATGATAACTTTAACCTTCAGTTTATTCCCATAAGAACACAATTGTCGCTATGGAAATAAACCGAAAGTTACAGTTTAACTTGATATTGAAAAACCGGGCCTTAAACCACAGAGTAATACTCATTTTTCATTAGATGGTGAAAGAATGATTTTACAATTTAATTTAAGTTAACGTGATTAGTATACAGTGAAATGTCATTATTTTGGGAATCAAAACTAATTAAGAGAAAATTTATGTAATAACTCTAGTGCCCGGTAACATAAAGGATAGTTACCAATTTGTCAAAGTTAACCAATGGATAACAGCAAAAATCAGTAACATAAAGGTTTGTTAGGAGTTAATCATTTGCTAACTTAACCACAGGGTTGTGTTCATAAACTATACCCTCATGTGCACTCTGGGTGTATAATTGCATCTTTCTCACTCACAATTTTTCACTTATTTTGCGTCTCGCTCATCAGTTTTAAGAAGTCTAGTGTTTACATGATTTCCATGGCAACGAGCGGACTTTTAACGACCCACTTTTAAGTAGGGTGTAGAAAATGTGTTTGTTGCTATGGAAACATACGCCTGATTAGTTCTTTATCATTCTTGTATGAGAAACAAAATATATAAACTCATTTATGCGAGAGAGACCACAATATTACCCGGGAGTGACCCTAGAGTGTAATTTATGAACACAACCCAGCTGTTCTGGTAGTTACTAGTGATGGGATAATTCGAATTAAAAATAACCTGTCATCCGATTATTCAAATAATCTGTATAATTCGATTATCAGATTTCGTAATTCGAATTAAAAATAATCATAATTCGAGAAATCAGGTTGAAATTAGGTTCGAGTTTCCGTTGTAAAGAGAATTCAGAATACCGATTATGGTTAGTATAGTTCACTTTTTTAAAAACTTTTATATAGCTATCTCCTTCTAACTTTCGTGAAATGGCATTGCGGCTTTTGTCATGTCATGAACTTTAGGGTATAATTCGCGCTCAACTCGACAGATTTGTGGAACTAAAACGGAAGTGAGGATAACAACAGAACAAAGTAAACGGCGCAAGGCAAGTTAGTACAGGGATCCCGATGAATAGAATTCTATTTTTGTGACGTCACGTTGCTTAGCGCTCGCCTTCACGTGAGAGTTTGGGATCATGATGGATTCAGTTTACTATTCCCCTTACTTCTTAACACCTTGTAGAATAGATAATATAATCCTATTTGTTGTGATTTCATTTTTCAAGGCAATTATCTTTTTCTCGTGACGTCACAAAAATAGAATTCTATTTATCGTGATCCCTATTCAGGGCTCAGAGCTAAAATGAATTAGAGAACATTGGGAAAACGTTTAATATTAATTTATAAAATATACTCAGTTAAAAAACAAACATTTTGTACTAAATAAAATGAATATATGAATGTAATAAGTAATAAATATTAAACAAAATAATCACAAAATTCCTTGGCAGCTAAAAATAAATAATTAAATAAGTAATAAGTAGTAGAATAAGAGATCATTCGGAATCGAGACGAAACCAGAGGCGCGTGTGATTTGCGCAGCTTGACTTTTCATCCTATCGAATAAAAAATAATTCGAATTATAATCCGATTATTTGAATAATCGAATCAGTAGAATTCGATTATTGAAATAATCCGATTATGCCCATCACTAAGTTGTTACACATTTGTTAAGATTAAAGCCTCAAGTACACGGGGCGAGTTTACAAGCTATAAGCCGGCTTGTAAAAAGCCGGCGAATCGGCGAGTGCGCTAGTAATCGAGTACACACAAAAGCCTCAAGTACACGGGGCGAGTTTACAAGCTACAAGCCGGCTTTTTCACAAGCAGCTCGTAAACTAGTCCAGTGTACTCGATGCACTCGCTCCGTTAGCCGCTTGTAAAAACGTTCTGGAAAAAGTTGAACTGCCGGCGACTTTACACGCCACTCGCCGACTTTTGAGCGAGCTAGCTTGTAAACTGGCCACGTGTACTCACAGTAGCTTGTGCACAAGGGGCTAGTAGCATTGGTTTCCACACGCCAACTAGTTGGCTACTGAGCAAGTGGGAGATTTTGTGTGTACTCGACTACTAGCGCACTCGCCGACTCGCCGGCTTTTTACAAGCAGGCTTGTAGCTTGTAAACTCGCCCCGTGTACTTGAGGCTAAAATCTCCCACTTGCTCAGTAGCCAACTAGCTGGCGTGTGGAAACCAATGCTACTAGCAAACTTGTGCACAAGCTACTGTGAGTACACGTGGCTAGTTTGCAAGCTAGCTCGCTCAAAAGCCGGCGAGTGGCGTGTAAAGTCGCCGGCAGTTCAACTTTTTCCAGAGCGTTTTTACAAGCGGCTAACGGAGCGAGTGCATCGAGTACACTGGACTAGTTTACGAGCTGCTTGTGAAAAAGCCGGCTTGTAGCTTGTAAACTCGCCCCGTGTACTTGAGGCTTTACCAAAGGACGAAATATGCCGAATGTCCAACGAAAGTTGCCGTGCACGACTGCATCAACCAGATGGCCGAACATTTTTCGCTTGGGCGGGAAAACATATTTGATATTTGCTGCATATTATTTATGAGGCTATCGTCTTTGTCCGAGTAAACATGACGCAGAATCTGTTCTCAGAATTATTATTTTTGATTAAATTTTATCATAGTTTAATCAATTTGTAATAAGTTAGTAGAAGCAAGTTTAACTTACCTTAAAAATTTTTATGTGTGTTTAATTTTGTTAAGTTTAGTTTAATATACAAGTGTTTCTGTAATTATGGAGGTTAGGTAAGTAACTTCAACATTTTTTGATTTCTGGCAATATTATAACTGAATTTGAGACGTTAATAACACAATAATTATTCTTTGTGTAGGAGTAGAAAAGTGCAAGATACCGTGAAAAGAAGATTATATTTTTATGAAGTTATAAATAAGAAACTTATAAACAACAAAATTTACAATTATATTAACCTTGACAGAAACTTTAATAAAAACTGTGGACAACAAAATACAACCTCAATTTCTGAATTTTTAGGTGAAAACGTCAAATTTTCAAGTCGGCCCTCTATAGGAATCAACAAAACTATCAACTTGAGTAAACTTACAGTTACCTAGTTTACAGTAGCCGTTAGCCAGTTGTTAACTAATTACTTAACATTTAACAAATAGTTAGGTTTATGTCAAGGTTACTAAAAGACAAGGTTGCCTGGTAACTTTCAACGTCACTCAGTAGGCCCATTTAATGCATTTACACAAATAGATGGCCTACTGGATGACGCGTCACTCCACGAGTTACCAGGCAACCTTCTCTCTTTAGTAACCTTGGGTTTATGTTACTCATGCCTGGTTGCACCAACTTTTTAAGCAGAGCTTAAATTTAAGTGATAGATTTATAGTCAAATTGCCATTCAAAAGCACACCATTGTTAATAGGAGAATCAAGAGAAATAGCAATGCGAAGATTTCTTCAATTAGAAAAGAAGTTCTGCAAAAATCCATCTTTGTTCCAAGATTACAGAAGATTTTTGCAGAACTTCTTTTCTAATTGAAGAAATCTTCGCAATGCTATTTCTTTTGATTCTCCTATTAATGGTGTGCTTTTGAATGGCAATTTGACTATAAATCTACCATCTTCGTTTCTTCTGTACGTATCGCGGTAGTATTCTTCACAAATTCTTTCTTCTTTTGTAAAAGATTTCAATTTCTTACAAGTGATGTTTAGATTATGACATTATTTATAGATTTAACAAAATGTTAGTCATATTCTAAGTGATACTTAAGTTGAAGTTTAAATGTCAATCAGAATGTATTTGACATTATACTGACCATACATAAATGTCACATTCTAAACATAACTTAAATTTACGCTCTGCTTAAAAAGTTGGTGCAACCGGGCATCAACTTTTACTTAGCAATTGATTAGTGCTAACAAATGATTAACTAATCGCTTGGTTACACAAGTTTTATGTTACCGGGCATAGGCCCGTTCGATAGCTCTGCACTTTTCTACACTTTTTGCACCAACCGCTCCTGAGAGAGTGAAATGTATATAACATAATGTAAGTAGGAGTGAGAAAAATAGGGTAAGGGCCAGTACCTACTCTCATTCCTGATTAACTTTAACCTTTGGTTTATTCCCATGCCTACAATTGTAAAAACAAGTGTTTCCCTAGGAATAAAGAGAGATTAAAGTTAATCAGTGATGAAAGTACCAGCCCTAAAGGTGTTAAAAGTGTAGAAAGTGCAGAGCTATTGAACAGACCTATTCAGTTACACACTAACGAATTAATTTTATTACATATAACAGTTTTATAAACACAAATTAGGTACTTTAGCTTTAGTATAATCGAGATTCGAAAAATATCAGGCACCGAGCTGAAAACCGAGAGTTGCCGTTTCCCAATTAAACCGCAGCCGTTGAAGGTTCTTTCTATGATCACATGTGAAAGAAAAATATTGAATTACTTTAAACTATATCTATTTAATTACTTTAAACTATATTTTAACATATCCATATTTATATTTTAACAATTACAATGAGTACAATATAAAGAACAGCTATAATTATTCATTTGGATAATATGGCCTTGGTTTTGTGTATGTTGTCCTATATTCTTCTCGAGTGTGATAAGGTTCATACGGATCATCTACATAATATTTGGGCTTCCTCCAAAAATTTGTAACCATTTTGTCCAACAACGTACATTGTTGCGCATTGCACAGAACATGCTGACGTAACCGACGCTTCCTCTGAGGACTCTTCTTCCATAGTTTCTTATGCCTGCCACATTTTGTGCGAATCCAACCACCCCAACGCAATCGGTAGAATCTCTTCAACACTGTCTTGACCGATTTCCTCTTGCCTTTACGCAGGGAAAATTTTGTAACTGAGCGAGTTATAATGTTATTGCTTATTTGTTTAATTTTTGGATTGCATAGAAGACCGCTGGTGCAGTTGTTAAGAGCGTTGCTGTGTATTGCTAAACTGCAGAAGTTGTGTTGTAATTGGACTGTCCTCACTGATAGGTTATGTCTTCCCAATGTACTTACGGGAATGGTCAAACAAGCTGGCACACGCCGAAGGGCTGAAAACAGGAAACGCATTTTTAATTTTTATAGGTACTTCAGAACTTATAATGAAATTTTGGAGACCAAAACCATATTTACAAAATGCGCATCATTGCCAACTAAAAGTACTCAGTAATTCAGTGCTGCTACTAGAGATGGGCAGTTTGGGAACGAACTAGCTCAATTGAGCTACTCATTCAGCTGAGCTAGGTACAAGAGACAAGAGCTAGCTCGCAATAAATCACATTTGTAGCTCCTAGCTCGCGATGGCGTGTGTATGATACGTCACATAAATAAGTTCAACAATCGTTAATTGTTACCTACTTTTCTCGCTCGCTGACTCAAAAAGCTTTAAAGTACACTGATAAAAATGGCAGTAAAATTACACATATTTTTACATAGAATATTGATGTGATTTTATATAGATTGACTAACGATTTGAATTTTACAGAAAATTACATTTATTTTTCCTTAATTCTTGTAAAATGTTGTACATTTTACGTATTAATAGTAAACTGTAACTCAAAATTACAATAATATGTAATTTTAATTTGAAAATATTGAATGATTTACACTAAACTATTGAAGTATGTGTATTTACAGAGAACGCGTGTAAATTTTCTTAATGGTTATAAGTGTTGTGGTAAAATTACTAGAAATTACTGGATAATATAGGTAAAATAAAATGCATTCTGTAAATTTACGTAGTTCCCATGGTGAACACCACGGAAGATTACCAAGAATGTGTAAAAGTACTGAATAAAACATATGAAATGGAATTTTACACTTCACTTCTAACAATTGTAAATATACTAGGAAAATCATAGGTAACAAAAAACCAATGTTTTTCTTAGTAATTTTACAGAATAATTTTTATCAGTGTAGCCTCCAGGAATGCGAAAGGTTTATCAAAAGCACTGGAATGATATATAAATATTTTTTTAAATCCACTCTATACCCACATTAGTGTAAATTAATTTTAATTTTTTTTTTAAATACAATAAAACTCGGATATAACGAGTATAACATGTATTATGAACACCAAAATAATCTGGGACAACTCTATACCTGTACTTTTGAGTTATTTAATAAATTACTAAGTTTGAATGCAATTTTAAACACTTCATGTTGCTCGTTCTATGGTAACGTAAAAAATACACAACAATAAGCAAACAAATAATTTCTTTAACAATTAATTCGTCGTATTTAGATTTTTTTGTCGGGCATAGTACGTAGTGCTATATCAAACAAAAAAATATTTTCAAATTTTAAGAAATTATGCTCGTTATATGCAAGGTAAAACAAAAAAAATTGTACAAAGTTGGCCTTTATAAGCAAGTTCTCGTAATAGACGTGCTCGTTTTAAACAAATATTTTTATGTGTAATTTACCACATAGAAAAACGGGACTTTTCAATTTCCTCGCTATATCCAAGTTCTCGTTATAACTAGTGCTCGTTATAAGCAAGTTTCACTGTAGCTCATTATAATATTTACATTTTATATTTTCAAAAAATTTATTTAAATATATTAAATCAATTACTTTTTTAAAATGAATAGATGCAAAATAAAAAATAAATTAATTCCTTTTGCGAATTTTTTACCTGCTCAACATTTTCTGAAGAGAGAACAATATAGTAAAATTAATAATGGATTATTATTAATCATTAAAGAAAAATTGTTAATTCGTCGTAGGTATTCGCAATGGAACATATCACATGCCCCAGATTTTTTGTCGGGCCGTCGGATATAGTACATTATTGGTCGTGTGATACGCGGTATCAGATCGCGGCTCTAAACCGAATGCACGAGAGCTGCGCGCGCAAAAAGAGCTACTGAACTACACAAGTGAGCTAGCTCCTTGCCGCGAACGAGAATCATTGAACTAGCTCAATTAAATGAACTACTTTGCCCATCTCTAGCTGCCACTCCACTGCCGCCAGACGTGTGGGATATTTCACGGATATTTACCTTTAAATATAGAGGGGAGGAAGAAGCATTTATTATTTTCATTATTAGGTGCTTTCCATTTTCCTGCCTGGGCAGCTCCGAGCTGCTCTGTGACATGACGCCCTCTGTTCCATTAAAAAATGCGACGTGGCGTCAAGTCTCGTTCGAGTTCCTACCCCTCTCCCCTCGAGGACCACCTTTTGACTAGCGGCGTGAAGCTCCAACAACAATTTTGTTAATATTTGAGGTTATATGAAGCTCTATCTGACGCATAAAAGATCCTAAATCCGCCGCTGACACCTATCAGAAAAATGCTGAATTAAAAACTCGCCCAATGAAAGATAACAGGTACGCTACTGCTAACCGGAAATATTTGTCCGCCATATGCAAAACCCATCGCGGACCAGTTTTATATGCGAAATGCTTCTTCCTCGACTTCCTCCCCTCTATATTCAAAGATATTTACGTTTTCAGTCAGAAATTTTCGAATGTGTGAGACAAAGGAAAGGTAATTTAGTTTGAAGAAAGATATTGAAATGATAATAACAGATGAATAAGTTCCACAATGATAAAAGGATTGAGAAAAAGAGAATTCAGTCCAGATTTAGGAGTTCTGCTTTTCGTATTTAAACTTTTAGGAAAGTTATATTTTCCAAAAGCAGTAATTATCATTTGGTAAGTGCCAACCATAATATTCTACACTTATAGCGTTTTCGATTCACCTACACCGATTGCACTCAGCGTATTTGCATCTTCTTTTAACCTCATGCTACAATATGAGATGGAGATACTCTGAGTGCCCACTAGTGTGATCAATCGAAAACGCTATTAGTTAAGCAAAGTATAACAAATTTGTAGGTTATGCAAGAACCTTTCGCAAGGACCTTATGCAAGGACCTTTCGTCGAAAACAATAAATAAGAATGCAATGTAATCGTTATTCTTTCTAGAATGGCAATTAAAAACACAACAGTTTGTGTTATGCACTGTTTTAGGAGGTACTTTTAATACATTCGCTGCCAAACAAATTATCCGAAAATTACCCACAGCGCCAAAGGCACTATTACATGTAACATAAAAATTTAAATTGAAGTGTATGAATAAAATTTATTTTAGGCAATTTTTAAAAAAGTAATTAAAAAGAAACCGTAGCGGATACACGTGTCTGACGTGGCTTGATGAGTATAAAACAAAAAAATTTCTCTATAGCGCCACGGCAGACACGTATGTCGGACACAATTTATTTGTCCAACAAGCCACGGCGGACATTTTAGCGGACATGTGCATGTCAGCGGACACGAATATTCCCTGTTGTGACATGCGCATATTTCTGCACCTAAACTTAACACAGAGTTTATACCGAATGTACTATCGATATCATAAAAAACTAGGACAACTTTTCAATCCAGAGCCATGCGCCTCCATTATTTTACTATATTGAATCTTACTTTGCTGTCATGTCAGTAACTGTGTTTTTGTTAATGCTGAAATTCTGAGCAATTTGTGTAACTGTGACACCCTTTTCTATGAAAATAGCTATCCTAGTTTTTAAAACAATATTTACTGTAGCAATGATTGACAATTTCAAATAATTTTAAATTTGTGGTCGGTAGCAGTTTTACACAGCTTAAAAAATCTTGTTCTAGTTTTTTATGATAGCAATAGTACATATACCGAGTGTGTCCGCTTTGGCGTTTTGAACCGATATTTTTCATATCATAGCATGCGCCAGAGCGGTCGCAAGTAGCGGACACGGTAAGCAAAATACATACTAATAGAATACCACAATTAACACCTTTTCTGTGGAGCCATGGCGGACACAGAGAACATGAAATTAGTTCGAAATTAAAGACCGCTAGGCGTGTGGAGAGCAAAATTTGTAGCGATCACGGGTGACCCCCATGGCATGACAATAATATATGTACAAAATTAACAGGAAGTGTAACACATACGGCGTATTAGTTTTAACGTGTTTTACCTGATCTGATCACTAGAACTGCTCGTAATGAACCTTGCGTATTCTGTACGTTATATTCTTTGCGTTCAATTTGCTCAGATAAAACGAATTCAGCTGTAATCTAATGTAAATAAATACAAAACATTGACCATTATTTGTCAGTGGCAGTTCCAGTTATGACCACCAGAGGGAGAGCAATAAAACTATCAGGAATGAGTTTTTACTGTAAATGCTATTAAATGTTTTGAACCTCCACGTATGATTCATTACTTGTTGACGTTTTGGATGGTGGTTGTATTTATAATTATTAAAACGGCTTCTGATCGCAACTGCGAACTTAAGGAACAGTTGTAAGTTCTAGCACTGCTGGCTAACTAACTGCTATCCTGCTAGAACTTACAACTGTTTTAAAATTATTTATATCGGCTTGTGTTTCTTCCCTAACTACGAAGAATAAAGAATTGGGAATTACATTTCATACGTAAGTATTTTCATTCGTTTAATTTGTCTGAATGTTAAGCTGCGTACAAATTGGCCGCACCGCATCTGTATTGCAACATTGCAATACAGGTTTACTGTACCTCGAACGGTCGAGGGGTCGAGCGAACCATTGGTGCGTTCGAGGTGCAAATAAGGCCAGTATTACACTATAAAAGATCTTTGTCAAAGATCTTTTATAGTATAATATTGGCCTAAGCGCACTTCTTCATACTTGATATTGTCAAGCGGATTCTAATGAAGCATTGGCTCTGTTACTGTGTAGTTATTCTTTATTAGTAATACATATATAATTTAAAAAAAACAAAAATTAAACAACTGTAACAATAATAAATATACAAGACATACGTACTACACAAATAAAATAGGTTTGCCGCACTTTCAATCGCGTCAGACACCGTCCACACTGCACTTGCGAATCTTTTTGTGATCGGCAAAAAATACCGACTCAGAGCGGATCGCGACGAGAGGTTTTGCAACGTTACAATATCGATGCGGTGCGGCCAATTTGTACGCAGCTTTAGGGTATTTAAAAGTATTTATAAATAAAGAATGAGGTTATGAATCAAGTGAAGATCATGGGCGTAACGTAGATTATAGTTGCATTCAGTATCAATTCGTTTTTATCAGTAGATCACTTAGAAATGATTTGGATCGGTATCGTTTATGGCGAATCCAGCAGAATCGAACGCGTAAATTTTTTACATTCTTATGGATTACGGATTAACTGAATTTATATTCTTATGAATATCCTTTTGAAATAGTGCGCAACTGTCTCCCGGAAACAGCTCTCCACCATTCGCAGCCTCCATTGCGGATACATACACGGTGCTGATAAAGTCCCGCAACAAGCTCATAATTTGTTTATTTAATGTTTTTTCGCAAAATTCTGAAACAGGTAAATTTTTAATTTTAAGAAGACACCTTTTATTGCAAAAATCTTTTCTCGATCGGCATTTGTTTTTCCGCTGTGACGTCATCATTAATTTTTTTAAATGCCAATCCTAACTTTTTAATGCAGATTTTGATAGTCCTTCTTGTCAGCAAAATAGCGATGTAAAAAAGTTAGTACTTTCCACAACAAATTTTTCGAAAAAAATAGACATTACAATTAAAAAATACAATGTTATTTTATTTTATTTTAATGATAATCTTCAAACTGAAAACAAAAACAAGTAGAAATTAACGAACATATTGAAGCTGTTCTCCAGGAACCAATTGTTGAGATTTCCATTGCAGCAAAACATAAATTTTTCAAAAAAATTCTAGACGATGGCGATGGTCTGGATCATGTCTATTTTTTTCGAAAAATTTGTTGTGCCAAGAGCAACGAAAAACTGGTTCATAGAAGGTGCGTAAAATCTCCGCCGTTCTCTTGTAAACACAAGGAAATTTTGCGTTTTAAATTGTTAATAACTTTTGCTAAGATTACTGGATTGTTATTTAACTGTTTGCAATGTAGCAATAAACTCTTATGAACAAAGATTTCTGTTTCTGTTCTTTCCATAGGTCACTTGATTAGGAAAGATATTGATCGTGTTATACAGGGATATCCACATAAACCGTTCGTTAAAAGTTTTCAAGGTTGCAGGTCACGTAGATATTTGAAATTTAAGGAGCAGGGGTTTTCCGTAGAGATCTCTTTAAATAAAATAAAATTGTCTTTGTATCACTTCCGGTTGTACCGGAAGTCGCTATCAACTCGCTTATTTTAAATGGAATGCTATATTTTTTATCACGTTTTTGAATTCTACACGTAAAAATATGTTAAGTTGCAATACATTTCCCTATCTCTAAAATGCATCATTTTTGAGATATTTTGAATTTTCTTAAAAATTTGGATTCTGCAATCTGATTTTCAAAAAATTATAACACAGCTGTCACTGAAGCAATTTTATTTGTAATAGCTAATATTGTAGTTGAAGCTTTAAGGTTCTTAAAAATTCCATCAGCATAATCTATTAAGCTACAGGGTGTCTAAAACGCACCGCTCCACTCGAAGATATTCAAACACAGAAAAATACTTTTTTCAAATGGAATGACCGATATTTTAATGCACCATTGTATGTGGAATCAAATGCTGCGTCGAACTGTACTAGCATTCCCTATATCTAACTTTAACAGTTTTTGAGTTTATGAAACATTTTCGATTTAATTCATAGAAAATTACAATTTTAATAGGTCAATTATTTTTAATTTTATTAAGATAGCATGGAAATTATAACAATGATTACTGTTACTACAAATTTTGTAGTCAACCAAAGAAAATAGAATTTGGCAAGTGGAAATTCACAAATTTTAATAGTTCTTTAATCATCCTTCTGTTAGGACGCTTGTGATCTTATAAAACGAAAAAGTATGAATTTCATTACTTTAAATTGCTGCTTAATAGCTGCTAGTTTGCAATTCTCTGGATTAGCGTGAAAGTATTTTAAAACCATTGTCTAATTATCTTCGTTATTTGTTACTGATCTTCGTACATTTTATTTTTCAAAATTGTATAAAGTTAGGTTCAAACTTTCCAAACTGTGTTTTATTCATAGGAGACAAGAGGGGTACATTTTATTGAACACACATTCTCTGCTCTGAACAATTTTAGATCATTCTTCATGAATTTAAAAAATAAATTTAAAATATCAGCGTTTGAATAATTTTGATTTTGATTCTCAACTTTTTTTTTGCTTTTGCTTAAAATTTGTAGTAACAGGAAACGTTAAATGCAATTGTTTGTTGTTTTCATAACTATATCAACAAAATTAGAATTATTTAACCTAATAAATGTAAATTTTTATGTATTAAACCAAAAATATCTTATAACTGAAAAACTGTTAAAGTTAGGTATAGGGAATGCTAGTATAGTTCGACACAGCATTTAATTCCACATACGATGGTGTATTAAAATATTGGTCGTTCCATTTGAAAAAAAGTATTTTTCTGTGTTTGAATATCTTCGAGTGGAGCGGTGCGTTTTAGACACTCTGTAGCTTAATAGATTATGCTTATGGAATTTTTAAGAACCTTAAAGCTTCAACTATAATATTAGCTATTACAAATAAAATTGCTTCAATAACAGCAGTGTTATAATTTTTTGAAAATCAGATTGCAGAATCCAAATTTTTAAGAAAATTCAAAATATCTCAAAAATGATGCATTTTAGAGATAGGGAAATGTATTGCAACTTAACATATTTTTACCTGTAGAATTCAAAAACGTGATAAAAAATATAGCATTCCATTTAAAATAAGCGAGTTGATAGCGACTTCCGGTACAACCGGAAGTGGTACAAAGACAATTTTATTTAATTTAAAGAGATCTCTACGGAAAACCCTTGCTCCTTAAATTTCAAATATCTACGTGAACTGCAACCTTGAGAACTTTTAACGAACGGTTTATGTGGATATCCCTGTATACGTTGTTCACAAATTAAAAAACCACCACCTGCTGCATTATATTGGTATAAAACATAAGTCCCATATAAAACATTATCAAAATAGCAAGGTTGGCAAGGTATTTGAAGTTTCATGTCAAAGTAATTTGTCAAATATAATTATCCGCCTGCGTATTACCTAATGCCCGTATGCACAGACAAATCTTACACTTAAGCCAAAGTAAACCTTTATTTTGAACAATGTAACTATACGACGCACAATTTAATAGCCCCGTTTACACGGACAGTTTTTCCGACAGTTTTGGTACGTACACTCCAAGAGCGCAGATTATATCGCTTCGTGTAAATGCTTTTGTATGTATTTGAAACGCACGGAGCGCGTACCCGATTCACATATTTGGATCGCACGTCTAGACCTTGCAGTTGCGTTCAAACGGACACTTCAACTTTTCGGTTTTTAAACGCAATGGCATGTATTCTCATCTTATGATTAATTTAATAACGTGATCATTTTGCAATTCAACGCTCATCCATCGCTCTCTTACACATTAAATCGACATAAAGCTATATAAGTTTCTTGTTTATTTTATCATGACTTTAGTTAAACAGTACTTTAATCATAAGATCCACGGACCAGTCTCGTTATGAACGCATCATTGTATTTATAATTAAATGGTACAGTTTCTCAATAATGTCGTGGTCTAGAGACAATCTAGAAAAGTTTGTTGAGCTATATAGAAGTTTTCCTTGTTTATGGAAGATTACATCGGACGAATATAAAATCAGAAATGTGAAAAATAAAGCGCATGAAAAGCTAATCAATTTTTATAAAAATGGTGTCTGTCCCGACGCGAACAAAGATTTCGTCATGAAGAAAATTCAAGGCATACGTGGATCTTTTCGGAAAGAACTAAAAAAAGTTAACGAAAGTCAAACGAGTGGCTGTGCTGAAGAAGAAGTGCACAAACCAAACCTCTGGGTCATTTCCCTGAAGCTCTCTTAAAAGTGGCATATGTCCAAAGCGATCTCTACCTTGACGCCATTTTTTCACCCAAATTTTCCTTTTTGTTGTCGTTTCTTCGGTTGTACGAGAAGACATACGTACAACATAAAAGTTAATTTGAGCTTGACGCGTCCTTTGAACTTTCCAACTCGGTGGAAATTCCACGCGCCACTCCAAATCCGTAAAATTTTGCATTTACACGACATATTTTGGATTGCACACTCTGGAATGAGAGTCCGGCGTGCAGGGTTGGAGTGTTAATTATTTTTCTTAATTCGCGCAAGGAGCGTACACTCCGGGCTCTCGTTCCAACGTGACATTCTGGAGCGCACGCCAAAACAGCAGTTTGGAGTGTCTGTGTAAATAGGGCTAATATGAAGTTAGCTTTAAGTGTCACTTTTTCCTTAAGTCCACCTTTACATAATGTCCGTGCTTACGGCCATAAATCTTTCGGAAATCGAAACAAATTGACACCTTCGCTGTAAGTTCTTAAGCAGTGTTTCACAACACATCCTTTTTAACCATGACTTTTATAAAAATTGACCACAGTGAATTTGATTTTCAATTTCAAGCCGCCAATGTCGAATAGAACGTCACACCATCTACTGGTCAAATTACTAAAAAGACGCCCAGATTGCGCACGCGCTCTCAGAATTTGTCCCCGAAAACGAAGCCATTGGGCGCGTTCAGCGGACACAACTGTTGAGTATGTTGACTTGTTTGGTACGCTGAACGGGTAATGGTTACTTGTGTTGACTGCCAACAGTTGTCGAATTTACTCACCAGAAATAATTTACGGTGAGTGCGGTGCCAGTGAGTCATTTGTTTATTCTCGCCACGGAATCTAACCTCTTTCGAATGGTCAGCTTTTTCAGTTTTTATAATTATGATGAATAATACTTATAAATAAACAGCTGGTTCTAAATGGTACATTTACAGGTATTTGTATGAAATTGTATAAAAATATAAAATGTTATAATAGTCTACAATTATTTCTTTTTATTTTGTTGCAATGTCAAAAAAAAAGATCGTAGGATGTCGCAATTTAAATTTTTGTATGAAAACCTCACTCCAGATGTCAAATGTTGATTGATAAATAACAATAGCATTCAACGGCTCCAACTTGTTTAAACGCAACATAAATGAATCATGTTTCTGGTTTTAGTCAACTGTTGCGTCCGCTGAACGCGCCCAGTGTCTCTACTTGTTACAGACCGTCCTGCGTGAGCGAACAGTTTTGCGAAGCGGGTGATGCGAGCGAATCGCCAAATCGCGCGGTGCGAGCGGCGTGACATGAGCGTGCAACGTCCTGCATTAATAAATTAATATATCCGCGAATCGCGCAAAAATTCACAAGTACAAAACAAAAGATCGTGACTAGTCACGTAAAAATGGGGTGGTCGAACAAATACCATAAAATGTTAATATCTGACAACGTAAGTTTAAAATTACGCTACTGTAGTAGAAAACAGAAAAAAAGATCGTCAGTGCACCTGATTTATCTGGAAAGAATGAAATTTGGAGAGTTTCACCATTTATACGGAAGACTTAGAAATTCTTCCAGTTTATTTTACTTTTACTTATTTTATTTTGTTTTAATAAAATACGACTCGACAAGTGAAACGGTCGGTGTAGCGATACGCGCGGAAAAATCAAATAATTATTTGATCGCGTCAACCGCGCGAAATTCGCGCGAATCGCTTTTGCGGTCGATGCGACTTCACGAAGAACACCTACATTACTTTGCTTGAGTTTGATAAATTCGCAACGCCCGCGCCGCTCACACTGCCCGCTAGTATTCGCTCACGCAGGACACCCCGTTATTCCTATACGCTGACCAAATTTCTAACTAGGACAATGTTGCCGGTTGTACTTTTCAGAAGGCAACTTCGCCAGTGGTCTTTTAATTTGTAAAGAGAGAATATGATACAACACCAAACGGCAGACGGGTTTTATTTATGATGCAGAGCTCTTCTCTTATGAAAACAATTATATATTCTCGTTCCTGTAGTTTTATATTCAAAGAAAAACTGTACCCTTGAATAAATTGGTACCAACGCCTAGTTTCGAAAATCACCAAAAAGTTAACCTAAATGGAAATTTTAAAACAAAAGCCATTTTAGAATTACAGAATGTCACAACTTACTTGAATATTTTATTTACCGTTGATAAGTATTGTTAATTTTATGACAGCATTATGCGATACATCAAAATCCTCGTAAATAATTGTCAAAATCAGTGAAAAAGACTCACCTCCAACGAAAACTCGTAACATACCGACTGCCTCTCTTGCATGCACTGAGTTTCCGGATCACGGGTGTATTTTTGTCTTGATCGGTTTGTTTTTCCCGCTCCTGTATTGGGCACCCCAAAAAAATGTTTAGAATTGTGAGAATACCAGCAAGTAGGTTACAAGGGGTGAGTGTAATTTTTCTCTAAATAATTTTTAATGCTATTTTGGTGACATATTAACCTGTTATGTCATCATGTTGATTTATTAATATTCGGCAAATTAAGTACTTTGACAATATTCTAAGAAATTTTGCAGTAATACCAATAAAATTGTATTGATGATGTAACCTGTTTCAGTCAATTTAATCTATCCTTTTAGAATTACAGAACATCTTCATCTAGATTATACAGAACATTAAGATACTACAGCAAAGAACAGAAACAAAACGAGTTATGCCCTCCACCTCCACCAACAAAGCCAAAGACTGGCACTGCTTTAACAATTGGTGCACTTGCATTAATTGGCGGTGCAGTCATTGGGTATGCAAAATACGATCCTGATTTTCGTTGCTGGCTTACAGAAAGTGTCCCGGGAACAGATAGTATAATAAAATTTTTATTTCAAGAAGAAAAGTCATACTACCAGAGCATCTCCGATGCTCTAAGTAAGACGAAGACTACTGTGGTTTCAGAAACTACCACTATTGTTGGCAAAACACGCAAACAAATTGAAGAAACGGTAAAAGAATATACCCGTAAGTTTGGTTTTTCTTATCACTGTGTGAGCGTGTGTTTTTATTAACCTACTAATATGCTTTAATTAGCTCCAACTCCAGTTTTTCCCGGTATTACTAAAGATACGAAAGAGCCAGAGCAAAAATATGATGAAATAAGACTAGAGACCATAAAGACAGGAGAAGAAGAGCCTGTTGTGGAGATAGGTAAATTAATTTATTATTTTTTCTTAATATAATCAGATAGTAATGGCCTCAATCTAAAAATTATTGATAAACTGAATTATCTAAATCGTTACTTAATATATTACAAAAATTTATACCATCGTTTGTACATATTTTGTTATTCATCTTTTCGAAATGCTTTGATTTGACAAATGTTAAATTTATTTTAGCTGTATTCAGTAGGGAATAAATTACTGTAATGACTAGAACAAAGAACTGTTTGTACTAATAATACAGTTACTCACAAAAGTATTGGGCCACCTTGCAGTTTACCATACACTCGTGTAATATTTCATGATTATTAAGCAAAAAGAAACAACTAATGCATATAATTATAAAAATTTATTGATACTGTTTAAGTCTAGCCAAACTAAAAATTATAAATACAGAGGCAATTAAATAAATGACTATTAAAGTTATATATTTAATGTTGAAATACAGGTGTCCCAACAGTGTGTTCTCGGGCAATATCTCGATAACTATAGAAGATACAAAAAAATTTTCAATGCAATTTTTTTTCTAATTTTAGAGGTCTACAACAAAATTATTTTCATCTATACGAGGTAAATTAAAATAGTGGTGCTGGATACAACTTTTTTATTTCCAATGGCACATCCTATACAGGGTGCCCGGATTTCGTAGGGACAACAACTTTTTTATTCGAAGAGATAGAGAGATGGTTAAATTAGTAAAAAGGTGCAGGTTCAAGTGCTCATTGAGAATACATTTTCAAATTTTACTTGTCATGGTCAACTTGGCTAAAATAAAAAAAATTCATAATTTCTTTTATTTACGATATTTAGATGCGGTTTGAATTAATTTGTAAGGTAATTTAAATATTTTTATTGGCAAAACAAAACCAAACTCAATTACAAAAATAATAATCAAAAATATTAAATCACTCAAATAAGCCACCATTGTTTGCAATGCAAGTTGGCACCGTTCCTGAACACTATTAATGACTTTACGGATAGTATTGCCATTAATACTGCTAAATGCCTCAAGTACTGCAAATTAGTTCAAAACGCATCTAAATATCTTAAGTAAAAAAAAAGTTACGACAAATAAAAGAAATTATGAGATTTTGTTTTTTTAAAATTTTAACAAAGATGGCCATGACAAGTCCAATTTGAAAATGGATTCTTAATGAGCTATCGAACCTGCACCTTTTTGCTAATTTAACCATCTCTCTATCTCTTCAAATACAAAAGTTACCCATGTTGTCCTTACGAAATCCGGGCAGCCTGTATATGAAACCAAAATTCGATTACTCATGAAATTCTACACATTTTCTATATATCATTGTCTGTACCTAAAGTTAACCGTTCTTGGGATATTTATAATTTTGTCTAAAAATTGTTCTTTGCAGCCACTATTTTATTTATTCATATTTTATTTATTTTTAACTCTAAGAAAAAGATTTTTCGTACAGATGTAGTTGATACATAAGCTTATTATAAGCCATTATTAAATGTACTTTTATCCCTACAGGCTGGTGATGCTTAATAAACAAAACATCAGAAATTTCAAAATGACAAAACTCAATTTTCTTAAATAGCATGCCCCATATTTTTCTATCCTAAATTCTTCTTTTAATAAAGAACTTTCACTTTTGTTAAGTATGTCTTATACCTACCTGCGATATTTTTTGAGATTTTCCGATCTATTTGAATTATTTCTTTTAAAATGAATAATTGTCTAAGGGGGGCGTGGAAAACGGCAAATAAATGAAACTGTTGACATTAATAATAATTAGTTAGAACGTGAGCCTTTGATAGGGTTACCAGGTCTCATATATTTTCATATATTTAAGATGAGTTGGGTGACCAGACGTCCCGAATTTCCGGGATTTGTCCCTATTTTTGGTTAGATATCCCGGTGTCCCGGACATATTTAACACAAAATATGGTCAAATCCCGAAAACTCTGGAGATCTGCTCACTCTACTCATATTAAATATGTATATGAGATCTGGCAACCCTAGCCTTTGATATACAAATGACATCAGATGTGATGTCAAGTCACGTGACTAATTTCAATTACATTTTGTATTCTTAGAAGTGGCAACACTGAGAAAACTGACACAGTATAAGAATCTACACAGTAGCGTCACTCGAGTATAACTGTCACATTTGCCATTTTGTTTGATACCTACCGATTTGCAAATTACATATTTCCATGAGTGCATCAAACAGTATGACCGTTTTTTTTGACATTGACGTTTAAGTGACACTACTGGGTAATTACTTATACCACAGAATAACCAGAAGTGACACTCCGACCTTCCCGCGAAAAAGCAGTTAAACGCGCGAGAACAGATGATCCCACCGAAAATATGGCGAAATTCGATCAGATTTTGTTGACCATTTTGTCTCAGCTAGATTTCATGTTTTGTAAACATACTTTATCTTGTGGTTAAACATAGGGTAAAGGTGGCAACAGTGGATCACTTATTATTTTGAGGGACGTAACTTTCTACTCTATGAATTTATAAGACTGAAGTTTTACATCCAGTAGTTTGATTATTCTAGTTTAATAATAAGTTATTAATTTTTTCAGAGATTCAAAAAAAGCTACCATTTTGATAATGCTACAACATAATAACCTATTAGATCATTCATTTTCCTTTAAGATATACAGTGTGGTGATAAAGTAACGCACCAAGCGAAAAAACACCCTTAGCGTTGACTTTTTCGAAAAATGCTCGGACAGGTCGGTTTTATTTTAAAAAAAGACATCTTTTACAACCAATTTTAATTTTATGTCAGTTACCACTTTTGCGCCGTGACGTCATCGACATTTTTTTTATTTGCAGTTGGTTCTTGTCCGATGAAATTTGTATCACAAAATCTTTTAAGCGGACACTAAATCGCGCACTATACACTTTACGTTTCACCGTCGTTCGACAGCTTCGTCAGAAGTGAAAAATATGTTGTCAAAATAAACAAGGTTGTCAACGGAAACTGAAAAAGTAACTTGATTTCTTTTTTAATTTTAATTTTTTAATCTAAAAATAATTTGAACATTATAAATGTTAAAAAATTGACAGATCTATATTCTATTTAAGGAATCGAGAAAACTACAAAATGTATCGTTTAAATTTGCAAAATCAGTACGTTTATTAATAGAATTCGACGACATTTTTATTTTACACATTTCTATAAAACGTCTTTTGGAAATATTAGACTCGTAATATAAAATGTTAGTATTTTCAAAATCAAAATTATGGTCATTTTCTAATAAATGTTCTACAAGCATTGAATGATTTTGATTATTTTTTTGGATATGATATTTTGGTCTAGACGTTTTTTTAAATTTTGTGAGACTTTTTTTTAAATGACAACCTATTTTTTTGAAAATGTCATTGAAAACAACCATTTTTCTGAGTACAAAAATGTTAATGAATCACTAATGCATAAGAAAATTTTGAAGAAAAAAACTATTGGAAAATGGAAATGTGATTTTTAATCTTAATAAAATTTCAACCTAAAATAATACTTTCTTGTAAAAACATAACAAAAAAACTTAATAAAATTACAATAAATGTTGGAAATGTCCTCCACCAACCACTTGACAGTGACCAGTGCCAGTGCTGGCATTTTTACCAACAGAGTACAATGTGCTGCCTATACGGCGGGGTCATGTGCGTTGAAATCATTTCTGACGTCCCTGTACTTTATTCTACTATGTGTTTTTTAAAAAATGCCATAAGGGGTGGCTGTGGAAAAGAAAATTAATGTCTTAGCTCCATTCATGTACTTTAAATTATCAGTTTTGGCATGTGTTATATGCCAAGCTACGACATGAGTTTTAATTTTCATAGCCAACCTTTATGGCATTTTTAAAAAAATACACCGTATAAATAAATATAATAGCTATTTCTGTCCTGTCACCGCCTTTTTTCAAATTTAAATCAAACAGTCGGTATATGAAACAGGCTTCAGTAAACAATAAGGGCATTCAACAAACAAATCGATTGATTACAATCAGATTGAATCGATTTAAATCGATTTATGAAAAACACTGAACGGTGGCGTGACCGGTATAACCCTACTTTCTATAATATTTGGTTTTTAACTATTCAACAATAGCAATATCACAATATTAGCAGTGCGGTTAAGTTATTTGTCTAATAAATCTTTGAAATAAACAATACACTGTTATAAACAACTATCATATATGATACAAACCCCAACACCATATTTAATCGCAAAATTTTTACAATGGACAATTTCACGATCGATGTTGAATCGTTTCAGATGCGTTGAAAGCTAAACCGTATGCAATCATAAATCGATTGTGAATCGATTGTGTCCGTTGAATGCCCCTATTGTATTTACAGTTTTGTTAGTTATACGGTTACAACAATGAACATTGAAATTTGATAACCAGAGAGCGGCCAGTTTGAGGTTTTTGAAATAGGCAATTTGCGTTGAATCATTTACAAGATGTTGAAACTCACTGTACTGTTTTAACTTTTAAGTGTTCGCATTTTAATTTGGAAATGATAATTCAATCCTTTATTAACTGTTGTTACGAGTATATTGCAGTGTTTTTATTAACCAATATTTTATCTAATGTTGAATTTTTATGTTGCATAAAAATGTATGTAACAGACTGCTTTGGACTTCTTGAAATTGCGCGTCCATTTCGTGTTCTTAGCCTTAGGACTACGTAGTCTACGTTGAATGTCAAGCGCAGTTTACTTTTGAAGCAAGCTTGGTACTTATTCGATCGATCCCGAAAGGTTAAACACCATTCCCTGTAATATAACTTCTATTGGTACTTCTTGGCTCCCGATTTGGAAGCAGCAGCAGCAGCAGCAACAGTTCTGAAGATGCCCTATGTTATTAGAGATAAGAAGAGAGAAAACACGGTTCCACTCCAGAATCCAAGAAGTACCAATGTTTTAATTTTTATAATGAAACAATTTCCACAAGCTTGCTCTTATTTAAACATCTTTCTAGTAGATCAAGTAAACCAAATATCAGGCATAGATTGCTGAAATAAAAATTCAATTTATATTAAATAAAATAAATAGTCTTAAAATAAATTCTCTTGCAGTTGATCCTAAACCTCAGGAGAGTGGTTTATCCGAGACCGATCCTAAAAGTTTGGGCGAGTTAGAAGTCCTCATTAACCAAACGGCAACGGAAGCGATTCAGGCCTATCACAAAGCGGTTATCGCCCTGAAGAATTACCACAATGAAGTCGAGATAATAGTGGAAGAGTCGGTGGATAGATTGAATCCCAGTATTTGGGAATCGTTGAAACAAAAAACCGACGTAAAGGAAGAAGCGATAAAGAAAGCGGAAACAGAGGCCGCGTCTGCTCTCGATAACCTCCATAAGTTGAAAGAGAACATGGCAAAATTGGATGAGAGTGTACCTGAGGCGACGAAAGAACAAGCGAGGCGAAATTTAGCGAAGGTTACGGAAGACATTAATGCGGCAAAGCATGAATTGGAACATGAAAAGAAAGTAGCGGGTATTACAGAAAAGTATTGGAAGAAAGTCGAAGTTGCGAGGCGACACTTCAGCGAGGAATTGGAAATTCTGTTTCCGAATATGAATATTGCAGAGAAGAAAGTGCACATTTCGGAAGGAGATTTAGATCTCTTTGTCTTGCATGCAATGTCAAAAGTGCTTTATTATCAGAAAGAACTGTATAAGTTGGAGACGATCGGAAATCAGCGTCTGCAGACGGCCCTTGATGCAGCACGAAGAGGTGGCTTTGAGGTGTTAACCACAGAACAAATTTGCGCTCAATTAGAAAGGGAAAAGCGTCAGCTAGTATTAGATTTTCAGAAAAAGGTAAGTAATTCTGTTTTTGTAGATTAGAATGTATACAATTTTTTTTTTCAGTGTCTGAAATTGAGAGAAGAAAGCGAGCGTGATTTGAGAAACCAGTTGAAACTACAATCGCAGGCATTTTCCGACCATCTGGCAGATGCTGTTAAACTTCGTGAGGCGGAAATTGAAAGAGACTTGACAAGGACTTTCGATGAGCAATTAACAGAGGAAAGGTGCAATTTTAAATTGCAAGTGGCTGGGATGATTGGTAGACTTCGAGGGATTGATCAAGCAATTCGGGGTAAGTATTATTTGATTTTATTGCATTTAAACTGAATTTTAAATGAAATTGTTTTCAAATAAATATAATATCCCAGTTAGCTAGAGACATAATATGTTAGGTTAGTTGTTACAATGTCTTGACATTTTTTGTCATGTTTTTGTCATACTTTTAAGTTTTATTTAAATGGATATAGTATTTGGAAATGTGTTTGCTAAAATTTTTGTATCTGATAACAATTCATCTGACAACAGAACAGAATTAGGTAGAGTGTAATTTGAATATAAAACATCAATTCTTAATAAAAATTGCAAGAAATAGTTTGATGGTTAATCCAAAATAATGTACCTTTCTGCTTTATTAATAGCAACTTATTTGTTTTATGCTGCTAAATATTTAGGTCTGGACGCGTCAGGTAAATATATTTTATTTATTTGCATAAGACAAATACGTTGCAGTAGTTTGCCGTTTAAATTATTTGAATAAATACAAGTGAATTTTTTTTATCATTACAGCACGTGCAGAAGCAGATAAATCTGCACAGAATGCACAAATACTGTGGAGTGCTTGTCAGGCCTTAATAAAATCTATAAAGGTTGGATGCCCTGGTTTACCATGGGTCGATCAACTCAGACCATTAGACCCCGAAATTAATGCAGTGAAAAAAGCAGCATGTAAGACAATTTATCTGTTTTGTCTTTTTGATCATCAATGTTAATAATTAACATTTCAGCCGATAGTGATGAACTAGTCAAAGTCGTGACACAAGCCATTCCACAAGTAGCACAAAACCGAGGGATTTATCCAGAAGATGCTCTCAGAGAACGATTTTTAAAAGTGGAAAAATTAGCACGAAGAGTATCACTTGTACCTGAAGAGGGTGCTGGCTTGCACATGTATTTTCTGTCATATCTTCAGTCACTTTTGTTACTTAAGGCTCCGAATCCAATCCCCCAGGCAGAACTTAACGACGAAGTAACAGATTTCAGTAAACTTAGTACTAACGAAATTCTACAGAGAGCAAGGTAATTAATTCCTTATGTATTCTTCACGAAAGAAATTGTATCGATTTATTTCGCAGGTATTGGTTAGATAGAGGTGATTTTAGTCAAACGTTACGGTACATGAACTTACTAAAAGGTGCTCCACGAGTAATTGCTAGACAGTGGATGGAAGAAACAAAAATACTTTTAGAAACTGAGCAGGCAGCAAACACATTGATAGCACACGCGTCTGCCAGTGGTTTACTTTATTTGTAACGCATATCCATTATCCTAGCTAACAATGAAATGTATGTTTTGTGAGGTAATAAGACACTCATTAAAACGACTTGATAAAGGATGTGGGTTGCATGTTGTAAATTGCGATAAAATAAAAGTAGTAAGGTAACTATTTATTTATAACTCTTACTGCCGTGTTGTCCTTTATTTTGTTATTTCATATAATTGGATTCCCTATAAAGATTTCCTGTTATTAATAAAAGATCATAATTTTATTCCTGTTTCCATATCAAATTCACTTGTCATATTTTTTTGGCAAATTCATCATTTCCTTTTTTTGTATCACGAAACAATGTACATATTCAATTAATTTGTGTTATAATATAGAAAAATTTTAATATTCAGTTCTGCTGTATGATATTTGAATGATATTGCAATCAGAGCTGCTTTAATTAAATATGTGAAATAAATTTTAAGGAAATTAACTAGCTGTGTTAGTGGCTACTTTCTAATCCTTTTCTTCGAATGATTTCCATAAATTATTTTTAAATACTTTGCATAATGTAATAAAGATTTATAAGAAAATTTCATTTCATAGATATTCATTCTGTATTAACATGAGTTGATGAAGGTTTAATACGATATTTTATTTAGCACATACAAGGAATGGTTAATCTAAGAAAATCTAGTGATGCTAATTATCTTCAAAAATCAAGCAAATAACTAAATTAATTTTGTTTTCAAAACATTACAATTTTTTTACTATTATGTATTTTAAATACAAGTTATTGCCACAGATCTTTCTGATTAGTAGCATAGCTGCAAAGTACATACTACATATTTTCCAAATATGTACACTGCTGTTGAATTGGTATTTTAAATTTAAACTTACTCGTTTGTTGCCTTTCAAAAAATGAAATATTTAATTCACTTCTGCATGGTACACCGTGCGCAGCTTAAGTGCTACAATTTGACAATTTTAAGGGTGTGGTTTGCGTGCAGGAGGTGCATTTTAGGTGCGCTTCTTTGTACAGGATGGGTCAAATTTGACACTTTTAGTAGAACACACCTGTTTTAGAAAAGTTAAACAAAACTGACCTCAGCTTCTGGTGCTCGATTTTTAATCCGAAATTAAAGATGAAGACCGCATTTCGATACTTTGTACGGTCTAGAAGCATTTCGGCCGGTAATACCAACGTTTTAAGGAGACCTTAAATTTAATTCGTGTTTATAATGTAATTGATGTTGTACAAACCAAGCAGAAATGTCACAATCTAAGCACGACTTAAATTTAAAGTTTCCGTAAAACGTTGGTAATACCGGCCAATAGGGTCTTTTTTAAAATTCTACTGTGTATTTCTAAAAACCTCTATACTTTTTGTTTATGAAAATTTTTAATTTCTATAAAAACTTCTTTAAAGCACTTTCTCATGCAGAACTCATTGCTTCTTCAAATTACATTTTTCTAGAATGTAATAAAAGTGTCAAATTTGGCCCACCTTGTACATATTTTGTTATCGATATTATGCATTTAAAAGCTGTAAATGTTTTTAAATCGTTAGGCGTTTCAACAGTATACAGGGTGATTCAAGGAACTCGTTCATTAGAAGTTTAGGCACTTACCTTCATTATTTTTCTCTGAAACTGTGTACTTTCCCACAACCGCTAGTGCACTTTTTAATGAAAATATTTTCAAAGTATTTGAACTTCCGGTTGTACTGGAAGTCGATGTCAACTTCATTATTTTAAAAGGATTCATATACTTTTTCTTGCAAATTTAGGATCTACAGGTAATTTTGAATAGAAAATTATAAAATATCCTTATTCCTAAATGTAACCGCTTTTTAAATATTTTTAATTTTGTAAGTTTTTGTGCATTAGCACTATTTCCTTTTTAAACTCAAACCTTTTATTTCACAAAAATATGGAAGATCTGATCTGTGCCATTTCAAAGAGGAGCCTTTGAGTAATGCGTTGATGTTTAGAAAGTGTCCCAAACACTTAACACCCAGCGAAAACACGTACGTGTAAAAAACGTTGTAAAATAACATGTAACCAAACGTTGAATTCGTGTGGTATTGTTACGTTGAAACAACGAAAAAATGTCGCGGCAATCAATTTCTTTTAAACGTCTCTGTCCACGTGTAAGAAACGTTGTAGAATAACAATTAATCAACGTTGAATTCGTGTGTTATTAATACGTTTTAACAACGCTCGAATCAACTTCTTTTAAACGTCTTTGTCCACGGTATTTTAACGTTAAATCCCAGTGCATACATACGTATAAAAAACGTTGTGGAATAACATGTAACAAACGTTGAATTCGTGTGTTATGGTTACGTTAAAACAACGAAAAAATGTCGCGGCAATGTCTACGTGTAGCGTTGAATCAGACAATTACGACGTGTATTAAAGCTGGGTCTAAATCATTAGACTGAACAAACATACATGGCTAATGGTGGAATTCGAATCCACGCCGCCGAGTGACACGACTTTCCAAGTCGGCTAGACTAGACCGCTAAGCCATTTGAGATCCCAGTGCCGTATCGCTTCCGTGACTACTCAGTAGTAATAAAGCCGAACCGGGGACTTTAACTTACATAATAGCTACGCGCCGCCCTCACTCGTTCAATTCCGAACTCTTTACTACCTACAGTTTCCTTCTAACATCCATATTATCATAACATCATTAAATCAATTTTTCTAATTATTACAATCCTAAGGTTATTTTCTTTGTATATACATTTCAAAATTCTAAATTATTTATTTATAATACACATGTAATTCTAAATCGCCTATTTCTAAAAAATATTTACACTAACATAAAATATTCGACAAAACACATTTAATACAGTACTCTAATTTACTTTATTATTTACAAAATTATTTCTTTATGAAAATTTAAAAATTACATGCTGCTCATGAACACCGCAGTGGAGTGGAAAGTTTAACTGGAATAAATTCTGTAACTTAGAAAATTGCCATTTGTATAAAATTCTTGGAACAGGTCAATTTTTATTTTTATGGCGCATATTATAAATGGATTTCTTTAACTTTTCAATTATTTGGAAGGATGAAACAACCCCTAACTATTTTTTTTAATGGAAGGGTATGTTGAGTAATTTTTCTTAAAGCTTTTTCAATTGTGAATACAGCTACTATATTATTTTTTAATTTTTCTTAAAAAGTAAA
This sequence comes from Dorcus hopei, assembly GCA_033060865.1. Taxonomy (NCBI): domain Eukaryota; kingdom Metazoa; phylum Arthropoda; class Insecta; order Coleoptera; family Lucanidae; genus Dorcus; species Dorcus hopei. The sequence goes on along the minus strand of CM065424.1, from coordinate 19,227,551 downwards.
ATGCTAAAAAATAAAAAATAAATTTTTTAATATAACGATTTTAACGCATCAGATGTTCAAAATGCTCGCCACCTCTCACTTGACAATACCCTAATCGATTATAAATTCCATCCCTAACAGTTTGTAACATTTCCGGCGTTACTCTCCTAATTTCATGCAGAATTTGAAGTTCTGAAGTTCTGCTATGTCGTTTGGTTTACTCACATAATATTTACTTTTAAATACCCCCATAAAAAAGTCTAAAGGGGTGAGATCTGGAGATCTTGTTGGCCACTCAATCGGTCATCGATCATCCTCTTCCTATCCACCTATTGGGAAAAACTTCAGTGAGGTAATTACGTACAATTAAAAATTTAGCGCATGGGCAGCGCCATCTATTAGCTGCACGCACAACAATACGATACCATATGGAATGCTTATTTCTTCTCATCAAATAATAAAAAATGGAGTTCCTGAATTTTGGCATTAAAACGGTTTTAGTAAAAATTCTTTTTTTGTTTTTACCTTTTACTGCTAAAGAAAAATAAAGAAATAAAACGTAGCTGTATTCCTAATTTTTTCAACATATCCTTCCATTAAAAAAACATAGTTAGGGGTCGTTTCACCCCTCCAAATAATTGAAAAGTTAAAAAAGTCCCTTTGTAATATGCGCCATTAAAAATAAAAATTGACCTGTTCCAAGAATTTTTTTACAAATCGTAATCTTCTAAGTTACAGAATTTATTCCAGTTAAACTTTCCACTCTGTATACAGCTGTCCCCAATGAGTATTCGTGACAATATGTATGTATAATTGATTGACTATTGCGTTCTTTAGTATTTTTAATCACAGATTTTGGGCATCAAATTCAAACTAACTTTAAAAAAATTGACAGATTACGTCAACTTAAAAAGAAGTTGGTTGACTCGTATGTCCAAATTAGCAGTACTTTTTCATACCTGTTTCGTTTCATTTCAAAGCTGCCAAGCATGGAGAAGAACCTCATATTTCATAGATTTTAGTAAAATTAGAATTCAAAGGTGTGTGAAACACGATAGACAATCACTGTAAAATTAAGTGTTTTCTAACGTCAACATCACGTTTTGTAAGGCATATTTATTCGGTATACGTTAAAATAACGTTATAAAACGTGGGTTAAAAATTTAGTTGTAAATTATGATTTATCTAACGTATTAGTTTCTTTAATTTTTTTCTCATTTATTACGTAGAATAGTAGATGTTGAATTAACGTTGAAATGATGTGGTAATCAACGTATGGTAGATACATCGCATTTACTCATAGTATAAATCACGTCGTAAAAAGACAAAATTGTTACGCATTTATTTCACGTTATAATTACGTCCATATTAAACTGATCGTTAAAAAACACGTCATACAAACGTGATATAATTATGGTTGCTAATTCAACCAAAAAACAATGTTGCATTTTTCAACGAATAACGTTATTTCCACCATTACAACGTGAAATTAACGTTGAATAAACGTACATGTTTTCGCTGGGCAATGTGCTCAGCAGATGGCGTTTGTTTAAGTTAACTTCAAGTCACCAAAAGTTTATTTTTTTAAATAGAAAACCCTGTATAATTTTACTCTATCAGATAGAATTTAATTGTGCATTGATTTGTATTAGCCTACACGATATCCAAACTTGTTAGTTATCTAGTTATAAGGATTCTCTTAAAAAGATGTATGAAAGCCTATGTAAATATCGCAATTTATTGCGTAGTAGGCTCTGAATGTGAATAAAAGTTACTGTATAGTAATATTGATCAAATAATTTACCATTATTTTTTTATTTTGTTTATAAATTTAATATACCGTGATTTGATTTTAATATGAAACATTGCTGTTCATATTACTATGGAAACAAATTCCAATGTTTAAAAATATCGTTGCATATTCGTCGTCGTTAGGGTTTCTAATGTCATGTCAAATCAAATTTGTCCATTTTAATTTGGAACATCTGTCAGGTGAAGAAAGTTAGTGAAAATGTATCAGGAAGAATTACCCTTGAACAAGTAACTAATGCAGTTAACAACTTTTATAACTATCTAGGATATTGCATGAAGGTAAATGAATAAATTTTTGAAAACTTGTTGTGGTGTTTGTTTTGAATTAAAGAATTTCTGTTTTCCTTATGTTTTAAGTTTACTTATTTCAAACTAGAATAAACTTATATAATGTAATAGAAAGAGTCGTTATTATTTTGTAGTACAAGTAACAAGTGTCTAAATAAAAACCTGGTTAAGTAGGCTACATTTAGTCATTCTGTTATGTAAATGCAATGGATAAATTCTCGATCACAACCTACTTGACCAGGTTTTTATTTAGACGCTCGTTACATTGAAGTCACTAATAACAGAGCAGATTCATGACAGCTGTCACTCAATGTTCTATTTTAAAAAGGACAGTTGAATTTACAAATTGTAAATGTTGCTATGGATTCTCAGATTCGTACGTAACAGCTAGTAACAGCATGTATCGTGTTAAAAAAAATTCACGGTATATTTTATGTTCTAATACAATTTATTTATTATTTATTTTTATTTATTATTATTTTTTTATTTTTGGTAGACTACCCCCCTATTCTGTAACTCATAACGACATCGTTAGATACCGATAATCGTTAAGCGACATATTTGGACCAATCGGTACATAGAAATGCGTTGTATCTCTACAGTGCGGGACAAAATTATAACCGCACTTAGAGTTTAGTCTCACCAAAAAAAGTACATTTTTCAAATTTTCTCTCAATTTTTCGTTTATTTTTGTAGTTGTGTTTGTTAACGTTGAAATGAGAAGCTCTCTTAAAAAATTTTTTCAACAAAAAATTCCCAGCTAAATTCTCCCAACATAAGGCGAATTATGACAAGAATTTTAGTGCGGTTATAATTTTGTCCCGCAGTGTATAAGCACTGATTGGTCAGAATATACCACCTAACGAATATCGGTATCTAACGATGTCGTTATGAATTACAGAATAGGTGGGATTATTTTTTTGATTTTGTGATGTAAAAGATTTTTGTTGTTTCTGGAATCTTCTTCACTTTCACATGACCAAATTTTAAGAAATTCTGTTCAATTCTAGAAAATTTGTCTGCTATCATAGGTGGTAAATTTGAATACTTCTTTTAAAATGTTCTACATGTCCTATGAATAATTCTTTGACATTTCCCGAGAATAAAAATAAATCTGGAATCTAGTTGTACAGGGTGGGCCAAATTTGACACTTTTAATAGGAAACACATGTTTTTAGAAGAGTTAGAGAAAAACTGACCTCGGCTTCCGGAGCACAATTTTTAAGACAAAATTAATGGTGAAGACGAATTTCGATATCTTGTACCGATTAGGAGCTACAAGGTGTTTTTCAAAATTCTACGATTTCTAGTAACCTTTATAATTTTTTTGTTTATGATAATTTTGATTTCTGTAAAAACTTCTTTAAGGCACTTTTTCATGCAGAATTCGTTGCTCTAAATTACTTTTCTCTAGAGTGCTCAAATGTTTTTGAAATTCAAAGAAATTCTTTCCAGTATCTTTATTTTTTGCAGAAAAGTAAAAGAAGTCACTTTTTTTAATATCTCCACTCTCTGGTAGCAAAGTGAAATTTGATTACGTTTACACTTTATGTCTTTTTTCAGAGAGATATGCAGTATGTCCCTGGATTGAGTTTACAATACGTATAATGGACCAAAAAATTTTGAATTAAGATTTCATGTTCTGCAGTTCAGGTCTGCTTGGCGTGAAATGAATTTGTGTCAAATTTGACGCCGAAAGTCTTCAAGATGGCGGAATTAGCACAAGAAGAAGTAAAATCTGTGTAGGTAAAGTGGTCTTCCTTTTGAATTTAGGAGAAAAATTTAGTAAGATAAAATGATTCTCATTTCAAATTAGGGAGATATACCAAATTCCAACATTCTAGAAAAAAAAAATTGAATTACGGAATATTAGGGCTGCGTCCGACTCGTTGACAAACACAGTCGAATTAGTCCGATTCATTGTCAGACAGTTCAAACCATGGGCGCCGCGCCGTGGTCGCATTTTAAAACGTAACCACTCGACCGTCTGAGAGATGGTCCACCACGTGACTACTTTATAAAGGGTCAAACAGAATACAACGCTGTTACTCGCCGTTGCAACGACGCCAACTGTCACTTCAAAAGACATGCACAGATAAAGCGGCGTGGAACGTCGTCAATCTAACCGAAAAATAGAAATAACTTGTGCCAAAAATGGATAAATTTCAAGTATTTATATTACTATATATGTATATGTTACACCTGGTGTATTATATGTTGTATTATTCACTTTACAAAAAATTACCGGATGGAAATGCGATGATGGGAGTTATATTTGGTTATGCATTATGACGTTTGACACCGTTAAAGTTGGAAGTTGACCAACTTTTTGCATGCAACGCCGCTTGACGTCGTTCATTCTGTGCAATGACATTTGAACCTTTATAATTAACATTCATTTGACAGATAACGACGCATAACGGCGTTGCATTCTGCGTGGGCCTTAAGGTACAGCTGAATTCATAAAAAACGGGAAATGATTTTTTTCCAGTTGTAAATTTGGTTCCATTTGTCAGTTAATTGTCTACTTGACAATACATACATATCTTTAAAAAAAATTAACCTATTTACCTATGAACTGACATACCGTCAAATAATTCTAACCTATTTTTAGTAAATCCATTTTCACACTATGAAAATATTGAAAAAAACGTGTCGATTTATTTTGACATTTCCCGATTTTTTTTAATTCAGCTGTACTAAATCAACATACTTCGTATAGAGGTAACGCATTTAGGGCCAGTTGTACAAAGTAGGTTTAAACTGACGCTCAACTGAACCAGGTTCAAAGTAAACAAATTCGCATAGGATCTTAATGACATATGGCAATTAATGCATTCATAAATAAAATTTGATGCGATTTTGTTCACTTTGAACCTGGTTCAGTTGAACGTTGAACGTCAGTTTAAACCTTCTTTGTACAACTGGTCCTATGTGATTTTTTTGTATCTATCTTTGTCGCACATTCCTCTCATCTAGGGATAAAAAACAGTTGTAAATATTATTGGAAGTGACGCTTGTCAAAGTTACTGTCAGTGGTTAAGAAAATTGAGTTTAAATATCGCATCCCAAACTTTTATCGCATGACATTTAATGATTCCGCCTTTCTCGTAAAAGAAACATTCTGCACTTCTCAAAATAACAACTTTTTGATTGGTAAATAACTAACTAGACATAACCTAATACACTTTTAAATTGAAACCAGTGACATTGCGGTAAACAGAATTCCCTAAAACTGTTGTCTTCCTTATTGCACTTGCGACAATTATATTTGTTATCTTTGTTTCATAATTCTCTCACGAGAGGAATGGGATTACGTTACCTGTACGGAGTGTTGATTTAGTACCTTACTACTTTAACCACGAGTCGGATGAAGCCTAGGATTTTGGACATTAACACTGTCAGGCGCTAATATGGACGGAGTGTTATTTGAATAATCATATTTTATTTGTTTTTAGTCAATAAATATGTAGATGGCGTTAACATTTTACAACTCTACTGAAATATTTATAATTTAATTAGTAATTTTTCGTAATTCAATTTTTTTTCTAGATGTTGAAATTTGTTATATCTCCCTAATTTGATATGAGAATCATTTTACCTTACTAAATTTTTCTGCTAAATTCAAAAGGAAGACCACTTTACCTACACAGATTTTTACTTCTTCTTGTGTTAATTCCGCCACCTTGAAGACTTTCGGCGTCAAATTTGGCATAAATTCATTTCACGCCAAGCAGGCCTGAACTGCAGAACATGAAATCTTAATTCAAAAATTTTTGATCCATTATACGTATTGTAAACTCAATCCGGGGACATACTGTATATCTTTGAATAATCATTCGTGTATGTAATGTGAATTTATTTACATACTATTAGATTTTGCTGTAACCTGTCACCTAACCTACAAATAATTCGTCCATTTACCCCACAAATTTACGAACTCGTTTCAAACCGAGTTCCGAGCGCGGTTCAAACCAGCTTCAATAATTTTGAACCAGTTGCGTGTGTGACGTCACTGTTGTAACACTAAAATGTATTGGTTTGAAACATTTCAAAACGTTTCAAACCAATGTGTCACAAGAAAACGCCCTTAAAGTCTTCAGAAGAAGGCTTATTGTAACACGAGAACAACAGAACAGAACAAGTGTTACAATGCCTCTTGTAAAACGTGTAAAATATACTATTTTTTCTACTTTGCGTCACTTATTAAACAAACATATGAAAAATACTGTCAAAAAATGGATCTCCTTAGTATATGGAGAATTTTAGTTGTAATGCGTGGCAACACTGACAATCTTTCATTTTAAGCAAAAATCAAATTGACAAGTTATTAATTTTTCTTGTCTAGCTTCAATGTGAGTATTCTGTTAAATAACAAATACGAGGGCGGTTAGACAAAAGAGTGACTTTCCAATAAAAAAGTTATTTTACCGTGAAAAATATATTTTATTTTTCGACATAATCCTCTTGCAAATCTACACACTTAACCCAGCGAGTTTCCAATTTTTTAAAACCATCCAAAAAGTAATCTTTCGGCAACTCTGCAAAATATGCATTTGTCTCGGATATCACCTCTTCATTTGTCTGAAATCGCTTTCCACCGAGCCATTTTTTTAAATCTGGAAATAAGAAGAAATCACTGGGAGCCAGATCTGGTGAATATGGCGGATAAGGCCGCAATTCGTAACGCAATTCCACAAATTTTGTTCTAGCAACAGCGGCCGAATGAGACGGCGCATTATCGTGATGGAACAACACTTTTTTCTTCAACAAATGCTGTCTTTTTTTTAAGTTCGACATCAAAACGTGTCAGCAAATCAGCATAATATTGGCCAGTTATCGTTTTTCCTTTTCTTAAATAATCGATAAAGATAGCACCTTTGGAATCCCAAAAAACTGTGGCCATGACCTTATCGGCCAAAAGACGGTTTTTGCTTTCTCGGGAGCACGTTCCTCAAGAGAAATCCATTGTTTCGACTGTATTTTTATTTCTCACGTACTTTCAATCGGCGATCGCTACTTACAAGGACATGGATTTTATTAACCATTTCTGGAGTGGGTCAGTTAACTTGGCCCCCCCCAGTAACGTTTTTCAAAGTTTTTTTGCACCAAATGATTGCACCCTTAATGCACCCTTATGCACCACCAAAATAAATTTTTGCACCCCTTCAGGAGAGAAACTGCAGGCAAATTTCACTGGGAGGGGCCAAGTTTACTGTAGCCCCCCCCCCAGCGCAAATTTTCAAAGTTTTTCTGGTGCACCGTGTTGCACCCCTAATGCACCCTTATGCACCACCTTTTTTAACTTTTGCACCGCTCAAATAGCTGAGAAAAAAAATAAAATAGAAAGTCAGCTAGCCCCCCCCAGTGAGAATTTTCGAAGTTTTTGGTGCACCTTATTGCACCCTAATGCACTTATGCACCTTTTTAGCTTTTGCACCGCTCAAATAGCTGAGAAACAGAAAATTAGCAGCCCCCCAGTGAGAATTTTCGAAGTTTTTTGGTGCACCTCCTCACCATTATGCACCACTTTTTTTTTAACTTTTGCTCAAATAGATGAGAAAAAAAATAAAATAGAAAGTTATTTCAGTTATTTTTTTTCTCAGCTATTTGAGCGGTGCAAAAGTTAAAAAAGGTGGTGCATAAGGGTGCATTAGGGGTGCAATAAGGTGCACCAAAAAAACTTCGAAAATTCTCACTGGGGGGGGGGGCTAGCTAATTTTCTATTTTATTTTTTTTCTCAGCTATTTGAGCGGTGCAAAAGCTAGAAAAGGTGGTGCATAAGGGTGCATTAGGGGTGCAATAAGGTTCACCAAAAAAACTTCGAAAATTTTCACTGGCGGGGGGGCTAGCTAATTTTCTATTTTATTTTTTTTCTCAGCTATTTGAGCGGTGCAAAAGCTAAAAAAGGTGGTGCATAAGGGTGCATTAGGGGTGCAATAAGGTGCACCAAAAAAACTTCGAAAATTCTCACTGGGGGGGGCTAGCTAATTTTCTATTTTATTTTTTTTCTCAGCTATTTGAGCGGTGCAAAAGCTAGAAAAGGTGGTGCATAAGGGTGCATTAGGGGTGCAATAAGGTGCACCAAAAAAACTTCGAAAATTCTCACTGGGGGGGTAGCTAATTTTCTATTTTATTTTTTTTCTCAGCTATTTGAGCGGTGCAAAAGTTAAAAAAGGTGGTGCATAACGGTGCATTAGGGGTGCAACACGGTGCACCAGAAAAACTTTGAAAATTTTCACTGGGGGGGGGGCTACGGTAAACTTGGCCCCTCCCAGTGAAATTTGCCTGCAGTTTCTCTCCTGAAGGGGTGCAAAAATTTATTTTGGTGGTGCATAAGGGTGCATTAAGGGTGCAATCATTTGGTGCAAAAAAACTTTGAAAAACGTTACTGGGGGGGGCCAAGTTAACTGACCCTTCTGGAGTAGTTACAGTAAATGACGGTCCGGGACGTTCTGCATCATCCGTGCTTATATGGCCACTTTTAAAAGCAGAAAACCACTTACAAATCATTCCATGGGACGGAGCACACTCACCATAATATTTACGTAACTTTTCCTCGGTATCTTTAATTGTTTTTCTACGTAAAAAATAATGAACATTTCAAGTAGCAACATCTTTTGATCGCTTTCTTGACCTGACATTGCAGTAGGATTGACAAATTGAAGCTAGTTCGCCATATAATAAGTCTTCCTATGCAAGGCGGCCATGCTTGCTGTCAAAGCATATGAGAATTTTAAAAAAGTTTTGTTCTTTGACAGCAAGCATGGCTGCCTTGCATAGGATGACTTATTATGTGGCGAACTAGCTTCAATTTGTCAATCCTACTGCAATGTCAGGTCAAAAAGCAATCAAAAGATGTCGCTACTTCAAATGTTCATTACTTTCACATCGCATTGGCGAATAACCTGGACAAGTCGGTTTGGTTTGCAGTGGGGTTCTGGAGCTACGGTTCTGCTGACGAAGGCCCAACTAGGCCTGAAACAGCTGTACAGAGCCTGCTCGAGGAATCCGCTGTAATCGAAACCGATTTGCACAAAAAAAAATTTTTTCTGTAAAAAATAATGTTTAATTAACACTCGGAATTCTTTTTTCTCCATATTTACAGAACAACGATAACAGTTTTCTTTGAATTAGTATAAAACACAACCTATCTGTCAGATTTGTTTGAAATTTTGACAACAGACATCAGAAACATGGCGGAAGGCAGAAATATAAGCCGTCCTCCATTTACAACTTATTTGAACGTGAATCGATTCAAATTCACTTAAAAATTACTGATTGCATTCCATTTGCAGTTATTCATTTGGCGATCAGTGATGAGGAAGTGATTGAGTTTCTCCTCCCGCACCCCGTACTGATCAAGCTGGTTTTCTAAATCAGTTATCAGTTTCATGTGATTTCATACGTATTTTGAGGTTATGTTAATTTTAGTTCCAAAACATCATTCCTTTAAGAGTCTCTCTGTTCACTTTAAAATCAGTTCAGTTCAAAACCAAATTGATTTAATCTTGGGTGAAGTGAATGTAAATGGAGGACGGTTATGGTCACCGTAGCAAAAGTATTGCCACCCTTTGGAAAGTCACTCTTCCGTCAAACCGCCCTCGTAAATAATGAATTATTTTGTAAATTCTATTAAAGGTCTTAAATTAAAAATTGACTAAAATTTCACCAAAAACAGTTTCACAATGAGCTCCGCTGTGAAACTGTTTTTGGTGTCACAATGAGCTCATTGTGAACGCAAAGTAGAAAATAGTATATTATTTTACAAGTTTCACAAGAAGGCTTATTGTAACACGAGTGGGGGTTAGGGTACGACGAGCGAAGCGAACCAAACTCGAAGTGCCCTAACAGAACGAGTGTTACAATGCCTCTTGTGAAACGTGTAAAATATAGTATTTTTTCTATTTTGGTCACTTATTGAACAAAAATATGAAAAATATTGTTACAAATCGGATCTCCTTAGTATATGGAGAATTTTAGTTGTAATGCGTGGCAACACTGACAACCCTTCGTTTTAAACAAAAATCACATTGACAAGTTATTAATTTTTCTTCATTGTGAGTAGTCTGTTAAATAACAAATAAATAATGAATTATTTTGTAAAATCTATTAAATATTTTCAGTTAAAAATTGACTAAAATGTACTGTACTGAAGATAGCAGCGTAGCTGCCGTAATGCGTATCTACGGATATAAAATAATTTGACTTGTATTTACGGATATAAACTTTTTTGATTTATTGTTTCTATATCACTGTCTCCTTTACTAATATTAGATGTTACAGTGTTATATGGCCAGTTGCACCAAACATTTAAACTGAACTTAAATTTAACCAGCGTTTATATGACATTTGAGGTTACACAATATTGTGAAAGTCATATTCTAAGGCCCAGTCTTTCATTCGGAGCTTAACTTTAAGCTTCGTTTTATTCCCATAGTAATAATTGTAAGGACAATTGTTTCCGTAGAAATAAAACGACGCTTAAAGTTAAACTCTGACTGAAATACTGGGCCTGAGTGACGCTTAAAGTTAAGCGGAGCTTAAGAGTTTGGTGCAACTGGCCCTTATAGAAATTGATGAAAACGCAAAAGCAGGATTTAATGTTTACCATGAGTGGTATCCTGAAAGAGGACAATCCTTCCGAGATACAGATATCTTCTCAAGATATAAAAAACAATTTAATAAATTTTAAGTCATTTATGGAGCGATTCTGGTCATATCTGTAGCAACCGTAAAATCTGTAAGTCAATTATTAAAAGGTGAAATTTTGAAGTTCTCAGTATGATATGATTTCTTGAAAGTCTATAAAAAAGTACCACTGAGACTTACGAGTAATCCTTCGAAGAAATCATACCTTCCTCAGAACTTCAAAATTCCATATTTTAATAACTTGAGTTACAGGTTTACGGATCTTACGGTTGCTACAGATACGAGCAGAATCGCTCCATTAAACTGCCAAAACCCAAAAATTATGAATCTCAAAACAGAAATAAAGAATTAGAGGACGTCATAGTTTCGGGAGAAATCGAAAATAACCCATGCCAGTTGGAGCAAACATCTATCTGGCTTAGCAAGAACTTTTGCAAGACGAATTTTAAAGGAACTAATGGAGCGATTCTGCTCATATCTGTAGCAACCGTAAGATCTATAAGCCTGTAAGTCAATAAATTATTAAAAGGTGCAATTTTGAAGTTCTCAGTATGATATGATTTCTTGTAAGTCTATAAGATAGTACCACAGAGACTTACGAGTAATCCTAGGAACCTAGGAGAAATCATACCTTCCACAGAACTTCAAAATTCCATATTTTAATAACTATTTTAATAATTCTGACCTTATCGAATAAGGAAAACACACCAATATCTGCCCTTGAGTTAGTGAACTCAGCTCAAACCATAAGAAAACGTCGTTTATGGCCGACAATCTGAACATTTTATGTAATTTGTGTGCAATTTCGATTAAATTAGCCTTCACTCGTTATAATTATTATGTTATACTTATTAATCATAAAACAATGTTTTTTCATAGCTCTTTGAATCGTTAAAAAAATATTTAGTTATCGTCATCCATAGCCTACTTGAATCTGCAATAACCATTAAAATTTTTATTAAAACTTGAAAGCTCTATATCTCAAAAACTATTTGAATAAAATATCAAGTATTTTATACTGTAAAAATGTAAAAATATATAGGTGTTCCATATAAAAAACCAAAGTTCTAACTTATATCTCAAATATTGAGCACTCTAGAAAAAAGTAATTTGAAGCAATAAATTCTGTATGAAAAAGTGCCTTAAAGAAGTTTTTACAGAAATCAAAAATTGTCAGAAACAAAAAAGTGATAAAGGTTTTTAGAAATCGTAGAATTTTTGTAGCTCCTAGATATTCGGTACAAGATATCGAAATGCGGTCTCCACCATTAATTTTGTCTTAAACATTGAGCTCCACAAGCAGTGGTCAGTTTTTCTCTAACTCTTCTAAAAACAGGTGTTTCCTGTTAAAAGTCTCAAATTTGTACAGTTTTCAATTTTAGTTGCTCACTCAACTTACTGCAAAATTTAACTGATAGTGGGCTAAAATAATAATCTGTTTTCACTGCCTACTTGGAGTAATTTGATTCAGAGCTGCTTTAGAAAATCAAAATTAAAATTCCTATACAGTAATTTTTATTCATATTCAAAGCTTACTACGGTATAACTTGCGATATTTAAATTGACTTTTATATATCTTTTTATAGAATCCTTGTAACTAGATAACTAACAGGTTTGGGTATCGGGTGAGCTAATACAATGAATGTAATTCGGAATGTGATTCCGTGAATCACCCTGTACATTCGTGTTGTTCTTTTTTTAAAGACGTCTCTATAAATATCAGCAAGTTACAGACACTCCGTTGTGAATTTTGCATTGAACTGTTATTTCTTGAAACGAAAATCAGGTTTAAAATTAGTTAAAAATTTTAAAAATTCTTGTCTTTTTGTCATTTGAGGCGGTTAACTCTGCACATTACAAAAAACAAAGTTTGAATGTTTTAATCGCTATATCGCGTATTTGATTCCATTTAAAATAATGAACTTGACAGCGATTTCCGGTACAACCGGAATACTTTGAAAATATTTTCATTAAAAAGTGCACTAGCGGCTGTGGGAGGGAAAATGAAGGCAAGTGCCTAAACTTCTAATGAACGGGTTCCGTGATTCACCCTGTATAATCGAATTTTCTGGAAATTCATCTATCGATATAATTCTACCATATGTGTATCTGTTGTTTAAATACACAGTCTATTTAATTTTTTAGTAATTCCAGAAATATTTTAGTTAAAAAATCGAAACATTTTACGATATACTCTGACAGTTGTTTTACAGTTCAATTTCGACTATCATTGAGTGGAATTGTTAAAAATATTTTGTGAGTTTGATTGGGTATTACGACGCACAAGCTGCCAATATAATTATGAGGTACGACTATACCCCGGCAATACTTCATCCATCATAAATTTTAACTTACATATCGAATTTTTTCCTACAAACCCAAGTTAGAATCTAGGCTATTTTAGCCCTTAACCAGCTTATATTCCCCGGTATAAGCTGGTTAAACGCTAAAATAGATTTTTACTTGAGAAAACAACATTGTTTACTTCCCGACAATTACATAATTTTTTTCTATTTTCTGTTCCTACAATTTCGCAGTTTTACAACTTATAGTTGAATTCAACTTCCGCTATCTCCGAGCCATCAAATTAATTACTTTAAGGGCCAGTTTCATAATCGAATTTAAAGGCGACTTAAAATTTAAAGTCATTTTCAGATGTCAAAACAAATATGAAAACACATTTGTTTATACATCTGAATGTGACTTTACTTTTAAAGTCTCCTTTAAATTTGATTATGAAACTGGCCCATATTCGTTTTATTCCGAGGCTAAGGGCCAGTTTCATAATCGAATTTAAAGGCGACTTTAAAAGTAAAGTCACATTCAGACGTGTAAACAAATGTGTTTTCATATTTGTTTTGACATCTGAAAATGACTTTAATTTAAAGTCGCCTTTAAATTCGATTATGAAACTGGCCCTAAAACAATTCCCACCTCAAACGGAACATTCAACGCACCCTTACAAATATACCACGCGATATGTGTGAAAGAGTAGTTGCAAATTGGGCCTTCAGAATGCATTCAGTCAAACGAAGTCGAGGAGGACATTTAAACGATATTATTTTAAAAACATAATGACATAGATTGTTCTTCAAAATAAAATAAAGATTAAAGGATTATCACTTGTAGTTATTATTGTGTCTCATTTGAAAGTTCTGACGCACTTATTGGAAAACCCTTTATTATACAACTTTTCATTCAATTTATCTTTAAATGATTATTTCCTTACAAGTAATTCTTTCGGGCAGTTAAGAATCTCTGATAAGAAACTAACGAAAACTATAAATTAATACTTACAATGTAACCTACCTACGTATGTATGTTCCAGAAAGTTTTATCTTTTGAACGACGAAATTTAAAGCCACAATTACTCAATTTTTTTCAACCTGTATAATGGATGGCAATCCTAACAAGTTCCAGCAGACAATATTAAAAAAGTTTCATTGGAGTATGAAACTAATAAAAAGGCCCCCAAACTTGTTTTCGCCGGAAATCAATTTGTCTGCACAGCCCATTAACCTCATTTAAACACTTTTCGAAAGTTTGCTCGTGTAAAATGTGGAACAAAATTTAGACCATGTTATATACATTTTAAACAATAAATAAACGAGTTGATTCTCCTGTAACGTGTTTTATCTAAATTATGACGACAACTACCTTCCCCTTTGCGTTTGCAGCAGCGCTAAGGGATCCCATAAAACATGCAGGAGTACGATTCCCATAGAACATGTCACCGTACCTGTTCATTTATTTAAAGGCGTAATGTAATTATTGGATCGTAAACGGGGGTTCTGTTTCGTAGGTACCCTTCGAGTTTTATGATTAAATTCTTACACTCGGTTGTTTTGCATAATGATCAACAACGCGGGCCTATTCCATTAATTTCCAGACTTCCTGCAATAATCCCAACGGCGACGCGGCGTTTCACAATAAACACATCACATTTGCACTCAAATAATTAAAACAAGATGAATGGTGCGCTCAGGTTGGCCTGAATTATGACGAAACATGTTAAATTCGGCAAACTTTATCTAATTTTCATCTTGAGTAATATCCTTGCTTATTAGATTAGTAGAAGATAGGGTTGTAACTAAAGCTGATTATATTTGTATGAACAGACACATTAAGATTTGATAAATTGCCGTTGCTGAAATGTTTTAAGGTAATTAGTTTGCCCACGTGTTCCGAATTGTTTCTCTTAAAAAAAGTAATAATAATTACCTGTCCGTATTACCTTGGTTCGTAAAGAGTTTGCATTGTTTTGAAGTTCTTGGCAACGAAAAAGATTTTTAAAATATTTCCTCTATTCAGTTGCACATTTTACAGTTTGTGGTCATATAAAAAGGAGGAGAATATAAACAAATATAAAAGAAAATTTTATTCTATAGTATATATTCACGAACATCAGATTTATTGAGCAGTTTTACTGCCTCATTTTTTATGGTGTAACCCCAAAGGGCTGGAATCATAATGCGGACTACATCGCTTTGATAGACATCTCGGACAAATACATGTTTCAGGATAAGCTTTGGGAAAAGCCATGCCGACAATCTAGAAAATGAAGGAATAAAAAAATAAACAGTAACTTGCAGTGAGATATTTAATTATCTGGAGACCCTATCCGACAAAGCATGATTTATAATTTTTGGCTGATCGTAGATAAACATCCAAAATTGTTGCGTTTTTATGAGTGACATATTTTAAGAATCAAATTATATAACAATACATTATGTTTTTATTAAAATATTTTATCTATAATTAGTATTTCTTGAATATTGTATAATCATTTTAATAATAAAATTTGAATAACATTAACAATTTCATTAGGAATGAAAAATTAAAAAAATAATTAACGCTGAGTTTTGTGCTAATTTTAAGTTGTTCCTTGACGAGTTACAAAGAAATTATAATCCTTACAAGGATTTTGCACATTTGCCTTAGTTTAGTCTAAAACTCCTGTCTAAAACCGAAATGCTCATCGAGTAATAAATTATATTTCTATAGTGAAACAATATCAAGGGTGCTTTTCTTTTTTAAGGCCAATATTACACTATAAAAGATATTTTATAAAAAAAATATGATAGTGTAATAGGCAATCTTTTATAAAATATTTCTATTTTTATAAAATATTTTATAAAAGATTGGCTATTACACTGTCATATTTTTTATAAAAGATCTTTGTGGAAGATCTTTTATAGTGTAATATTGGCGTAAGTCTGATTTATAGTTACAAAAGCTTTTTATAAAGTTTTATAACTGCATTGTAAAAACGAGTTGATTCGCAAACGTCCTTGTCGATGTTTACTCGATATTCAAGAATCATATACAGTGTGTCCCAGATTGAGTAGGCTACAATGGGTAACTTTCTTATTAGTAAAGATAGAGATGTGGTTAAATGGGCAATATCTTGCAGTTTTATGTGCTGATTCAGATTCCGTTGAGAAAATTTGAAAATTCCGAATAGTTCAGATGTTATCGCAGAAAAACTGAAAATCGCTATTTTCTTTAATGTCCAATAACTTCGCAGTTATAAAAATATGAAAAAATGTTTCATATAAAAGTTACTATGTTTGATAAAATACAGCTGAAAATATAGTCAAAATAAAATTCAAGATGTCGGCTGTTAAGATATTGATAGCAACTTTCTTATTTTAAATGGACGCCATATTGAATTTTTGTACGATTAAATAGCATTTTTTTTCTCGTTTCAACTGTGTATCACAACCCATATCTAAATAAAAAATTATTTAAAAAATTTAATATTTTATTTAAATCAAGTAAGCGGGTTGCCTTTACTTATTACTAATAAGTAATATATTTTTTTAAATCATGTAAGCGGGTTGCCTTTACTTATTACTAATAAGTAAAGGCAACCCGCTTACTTAATTTTAAAAAAATATATTGAATTTTTTAAATAATTTTTTATTTAGATATGGGTTGTGATACACAGTTGAAACTAGAAAAAAAATGCTATTTAATCGTACAAAAATTCAATATGGCGTCCATTTAAAATAAGAAAGTTGCTTGACAGCCGCCATCTTGAATTTTATTTTGACTGTATTTTCAGCTGTATTTTATCAAACATAGTAACTTTTATATGAAACATTTTTTCATATTTTTATAATTGCGAAGTTATTGGACATTAAAGAAAATAGCGATTTTCAGTTTTTCTGCGATAATATCTGAACTATCCGGAATTTTCAAATTTTCTCATCGGAATCTGAATCAACACATAAAACTGCAAAATATTGCCCATTTAACCACATCTCTATCTTCACTAATAAGAAAGTTACCCATGGTAGCCTACTCAATCTGGGACACACTGTATAATCATCCCTATACAGGGTGACTGTTAATTAATCCGACAAAATGAAATTCACGATAAGAAGCGATGTCCGAGTGTATGGGAAAAATGTTGAAAAAATCTTTCTACATTAGTTTTCGAGAAATAATTAATCAAAAATTAGTCCTAAAACGGAGCAAATGAACGAAATAAATGCCCTCATAAATGTTTTATGGTAGGCACGGCCACGGTGAATTGAATCCTAACGGTGGCAGCATTCCCGTAAGTGAGATAGCGAACCGTTACGTCACCGCATGCCCGCTTCTCCTTTTACGCAATATTAACCAACATTAACTGTCAACCAAACTGTTAACCGTGATAGTTAATGGTTGGTTGACAGTTAATGTGTTAGAGGGAGAAGAGGGTATGCGATGACGTAACGGTTCGCTGTTTCACTTGAATGCTGTCACCGTTAGTATTCAATTAAGTGGAATTTCATGTCAACTCCGTTTTTAGGTCAACGCGCGTCGCGACGCCTTGAAATACGTACTACAAAATATTTACTTGACAAATGCATGCAAGAAACGTGTTCTTCATCACTAGAATTTAAAAGATTATAATGAGTAAAATCATTCGTTATCTGTTTTAATTGTTAATTATTATAATTTCGTTTTGTGTGTGCCGAATTAATTAACACAAATCTATTAAAAGTTTAACAAATTCAAGACGCATTTCAACTCCATATCCTGTATTTTTAGCGCACTTGTTGGCATTATTTCGTCAGCTGGTTAAAGCTGTGTACAGACTTGACAAAGGACGCGAATTGCCTCGTCGCGCTCTCGTAAAAATTTCGCTCGAGGACGTATGGGAGTTTCGCCGTTGATCCAGTTATTCGAAGTCGTCAGTAAGCAATTTTGCATATAAAATATTACATCTACGCTTAGCACCGACAGTATTTGGATCGACCTGAGGTCATACGCCACGCATTCCGAGGCACGCTGTCCGTATGCAGTTTAACACGTTTGCTATGGAAATGGAAGATCAAGTTTTACAAGCTTTATTCTGAGGAAATATAAAACTTTTATGATATATATATGCTGTAAATTTGGCGTTTTAGTCTAAACATACCTACTTTTTTGGGTCAATTTATATTTAATTAATTATAAACTGTTCCACAGAATTTTTTATACATTTTCCCGTGATCTGTACATTCACGCATGCGATTTGATCAAAAATTCAACGCATAATACTAGTGGCGTTTAAAACAACTGTATCTTAATAGTTTCATTGTCTCCTGCGATAATGAGACGAAAGATTTTACTATCAGCTTCCTATCCGGCTGTGCATTGACCCCTGCGATTACCAGATTTAAATCCTTGCGATTTTTTTTTTGTGAACGAAGCAGCTAGTATATTCCGCTCTAGTAAATAATTCGCTTGAATTAACAAACAATTATTGACACAAGTTAGTTATTTATTTCAGTCTATTTGTTTCTTTTACGGTATTTAATTAATCCATTATTATCATAAACATCATCATTTATGTATTTCTTATAGACATTTCAGCAGTTATCAAATTCAAAAATTCTTTTTTCCAAAGCTGTAAAAGAAGCGGGTCAAACCATACCAAGTGGTCCAATGCATTTTCTTGATCATTTAAAAATATATATATTTTTCGTCGAGAGTTACCTTTACATGTTGACAGTACGAAATTACTATTATTTGATTTTTACTTGCGTTTATTTCAAAATGGCGACCATTTTTACATCTAGGCGCATGCCATTTTCACCATATGTTAGAGTTAGCGGTAACTTTATTATCTCGACTCTGGTTAGTCCTAGGCAGTGTTGTAACATATCTAGTTACAAGTATCTATATACCGTATCTAGTTACAAGTATCTAAATACCGTATCTAGATACTTTCAGTGTATCTGTATCTGTAACTAGTTACATTGTAGTACTTGGTATCTGTAACTGTATTTAGTTACAACTTGTATGTATCTGATCATTTAGATACACAGATACATTTTTTAAATAATTTTTTTTTTTCAAAATGGTTTCTGTGCATATCCATTTTATAATACTAGAACGCGCGAACGCTTTTCGTTTATTGTGTGGTTGCGATTATGTCAAGTAAGGCGACCGTAGTGACTGATCGCAATAATATATTTACCAAAATTCAAGGTCAAATATTTAAAAATAACAGATATACAGAGTAACAAATTTTGCTATTTTTTAACGGTAAATTGTCATTATCTTGAGAACTATAAACTTTAGATCAATAAAACCCTATATTATTTTGATCCAATCTGCCTAAGCTATTATAATCGTGCAATAATATACAGAGTACTTAAAAAATGGCAAAACAGCGCCATTGTGCACTATTCAGAGACACCCTTTGAGCATGGAAGAAATGTTAAAAAAATGCTGCCTTATGTTTATGTGTCTGTTGACTGATATTAAACAATACATATTCACTCAACGTAAATTCATAGGTAATTAAACGCAGTTACTTACCAAATTAATAGCTTGATCGCCAGATCATTTTGATGATAATTTATGAAAAACATGTACTATTTATTGATTTTAAATAAAAATTATCGTTGAACATCATTTTAAATATGTCTTCCACTATAAAAATTGTTTAAATATTCAGAATTGGTAAAAATTTCAAATTCCAATCTTGTAACCTCCATATCTCTAAAGAATCACGAGATAGAATTTTTTTAACATTTTTTTAAGCACCCAGTACAGAGTTTTCAATTTAAAAAAGATGTAAATTAGAATTGCCGCATTCTTACGAAACACTCTGTACATATCTAAATAATTTTAGATTGTGCTTCTAACCGATATGTATGTTAATGCAATTTTAAAAATGTTAATCAGTAACGCCAGAATCTTCCGATCATGCACTGTTAGCCCACCTGTATGTATAAATAATATATACTGGGTGTCCGGTAAAGAATGGGCCATACTTCAAGGGTGGCTTCTTTGGATCAAAACAAATCGATATAGACCAATTTATCTTAGTACAATGTTGCTTCATTAAAAAGTTATGGCCTCTCAAAGATAATTTTTTTATATCAATATTTGAGCAAAACTCGCTTATCTTTGGAAACATTTAATTGTAATTTGGTATTTAGAGGTTTCTTGTACTGCTGAATCTGAATATATGCTTATTTTTAACGTAATGTATAGAGGGCGCTCTAGAGACCCTGACATCCTTTTGTTTATTGTCGTACTTTTTTTTACGTGAATATTTTAAAAATATGTTTCGTTTTTTTGAAACGACATTTAATTTACTTTAAAAAAGGTATACTTGTCACATGTCGCTGAAGTACACCAGTTTTGAGAAAAATGGCTTTGAATGTGAAAATGTTGAATACTTACTACACCAGTAACGCTACTTCAGGATGAAAAGACAATTACCTAAAGTTGCACTACATCGTAATTTACTTAAAATTGAAAAAATTTTACAATCCCACATTTAAATCAACGATACATTACGTAAAAAATTCTTATTATGTTTGCTATTGCCGCGTATTTCACTCATAGTTTAACTTTCAACTCCAGATTACTCCAATAGTAACAATTATAAAAACAGTTGTTCCCATGGAAATAAAGTGAAGATTAAAGTTAAACTGTAACTGAAATACGGGTCTATGTGCCTAATTCAATGTAGACCTAAAACAGTAATATTCAGCATTATCATATTCAAAGCCATTTATCTCAAAACTAGTATACTTTAGCGACATGTAACAAGTATACCTTTTTTAAAGTAAATTAAAAGTTCTTTCAAGAAAATGAATATAACTTTAAAAATATTCACGTTAAAAAAAGATACAGCAATAAACAAAGGAATATCAGGATCTCGAGAGCGCCCCCTATATGTTACGTTAAAAATAGGAAGATATTCAGATTCAGCAGTACAAGAAACCTTTAAATACCAAATTACAATTAAATATCTCCAAAAATGTACGAGTTTTGCTAAAATATTGAAATAAAAAAGTTATCTTTGAAAGGCCATAACTTTTTAATGAAGCAAAATTGTACTAAGATAAATTGATCTATATCGATTTGTTTTGACCCAAAGAAGCCACCCTTGAAGTATGGCCCATTCTTTACCGGACACCCGGTATACAGATTCCGCCACATTAAGTAGGAACACCCGAGTGCTCACGAAGCAGTCCAGTCTTAGTGTGAGCGTGCGATCCTTTCGAAACGGTCGGCGCGCGGTGGTCTCGAGAAAATCTCATTTCTTTGTAATCTGATACGTAATTACATTGCGTATAGACATATTAATAATTGTTTATAAGAAATGTAAATATTCACGTAAATTATAAATTTCCGTAAATTATAAATTTCCATTGTTGATACGATAATTAAAAATAAGAATAATAAATAAATTTGTTCTTGGGAAACTAAAAAAGTACAAATAAAATAAAAAGAATGCTAAACCGATAACAGCCTTATGACATAAAAACTGAAATAAAAGGTAAAGTACCCTAATGAAAACAAAAATAACGAGAAATACTGTAATGTGATCGCAACGCGTGTAATCCAAACGCTAGCATACAAGCGACTGCCGGTGCTTGACGATTTAAATTCTGTGCCTAGTTAGAGTGGTTTCATCTGTATGTATCTAAAAGGTATCTAGATACATTTATGCTGTATCTGTATCTGGATCTAGTTACTTTTCAAAAAGAAGTATATGTAACTGTACCTAGTTACAAATTAGGGTAAGTATCTGTATCTGAATCTAGATACTTTGAAAAATGTATCTGTTACAACACTGGTCCTAGGACAAATTTTCAACAACCATTTTGTTAAGTACATTATAAGGTACTATTCTGTCAAATATTGTGATTTGAAAAATATTTCTTCAAAGTAATATTTTAAGTCAAAGTCCGATATGGAAATTGGTAAAAAAGCCATTTTCGAAGCGATTTTTAAAGGGGAAGGCTATTTAATTTAAGGTTTGAATTTTCTTTAGAAGATACACATATATCAATAGTCTATGATAAAAATTATTAGAAGCTTGAGAGTTGCATACTTTTTTTTCTACAGAGTGCTAAAAATGTAATTTTAGTAAAAAATACGAAATGCAGAGGGTAATATCTCTGGTGGGCAGTTATTTAAAAACTTAGAATTTACACATATCAAAGTACTCGACTATAGCTAGCTCTGTGTAAAATTTCAAGTTTGAGACTCAAGTGATTTTAGAAATATAGCGTTTGAAATGTTGTAAAAAATTTCATGATTTATATTTGTCAGTATGAGCGAATTACTGGTATTCATAAATATATTTTGCTAGTTATGGTGTAAATTAAGCATTGGAATGTAAAATAAGTTAGCGTTAGTTACACAGCTAGTTACACTTACACAAAGTGGCGTCAATTTTTGTAAATAAGCGCATCCATTCTCACTATTATCTAAGCTCTGGTAACTTTTAGGAGATTTTCATAACCTATTTTGTTAAACACAAATACTGATAATAATGATAATTTGTTCAACGTAAATCTTTAAGTCAATTCTTTTATAGAACTTGGTAAAAGAGTAATTTTTAAGGAAGGGAGGCAATTTAGTTAGGGTTTGAATTTTTCTTTCAAAGTACGAGTACGACACCAGTATCAGATTAAAATAATTTAAAGTTTGAGAATTGCAATCTTTTCTCTACTGAGTTTTTAAAAATGTATTTTTGGAAAGATTACCAAATTTAGAGTTTAATAATCTCCGGATAATTATTTAAAAATCAGACATCTTCATATAAAAAAGTATTGTAGTTAGATGTAGCCTAACCGTAATTAAAATATGTAGTTAGTTTAAGATGCGTGTGGCTTTAATATCACAAATTCGTAAATGTAATTGCTACATGAAATTAGGTAATAATGTAACAGTTGAGAGCTATACCACAGTATAAAGAATACAGTAGCGCAACTCGCTTGTCGGCACTTTGATCTCTTTACAAGATTTTCATTGACCTCGAGTAGATTAAAGGGGTGTGTCGAACTGTTTGTTCTGCTTTACGTGTGAGCGATTTTGTTGTAAATTGTAAATTTACACGTGCCCACACACCAGGGCCGGTTTGTAGTGTTTAGTGGAGGTGGTAAAAAAAAAACAAGGCATAAATAATGTGTATTAACATAATTATAAAGATCCATTCGGTACCAGAGCCGTGAATGAATGAGCTCTGCATCCCGAGATTGTGACTCAGACCTTGCGCGGGATGTTATGCGCGAACTGAATATTTTCATGAGAGTCGCGCTACTGTGTAATCTTTATACTGTGGCTATACTGACTGCTGGTGGCGTTTTGCTTTTATTCAAAATTATTTTCTTCATTCTGATATGAATTTTAATTCCATCAGACTTGTCGAATCCTCTTTACGATTTAAATAAAATATCAAATACTTTACTATTTACTATGGTGACCTTGCCTATTCCAGAAAATAGTATACAGTTTTCTTGAAAAATTTTCGAATTTCAATTATATTAAAAATGGTGATGGTATAAGAATTGTCTGACAAAATAAAAAAAAATACTTTTTCAGTTATCTAAATTTATGTATCCACGACTCTCAATGATAACAATGAGAGTTAATAGGGTAGACGTTAGACGTTATAGAGCATATTGTTTAACTCATCGAATTTGGGACGTAATGATAAAATGTCCATGTATTTATATTCTTCTAAGTTTGGCAAACGATTGAAGTCCCGTATTTTTCTTATATTTCAATCACACCTTTTACAATCCAATGCTTAATTTACTCCATAAATATCAAAATATACTTATAACTACCAGTAGTTCGTTCATACTAACAAATGTAAATCTTGAAATTTTTTATAACATTTAAAACGCTATATTTCTAAAATCACTTGAGTCTCAAACTTGAAATTTTACACAGAGCTAGCTATAGTCGAGTACTTTAATACGTGTAAATTTTAAGTTTTTAAATAACTGCCCACCAGAGATATTACCCTCTGAATTTCGTATTTTTTACTAAAATTACATTTGTAACACTCTGTAGAAGAAAAAGTATGGAACTCTCAAACTTCTAATAATTTTTATCATAGACTGTTGATATACATATGTGTACCTTCTAAAAAAATTTCAAACCTTAAATTAAATAGCCTTCCCCTTTAAAAATCGTTTCGAAAATGGCTTTTTTACCAATTTCCATATCGAACTTTGACTTAAAATATTACTTTGAAGAAATATTTTTCAAATCACAATATTTGACAGAATAGTACCTTATAATGTACTTAACATAATGGTTTTTGAAAATTTGTTCTAGGACTAACCAGAGTCGAGATAATAAAGTTACCGCTAACTCTAACATACAGGCTGTTACAAATTCGAGGCTCACCATTGGGATCTCGGAAACGGTAAGAGATACGAAGTCGGTTAAATTGGGGCAAAGTTGCGTATTTTGGTGCTGAACAATAATCCGTTCTGAAAAATCTTCTACGTTTTGTAGTTTTTGAAATATTTCAAAAAAACAAGAAAACGTAATTTTCTTTTTTATTTTTTCCTGAAGTTATTGTTGCAGGGATCATAACAAAATTAATACATTCTACAGGCACTTTTTTAAGCTCTTTACGATGATATCATTAGATTTTACTTAAAACGTTTCGTCTCGTCCTGACCATCATCAACTTCATTTTTGCTTACATTTTTAAAACGTATTGTGCTAACAACAACAATTTAGTAATAGCAAGAGAAATTTACTTCCAACAATGACGATGACGCAGTATTTAATTAGTTTCGTAATTAAATTATACATTTTTATGATTAAAGCAAGAAAGTATCACAAGAAATTATATCTTTAAAAATCTCTCATTCTTATAAATTTAAAAATGTATTGTGCTAACAACAATTTAGTAATAGCAAGAGAAATTTGCTTCCAATAATACCCAGAAAGATGCCAACCACACAGAACAATGTTATTAAGTTAGATAGAAACATTGCACTTTATGGATATTTTCGTAAAACTCGAAGGACTTTCGAGATCGCCTTAATGATGATGAGAATGAAGAATTATTAGTAGAGGTAGTTTGTACTTGACGTTTCAAAATCGTTGTCATTTGTCATTGTTTTCATGGCCAGGTAGATTACATAAAAATAGTTACTTATAAAATGTATAAAATTATGAGACTACAAGAAAGAATGTTTCCTCGAGCAGTAATATCTTTTAAGATACGAGTTTTCTAAAGATATACATAATTTAATTTGATATTTTCTTGCTTTAATAATAATAATGTATAATTTAATTACAAATCTAATCAACTATTGTTTTGTAGTTGTTTTTCTGGATATTGTTGGAAGGAAATTTCGCTCGTTATTACTGAATTGTCGTTGACCACAATAAATTTCTCTTGCTATTACTAAATTGTTGTTGTTAGCACAATACGTTTTAAAAATGTACGTCTTTCTTGGATTCAAAAACATTCATTTTTAGATCTAAAAATTTTACTAAAATCAGATCTTGTGATACACGAAATAAAACTCCGAAGGTATATCAAACTTTTTTGGTTTTTGTTTTCACTGCATACCATGTTTTTCTTTGCAGTGTTATTTTCAACAATTTCTTGCATTTCCAGCTGTTTCAGATTATTAAATAGGGATGTGTGATACATGGAAAAGCATCAGAAAAAATAGATCTATTCAATGGTATTAAAATCCAATGTAGCGCCCATAAGAAAAAATGAAGTTGATGATGGTCAGAACGAGACGAAACGTTTTAAGTAAAATCTAATGATATCATCATAAATAACTTAAAAAAGTGCCTGTAGAATGTATTAATTTTGTTATGATCCCTGCAGTAATAACTTCAGGAAAAAATAAAAAAGAAAATTACGTTTTCTGATTTTTTTGAAATATTTCAAAAACTACAAAACGTAGAAGATTTTTCAGAACGGATTATTATTCAACACCAAAATACGCAACTTTGCCCCAATTTAACCGACTTCGTATTTCTTACCGTTTCCGAGATCCCAATGGTGAGCCTCGAATTTGTAACAGCCTGTATAGTGAAAATGACATGCGCCGAGATATAAAAATTTTGAAATAAACGAAAGTAAAAATAAAATAATAATAATTTCGAACTGTCAACATGTAAAGTTAACCCTCGACGAAAAATATATATTTTTCTAAATGGTCAAGAAAATGCATTGGACCACTTGGTATGGATTGACCCAGCCACAAGGTTAAAAGGAACTGCTTAATGCAATTTATGTTAAGAAACTTTATCTACCATTATGTAAGACAAAAATCATCTTAGATAATCAATCAAGATGTCACAGTTTAGAAACGAGGAGTTTCGTTCTGTCTCACAAAATTTATAAAAAAGAAAATTTCAGCTTTAGTCCACAGTTATAAATCAATTGCTTTTAAAATAAATTTTAAATTTTCTATTGTTATTATCATTATAACTTCCTTTTGTTGAAAAATTTCAGCCGATTTATTTATCTGAGAACTTCAATTTTCGATGTTTGCCTTTGTTCGGCCGAATAAAATGAAAATTTACTAAAATCTTAAAAAAGAAATTCCACGGGAAGGAAAAATTAGACGAAAAAGCAATCAAATAAATGTTCCTGGAAGATGGATGCGGGTTAGTCAGAGGCTGCAGATAACAGGTTGGGGATGCTGAACGATATTGAATCTTTCCCTTCACCATCGAATGGACGATACACTTAAAACTCTTTTCGCCACGAATTGCTTTCAGAGTTGTTTGTTGTTATAAGTTATCATCTAACGAGTATCAAATTGATGTAGATCAATAAAACTCATTTCTTGTAAAAAAAACTGCTTTGTGTAATGTACCTATTAAGAAAGGCTAATAACGTAGTTGAGCATTATGCATAGTGTTTTGAAAAATAAAAAGGAAACTAAAGTGCTATATTGATATAAAAATAGTTTTGTAAATTCTCTTCATAAACTTGTAACCGAGTATTATAAATTTGATCACTATATTGATTGAACCTCATGAACAGAAAGAATCTCTTAACAACATGACAGATAAAATATGTACAAAGAGAATATTGTTTCAATAGGGTAATGCTTTTGCTTACACAGCGGTATTACTAACGGTTTTGTCCTATTTACGTTTTTAAATGAAACAAATGCCAGATTTTGACTAATAATGATAAATAACGAGAATATTATTATATGGAGTTATACATCATTTGTTTTTTCATTAACTCATTGCAAATATCACCAAATCACAATTTTCTCTAACACGTTCCCGACGAAGAAAAGCTACCTCGAATATTAGAAATGATGACACGGAGTTTACGAGGAAAGGAAACATCGAAATATATCTTGCAACTCATAGAGAAAGCCATGCGTAAATCTTTTTCTCACAGAATGCCGTCCGAGGAGGAAAAAAATACAAAACTCATTTCTGGTTCGTAACGAAAACTCGTTTAAATATCCGTCGTCATTACGTTTACCTAAATCCAGTACGCAGATGAAATGAAAGAAATCCAATTTTTCCGCTAATTAAATGTGATGTGAACAGTCCCGTAAAAAAACTTTTATTTTTACGAGCTTGTAAAACAGATGTTTATAGATTTTCATTTTTGATAAAGGGGAGCATGGGGTAATGAGAGCCTGCGGGCAATAAGAGCCAGCCTGGTTTAGGTAAAATTAACAAACGAAAAAAATTGAAATTTGTACCTACCTGTGCAATACCTCTTCCCATCCAGGACGTATAGAATTTCCATTTTTGCAAAGAAAAATAATACGTAGTGAGCATTTAGTTTCAAATTAAGACTTGTGTTGTTATTTTTCGCAATTTTTAATCAAGAAAGTAAGTAATCAAGATACTACTTTTTGGATAATATTTTGATTTCATATTACTAAGTTACTAATATATTTTATGTTTCTAATATTTGGTTTCTCGTTTATCTATTTATTATTATTATTACTAACTATTATTATTAGTGAGCGGAATCTGATATTTTATTCGATTAAATACAAACGAAGCGGCAACGTATAAAGCTACAGCGACGGGTTAATGTGCATACATTCGTTGCTGCCTTGTTCGAAATAAACCGAACAAAATATCAAATTCCGCTCACTGATTATTATTAATACCCGCAGGTGATTCTTGTTATCCCTGACATTATAAAAGTATGTTTTGTTGTTAAAGGTTTCGAGGACTCGTAAAAGAACAATACTAAACTAGTTGGATATGTGATTTTTGCACTTAATACTTCAGCAAGTTTGTTAAAATACTTTTACTACTGTTTTCTATTTTTCCTCAGTCTTGCATTTTAAGTTGTGTTATGAAAGAAAAGTGTATTACTTATTTTATTAACTCTAGCAGTTATTTGTTAAAACAAGTTAATTTAGGCAGCAGTCGGTGTGCCTTCTTTCATGGTTTTCATTACCCCAACATGCGGGCAATAAGAGCTAATTCCATTTTTGTTTTAAATGAATATATGTATATTGTAATGATTCGTCGACACCAGCCGGCGCCAAATTGTCTCTTGCGTCACAGCCGTCTAGTCGACGAATCTTAGGCGACAGCCTAGAGAATTCTGACGGCGGAATAAACTAGAGCAGACAGTCCGTCGCCTCCAGAATGTTCGCGAGAAACAACCCCGGCATACAAAAATGCACGCGGCCGGGAGTGGGACAATTCGAATTGAATTCAACGTTAGACGGAATTAAATAGTCTGTTCGATAGCTCTGTACTTTCTACACTTTTAACAACTTTACTCTATTTTTCTCACTCCTACTTTTGTTATATTTTATATATCGCACTCTCTCAGGAGCGATTGGTGCAGAAAGTGTAGAAAAGTGCAGAGCTATCGAACAGACCTAAAGTCGCGTTATAAACTTTCGCTCGGCTGTTAAAATAAATTAGGATTAAGTTTGTAAATTATCTAGTGTTAAATGTTAGTATTAATTAGTTTGCTTGTAAATAAATTAGTTTATTAACTATTTCGTGTTTTATTTTGAAATAAAAATTAATAAAACCCTTAAAATCGTTACAATATTATAATTTCTAGTAATGACTGGAATGATATAGTTATGTCATTTTAATGTTTTCTCTTATACGAAACAGCATAAAATTGTTGAGAGAATACACTTTATATTTTTTTCAAAATATATTGATTTTGCTTAAGTGGCTCTCATTCTCTCCGTCTCCCTTATTCACTCCACGATAGAACACATTTTAATTTATTTTTAAACTAATTTTTTTATCTGCGTATTTAGATACGTTTTGTGGTTAAAACTGATTTTAAAATTCCTTCTTTTGGGCTCCTTTAATAATAATACATTTCGTGCTTACGTGCTGCAACCTTATTTAAATCTCAAAGCACGTATGTTATAGAAGACCACGCGATTGTACAAGGAAATCGCGCACATAATACCAAATAGCGCGACAAAAATATAAAAATTATTCATGGCAACATTTTGTCATTTACAGAATGCCAGCTGTGGTCAAATTTAAAATTGAAACAAGAAATCAAAAGAAGAAGATAGTGTCCATGCTTTTATTTATTTGTATAATCATCTAACTTTTCAATTTATTTTCCAAATATATTGGAAACATGATGAAATTTTTTGAAACTGAATTTTGAATACTACATTATCAATTAAGTTTTTTTTATGAGAAACGGTTAAGATTCAGTAAATATTTCAGAAATTGTTTGTTTCGATATTTCGAGTTAACTGTTTAGAGAAGCAAGCGAAGCGGGAAATTTGCTGTGATAGGAATTTAATAAATAATGTTCTCTTCGAAATGTGAAGGCTTCCGAAATAAGTTATATCGAATTTCTTTTAAAAATAAAACCAGCAACTACACAGTACTTCGTAGTAGATGCACTATGTAAATATTTTATTTCCTTTTGGACCGGTCTTTACATCTCTTAATAAACTGATAACGAATAACTACCATGGAAACAATTTATAAAAATCAATCAACAATTCAGAAAAATCAAATTATTCGCCGAATAACTTTAATGGGCAGATGGAAAGAACAGCCCTTATAAAATTTGTAGGCTATTCTCAAAGTTTTCTTGAAATTTAAGATATTAGCTTTATTATCATATTTAGGCCCGATTGTACAGGATGTCCCTTTTTCGATGGTATCTTCGTTAATAATGGAAACAGAAAAAAACCGAGCACGCAATATTGGGCCAACTTTTTATGCTAATTTGAATGACCAACTTAAAAATTTGCTGTTCCTTGCCATTTTCGCGGTACAGTTGAAAAACGAAAAATTCATCAAATTTTCAAACGCGCATATTTTTTTTATTTTTAAAGATATCGAAAAATGATAAAAGCATTTTTTATTCGACTTTCAACGTAGATCATGATTCTTTAATCAAATCGCACCAAAAAGTTCATAATAACCGAGATATAACCACAACTAATATTTTTTTTAATGGACGTTATAGTTGGCTTTGACATCATTAAAAAGGGTATTTTTTCTGCTTGAATCATGATTTACGTTAAAAGTCGAATAAAAAATGCCTTTATCATTTTTCGATATCTTTAAAAATAAAAAAATATGCGCATTTGAAAATTTGATGAATTTTTCGTTCTTCAACTGTACCGCGAAAATGGCAAGGAACAGCAAATTTTTAAGTTGGCCATTCAAATTAGCATAAAAAGTTGACCCAATATTGCGTGCTAGGTTTTTTTCAATTTCCATTATTAACGAAGATACCTATGGAATACTATCGAAAATGGGACACCCTGTACAATCATGGTTTAACTTTAAACTTCGTTTTATTTCTATGGAAAAGATTGTCTTTACAATTGATGCTATGGGAATAAAGCGAAGTTTAAAGTTAAACCATGATTGTACAGCTGCGGAATCAAAAAGCGGGACAGTATAATGTCGTTAGTTTAATTGTTACTTCTTAATTCTGGTAACTATATAGTAGGTAACTTAGCAAACTTCGTAGTTCATTATATACAATCATTCTGTTTGTATTTAAAATTCATATCGTATAAATAAAAAAAAATTAAACAGTGAAACAATATTAATTGAATGCCGTAAGACTTGTCCCGCTTTATGATTCCGCAGCTGTACAGTCGGGCCCTAATGTTTTTAGACATGTTAAGATGCGTACAGACAGCATGCCTCGGGATGTGCGGCTCGATTTTAATAGAATTGTGTTCATAATTCGTCACACACACAAAACGAAATTATAATAATTAAACAGTCGAAACAGACCGTGACACTTACACTCACACACATCTCAATTCGTTTTAGTACACGTTTAACAGCTGCGAACGGAAGTCTGAGTTTCTTTTACGCGACGTAATTATTAGTAATTTCTAAAATAACTGGAATTGCGAATGAAATAAGGGTAACAAATTCGCAAATAATTATTGATGGTTAATTTTTGCGGATTATTTACTACAGCGGAATGTATCAGTTGCATCATCCATAAAAAAAATTGCAAGGATTTAAATTTGGTAAGCGCGGGGATCAATGCAAGGCTTATAACGTCCGAGGGAGCACGATGTGCGCTAAGTATTGTTTGTACTCTGTTTATGTGTGTTAGACAATGCTGGCGTTCAGCGAGGATGTTCAGCTCCCTCCAATTTCACTTGCACCAGTTATCGCCGTCGGAGACATAATTGTTTTAAAAGTCGCTGTTGTAACAATTTTTGATCAAATCGCGTACGTGAATGCGTGTTACAGATTACGAAAAAATGTAAATTGCTGGGGTTGTTTGGAAAATGTAAATCGATTTATTAGACCTGAAATTCATCGCCGACAACTTTTCTTGTTTATTAGGCTATGAAAATTATCTATAGCTATTTTAAACGTCGTTGGTGATATGCGTAATCAAATTGGGTATGTGAGTGAAGGTAACAGAATGCAGGATCATATTTAAAAAAATTATATGGGACAGGTTATAATTAATTAAGAATTTAATTCAAAGTGAAAAGAATGCGTACGATGGAGCGAGGAACGATTTACAACCAATGTGCCAGAAGCACAGGATATGGAGTTGCAAACGCGTATTGAATTTGTTAAACTTTTAATAGATTTGTGTTAATATTAATTCGTCACACACAAAAAGAAGTTTTAATAATTAACAGATTACAAAAGCATATATTGATTAAAATCTTTTAAATTCTGTTTGTCGATAAATGCTTATGAAGTACACGTTTCTTGGGGAAATAAACTTTATTTACAACACAATTTAGAATGAAAGAAAAATGCTAGATATTCTTAA
Source organism: Dorcus hopei (assembly GCA_033060865.1). Lineage (NCBI taxonomy): Eukaryota > Metazoa > Arthropoda > Insecta > Coleoptera > Lucanidae > Dorcus > Dorcus hopei. Next base: position 19,195,327 of record CM065424.1, on the reverse strand, counting down.
CACGGAGATTTAAATTGGTTTTCATTTTAGTGATTTATTTGTTTATCTGTCAAAGCACGTGTTAAAAGTGGAGCCGTTGCGATCCTTTGCATGGAATAATCTGCTTCAGGTGATTTGTCAAGTAAATATTTTGTAGTTCGTATTTCACGGCGTCGGGCGTTGACCAAAAAACGGAGTTGACGTGAAATTCTACTTAAAAGTCAAATTCACAATCGATGATAGGCCGTCGTACCTACCAAATTTTTTATGAGAACATTTATTTCGTTTATCTGCTCTTCGACTTTTTAAGCAGAAGTTGGGGCTAATTTTTGATTAATTATTTCTCGAAAACCAAAGTAGAATTTGTTTTTTAACATTTTTCCCATACTCTCGGACATCGCTTCTCATCGTGTTTTTTTTTGATCGGAACAATTGTCAGTCACCCTGAATTTGTAATGTATATTTTAAGGTAGTTGTTAGCCGAGTGGTTTAGTCCGCTGGCAACGGGCTTGACCACGCTTGACCTTTGAATATAGAGGGGAGGAAGGAGCTTTTCCATACAAAACTGGTCCACGATGGGTTTTGCATATGGTGGACAAATATTTCTGGTTAGCAATAGCGTACCTGTTATCCTTCATTGGGCGAGTTTTTAATTCAGCATTTTGCTGTGATAGGTGTAGACTGATATAAAAGACTGAATAGAAATTCATCTGCGTTAGATTACAATCGATTTAGGCGATGTAGGAAATGGCAGTAATAACTTTTGTCATTACATTTCCATCGTTATAACTACGCATATGACTGACTGTTGTTGCATTTATAACCTATAATGTAAATAACTTTATTCTAAAAAAAAACACATTTTGGAAGAAAAGTAGGTACCTAATTGTAATACTTACTAATGAAACGTTATTCCTAAATTCGAAATAAACTGCTATTACACCGTTAAATAGAATAATTCCTGTTCGCACTCAAATGATATAATCATCAATGACCGTTAAAATGGGTTTACAAGATGGCACTTCCGTCTGCCGTTCTTTTAATGATGAAAATAATAAGTGCTTCTTCCTCTCCTCTATATTCAAAGACGCTTGACACTTGGCCGGGCAAGAATTAGGTGTGGGTTCGAATCCCCTCCTGGTGCATGTGAGCTCTATATGTGAGAGATAGAGTACTTATATATCGGATTGTGTTTCGGATTCTACCGGCTCCTTCGAACTGGGTTTTCTGCGTTTCCCCAATTTGTAAGGCAAATGCCGAAGGAGAAATTAACATCAAAGTCGGTCGCAGCTGCCACCCCTCCCCGACAAGCTCTGAGCTTGGGGTATAATTGAGTGGGAAAAAAAAGATGTAACTATAACGACATAATAGATTTTCTTTGGCTTACTTAATTTAGTGATATAAGTACTTTTTGCTTTAACGACTGGGAGTATCTTATACATCACTTTTTCATCTTGTTCAGGTGCAAATTCCTACATTGTTTTCTTTTGTATTGTTCTATTTTGTTCATCCCACAAGAGATTCATCGAATTGCAATTGGGTAACAGTGGAGATCAAATCATTTTATAGATCATTTATTTTATTTTTTGTTGTATTATGAAATTATAATAAGTCTTTTTTCCGACGAAATGACATGTTTCATAAACAATTCATAGTAACAAAATATCTTCAATGTGTCTTTTGTTTTATCTAAATCCTCTAATTTATTATTTCACTGTGAGCACTGCTCTAATATCCGTTCGTTTTGTAAACGAGGCAAAAACTTTTGGGGTTTAAGGTAGAAAGCCTCAGATTAGGATTCCGTCAATTAATAACACATCTTCTACGATCATTCGTCTTAGTATCTGCTTAATCGATAGTAATTTTTTTATTCTTATTTGTTTGTCATAAGAGTCCTCTTAAATAATTTCTAGATTAATTATAACATTATTTAATTCATCGTTAATAACTTGTAGCACCTTTTAATTCACTTTTAGAAATTGGAAGTTAAAATAACATGAAATAAAAACATAATCTAATTAACAGTGAAGCACGCAAACATGTACAGTCGCGATTTCAGAAAAAAATGTTATTGTAAGGACCGCGAGTACGGGAAAGGGTGGTTTATATTTTGATAAGGTGGCTTTTCGCATAAAGCCAAATTTTTCGACCCTTTGTTACCCAAAACTTTTACAAACCGAATCGAGACGCAAAAGGCGACTCCTTTGTCAGTAGCGTTTCTGGAATTAGCTAAAAAAGTAGCCAGGAGTCGTTCCGTCCGCTCTCTTCGGACTCGGTATGAATTTTGGCCCTTTTGACCCTCGGACTTACTATTTTGGAATTGTTGAATCTTTCTGCGCTCCTTGTTCGATTTACCACTTAATAAAAAGGTTCTCTAAATTCTACTTTGAGTACTAAATAAAATTCGGAAAGTTTAACAAATAAAATTATATTAAAGAAAAAAAAATTAACGAGAACACAGAATAAAGCAAATAATTTTTACGACCAAACACATGACACTAATTACAAAACCGAATATCGAGTAAACTACAGAATTAATAATAACTTAAAATGGTGACTTCTGAACAAAACAAAATTTGACTTTACTGTAAAGAACTTATAACAGAATTGACAATAAAACAGATAAAACAAAGACAATGCAAAATATCCTGAAAAATATAACAAAATAAAACAAACTTTGACAAGAAGGGAGATTGGTTTAATACACATAGAAACATGTTTTTTGTTAATAATTATCTAACTTTTTAAGCAACAAAGACATTGAGCTTACCGGCGACGGATCTTAAATGATTTTCTCGTATCCGTAACTTAGGAAAAACACTATTGATTTAGATTTACGAGAATTGTTTCGTTAGCGAGCGAATTTATTTTTAAAGGACACAAAAAAACTACACGAAAAAAAAGCTTCTGCTTCTTCTATCCGAAACCGATAACAAACTTTGGAAAATTTTAATATTAATTTAAAACAAAACCGAACTTAGAACAAAATTAATTAAACCAAAATTTCGACGAGAATTAACGCGGACAAAACTTAGGGAACCGGGAACTGTCCGTTTTTCGCTCGCGGCGTCTATTTAAGTTCTCGCTTCCACTCTAAACAGAAAAAGGGTTTTTTTCAAACGTCAGCAAAAATTTCTGAAGAAACCTGTGGTTGATTCGGGCTTCTGGCGGCGAGTCGCACTTCGTGAGATGGCGTACTCATCCTGCTTTTACCCTTTTCAACCACGTGTCACGCGGTCAACGCCAGAGAGACTGGCTAAACAGCGTTTTCATCTCCGAACCCTGATTCAGTGAGAAAAAGAAATATTATCATCGCAACTTAATATCATCTCTGGTTCGAAAGCACGTTCTAGTCTGATAAAGCGATACGTGTTTCCTGCTCTCTGATTTCGTCCTGAGATCAAGTAGAGCTTAAAAAAATAATAATAATTTCGAAATATTTTTAACGCATTTTTCGGGTCCTTACATCATCATCGATGAAATGTAATTATGACATTGTAACCTAAGCTGTAAGATGTACAACGTTTAGAAATGTTTAAAGCTGGATACTATAAAAAAAGTCTCCGGTTTTCTGTACTCACCACTGTACAAGGCAGAACTGTATTAAAATTTTGAAAAAAATACTCTGAGTCGAATTTCCTCCTACCTTGATTAGATATTTTTTTTATAATTTGCTCATAAAATGTCAACTCCAAGAATTATAATATTCAGAAATGTGCAGTATGTAATTAATTGATGAGTCACCAACTTAACCAATCTCTGCAATCAAACTCTGCAATATGTGCAATCAAACTCTGCAAACTCTGCAATATGTGCAATCAAACTCTGCAATCTATGCAATCAAACTCTGCAAAAAAAGTAATTTCATAAAACCCTTCAGAAAAACAAAATACATGACAAAGTTTAGGCCTTAGGCAAATTAGCGTTAATTTCGTTTTACAAATATATAACTTGGAGTTTGTTTTCAAATACACGAAATACACAAGGAATTCAGTTTTTTTTAACAAAGAAATTCTCAGTGTACGAAGGTTTAAATTATTTAGGAAACTTTGGGCATTTTATTTTTAAATATGATGTAAGTGTAAATGCTTGAGTTTCTGCTTACGTACGTCCATTAATACACGGCTTGTTTAAATGGAATGCTGTATACGACTCCGTGTCACTAATATCCGCTCTGGAGTTGGAATTGTTCCAAATAGCTACTTCAGCCGTCAAGTGTGATTCTGGGTTTGCAATAATCGACCTACCTTTCTTAGTAATAAATGAGCTTGTTTGTTGACGGGCGATTGTTGGAACTTCTATCATTGTTCATTCTACTGATACTTCGACACTTTTATTCCTAAACTCTCACGCGAAGAATTTCAAGGCATAATAAAAATGAAAGCTTTAGAAATGGAAACACTTTTTAATTTATTAATTTCCTGTAGGTACTTGCCTAACTCCCACAATAACTTTGCATAATATGTATATAGGTATGTGAGGGAGATAGTACTCGGGTGTATTCTCCATTGAGTAATATATAATGGTTAATATCATTAATACCTGCCCTTGTCAGAAACAGTATATTATTGTGGTTACTCTATAATGTCAAAAGCAGGAGCATTTACGTCACCTGAATTAAGTATTTAGAGAGAGTCCATTAAATGTGATGTGCGGTAAAGTCATGGGCAAACAAAGAGAAGTTCAGGATAAGTAGAATTATAAAGAAGTGCATATACTGCCAGAATATATTATGTATAATCACAGTTTAGCTCCGGAGCTTTTAACTTCTTTAATCAATTCAAATAGACTGTCCTAACTACAAATAACTCATTATGTACAACATCAATAGAAGAATTTTCTTTTTACTCTCTTATTGCGCTGAGATTTAATTTATAAGAAATGTCAACGTGAAAAGTAAAATAAAACACTTGACTTGATTTATATCACACAAAAGATACTGCAATAGTAATAAAACGTTAATAAGGAAAACGTGAACGGAATTGATGACTGCCGCAAAGGTGTTTCTTGTTGGTCTTGGTGTGGAACACGGTGGCGTAGCATATGCCCTGAATTTTTAAACTTATTTGCAGAGTTTGACCTAAATCTACCTCACTTTCCCTTGTAAGGTAATAAATTAATACTTATATATTACCAATTAAAACTAGATTTATGCCTGAATGGAGCAAAGGAAATCTCCGTAAACATCAGGTATTATGCGCGGGGATTTCAGCGTAAGCTTAGTTGGTATTCAGCCGCGTGAAGTTCAATTATCTCTTTAGTCAATACAATGAAAGGCATTAACCTGATTATTAACAAGAACGATATTCAAAGTGGAGGAGTATATTCGGATTTCCCAGTTTTCCACATTCAATTATTATATCCAGGCAAAGTGAATTTGTCATACACACACGCTTTAAATATACAGGAGTTCTATAAAAAAACATTCAGTTAACTTTTACTTACAACATTTTCCCCACAAACGCTTCCTTCGTGAGATATGCCGCAGTCTCAAGTTGAAAGGTCACACTGTATATTAAAAAAGTATCGCTTAACTTTTACTTACAACATTTCCCCCACAAATGCTTCGTTCGTGAAATATGCCGCAATCTCAACTTAAAAGATCCACCCTGTATTTTAAAAAAGTAAACTTGCAATCAAAAAAATATATGGGGCAGGATAAAAAAAAGAGAGCGTTTTTGTAATTATTTATTTCTTCCATATAATAATATAAAAAAAAAACTATTTCTTCTTAATATATCGATGAATGTATTGCAGTTTTTCAAAGTATTTGTATCAGCCTGTATAGTATAAAGGTCGTAAAGTTTGTTCCATCTTTTAAAGCTTGTTTTAATAAATTTTGAGTTGCCTCGTACAAAATTAGTTCCAGAATCCATATGCTCCGTGATTTTCAATTAACAGCAAAGCGTACAGATTCTAAAACAAATAATGCACTTGCATACAGCCACAAATTTAAAATTAAAAACTTCCGAAGTATTTTATCCGGCTATTAAGTAGGATATACTTCCGAAGGAGCTTACGCTTTTGGATACCTAGGTTTAATATATTTTAATTTTTAATTCAGATAGACGCATTTCTGCAATTTATTGCTCCAGTTCCCTCACACTGTCTCCCGGGAACTTTAAAAGTTTTACACGAATTCTCGAAGTTGCTGTAAAACAGTAATACAGATCCTAACTATTTATTTTTATGTAATGCCATAATGAGAAAGCGCATTTTGAAGTAAGTGCTATGCACTTACGTACTACAACTTTTCGCAATTACAAGCGTTCTATTTTAATTCTATTTGCCATTAAATTTTCGCTGCTAAATAAATACTCTGTGTTATATTTCCAGGATCTTTTATGATTGTATAATACCACAGCAATTCTCTTTTATACGGCCAAGGTACTGGAGGTACGTTTTGCTTTTACTAATACGCTTTATTGTAGTAAGTTCAGCCCCCAGGTTTTAATCGTGTATTTCACTGAAAACATAAATCCACCTCACTCCTGTGCAATCTCGGCTTGTTTACGTAAGCTTAAAATTAAGCGCCTTCTTTATCGCATTAGGAAAATTAAAATCAGAAATTTAAAATAAAGGACAATTTCATTTGCAAGCTGTGATATACGAGGACCATAAAAACTCTTTAATCTGGCCCAAAATAAAGTAGATAATGCGGCTTAAATTTGGTTCGTCATAAATCCTAAGAATTAAAGTCGGTGGACGGTTACTTAAATACAGACGATACGTTTCATATAACAATAAAATTGATTCAGGACGCGCTTTGAGCTTATGTACTAAAAAAAGAGCATGAAGCTTCCCGGAAATAATAAAACGAAAATACTGTAGCTACTAATTAGTTTCAGGAAAATACAGTTTACAATAAATATAACGAAAATTAATGGAATATATTTCTTGATGAAGTTCATTAATTTTCTGTTTTTTATATTGTGTTAATTTTTAATTAAGTTTTTCAGTGTTTACTGAAAGTGTAGCAATTACTCTACCATAAATAATTTATTATAACTATTAATATTAACTTTAATTACTCCAGTATTGTTTGACTAAAAATAAAGATCTTAAACTGTTCTATCCAAAAATATTGTCCAGAACAACGTTGACTGTTGTTTCTCACATCATTCTCGAATATTCTGATAAAATAAATTTACTAGAAATTAGAGGAACAGTTTCCCGTTGTACTTCAAGCTGGACAAGTGCTTTCTCTGCAAGTGAATCCCCGAATGTTATATTAAATAAATTATCTCATACATTGTAATAATTCGACAAAAACTATGAAAGTTGAAAAAGTTAATTATTATTGATCGAAAATAAAGATAATAATAATAAACGAAAAATTGTTTCTCTAAAAATTAAATTCATTATGAATTATTTAATGGTAAAGAAATATTATATAATTTTAATTTAAGAGGAAGAAGTAACGCTACCATTTCCAGTACCTACGTTTTATTTAAGTATATGTAGGCGTGACATACATAAGAAATGACAGAACAATATGCACTCACGTATGTTTCGGTCCTCTCGTGAAATATTCAGGACCTCACAAAAAAAAAAGCAAATGAGATTTGGAAAAGTGGTCCGTCGTAATATACGCTTAGGAGGGCAACATTAGGGTGAATGTGATTGATGTTTTTAAATGACGAACGGAAGTGTTAAGCTGATGAAAACATTAATTTTCAGAATTACATAATATAATGTAGTAGGATGAAAATAAATAAAAAATTTAAATTTATAGGTGGGTGAAGATAAGATCCGGAGAGACTGTTAATTTTGAAACACGCAAAGTAGTGCATAACTTTTTAATTGTATGGTAAATTACATTTTCTTTGTACAGTTTGTTTACTATGATGTGTATAACTTACAACGTGACGTATTAGGTAAAAAGCATCTGAAACGGACTACCATCTTGTTTTGCTCTATTACTTATTATGAGATAATAATGAACATGATTAACTCTAATTAAAATGTAATTTATTACATAAATGTGTATAAATTGCACATATACACTGGAAATACTACATAAGTTTACAATAATAACAGGGTGATTCAAGGAATCCGTTTATTAGAAGTTTAGGCACTTGTCTTCATTATTTTTTTCTGAAAATTGGTACTCTCCCACAGCCGATAGTGCACCTTTTAATGAAAATAGTTTCAAAGTATTTGAACTTCCGCTTGTACCGCAAATCGCTGTCAACTTCATTATTTTAAATGGAATCATATACTTTTTCTCGTAAATTTAGGATCTACAGGTAATTTTGAATAGAAAATTATAAGATATCCTTATACCTAAATGCAACCGTTTTTGAAATATTTGTGCATTAGCACTCTTTCCTTTTTAAACTTATACTTTTACTTCACAAAAATATGAGATCTGATCTGTGCCATTTTAAAGAGGAACCTTTAAGTAAGGCGTTGATGTTTAGAAAGTGTCCCAAACATTTACAGTGTGCTCGGCAGATGGCGTTTGTTTAAGCTAACTTCAAGTCACCAAAACTTAATTTTTTTCAAATGGAAGACCCTGTATATTTTTAATCTGTCGGATGTAGAATTTAATTGTGCATTCTAATGAATGTGTTCCGTGAATCACCATGAAAGTGGCTCTTGTTCTTTTTTAAAGACGTCTGCATAAATATCAGCAAGTTACAGAAACTACGTTGTGAATTTTGCATTGAACTGTTATTTCTTGAAACGAAAATCAGGTTTAAAATTAGTTAAAAATTTTAAAAAAATTTCAATCTGTATATTGAGGCGGTTAACTCTGTATACAGGGTGCTCAGATTTCGTAGGGACAACATGGGTAACTTTTTTATTCGAGGAGATAGAGAGATGGTTAAATTAGTAAAAAGGTGCGGGTTCAAGAACTCATTGAGAATACATTTTCAAATTTTACTTGTCATGGCCAACTTGGTTAAAATTTAAAAAAAAAAAAAAATTTCCATAATTTCTTTTATTTGCCGTAACTTTTTTGTTACTTAGGATATTTAGATGCGGTTTGAATTAATTTATATGGTAATTTAAATATTTTTATTGGCAAAACAAAACAAAACTCAGTTACAAAAATAATAATCAAAAATATTAAATCACTCAAATAAGCCACCATTGTTTGCAATGCAAACTTGGCACCGTTTCTGAACACTATTAATGACTTTACGGATAGTATTGCTATTAATACTGTTAAATGCCTCAAGTACTGCAAATTAGTTCAAACCGTATCTAAATATCTTAAGTAAAAAAAAAGTTAGGGCAAATAAAAGAAATTATGAGATTTTTTTTTTTTATTTTAACCAAGATGGCCATGACAAGTACAATTTGAAAATGGATTCTTAATGAGCTATCGAACCTGCATCTTTTTGCTAATTTAACCGTCTCTCTATCTCTTCAAATACAAAAGTCACCCATGTTGTCCCTACGAAATCCGGGCACCCTGTATACTTTTTAAAAACAAGGTTTGAATGTTTTAATCGCCTCCTACTTATTATGTAAATATGTAGTTGACTTAATATATTTACAGATATTCTGCTAAATAACTTTGTTTCTGAAAATTAATTACCGCAAAGTGGCAAGGAAAGTTATTACTTATAAGTAATGCGGGTAGGAGTTAAGTGTTTAATTCAGTTCAGGTTGGATTATGTCGAGAGTTTCATTGCCAATCATTTCCAAAATAGAATTTAACTCGACAACAGTCTTCAATTAAGATCTAATAGTTTCACTAAACTCCTAATATCTCCAGTGTACATTAGCATGAGTCCAAATCAAAACAACCACTGTGTGTGTGTGTGTGTGATAATTAATTTTACATATACCTATACATTTCCTAAAATTAGAATCGTCAGTTTTAGAATATGCGTAAATTCTTACGGTAATATGTATGTACGATTTTTCTGAATTCTAGAGCGTTAAGTACGTAACTATTCTAAAATTTATAATCAATATTAGCCAGTACTTACGAATCTTAAAATATTTTAATAAATAAGTATGTCTTCTAAATCTAAACAACGTCAGAAATCAGAAATGAAAGGCCTGCATTTCAAAATTTATTTTATCCAAGAGTTTTTAAATTTACAACGAAATACTTAAAAATATTTTATTATTACCTACTGTTGTTACTCTCCTATTTCTTTCACAAAATAAAAATCATCCCGTGAATTCGAATTTTCCTTGCGTTGTTAAATACAGGGTGTAATCGAATAAGTTTCACTTATTAATACTGTAAGTTCTTCATCACATAAGAGATTTAATTCTGCAAATATCAATGGTCTAGCTCAAAAATTAAAAAATGACCTACCAGAAGAACGCATCGTCTTTTCCTTAAAAACCTCTGCTCGTCTATAAACACGTCGTAAAATAAATAAAGTTCCAGCAAAATTCACGGTCAATGTCGCCCGTATGCAATTCGATAAGGGAAGAAGCTTCTAAATATCCACCCGTGTTGATTACTGAATTATTTAATTATAAGCCAATTTTTACATATTGTTAATACAGTTTATAACTGCTGCTCATAAGAGTGTAGAAATTTATATCAATAAAACAAAGTTTTGTAATCTTCGACCATCTGTTTCATTAGATAATCGACAATAATTACATCACGATATTCCATACTTTTAAACAAATAACACTGTGTAACAAATTTTGACTTTTTTTTTGTTCTCGGGTAGTAAATATTATTTTCTAGTTCATTATATCTGAAACCAATAGAAAATGCTTTTCCTCCCTTAAAGTTTGCTTTTATGATCGGGAGAACGATATTTTTTAATTCATCATTTATCCGTAATGTGACGGATTTTTAATTATTAAGTAGCATTCTAGAAATTTTTATATTGTTGTTAACATTCTTTTTAGAATTGCCTACATACAGGTGTTAAAGAAAAGTGTCACAAATCTTGAGGAGGGGTAGTATGGCCAAAATATGCAGAAAAGTTTTAACATGAACATGAGTACGCGAATTGATGGTTTCGGAAATACGAAACATTTTGCGTTTACACAATTTTTTTAAATTTTATGTACAAACAAACTAACAGTACTCGTGAACAAAAAACAATTGCAAAAGTCAAATGAAATGTTCAAAGTGCCCTCCCTCAATTTCATAGCAGTCACGGCATCTCTGGCGCACTTTGAACATCTCATTTGACATTTTGCAATTATTGTTTGTTCATAAATATTGCTAGTTTGTTTGTACATAAATTTTTAAAAAAATTGCGTAAACGCAAAATATTTTATATTTCCGAAACTATCCATTTACGGCCCAATGTTCATTAAGACTTTCCTGCATATTTTTGACCCTACTACCCCCTTCAAGGTTTGTGGCACTTTTTTAACACCCCGTATATTACAAATAAATACATGTTAATTTGGATTCATATGTTGTTTGTATCCCTTCAACTAAATAAAATTCCACCGTGTTCTTGCTATTTATCAAAGTTTCAATATCCTGACCGCAAACCAAAGATTCAGTTAAGCAAAAATTATTTTCTATAGTTTTGAGACATAAGTAATAAAAAAATAACAGTTTAAACCCGGGAACAAAAATCATGTTACACAGTGTAATACACTTAGGGTGGGTTTACAGAAAGGAAATCAAATATTTAATTACGATTAACTATTTGATTGAGCTTAAAATTAGTGTTGCCATAGAAATCAAATTGTTAAACTAAGGCAACGCTAATTTTAATCTCAATCAAATAGTTAATCGTAATTAAATATTTGATTTCCTTTCTGTAAACCCATCCTTAGGGTGGATTTACAGAAAGCAAATAAAATATTTAATTGCGAATTAAACTAATTACGATTAAGTTGCCATAAGAATTACATTCCGAAATGTCAAATTAACAATGTCATTAAAATTTGATTGCAATTAAAGTTTCTGTAAACTGGACCTATGTGATTTAATTTGTTAAATGATTGAAAAAATAAATGAATATTATTATTAGTTAGTTTGCAGTACGACACTGAATGACTGCATACTCAGAAAAGAAAATGTATTAAATACAATGACTGCATTTACATATTTATTTCTTTGACTGAATACATGTTAAACTATACGATCTTTCCGAATTTTGTTTGTGTAGTCTGAACATAATAAAGTAATAAAATCATAAATTAAGAGATGATGAGTATCGGCGTGCTTTTTTCAATAATACTTTCAGAATGTGACCTCTATTGAATTAATTATTATCTAATTGTTTATTTATTGTTAGATATGATTCATGATTACTGTTTTAATTTAATTCCTCAAGTTTTAATTCCTTAAGGAAATAAATTAATATTATTATGTAAGAATTATTTTGTGATTTCTATTACTTAATTAATAAAAAATTAGAATGTAAATGTTTCATTATTATTTTTGTATGGGTTGCTTATGACTAACTGTTAATCTCTCCGTGTTCTTTTGTACGAAAGTTATAATGACCTGCGTCAACGTTTTTTGTGTTACTTCTGCGAATTTACCGCTCTATTATTTATTGCACGTAATAGTAAACGTCGCTCAGCTGGGGCATTCAAATCACATCTAGTGCGTCTCAAACGTTTTTTTTTTTTTGTAAAAAAATAAACGTAGATTTTTCCGGAGATATGAGGCAAAGGTCAATAATAAGTATGTCATAACTTAGCTTCTTAGTGGATATAGTAAATGAAACTTATTCGATTACACACTGTATAATTAATTTTTAAACTTTAGTGATTGCCAATTAATAAATGCACTAGAATGAGTACATATGTATTTGATACCAATCTTACATAATCGTAATAACATAATTTAATCTAACAAAGGAATTGAATGTCATTTTCTTCTTTTATATAAAAATATTATAATTATCAGGTGAATTTGACCTCTACTAACGAATTCCACACGCCCTTCTTGTTAGTTTAGACGGCAAAAAAATTAAAACGAACAACGGGAGATGTGCTATTTGCTTTTTCACTGGCTTTTTTGCTCCTACCTTAATGTTCGGCTTCAGTTACTTCGTTCGAATACGGTTCGTCTGCCTCGTTATAGCAGAAATAAGAAAATGTGATTGATGCAAAATTGAATTGAAGGTTAAAGTGATTTTATGTCAAGACTACTATGTATAAAACAAGAAAGGCAATACAAACAATAACTGACATTACTAAATTTATAAAATAAAATTTTTATTTTATTATATTTAAATAAATGCGAAAATATTGAGATTATACTTCCCTGAGTGAATGTATAGTTGTCGAACGAAAAGCAATAATAACGGTACCAAATTCGAACCCAATTTTGAAACCATCCTCTAATTCTAATTCCTTATTATTGTCGGTATTTCTAAACACCTACGTAACTGATTTAATACTAATTGACTTGTTTGACAGACAAGCAATAACAGTAATAAAAATAAGTTTTAACTAAATAACTTTGAAATATAATTTATGAATTAAAAATTAATAACGTAAGGAAATATTCACGTTAGGATAAAATAAATTTTGTTAAGACTAAGTGTGATTGGCAAATGAGGAATGTCAATGCGTGAAGAATAAGGTAACGAGAAGGTAGCGAACGATAAAATCCGCACTGATAAAAGTTTTTGTGTAAACTTACTGTAATTATCGGTGGCTGCCAGTGACCACCGATAATTATAGTAAATTTAAACTCATAATTACAGTAAATTTACACAGAAACTTTTATGAGTGTAGGTAAAAGTAAAAGGTAAAGTTTTTGTGTAAATTTACTGTAATTATGAGTTTAAATTTACTACAATTATCGGTGGTCACTGGCAGCCACCGATAATTACAGTAAATTTACACAAAAATTTTTAACAGTGCGGGCACGTCATTTGTACAATGTAATCCTCACTCTAGTGTTCTTGACGTTTAAAACATATACAATATGTCACTATTAATTCTGACGTTTAATACAAACTTTATTTCTTTATTTTGATAAAAATATAAGCTCAAAAAGCCTGTTTTAGCAAATTTGTCGAAATACACACATGTCAAATTCTTGCCCGGATTTTATTGTCCGCTACTGTACGATGATTACTTACCGAACTATCATTATTAAAACATATAGAGAATGTACTAATTTAGGCTCGCTGCTTGAAATTATTATTTAAAATTTAGAAATTGATTTTAGGTCAATAAGCGATTTACATGAAGTTAATATTAATGACATATCACTAATTTTAGATCGCCAACTAAGTTACGTGTAGATCCGAACACACGTTGATGATTAACAATCAATCGTGTCCAAATAACCTGTTTAAGTTAACTATTGTGTATAAATGTTTATAATTTGCAGTCAGAAATTCATGTGATTCAAGTGACCTATAACTACTACAAGTTATTTCATGCCCAGCGAAATTTAAGATTTAAATAATAACTTACAAAAGCGTGACCTACAACTAATTAATCTTTTTAATTTTTTTGGTCATTTACTAGACTAGATTAGACTATTTAAACGAAGTGTTAATTACGTTTAATTTCTGAATGCAGATGTTAGGTAAACGTGAAGAATTAGGTTTGTGTTTTGTTTAGCACTATGCAATGTGTATGTAGAATTATTTAAATAAAAAAGAGTTTCGAAAATTTTACAATTTATGATTAAATGTGATATTGTTACAATTCTCCACTTCCTGTCCTGATTTTACGCTTCACAAAGATTGTTAAGGACCATCCCTAACATCATTTTTATTGTTATAAGGCCATAAGAACAAAATAGGAATCGGGGAAGTAGAGCTCATCATTATTGTGCTGTGACGAAATAATTTTTAATGAGTATGAATTTATATTCAGATTTGTACTTGAATTAATTTCCGCTTCTAAAATCGACCATGGGCAGGCGTACAACATGTTTTCAAAAGAAATCGTATTTTATTATGCGCCCATCGGTGAATGTGGAGAAAGAAAAGCGATTATGATAAAGGAAGACTATAGGAAATGATTTAGAATATATTTGAGGAATGTGTTTGTGTTTTGCTGTGTTTAGTGTCTCGGCCGTTTCAAGTCTCAGTGTGGGGCGGCGACCATCAAGGCGAGGATTGTCCCTATGATGGTGAGAAGGACTTCAGATCGCGTGACTGGGGATGAATTACAACCATCCTCGGTGCAGCAGAACGTCTTCGCGCTCCAGGCCTCTGAAAAATAACATAAATTAACTCGATATAACATAGTGTCACGTTTTCTTAAAGTGTCCGCTAATATGTGAACGTGGAAGCTCATGGCAATATTTTAAAGTTATGGTTTTTACTTTTTCATCAAAATAGCAATATTTAGAAAAAAAATTGAACGTCCATTGTTATCAAGCATTCATCTATACAAATTTGATGTGATATATCAAAATATGTGCTAAAAAAAAATTGAAATGTATTGTGTCAAATTGTACTTATCTACGTAGACCGGTTTAACAGTAGATTTATTCTGACGTTTACCCATTGCCAAAAGTGTGAATTATTATTTTCCTTTAATCGGTTATGGACTAATACGAGCGAAAAATCCAGACGTAACGAGAAAAAAATATCGAAAAAGGGTTCGCGTAAAAAGTGATCTTCAACAGCGAACAGGCATCAATTTATCATCACTTCCAAATGCGAAGCCTATTCGAACCGCAATATACGAACGAGTTATTGCTTTATTGACCTGCCTTTCAGGAGAACCTTCGGATAACAAATATTTTAAACGGTGCAAATGTAACACATGTATTTATTTTTGTATCAGTAAAAACGTTAATACATGTATACACATTGTTACAATTGCATCACAAAATATAAATGCAAATTTGTTAAATATAAAAATTTACATTTGATACTGTTGTATATGTATAAAATACGAAAAATTTGGAAATAAATGAAAATGGAAAATGTTTGCATCACTTTTACGGCGGATGATGGTAGGCAATTGTAATTCTTAATAACCAGTAATGAAATTTTGATTTAAAAAAAAATGAGGGATGAGAAATTCAATTATTACACCCAAACTCTATGTCTTAATTCAAACATTACAAAAATAATTACACTGAAATAATCAACAATTTCCACTTCTTCTCCTTGCTCTTTTATCAAGATTTTAATCAAACCGTAAAGGACCCAAGTAACAATTTCTTTGTTTGTACGTGTCTGGTTTGACTTTTATTTAGCCAGAAATTGCTCTCAATGCCCCTTTTTTATGGAATAAGATTTTAGCCCTTGCCCGCTGCTACATATATTTTCCGCAATTAACGAGATTACGCCCCTTCTTCTTTTTTAATACGTTCATTCTTTTAAATGAAATTTAGTTAAAAATAAAGAGAAAATACCTATACATACAGACTGGCCCAACGAGAACGAAACAGACTGAATATCTCTCAAGAAAATTTTTGTTTGAAAAAACGCAAAAATAAGTAAATAAGGATACCAAATTTGTGTGATACGAAACTTATTTTTAGTTATTTTAGTCAGTTTTCAATATCTTTACGTAATTTCAATTCGCGCATTGAATTACTATTAAAATTAGCTTTCATATGAGTTGTCACACTTTGGATTATGTAACAATTTTTTCCCCGAAAGAGGGAATCTAGAAGCTAAAATCAAATTTTCGGATATTCATAATCACATTACTGAATTCTCTATAAAATTACCTTTTCAATGATATGCCATTCATAGTAGATTCCCTATTTAAATTCTATTGGTTAGAGGGCTGGAAGGGAGGGGGATGACTATGACAGTTCGGTATAGGATAGAAAAGTGTCCCCCTGGGATTATAAAATTTATAAATCGACCTATTTTTGCGTTTTTTCAAATAAAAATTTTCTTGGGAGATATTCAGTCTGTTTCGTTTTCGTTGGGCCACCCTGTATATAAATGTATACATTCAAAATAGGTAAAAATAAATCTAAATAGCATTGAAAAAATAATTCGAATCCATGTACATATTATCAAATAATAAATAATTAATATAATTATTTAGTCAAACTATTAAAGTTTAAAGTATAAAATTTAGACAGACAAATGTAAAATTCAAATATAATCGAAAATTGCTTCAGAAGGATGTTATACGAGACAATGCAAACCGAATTCAAAATAATTTTACAAAAGGAAGAAATGGTATTCTGTATATCAAATAAAGTAGTTGTTTGTTTCTAATAACGTAATTAATCGGCAATTATAGTATATATATTATTCGACGACCGAGTAATAATGGTTATTAACAGACAGATGCAGAAAGTAGTTATCACCTCGCACTACTTTTACATGCGGCAGTAGCGCCGAGCGTGGTCCTCATTCGAGCCGTGTAGACTTCGCAGTATTGCTGATATATTGAAGATGATCGTTTGAGTTTAAAATTATACTTGCAGGCACATAAAAAGCTATTGTTTTTTTAGGCGTATAATTTTGTTAACCGCAAAACAAACAAATCTTACCCGAGAAAATTTAAAAACACTACTTACTTAGGTATGCAAGTACATAGTTTACTTCTGTTAGAGTCGGATACCTAAAAATAATTTTCAACTCTTTTCGCACAATTTTTTTATAAGCAGTCAAATTCTCGCAAAATTTCGTTGCAGTGATTCATTCTTCAGGACGAATAATAAAGCAGAGTAATAGAAGAAAGCATACCTATGCGTTAAAAATCAACGACAATAATTAATTAAAGAAATGAAAAATAAAATTAATACTTTCAGCGTAAAACTTTCAGTCGGGGTTAGTAGCCACGTTGTTGCATCGAACGCACGGTTCGAGCGCACGGCCATAGCTTACGGCACTGGACAAACATGCGATCTCGATTTGTGATTCTGGTGGGAGGTGTTCCGTGACGTTTCAACACTTTTAGCAACCCTATAGTTATTAATCACGAGAATGAAAGTTTACTAAGTTTGTTGCTGTTGAGACTGTCTTAACGACTAAGGAGAAGCAGCAGCAGCCCTGAGGAAGTTCTTCTGCAATGGAGAACGAAACGTCGGCAGTAGAAGAAGTCAACGTGACGCGGTTTCAACCGGAAGCCAATTCAAACAGTACGAAATATATAATAGAAATTTTTAAAAATAATAAAAACAAAAGATAATCAGTCGATTTTAGAGCACAATTCAGTGTGGCAAAACAAAGAAAACAAAATAATAACATTAAAAAATTAAATTAAAAACATATTCCTGTGTTATGCCCCGGCTTGGGTATTTGTTTTATTTACTTTTATGTATTAATTTATTGCTCTGTTCTCTCAGGGTAATTTGTTATTTTTTCTCTGTTTCTTATTTTGTTTATTGTTATTCTATTTGTTTCCTTACTTCTTTGTTTACTGCGACGGCTCCTGCTCCGATGATGTAATTTGCAGTGTATCTCGTAGACTGGTTCTTGCTTATAGAATGTATTTGTTGTGTGATAAATTTTGGATGTAGGTGGCACTCACGAGCCTTCACATTCAAAATTATCTGTGTCAGTGTGTGTGAATAAATAAGAAGATATTTCGTAGAATATAAACGGAAAACGACAATTTATTAATTCAATTTCAGAGTTGCACAAACAAATTTATATCATAAAGAAGTTCGGAGTTTTAAAGAGAAGAAGCTTGATACGTTTGGACGGTTTTTCACAAAACCGCCCTTATGCCTCACTTACACCAGGTTCCGAATCGCGTGCTTGACTTACTCCGTACCGTACAGCGGGCCTTGCATGTTATAAAGCGCGATCGGGCACCTTCACTTAACGTTAGACTAAAGCCTAGTCCACAATTGCCCGGGAACGAGAACGGGAACCGGAACGGGAACGTTAAAAAAGTTAAATCATTTCATAATCGTACAAGTGTCCACAATGCATCGGTAAATACGGTAACGCTAATAAAGCTCCGCAACAGGAACGTATCAACTTTTACGTTTCAGTTGCGGAGCTTTTTATTAGCGTTACCGTATTTACTGATGCATTGTGGACACTTGTACGATTATGAAATGATTTAACTTTCTTAACGTTCCCGTACCGGTTTACGTTCTCGTTCCCGGGCAATTGTGGACTAGGCTTTAACGTAGCTACACGGCGCCCTCATTTGTTCATTTTCCGAACTCCTTACTACCTACAGTTTCCTTCTAATATCCGGATCGTCTTGACATTATTAAATTAATTATTCTAATATTTACAATTCTAAGCTTAATTCCTACGTATTTACATTTCAAAAATTCTAAATAATTTATTTATAATAAACATTTAATTTTAAATCGCCTATTTCTAAAAATATTTACATAAACTTAAAATATTCGAAAAACACACTTGATTTCATAATTAATTTCATAAACAATTCCCGTAAAACACATCTAATACATTACTCTCAATTTACTTCATTATTTACAAAATTATTTCTTTATGAAATTAAAAAAATAAACTTTCGTGCTGCTTATAAACCCGCAATATGCAAGTGTATATAAAAACAAAAGACAATCGATTTTACAGCACAATACAGTAAATTAATAAATAAAAGAAACTCTCTAGGAGGAAAGGTGACAAAACAAATAAAACAAATGAACAAAATTTAAGAAAATGTATACCTAACAATAATATTTAAAAAAATAAAAACAAAGGACAATCGATTTTAGTGCACAATTCAGTAGTTTCACAAATAAAAAAAAAAACAAACATGGACAAAACAAATTATTTTTCTTCCACGTGATCAACAGATTATAAGAAAACTGTAATAATTGGCGCACTTCAATATCTCACATAGAGTCCAAATATAAATCATTTCATCCTTTACTGACGGCAAATGACAGTTACTTATTGATCTTCCACATCGCGGTACATAGCTACTGAACCACCTCCGTAAAAACAATCGAAAAAAAAGTCTGGCAAGTTTTAATAGATGGCGTTGTTGAATGTTTTACAAACAACAACGCAAGTCACTTTCTTGTTATCATGCAGAAATGACTGTCAGTTGCTTTGCTAGATGGTGGTTATTCAATATAAGTGGGTTTTCTTTTACATGAGTTGTCTAGGAGCTGTCAGCTTCCAGCTTCCTTTATGAAATAAAATTTGAAAATTCTTTAATCCCTAAGAATTTGAAAAAATCATTTTTAAATTGGCAACACTACTTTGAGTTAAATGCACAGATTTATCAAGTAGCCAGATTCCCTGTAGATAAAGAGGAATTGATATTAACTTAAGAGTAAGATGATAAATACACCCATTTAAAAGCATTGCATATCCTCAGTCACGTGGCATAGGTTTCTAGTGACATCCTTGTCGGATACATGAGCCAAAATTACTCACAGACATTCGCTATTTCACTCACATGCTGATATCAATTGAGAATGCAGGAAACATACAGCTGAATTCAAAAAAATCGGGAAATGTCAAAATAAATCGACACGTTTTTTTCAATACATATTTTCATAGTGTGAAAATGGATTTATTAAAAATAGGTTAGAATTATTTGACGGTATGTCAGTTCATAGGTAAATAGGTTAATTTTTTTTAAAGATATGTATGTATTGTCAAGTAGACAATTAACTGACAAATGGAACCAAATTTACAACTGGAAAAAAATCATTTCCCGTTTTTGTGAATTCAGCTGTAAGGCACTGTTCATCTACACTGTACCAGATCATTGGTTAAATGACAATCCTGTCAGTACTCTATACTTTATGGACACACTGGCTTTAAGGATGTTTACTGTGAACGAGTACATTTGTGAAGAATTAAAAAAAGTAAGATTACACAATTTTTGATATTCAAAAAGAGTACCTGTACCCTTTAGGCCCGGTTTTTCAATCGTATGTTAACTTTAACCTTCAGTTTACTCCCATAAGAACACAATTGTCGCCATGGAAATAAACCGAAAGTTACAGTTTAACTTGATATTGAAAAACCGGGCCTTAAAGAGTGCGAATGGTAACCATAAAGAAAGTAGTCGTCTTTGATATGGTTCATACCGGAAATTCCGATTATGAAAAAACCCTTGCACGTGGGATCAAGTTGAACATTTTTTCATAAGCCATCGAGGCAGTCTCTAGACTCTAGATCGACCGCTCTTAGTCATTCTATTTAAAATAAACAAACTTTCTTTTTACTTCGGCAACTATTTGATGATGCAGTATGGAATTGGTGTGTTTTTCAGTATTCTTTGAATGTAGTTTTATTGCAAAGGTCAGTATCAGTATCATAATGGCAAAACCTTTGATAAAGCAAGTTGCTGTAACATTTGTTTACATTATTTTTAGGTGGACGTATTATCCGAGGTCACGTTGGCGACGTTCTATCGACTTTACAAAATGAACTTAATGATTTATAAAATGCCGATTTCTTACATTTAAATTTAACGCAATTAATGGTGCTAGTTAACAAAATGGTAAGAAGGAACTGTTATTAGGTCTGTTCCACTCGTCAGTATTTCTAGTTCTGAACCGTTCAAATCAGTATTGAGTATGAGCAGTGTACAAAATTGGATATAAGTTTCATACTGCCCATGATTTGAACGGTTCAGAACTTGAAATCTTGACGAGTGGAACAGACCTATTAGCAAACAGGTCAGCCATGTTACAAGAAACTTTACTTCTTGCGTAAGAGATAGAACTTTAATAAATGAAAATATAAAGGAAAAAAGTCTAACGTTTGAATTATATTTATCCTTAGGATATATACCGAGTGATTAAATTTTTTTTTTATCAACTCTTGCCATGTCATTGCATTCCTTTATGCTGCTTCACAGTAAAGCTAAGATATGTCGTCTAAATTCCATGGCAAGAATTGATAATTTTTTTTTAAATACAAACATAATATACATTTATCCTGGGGGAGCTATCAGGTACAGCGAAACGTCGACTATGGTATTGATTTATAAACTGTCAATTACCTCAAGAACAATTTAAAATGAAGAAATAAATTAAATATCCGAATATGTTAGCACAATTTAAATGGATGCTTCAGAACTGTCATTGAGCTGCTTAGTACTTAAGAGTTTCAATGTGAATTCATCTCTAGAATTTCTTCCGAAAATATTAAGAAATTATCACGTAGGGTAAAATTATTTTCCGGGCTCCCCTCGAAACACACTTCACTAAAACAGAAAATCGAGTTATTAAGAAGAAAATAATATAAACCCTTCCCCTGCTTTCTGATATTTCCTTCATCCGTGCTCCGGGCTGAATGACGGCCAGTCAAAGATAAGTAGAAGACTGCAAATCTCACCAAATGTGCTTTTGCGATTGGAACAATGATTACAAAAATTATTACTTGGAAGTATTTCTTGTAACAATTTATAAATAATTTTTATTTTAAGGATTAATTTAATTTGTAATGGTTTTCCATTTACAATCCAAAGGGTGATAATGATAAATAAATCGTATGTCTTGTTATAACCACGTTATAACCTTAAATTAATCTTGAAGTTTCATAATCGTAATAACCAGACTTCGGCGTTTGCTAGGACATTTTAGAGCTGGACTTGTTTTATCTCATGCGCACATTTAAGTTTTCAAAACATAAGATTACGAGTTCTCCGATAATATTCCAGGCGGTTTTTATTACGTCCACAAAAAGCGTTGTTTACGAATATAAAACGTCCGCCGACCAGTTAAAAACTCGTAAATCGATTAAGATGACATCATGACAGAGACCTATGAATAAGAATTGTAGTTAATTGTTTATACACGACTATTTATCAGATTGCTATACAAAAATATATATGTTGTAAATAGCTTTCTATCTAAATTAAAGAAGTGTAGGTAAATGAATTTAATTAAAAAACATTATTAATCGTTACCATTAGTATAACACGTGTTAGCAGATTTAGAAAATTAAACTTTATTTTCTTATAATATCATATGTACAACTTCAATTTAGTTAGTTATTCATACACACAAAAAATCAATAATGCACTCTTCTCGAATTCTATATTATGGAATGCGTCCTCTTTCCCGACTCAACACAACGTCTTTGTTTGCCGTCGTCGTATCATAAATATCATAAACTACATGGCTCACGGCGACGATGACATCAGTAGCGAGCGGGATTTTAATGTAATGTTAAATTATTAACACACGTCACGAAGTATAACAATTGAAGTTGGGAAATATTTTAAAATACATCGCCTTTTTATTATGTTTTGTTAATATGTGTGCATGAGCAGCGGCGGCCGGTCCATCCGATTCAGCGGGGCACATGGCATACTTGCTAAGCGCTATCTCTGTTTATTACACAACGAAGAGAGAACAGAATGCTTCGGCCTTGTCCTGCGCCCACTCCATTCGTATACACCGGCCGCCACTGCGCATGAAATAAGATGAAAATAAGTCCGGCTCTGAAATGTCTTAAGCATCGCCGAAGTTTGGTAATAATAAAGCGAGTGTCCATAAGCAATTATGTCAAAATTTTTACTCCTCTTTATCTGAATTGTCTAAGTTTCTTCAGATTTTTCATAGTTAACAAGGGGGTAATTTTATCCCTCTCATTCCAGACTGACTGGTCATAAGGTCTCAGATAAATTATCCTTAAATCTCCGTTAAATCGAGGTAACAATTTGGCTAATCGTTTTTTTTGCTAAAATAAATCTACGTACGTTGTGCATGAAGCCTAATAAAGACGTCAGTTAAGTTTCTGAGGTTGTATTGGTTTTGCTGCAGCGATAGATTAAGCAAACTTTATCCGAGGAGTTCACTTGAATTACACGAAGCTCAAGCCGATGTCCTTAATTCGAAATGAGAACGAAGCAATTGCATTCTTAACTCATCTCTGTTTTAAACCGAGGAGCCAAGAACTTAGTTAACAGACGGTGCAAGGAACCAAGGAAATTTCACGCTCAAGTGGATAGATAATAAAATATATTAATTTTCGCGAAGCTCCTCATTTCGGACAGAAATAACAAAATCTGCGAAAAGGAACGTTACTTTGCCGAAATAATTAAGCGTCATTATTATATACATCCGCGACGAGTTTTAATTAATATTTTGACGAAGAAAAGTTGCTGCACGCAAAGGCTACTTAATTAATGGTAATTAGTGCGTACACGATGGGTCGTCCTTACGGTTAACAGGATTTATGAAAGGGACGTTTTGCTTGCTCTGGCAAACACGGATGTTGACAATGACACTAGGGGGAAATATATTATCAGATAACCTGCAGTGTTTTAGTAAAATGAACTAATGTAGCTAACAAAGGAAGTACAAGATAAAGTCTAATTATTGTTTATTTTTTAACAATCTTTGGTTTAGTTTCTATGAAACTTTATTAATTAGGTCGTTTTAAGTGATCAAAATGTACCGAGCGTTGCAATTATTTTCAACTGAAATTGGTATTTAACACGTTTAAAATTATGGCGTTACTGATGTTGCGGTTTTGACATTGCAGTTGGCTAAGGTCGTAATGATGTGGTCCGAAAATTTGTTAACGTCGGAGTGCATTCCTTCCAGTAATATCTTTCTAATTATGTTTACGGTTGATCACGTGAGTTAGATAGTTCCACAACACATAATTAAAGCTTCACTTGGCTTCTACCGGTGCAAATTCGGTGGAGTTTGCTTTTGATATCGAAAGCTTTTAAAAGTTTTCCTGCTGCTTTAAGCTTGCAGGACGACTATCGATTATTGACGTACACTTTCAAAAATATTCTTATTAAAATGTAAATGTCACAGTGAGCTTTCGCAACTGCATAAATATGTAAAAGTATCTCTCCGAAATAAATCGTCGACTGTATTTCAGAAATAAGCACAACTATCAGAACATATTCGCATATCATAATTCGTGTGTTATGCTCAGAGAATTTGATTAATGCCGTCATAAAACAGGTAGCATACCTACAGAGAAGAAAAAAACGAGAACAATAAATATCCTGAAACAGATGTGCTTTATTGATGCGCATAACGCAAGTGAGCTTTTTGTTCGAAGCAAAAGGCGTCGAGTGTTCTCCTCTCCAGTGTCAACCGTCGCATATACATAATTTATAGGCCTAGTTATAGTAGTTTGGTCTAATTTATTTCAGTGGAGCGGGCATTTAAAATATGGCCGAAATTCAATTAGGTTAATCGATTTTTTTTTCATATTCCGTACATTATATGCTTATATTGCAGCTGTAGGTGAAAACCGGTAATCAAATGTGAGTACGCCGCTTGACAATAGCACGGCTATTTGAAAAAAAAGAGAGACGGCAAATTTGCTATCAAAAGAAGATTGATGAACGTTGTTTAATAATGAGGTTTTGACGCATAGCGCTAATTGGCAAATCGGTGTAACGCTTTTTTTAATTCTGAAAATGGGAGGAAATGTATTGAAAAATGAAATTTTAACTTAAATCGAATATTTATCTTTCAAAATGTTTAAAAGTAATGTTAATCTAAATTACAAATGGATCGCAATCTAAAATAGAGATATACAAAATATTTTTTGTTAGACGCGTAACACTTTAATAACGAAAGCTCTTAGCATAGTTTATTCCTTTTCAAATATTTTTTAACTAGAACAGAAGGCTTAGATAGGTATCTTTCCCTAATAATTAATTTTAAAAAGATTTACCAAAATGTTATATTTTTTTTAACTCGAGCAAAGGTGCAGAAAATTGGACGACTTAAAAAAATAATTAAAAAGTACTTTCACAAATATCTTACATGCAACGTGTATTCGACGTTGTTGGAGTTGTGAGCCAAAAATTATTTGCTGTGTGTTAGACGTTGAGGAGTTCAATCCGGGTTGTTCTTAGTTTTTCTTTTCTAGCAATTCAACAATCTACTTTACCTGTGCCAGCTCAATTCTTTCTGGTTTTACTCTTTTTAACAAGGCTTGTGTTGGTGTATTTGAAAAAGCAATGACTAATGAATGTTTGCTTTAAAAACCCGGTGACTTTTTCTTTCCAGTTTTTCAAAATTTTTTATCTTATTTTACCAATTAATTTTTTTTATGTGATCGCCTTTGATTTGTTTCCAAACTTCAAATTGCTTTCCTGTGCTTGCGCGGCTAGAAAACAATTTCTCCTTTGGTTGAAACAAACCAATCGAGAGCATTGGTTTGTTGTCATTTAGTGGAAAGACAATCTTGTTTGCACTCTTTTGCTTTCCGATTGTTTAAAAATGTTTTAAATTCTCCTCTTGCTGGCTTTGTTTAAATAATTTAACTCTTGGCGAAATTGCATTCAAGCCAATGTAAATTATTTTGCTATTTTAAGTTGTTTATTTAATTTTTATAATGTTTTTATTAAATAGTAAAGAAATTTAAAAATTAAAATAATTTTCTATTGATGTAAAATGATTTTGTTTATAATTTTGAGAAACATTTAAAATTGTTTTCAAGAAATTTTTCAATAAATTAAATTAAATTTTGCTCCCAGAACATTTACTTCTGTTCGCTTTAAAGTTCGGGCAATAAGTGATCATTCCCTCGTGCGAATAATATCATCTCCCTCCTTGCTTTGTTCAATCGAGTTCATACATGTTTGTAATGGAATACGCGTGCGTCGCGCTTAAAAATTCTGGTAACAAATTTTTTCTGGTTACCGTCCCTTGTTGCCACTTGAAATGTTCATTACTTTCACATCGCATTGGCGAATAACCTGGACAAGTCGGTTTGGTTTGCAGTGGAGTTCTCGAGCTACGGTTCTGCTGACGAAGGCCCAACTAGGCCTGAAACAGCTGCACAGAGCCTGCTCCAGGAATCCGCTGTAATCGAAACCGATTTGCACAAAACTTTTTTGAACTACTTTCGTTGGCCTGGCTGCCTATCATGTTTACTTCACTTTCGCGCTATGGGAATTTGGAAAAATCTTTACTATTTTTCGTACAAACTTAACTGGTAAGTATCTTAATTTAACTTAATCATTTTCGTACTTTGACCGTCATTCACCAACGTAAGTATTTTCCTTTGTAAAACAAAATTAACATCACAAAAATTCCCAACCTAAAATTTTCAACAACATTTTTCTAAATTCAACTAAAATCAATTCTTTTGGCGCACCGCACCTTTGAAACTAAAGACCTTTCTTACACTTATGGCGGATTTCACAAACGTTACTTAAATTTAATCATCCGTTAAAAGTAAACGTTGCCATGGTTACATGTGTTGAAGGTATAGGAATGATTATTCTTAATCTATGATTAAAGTTAAGTGATGTTTGTGAAATCCAGCGTAAGTTTTTCACTTCACATCACTAACTATTTTCTGTTTTTAGGTGCTGCCGCAATAGTAGTCCGTAATCCACTTGAACGTCTTGCACCTTAGCAGCATTCAACCTTACACGACGACCGTCCGGCAGATATACTAGACGCATTTTCCCTCCGGAAGTCTGCTTCTTGACAGGCCAAAATCTCGCCGTGAGGGGCCCTTTTGTCTTGGTGTCTTTTGCTTATCCATCATGTCGCAGAACTCGTCCCACGAAGATTTTTGAATTTTGTCCTCCACCCATTTACTATCTTCGGAAGGCAACGTTTAACTCGATTTCACCTTCGGTATTTTGCATTTTATTTTTACTTTTACTTATACTTTGCTTGCTCGACTATATAATTTTGAAATTTTGTGTAAAAACTGTATCGTAACTCTGATTATCAAATGTTTCTCTTTTTATTTTATTAATTTATTTACAAGTTATTTATGTGATAACTAAATATCACCGCAATATGCTATTTATAATATAAATTAAAGCTGCTAAGGACTTGGTAACAGTAAGAGAAAAATAAAAGCTGAGCTTTCGTTCCATTATAAAATATGCATAAATAAATGAAATGAACTAAATTCAAATGACAAACTTCATTAAAACAGACATTCTCTAACAGGTCTTCTCATAGTTTTAGATTGATAAAGAGTTTTAGAATTTTATATCTTCCTGTCCTATATAAACATGTGTTCAATTCTCAATGGTTATGGAGATACAGCTGTTTACATTTAGTACATAAATATCCGATGCTTGCGAATTTTGAGTGTGTGAAAAGCAACGTTTACAAAGAAAAAATGCTGCCGTCGTAAAAGAGCGACAAAATGACCCCAGAAGAAATTACACGTAGCATTGTCAGGAGAACTAGAAAGTGCATTGAAATCGCTGGTGGAATTTTTGAACACCACCTTTGAACTATTGCTAACAATTATTCGTGTGTTTTATTATTTAAATAATCAATAAATGCAATTAATCTTTTGCGAGGGCTTTTTGTGGGTAACTTTTAAAATGAAGATGCACCAAACTCGGTATGTCGGTAGATATCGACAAAAGAAATTAAAGTTTCGTATGTTTTTTTTTTAACAAATAGATTTTGAGAAAACCGAAGGGAAAGGAGAATCGTATATTTTTAAAACGTACCGTAGATGAGGTCGAACGGAATCCTTAACCTGCCTTAATCTTCGTAAAAAGAATCGGTTTATTGTTTTATTGCTTGGTAAAATGTCACCTCATGTAATGTAGATTTTAATAAAGAATAACGTTGGAAGCGAAGCATAATTTGCGTGAATTTGGTGTAGTTTGTAACTTCCATTTTTAACAGTTTATTAATGTATGTAAGTGTGTTTGTGTTGTGTTGTCATACATGTTTGCGATGAGCGACTTTACGTTTCAAGAATACCCAGACATGCATATTTTATACGAAGAATGTCGAAGAAAGACCCGTCCCTGTGCGGAAACGTTTCCTGATCATCAACGAAATCCGCATTATCTAACGTTTATCAGAATAGCTCAAAATGCGCGCTAAATGTACATACTTTCAATGTTGTCACCTTTAACACGTCTTTCTGTCAAGAACAAATTCTTTCGCTTACGATAGATATTTATTGCAGCTGTATGACGTTCATAAAACAATTTAAATCGCTTGGCTTGTTTCTTAGCGGCAGAAATTTAAATTGTTACAGCATTTATAAAAATATCGACTATTCCAAATAATGTCAGAAAAGTTTCCCCTAAGTTTGGTGCCTTATCACTGAAACACCCTATATACACTTCCTAAAATGTTTACAATTCCTCCTGAATCACCTTTATGTTACCTATGTTGTATAATATTTCTCTAAATAATTACTGATATTACATAATTGTTCTGAATTATTATTATTGTGTAAAATAAGTAATAACTGTAGAAAAAATTACCAAAAATAAAATAAAATTAGGCATTAAAATGAAATTTAGAATTATTTTACATTACCTACTCCCAGTTCATATTCGCTTCTAAAATTTTCTAAAATAACGATAAATATGTAAGAAATTAGGAAAATAATACTGAAATTGAGTATCTTCTGTTAATTTTAATATTTCTTTCCTATGAATTTTTTTTACTCAAAATAGCCGTTACTATTTTCTCCTAAAATATCTACATCACAAAATCTTTTAAGCGGACACTAAATCGCGCACTATACACTACGTTTCGCAGTCGTTCGACAGCTTCGTCGAACGACTACGAAACGTAAAGTGTATAGTGCGCGATTTAGTGTCCGCTTAAAAGATTTTGTGATACAAATTTCATCGGACAAGAACCAACTGTAAATAAAATATCTACAATTCCTCCTGAATCACCCTGTACATATAATGCTTTAAAATTACGTAAAAGTTTCCGTTTGTAAGTTTGTATATGTCATCGTAGAAACGTGTAATCCGTATTTACGCGAAAACGCGAGGAATTTCGCGAAAACTCACAATAACGCGTAGAGGTAGACTTATTACGCGATTTTACTGAACTGTCGTAGTAATTTCGCGAAACCACGAACTGAATCTTGCGTTTTCGTGGATATTATTACATAGGTAGAGTACTTTATTTTGAGTAGGAAAGTTATGTGTTATACTCGTATAAAAGGAATTGAAACAATAAGGTTTTATTTGGTTGAAAAAGTAAAAAAAGAACACTTTTTTTATGAATTATAATATATTTAACTATGGCTTAACTATTTATTATAACATGTAAGTGATTTATGGCATCTAGAGTTACAAATAACATTATTTTTTCTGCATACACATCTTTTGCTTTTACAGTGAATCTTCGATTTTGCACAAGAACATTTATTAAATCCCTGACCCCCAAATAATGAATGCTTCCCAGCGATTTCCCGTAAAGAAAGTTTGTTTTGTGGAACTGTATCCAAAAACTTCAGGTGTGAGGGTTGTATTGCATTGCGAGCCATCCAGTCTTTTATAATACCAACAGATGTTCCAATTTGGTACAGACCATTTTTCTTGTCCATAATAATACCTTCAATGTTCTTCGAATCTAAAGGGCCTCTATCAACTTTCGGAACTTCTATCAAAACAGCAGAACCTATTTCGATGTCTTTAAACTTTTTGGACGCAACTTCTGTCATTTTTTCTGCAGATCTCTTTATATTTTTGATAGCATCTTCTATTTCTGATCTTATAGCATTTTCTCTGTTGCATAAAAAACACAATACTTTTGCGCCATAACCTTCTTCCTCTATTGACTCTCCGCAAATAGCATGCACAGGTTGGTTACAAGTGACGTAGGAATGTGCACCATCAGACTCTTTATGGCACACGTGACAAAACTTTACTTGATTTTCCTGTGGCATGACATTATAATTATCTGAAAAATCTTCTTCGTATATTGATGAAGGAGTTCTGTAATGCCTGTGAAAGAGTAGATCGTCTGCGATAGTTTCTTGTGTATGAGTTTGATGGTCTGTAACAGGCTGACTTGTAGGAGTTTTGTTATCTATGATAGGTGGTAATGAAGAACGGATTTGGTTGTCAGCAATAAGTTGTTCGGTACAATTCTCTAAATCTTCTTCTGTAATAAGTTTCTCGAGTAATTCTGGTGGCACGACAGTTGTACCGAGGCCTATTTTCGGATCCATACCAAACAGAGCCTTGTACGGTGTTTGTTTTATGGTACGATGCAACGATGTATTTTTCTGATATTGGACGAAGTAACATCCTATTGCCCAATTGGTTGTTTTATTATTAGGCAGCGGACGGCCGTTGGGCAGGCGAGAGTGGAGGGACGTGTCGAACGGACGAAAAATACATAACTAGTAGAGGCGATGTATTTTTCGCCCGTTCGACATGAGCCCACTCTCGGCTGCCCAACAGCCGTCCGCTGCCTATTTATTATCTATGAGCCAAGAACAAAACATTGCTTCCACATCCTGGTTAGCTCTTTCTACAGAGCCTTGACTTTTTGGATGCCGTAGGCGACCATGTATAATTTTACAGGATGGCCAATTTGATGTTAATTCTTTGATCACTTAAGACGTAAATTCACGACCGTTGTCGCTTTGTAAAATGGTTGGGCAGCCGATTTCTAAGAATATTTTCAATAATTCTGTTGCAACTTCAGCAGTTCTTTTAGAGGTTAATGGTCATAAAAATGAAAATTTTGTATGATCTTGACAGTGCATTATCCACTTGTATTGTTTAAAGGGGGTAGACTGTAGATCAACGAGATCTACTTCCCCTCTATTATTAAAATCATTAGAAAGAATTGGTCGAACGACAGCACTTTTTTTGTCATCGATTTCTTAGAATGATATGTTTTACAAAGTTTTAAAAATTGGTCTATGACCGGTAAAGGTATAGAAAGCTTTTTAGTTTTCAGTTGATGTAAGAGTTTGTCTTTGCGCCCATGACCTGTAGATTTATGACATTCTGTCAAAACGGAATGATAATCTTCCGAGGGGACAATCTTTACAAAAGTACTGGAATCCGAGTCCGATTTTAAAACCAAAGTTTTGCACGTGCCGACTCTAATGACATCGTATTTGGTTCCGTAGTAGTACTGTTTCCTGTTTCTGTTTTCATGTTTTGGGAGTGCCGATTTGTAATTTTCCACTATTTTGATAACCTCTTCAATTCTTTTTAAATTCATTGCGGCTTGTCTTTTCTATTCTCATATATTTTATTAATTGTCTGATGGAAATCGTCTTTACATACGATTTCCGTTTCATCACTTGTTTTTTTGTAGTTTCCGCGTTTTCTTCCATTTTATAATAAGTAAAATATTTAAAATAAAGTCCATTAAATTGCACACATACGTCCCATAACCTCTAAATTAAATACTGCCGTACACGCATCGTGTGTGCAGGTTCGTACACGTTTACTCCATCCTCTCTCGCCTCTCCGACGCATGCGTCATATTGTTTTGGCAGATTTCGTTATGTCACTAAACTCATTTAATAATTTCACGAAAACGCAAGACTCAGTTAGTGGTTTCATGAAATTACTACGACAGTTCAGTAAGATCGCGTAATAAGTCTAAATCTACGCGTTATTGCGAGTTTTCGCGAAATTCCTTGCGTTTTCGCGTAAATACAGATTACGCGTTTCTACGGCGACATATATACCCACAAAGTAAACGAAAAGAGATAATATTTTCACTTTCTTTATTTCCACTTTGATATGACTGTTTCATCAAACTAGTTATGTACAATTGAATTGAATTTTTTATTTCTTGTTTATTTGTAAAGTGATTTACCTATTTTTTTTAGAATTAATGCAAGATAAGGATCATTTTATATACCGCATTTCTTGAAAATATTAAGTAATGGGAAGTTTTGAAAAATACAATAATAACAAAAGAGCATTTCAAGGTCAGCTAGAAGTAGATTTCAAATTGAAACATATATAAGTTGGGATTTTAAAAAAGAAATAAATTTTATTTGTATAATTTTTTAATATTTCAAACAGAATTTGACCAAGAAATTAAAATGTGCTAAAAACATGACAATCTATTATAATTATACAAGAGAGAATGTGGCGCATTTGTTGGCGATATATGTACATAAGTATCTTTCAAAGTCAACTAGAAATAGATTTCAAACAGAAACAGTTCTTTGAAGGCACCTCCGAAGCCAGACTTCTTAGACAAGACGTAAGTCCGATTTAGCTCATTTAATAACATGTACGGTTTCATTTATTTGACAACTAAAATTAGAATTACATGGCGATTCATTTATGATTAAGCACCAATAAGTGAGACAAATAATAAGAAAACAATTTTTTTATATCAAAATTCAATTTGCGTTGTCACAAAAAATTGTCGTTCATTCATTCAATACATCATTGTATGACGCGTTTAAGTTTTTTTTAAACAGTTTATAAATATGACCTGTGTTCAATTGGGGTAGAGTCAAGCAAAATACAAGGGTTTGAACGTATCGATTGACACTATAATTAATTAATGCGAGGTGCAAGGTGGAGTGAGAATAAACATTAGATGATATATAAAACCGTAAGGAACTGAACAATTTTTTTATTTTATTGTACATAATAATACTAAATTATTAATTTAAATAAACGGTTTAGTACTTTCTTTTAAAAATAACAATAATAAATACGCCTTCAATTACTATTATTTTCAACTGTTTTGTGATACACGTATTTAAACAAATGGCCATTACATGAAATTAGTTTATATTAAATTCAACAGTCATTTTTGTTGCATTCAAATAAATTGTTAATAAAGAATTTTAATTTGACCAGTTATTTTTAATTTATTTATGAGCATAAAAAATTAGTATGCAAAGGACCCAAGAGAGTTCATAATTTTATTAAATTAAAACAAAAGAAAAATATTACGCCCTGAATCTGAAAGAATTTCATGTTATAGACGAATATGTACGTTATTGAAAAATAAACAAATTAATTTCTCAATAACGAACAACGTAGCAATATGTCGATTTGGGTATCATTGAATAGGATTTGAAAAAGGAAATAAATTTTATTTGAATAATTTTTTAATATTTCAAACAAAGAAATTAAAATGTGCCAAAGATATTTTAATTATACATTGTTTTTGTAGGTTTACAACGTTATATTATAATGCTTGATAAGGATCAGAAATTGACATTTTTTATCACGAAACAATTTTCATGTCAATTTCCATCTTTATAAATGTTCAAATTAATTAATACATTTTTGTATTCGACTTCCCCATACTGTCAATGGCTCATAAAAATATGTACATACCGGGTGATTCGTGAGGAACCCTCCATATTTAAATAATGTGTTTAGGAGACCACAACAAACAGAAAAAGTCTAGTAAACATATGGTCAAATGTCAACCCTTACTGAGGTATTGTTCAAAATTGTATTTAATCAATTGAAAACATAAAAAACATCTTTACAACAGAAATTATGTTTTCACTAAATTTAGCAATATTTTAAGAGAATTTAACTAGAAAATAATTGTTTTAACTAATGAACGCTAAAATAAATGTGACAGTTACAATTATTTTCTAGTTAAATTCTCTTAAAATATTGCTAAATTTAGTGAAAACGTAATTTGTGTTGTAAAGATGTTTTTTTATGTTTTCAACTGATTAAATACAATTTTGAACAATACCTCAGTAAGGGTTGACATTTGACCATATGTTTACTAGACTTTTTCTGTTTGTTGTGGTCTCCTAAACACATTATTTAAATATGGAGGGTTCCTCACGAATCACCCTGCATATTCGTTTATAAAATTAAATAACAACAAATTTAGTTAAAAACAGAGAACATTACGAACGAACACTGAAAATATGTACTGAAAATTAAAAGACAAAGAAAAGAACAATTTAATTTAATGACAATCTGTTGCACTTACTTCCGATTGATCTTGCAAGATAATTATATCGCCAACAATTGCTCCGTGTATCCTTTTGTTATTAATTTTCTTTTTTCCACATTCCACTAGGTACTTCATATTTTCGAGAAAAAGTGCTGGAAGGGTTGGTTTGAAACAGCCGGTATAAATAAAAATAATTTCTTTTACACGAACTAAAGTTAAACTGTGAAACAAAAAAGGAACTAAACCCTTAAGGTTAATGGAAATAAATTAGAGCACATTTTTCACTTGGGGAATTTAAATTTTTAATAGAACACATCTTTTACGTGAAGACAGCCTCAAAAGTGCCGGAGCGACTTGTGATTTAAGATAAATGACTCTTTTTGCGCGATATTTTTCCACCCTTGTTGAATACGCCAGGGAAACGCTACTTGATACTCTTGTTACATCAGTCTTCATTATCTATGATTGGAGTATTAGACGTCGTGTTATCTGATCCTTGTCTTTCGGTGTTTACTGTTCTTGTACGCTTATCATGTGTTAATAAACTTAGCTTACGCAACTTACTTTTTAAAAATATATTTTAAAAGTTAATTACAAATTGCGTATATAAATACATATTTGAAGTATAGATTAGATTTGGCCTGGACTTTCTTATACAGCGATAACAATAATAGCACAAAGTTAACTATACAAATTTTATTTTTTTAAATAATGTTTTCTTTAACATTAACTTATCCTAATGATTATACAACTTGCAAATACCGACAGAGAAAAATTCTTTTGGTTGTCTACAAAGCCAATTTTGCACCGCTTCTGTTACCTACTCATTCGATGCGTCCCAAATAAGAGGGCCTAAACTATGAATTTATAGTCTTTCGCTCAATTGAGAAGTCTGTTAAAATTGGCACAAAGTACCGTATAACTATCACGTTGCTTGCTGACCGTATAGCTTTGAATGTCTTTGGCGGTGATGAATTTGAGTGACGCCATTTCATACTACCCTGTTTGCTTTCGGCGATTTAATTATGCATCCAAGATTTATCAGCGGTAATAATTCGTTCCAGGTTCCTCAACCTCAGCATATAAAAATTTAATCATAACTCAGGGTGCAACAGAATTAGGTACATCACCGACAAACATGTTTGATACAATTGTCAATATTTATGGAAACAAAACAAAGTCTTTAGTATTTATGAACTATATAAGTGTCTTGATTATTATGAAATAAATTTGGATATTCTTTATTGCTAGCAATCGGAAATTTAAAAGTCCAGGTCAAATCTATATTACCCTCCTAACATAAACTGAGTCAAATGATGAGTGAAAAGGGTTCATTTTCATTAAATTTCCTGAGGAATTTATAAGATTTTTTTTGTTTCAAATAATTTTATGTCCTATTTACATTTTTTCATCAAGACAATGGCAACAGATGTGACCAACGGGAGAATGAGGGGAGAGCGATTTGAAATTACAGATTTCATCCGAAATCGGGGAAACTTTCGATTTCGAGCAGCTGTGTTGCTTTAAAACGCAAACACTACCTTGATAAGAAATAAGGAATTATATAATTTGAGTTACATTTTAAATTTTGCTTGGCTTTTCTTCTCTTATACATGATATGTTCTCAAATTATCACTCAAAGTCGTCTTCCCACTTTTAAACTTGCTTGACTTGACAAACTCAATTTATCGACAAATTTAATAAATTTTTCTATATTCTAGTTCTAGTTAATCATATCAAAAATTAATCTGCTGATTTTCAAGGTACACCTAAAAATAATTCTATACTACAACATATTGCTTCTCGAAAAAGTAATCGATAAACCCTCACGAGTTCCGTTTTAAAAATTCAGAGATGGAAAATTTATTGTTACGTCTACGGAAATGATTTATTATTTAGGAGCGAAACGCAGATTCTTTTTTACAGACACAAAGATAGCGGTTACTGGTTAAAATGAAAAAAGAAGTCGGCCCCGTCCGAATTAACCCTTCCTTTTTGTCGGGAAAAACGATTGAGTTCTGATTAATCACTTGCACAAACGTGTCACTAAAATTCAACAACGATATAGAACTATGTATCTAATTTATTTAAGATTACAGCACGCCATTATTTAGAAAGAAAAAAAGCTACGGGGAAAAACGGCACTTAGGACTGAACTATGTTTTCGTTTCGCTTTTGTATTTAAACAGTCCAGTTTTGCACAGGAAAACACAAATAAATCCGTTTTATTAGCGACTACTAAAACTTTATGTAATGTTGCTTTCATCGATCGAATACTTTAGGTTTGTTTGTTCGCAGTAACTCCTGTGATTGTAGCCTATGCTGTTTCGCTTTGGCTTGGGCCGAACAGAAATTCTGATAATTATCTGAAACCCAATAAATAAAGTTGGGATTACATTAGATCGCCAACGATCACTGCTGCTTTAATGTTGAAAGTTCTAATGGGAAAATATCACTCAAGCGATTTAAACCACACAATCCGAATAATTAGCTATGATTGGTGCAAAAGCCATCGTTCGATTTGCTTTTCCGTAAATACTAGATTCATTTGCCAGTGGTATACTGGGTTGTTCTATAAATAATAGACCATACGGCAGCAGTGAATAGATGACCATATATAAAAACTATTTTTCCTCTATCAAAATACGAACCTGTCTTCCCTGACCTGCGCAACGGAGTGCATTTCGAACACTTGCTGTATACATCTCGGTAAGTAACGAAATGACAACAATCGGAGTCCAAAGACAGTATTATGTTTCACCATGTTGAGCAGGTCAGTTTTATTATCGTTTTACAGTGGAATTACCATCGCTTTGGATCACATCCGCGTGCCAATGACGCATAGTATTTATAAGCAAAACAGGACTATTTCGTTCGTAATTTTTTCGAAAATTTCCTAAAAAAATTTACCGAAGCAGACCATTTTCAATTACATTCGCGAACTCTATACAAATCTTACCCCCTATTCTGTAACTTATAACCACATCATTAGGTACCGATAATCATTAAGTGACCAATCAGTACATAGAAGTGCTTTATATCTAAGCATTGATTGCCAGTGGCGTAGGTGACCAAGGGCCCCGGTGCAAAAGGAAATAGGGGCCCCTAAGCAAAATAATTTGTTAAGGTTTTTACACGCATCTAGAAAAATTAACAAAAATTGTGACAATTCTTGAACATTTTTCGTGGTTTTTACATACAACTAGAAAAATGAACAAAAATTATGACTATTTTTGTACATTTTCTTGTGGTTTTTATACCAATCTAGAAAAATGAACAAAAATTATGACAATTTTTGTAAATTTTTTTACATGCGTAAAAACCATTTTTTAACAAGAAATAAAGCACAAACTTCAAAAACAATAATCTGTCTACAGAATAATTTAATTACTGTGATTTGCAAATGTTTTGTTTCCAAAGCACAACCACCTTTGATGATTTTATGAAAATCAAAACACCTTTATTTATTAATTTATGAAAAAATGACAAAGGACAATTTTAATTAAAAATTTTATCCTCTACCGATTGGTAAAGTAATATAAAGGCTGTTTCATTTAAAAAAGTATCTTTTTGACTTTATCTCATAAACGCGACGTTCAATTGAAGAGTACTTTTCACAGTGATTACAAAGATAAAGTAAAAAAAAAACAATTAAAGAGGTGGGATGCAAAACGCGCTCGTTCCATTTTATGAAAAAATTCAGGTGGCCCTGGATTCTACAAGATTATGTCATGCTCTTTCAGAATACAGAATTCAACACACACTTTTCCAGGATAGCAGCACGTTTAGAAAGCAAACAAGGTCACACCATCGGGTGTAGAGGTTTTTTTACGTCTTCTGAGGAACACGTTCATGTGGAACGAGCGAGTTTTGCATCCCACCTCTTTATTTGTTTTTTTTGGACTTTATCTTTGTAATCAGTGTACTGCAAGTACTGCTAGTTTAAAATGGTTGAACAGTACCTAACACACTTCGCTTCGGAACTTTAGGTTTACTCGAGGGCCCCTTGAGTTTGGGGGCCCCGGTGCACCGCACCATTTTGCCCTATGGTAGCTACGCCACTGTTGATTGGTCAAAATGTGCCACCTAACGGATATCGGTATCTAACGATGTTATGAGTTACAGGTTGGGGGGTTAGTCTAAAATTCCTTCCACCCCTGTTAATTTTGGAACCAAATAAGATAGAATGTCCAAACAAAAACCAATTCAATGTACTATTGATATCATAAAAAACTAGGACAACTTAGCCAGGCGTTTCCATTATTTTATTATATTGAATCTTACTTTGCTGTCAACTCAGTAACTGTGTCTTTGTTAACGCTGACATTCTGAGCAATTTGTCTAACTGTGACACCCTTTTCTATGCAAACA
Organism: Dorcus hopei; assembly: GCA_033060865.1. Taxonomy (NCBI): domain Eukaryota; kingdom Metazoa; phylum Arthropoda; class Insecta; order Coleoptera; family Lucanidae; genus Dorcus; species Dorcus hopei. The sequence continues at coordinate 19,156,620 of CM065424.1, read as the reverse complement.
GCTATCCTAGCTTTTTAAACAATATTTACTGTAGAAATGATTGACAATTTCAAAACTTTTTAAATTTGTGGTCGGTAGCAGTTTTACACAGCTTAAAAAATCTTGTCCTAGTTCTTTATGATAGCAATAGTACATAAAAATACTTATTTCTGAAATATAACTACTTTAAAATATCCCCTAGATGGCACTGTGTGCACCACTGACTTCAAAATTTTATATGGCTTGAGTGGCATATCATTTTAAAGGAATTTTGATTATGCATCCAATGACGTTGTCAGTTTTTAACAGACTTCATTTATTTTTGAGATAATGACAAAAACTTGTGCTTGTCTAAAGTCGTTTCTCCTCCGTGTTAACTTTGAAACAAAATAAGATAGGAAGTTAGAACGAAAACCAAATCGAAGTGTACAAAAAGTACTAAGTCCAGAGATATAATTACATTAGAAGATGCACTAGATGGCGTTGTACATGCTATGAATTTCTGAATTTTAAATAACAGGGTGGTTTAAGTAACTTATTTGAAAAGAACTTCAATTTTACAACCAATGACATTATCAGTTTTCGGTTTCTAGCATTTGTAACATTATAAGACAGCAATAATCGTATTTCTCTACTATTGTAACTGAAAGCTATTAACTAAAAAGTAGTACTGTTAATAATCATAACAATAATAAAAATAATAACATTTTTCAAAATGTACGTGACAAATTTTGGAATAAAATGTATTAATGCCAGGAATTAGAGGGTAGATATATTGAATGTCTAGATCCTGACACAAATATTTTATACCTATGTTTGTAAAATTTTGACAATGCAGAAAACAATGTAGTTTATTATGCAAATATATACAGTATGAGCATAAATGTTTGAGGACAAGTTGAATTTCCCGCGTCTCTATCTAGTAATTTTTACTCTTTGTGTGTGGCCGTCCTGAAAATTAATTTTTGTTCAGTGTCGCCTGTGTAAATTTTGCAGGTTCCAAGAATTTATAAGACAAAATGGGGCGCGTTTGCCTAATGTACCTGTCAGTAGTTATTGCCGCTTCTTGTATTTAAAATAAACAAATTACTTGCCTATTTTTTTTGTAACCTATGCATTTGACCAACTTAAGAAAAATATTGGAAGGCGGGAAATTCAACTTGTCCTCAAACATTTATGCTCATACTGTATTATTATTATTATTAATATACGTTTTGTTAATCTCCTTTCATTTCATTTTTATTATTATTATATTAAATTATTATTATTATATTAAAAACAAATGCTAGAAACTGAAAACTGATAATATTATTGGTTGTAAAACTGAAATTGTTTTCAAATAATATGTCACTTACCACCCTGCACCCTGCTATTTAAAATTCAAAGTTCGCACAGCGCCACCTAGTGCATCTTCTAATGTAATTATGTCTCTGGACTTAGTACTTTTTATGTACTTTGATTTGGTTTTTGTTCACACTTCCTATCTTATTTTGTTTCAAAGTTAACACGAAGGAGAAACGACTTTAGAGTCGTTAGACAAACACAAGATTCTTGTCATTATCTCAAAAATAAATGAAGAGTATTAAAAACTGAGGACGTTATTAGATGTATAATTAAAATTCTTTTAAAATGATATGCCACTCAAGCTATCTTGTCGTTTAAAAATTTGAAGTCCATGGTGCGCACAGCGCCATCTGGCGAATATTTTAAAGTAGTTTTATCCCAAGAAATTAGTATTTTTTATGTACATTGATTTGATTTTTGTCTGAACTTTCAATCTTATTTGGTTCCAAAATTAACAGAGGGGGAAGGAACTTTAGACTAGTACTGTATGTATCATTGTGTTAGCCCTTCCATTATGGCCCCTTATTTAGGAGACATTTGTATGTACCCATTGGATTTATTTTGCTCACATTCGATTATTAAAAATAAAAATTAGAACAGAAATAGAAAGTTTTCCGTTTTTAATAAGTTCTGCACAGAATCTCGTTTATATCTCAAAGTAATTGGTTGGTTGTAATTGCCCCTAAAGTAATACGCTTTAAAACTCCCTATATAAGAAAGGGATTTACAGTTAATGCCATGGTTTTATGTATGGCTCGAACGTTGTGTAGCAGAAAAAGTGACGTTAGTTTAAAATTAATTTGTTCGCAATCTTCTTCGGTTTTAATCGAAAAAGAGAAGGTTCAAGAGACTAGCCTATAACAAATTTTATGCATTAGGTATAAAATTAATCGTAGATATTTATTTGCATAACAAAAATAATTTTTTTAAGTTCATTGTTGTATTTTCTTTTTATTATTATAATTAATAATTGCTTGTGGCAGAGTACTTCTTAATGATGCTAGCAACTAAAGATGTCGTGTATAAGAAATCTACTTCAAGATTTATTTTTGGTGAATATTTTTGTAATTTGCAATTTAGTGTAGGTTTACGTAAATATTATTAAATTCTGAAGTATACCTAGCTCCTAATTTTTTTTTACTCTTTTACAAAAAGTATTCGATTTGTTACGCTCACCGTGTTCGGGGAATATAAAATCGAGAAAACATTCGAACCGTCGCAAAACTAATTTCCGTTGGCCGAATCGTAAACTTTTCGGTCTGGAACCCTAAATTGAACATAAATACGATTTAAACAAGTTCAAGTGCGAAAGAACCGCTCCCAGATAACGCAATAAATACGGTATCCGTTCGTCGTTTGACAAGCGACTTAAATCAAAGTCACGGGTTTAAGAAGACGCAACATAAGGAACAGGGTGATTTATTTAGCAAAATGTCAATACTGCGGCACGCAACCCCCGTGTGCGGAGGAGAAGCACGGCAACGAAATCTTTTGTTATTCAGGTTGTGGGGCAGATACGTTTTATTTGGAATAAAAAAAAACCGGGAACGCTTGATCTGTTGGTGGCTAGAATGCTAAAGCGAAAGAAGCGGACGTCCGACAGGCATTTAGGGAGCTTTTCTTCCTTAGCCAGCTTTCGTGGGAACTTCTTCCTTGCGCAGTTTCTGCTAAAGGTGACTTCAGAGTTCTTAAAGAAATTTTTAGTGTATATTCATTCGCCGATATATCTTCTAAATTGTTTCTTTTTTAACAATTCTTTTCAACGCATCCATATTTGCCTAGAAGACAACATTACCGCTGAATGCTGTTCTGAGATTGGTAAAATTCAAAAGATTTATTTAATGTGCCAGCTTTTTCCCTCTGAATTCACTCAATGTCCTATGCAGGTTTATATTGGCTTCCAATTTCCGTCAATTCCCGTCTCATCAGCAAATGTAGAAATTTTTTAATCTGTAGTAAATCACAGGTGTATACAGGGTGATTGAAATTCAAGGGCCAGCATGGGGATCTCGCTTATTATAAGAGCTAGAGAATCGATTAAATGGAGGTAAAGTTGCCAAATTTCATGCTGATTAATAATAATCTGTTAAAATATTTGAAATATCTCTAACGGTTTCTTCATAATCGAAGAAAAACTAAAAATTGTGATTTTCGAAAATCGAACATAACTTCTTTATTTATGATTTTTTCCAAAATCTGTAAAAACATTTCTGAAGCAACTTTTTACACTTGATTGAATGCCGACTTTATTTCTAGACCGATTCGTTTTTGCTTTTCCAGAGCCAACTTCATTTTTTTCTTATGGGCCCGGTTTTTGTTGTTTGGACAGGTAGGTAGCACATTTCCTTCTGAATTCATTGGTATGCCACATTTGCTATTTCGTTTTAATTTTCATTGAGAAATTTTGAAAAAATTGAAATTAGATTCATGAGCACACATTAACTTAGGTTATGTTCAATTGTATGCTGCGTAGCCAAGGATACGTATACCTTTGTTTAATTGGTCTGTCGTTAAATACAGAATTGCATATTCAAATGAAGAAAAACATGATATGTTGCTCATTTTTTATTTGTCACAGATATTCCACTAGTGCTCAGTGGTATTTAGAAACCTATCCGAAGATAATTCAACCAAGTACATATTAGATATTTTTCCAAGTTAGATAACAATTTCATTCAAAACGGTACATTTGAAACTCGAAGAGAATGTATAGAAATAGAATACAGAAAAAAAATCAGAGCATTTGTTCGAAGACATTTCCATTTTCCGCAATACTTTTGAATCAAATTGTTATCCAACTTGGAAAAATATTCAATACTTGGTTGGATTCTTTCCGGATAAATTTGTAAATACCATAAAATCATAAATAAAGAAGTTAAGCCCGATTTTCGAAAATCACAATTTCTCGTTTTTTTTCGATTGTGAAGACTCTATTTGAGATATTTCAAATTTCTTAACAGATTATTAATCACCATGAAATTTGGCAACTTTGCCTCCTTTTAACCGTTTCTCTATCTCTTATAATAAGCGAGATCCCCATGCTGGCCCTCGAATTTCAATCACCCTGTATACAATAAATATAGCATCTTCTTATTTAGAGTCAAATACTGTTTAGAAAATTTAATATCACAACAAACTAAAACGGATCTGTTTTAATATTTTATATTGTTCCATGGCATCCGGTAAGGAATCCAATAAAAGAGAAATAATCTCCAAATATAGTGTTCCTCCACGCGAGACCAAAGGATGTATTATTTTGTTCGACTTTTGTTCACATATTTTAAATTTTGCTCAGCTATAGAACATTTCAGATTATTTGAAACTTATAAAATACTTAACGTGCTATAATGGTCATTGGTCACAAAAGGATTGAGCTTCGTAACGCTTGGTAATCTAAAAGTTTACAATTCGAATTATGAGTTTCAAGCATTTTGAAACGTCCTATATCATTCGATATTTCTTCAGCTTACAGATTTGATTGCTAACTATAAAACTTATTTAATGGAAAAGAGATAACAACTAATGAAATTACGTAAGTACAGTAGCCGACAATAAAATCCGGGCAAGAATTTGACATGTCGTTCGTATTTCGACAAATTTGGCAAAACAGGCTTTTATTGAGGTTATACTTCTGTCAAGATAAATAAATAAAATTTGAATTAAACGTCAGAATTACTAGTGACATAAATTAAATGTAAAAATATTAAAGTGAGATTTACGTTGTGCAAATGACGTGCCCGGATTTTATTATCGGCTACTGTACATAATACATACTGAAAGTAAAAGAAAAGATTGATGAGTTCAACGAAATAAGCAAAGCACGGATTGAGTTTATTAAAGGAAATTTGATTTGTACTCTGATATATTCGTAAGAAATCAATGAAGTAGCTGAATTTTAAAAATAGAACTTCAGGAATTTCGAAGCTCCCAGACAGTAAAAGGAACGAGATTATTCAATACTTCGAAAGCTATAAAACATCAACAACTTTTGTCTTCTTTCAGAAATAAATAAATAATGCAAATGGTGTTTAACTCCCTCTATCAAGTAGTTTAATACAATAATAAATTTTTTTTTTTAAAATGAAAAAACTGTACAGGGTGTAATCGATTAAGTTTCACTTAGGTATCAATACTGTAAGTTCTTCATCACATAAGAGAATTAATTCGCAAAAATCAATGGTCTGGCTCAAAAATAAAAGACTGACCTACAACAAGAGGGCATCGTCTTTTGTTTGAAAACCATTGCTCGTTCGTGAGATATAAGTGCATCTACGATTTTGTAAACACATCGTAAAGCAATAAAGTTCCAGCAAAATTCACGGTCACTGGGTCAATGTCGCCCATAAGCAGTTCGATAACGGAAGAAGCTTCTAAATATCCACTGGCGTAGATTACTGAATTAATTAATTATAAGCCAATTTTTATGTATTGTTAATAAAGTTTATAACGGCAGCACATAGAGGGTAGCAATTTACATCAATAAAACAAAGTATTTTAATTTTCAACCATATCATTAGATAATCGATAGATAAATAGATAGATAATCCATAATAATTATATCATGATAATCCATACTTTGTAAACAAATAACTCACTATGTGATTTAATTTGTTAAATGATTGAAAAAATAAATAAATGTTGTTAGTTAGTTTGCATTACAACACTGAATGATCTGCATACTGAGAAAAGAAAATGCGTTAAATACAATCAATGTATTTATTTAATTTTTTGACTGAATATGTGTTAATCTGAACGTAAGAAAGTAATAAAATCATAAATTAAGGGATGATGAGTGTCGGCGTGTTGGCACGATCTTTCGGAATTTTCTTTGTGTAATCTGAACGTAAGAAAGTAATAAAATCATAAATTAAGATATGATGAGTGTCGGCGTGCTTTTCTTCCAATAATACATTTAGAATGTGACCTCTATTGAATTAATTATCTAACTTTTTACTTGTTGTTACGTATTATTCATGATTAGTGTTCCAATTTAATTGCTTAAATTAATTAATTATGGAAATAAATTAATATTATTATGTAAGAATTATTTTGTGAAAAATCTGCATTTCTATTACTTACATACTAACAAAAAAAATAGAATAGAAATGTGTCATCATTATTTTTTATTGCTTACGTATCACTAACTACTAATCTCCGTATTCTCTCGTACGAAAGTCATAAACAACCTGCCTCAACGCTTATTATATTACATCTGCGGGTTTACTGCTCTATATTTATTGCACCTAATAGTTAATTTCTCTCAGCCGGACCATTAAAATCCATCCAGTGCTTCTTAAACGTTTTTTGTTAAAAGTAAACATAATTTTTTCCGGCGTTATTATTGACCTTTGCCTCGTACGTACATCATAACTTCTTTTCTTGTGTATTAATATTCGTAACAGTAAGTGAAACTTATTCGATTACACACTGCATATTAAAAAAAAACTGTCTTTTGTTTCCTAATACACTCATGAAAAATAAACCCAGGATTACCATCAGCACTAATATGGTATGATAAATTATTCTCTAGCAATAATTATTATTGGTTGAGATACTTTATTATCACATCGCTCAACAAATTTTTAAATCCAACTGTTTTTGTTTTTATTCACTATCGTATTTCTACAGTTAAACGCTCTAGATATTATTAATAGTTGTGAATATACATAAATTCTAGAATTTTTGATGTAAAACACACGCTTTACTTTTACTTTTATTTCATTTTTACGGCTTCGTAAAACCCGCAACAAGATAACCTCCCAACTTTGGCCCTCTTTTTCATTTTAAGACGCGATAATGAAATATAAATATTCACAGAGTACATGAATTATGAAACCCGGGGCCGCAATTTCCCTCAGAAAAATATCCCGAAGGTGTGAAAATTGTGGGCCCTCAAGTTTTCACATAAATCAAAGTTTTCAATGATACGTAAGCAGTTTCTTAGACTGACCTATATTAAGCATTTGAGTTATTGCGGACTAACTTCGTAAGCGAATATCTTAGTAATTGTGGCCGAAATATAAAAAAAAAATATAATAATTTAGGTTTACATTTTTTACCTATTAATTAAAAACTGCTATATAATTGCAAAGGGGTGTAACGAAATTGCTTTAATGTGCATAAAAGCGCTCAATTTTTTTAATTATGTATATTTCCAAACAATTAATTATGACTGCGATAATCCTTTCGGAAAGTCTTCTTATTACTTATTATTATTACTGATTTATTTTTGTTTTTTTAATTTAAAAAAAATACGATTTAAACATATCCACATCACCTTAAGAGGAATCCTACAAAGTTACCCCTCAGAAGTTTGCATTTTACTATCCCTACTTTGCTACGTTAAGGGGAAATATTTGTGATATTATGATTGGTTGGTTGGCAGTCGCCTTCCGACATGCGGCTATTGAAAACCACCAACATTAGTTGCTTAGAGCTATCTCTGTTCAACACATATTGAGAAAGAACCATAATAACTCTCGCGTGTGCGCCGGCATGTCGGTGGTTCCGTCATCATGAGCAACTTACTAGGCTGCGTTCGGTCATAATATTGGTACATTCGACGGGTTCAGAAATACACATACATGTACATAATTATATTCAAATACTTACACTTTTTTACGGTAAATTGTAATAAGACGCAATTATCGTTCAAAGTAGACTTTATTTTTAATTGCACATATGCGTCGTATAATAGAAAAGCAACAAGTAGTTACCTATATGTATTTGTAAAAGTATTGAAGAGGATTGGAGCTGCAACACCAAAAATTTTACGTATAATCCTATTTCATGCGCGTGCGCAATTTTAATATTACCTACAGCTCAACACTAATGAAATTCATTATTTTATTTTTTTTAATTGTAAACATGGGTAAATTAAACTCCATTAACGAGAAGGTCACATATAGGAAAAGAAAAATCGGCGGTAAATATGTTTCTTTGTAAATATGTATCTATATTTTTTCAAAAATTGTTAAGAAATGTTGATAATTAAGTACATGATACATTACGAACATCATGACGCGAAGTGACTGTTTTTTGTTTGCATAACGTAAAGTCTTTTGCGCTAGCGTCACATCTTTTGATGTCATCGAAACGCCAGTGTCATTTATAACGTACTATAAGGTAAATGAAATAAATTTTTCAAAAATTTACGAAGATATAAACATAGATATAAATCTGCAATGTTTGAATATTTCAAAATAAATGGTCGAGTATGTAGTAATTGAAAATAGGCGTATATGACGGCAGCAAAGCAGTGTCTTTATCGACCTCGTTTGTTTCACCGCGGCTTCGCCTTGCCTCGCAATTTGCAAACTCGTTTGATAAAGTGCCACTTTGCCACCTTGGTACATAAATAACTATTAAATCCAGAAAGTAAAAAGTATTTCGCATCTTGCAATTTTGATTGAAGAAAAGGCCACAGTTTAAGAAAATATCATAAAAGTTTATTTCTTTGAAACCGGTATGAGTTTAAGATTTTATTGCGGCCGGACAAAAATATGTCCCTTTTGTTTTTAAACTATCGAAAGCCCGTTATTAATATATTATTTTCGTCTAAAACATTTGATTTAAAAATAAGACAACGCTGTCATTTTGAAGAAGTTAGCACGCTCAACGCAAAATTACTTGATAGGTCAATTTCGAATCAATTTCTAAAAATATTCATTTTAAGTTATTGAATATTACTTAATTAGTAGATTTTTATACTAATATATAAATACTGAAACTGTTTTGGTATAGTTTTAGAATTTTTTTATTGCTGAAAGTTATTGCTAACTTCCTACCGGTTCTTTTTTGAACTCTATTTAAATGTACATTTTTATATTTTTGCTATTTCGCTTCTAATACACATAAGTTGAGCCAAACACAAATTTACAAAAAAAACGTAATGGTCCGTTTTCACGTTCAAGCAATTTGCGCAAATGGATTTGTGTAAGTATTTGCGCATACAAATTCGCTTGCGCAAATGCATGTAGTTTACCAAATTTTTTAGCTTGTAAGCAAAAAATACCGTTTTCATGCAACGACCTCCTTGTTCAAATTTGTGTTCACAAGCAATATTTGCGCAAATTGCTTGAGCGTGAAAACGGACCATAAGTGTCCCACTTCAAATTTTAAGGAGTGCATTTAAATTAATAACGAAAAAAGGAGTTGATGCAAAAGTTAGTTACACAAAACAATGTTTTCGAAGTTAAATGCGTCTCAAAATTTTTTTTAGGTTTAATCAACGACGCCAGGACGCGAAAGTTCACACAAAAAGTTGTAATGTCAGAATAGGCAAAACGATAATTCTATAAAAATGTAATTTTCCTAGTGATGAAATTTATTTATTAAAAATACCTTTTTCTCCAACCGTGGAAAAAGCTGTACCTTTGAATACTATTTAGAGATAGTGAACTTGATCTTTCTTGACCAACAAGATATGTACTTGATGCTAGACCTCAGTGTATGTATAAATAAATATTAAAATACCAAAAACGTACTGGAAAAGGCAGTGCACAAACTTAAATACATTTAAATTACCTGCCTTAATCCTATCTGAGATCATGTGCAATAACTCCTAAAAATCGGAACGCAAAATATATTCTCAGACCGTGAAAAAGATCACGTGATTGTCTAGTTTGTTACCGCCCCCAGCTCTTAAGGTGGGGAGAATATATTCACGCCTTACAGAAATAATTCACTAAAAACATACAAATCAAGGACTTCATAACTTAATTATGGTTACATATTTTTTAAAAGCTGTTTTCACTGATTTGTTAACAAAACTTCAATCTACAAAGTGACTAACGCGTTTTTCAAAATTCGATCTGGAAGTATTTTTACTATCGCTGTAAAGTTCAACTACAATTTTTCAATGTTAATTATTTTTTTCTTAATTATCAGATGATGATAGAGAAATTCCCTATTGTCACTTTGTAGTGCTAGTTGTCAGGTATATAGAAAAAAAAAATGAATTAATTATATTCAGAAATAAAGTCTCTATGAATTCGCCCGTTTTAATGGTTTTCGTATATGGAGTTATTTCGTAAGATTGCTCTTAATGGGCAGCAATTTTTTTTTACATTCGTTTTAAAAACAATCCTTCTACGATAGTAAAAAAAAACAAGTAACACTTTTTTCCTGATACATTCGCCCAAAATATTTGAGCATCGGACACGCATTCCGTGCGTCATTTATTTCAGTGGCCACCCTGACATTCACTGATGTACCCCATACATCATCAAGAGGCTTTTCGTTTGCACGCAAAACATGAGGGTTGCTCAAATTGTAGGTTAACAGCACATCAAAACTGCTTTTTCCGTATCCCCTTTCAAAGCAAATATATAGGCATACATATTTGTTAAAGAAAAAATATCTAGCACTGTTATTAGTTAAATTACAGGGTTGAAGGTTTACGTGATCTTTTCCCTTTGCGGGTCGAGTGTTTCAAGAGGAAATGTCAACTTTAGAGCTGACAGAATTTTCGTTAAGGAAGATTTAGATTTTCCGATAGTAAAGTTACTATGTCAGAACGTGACATAATTTTTCACGTTTTCATCGGGTTTAAACTAATGATAAAATTCCATACAGCGAATATAGAATAATGAATTATTTATTTACTTTGGATAAACCGTCCAATGCAATTACGTCAAGCATAATTTTTTAAATATTTTTGTTTGCTCTAAGCGGATGTTTTATTTTTTGTTATTCCAGGATTAAGAACATTTCTGAAGGAATTCGATCATATGAAGCTCCACTGCCTTATCGTTTTAGTAAAAACAGTAGTTTTCTACCATCATTATTATCCTATAATATTGTTTATAGACCTTGCTCAGATAAATGCAAATATAATTTTCTGTTCCTTGCCATTATTGCTTTTCTTTGAACCGATTTTAATAACGACTTCTCACTCATTTCCGTTTTTCTTTTATATACGTCGAGTCTTTCTTTCGCTCTACGTTTTCATTAGTCAACTCATTTGGTTTTTTGTTGTTAGACGTTCTCGTTGTTTACAGCAGGCCCATTCAATACTATTCGTTTCCGTTTTACTGTGTTATTAAGTTTTTTTGTAACTTTTTGCGGCATTCTCATCGACTTTTTGTGCGAGGAAATATTGTTTTTGTTTTAATTAAAAGTACTGTAAGAAAACGGAATTCTGTACAAAAATTCAAACGTGTGACTATGAATCTGAATCAACGTAAACAAAGGGACTGATTTATTATTCAAATTAAAACAAAACATATCACATTGCGTAATAATTTACAACTAACTCGAACAAGTGACCATTTTCTTATCGCGTTTCTTCTAAGAACTGCAACTGCAAAACTTTGAAAAATTGCTGAGATTGCAACTGGGCAACTGGCCACAGGTGCGATAATCACCTGCGCCACAGTGTAGGCGCAATAAAAAGAAAAACGAACGTTATGGACACCTGTTACGGTGAAGTCAATTTACCCCTCTTGAGAGGGCAGACTGATTATTTAAAAGTTAGTTCCGATTTGAATTTTGTCAAAATTTCGTCGGGTTGTTTTTAAAGCAATTTCTATTTTCTCTCTCTGTGTTTGCTTGTCGTCATCAATTCCTGTACAAGTTAGATTTCGCGAAAAGTTAATTAATTTTATTTTATTCGGTAAAAAAGAAACAATTCTTTTCGTGAGCGTCTTCAGTTTTATTTTAACTAGTTTAAGTAAACCGTAAGCGTAGTCGATATCAAATTTAAAACTAAAGCGTCCCAAAGTTCGGATTGCCAGGAAATAATTAACGTTTGGTGAACTAAAATCAATTTATCTCCTTAGAATTCAGAAATTAACGAAAGCTTCAATATGGTAAAGAATGCCATTTCTTCTCTCTTCGAATTGAATTTTTGATTGTATTGATTGACTGTGTTTTTATTTATATATGGTCATTTATATATTCTCTTATTCTCCTTTTTGTTTATTATTATTTATTATATTAATTTACTTCGAAATTGAAGTGAATGTTATAAAGACAGGTGTCAGTAGCGAAAAGTAATTTAAATATCAACTTATTACGATTTCGTTTCGAAATATAAACACATATTTTATTGGAAACTCGGAATGGAAAAAGAATAAGACTTGATTAATTTAAACTAAATTTACGCACAAAATGCCGCCGGCGTGAACGTTGATTGATGCGTTCTGAGAGTCCCAGCCAGAAACGGAAGTCACATTCAAGTGCGTTAAAGTATGATAAATAGCGAATATCTTTATGCGTTCTGGTTCGATACGCCTCTAAATCGTAAGCACTGAATTGAGGAATGGAAAAATGTGAAAAATGAGTTTAAAACTTAAACATCTTACACTGGAGAAAGAACGACAATAATTATCGAAAAGTACACAAATAAACTAAAAAAATGTATGTATGTTGGAGTGAGTAGCTTGAAAGAAATGAAGAAAATTATTGTTTAATTTGTTCATCTGCAGAACCTTGTTTAACGTGTTCATAAAAAAAATTAGAACATTCTGACTCTAAGAAAATAACTAGGGGTTTTCCCCTAGGAATAATTTTAGGGCCTCTTCTCTTTAGTTTAATGTTTAATGATATCATCTTTAATTTAAATTGTCTTCTAACGGTTTTATTATATTTTGTAACATATTGTAAGTAGAAATTTAAAATTATTTTCCCGATATCTCGCGCCTATTGAAAATATTAATGATGTAACGCGATTCTTTAATTATTAATCCTCTAATTACGTAATTCAATAATGCTTTCACTGGAAATTGATGCGATGCCCTGCATTATTAAAGGAAACAATGAAGATCAATCTAGGGGTGAACGTTTCGGTCATCAATAATAGCAGGACGAATTAAACAGACCGTAATAAATGCGGCACATTTGCTAAACCCGAACTTGACATTGCTTATCCTGTTTAAGTACCGCTTCAGCTCCTAGATTTAAGTGTTGACACTAAATTGTTTCGATGGCGACGACGCACTCGCTGGTGAAACGTCTTCAGTGTTCGCCAAGAAATTTGACTAACTTCGTTAACACTTGAACCGAGCAGTTATGAGAAATTAGGGGAGGCTGACTTGTTTACGTTGAGCAATGTGCGTAACGTTACTTGATGGATTAGTTGAATTAAGAAATTGAAAATTAATGTAATTCAGTAAATTTTATATCTTTATAACAAAATGTAGGGACTCCTGTCTAGTGTTTAAAATGGAAAAGAAATACTAATTTTAGATAATAGACTGCTTAAAAAATAAAAGTAGTCCTTGTATTTTGTAGGCGTATTTTCATTAAGGCTTAGGCCCAGTTTTACAATGCCAGTTTAAATTTAAGCCGAAGCTTAAACCCTTAACAACGATTGTTGAAATAATCGTTACTATGTGCTCAAGCTTCAGCTTAGATTTAAACTGGCATTGTAAAACTGGGCCTTAACCTTTTTAAATAAGACTTGACATAGCAGCATAGCTATAAAGCTATTACTTGTTAAAAAGCTCCTTACAAGAAGCACAAAGTAAAAAGAGTTTCTCGTTTAAAGTCGAACTAAAAGTATTACGAGTGCACCAGTATTTATACGGAAAAACAATTGAATCTGCCATTTAATTTTACGCGCCATTCACTAGCTCTAAAATGTGAAGTAACCCCGACCGCAGTCGTTTGGAATAACGGGGCCACCCCGTCTATTTGCTGTAGGCTTTCAGCTTGTTTACTTGAACAAGCATTTGCAAAATTTTTCTAAATTTTCGGATTTCCGATTAACAAAACTGAATAAAAGTAACTTGGAAATATTTACTTTACAATTTTTAGGCTATATCTTATAGGTAAGTGAATTAATTTGTTTCATAAAATAAAATCTTTCCTCGCCGAACCTAACTTTCTAACTTCGTAACCTCAAAATTAACTGAAATCCTCATGATCTTCAAAGAAATTGCTAAATTAAATTTTGTCCTAACTAAAAATTTCGTCTGTGCTTTTGTTCATTATTAATGCTATTTATTCTTCTAACTTCGTAAACTAAGTTTCTAACTAAAAGTTTACTATAAAGTAATTTAATCGATGATTTTTAATTTTTGTCTAATCATTTTTAGATTGTTTTATTGTCAGTCTATTTGCGCAATTACACTTTTAAAACCGCACAATTTACTTCACCGAGCACTTATTTCACCTCCTGCAGACCCCGTTTTGCACTGATAAAAATGGCAGTAAAATTACACATGTTTTTACATAGAATATTGATGTGATTTTATATAGATTGACTAACGATTTGAATTTTACATAAAATTACATTTATTTTTCCTTAATTCTTGTAAAATGTTGTACATTTTACGTATTAATAGTAAACCGTAACTCAATATTACAATAATATGTAATTTTAATTTGAAAATATTGAATTATTTACACTAAACTATTGAAGTATGTGTATTTACAGAGAACGCGTGTAAATTTTCTTAATGATTATAAGTGTTGTGGTAAAATTACTAGAAATTACTGGAAAATATAGGTAAAATAAAATGCATTCTGTAAATTTACGTAGTTCCCCTGGTGAACACCACGGAAGATTACCAAGAATGTGTAAAAGTACTGAATAAAACATATGATATGGAATTTTACACTTCACTTCTAACAACTGTAAATTTACTAGGAAAATCATAGGTAACAAAAAACCAACGTTTTTCTTAGTAATTTTACAGAATAATTTTTATCAGTGTGGCTCCACCGGTTGATATCTCGTTTTCGCTGGATGACTAGTCTCTGCTCCCTCCAGAAGCACCTCGTCAATCAAACTGCTATTTCGGGTGGATATCACAGCAATATGTCAATTAAAAAGAATGACTACTTTCATTTTTTGGGTGTAGCTTATTAAAGGTACTCCTATTTTAAAATGTTGACTAACTTATTTGAAATTTATTATTAATTTTGCTTCATATTGTGGAAACAATTTACTTTCTCAGACTATTTTTTAAAAGAATAATTGTATCATTTAATAAATAATAAATAAATAATATAGTGTACGTGTGTATTGTTGCACTACTAAAAGCCATACGTTTATGTGAAATTTTATTTTAATTTTCCCATTGAAAAAAGCTATATTTTATATTGCATTTTATTTTTGATTGTATTAAATAAAAGTAATGTGTCACTGGAGTTAGATAAAATCTAAAAAATGAAATCTTCACCGCACTACAGAACAACGGGAAAAATAAAACTATCAATCTAGCCCAGTTCTATTTATACCACGACGCGTCCCACAAAGGAGAGAGAGTTATCGATTGAAATTGAAATTTTCATTAATTTCCATGTATCTGATGTCAGTTTGCAGGATTCAGTAGTCGAAAATAAATTATCTTTCTGAAGGAAACTGTGCCGACTATTACGACCATATTTAAATGTAGAATTAATTCGGATCTAACGAATTTTTAAATTCGCCTAACGCCGTTCATTTGAATTTTGCGGTCGACAACATCGATCGACATCTGCACATCCAACAAGATTTTGTAAAACATCCAAAGCAGACAATAATAAATTCCACCAAAATAATTTTGACAGAAAACAATTTAATTAACGTGGGCCTCACAATTTAAAAAATTCTTTCGGACAGTCTAATTGGTAATTAAAATTTTATACTAGTACTAGAATTTCCTTTCGGCTTAATAATTATAATTAAGGGTTTATCGATTAAAGTTGCTATGGGCTTTATTCCTAACACTTTGACAAAGTAACTTTTTCTGTTTAGTTTTATTTGAATACTTTCTTAAATCAGTCTTGTGCCGACGAATATAATTGTTAAAGATTTAATTCAATATCGTTTGCTTTTATTCCACTTCACTTCATAAAAACGCCTTGCTACTTCATGACGATAATTGGATCTGCGACGAAACTTTGCGCGCTTCCAAATTGTAATCCAATCAGGTCGAATTTAAACATTTTTGTTTCGAAAAATCGAATTAAGTAGTAATAAGAAAAATAAAATGGCTTCCCCTTAGACAGAATTATGTATCTACTGTATATCATTAGAAAAGTGAAGGCTTAAAGTATTATGTTTCAATATGAAGACTTTTATACTTTTCTGTACTTAGACTGTAATTAATTTTCTAAACTAATCCGGGAACCTTACAAACAAATTTTTAAATTTATGAACAGCTTCATCGATTAATTAACCTGGAATAATTAACTCTGAAAACATCCGGAACTTTGCTAATTTCATTTTCAATGTTCGCGACTGCACGGCACATGAACTTGTCCAAGCTAAACTGCCTGCATAAATTAAACAGTTTAATTAGATGACGATAAGTTTTCCGATTGTTTGGCAGAATTTTACACACGTTGCAAATTTTTCGCAATTAAAGGCCAGATACACACAACCAATCTAAATTCATTTGCATTTCATTTGTGCGAATTACCAGACGGGAGTTGAACTAACAAGGTAGAATCAATAAAAAAATATATAGACACACGGAATATTTATGGGCGATTACATAAGAAGATTACATTGGAATTTTAAAATCTGCATTGTAATTTATGATTCGGAATTTTATTTTCAACTGTGCAGTTTCAACTTCTATGATGTAATTTCGAAATAAAATAAAAAGAAAATTATCTATCTTTCCACAAGTTACTATATATTTTACAATATTGACTTAATTTAATTAACTGCTTCCTTTTATAGAAATTACTATGTGCGATTTGTTAAAAGTTAGCAGATTTTCGAGTTTGTATGTGTAAGTGAGCGAGTGAATAAGCTAAACTAAGTTATCTCAGCGATTTGTATAAAGTATCTGCGACTATCGCGGTGACAGCTGAAAGAATTGATGCAAATTTCATTCAGTGAAACTTGCTGTAAACGCATAGATTTCAGTTATAATACCCGCCGAAATGACAGGATATTAAAATAAAGTACTATTTTCGAACATTATAAATATTTAGTATAAACGTTACTTTTTTAATAATAATAAAAGTTTGCCACTTCATCATAATAAAATAATGTCTATTGCGTATTTATTAATTTTTTATGAATATGTATAAGTTTACACGTAAAATTCACAGATTTTCATTCACGTAACGATTTATTATTAGACTTAGGCCGGGTGTCCACCGAATCGGGCCGACCACAGTCGGCTCGATTGGGATTGTGCGATAAAATTCGTGCAAATGTATTTGTATTGTAGCCTGTCACTGAAACGATTTCAGTCGCGTCTAATTAGACGCGACTCAGTGGAGAGGTTACAATAGAAATACATTTACATGATCTTTATCGCACGATCCCAATCGAGCCGATTGTGGTCGGCCCGATCCGGTGGACACGCGACCTTATTAGGGCATCGTTCAATCGATATCGTTATACAGGGTGTAATGAATTAAGTTTCACATACTGTAACTACTATTAGTACACAAGAAAAGAAGCGAAGTTATGACATACTTTTGTAAAAAATAATAACTCCGGAAAAATATACCGTTAGTTTTTACATAAAACGTTTAAGAAAGGCTGGCTTAGATTTAAAGCCCCGGCTGAGCGGAGTTTACTATTGTGCGCAATAAATGATAGGGCAGTAAACCCGCAGACACGATACAATAAACGTTGAGGCATATCATTTATTACTTTCGTACGAAAAAATACGGCGATTCCCAGCTATTTTTTAAATTAATATTTAAGTAATAGAAATGCAAATTTTTCACAAAATGATTCTTACATAATAATATTAATTTATTTCCTTAATTTAAAATAAAACAGTAATCATGAATCGTACCTAACAATAAATAAAAAAATAGGTAATTCAATTGAGGTCACGTTCTAAAAGTATTACTGGAATAAAAAGCACGCCGAACTCGTCTACCTTAATTTATGATTCTTTATTACGCTGAGACTAAACGAACAAAATTTCGAAAGATCGCGGAGATCCTGTGTGTACATACGTCTGTTCACAGTTCACAGTTGATTACGATAGTTCAAGTGTTGTGTTGAAATTTGCATTTTTAATTATTAGACGTACCTGAAAGCAAATAGTGATTTATACGTGAATTAAACAATAAACGGTTGTACTGTTAAACTCGAGCGATAAAATCGCACCTTATTACTTTATTACAGTAAATAATTTAAAAATGTTCTTCTCAAAACTTAGGGAAAGCGTTAAACTACACATTTTTATTAAGTGAAGTCAATGCGTTTAGTTATTACCAAAAAAAATTTTCGCATCCGCAAAATTCTCCTGTCACCAATTTGTTTCAGTCAATGAACTTACATATAACATGCACTCCTCATTTTAACACGCGAAATTAACAAATTAAATCGCGTAGTGTTATTTGTTTACAAAGTATAGAATATCATGATGTAATTATTATAGATTATCTAATAATAATAAAAAAAAACAGATAGACGAAGTTTTCGTCATCCAATTGTATTGCGGGCGACACTAATCCAGTGACCATAACATTTGCGGAATTTATCGTTTTACGATGTGTTTATAAAAACCGCAAACGCACTGACAAAGGAGCAGAGGTTTCCAAACAAAAGGCGATGCGCTCTTATGGTAGGTCAGTTTTTAATTTTTGAGCAAAACCATTGATATTAATGTGTTAATTCCTTATGTCAGGGACGGGCACGAGCTCGCCGAAAGCTCTATCCCCACCCCTAATTATTTGCGACGATCTCGATGTTTCAGACAAACAAGCGCCGGCACATAACTGACTCAGTCGTATCAACGAAATCAAAAACAGAGAGCGCTGAGCGAGCTAGTTCATGTTGGTTTATTAGCGTTTAACAGTGTCGTACAAGTTCGAGATCATTTTAAATTGAAAAACAAACCTTTTTTAAATAATATTTATAATAATTTTCGGTTTAATTCAATATGAACAGCATCAAAACGAATACACCGCGCCGCCGCCGTCTACAATTTTATATTTCGTGGGACCAAGCTAGCTGCAATCGACACTCGTTTGACCTATTGCTTAGTGGGAGATACTTCCCCTTTCGATGCCCATGCCTGCCTTATGTGATAAAGAAATTACAGTATTAATAACTGAAACTTATTCGATTACACCCTGTATGTATAGTATGTACATACATATTTAATACATGTACTTGGACATTATTAAAATAAGTATAGTTATAAATCTTGACGTAAAAGCTGTTATAAAGAAAACATTACGTCGTTTTATATGTATTAAAGGGTCTGATATAACTGAGCCACGGTCGAACTCTTCATTATTTAACCTGAGCATGCTGTGAAATCTGACCTTTCCTGGGGTAGTTTCGTTCTTACGTATACTCCTTCCTATATTAAGTATAACTCAAAAAAAAGGAACAAGAAGGCGGTAATTTATCGGTTATTTGTTTCTAAGCCTTGGCCTAAAAACTGTTATAAAAAATATTGCGTCGTCACTGTATATAAAAGACTTGATATATCCGGGCCATGATGGAACTCTTCGTTATTTAAAACCCAAGCACGCTATGAAATCTGATCTTTTCTGCCGTACACTCCTTTATTAAGTATACCTCAAAAAACGATCGGGCTAATATCACTAGCCTGCGAAGGTTTGGCGGATGACATAAAACTAAGTTTATGTAACAGATTTGGTGTTCCTGGGTTCGAAAAAAATGTAATAATTTTTTCATCACGTCCCATTTTTTTTAATACAATATTTCAAAGTACGTTTTTCAAACATAATTTTCGAGAAACTGACTGTATTTTCCCATTTTATAGGCAAGGTATCAGCTTGCGGAATACTCCTTGTAACTTAGGCTCTAACTACTAAGGTCATATGGCCAACCCCACTAGAATTTAGCCGAATCACTCTGTATTTCGTGACTCCAATTTGAGTATGGTTTCTGAGATTTGCCGAGAAAATGAATCTTTTTATACAGAATGTACATGTAGTCAAAAAACTTAAATTTATGTGTGGTTTCTGAAGGTGCTCGAACAGTAGAATTTTTTGTAAAGAATACATGTTTTGCGTAAAGTCAATAATAAAAACGTTACTTTGATATGTGCAATATGAAACTAAGAAATTTGAATTTTATAGACAGACTGTAGTTAAAAATTTAAATTTAACCATTGTTTCTGAAGTTTCTTGAGAAGCAGAACTTTTTGTAAAGAATAACTTTTTTACGTAAAATTGATATTAAAAAAGTTTTTCCTCTTGTCAACTCAATCCGGGGAGAATTGTATACAGTAAAGTCTGGTTATATTATAACGAATCCAAAAAATGCACCAAAACAGGTTCGTTATATCCAAAGTTTGCTATAACCGGTAAATAAATACGAAGCATGTATTTAACAGGTTTTTTAATTGCTCAAAATATAGGACGTTATAACCAAGAGTTCATTTCAAATGGGGTTCAATATAGCCGACCTTTACAGTAATTTGATTTTTTTTAAAAAAAACCTGACGTGATAGAAAAAAACTAATAACAGATTCTTCTTTACAATGCCAAAATCATTCAAAAACACCCAATTTTATTTCATCCGCAAAAAAAATATTTTTTTCGCAGGCTAGTGTATTTATTGGAATTATTAGATAAAATAAATTTTTGGTGGCTTTTGTCGAGATTGCCTTCTTTCGTTTGTACCTTTATATCACATGAATCTGTCTGCTGAGCTTTAAATATGAATCATTTATGTAATTAGATTATATCTTGCCAACTAAAATTTTAATTTTGCTGCAGGTTAGAATTGAATTAAAATTATTCAAATCTAGAGCTACTGTTTATATAAATGCCGTGTTTAGTGATGTGTTCTTCTTTATCGAATCGTGTCCGTCCGTATTTTTAAAGTGCAAAGTGATGCCCTAGGCCTTAGGTCCTAGCCATCGCCGAAGGTAATCCCTACAGGCGGTTCTCTAAGTTACTTCGAACTCAGTCAAGAGAGTTTAATGTTTTATTGGGCGGACATTACTTTTGCCGTGCACTGTACATTACTTCATAAGAAGAAGCACAAAACATTTCACTTTTGCTCTTATCGTTATGAGATACCGGGTGTCCTTTTAAATAATTTCAGAAATTTGAAGTGATCGTATCACAGATGTTTTGATACGGAGCAAAGGATTTGTCTAATTTTCTATGCTTGTGACACTCGTAATTTACTACTCTGTATTATTTGCTGACAACAGTTCAGTATTTGGAAAATGGCTGAGATATTCACTTGAGCGAAACAACCCGTGCGGTTATTATTTTTTATAATTAGTGGTTATGCACGATGGCGCTCCAGCACACAGTACTGTTCCTGTTAGGATCTGGCTCAACGAACACGTTCCAGGAAAATGGATTGGACGAAACAGACCCATGTGATGGTCTACCCGGTCTCCCGATCTAAATTTAATTAATTGTAGAGATTCAAGTTTGGAAAATGGTTGGACTAAATCTTGAAAATGAGATTTTAAATAGTTCCCATAACATTTACAATAAAGCTTATCGCATCGTGCACTAGATAAACAGCGAGACAGTAGAATATGAACACATAACTTGCATATGCACTCGTACATGCCATTTATTTTAATATCCCTCTTCGTCAGTCTTCTCGCTTTTGTGTGTGAGCAGAGAACATCCTTAAACATTAAAGTATAAATTTGCTGCAAAGAATAACCCAACTGGAAAATTGCTTTTGTCTCTAAGACTCATGGAGAATATTTATTTAAGGACAATTGAAACAAATGCGACTCTGCAGAAAAATAAAGTATGTACATATTATGAAATTTCAAATTAATATCACTTATCCTTCTGGAGTGAATAACTCTTTTAAGCAACGTTATTTAAAAAATCAAATTTTGCCTTACTTCGACTGATTAATTTATTAATTAAGACAAAGCAGTTCCCTTTCTATTGTTAAAAACGAACAAAAAAATTATGAAGGTGACCTTTGTAATGAAACAAATTTACAAATTTCTGTGTTCTTTTAATGTCAGTGGAAAGAGAAAACACA
Organism: Dorcus hopei; assembly: GCA_033060865.1. Taxonomy (NCBI): domain Eukaryota; kingdom Metazoa; phylum Arthropoda; class Insecta; order Coleoptera; family Lucanidae; genus Dorcus; species Dorcus hopei. The sequence continues at coordinate 19,134,434 of CM065424.1, read as the reverse complement.
TTGAAAGTATTAAAGGGAGAAAAAGTTGGGGTCGCCAAAATTTCATTTCAAGAAAGGAAAAACAATTTAATTCCTTAATAAAAATCTAATTCTTTTATGAGGAACGTAATTGATTTTGTCTCACAACAAAATTTCATATTTGTGACCTGGAAAGGGAATTCAAGTGAAATTTCAATTAGGTAGTATTAGTATTTTTATTAGTATACCAATTTTTTATGACACTAATCGCTTCATTAAATGATTGTAAATTTGGTGAATATAAAATTCATCTGAATACTTACATAGGTACATTTCTAAATTTCTTTGTCACCAAAATTTATGTAAAACGTCGATCAATAGTTGTTCTGTAATCTTAAGTGTTTTTTTATGTTGCGCGAAATCTTTTAAAAATATTGAAATACATAATTCATAACGGGAAGCCGCGAAAAAAGTTGCAACCGCAACTCTCGAGAAATTTAAATTGAGGGTATAAATTTGTATCCAACTTTGGAGAAAGTATTTAGACGCTTTAGTGAAACAAAAACGGATGATGTTTTATATACAGAAATGTAAGCCCAACTTTGTCTGATGCGCAGATATCTATTAACATACAGCAAAAAGTTTTAAATTAATCATTTTCAGGATTCGCATGTGACAATAGGTGACCATACACCAGCATTCATTCATGTCATTCTTTCCTTCGACACTCTTTCCCTTCAAGAAATTAAAACGAAACAAATCCTGTATTATTGTATTAGTGGGTTAGAACAGGATTTGTTTCGTTTCAATTTCTTGAAGGGAAAGAGTATTGAAGGAAAGAATGACATGAATGAATGCTGGTGTATGGTCACCTAATATTAAAAACAGTGAAATACGAATCATGAATCCTAACAACTAAATATTCGGACGAGAACTGATTTTAACATGATGTATGTTAACTTCGAAATTTGTAAATAAAACTGTTAAAATAGTGAATTACTTTAACATCACAACATCAGAACGGCGGATTAAGCATTCTCTTCAATAAAGTCCGCCGTTCGGCGGTATTATTAGTTTTTAGAGTAACGTTCCGCCGTTCTTGCGCAAATCAGTTGAATTTTCAGCGGAATTGTGGGCTAAGATTATTTAGATCCGCCGGACGGCGGAATTTCGAAATACAATGCATGGTTCCGCCGGCGGACGTTTAGCCACTTCCAATTTAATATTCGGATGAATCTAATATGTATTCAATAAATTAATACAGATTTAAAGGATTATCCAAATTAATACAGGATACATGACTTTTGGCTTTTATTTGCACCCTGGATTCTTTTTGGTATAATGTCCACTAAGGATCCATAATTTTAGCCTTTAGTCCGGGAATTGTTTGTTGGGGACTTTCTCGCAAGATTTTTTTCATGTCGATGACATTTAAGTTGGGGCTATTTGCGGGCCAAGTCAATACTAATATCATTGTCCTCGAACATTTTTTTTGTAGATTTAGCTGCGTGACACGAAGCCTCGTCCTGTTGAAAAATGAAGTTTTCTATTCCGAACTGCAACCATGTAAGTAATCTGCAGGCTATTTCTTTCTAATATTTTTCGGCGTTTATGATCATCATCAATAAACTCCAGTATGCCTAAACCTTTGCTGGATATGTATCCCCAAATCATAGGCCCTTGTGGGATTTTATGGTTCGTTAAAACAGTTTTTAGAGAAAGCCCCGAATTTTGTTCTGATCGCTCTCTTTCGATAATCACCAATCCAGACATCGAACTCTGATTCATCACTAATTATTTGGTTTCACATTTCTTTGGTCTATGTAATTTTAGATTTTGCCCAATCTAGACGTTTTTTCTTTTGTCCTTCGGTAAGCAGTGGTTTTCATTTCCCCTATTTTTAAAGATGAAATGAATTAAAATTTAGGTTCTCAAATTTAAATGAGTATTGAGTGCAATAAATGATATTTACTTTATAATAATAATAATTTATTTAAATCCATTTGACCATTTGGTATTGGACATAGTCAATTGAATATGTTATGTTACATATAATTTGAAAAATTTCAAAATAATACATACAGATCGTTAAGTACAAGTAACTTGTTTATAATGAAACATCTTCCAAAAATTCTCTGAAAGTGTAGTGGCTTTTAGTAAGTAGAAGTGTTTTTATGTTTCGCTTAAATTCTTTGTCATTTAAAGATTTATAAGTATTTGGAATCTTATTGTAAGCTATGATGGCAAGGTATTTCGGCGATTTTTTATAGAAAGATAATTTATGATATGGGATTTCTAACGAAAATCTATTGCGAATATTATAACAATGATAATAATTTAATTTTGTCCACTGGGATGCATTTTCATGGGCATATAAAAGTGAATAAAAAATAAAAGTGCATACAACGGTCATTATTTGCCATTTTATAAATAAGTCCCTACAATTTGTTTGCCAATGAATACCTTCCATAAAACGCAATGCTCTTTTTTGTAATACATATAAGAATTTGTTCAAGTTCTATTCCAGACCCCCAAGCTATTATGCCGTAAGATATTAGTGAGTAAAAGCAAGAGAAATAAAATGTTCTTAACACGTGTTGACTTACAGATCTTTAAGCTGTTTAATTTTGTAGCATATAGGTGCTAATTTATTGCACAAAGTATCAATGTGTTTTGTCCACTTACATTTGTTATCTATAGTAATACCTAAAAATTTAACATGGTCAACTTGTGTAATGGTGTTGTTATTGTAGCGAATTAATAAGCAGTAATTTGGATCATTTGATACCTACCGTAAAATTTACATTTACAGTTGGTTCTTGTCCGATGAAATTTGTATCACAAAATTTACATAAACTGTTTTCTGTGCATTTAGAATTAAATCGTTTTGTAAATAGAAATTTTGAGTACATAACAGGTCTGAATTTGCAGCTAAAGTAGTTTGCTCACTAGTGGCCCCCTGAATAAGCAGAGATGTGTCATCTGCAAAAATTACTGCATTACTTTAGTGGAAAGTCATTGATATACAAGATATACAAAATTGGCCCTAGAATTGGTCCTTGTGGTACTCCACGATTTAATATCGACATATCAGATTTAGTTTTATTAATTTCAACATAATGTTGCCTTTCCCTTATATTAAATAGCTTAAATAAAAACCATAGCCGAGTTTGTGTAACCATTGTTGGCAACATTCCCTAGATACAATTAGACCAGTTTCTTCATTCCATTGGGATTGAATTTCTTTTAAAGTACCTGTCTGCCATTTGCAAATTTTAGTGAAAATTCTTCGTTGTCTTTCTGTTACAGCGCTTGGTTTTCCAGGATTTTTCCTACGAATATAATGTATTGCCGTGTTTCCATACTTTTTTTATTATACCTATCGCCAGTTGTCAATTCCGGTAAGTTAAATTCATTCGTAATTTATTTTATGATTTTATCCGTGGCATATTGTGAATTATAATTTCACGTACTTTTTTATGAGTTGGTATTTTCCATAAACATTTTGTCCTTAGTATCAAAATTATTAACAATTAACTTGTGTTGATAACAATTTATGGTTTTTATTTTCAAGATGTTCTTGTTTTTAAAGCGTAGAAAGGTAGACGTCCGAATCAAAATAATTGTGAAAAGTTTAAGTAGCAACATCCTGGAATTGTTTTTTGTAACAAAATTTTCAAAATAATTATATTAAGTAGACACAAAATAAACAGTGTCCGTTTAAAAGATTTTTGATACAAAATAAACAATTTAAAAATAGACGAAATATTAATTAGGAAATATATGTCTTCAAATAAATCTATACAATATTTTTTTTTAAATAATAATTGTAACTAGAAAAATTAACAGATATTTTTAAGATAACTGTCTGTCCGAATATTTAGTTGTTTATTATCTATACTAATTTATAAACTTTTAAGTAAATTAACTAAATCCCATTTACAACACATGAGAAGTTGCTGAATCGTTAATTTCATTTAATTAATTCATCTATTCGAAATGCACTGAGACTGTCTGTCACATGAACTAATTAATTTAACGATGGTCAGTCTAAATCTGACGCGACTTGTTCAATGTAAATTTCAGTCGTTAATAGGGAAAGGAGCATTCCGGTTTAATTCGTCAGTGCAAATGAAGATTACTAGAGTATGTACAAACCATAAATGTACTGTTGTACTCATATGTATACAGGGTGCATTATAACAACTTGGCAAATATTCACGTGAATCTCTTTAAGTTACCTGAATACAAATTGCAACATACTCTCAAATTATAAAATGCTAAGAATTTGTTTCAATAGCAAATGTTAATTTTAAGTTAACTAACCTACTGCACGTTTTAAATAATTTGAGGCCATAAGTGGTCATGATGTGTGAAATGTAATGCTTAATTTTTTGAAAGCAATTCGAATTTACAATTGAGAAAAACGCTATTGAAAATCAGACAAGAATTAATAGTGCGCTTATGAATTGAGGTAGGTTAAGAAGAAGTCGCCAGTCGTATTGGCAAAACATCTGTTGGAAAAAAGCCGCACTGCAATAAGGTTTTTACAGCTGTATTCATTGGCATGGGGTGTGACTTTCTCCGAGGTCAGAAGATAATAAAAGCATTTGTTTTGATGTCGCAATAAATTGCGGCATAGATGTTTTGAAACGGAGCTAAGAATTTGTCTTATTTTCTATGCTTGTGACACTCGTAATTTATCGCTCTGTATTATTTGCTAACAACAGTTTAGTATTTGGAGAGTGGTTGAGAGATTCGATTGAGCTAAACAACGCGTGCAGTTGTTTTTTTCTTAATTAGTGATTTTTGTACGTTGGGGCTCCAGCATACACTACTGCTCCTGTTAGAACCTGGCTCAACGGACATTTTCCAGGAAAATCGATTGGCCGAAGCGGACCCATATGATGATCTGCCCGGTCTCCTGATCTAAATCCTCGTGACTTTCTTGTGGAGCCACATGAAGCAAATAGAGTTTGCCGTTCCCATAAACACAGTAAGGCCCAGTTGTACAATGTCAGTTTAAACAATTGTTGTTAAGGGTTTAAGCTTTGGCTCAAAGTTAAGCTGGAATTGTACAACTGGGCCTAAATGACTTAACACTTACCACAACGCCGTCGACAGTATCCGTGCTAATGCGAACGCTCCTTCGCCGTGCGCGCCTGCGTCTCACTAATGATAGACGCCACTTCGAACACTTGTTATTACATTTTTAAATCACCTTGGTGAACATTTATTTGAGCGGATGGTATATAGTGACCATCCCCACAGATAATATTCGGTGAGTATGCCTTTGTAACATATTCGCGCGTGTCCACCGTCTGCGGTTGGTAAGTTTATCTGTTAATTCATGAGCGTCATATAAGGGGCGGATGAAGTAATGTTCAGTTTACGATTTTTTTTTTGTGTCGTGGTTAATATTTCTGCACTTATTTAAAAAAACAGTCCATACAGTTAAAAGTAAAATGGTACTATAATTTCCTGCACAGTTTCTAAGTAGTATCACCTGGTGAGAATTGGGGGAGTAACACACCCTGTATAATAGAAAATAATAATAAAGAATAAAGAATGTATTTGAGAACAATTTTATATGGGAGATGGATGTTTGTTATATCTTAGAACTTCAATATCTAAATGAAAGATTAATATTGAATGCAAGTCTGATTTTATTAAAAAGCTTTTTAATGAAAACGAGTACCGAAAAGGCCAACATCTTACTAAGCTATTTCTAGACATGAAGTTAATAATATCCTAGTTGAATTCTGATGCGCATAATCCGGCCCTTAATAAAACCTGGAAGAAGAATATAAAGGAGGTTTAAGATTTTCCTCAGTTTCCAATAAGTATAAGCGATGTATAAAAAGCAAACAAAATTAGTTTCAACTTAAAAATTGTGCATTGACGAATTTGTAAATTAAATCCGGAAACTTTTTACATGTGATCGACGTTTTGCTGTTTGGGTTGACAGCTTTTTCAGAAAATCAAATACTGAATAAAGTTGTCGACGCAGACTCGCACAGATACTACAATATGATGAGTAATTATTATAAGAAGTGCTTTCTTTCAAATAAAATTACAGAACTTATCACGTAATTTTTCGCTTGTTAGTTTATTAATTTTAAGAACACTTCAGTTCAAGAGCAGAGAAGGTCCTGTACTTGCGTAATAAGGATAAGACCTAAGATAATATTTAACATCTATTGGATGAAAATTCATTATATCTCGAGGAGAGGCCAACCCTTGTTTACATTTTACAGAAAATCAGATTGTAATTAATTTGCGCAGATAAATTTCTTAAGTATCTTCAGCGAAGTGTTATTTCATTTAATTTTAGAGAAGGTGCTAGTAACTGAATGTGAATTCTTGCTGGAGTCACTAAACTCTTTTTATTCATTTTTTGCTTTCTATAGAAAAGGTAATGGAAAATTAAAAATATTCAGGTTTTAAGCGGATGTAATTAGTCGCCCAAAGAGCAGTTTATTTCCCTTTAGTTTTAACTTTTCATTACTATCTGAAATTACTGTCGATCGTGATAGAATGTATTATACAATTTGTTCCCGATGTTTTCTAAATTTAGAAATCTGAATACACCAGAGGATTAATTATAGTCTGCGTTAGTACCCTCTAGATTTTAATAACATACCGAAAACATCAGCAAATTTGGGAAGCCCCGTGTAATTAACATTTATTTTTAATCTCGATTCCATTAATATCTTTCCAAAAAGAAAGGGTGGAGCTGGGCACTGGAAATTTTACGGTCGGCGCGCCTTTATTTAGGATGGAAAATTGTATTGCGGCGGAAATTTTTGGGCTTATCTTTGCGATTAACTTCATTCTCGACCCCCATCTAAATAATCGGATTAGTTCGAATTTATGTAAATTCAATAAATTTCTTGTTTTTCTTTGTTTTCTTTAACGGTGGCTTTTATTAATATATTGCAAAGTTTAAATTTGCATTTAATTTGACTACATTTTATTAGATCACTGCTTTTCGTATATTTACATCTAATTTATTTTTGTAAATTGAAAAATTTATTTTTAAACATAAATCCGTTCATGTTCATACAAGAATGTTATGAAATATTCAAATTATTATATTTAACAAACGAGCAGTAGAAATTTCTCAATTGGTGTATAAAATGGAGGAAAAGCTTAATGCTGTTAATAACAATATAACTGCATAAATAATAATAACATCCAAAGACACATTAATAGTTTATTCTCATCGTAAATTCGCTAATTATTGTTTTCGATAAACTACAAAATACAGTCAATACTGAATATAATATCCATATAATTTATGACGAAATAATAACATATTTATTGGATTAATTGCAAATAAATTGGGATAAATAAACCACTAGATGAATTTGGTTCCTTTTAAACGTACTGATTTAATTGGAATATATCAAATGAATTAACTATATAATAGCTTGACATTACTGTACATTAATGGAATAAAATGTGCAAAATTTTATCGAAACCCTCAATATGTGTTTGTGCCAGATAACTATTTGAACTATGAACAATATCGTCTTCCTGACTATTTGGTAATATACTCAGGTAATAAAAAGACGACTCCCCCATAAAATGTGATAGTATTGGTGACATCTCTTTAACACCTGAGTGTATCTTGAATTAAGTTTTACATCTACATACTAGCACAATCCTACACATAACTCCCCATATTGACTATTAAAATCTAGAAGCCAAAGATAAAAATCGAATTCATTAATGACCATTGTTTACGATATCTGTAAATGGCATTTCCTAGTCAAACTACACCCTTTCTTTTTCGTCTTGCGACACATTTGTTCTACTTTAATTTGAAGATAATCTATTGGGTGCCTCAACCAAACCGTCTCTAAAATCACAAACACAATTTTCCTATGATGGTTATTTTTCAAGTTGCAAGAGTGTGAAGTTGGCTGTGCAGATTCTTTATGTATAATATATTTCCAAAAATTATAATTATAATTAATTTTCTAACACAAATTTTAGAAAAAAAAATGTATATTTTCAAACTTCTATTAAGGCAGAAATTATCTGGCAACAATGGAAGTACTTCCAATTGTTTATGTTTCTGTAACCCAGGACATGAAAGTCATTACTAACATGCACATTGTTGCACATTTATTGTTGCACATGTTCCTTTGACATATTTAAAACTTAAATAACTTTTAAATGGAAGGTCAAATACCTTTTCTGCAATAGATTTCATATTCTATAGGAGCTAATAATGTAAGCTTATAAAGGATGGACTCCAATGCACTCGAAACTGACTGCAATGTCTTTCCTTATATCGACTTCATGTATCAAACATTGGAGTTTCCTGTAGGAATAAAGACCTTGGAATTCAGTTAAATTTGTGTCCTCCTTTTTTCAGGGTTTTTAAGGTTTAGTTTAGGAATTTTGTATTTTTTATGCTGTGCAAGTTTAAGGGTTTATACTGTGATGATTTCGTGAAGCGGGCACTTTGCGGGGTTGAAAATTTTGCAAAAATCTTGCAAAATTGGCAATATGCCATAAATAATTTTTAGGTGGCTTGAGGGATTGATAGACATCAAATTTACTGACACAACTAACACTGTAAATGACTTTTTGTTTGGTATCACAAACTCTTTCAAACGGACACTAAATGGCGCACAAACACTTAACGTTTCGCAGTCGTTCTGACGAAGCTGTCGAACGACTGCGAAACGTTAAGTGTTTGTGCGCCATTTAGTGTCCGTTTAAAAGAGTTTGTGATACAATTTTCATCGGACAAGAACCAGCTTTAATTTTTCTTTGGTGGTCAAATTTTCACTACTTCTAATTCGGTGGAAAAAAGGACCAGTGGTCTGCATGCTCACGTTCCAAATGTATACCCTAGTATCTAAGTTTCGAAAAACATTTACATCATCAAATACATGAGGGAGAACAGAATTTCTTGAAGAGTAAGGGATCTTTCTGTTTAATACATAAAAGGCTTTCAATAACTTTTGCACCAGTTAACGAATTACTTTATTTCCCGAACGTGTAACACAAGGCTTCCACTTTTATCAGTAATTTGATTTAAATACAAAAGCGAATTTTAAAAACGAATAAATACGTGTTTTTGGACACACCTAAAATTTAAATTAAGAGAGTCTTACGACTTCCGGCTCAAGTTCGAAGCCTTTGTAATTGCCTGTTTTGAATTTTATAACATCAAGATAAGCCCCGAGTATTTTTTGAAAACCCTCGCTGAGGTGAATTATAAAATAATGGTCGGAGCGAGCTGTATATTTTCAAAAAATAATGTCGGATTACCATTCTGCAGCAATGAAACGTAGAAATTTACCGGCTGACGTCACTTAATTGCGTGTCCGTGACATACGGAACACCACGGGTCAATATTTACGGGTAAACATCAAAACAAGCGAAAAGATAATTTACCAGACAATAACCGTTAGCGACCACGCCGACGTGCTCCTCTTCCCCTTGGTTGGTAAAACGTTAATTTCATGCTGGGTTTCGTGAACGAGAATTCGGGATGTTTACCGCACTCCCTGAAATTTATATTCTACAAACTACTAACCGAAAAGCAGTCCATTACAGAGAGCAAAACGTCTCTGAAATATGTATTTAATTTACATAACTTCAAATGATACTTTTGAACCATGAAAAATTCAAGGATGTAGTTACTGCTTTTACATTTTGGTTATTTCATACATGTTTTAATGAAGTATAAATTTAATTTTAATTTTAAGAACGTACAGAGAACGCTTTTAAGTACAAGTTAGTTTTTGCACTAAACTTTTCGAATTGGTGATCTTCAGGTTCCTCATTCCATTATCTACCATATAGTTCTTACCAATTCTTGGCTAAAATACTTTCAGAATGGTAATCTTTTACCAAATTTATTTTCCCAAAACCAATGAAATTTTTAACCAGAATATCTTGCTATGTCGTCGTAACTAGATCATACTAAATTCAATCTAGTTGTTTAAATCCTCTTATCATCAAAATACTGAATGTAACAATCTAGACACGAGTAATGTTTAATCATTTCAATAAATCATTTGTTCTGTTTATTATGCGGAACTCTTGCTTGAATCCAGTTTGGTTGTCTTTTTAATACTTATTCCTTGTTCATCTAGAAATTTATATTTATATCTTTGTTGTTTGAGGTGTTCCCTCCTTCGTAAGTTTTGATATTTATCAAATGTCGGCGAAATATAATATTTAATTAAAATCCAGATCGAAGGACCAATTGTTTACCTATTCATTTAAATTAAAATCCTACGTGAAAAGATCTTGGAATTTCAAGAAGGGAATTCGTTTCCTTTCTGCTATTTTTTTACAAAATTACGTCATTTCTTTAATAAATCATTTTACAAACATTATAAAGACATAATTAATAAGCACATTTCCTTCAAAATTCTGCTCGAAGGACCAAATGGTATGTTTATCTGGAATATTTCTCTTAAAATCCGGTATGAAATTTTAGTAAATGACTTTTTCTGTCAACTATAAATTTTATTTATTATTGTCTTTTTTTTTAAATATACATAAGTATAATTGATTAACCGAACCCGTGACGTATTTAGCATGAAATAAAGAAAAAAAAGAGGACTTGCTAAGTTAGTTTAAAGACAGTCAACTATTTTTTTAACTAGTAGCAAAAAATAAAGTTCTTGTAATAAAACAGTTCTTTCCATATATCTATAAACCTAATCTAATAATAATAGTTCAATAAATTTTGTTGCAAGGGTTCTGACTGTAATGTTAGGTCAAAAAGCGGTCGCAGGATGTCGCGACCCAAACTATTCAGTAATATTTCGGTTAAAATCCGGCTCGAAAAACCATTTGGTACATTTATCTGTGATGTTTGTATTAATACTTTCATTGTCATTTTGGACTGTTACTTAGTCCAAAAAGAAGAGATTGCCACAATGCCATTGAGATCAATACAACTGAATTTTTATGTATCCATTCATACCGTCTTGATCTACTAGACAATTAGACTGACTGATTGTACAGCTTATTTCTACATCACCATGAGTACATTTTTATACGGTAATGATCATAGCTCCTTGCAATCACAAGCTAGTTTTATCCAGTTTTATCTACTACATGAATTTAAGTTAGAAATTAGATTACCGTCGTTGGGCACAGTGGTATCCTGGACCAAATTTATGACATCATTTATGACTTCAACAATAAAATTGAGAAATAACAAAACCTGGCACGATTTTTTTAGAAAATAACTTTTCTGTCACCTAGGAATGTACTTATTCTTTTTTATATACAGATCGCCAAAGAAAATGTATTGAAAGAATAGACTTCATAGGACATGGGATATATTTGTATATTTTATATATTTTATATTTTATTTTTTCAGAAATAATTAATGAAATATTGAAACGACGATACTTCTATGGCGAACAAATAGTAGGCGATGAACGAAATAAATACAATGAACATTTCAAGTAGCGACATCTTTTGATCGCTTTTTGACCTGACATTGCAGAAACCGATTTGCACAAAACTTTTTTGAAATAAATACAGTTATTAAAGAGTATTATAAAATATTAGAACCGCATTATAAAAAGGAGTGGGTTCACAAACGTCGAAGTTTTCATGACGTAAGGCGTTCATAAATTTTATGATATACCGGACAAAATCTCTCCCATTCAGATCGCCTGGTGACCTTGCTCTTGCAGGATTCAATGATTAGTTAGAAATTTACGTAGCGAATCGAGTTACTGTACAAGACACTGAAACACAAATTTTATTAGGTAGACTCACAGGTTTTAAGGATTTAGTTTAATCTGAAGCTTAGATTAGGAAATTAATTTAATTTATCTGCTTATTTTAAGATCCTGACAATCTTAGAATAGTTCAGATTTTGCCAACTAAAAATTATATTTATTTGTGTATTTTTTTATATTCATATACTTTCGTAGTTAAAGTGTTAACATCATCGTAACTATTAAGCTTGAGTTGTTTGAGTTAGTACTACTATTTTGTTGTGGAGATAGTAGTAAAGGAAATTCTTACAAAAATATTGGCTGTGAAAATTATCCATCAGAGTTTTTACTGTCAAGATCCGAAGATTTTACAACATTTTCATGGTCCTTCGAGCCGGATCAGCTTCCTGTTGACTTTCCGTGAATCCCTAACCTTCCGTGAGTAATCGTGATTGCGAACATCGAAAATCTTTATCCTCGTGTATGTCGCAACCGCGTCGCTGAATCACTGTCAATCCGATATGCGTGTGCAATGCAAGTGCCAGGCGCAGCAATTGTTAGCTCCCTCATCCTGTAGTGCAGTGTCCCGGTTTTTGCTTTTCCTGATTAAAAAAGTACTTTTGTCAGTTTGACAGTTTAGTGAAAATATTTCGTCTCCACTTTTGAACTTGGGTGTTTCAATAGCTACATAAAGGCGCCGACGCGACGTCTCCAGCTCTAATTAAATGCCAATGTGAACTTTATACTCGTATTTCATCATTACCAAAAGAAATAAAAGAGAAAATTGACAACGTAGAACTTCCCAAGTCTAACAAACTTGTCGACCATTCCTGTGCCTCACTCACAAAACATTGGGAGAAATTTTGTAATAATCATGAAATATTGGCAATAGAGAAAGGAATCGAGGGTATATTACAGAATACTACGAAAATGACATGTTCGCTCAGGCTGAAGTAATCTATCTAGCAGGCTTGACAATCTTGGAGGGACTTCTACCACCTTTGCCTTCAGAAGTGGAGTCACCTGTAAGTTTATCTTCTTCTGTCCCGAGAGAGATGCTGAGTTTTCTGGTTCCTATCTGGAATGGGAATCGTTTCGTGATGTGTTTGAAGGGCTCGTGCTCAATAGGAATGATGTTACTAAAGTCCAAAACTTGCTCCTGCTGAAGAGAGCTCTCAAGGGTGAAGCAGCTGTTTTGGTGAGAAATATTGCGAGTACAGCAGCCAACTTCCAAGGTGCTTGGCAGGCTATATGCACTAGATACACGAATGAGCGCCTCCTAGTCAACGCTCATTTGTCGCCTCTCTTTGATTTACCAGTGATTTCACACGAATATGCGTGCTTTACTTGACCGCGTCCGTGAAGAGCTTCGTGCTCTCCGCTAGCTTTTTCGACCGATTGAGCATTGGGATGATGTAATAGTGTTTATGATTCTACGTCGTCTTGACTCCAATTCTCGCCGAGAATGGGAATTTATGTAACTGCCTTCGAAACTGAGAGAAAATTGACCGATCCACAGTATACTCCGACGAAACCGACATTCGCACAACTGGAGATGTTTCTTGAATCCAGGATTCGCGCTCTTGAAATGTCTGCTTCGGATCCATCGACCAAGACTGTCTCCGGTTCCAACACACCTCCGGTTCCGACAAGGCAACATAGGTCAACGAAAAACATGTTCGTTTTACGAAAGTGAACATTCTAATTTCTCTTGTGACGTGTTTCGACAGAAGAACCCGCAGGAACGATTATCCGAAGTTAAAAAACTGCACCTAAATATGTTTCAATTGTCTTGGACATCATACAAAAAAAGACTGCAAATCCATAATAACTTGTTCCACGTGTAAACAAGCTCACAATTCGCTATTGCACAATTCAATTCAAGTTTAATGAACCGAAATCGAGCTCATGTCCATCATCTGTCAATCCGTATGACAACACGCTCGCTTCTACCAAAATCGTCAGCACTTATCTCGCGTATAATGGTGTTCCGCAGTCTGCATTACTGGCAACCGCACTTGTGACTATTGTCTCACCTGCAGGCGAACATATTCAAACACGTGCGTTGCTGGACTCCGGATACGAAGTATCATTTGTCGCTGAGCACATCGTTCAATGTTTGCGACTTCCACGACAAAGCTCATCGGTTCGTGCCGTTGAAGTTGGTGCATCTGTTTACCTATCCGCTTCCTCCGTCGCCAAAGTTACTTTTCAATTTCGACTCGAAGCAGAAGCCCAATATACGTGCAAGCATATGTGTTACCGCGATTGAGCGGACGCATTCCTTCTCGAAGTGTGTCTCCCATAGATCCATCACTTTTGAGTGGATTTCAATTAGCCAACCCTAGCTACTATCGGGATTAAAGAATTGGATTACTCCTCGGAGCTGACGTCTTCGGCTCCTTGCTCCGCCCTGGGATACATGTTGTTGCTGGCTCTAAAGTTGTAGCTATAAATACCAGTTTGGGTTGGGTATTCACAGGCACCTTGGAGAACCCCACCAGTTCAACAGTGTCCTCATTTCAATGCCATATCGAGGATAATGTAAACAACACACTACGCCAGTTTTGGGAGTTGGATGAATTTCCTGCGAACACCTCCAAATTTTCCCCCGAAGAGCAGATGTGTGAAGAACATTTTTGTTCTACATATCGCCGTGACGAGCATGGACGTTTTATTGTTCAATTAACACGACGCGCAGAAATTCCAAACGGTGAAAATCGTGATCAAGTAATTCGGTCATGGTTTTCACTCGAACGTCGCGTCGTCTGACGCACGATGATTTCCTACAGTCAAAATATTCAGATTTTATGCATCAATTTAGACGTTTTCGAAAATTAAACCTGGGTCTCTAATCAGCAGAGTCGAGACAAAGTCAGGATATAATAATAATAATAATAATAATAATAATAATTTATTGCCAGAAGATTACAAAGAAGAATGTCAGCAATTGTCAGATTGACTACAAAGAGAAAAAAATATATAAAAAATGTAAAAAGTACAACAATTCGAGTAGAATTTGTCAAGTAATAATAGGGATGGACTAGTAATACATAAACAGTATAAAAGTAATGTACATGATTACTAACACAAATGAAAAAGACAAATGTAAAAGATAAAATGGTCAAAGGTCACCTAATGCATTAATTCGATGAGAAATATTCATCAATCGTGTAGTAAGGATTTTTTACAAAATGCTCTTTGATTTGTTTTTTGAAGTTGTTAAATGATTTTGACAGCCTTAAATTTGTGGGGAGGTGATTGTACAGTTTCAATGTCAAATAAAACATACTATTATGAAACTTTGACGTACGGTGTTGAGGCAAATAAAAAGGTAGTGTTTATCTTTAGAGCGAGTATTACAGTTACGTATTTCCGATTCTTTGGTTAACAGAGATTCATTTCTTTTTACATACAGTAGGCAGTTGTAAATAAACAAAGACGGGAGAGTGAGAATCCTTAATTCTTTAAAAAGATTTCTGCAACTAGTTCTTACATTCATGATGGCTCTTATAATTCGTTTCTGGATTTTAAATGCAGACCGTGCTGCGGATAAGTTCCCCCAACAAAGAAGGCCATACTCTAATTTTGATTGCACACAGCCAAAATAATACAGTCTCATTGTCTCAATAGATACACTTCCATTCAATTTCCTTAGTCTATAGCATGCAGTATTTAACGATTTTGTTAAAATGAGGCAATGGTTGCTCCATGTTAGGCCGGAATCAAAAGTTAGCCCTAGAAATTTTACAGTTCTTTTTACGGGAATTTCAAATTCTAGTTCAATTAGCTTAGAATTTATAGAGGTAAGAGTATTAGTATTGAAAGTATTATAGGGAATTATAACCGTTTTACTAACATTTAATGATAGATTGTTACGGCAACACCAATCTGTCATGCTCGTAAGCAATAGACCAAGTCGCTCTGAGAGCTGTTCGTCAGTTTTGTAGTGTAAAATTGAGGAAGTATCAACTGCAAAATGAATAATATCACCTAATTTAATGAACGAGTTTAGATCATTCAAATATATGATAAATAGAAGTGGCCCGAGTATACTGCCCTGTGGAACCCCATGATGTACTTGAGTTTGTCTCGACTTTGCACCTAGCCAAGAGACAATCATGAAACGATTTTTTTAAAAACTAGCAATCCAGTTCAACGTGGGACCACGCACACCATATTGGTTTAATTTTTGCAGAAGCGTGTCGTGATGAACGGTATCGAAAGCCTTAGTAAGATCAAAATAGATTTCAACAGTCTTTTCACTGAGTTCCATATTCCGCAAAATAATGTTATATGCCAAACATAGGGCATCATTTGACGAAAGACCCTTTCTAAAAACGAACTGATTATTTACAGTTGGTTCTTGTCCGATGAAATTTGTATCACAAAATCTTCTAAGCGGACACTAAATCGCGCAACTATACACTTTACGTTTCGCAGTCGTTCGACTGCTTCGTCAGAAGTGAAAATAATTCGTCAGAAGTGAAAATTATTTTCCCTTCTGACGAAGCAGTCGAACGACTGCGAAACGTAAAGTGTATAGTTGCGCGATTTAGTGTCCGCTTAGAAGATTTTGTGGAACTGATTATTATTTATGATGTTACTGACATCGAAGAAATTAAGTAATCTAGTCAGCATTGGTTTTTCGAAAACTTTTGAAAAGATGGACAAGACAGAAATAGGTCTGTAATTTCTTATATCCGTTTTTTTACCTTTCTTGTGTACAGGAATTATTTTAGCTGTTTTTAGGGCTGAAGGGAAAGAACCATCACTAAAGGACTGATTAATTAACTTGCAAAGTGGTGCAGCTAAGAACTCAGCTAGATATTTAAAAATAAAACAAGGGACATCATCAACAGGAAATAGAAACATGTTGCAATCATTATTTTTTATATTAATTGCGTTACCCAAAGGATGGCAAATAAGCTCATTAACTGAGTTTATAAAATAATTACAAAAGGCATTACTAATGTCTTCAGTATTAACATGTTCGTGATTATGTATATCAGTGATATATTCTGGCCAATCAACAGAGTTATTTTGCTTTAATAATTCCCAAGCGGCTTTGTTTTTGTTGGAGGAGTTAAGTAAGTAATTTTCATTAAAATTTCTTCTAGCAGTTTTTATATTTTTGCGATGTTTGCTTTTCAATTCTCTATAACGTAGCGCGAGATCAGAATTATTATCGAAGTAATTATTTTTTAATTTAGTATGAATACGCCTCAATTCACGACCCTCATTAATTAATGTCTCTGGGATCCAGCTCCTATTAGGTTGTTTAGTGTGGTTTACGTGTTTAACTTGTTTAACTGGAAAGTGGCAGTTAAAATAATGATTAAAAGTATTTAGAAAATTTGAGAAATTCGAATCGAGATCCTGATCATCTCGGATACAATGAAACTTTTCTAGTTTGATAGCAGAGACAATTTTTTTTATTGATGATTCATCAAAAATCCGCTTTTTAATAATACGAGTTGGAGTTCGATCAGAAAGTTCACAGTGCACAGACAAAGTTATCATTTGATGATCGGATAATCCAGGTTCAGAGATATTTATAATACAGTTGTCACTTTCTAAATTGGTAAAGAAATTATCAATTCTGGTAGCACTACTTCCATTCATGCGAGTGGGAGCTTCCAGGAAGCTGTCAAGGGCGAAGGATTCAAAAAGATCAGTCAGATATACTGCCTCAGGCGTTAATTTTGAGAAATCAACATTAAAATCGCCTCCGATAACAATATGCCCATTAAAAGGAGCAGACATGTCTAACACAACTTCAATGTTATTAAAAAACACGTTTATGTTCGCATTAGGTGATCTATACAGATTGACCAATAAAATATTAGTTGTTTTTAAACATAAAACAGCGGAACACATTTCAAAGTTTTTTTCAGTAATATTGACATCATTAATAACGTAAGGCATACGTAAGGTTTACAATACGACTGGACCGAATTTGAAACATACAATGCAACGCCACCTCCTCTACACGTATTTCGAGAAAAATAAGTTATTAAGCTGTAGTTGTCGGGCGTGAAAATTTCAATATCGTTTAGCCAGTGTTCTGTAATGAACAAAATTTCAGGAAAATTGTGATCTTTAAGAATTAAGTTAAGTTCATCAACCTTATTTCGGAGGCTACAGATATTGTATGTTACAAATCGGAGTTCCGTAGACTTGCTAGGTGAGATTTTGTTCGACAAATTTTGAACATTTTGACGCGGTAATTTAAGGGAATGGTTAAATAGTTCAAGTCGAGTAAGAGACCTCGCAAGGGCATCTTGGGGCTTATTTCGAGAACACTGTATATCACTAGATGTAGTAATAGAGTCTTCCTCATTTACTAGAAGTTCGTCAAGCAAAATGGAGCTGCTTGAAAATTCTTGCTATGAAGAGGAATCGTCTTGAGCTGATGATTGGTCGGTGTCATAAGCAAGTGTTACACAAGGAAAGTTTTTAATGAATTTAGCTAATTCTGAGCACACGATTTTCTTTGCGAATCTTTTTAGATGAAGTCCCATACTTGTGTAATACGAGTGATAAAGAAGTCTGTTAATACAAAATATCTCTACATGATTATATTCATTTGCCAGAAGATATAGACGCTTGTTATTGTGCTCTATTACACCATTTTGCTGTGGCCTATCGAATCTGAACATAATCGTACTGATAATGGTGTTGATTCCTTTCGTTTTTTCCATGATATTTTTAAAGGTTTCTATGATTTCAGCAATGTTTGAACTGTCATAGCAGTAGTCTATATTGTTCGTGCCTCCTTGAACAAAAAGATAATCACCATCTTCAGAGCCTTTAATAATAGCATCAAGGTTATTTACTACGGATTCTAGTTTGGCATTTGGTTTCACATAACTCAGAAGTTTGAAGTTATTAGGTAGGGCCTCGCCTAATAGTTGGTTATAGCATCTTCCATGACTATCGCTTAATAGAGTCACTTTATGAGATGCCGTACTCCTGGATACTTTTGCAGGTACTGACTTGCATATGTGGCTTGGTACGGTGTTGGTTTTTTTGCGTGGATGAGATTTTGATATATAAATTAAATATTAAGGATGTTGTTAGCGAACATATAAATTGGTTTGGCCTCAGACGCTCAGACCACTGAGACATTACGACACCGAGTTCATTTATCGTCTAATAGAAATTAGAATCAGATAGTAAATATTTATTTGGTCTGAGCGTCTGGGGCCAAACCAGATGGTCTCGAGTTCAATTCTCGATTGCGGCGGAAAATTTTTTCCGCCAAAATTTGTTAGTGTTATTTGTAATTTTTCAATTTATTTTGATATATGTTCTTCGCGAACCTGAGAGATACCTTTCAATTGAGTATTTATTCTATGTTTAAAAGTTAGATATTTATCTCTTAAATTGATGATTTCGGTTCTCAAGATTGCCGTGTCATGGATTTCATCGATGTCCAGACCTAGAATTTCCTTTATATCAGGATCTGTTTCGCGGTCGATGTTATCTAAATTGGGTGTACGAAGCATACTAACTTCATATTCTGTCTGGGTAGATGAATTTACCAAAATTAAATTTTTTTAAGAGTTTAATTCCGTTACTATACGGTTCATTACCTCAGATTTTGAATTTATCTCAATTTCAAGCTGACTAATTTTCATACTAAGTTTGGTATTGACTTCTTTTAAATCTTCAATTAGGCATT
The DNA here is from genome assembly GCA_033060865.1 of Dorcus hopei. Lineage (NCBI taxonomy): Eukaryota > Metazoa > Arthropoda > Insecta > Coleoptera > Lucanidae > Dorcus > Dorcus hopei. The sequence continues at coordinate 19,115,075 of CM065424.1, read as the reverse complement.
CAGCTTTTGCTAATTTATCTCTTAAGGACGTATTTATAGTTGCCAGATTTGATTTCGGGTCATCTCCTTCATTTCGTACAATAGTTATATAACTATTATTAGCACTTGATTTTGAAACAGACTTTTTTACATCAACAAGCTTTTTTTGATTTCGTGTAACAACGGTAGAATTATGCATAATGCCAATCTAAGATTAATTTAATCGAAAGTTTTTGTTGTAGATAATGATTTTTACTTCAGAAGTGTCGATTGACTTCAACTTTGGTCTTCACGTATTAGGGCTATTTTTAGATAAATTAAAAAAACGGTGTTATATTGTTTACGTTGTCATATCACTTTCTTTACAATCCAAGGTAAAACATATTTTGGCCAGTTCACTAAAATAAATACTTTTCACAACCACAAAAACTAATAATATCGTCTACACGCTCGTACGCTACACGCTCGCTCGCACGTACACATGAATTAAAATAACCGCGTGTGTCCAATGCATGTTGCGATTCCAATAACACGTAAAAACATATACGAAATTCGCAATTTTGGATACGTGGAAAAAATATAAATCTTTTTACGATAGTAAAATTACATTGTAATATTAGTGTAGCTGTTCAATGGAACAATAAAATTAAAATATATAAGTAGGAACGAGCAAAGTAGTTCAATACTTACTTAACAACCTTAAACTGGTTTGGGCAAGGAATTTTTTATTGTGTTTTTACACTTCAATAATTCAATGTGAGCAGAACGCATAGTCATATCACAGGAAAACTTGTAAAATTTTCTTCGATTTCAAATGAATCACAATAATAATGTAAAATAAATCAAGAGTATTGGCATATTTATTAACACTGAACGAGATTCATAACCTCAATTCTTTCTAACCCTACTCACGGACCAGGGTTAATATTTGATAACGGAGTTAGTTAACCTGGTTACTTTTTTGCAATTTTTCGAACACGGAACTACGACCAGGTTTAATAAAAGAACAGTATTTTGTAATCAGATACACAACCCGGTTAACTCGAGCAATTTTCCGAAAACGCCTTATGAGTCCTTAGGACACATGGAAAAAATTGGAACTTCCAGGCCCTGCTTTGCAAAATGATCTCACCATTGTGTCGATTTGGCGTAATTATCAGTTCGTCTTTTGCGCAGATATCGTGAAGATGTTTCGGCAGATTCTCGTCGATTCTTCAGATAAAGACCTACAACGAATCGTTTGGCGAGCCAAATCATCAGAGCCTATTGCTGAATATCTACTCAACACGGTTACATACGGTACAGCTTGCGCTCCATATCTCGCCATTCGCGTCTTGCGTGAGCTAGTGAATCTCGAAAATAAGCATCTGCCTAGTGGTGCTGAATGTCTCGCTCATGACTCCTACGTGGACGATATCTTATCCGGTGCGGACTCATTAGAAGAAGCTCTCATACGACGCGATAATCGAGCTTCTTTCACGAGGTCAGTTTGAACTAAGTAAATGGTTCGCAAATCACCCCGCGTTGCTTTGCGGCACAACTGGAGAGTTGAATTCTCTTTCAAATGTCATCGAACTTCCAGAGTCAACAAAGATGTTGGGTATCTTTTGGGATCCGAAAGCAGATAAATTCCATTTTAAGAAACGTGTTCCGCCGCTGCATTCATCACGAAGCGCATAGTGCTCTCTCAGGTTGCGCAGCTATTTGATCCCCTAGGATGGATATCTCCTGTTGTAGTGATCGCTAAGATACTTCTTCAGGACCTGTGGCTTGCTGGAAACGATTGGGATGAATGGCTCGAACCTCAAGTTGAACACCGTTGGTTAGCTTTTGAGAAAGATTTGTATCATTTACAAGAGATTAGAATTTCTCGATGGACTGGATTAAGCAATAATAATATTTGCGTTGAACTGCATGGTTTCGCTGATGCTTCCACTAGGGCCTATGCCGCTGTTATTTATCTTCGCCTCACCGATGCAAATGAGTCGATTAAGACGACTCTTTTGATTGCAAATACCACAATTGCGCCGGTGAAGACAGTTTCAGTAACCCGCCTTGAACTTTGCGCTGCATAGCTTCTAGTACGATTCTTGTTTCACGTTTGTTGTGTGGAATCATTCTCCTCCATTCCATGCTTCGCGTGGTCTGACAGCATGGTAGTTATCGCTTGGATTCGTGGTCATCCAAGTCGTTGGAAAACCTTCGTCGCAAATTGCGTATCATATATTCAAATATCGTTACCTGGATTGGTTTGGCGTTACGTACCGAGTGCAGACAATCCTGCTGACATTGCCTCGAGCGGTATGAGTGCCTTAGAGCTCTCCAGATCACGATTATGGCAGTCTGGACCCCAATGGTTATCCGAGGTCTCGTCAAAATGGCCGTCGCAGACGAGTGCGATTCCTGCATCGCCAGGTGATGAAGCTCCTGTTCGAGTGCACCTAATGCATGGACAAGTAGATAATACAAATCTCGATCTTTTATCTCCCTACTCGTCGCTATCGCGTACGCTTCGAGTAACAGCTTATTGCCTTAGATTCGCTGATTTGTGTCGAAAATGCTAGATTGCCCCGATCTGAGAAGCATCCTCCGATTTTATCAAAATCCTCGCGCCTAAGTCTTTTGTTTGTCCGTCTTGCACATGAATCTGTCCTGCATGCTGGTCTGTCCCTTACTGTCAGCTTTCTGCAGAAGCACGTATGGATCGTTCGTGGACGAGTGATAGTCAAAAAGTTACTTCGAACATGTGTCGTTTGCAGACGACAACGACCTTCTCCAAGACATCAGCTCATGGGTCAACTACCAGAAGCTCGAGTTACGCCAAGTCGACCATTTCTTCACTCCGGGGTTGACTATGCAGGACCCATTCGATGTCGAACATTTGTCGGGCGTGTTCGAAGAACACATGAAGCCTACATTGTGCTTTTTGTATGTCTCAGCACAAAAACGATTCATATTGAGGCAGTCAGCGACCTTACCACTAAGACCTTCTTGGCTGCATTCCGAAGATTCACTGCTCGTCGAGGTGTATGTTCGGAACTGTGGTCAGACAACGGAACAACATTCGTCGGAGCTGATGCAGAATTAAAAGCACTCTTTCGTGAGAGTTCCTGTTACTATCGTGAAGTAGCCACTGACCTTGCAAATTCCGGCACGTACTGACATTTTATTCCACCAGCGTCTCCTCCTTTGGAGGTCTCTGGGAGGCCAGAAGTATATGACAACGCATCACGACTCACATCTAGATGGCAGTTAGTGCAGCAGTTGCAGCAACATTTTTGGCGTAAGTGGTCCCTGCATTACTTGCACCATCTTCAGCAACGATCCCGTTGGCGTAATGCAAGCACCAATTTCAAAATCGGTCAACTGGTTCTAGTACATAACCGCCAGTTGCCAGCCGGAAAGTGAATTCTTGTCGTGTCATCGCACAGCATCCTTGATCAGACGGTCTCGTACAACAACGAGTTACGACGACCGATCACTCAACTCAGCCCGCTAGCAGTCGATTTGAATCAAGATGCAACTACTCACGAGCAAACATCCTGAAGCGGTCCTGTCACTCCCTTGCTATTTTACGGTGGGCAGCTTTGTGTCCACGTATTCTGCATAATTATTCGGTTTAATTTTTTTGTATTTCATCATTGTTAAGTGTTTTAACTGCACTCGTCTCTCCACAACGTTATATTTATTTCATACCAATGTTTAGCCTACTTATTGAATCAGTTTCGCACAGTTTTGAATCAGTTTTTATCAGTAAAGCAGTTGAGTTAATTTCTCACTTTGTTCGAAGGTGGGCAGTATGTTTGAGTAAGTACTACTATTTTGTTGTGGAGATAGTAGTGAAGGAAATTATTTTAATATATTTTTTTAATATACAGGGTGTCTTACAAAAAACGCCCCAAGCCATAACTCCTTTATTTATGGACTAATTTTAAAAAACAAAGAGCCAAATGAAATGAGACTAAAAACACTATAAAGTGTGGTTAGTTAAAAAAAAATGTAAAATTATCTTCATGGTCAAACGACTATCAACTTTTATTTTTTAAATGGCTCTGTATATTTTTTATTATTGTATCTCGTAGAGCTACTTTTTCTAAATTCAATAATGTGCAACACCTTTAAGTTTTGACCAGCAAATACTGCAGAAAACATTAATGAAAGAATTGAGTGTGCAAATGTAAGTTGCTATGTGAAAAAGATTCACGTCATTTCTTTCTAAACCATGTACTTTCTGAGGAATGTAGGGATGAAGTTTGTGTTTTTTCAAAACACCCTGCACAGTAACTTTTGATATTCCAGTCAAACTACCAATTTCGATTATTAAAAACACCATAATGTGTGTTTAGTTTAATTGTTTTTTAATTATCTTCATGGTCAAACGACTGTCAACTTTATTTTTTAACACTAGCGTTAAAAGTTGTACAAAATTGTTGGTTACAATGGATAATAATCAGTTAACTGACTTATTGCAAGTTTATTTTGAATGCAATAAGAACAACAGCCAAGCAGTGCGACTCTATAGAAAGTACATGGTTTAGAAAAAATCCTGAGCGAAGACAGGTCTTTTGTAATTTTTATTTAAACAAAATACAAGAGGACCCAATTTTTTTTCAAAAAATTATTTGATCCGACGAGTGCACTTTCGGCACTAATGGCATCTTTAATAGAAACAATTATCGATGTTGGTGTCAAGAAAATCCAAGAGTTCTTTGTAGAAACTAATTTTCACCGAAGGTTTAGTCTGAATGTTTGGTGTGGCATTTTAGGAGAGCGATTAACTGGACCATTTTCATAGATGGTACCTTAAACTAACAAAAGTACCATGAACTTTTGACTGAACGCCTACAAGACGACTTTTTCACATTGCAACTTACATTTGCACACTCAATTCTTTCATTAATGTTTTCTGAAATATTTGCCGGTCAAAACTTAAAAGTGTTGCACATTATTGAATTTAGAAAAATAGCTCTACCAGATACAATAAAAAAAATATACAGAGCCATTTGAAAAAAAAAAAAAAGTTGATTATCGTTTGACCAAAGTGTCATAATTTAAAAAAAAATTTTTAACTAACCACACTTTATAGTGTTTTTAGTCTCATTTCATTTGGCTCTTTGCTTTTTAAAATTAGTCCATAAATAAAGGAGTTATGGCTTGGGGCGTTTTTTGTAAGACATCCTGTATATATATATATAATAGGCTGTGAAAATTATCCATCAGAGTTTTTACTGTCAAGATCCGAAGATTTTACAACAAGAGTGATCTATATTATCTCTAACATTCTCCTTATATACACTCATCCAGAAAAAAGATATCTCCCCTACCGAGTGTGATAGCACTACGCCGAGTAGGCGGACAAACGAGTAGAAGGAGCTTAACATTTTAGGGGGGAGACATATCTTTATTGGGGCACTGTACATGCATATGTCATTTTTATCTTGAAGCGTTGTACTACATAATTTCGTAGATATTAATTTTAAGAAAATGAATCTTGTAACTTACTTGAAAAGGGATAAGTAAAACCATAAAATTTGCAATATCAGATCAAGTTCAACAAACACTCAATTCAGTGCACAAAAAGTTTCTATGCTTTAAGCTATCGATTTGCAAGTTACTGTTCTAAACTGCCACTCGCACTGTAATTACTTGAAGCTAAAGCACTGAGAACGGCTGTTGACGATCGTTTAACTTTACAAGTTAACTCATCTTCCAACTAATTATTATCTACTTAAAATATGCGAAGAATTACGCAAGTTCAAGTGAATAAGAACTTTAGTATTTTAGGCGGAGGACTGTAGGAATGTAGAATTTTTATTTGTTCTAATTTTAAATGGGTTTTAACTTAAATAAATGGAAATATAAAATAATTCAGATTATTTAACAGATGCATTTAATTTAACTGAAGATATTTTCTTAATTATACAATAGGTACAAAGATGATTAGAAATTATCAAATTAATTAACTGAAATAGTTGACTCTCCATTGCAGTCAGAGCACAATTAAAACTGGTTGCTTGATATTATTATTATGGAATAATTTTCCTTTATTGTGCAGGTCTCTTCCTCTTTACTCTGTATTGTATTACATTTATTAAAAGGTTTACAAACATTGAACGTAATAATAACATATTGTTGTATATATATCGCGTTGGCCTAGTCACCACTGGGGATGCATTTTCCATGAGTAAATGAAGGATAGAATAGTAAAAAGCGCATGAGTAAACGAAATAGCTACATCAATCGACGTTGCCGATTGATAACACGGACTACACTCCGGCCGCTAGCGCCGGTCGAATTCCTGCCTTCTTACGCAACATTGTAATATCTCTATTCCACTTCCACACAAGTTTCAATGAGCCTCTACTTTATTTACTCACAATAAATCGTATCCCTAGTCTTCATTAGACCATCTGTGTATAGATGTAATATGCAGAAAGAGATTTATTTTTGCTAATACATATTATATTCTCAGTTAGAGATCCTGACGGTTGCAATACCCTAAGGCGCACATGCATTAGTTAAAATAAAGTGATTTTGAAGGCGTAATGTTAGATGGAAAAGTAAATATTATTTACATAACTTATGTGAAACGTAAAATGAACGAGCTTTATACATACGAGTATAAACTTGTGAAATAATTCCGTCCGAAATTAATATCTATTTCATCCATAAACACTTAATAGTTATTTATTGTATAAGTGTTTTAGACGAAGTTTTCGCGTTTAATTTTCTTAAGTGGATAAAATGCATCTAAAACACGCATGCAATACAACGTTTTATCCACAATCATCACATTTATGGAATCAGAATGAGCAAAATTTAATTTAAAAATATTCGTATTCGTAAAATGAAACGTGACAGGCTTTGTCATACCTACTTGTTGCTATAGTACGTTGTTTATTATTATCCACTAGTGGAATAAAGTAACTTTATTTATTATCCACTAGTGGAATAAAGTAACTTTATTCCACTAGTGGATAATAGGACACTTTAAATGCTTCATAAGTATGGATAAAAGTCCAATTATAATGTGATAGTGGATAAAATGATTTTAAACGTCTTGAACGCCTGAGCGGTCCAGTGGTAAGAGGACCGGTCTTGCAATCGTTGCTTCGAACCGCATTCGGGATTTTTCTCGGGGGTGGTCGGTATCGACTTCAGGCACCCTTCAGTGTTGGGGATAAAATGCGACACTGCTTCCCCTTAAACGGCGAGAAGGTTGGAAGTAACAAAGCTATGGAACACTTTACACACACTCAAAATACACTCCCGCTCCTGAGGTCCTGACAAGTCTTTGATTTAGGACCCCGTTGGGCAACCACCATAGATAAAAAAAAACCTGTTATTCTGAATAATACTCCTCTAGACATCTTTTAAATCATTCCTCAACAAACACATCACATTCATATTACTTATTTACTAAAAATTATAATTATATTTAAATTATTTATTATTGTATTAAATATGGTTGTTATTCGGATGTATTTCTCCATCAATTTTTATCTTCTCAGATTTATTATTAGTACGTGCTAAAAAGGCAGACGGGAATTTCATATTAAATAACATTTTTCTTTTCCCCAAGCGTCATATCTCTACAGTGTAATTTCGTGTGTCATATAAGTTCGAAATGTAACATCTTGTATTTTCTGTGCCAAACCTCAATGGAATAATATATGATTAAATTTTTTATTAAGGACAAGGTTAATCGTAACTCGAACTGAAAGTAGTATTTTAAGTTAAAAGAAATGTTATTTCTCTATGCTCAATAGAAGTATACCGCCAATTTTCTTGTTCATTGTTCAACAGAACTACGTAATAAATTTATTAAATGATAAGGTTTTTAACCGCTATAATTACATGCGTTTCCATATATTTTTTAAACATTACGAAGACAGTTCGTTTTTAATATGGACAATGGACATGTGTTCATTTAATAATCCGGTAGCATTACCTGCGGAAATATTTTGTTTTGGAAAACGTATGTCGTAGTGTTAAAATTGAACATAACCTGACTTTTAAATGTCAATGTATGGGATGACTGGGCAGCAGTTCTTGCACCAATATCATGCGGTACGGATAAAGCTGAACATCTTTACGTAACAATTTGTGGCACGTTCCTACAGATAATTGGCGCATAGAGGTGTGAGAAGCATTTTTCATTACATCTTGCAATTTCGATAACCTCAGCAGTACATTTTCGAGATTGACCTGTTGTTTTTCTTCGGAAAAGACCTCCAGTTTCACGAAATAATTGTACACATTGATGCAGGATGTCTTCGAGTATTTTAGAGTCAATAAAAGCATCGGGAAATTCAACTATAAACTCTTCCAAGTGATTTCGTACTCAGTATACCCATGCCCCATCGATATTTGAGCTATTACGAAAATAAATTTCAATCACAAATGTTTTCTGCTCGAATGTAAACACCATTTTGTAATGCAATAAATGTAAAGTAAATGAGTCCTGAAAATAACTTACTTCTTATAAAACCAACAAACAACGCAAACAAACACGAAAACACTTACTCGACAGTTGACAGGACCAAATGACAGTAGTGACAGTTCTGTTCGTGGCGAGCTTACGCTACGACGTGCCTTTACGAAAACAAAATATTTCCATCGCCAATGCTACCGGAATATTAAATGAACACATGATATTTTATTATATGCACTATACACAGTTGGTCTAACCAAGACTAGGTATACAGTTAATTGTTAGTAAATGAAGGAGAGGCTCATTGAAACTTGTGTGGAAGTGAAATAGAGATATTACAATGTTGCGTGCGAAGGTAGGAATGCGGCCGGCGCCAGCGGCCGCTCAGCGTAGCCCGTATTATCAATCGGCAACGTCGATTGATGTAGCTATTTCGTTTACTCATGCGCTTTCTACTATTCTATCCTTCATTTACTCACGGTAAATGCATAGCCAGTGGTGACTAGGCCAACGCGGTATGTCATTTATATTGATTCTAAAATAATATTTTGTTATTACAGAAGAACCATAAAAATAACGGAAAATTTACTGAGAATAAATGAGCCGTTCAAAAGCAGAGTGGTCTAAGTCACAAAATTGCATTTTTTCGGTTAAAAGTTGAATTCACACCATATTATAGAACTGTACTTCCTATCAAAATTTGAAACAGGTAAGTTAGATACTTTATCTACAGACGGCGATAGTTCAATTTTTTCATTCAGTAGTTTTCAGTGGCGTCTTACCTGTAATGCTTTATATCTCAAAACAAAGTTTTTGTGACTTAGACCACTCTAGTTTTCAACGGCTCAAATATTTGCAAATTTTTTAAAATAATTATTCTAATTTTTAATTTTCTCTGAAAGTATTTCAGCTAAGGGATTTTGAAGGCTGGTTTATTATTGATGTCCATTTGCTAATATGCTTTTCTATTTTATGTAAATTAAACACTTGGTATATCGAGTTTGAATAAAAATGCTTCTTTTAAATGTACTGGAGTGAACAAATTCCGGTCTGCATACATACAATCTTTACAAATCAGTGCATTTCACCAAGACCGCTGATGTATGCTATCAATTTTTGGCGCTTGAACACAAATAAAAATAGTTATAATATGAAAGAAATCGAGTAGAAGATGATATACGTACTTTGAACGAATTTTGTGTCCTACAAGGCATAGGTATGTATTTAAATTCATGAATACGTTTCGTTTCATTTTATAACAAATACTTTAACTTTCGTCTTCTCAGTTAGCTACAACTCCTTTAATTACAACTCGTCACATGTAGGTAACCAAGATGATGAGTTTTTCATTCTTTTTAGTGGTCTTATAATTTGTTAAGATTAGGTACACGTGTATCCGGAAGATATTTCGTGGAGAAAGGGAAAAGGAAACTAAGGTTTTATCTGGTCTGTACCGGCGTAACCTCAAAACAAACAGAACTTTCCCGAAAGATAAAATTCACAGGATACCAACCTGTTATTAAATCGAATCCCCGCATCAGTTACCCCTTATTTTTGCCCGTATAAACACCCCAGCAGCCATTCCCTACTTTCTAATTATGATGAATTTTCGAATATTTAACAGGAAGGCATAACTTCAATATCAGTTAGACGAAAAGCGAAAGGATACAGAATTAAATTAACCCGCCGCCCGTCCGATAAGGTCGTAATGAATATAAACGGTAAGCGGAAAATGCGTCGATTGAATTATGTTTTGTGCAGCGTATGATATCAGACGTGACTGGGGAATTATGACGAAAGGATTATAGGAACGCTTCAGTGTGATGGGAAATTAACATCGATTGTTTTTACTACATACATACACACATCACATTGCTTTGCTTTAGGGCATTTTGTTGTTCGCTTCATTGTTTATGAAATTTGCATCATCGCATCAGCAAATGCCAGTAAACACAAGCTAAATATAAATTAATTTCTCAGATTTTGTCAACATTTTCAAAAATACAAAAAATGTGATTATGATATAAAAAATAAATAAATAAATAACTTAATTAAACTTCTTTGCGAAAGCTCCAAAATTTTAAAATCAAATGATAATACAATTTACTACCTACCCGAATGCAAAAGTTTCAGACTTGAGGCTAACGCAATCTCAGATTGATCGACGAGCTTATGTATGTGTTCTAGTTACTTAAAGCGACTGTTTGAGCTTTTGAAGATAAATTGTATCAACTGTAAAGCAATCTCTTTGATCAAGTGAGCTATTTTTCATTCTTATTTGTAGCTAGTTGCCAGAGAAAAGCATCTGTCGAGGGCTAAGTTATACTTCAAGGAACTTGACTTGGACGGACTAATATTGACACAGAAGAGCAGAATGTATACAAGTGACGTTCAGTAAATATTTACGCAACGACAATTTAAGGCATTTTGAATACTTGCTTTGTTTGTAAAGAGTTACTTAAACACTTTCATTTATTTTATTTCTTTTTTAATTACTTCACAATCTGTAAACTAAGCATTAGTAAATTTAACAAACAAAAAAAAATTCTACACTGAAGAGTACAGTTACTAAGGGAGCTTTTGGCGTTTTTTCTTAAGCTCATTTTAGAGAAGACTTGCACTTTTTTGTTTCTTTTATTTGTACATACACAAGTTTAAGTTTTCATGATTTATATATTCAAATGCAACTGTAGAGTTTGTCATGCTATGCAAACATCGAGTACAGATTATGCCAAAGATAGTAAATGCTGCGCTACTGTATGAATTTAAATGCGAAAATAAAACGACGGAAACACAACGAAAAATTCGTGTATTTGGAGGAAATTACTCGAGCAAGTATAACACAATTCTGGTTAAATGTCGATCCTGAAACAAACAAATTGAATCTCATTTAAGTAGTTTTTACTTACTTCAGTCAAATTAATAACATACATATTTTTTTGTTTTCTATTAAAGTCCGATATAACAATCGTCAAGTTTACTGCATCTTTTCATTTCAAACGAGAGTCCACATTGTACGAATGCCAAAGCGTTTCATAATTCACACAAACAGACACAAAGCTTAGGATCTGAAATGCTTTTAACACGTTTACTTCATCTTATCGCTGCATCTTGCAGATCAAGCATCACTTCCGCTCGAGAGACTCTTTCAATCTCATCAAATCGCCAAACTTTCGGCGTGACCTACATCATCACAATTCTAAAAATTGTCGCCGGCAACGCGGGCTGACGTGACCTGTTTCAAACCTAGCGACGTTATAGAGACGTGTCTGTCGAGGGAAGATCAATTACGAAACTAATGCGCTGGATTTTTGCAAATAAACTAAAAACGTCTGTCTTTTAAGAGTCCGTGAGTGTACTCTTCCAAGACGGTTCAATCTTGTTCTTATACCTAATGTAATAATTAAATGTAGTTGGAAAGTAAATAGTGGGGACTTTCCCCAAGACAAACTATCGCCTTCGAAAATTATTTTCAAGCAATTAAAATTTTTTACATAAGCGTAATTTGAAATAACTTAGCATAGAAAGTAAAATCAAAGTCTCTAGGAGAAGATAAAATCAGTACTCAACTTACTTCCTTTGAAACAGTAAACCGTGGACAAGAGCAAAAAAATTCAGAAGTAACAGAATAAGGAAAAAGAATAACTCAAAGTTGAAATGAAATTGGTCAGCAGGAGAGTAAAACGATCGGAAAGTTGTGGACGCCAAAAATTGAATACTGAGGAGTTGAGTTACTTCCAGAAAAACAAAAACACTCTTTCATAAGACAACATAATGCAATGGTGAACGAAAATCCGAGAGTCATTAAAGTATCCTAGAACGAAAGCACTGGAAAAGAGCCTGCATTGATTTCCAAAAGAGATATGTAAAAAATACGCGGAATATAATCCACGAAATAGAGGAAGTGTGACCTACCTGGTTACAAATATTGAAATGTGCAAATTAAGTTCATGTAGTAGTAGTGGTAGTGGTAGTGGTAGTGGTAGTGGTAGTGGTAGTGGTAGTGGTAGTAGTAGTAGTAGTAATAGTGTTACGTTCAAATCTCGCGCCAAAATATCGTGGCGATACAACATCATTCAACTGCGTTTTAACACAGTTGGCAACCCTACATTCCTTCTCTTTACTACTCAACGTTTATTCGTGTGACACACCACGTGACTGGTTTTCGGTTTGCAATCTTCACTTGCCACAAACTCGCCTTGATGAAAGCCTTTTTTGTTCGAAGTGTGTTACAAGTCGGACGTAACTTGCGTGTGTTGTGAATTTATCGTAGTTTTCGCTCTCTGTGCCGGAAAATCACGTAATACCTTCGAACACATTTGGAGGTCAGTTTGACTCCAATTCGAAGCCCGGGAACGAATTAGTCACAGGTATTGTAAAAAAGTACAATGGCGGGTGTATCAAAATGGCTGCTAACGAAACCTTTTTCCCTCTACATTCAGGCTTTTCCTATTTGGGCGTAGTTTTCTGACGCCGGCTATTAGACCAGGGTTTCGGCCTATTTCTCCGGAGGCGCTTCTGCCCTGTGAGTGTACCGTAACCCGAATCGTGGGAACCTGACCAGCCAAAGCAGATTGATCCAGATTGACGTCGCTATCCGCGATCAACAGAGGGCGTTGTAATTACACACCGACCACCGCGTTTCGGTTGGCAACGTCGACACTGAACTCGGACTGGGCAAGCTGTCAAATAAAGGTTAGGTTTTCAACGTAATTCAATCTGACGTTTACGGACCGATCAGTTTACATTTTAGTTGTTGTTCATGCATAATTAAATTGCGAATCAGAATTATGGACTACATGTTGCGCTACGTTCACGGTAGATAATTAAGTAGTCAATTGCAATATCGTAGAGTGTTATCTTGACTTATGCAAAATCAGATCTGATTATCGGTACGTTAAAGTCCCTAGATTACTAAAGTACGGCAATACACAGTTTAGGACCAAATTTTAAAAACTAGCCAAAATATGGCGTCTGTGTCACGTGACACAAACGGACTTGTGTATTTGAGTTGAATAAACAAATATTTGTCATGGAAACGAAGAAGTTTTAGATTTTTTGGCAGTTGATAAATGTCAGCTCTTAAAAGGAATTAGAAATACGAAATAAATCATATTAAAAACACCATAATAAATAAGCCATATTAACCTAAAGACGTTGAAGATATGATTATTAAAACTCTTTTGCTTAAAATTTTGAATTTTGATAGAAAAAAATGGAGTAGTTTTTGCAGGTAACGGAAATATTGCAGTTTTGCGTTATGTGTAAAATATTTGTGCTTGCTCGAAACTCGAAAGTGCTCGTCCGTGTCCCGTGGTGCTCCTGGTTTGTTCATTTGTGGTTTGTGACGGTTATCGGATTTTGTTTATTTTTATCGATTTACAATGGTTAATCGTGTTAAAGGGTTGTAAGGAAGTTATTACAGTTTATTATGGGAAAATTTTACTAGTTGACAGACAGTACAGTTTACATGCTCAGATTTGCGCAGTTAAGGCTCTAAAAAATTGTCATTTAAGTTTATTTTCCGTTGTCATGAAAATCAACCAAAATTTTCATTTTAAAATTCCCGCACATAATAAGTCAGAAAATGGCTTCCCTATTGCCGTACTTTATACTATCTAGGGACTTTACGGTACGTATTAACTTTTAGTGTTTGTTGTCGGCTAAGTTACCGAGTAACAGTTTACTTATTTTAGGATTTATTTATATTGTGTGTTACAATAAATTTTGTACCACAGTGAATGTTTTATTGTGTCGAACCTGCGCTGAGCGTACCTGTGAATTTAAATCTCCTGAAATTATTGGTCTATCTAAAGCGAACGCATTTAGGCTTAGGGAGGGAGCCTTATATGTGGAGTTCTTGCAACCGGGGGTACATACTCCCTGGCGCCCTTAATAAATATCCACCCCCTTCTCCATTGTGCTAGCTTGGGAGAACCATTGTTTAGAGGAAACGCCACTTGTCATCCAGTAAGTCAGTAATTTAATTCAGGAGTATTTTTCTCTTTTAACATTTTTGTGGTGACAGTAGTAGTAGTAAAATCCAGATAAAAAGAAAACACGAACCGACCGCCGCCCAATGTGACACTAAAAACATAAATCTGCCGTAAATTCGACGGATAAGCTTGGAGAGGCCTAAAAGAAGGCCTAGGACTCGCCGCACACAATTAACAACCGGGCAACATGCCCTTTTACTTTTTCACTCCAAAACAAACACCATTTAATGAAAAATTACACAGAAGCGAGAATAATTCTCAATACAGTCTGAATGCAAGGCAAGCAGTCACAAGACCGCGGAATGTTTCCAATGGGTCGGCGTTCGACGTGAACGATTCGCGGGCGGGGGAGAGGTCCATTGGCCAATGACAAGCCTTTAATATAACCCACTTTCGACATGTGATAGTCTCATTACAAAAGAAAGGGGTTGTCCGGGGTTGTTTAGCGTTCTAAGCGTCGTTTTTGGACCAGCCCAAGTTCCAAAGGTCAAATTGCGGCACACTTTCGTCAAGATACAGGGTGACCCGAAAGGTAGAAATTATTTGCAACGAATATTCTCACCGTAACAGAAGATGTAGTACGGACACGTTCAAACGCGAAATCTTAAGGAATACAAAGGTACTAGAAGAGAGATTAGCCAAGAAGAAGAAGATTAAACAAGATAGTAGAAAAAGTCAAAATGAAATGCAATATACGTACAGTGTGTCCCCAGATGGACTGAAAAAGAGGAAAAACTTTTCAAGCTTTTGAATAAGATTGGGTGACGCATTTATGGAGACATGCACATATGGAAACTTCGCGTTAAATTTCTGTATTGCGTAAATGTAAAATGCTTCTCCATTCCCATAATACTGCAGAAGACAAATTCTTTGTTGATGGGTTAATATTAACATTGTTTCAGCAATTATTAAATTTACCACAGTTCAGTTACTGACTGACATTTGCGACAAACGATAGGTAATGCGTCATGCAATCTGATTCAAAAGCTTGAAAGAACAGGTAGTATGCATGATATTAAGAAAGAGAAGAAGAAAATTCTCTTTTATTTTACTTAAGAAAAACAATATCTGGATTTTGTTTAGAAAATCGCCAGTTTTAGAACAAGCAAAAACTTTTATAAAGAATAACATTTTTCTTTAAAGTTGAAAATAAAAAAGTTTTTCCTCTTTTTCAGTCCATCTGGGGACACACTGTATAAGGACAGTGGTTGGATAAAAAATATTAAACACGGAAGAGACGATTATAAAACTCTTGAAAAAGAAGAACGAAAAAGGAAGAAAAAACAATTAGATCATGAGGGTAGAGGGAAAAAAATAGCGAATATGATGGCAGCATATGAAAAAAATCCTGGTAGACCATCTAAGAGGTGGGTCGAGAATGACGTAGTCTTTTTAATACTTGACGGAAACAAAGCCAGTCATCTAAATAAAAGAAGGGGAAGATGAAAAGTTTTCTGTAAAGTCAGTCACGAGGATCTTCAATAAAAATTTTAGGAATCCCCTCAGACATACTATGAATTTTAATCGTAATAAGTGTGTACAAAATTTGCTACTATTTAGAAGATTAAGGCCCAGTTTTACAATCGTGGAATAAGGACGGAATAACTGTTCGCCGAATATCCTTTAATGTTCTTCCATATTTACGTCACACCTACGTCACGTTATTCCAAGAATAATGCTTATCCGACGATTGTAAAATCGGGCCTAAATGTTTGAAACTATGAGGTTACTTATTGCAAATCCTCAACAAATGAGAATCAAGCAGAAAGGACAAAGTAATTTAAAATGGAGTCCGGTGGACCAAGTAAGCTCCAGTTGGCCAAAACACAAAAAAAAATGAAAACCCCCTACTACACAAACGAAATGCTGCAAAACAGACAGTAAAAGCTTAAAACGGAGAAAGAATGCAAAATAAAATCTGTACTACATCCAGAAGTGAAAACATCTCGTATTAAAATATTCCACAGAGGAAGTAAACCTCAAGGAAACAATCACAAGCCAGGAAATCGAACAAAGAATAAAAGTGGAAGGCTTCGTCCAATTTGAAGTGGAGTTGCGCAGACCTTGCTGCATACCAGAAGAGTTCCAGAGGGGCGAAACACATAATGTAACGCAAATTCTGACTTAAACGAAATGTTAGAAGACAACAAAATGATATGTTATGATAATTGAGTGTAGATAGAAAGTGATTAAAGTTTATGGTACTGGAAATAAGACTAAATTATGAGAGTCTATCTACACTTACGGGCAAAGAAATCGACCACTTCTCGAATTTGACTTGATTTTTTTTTTTCTATCCACTTCAGAGGAGAAAAGAAATTTTAGAAATTTGGCTTCATGTTAAAAGTTATTAAATAGTCTTTCAAACAACATAGTCTTTTTTTCTAATCTAATATCTAGTTTCAATAAAAAAAGAAAGCAATCAAAGTCAAAAGTGTGAAGTGGGTCCATTTCTTTTTTCGAAAGTGTATGTACACTGTGGATAATTACGATTTTTCGTAGTAATTTGTGCAAAATATTTTATTTTCATATAGAAATTACTTAGATTATTTATGTATTTTTAAAAACCGAAAATGCTATCTAACTTATTTTCCTCATTTGACCCCTCAACCTCTCTTCACTTTCCTTTAAACTCAACAAGAACCATGTAGGTACTCGAATTTTATTAAATCCTGCGTAACTGTGATTTGATATATTCATATTTGTTAATTTTGTTTTAAACTCTTTCATTTTGGGGAGAAAATTGTACTTAATGTAAATTAAAAAAATAATAATAAAAAGAAATATGTATTAACAAAATGTTATTTTGTTTTCTAATAATTAGCAACAGTATTTGGGAGCCAAGAACGTCGATTTTGTTTTTCACTTTATTTTCTTGTTGATTTAATCATGCCTTTGTTAATTATTTATTATTCTAACAATTCTGTCTTAAATTTATTAGATATTTATTTATGTATAGATATATTAAGTACCTACTATTTTGAATGTTAAACACGAAACTAAGTTTATGTTATCCATAAAATATTTAAAATGTTTTATACAAATATATTTTGTGATTTCAAACTATAAATGCTAAAATCTTTTACAGTTCAACTTGCCAAAATGTATGTTTACTGCAGGGAAATTCTCCTTTGTTTGAACTTTCTTTTATAAAAAAGCAACGGTTAGGTGTCGCCAGTATTCCTAGACTTAAACTCTCTGAGACTCTGTCCTGATATTTCAATTGAAATTGAAACTATCACAGAGCAAAAGAAATGCAAGGCGTAATTTCAAATTTTTTAAACAGTTCTTCCAGTTAGATTATTATATTATACAATTACATGTTGTTTTAGAGTTCACTTGAAAAAAAAATAATAAGAACTCGATACAAAACGTAATTATGAACAAATATCCATAGCTTTCCAGTTTTTCATTAGATGAAAGAAAACAATTTGTCAGAATCGATATTCCCTGAGAAGGAGAATTCATCATCGCAACGCACACGCGATCTGTATCCCTTTAATGAGGGCAAATTTTCTCACGAAGTGTAAGAATGGGTCCTTAAGGACGAAGACATCGTAATAGCATCGATTGCACAGAGCAAGGATATCTGTCGGCTGCATCTCCGTTATTGTCGCTTGCACTATAGAAAAGGACTCATAAATAAGGAGTGTTCCTTGGAATCAGCAAGTTCGAATATCGGATACTTTGGTCTGGATTACAGGAATGTTTTTCAATCCGAAGGAAAGCACAATTTTATTGCCTGCAGCTACAATGTCAGGCGGCTGCTTATGATATGATTTATTTAGCAGCAACGCTCGAATTTATTTTTACATTGTTGTATCACAATCGAACAAGATGTGTCTGGCCTCGGTTATTCGGTTATTCGGTGATAAAAAATTTAGATCGTAAATTCGGATATACGTTCCACAAAGGGAAAAGAAAATAACAAATTAAATGACACAACGTTTTTAAATTGCCTTTGTTATTTCGGAAACTTATTTAAACATAGAAATCTAGTGATTATTATTGTAACTGAAAATAATAAATCAGATATAGATTAAGCATGGTAACAACAGGTGGCAGTTTAATACAACAATTATTAATTGTAATAATAACATATTTTTTAATTACACAAAATATTATAATTCGTAACAGAAAATAAATGAAACAAAAGAAAGACGAGCAAATCCTGAAACATTGCGGGAGGAGTATATGTCCGTTAAAGAAAATTTACGTGCAGTTTTCTTTTACCTATAATTTTCCTGCTACACCCTGTTTTAGTTGCCCGCTAACACCATGCTCGCCTGTCCGATTTATAACTTCATCGGGATAAGATAAAGAGGAGGACTCCTTTGCTTTGTTTTAACAAAAGTTTATTAAAAATTCCTACGGCGTCGCGGTCGCGGGAATTAAGCTCTGAATTTCTCTCCGACTTTTTTCAATGTCTGGCCAAAGCTGTTATATTAAATTTTAAGCCGAACAGAATAGTACTGTTATGAATTATACGAAGGTAATTAATTGCACTTTGCACGGTAACTATTCTAGGAACTGTATTGTTCAACAACCATGGAATTGTATGGTTATAATAATTTAAATGTCAGTGTACAGGGTGTTTCTAGGAAAAGAGCAATTGCCAATACTTTTTACGCACTGATACTTTCACAATGAACCACAAGCTTGTAACAGACTTTGAATCAAAGCAAAACATTTTGCTCATACAAACAATACATAGAAAAGTCCAGTAACTTACACAAAAACACAACAATAACTACTATGGAATGACGAGAAAGTATCAACTTTCATTCTTAGCATGTGTATTTGTGAATGTCAGATACACCTACCTCTTTCCGAGCACTTAACAACGCAGTCTCTCACAGTGGATCCCTCGCTTATGTACTTCTGAAACAAAAGAACGACACATCCGTTATCCACCGCTGCAAAAATTTAACCGTGGAGGCTTTTTCCGACACTCTGAATTATGAATCGCGTTACAAGATGAACGTCAACTTCCCTGCTCTTTCAGGAGGGCGCTTATTCGCAACGGCATGTTCAGAGTGTTTTATCTATTGCCGGCAGTATTTTATTGACAAAGTTTTACGAGATGCCTCCGGCTGTTTGAAGTAGAAGACTTTGATCATTATGTGTATTAACAAAATTTACAACTTCATTAAGAAGTTATATCGCTGCAATTCGATCTGGCGGAAGTTGCTTCATTCTCTAACATAATTTTGGAATAGAGTACATTGGATTGAAATATTGCTTTAAGAATGTTAGTGTTAGCCTTGTTAGTTAGTCAGTTCGTGTAATTCATGAAGGATACAGGAATAAATGATCTGTCTCAACTTTTATTACAATAAACGTTGAGACAGGTAATAATAATAATAATAGTAAACTTCGCTAATCTTTTTTTGGAAACAGTAAACATAGACTTTTCCGGAATCATTTGTGACCTTTGCCCCATACGTGTGACATAACTTCGCTTCTTTTCTTGTGTATTAATAGTGGTTACAGTAATTGAAACTTATTGGATTACACACTGTATTAGAACTTTCTCACCAGCCTTTTACTAAACGAATGCATAAGTCTAGCTATTTTCCGTTCGAGGAGCGACCGTTTTTGTATTCCCCTTAAAATCTATTCTGCCACTAAAAACCATTACAAAACTAATAGGAGAAGTGAAATCTAACAAGGATCGAATGTCTCGCCCTCGTTATCTCGTTGTCGATGTGCTATTCATTAAGTTATAAATAATTATCGTTAAGTATGCGATTGAGAAAGAAGCAAGCAAGGATGTAAGAGAAAAAAATTGAAATATTAGTATATCGAATGTTCAATTTGACCCATTCAACGCTGCTAATTTTTTTATTTTTAAAGATAGAAATTCGGTTAAATTAACAAAGATTCTCTGATTTTCATGCTGATTCTCAATTTCTAATAACAAGAACCACTGAGCTGCTACTTGTGAAAATATTTGTACGACTGTTTTTTTTTAATAGCAATGTAGTAATTTTTGTAATTTGTAATTTAAAAAATCATTTTCAAATAAGTAGGCCATGTTTACTCGTAAAATCAAATTGTCTAAATAATTTACAAATGGTGTCTATCTAATTGTACACATAAACAACAAATAAATGAAAGAAAGCATCATCGGAAACTAATCGGAAAGCTTAAATCGCGACATCCTGCGATCGCTTTTTGACCTAACATTGCCAAATTGTAAAACTGGCTGCAACAAAATTTTTGAAAGCAACATCGTTAGCAATTTCCTTTGAATTTATATCAATATTCCATCTCAAGCTTGTTCTGTACGTTTCATTGAAAGATTCCCAATCGTACTCCGACAAATAAACAATATTAGAAAATTAGTTTGGATGATTATATTTAATGCACCATAAACGTAACCTATTTATTTAAACATATTATACCTATTTTTGAATCCGTCAATAATGTCAATTTTAAATAAATTAAAAGCTATAAACAAATTAAATGCTTTCGTTCATTTCTTTTGTTGTTTGCGTGCATATAGGTAGGATAGATATAATTTATCAGTTATTTCGATTTTATTTTATTTTGATATGACCTACTCGCAAGGAAATTGATTTTTTAATTATGTTATTATATTGTAAACAAACTCAATTTTGAAATGTGGAAGACTGTTCATTAGGGTGGATCATTTTTATATGGAAAAAAACGAAAATTGCGCTTTTGATTTTTAATAGCAAAATTATATTGCCTTTACATGAAAACAGTGTAATGCTAAAATTTAAAGTAAATAGCACCTCATCTTCAGGTTGCGCTTTGCCTTAGAATAACTTGAATATATTCTGGTAGTCATATAAAATAAATGTCTTAAGGAAAATAGGGTTTTTAGAATAAAATAATCATTTATTAATAATTAAAAAAATAATACAACAGAAAAATTAATGAGAATCATTCAATATCGAAATCTTTCTTGCTATCGAATTTAAGCATTGCTGCGAGATTCGAGTTTTAATTTTATCCACCTTCTCTTGCCCTTTTACTATACAGTTTTGATCATAACTCTGTTATTATTATTATTGCAAATACGAACTTTTCATGGTATACTATATGGCCTTTCTTGTATAATTTCAAAAATTCAAACGTAAGGCGCACCCTCTAAATATTAATTAAATTCAAAAATATTTCATAGGTGTCATAATATCACTAAAAGACAACATAATTTTGCTATTAGGTAAGATTATCTCAAAGTTTGGTTTTTCGACCCACCCTACTGATCATTTTAAATATGTAAATTCAAAAGAAATTGCTAAAGTTGATGCTTTATTTCATTTATTTGTTGTTTACTTGCATATTAGATAGACATCATTTGTCGGTTATTTAGGCAACTTGATTTTATATATGAACGTGGTCTACACTTACATATTTGAAAAGATTTTTTTTAAATTATTTCGTTACGCAGGGTGTTGTATAAGTGGCGACGAAGAATGATATGTTGGAAATGGAATTTTAATTTGCTTGCTCCCGCCGTTTGATATTTTTACCCGTACTTGCTTGCTCACATAGTTCAACATTTTTACCGCGCATGCTTGCTCCCGCCGTTTTACATTTTTACTGTGCTTGTTTGTTCCCGCCCGTTAACATTTTTACCCGTGCTTTCTTGCTCCTGCCGTTTAACATTTTTATCGCACCTGCCTGCGTCCGCCGCTTTGACAACTTTGTCTCCATTTAACCGATTCTCTATCTCTTATGATAAACGAGATCCCCATGCTGGCTCTCGAATTTCAATCACCCTGTATAAGATCAAATTACGCAGTGTAAAATCTCAAGCTATATTCATATATTGTGTCCTCACTCCAAAAAAACGAGAGTTACAAAAGAGACCGAGAAAAAGAAAAAGGTAGAAATAGTGAAAATTGGATTCGGCAAAATTTATACATACATATAAACAGCGTAAAATGGAAACGAAATAAGGAAAGGAAATAGCGAAAATAAAAACTAATGGAATGTAACACGAGGAACATGGAAGGATAGGTCAGGCGAAGAAAAAGGACAAGAAAAGACATCAAATTCAAAGTTAGTAGGTTGACCAAATATGGTCACAAAGACAGTAGAAAAAAGAAAATAGTGAAGATGTAGGAACTCTAACTCAAGAAAGAAAACTACAACAAATCACCAGAAAAATGGAAAGCTATAGAAGTATTAGGAATAAAATAAGGAAGGTGGAAAGTCAAAGAAGAGGAAATATTAGAGAAGCAGAAAACGATGGTAATAATAGCATATTGCTGTGTATTTATTTTATCTAAGATACACTTACATTTATCTTATTGTAATGAATAGATTTTTTTTTAATTCATTTTTAGTTCTTTATTTTTGCGCGGCTTTCCTCTTTTCTCTTTTAGGCTTGGATTCTCTTTGGACTCTATTTTATTTTGGTCTGTCTCTTTTGTTAATTCTTTACTTTATTTTCTTTCTCGGTAAAATAAATTTCTGCTTTGTTTTAAATAAGTTAGAATCAACGAACTCGTGCTCTAGCCGATCTAAATTATTTTGTTTTAAAATATATGTTAATTTCATTTTTTTTTAATTTTCTTTTCGATTTATTTTCTTTTCACAAAATTTGACCCGCTCAATAACAAATAAACCTTTTTCGGTTGAAGTTCAAAATCGAGTTCCAATTTGCCCGACGCGACGCTTGTATCTACCGCCTTTCGTTTTGCCCTGGTGCGCAAGTCACGCTTACGTTACCGTACGAACGCAACCGACGCTGTTCGAATTATTTTAGTAATTTCTTTACATTCTGTTTTCTCCAAATTTTAAGTTGGCATTACTAATTCGAATTGTGACATTCCTTGAAAAAATATATCGGATTGTTTACTTTTACTTTAAAATTCAAATTTTTACTTTAAAATCGTTCGTGATCGTTGTTCGAGATGTTTTTCCAATTCTCGTTCCTCGCTTATTACCTTTGCATCAAGGTGCCTTTAAAGTTAATAATATGAACTCAAAATATTTTAACCTAAAAATACAGTATTGGTTTCATTATTTATTAACAAAATTAAAATCATTCTTCCCTAAATTAAATTAACTCGAACTTTTCAAAATAAACTAAATTAACTAAAATTCGGAATTCATAACGAAATTAATTTACTTTTCCTAAAATTAAACACAACTATACTCTTCACTTTTTACTTCACTTTTATTTGTTCTCTTTCAGATTATCTTCAAGTAAATCCAGGTAAGCCACTTGGATCTCCGCTATTTTGGCTGCATTGAGCCACTCTCTGGGTCCATTTTCCAAATAAACAAGTCTACTCTTCCGGCTCGACTTTAATGAAGACTTAATGGGCCGATAGCTTGCGGTCAGCGGGGCCTCAGGCTTCTTGTGCAACTTCTGCATCATCATGCAAAACTCTCGCAAAACTGTCTCTGCTCAGTTCTTTTCCTCCTCCGTAATGGTAATCACTACAGCTTCGGTACTGTTCATGTTTTCTTGTTAATACTTTCACTCTCACCACTATACTGTCTTTTTGTTTCTTGTTTTACTTTGCTACTAATTGTAATATTTGAATTTTATTATTAAAGATAATAAAATTTCATTAATTTTGTTTCTCAAATCTTTTCTTTTTCTTATAATTTACTTACTCAGGAGTTTAATGTCACAGCAATATGTATATAGCATATTTGGACAGAATTACCAAGGCAAGAGTAAACCTAAAGTAGGCTTTACACTGCAATTTGTATTGCAGCAAGACGAAATTTTTATCGTGCGCATGCGCTTTGACAAATATGTGTGAGCAATAGTCGTTAATTAACCGCAATAAGACCATTTAAATATGAAGCACCATAAATATTTACATTAAAAAATTGGTACCTTTCATTGCAACTACTTATAAATAACTTAAATATAAAGCCGAGAGTAAATATAAAGCAAGCTTTACACGATGCAATTTATATTGCAGTAAGACACTTACGCTCAACCACGTGCGAGCGCCCCGTTGGAATCACTGGCGAAAGCACGCGAGTTTAAATGCCAATAATCGCGCATTACTTAGACGTGTTAAAACCCGCATGCATTTCTCGCAGTTAAAAGTTTTGTCATTTATATTTTCACGCGGTTATTTTTGTGCATATACCTAAATCGGCTGCGATCTTCCATCCTTGTTTTAACCCAACACCTCCTCTTTTGTCTCTTATTTGAAATATTCAGATACACAGCCAAGCACAAGGCTACTTTTAATTTTTATTTTTTAATTATTTTATCCATTTTAGTAAAAACCGTCTGTAAAACTGTTGAAGATTTCAACACTCCACACACTACGCATATCACACGGGGAATTTGAAGCTTTTCAATTTACATTAGCAGTTTTATCACCTTGCATTCTAAAACCGAGTGATTTCTGATTTCTCGACTTTTTCGATTTCTCGGGCCTCGAGAATTCTCGTCTCTCTGTTCCCGGGAATTCCCGGGAAATCGAGAAATATAAAAAAATTCAAAAGTCGTTAATTAACGTTAATTAAGGGTAAAATAATCAATTAGTACACAAAAATTTCATTTAAATCAACTTTAATATTTAGAATTTGACCTTTAAGTATACGAAAATCAGCCTCGTATTCATACTTAACACTCTCTTTGCCTTTGGCCTATGACTTCCGTTAACATAAAATTTACATTTTTGGTAATTTAATAAAACAATAATTCTAATGATAAACATTAGAAAACTACCAAAATAATTTAAAAAGGCAAAAATCCCCTTCTCTTTTATAATATAGAGACAAAAAAAAAACAAATTTCTTCTGAAAAACAGTGAATAATGCACAAAATAAAATTAAATATTCTTAAAATAGTAAAACTTTAGATCGAGATAACGCGTGGCCAATTTTTGGCCTAAAATTTCTTTGTAATCAAAACCGCCTTGCAACAAATTTTTAAATTTCCTAAAATAATAGTTCGAAAAATGAGAACATTAAATTAATGCTTTATTAGACAATTGATTTCTGACCTTGGAAACAGTATTGTAACGATTTTACGGGTTCTATTAATTAATTAATTAATTAATTAATTAATTTTAAACAAAACACGAAATAGTTAATAAACTAATTTATTTATAAATTTACACTATAATACTAACATTTATTTACAAGCTTAATTCTAATTTATTTTAACAGCCGAGCGAAAAATCTAACGCGACTTTAATTCCGAACTGTCTAACGCTGAAATTTCCAATTCACCGGCCGCACAGTGATCCAGAATGAATTTTTAGCGCGTCAAAAGGGGAAAAATTTGACATTGAATAAACGTAAAAATAAAGAAAATCTTTCTATTAATGTTATTTCATGTCGGTCTCATTCGATTAGCAAACATATGATTTTATTTACGCTTCTGTGGCCCTGTCAAATCACCATAAACTTTACAAGTATCAAACGTGACTGAAAAACTAATAAGTTAAACATAAGTTTGAAAATATTTTAGCAAGTTTTGTTGGGTAAATTTGGTGAAACCTTGTTACTTTACATTTCTTTAAACAACTTCATTTAAAATCAATCGAATCTAAATGTTTATTTACATATTTTTTTTTTTTTCAAGTTGTTGTATTAAATATCTACATTTTAAAGTTTCAAAAGACAAGAAGTTTAAACAAGATCAAATGAGATGTTTTTACGAGTTATACCGTCTGTCTTATGAAAAACGCACGACACTATAACTCTGTTATTAATGATCCGACTTCAATAATTCCTAAAGCACATAAGACTATTTTAAAAATACTACAAAAGGATAGCATTTTAGATTTTTTTAAATATGACATCTTTGTCAGGCGATAGTCAACTTTTTTTTTCAAATGGCGGCAGATATTTATTTTTACTCAGTTTGATAGAGATTTATTTTCTGAATTCAATTATTTAAAAGTCGATTTCGAAATATCAAATTTGGGGGGGATAATCGAAAAACTTTCGGAAAAGTGAAACTCACCGTGCGGGTACTCAAATTAAAGGTCTCAAAGAGGAAAATCAGATAATCGTAAAATCGAAGGAGGAAAAATTAATGTTCGATATCACCAACGCGGATTGAGAATAGCAGTCGGTTGAACCCTAGTTTACCCTATTACTTTCTTATAAATGACTCAGAATTAATCCGAGTGGTGGTGTCAAATCGCTTTAGTGAAATCGGACATAAATAAATCTTAGTCTGTATCGTTGACTAGGTCTCTCGGACACGCTTAATTTGTTACTAAACACGACGTGGTAACGATGAGCTTTTTGAACATATTTAATCATCTCTTCCTCTCTATAGGCGAATAACTTTCGCCAAGATGTTTAATTTCAACTTTATTTTGCAAATACTGTAGGGAAAAAAATTCGCTTTTTAAACAAAAATGAAGTGTGCGATGGAAAAAAAATGGAAAGTTTTTAAAATTTTATAATTATTGTAAATATTGCTCAAAATGTCCCTCCCCGTGTTGAATACATAGCTGACACCTTTTATTTACTTCTTGTATTGCATTTAAGATTAAATTGAGAGGTATCTCGTGACAAGTGCGGATAATTCTCTGCCTTAAAATAGCTGCTTTCTTTCGCTGAAAAGTTTGAATCATGATTCGAATAATTTTTCGTTACCCGTTCTGGATCTGAATGCATTTCAATCCAAACGGATTGCAAAATTGGAAAATTGAAAGAGGAAATGGGATTACCGATCGGAATTGAAATTTCGCGAAGATCCAGTTACAAGAGAGCATCCATCTTTGAATCGAAACGCGTTATGTTGCGTTTGGATCAAACGAAAGAAAGCAGCTAATATCCTCATTTTCGGGTAGTGTGAAATAAACATGGACATAGCTCCATAACCAAAGTCGAGCGGCGTAATGTCAGGTGAACGGGCAGGCCACCAAACTGGTAGCCCATATGTCAGTACAGACTAAGATTCATTTATGTCCAATTTCACCAAAGCGATTTGACACTACTACTCTGATTAATTCTGAGTCATTTATAAGAAAGTAATAGAGTTAAACCGACTGCTATTCTTAATCCGCGTTGGTGAAACCGAACATTCGATTTTTCGATTATCTGATTTTCCTCTTTGAGACCTTTAATTTGAGTACCCGCACGGTGAGTTTCACTTTTCCGAAAGTTTTTCGATTACCCCCCCCTCAAATTTGATATTTCGAAATCGACTTTTAAATAATTGAATTCAGAAAATAAATCTCTATCAAACTGAGTAAAAAAAAATATCTGCCGCCATTTGAAAAAAAAAAAAAGTTGACTATCGCCTGGCAAAAACGTTATATTTAAAAAAATCTAAAATGCTATCCTTTTGTAGTATTTTTAAACTAGTCTTATGTGCTTTTTGAATTATTGAAATCGAATCATTAATAACAGAGTTATAGTGTCGTGCGTTTTTCATAAGACAGTATAATAGCAGCTAGTAATTTATTTTAAAATAATTTTGCCCAATGAAGTGCTACTTTTTGCTACTTTTTAAAATTTTTTCAAAATTCTCTCTCTCTACATGAGTAAATACTTATAGATAAGATAAGCGTTTGCTGGATACTTAACGTGAAAATTTTTAAAAATAACCAGTAGAATATCAATATATAATCATTTTTACGCAACATATAAAAAATTGTGGTAGAACCTATCCCAGTTCATTTTTTAAATAGAAAAATATATAAGGTAACAATTCAAAATCACACAAAAATTTTTATAGAAATAATTATATTCTGATATTATGTCATTGGTTTAGAAAATGTATTTTAAAGTACACAATTTTGTTATTTTCACTGTTTTAGAAACTTAGATGTAAAAAAATAATTTTGACGCGGTAGAATTTCATTCTGGACCACTGTGGGCCGCGTGCTTTTATAAGACGGGGTTGTTTTTCGCGAACATTCCAGTACGCGACGGAATGTCTAGGGTTGATTCCACCGCTAGCGTAATCTTCAAATGCCGAAGTTTCTGGCCTAAGACGCGTCGGTGATGACGCATGAGACGGGCTGGAGCCGGGATCGTCACACTGCCCCCATCTTAAAAACGTTTCGTCTCGGAACGTTCCTCGTAATAGCCTTGAAGGAGGTTGTCGAAATCGACATGCTGGCCCCTTTTTACAACATCCCGTCTGGAAGAAATAGCAGTCCACGGTTTTCTTACTGCCGACAGCTGCCCGTGGGTGGTGACTGCAGATTAGGACTTCAATTCCCGTTTCGTTGAAGATGACTTCTATCATGCTTCGAATTACCCTCCAGTCAAGGCCGTCTAGTCCGCAGCCCAACTTGGGGATGGCTGCTTGCCTTCTATCAGCTGCTTCTTCAGGCTCCATAAAGCTCTCCAAACATTGCGATAGTCAGGCTTACCGCTTGATGTCCTCTTGGTGACTAAGTAGTATACGTGTTGTCTTTGATCCGCTTTCGTGTCGATGATCTGCAGGCTCTTGACCACCGTGGGGTGCTGTCTCCGAAGTTCCTCGATCTGACCAAATTTCTTCCGGAAGACCTGGGCTATCCCCTTGGACATTCTTAGGTCTTCTGCCACACAGTGGGCCAGACTGTACTCCGGTGGTATCTGAAAAAGGTCTTGCTGCTTCTCTGTGGTCACTCCGAATCGTGCCTTACTTCCTGTGGCGTGATGAGACATAAAGGTTCCGAAGTGAACTTCGAACTTGCGTCCTTTGTACTGTCCCTTCATTTTCTTCTCCGTTGCAAGGAGCCATCCGGTTGAAGTGGATCACTTTGGGCTTGCCATGCGGAACCTTCTTGATGCGGTAGATGACATCGTTGATCCGTTTCATCACTATGTAAGGACCTTCCCAAGATGTCTGCAATTTTGGGGACAGACCTCGACGTCTTTGAAGATTATAAAGCCAGACCAGCGCTCCAGGCTGGTATCCCCCATTTTGAGCATTGATGTAGTAATGCTCCTTCATTCCGTCGCTAGCCGTCTGTATATTGTGACGCACTTGATTGTGAATATCGTCCATCTTCCTGCATAGACCGCTCACATAGTCTTCGTCGGCAGGGAGTTCGCCAGGCTTCACTCTGAATTTCAGGTCGCAGGGTAGTCGTGGCTCTCGCCCAAATACCACTTTTCTGGTGTCTCTCTCATGAACAGAGGAACGGTATGCCAGTAGAAAAAGAGGAATGTACGTATCCCAGTCTCTCTGATGATCGGAGACGACTTTGGACAAATGTCGGTTGATGGTTCTGTTGAATCTTTCCACCATTCCGTCCGACTGCGGTTGGAGTGCAGTGGTTCTAGTTTTCCGGACGCCGATCAGAGTACACACGTTCTTGAACAAAGCCGATTCAAAGTTCCTCCCTTGATCTGAATGCAGCTCCATGGGCGCGCCATACCGACTGATCCATTCTCGAACAAGGATTTCAGCAACAGTTATCGCCTCTTGGTTTGGTAGGGCGTATGCTTCAACCGTCTTGCTAAAATAGTCCATCACCACGACGATGTACTTATTTCCACTATTCGTTTGTGGAAATGGGCCGGCTACATCTATGGCAACTCTTTCAAAAGGACTTCCCACGTTATACTGTTTCATGGGAGCCTTGCCTCGTCTGTGGGGGCCGTTACTGGCTGCGCAGACTACGCACTTCCTACACCAGTCGTGGCTACTTTCTCCTCCACACGACTACAGTAGTTACAGTCTTCGGCACAAGATCTTCTCGATAAAGCATCGGCATTTCTATGGCTAGTTCCGGCCCGATGCTGGATTTCGAAATCGTATTCCTGAAGTCAT
This sequence comes from Dorcus hopei, assembly GCA_033060865.1. Classification (NCBI taxonomy): domain Eukaryota; kingdom Metazoa; phylum Arthropoda; class Insecta; order Coleoptera; family Lucanidae; genus Dorcus; species Dorcus hopei. The sequence continues at coordinate 19,084,969 of CM065424.1, read as the reverse complement.
TCGATCCATCGTGCGACTTGTCCTTCAGGATTCTTGAATAGGAGGAGCCATTTTAAAGCGGCATGGTCCGACCTCAGGAGAAAGTGTCTGCCATATAAGTACTTGTAGAAATGTTCTATGGACTTTACCACGGCTAGCAATTCCTTTCTAGTGACGCAATAATTTCGTTCCGGCTTTGACAGGACTTTACTGAAGTAGCCAATCACCTTCTCTTGCCCTTCTTGTATCTGGGACAGTACGCCACCGATACCAACATTGCTAGCGTCGGTGTCCACGATGAACTTGCCTTCTGGGAGAGGGTAACTCAGAATAGGAGCACTCATCAAGTACTTTTTTAGTTGTTCAAAACATATTGGCAATGTTGGTCCCATTCAAACGGACGACCTTCTTCGGTGAGTTTTGTCAACGGCTTAGCGATGTCCGCAAATCCGGGAACATAGCGACGATAGTAAGTGCATAGGCCTAGGAAACTCCTTATCTGGTGTAAATGTTTTTTGCGAGTCGTTATCTGGTGTTTATTCTTTAGAGTTGGCCAGTTCTTCACGACCTGAACCTTTACTGGATCCACGGCGATTCCATTCCCATTAACAATATGGCCTAGATAATTCACTTCCTTCTGGAACAGGTGGCACTTCATGAGACTAAGCTATAGTCCAGCTCCGCGAAGCCGCTGGAACACTCCTTCCAGGTTCTTCAGATGGTCGTCGAAAATTTTCCTCACCACAGTTATGTCGTCCAGGTATACCATGCACGTTGTCCAGGACAGACCCTTCAGAACCGTCTCCATTAGCCTCTCAAATGTCGCTGGGGCATTACATAACCCGAACGGCATCACCGTAAATTGCCATAGACCCATACCAAGGGAAAACGCCGTCTTTTCTCGATCTTCGGGGGCTAGTTCCACTTGCCAATAACCACTTTTTAAATCCAAGGTTGAGAAGATCTTTGAACCGGCCAGGGTGTCCAGAGTGTCATCGATCCGTGGCAGAGGATAGCTGTCCTTTTTCCTGACGTTGTTGAGCAATCGATAGTCTACGCAGAACCGTGTGGATCCATCCTTCTTCTTCACAAGCACTACCGGTGACGCCCATGGGCTGCTCGATGGCTCAATTACATTGTCTTTTTCCATCTCGCGAATGATGCGTTCTGCTTCTTCACGCTTCGCCAATGGTAACCTCCTTGGAGCTTGACGGATGGGTCTTTCTTCTCCTGTCTCTATCTTGTGTTCGACGATGTCGGTTCTTCCCTTAGGTCCATTTTCTACCTCGAACACGTCTTGATAGCGACAGATCAGGTTCTTCGCTTTTGTCTTTTGCTCTGGAGTCAATTCCTGGGTCGTCGACATGATCGTTTCCAACAACTTCTTAGGGGCCTTCATCTCTTGCATGTTTACTTCTAGCTGGCGGGAAATGGAGAACACCATGGCGCAGCTTCCCAAGATGGTACCTTTCTTGATGTTGACGGGGAAACAGTTCACATTCATTAGGCGGACTGGTATTTCTTTCTTTGCTGTCAACAAAGTTTTCCCAACGAGAATTCCTCTTCCAATCTTCTGATCGTCAGTATTAGGTTCGACCCTAATGACTTGCCCATCTTGGAAAGTGCCGTTCAGGTTTGCGTCGACTATGACCTCGGTCCTGCTGGGAGTACAACATCTTCGGCGATAACAGCTCGAGCGGCCACGTCCTCTCGTTGATGCAAAACCAATTCCTCGTTGTTAATCGCCATCACGCCACGCTTCAGATCCAATTGGAACCCATGAGCACACATGATATCCATGCCCAGAATCGCCTCGTCCTCTTTTTCTGTTACCAGGGCACGGTGTTTGAAGGCGTCGATCCAATGGTAATGATCACCTCCACTTCACCATGGACAGTCGCTGATCTTCCGGTGGCTGTCTTCAGTCTCCATTTAGTCGGCTCGGTGCGTCTTGATGACTTGATAACGTCGGGCCTCAAGATAGTCTTCGTCGCACCCGTATCCAATAACATGGTGTGAGGGATGTCATCAATGGTGGCATCCACGAAGACACTGCTAGTTAATCGCCGCAGGGCTATTACTTTTGTGGCTTTTGTCTTTGAGCGCCTTTGAATACGGGTCGACGTTTGCCCATCTGCACCGACCAGGCTTAGTTTCCCTTGTGGCTTCCTTCGTGGAGGATCCTGCCTGGCCTTAGGACACCGCCTGCGAACATGTCCTTCTTCCTGGCAATTCTGACACAGCACCGGATTCTTCTGCCTCAGGACTTGTTCCACAATGCGGCGAATATCCTCTGTGGTGGTATAATCCTTGGGCCGCTCCTCTGCAGCAGATCGCACCTTGACGCTGGTGGGTTCCTCTTCTTGGGAGTCCATGGCAGCTCGTACCTTGACATGTCCTCTTGAGATTCGCTTCGCCACCTCATATTCCAAGGCGTAGGCCAATGTGTTCTGGGATGTCTTGGGGTGGGCCATTATCAATGCCTGCTGGTTGTCCGGGTTACGGATTCCATCCACGAAGGTCTGCACCGTCAAACGTTGCAGGAATTCTTCAGGAGCTGCAGGATATGCCAACCGGGCCAGGCACACTACGTCAGCCTCGAATTCCTGAAGACCTTCTCCGGATTTTTGGTAACGGTTTCTCAGCTGCGCACGGTACACCTCGGTCAGATGCGCCTGGCCATAACGCATTTCCAGCCTGTTCACCAGCTTGTTGTAGTCCTCTTGTTCCTCTGACGGCATCGTTTGTAGCACATCGATAGCGTCCCCCCTCAAGGCCACAATTAACAAAGTGGCTTTCTCACTGGCCGTCCACCCGTTCGCATTTGCTGCCGCTTCGAACTGTTTGAAATAGTTAGACCAAGAAGACTTCCCATCGAATGTCGGTGGTTTTATTTTCAATTTCGAAGTTTCCGCTGGTCCTACCACACTTCGGCCCTCATTATTTTCTGGAATTTCTGCTGGTAACGGATCCCCGAATATTCGCAATCCTGCCATGATTTGTTCGAGATTCTTAATTTTGTTATTCTGCTGGAACAGTATCTCTTCCACATTTTCTTGCAGATTACTTGTCTCTTCCGATATTTTTACCACTAGTTTATTCTCGAGCCCTTTTAATTGCTCTAGAAATTTAACTTCCAAATTTTCAGATTGTTCTCTCTTAATTTATCCTCTAATATTTTACTTAAATCTGCAGGGCCGCCCGAAATTTCAAAAAGAAAAGCTTCTGGATCCTCCCCTGCTTCTAGTATCGCTTGGTGTAGTCTCTCTTGCAAAATCGATTTCTTTCCGGAAATTTCCAATTCGCGCTCTTCTAATTCGGCTTTTAAGTCGTTCACTTTTAAGTCTTTTAACAGCACTTTCTTCGAAGCCATTGTTTTTTTTTCCTTTTTCCGACACTGCACTTTGTTTAATAATTTGTTTAAATTTAATTCAATTTTAATTGTTTATTTATTTTCACGAACCCCAAACCTGGCACCAATGTAACGATTTTACGGGTTCTATTAATTATTTAATTAATTAATTAATTTTAAAACAAAACACGAAATAGTTAATAAACTAATTTATTTATAAATTTACACTATAACACTAACATTTATTTACAACCTTAATTCGAATTTATTTTAACAGCCCAGCGAAAAATCTAACGCGACTTTAATTCCGAACTGTCTAACGCTGAATTTTCCCATTCACCGGCCGCGTGCTTTTATAACCCGGGGTTGTTTTTCGCGAACATTCCAGTACGCGACGGAATGTCTAGTGTTGATTCCACTGCTAGCGTAATCTTTAAATGCCGGAAATTTCTGGTCTAAGGCGCGTCGGTGATGACGCATGAGACGGGCTGGAGCCGGGATCGTCACAGTATTATATACAATGTGTCCACGGATCGACTTGACAAGAGGAAAAACTTCTTTAATATCAATTTTAGGCAAAAACGTTATTCTTTACAAAAAGTTCTGCTTCTCAAGAAACTTCAGAAACAATGGTTAAATTTAAATTTTTATGTACAGCCTGTCTATAAAATTCAAATTTCTTAATTTCATATTGCACATGCCAAAGTAACGTTTTTATTATACATTTTAGGCAAGAAATGTGTTCTTTACAAAAAATTCTACTGTTCGAGCACCTTCAGAAACCACACATAAATTTCAGTTTTTTGACTACAGGGTGTCTGAAATATACAAATTCAAATAACCAACGACAATTTTTAGTACTGATTTTACGCAAATACATGTGTTTAAAAACATTCACCTCCTCGGCAAATCTCAGAAACCATACTTAAATTGGAGTCACGAAATTCAGACTGTCTGAAAATTTCACATTTTCTAATTCAATTTGTAGAAAACACAACAAGCAGGTTTTCAGGTTTTTAGTAACAAAAAGCACGTGTATGCGATTGCTTGAAAGAGATGGATATAGTGTGCATAGCGTGTTCTTCGATGTAGGTGGAAAGGCTGACCAGATTACACAAATGCATTAACATTAATGCAGTTTAATGCATTTAAGCCACAGATGAATATTAACAATAAAATATCTTTGCCTAATATCATCGAAAAGATTCAAATTCTTAAATGATCTTACATTAGGAATTTTGTAAAAGCAACAATTAATTTATCGGTCGCTGTTTTTGAAAATATTGCAATCCCCTGATTGCTATTCGTACGTTTGTAGTTTTCGCTATAATACGTAATCTCCGCTACATTTTGCCCAATCCCACTACTCACGTTAAGAAAGCAAGGGCTGTACAGTCATGCGCACAAAAATGCACCAAATGCACGCAAACCTCACTCTTAAAACCTTGTGGTACAAGGCTCATAGGATTGTCAAATTGTAACACTTAAGCTGCGCACAGCTGTATATGCGAGTCGCGTGCGCTTTGTTGCTTTTCATGAAACCACTATTGGCTAAAGTGAAAGTCTTCAATCTGTATAAATTCGCCCGTAGAGAATAATAAGATGTGTGGAGCAGCGAACAGTTGTCTTTGAGCGGAGAAGGGAGGCGCAGAATTCGGAAATTTCTCGATTTCTCGACAGTCTTTTCCGGGGATGAAATTTAGCAAATTTCCCGGGTCAGAAACCCTATTAAAAGGGTTGCAATTTTTAGGAACAAGTTGTAAGACGTGACACTTTTGACCGTGGGAAAACACGCGTGATTAGAGAGACGCGCTCCAATCGCATGTGGTAAGTGTAAAGGTACCTACACACATAAAAATTTTTGGGATAAAATGTTCTCCTCCTAATCGGTGTTAAAAAAATACGGATAAAGTTTTACTTGAAAAGTTGTAAAGCTCATCTCGTTTAGTGACATTAAAATCTTTTCCTGATTAAAATGCGTCTAAAAATAGGTGTTAAAAAATTATATATATATAATACATATATAGAAATAACTACCGCAAGGATTAAAATGCTACTTTTGTAGACCATGTCAACACTTTCTAAAGTTAAACGTCCTAACTCCGTTTATTTTAACACCAAAAACGGATGGACGCGAGGAAACACCAGACGCGAAGGAACTCCAGATTTTTATCTGTGTATTGGCAAATTTGTGTGAACGATAATATAATTGTTAACTAACTGCAAAAAGATCACTCAAATATAAGGCACCATAAATATTTACATTCAGGAATTGGTACCTCAGAAATAGCTTAAATATAAAGCCGCGAGCAAATGTAATTTTTGTGTGCAATAATCATTACGTCCGTGTAAAGCCCGCTTAATTTTTGTGTGCAGTGTTGATTGGCTGGCATTGCGGCCGTATAAATCCTGATTAAATGAAAATAAACTCCCAATAATACAATCCTATGCCTTGCAGAAGTAGCTGAGTTTGAAGTTTTATATTACACTGAATGCAGGTTCCAAAAAAAATCATAATAATTGGATATCTAAATCATAATAATTGGAGAATTTAAAGCTCACGACTATTTTCGATCTCAATTCAATTTTCTTGTTATATGTAAATGTTAACTTTTATTTTTATAATATAGAACTTATATACCGAAAGGTCTTGTCAATTTTAAAATAAAATAATAATAAGAATAATAAATATTTTTTTGGGAGTTAGAATATTTAAAAAAAAATTTAATAATGCAATTTTGTCAATTAAACAAAATCTCATCAATTTTGCAATTTACAATCTGGCATGATAAAAATTGTAATTATTCTTAATAACAATAGCAATAACAGAAATAAGTAGGTTCCGAATTAATAAAAGGAATTACAATCTACACACCCCCGAATTTTTTCGTATTTATTAACGGATCGATTTTAAATTGTCGCCAGTTGTAAGTACATCCTCTTAAAACATTTATTTTTCAACTTTAAAATCTTTCGTTATGCAAATCCTAGCCTATTATGATTGAAAACAAATTCTAAAAAATTTAAAAAAAAACTTAGTAAGCCTTGTTTGATCGAAAAGGAGTTATTAAGAAAAGTCCTTTAGAATTACGAAATAACGCCGATTCCCCAAATTGGTTAAGAAATTTTAATTTTTAAATATGTATTTTAAATTAGCTGCATTTACAGTAAATAAATTTTTCTATTAATCAGTAAATAAATGTGAGTACCGTAGGAAATATTTTATTGCTGTTTTTTTTTTTAGTTCTGTGTTTTAGCTAGTTAGTTTCAATGTTCTGTAAAATAATAAATTGAAACGTTTAATTAATTAAACATAAAATATATTCACCCAAATTTGGGAATTGGGGTTATTTTGTAGTTCTAACGTTCTAAGCAACTTTTCTTTTTTTGATCAAACAAGGCTTACTATGTGTCTTTTTCTTTAAATTTTTTGCAATTTGTTTTCAATCGCAGTAGGTCACGGCTTGCAATACAAAAAATTCTAAAATTGAATAATGTCTGTTTTAAGTGGCTTTACATACAACTAGCGAAAGCTTAAAATAGATCCGTTAATAAATTTAAAAAAATACAGAGATGTGTAGATGATGATGATGACGACATTTTTTTCCGCGTTATCTTCCATATTAAAAGCGCTACATGCAATTCCGTTTCGTAAAAATGCATACAAGGAGAAATTAGATTCAGAAATGAATAAAATCAGAGAAAGCTTAAACACCATTAGAAGATATGTGGAGAATAATTAAAAATTCCATAATAATAACAACAAAAGAAACTTGCGGATGTATTACAATAGACAAATCCAAAAAACAAACAAGATGGTGGAATGATGAAATTCGAAAAAACAAAAATGAAAGATATATCTTAGTGAAAGGAATAATGAAAACTATAACAAGTATAAAGAACAGATATCAAAAGTCAAAGAGATGGTGAAAAGAGAGAAGCAACTATCCTGGAAAGAATTTGGGGAAAAAATGGAACGTGATAGCAAGGGTAATCAGAAATTATTCTACGGAATATTAAAAACGTTAAGGAAAGGCAAATGAAACAGAAGGATGTACATAAGAGCATTAAATGGAAAAATTTTAGAAGAGGAGGAGGAAATAATGAGGAGGTGGAAAGAGTATTTCGAAGAAATGCTTAACACACAACAAACAAACTCGGTAATAGAGCAGCAAGAAAATAGGGAGACAGCAGACAACATTGAGCTAATAGAAAAAGAACTGATTACCCAGAAGCCATTAAGATGCTGAAAAGAGGCAAAACGGCGGGTCATGATGGGATAATAACGGAAATGGTAAAAAACATGGACAAAAGTGGGACAGAAATTTTAGAAAAATTATTTAATATGTACTAAGATCTGGAATGAACAAACATTACCTAAAGACTGGGAAGTGGAAATAATACTACCGTTACACACAAATGGAGACACCAGAGAGTATGGGAACTATAGGGGAATAACTCTGTTCAGTATTATGTTGAAAACGTACGTAAAGCGAATTCTGGAGAATAGGTTAAAAATAACAATCGAAAAACAACTAGAAGAACCGCAGAGCGGATTTAGAAAAGGAAGAGGAATTCAAGATATTTACAGTAAAACAATTGATAGAAAATAACACTAACAATACAATATACGCAGCTTTTATAGATATGGACTTCCTTTCTTGGGATAATATCCCAAGAAAAGAAGTCTGGTATAGCTTTAGAAATAAAGAAGTAAGTGATAAATTGAGAGAAACCATTGCAAGTGTATACCAGGAAACAAGAAATTATGTGAGAACAGGAAATATGAAGTCAGAAGAGTTCCTAACCAAAGAGGGATTAAGGCAGAGAGGAGTATTTAGTTCGGTGCTTTTCAATTTAATACTCGTACTAGACGATGTTTTTAAAAAAAATAAAGAAGTAACAAAGAAATTACAGGTAGGGTATAGGAACATGCAGGTAGTGGAAATAGCTGAGAGTGCCTTCGGCGATGATTTAATAATATACGCAAAGAATGGAAAAGACTTACAAGCAAACTTAAATTATTGGAATACAGCACTAAAAAAGATAAATTTGAAAATCAACATAGAAATGACAATAGGAAAAAACGAGGAAAGAGTATAATAATTGAAGTAAACAGAAGACACATAGAACAAACAGGGACATTCAAGCATTTAGGAGTAAATATACACAAAGACGGAAAAGAATATGTGGAAATAAACAGTAGAATAAAAAATACGACAAAGTTATACTATGCACTAAACAACACATTTATAAGAAAAAAGGAAATATCGGAGAAAAGAACAATAATAGTTTATAACTCAGTGTTCAAACCTATCCCAACATATGGATGCGAAAATTGGATTTTGAACAAAAAACTGAAGAGCAGAATACAAGCAATAGAGATGAAGTACTTGAGGGCGGCGAAAAGACAAAATAAGAAACAAGTTGATAAGACAAGAATTGAAGGTAGAACCTGAAAACATGGAACGCTGTAATAGAAGAAAATCTAAAGAGTCGAGGAATTCAATGGAACGAAGGAAAACAAAAGGCAAAAAACAAAAAAGATTGGGCAAGACTTATTTATAAATAGGGATTTATTTATAAATGAATTATTAATATCTTACACCCCGTGGGTATATAAGATTTGAATTATACACAGGGTGTTTAATTGAAGATGCACCAAACTTGAGGGACACGTTTCTGACATTATTTCAAACAAAATATCTTAATAAAAATTTTTAATCGGAGCAACTTGAAATTTGCATAATTTGGAGCCGATGTTTCTTGAAATACTTTATCGCCGCGGAATGTGAAACCAAACCGGCGATCTAAATTGCTTTACGAATGGCACACAGCTGCAGGGGGACAACAAAGTTACGGCGAAGAAATTTATTACTAGACTTTGTTTTGCCCTTGACCTACTCGCTCAGTCATTCAACTCAGCAGCAGCTGTGAAATCGCGTGGATATTTAAACTTATTTAATTTAATAATAAATTACAAATGTGGGGCTATGCAAAAATGTGCATTTAGTATGCATTGTTGTCTCATATTACAAATTGTTATTAAAATAAAATTTGTCGAATCTTAAAAATAAAAACATTTATTTTTATTACATTATTATTATTACAAGAAATGTTCAAATGCCTTCTTCCTGCTGTACACACAAAAACACCATAAAGTTCTAAACTGGGGCAGCGCGGCAAACGAAATGTTTTGGTAAAACCTCGGCACTTGGGTGCAAAATTTCTACGAACGATTTCATGAAACGGTTTATCATTGAATGTGAATTCTTAAATAAGCGCAAACTACTAAATGTTTGAACAATCCTTCAAGTAACAATAATTAGAAAATTCGTATTAAATGGAGAATAGAAAATAAACGATTATTTTTATTGATTTCCAACAACCCCGATGTTTTAAATTGTTTTGCCGAATCAGCTTTGGCAACATTCTAGCTAGAGTAATAAACCAATAAAGCGATTCGTATGAGAATGCCTAACAATCCATTCAGTCTCATTTAAAGTCCATCCTAAAAATATGCGACTTTGCTTTCCCTTCGATTTTCTCGAAACTTATTCAGTTAAGAAAAAAAAATTATAGAAAACTTTTATTTCTTTTCACGATATCTGCCGACATACCGAGTTTGGTGCATCTTCATTGAAACAGGCTGTATATGTATACATATATATACTGGGTGTGGAACAATTCGTTTGCCAAATTTCTAGGGCAAGTAAATGAGACTAAAATAAGCCTTTTTTGTTATATAACCCAGGGTTGGAAATTAATGATTACTTAATGCGACTGTAAAATAGTAGAAACATAAAGAAATTATTAATATACTAAAACGAAAAAATAAAAAGTATAACATTTAAGAAAACGGTTACAACCTTCGCTCAAGATGTTTGCCCCAACTTGCACACATATCTGACAACAATGTATTAATATTTGTCTTGTGTGTTAAAAAAGGATTAAAATCGTTACATTGGTGCCAGGTGTGCGGTTCGTGAAAATAAATAAACAATTAAATTTAAACAGATTATTAAACAAAGTGCAGTGTCGGAAAAAGGAAAAAAAAACAATGCTTCAAAAAAAGTGCCGTTAAAAGACTTAAAAGTGAACGACTTAAAAGCCGAATTAGAAGAGCGCGAATTGGAAATTTCCGGAAAGAAATCTATTTTGCAACAAAGACTTCACCAAGCGCTACTAGAAGCAGGAGAGGACCCGGAAACCTTTCTTTTTGAAATCTCGAGCGGACCTGCAGATTTAAGTAAAATATTAGATGAGAAATTTCGAGAACAATCTGGAAATTTGGAAACTAAATTAATGGAACAATCTGGAAATTTAGAAGCTAAATTAAAGGAACAATCGAGAAGTTTCAAAGAGGAATTGCAAAATAAATTGTTGGAACAATCTGGAAATTTAGAAGCTAAATTAAAGGAACAATCGAGAAGTTTCAAAGAGGAATTGCAAAATAAATTGTTGGAACAATCCGGAAATTTGAAAGACGATCTGGATAAATTAATGGAATACTCTAGAAACACGGAAGAAAATGTGAAAATTTTAGAAAATAAATTGATACAACAGTCGAAAAATCTGGAAACTAAATTACAAGAACAGTCTGATAATTTGAAGGATGAATTTCTAGAGCAATCAAAGGGGCTCGAAGATAAGCTAGTTGTAAAAATATCAGAAGAGACAAGGAATCTGCAAGAAAATGTTGAAGAAATACTATTCCAGCAGGATAACAAAATTAAGAATCTCGAGCAAATCATGGAAGGGTTGCGAATGTTCAGGGATCCGTCACCAGCAGAAATACCAGAAAATAATGAGGCCCAAACTGTGGTAGGACCAGAGGAATTTCTAAATTGAAAATAAAACCACCGACGTTCGATGGGAAGTCTTCAGCCTAACTACTTCAAACAGTTTGAAGCTGCAGCAAAAGCGACTGGATGGACGGCCAGGAAAAGGCCACTTCGTTAATTGTGTGGCCTTGAGGGGACGCATATCGATGTGCTACAAGTGATGCCGCTAGAGGAACAAGAAGACTTCAACAAGCTGGTGAACCGGCTGGAGATGCGTTACGGCCAGGCGCATCTGACCGACGTGTACCATGCGCAGCTGAGAAACCGTTACCAGAAATCCGGAGAGAGTCTTCAGGAATTCGAGGCTGATGTAGCGCGCCTAGCCCGGTTGGCATATCCTGCAGCCCCTGATGATTTCCTGCAATGTTTGACGCTGCAGACCTTCGTGGGTGGAATCCGTGATCCGGACAATCAGCAGGCATTGAGAATGTCCCACCCTAAGACATCCAAGAACGCATTGGCCTACGCCTTGGAATACGAGGCGACGAAGCGAGTTTCAAAAGGACACGTCAAGGTACGAGCTGCCATGGACTCCCTAGAAGAAGAACCCGCCAGCGTCCAGGTGCGATCTGCTGCAGAGGAGCGGCCCAAGGATTATACCACCACGGTATTCGCCGCATTGTGGAACAAACCTTGAGGCAGAAGAATCCTCTGGTGTGCTGGAATTGTCAGGAAGAGGGACATGTTCGCAGGCGGTGTCCCAAGGCCAGGCAGGAGCCTTCACGAAGGAAGGCACAGGGACTAAGCCGGGTCGGTGTAGAGGGGCAAACGTCGACCCGTATTCAAAGGCCCCCAAAGACAAAAGTCACGAAAGTGATAGCCCTGCGGCAATTAACCAGCAGTATCTTCGTGGATGCCACCATTGATGACATCCCTCACACCATGTTACTGGATACGGGTGCGACGTTATCACATCATCAAAACGCACCGAGCCGACTAAGTGGAGACTGAGGACAGCAACCGGAACATCAGCCACTGTCCATGGTGAAGTTGAGGTGACTATTACAATTGGATCGACCCCCATCAAGCACCGTGCGCTGGTAGCGGAAATAGAGGACGAGGCGATTTTGGGCATGGACGTCACGTGTGCCCATGAATTCCAATTGGATCTGAAGCGTGGCGTGATGGCGGTTAACAACGAGGAGTTGATTCTACATCAGCGAGAGGACGTGACCGCTCGAGTTGTTCTCGCCGAAGATGTCGTATTGCCCAGCAGAACCGAGGTTATAGTCGACGGAAACCTGAATGGCGCTTTCCAAGATGGGCAAGTCATTATGGTCGAACCTAATACTGACGATCAGAAGATTGGAAGAGGAGTTCTCGTTGGGAAAACGTTGTTAACAGCAAAGAAGGAAATACCAGTCCGCCTAATGAATGTGAACTGTTTCCCCGTCAACGTCAAGAGAGGAACGATCTTGGGAAGCTGCGCCATGGTGTCCTCCATTTCCCGCCAAATAGAAGCAAACGTACAAGAGACGAAAGTCCCGAAGAAGTTGATGGAAATGGTCATGTCGACGACCCAGGAACTGACTCCAGAGCAAAAGTCAAAAGCAAAGAATCTGATCTGTCGTTATCAAGATGTGTTCGAGGTAGAAAATGGACCTAAGGGAAGAACCGACATCGTCAAACACAAGATAGAGACAGGAGAAGAGAGACCCATCCGTCAAGCTCCAAGGAGGTTACCATTGGCGAAGTATGAATAAGCAGAACGCATTATTCGCGAGATGGAAAAAGACAATGTGATTGAGCCATCAAGCAGCCCATGGGCGTCACCGGTGGTGCTTGTGAAGAAGAAGGATGGATCCACACGGTTCTGCGTAGACTATCAATTGCTCAACAACGTCACCAAAAAGGATAGCTATCCTCTGCCACGGATTGATGACACCCTGGACACCCTGGCTGGTTCAAAGATCTTCTCGACCTTGGATCTAAAGAGTGGTTATTGGCAAGTGGAACTAGCGCCCGAAGATAGAGAAAAAACGGCATTTTCCCTTGTTATGGGTCTGTGGCAATTCACGGTGATGCCGTTCGGCTTATGTAATGCCCCAGCGACATTTGAGAGGCTGATGGAGACGGTTCTGAAGGGTCTGTCCTGGACAACGTGCATGGTACACCTGGACGACATAATTGTGGTGGAGAAAACTTTCGACGACCATCTGAAGAACCTGGAAGGAGTGTTCCAGCGGCTTCGCGGAGCTGGACTAAAGCTTAGTCTCGAGAAGTGCTACCTGTTCCAGAAGGAAGTGAATTATCTAGGCCATATTGTTAATGGGAATTGAATTGCCGTGGACCAAGTGAAGATTCAGGTCGTGAAGGACTGGCCAACTCCCAAGAATAAACACCAGATAAGGAGTTTCCTAGGCCTATGCACTTACTATCGTCGCTATGTTCCCGAATTTGCGGACATCGCTAAGCCGTTGACAAAATTCACCGAAGAAGGTTGTCCGTTTGAATGGGACCAACATTGCCAAATTAGTTTTGAACAACTAAAACAGCACTTGATAAGTGCTCCTATTCTAAGTTACCCTCTCCCAGAAGGCAAGTTCATCGTGGACACTGACGCTAGCAACGTTGGTATCGGTGGCGTACTGTCCCAGATACAAGAAGGGCAAGAGAAGGTGATTGGCTACTTCAGTAAAGTCCTGTCAAAGCCGGAACGAAATTATTGCGTCACTAGAAGGGAATTGCTGGCCGTGGTAAAGTCCATAGAACATTTCTATAAGTACTTATATGGCAGACACTTTCTCCTGAGGACGGACCATGCCGCTTTAAAATGGCTCCTCCGATTCAAGAATCCTGAAGGACAAGTCGCACGATGGATTGAACGACTTCAGGAATACGATTTTGAAAACCAGCATCGGGCCGGAACTAGCCATAGAAATGCCGATGCTCTGTCGAGAAGACCTTGTGCTGAAGACTGTAAGCATTGTAGTCGTCTGGAGGAGAAAGGAGCCACGACTGCGAGGACGGCCGTTATAGACGACAAATGGCAAGGTGAAGAATTGCGACGAGACCAGGAAAACGATCAGGATTTGAAATTGGTGCTGGAATGGAAAAGTAGGGAGGCAAGGCCTACTTGGGAAGATATAGCACCATGTGCACCATCTGTAAAATCGTACTGGGCGCAGTGGGACTCCATAGTGCTGGATCATGGTCTTCTGAAACGAACCATCGAGAACCAGGAAGGCACGGAACAGAAGACACAGTTACTGATCCCCAAGAATAGGGTGCCGGAAGTTCTGAGGGAGCTTCACGATGGAACTTCGGGAGGGCATCTGGGAATCAAGAAGACTATGGAAAAGGTGCGCGAACGGTTCTACTGGGTGAACTGCAAGGAAGACATAAAGGACTGGTGTAGGAAGTGCGTAGTCTGCGCAGCTAGTAACGGCCCCCCACCGACGAGGCAAGGCTCCCATGAAACAGTATAACGTGGGAAGTCCTTTCGAAAGAATTGCCATAGATGTAGCCGGCCCATTTCCACAAACGAATAGTGGAAATAAGTACATCGTCGTGGTGATGGACTACTTTAGCAAGTGGGTTGAAGCATACGCCCTACCAAACCAAGAGGCGATGACTATTGCTGAGGCCCTTGTCCGTGAATGGATCAGTCGATATGGCGCGCCCGTGGAGTTCCATTCAGATCAAGGAAGGAACTTCGAATCGGCTTTCTTTAAGAACGTGTGTACTTTGCTCGGCATCCGGAAAACTAGAACCACTGCACTTCACCCGCAGTCGGACGGAATGGTGGAAAGATTCAACAGAACCATCAACCGACATTTGTCCAAAGTCGTCTCCGATCATCAGAGAGACTGGGACACGTACATTCCCCTTTTTCTACTGGCATACCGTTCGTCCATTAATGAGACAACAGGAGAGATACCAGCGAAAGTGGTATTTGGGAGAGACCCAAGGCTGCCCTGCGACCTGAAGTTCGGCGTGAAGCCCGGTGAAGTCCCTGCCGACGAAGACTACGTTAGCGGCCTACGCAGGAAAATGGATGACATTCACACTCAAGTGCGTCACAATTTACAGACGGCCAGCGATCGAATGAAGGAGCATTATGACATCAACGCTCAGAATGGGGGATACCAACCTGGAGCACTGGTCTGGCTTTACAATCCTCAAAGACGTCGAGGTCTATCCCCAAAATTGCAGACATCTTGGGAAGGTTCCACATGGCAAACCCAAAGTTATCCACTTCAACCGAATGGCTCCTTACAACGGAGAAGAAAATGAAGGGACAGTACAACGGACGCAAGGTTCCGAAGTGAACTTCGAAACCTTCATGTTTCATCACGCCACAGGAAGTAAGGCGCGATTCGGAGTGACCACAGAGAGACAGCAAGACCTTTTTCAAGTGTCACCAGAGTACAGTCTGGCCCACTGTGTGGCAGAAGACCTAAGGATGTCCAAGGGGATAGCCCAAGTCTTTCGGAAGAAATTTGGTCAGATCGAGGAACTCATAAGACAGCACCCCATGGTGGGCAAGAGCCTGCAGATCATCCACACGGAGGCGGAACAAAGACGACACGTGTACTACTTAGTCACCAAGAAGACATCAAGCGGTAAGCCTGACTATCGCAGTATTTGGAAAGCTTTATGGAGCCTGAGGAGACAGCTGGTAGAAGGCAAGGAGACGAAATTAGCCATTCCTAAATTGGGTTGCGGACTAGACGGACTGGACTGGAGGGTCATTCGAAGCATGATAGAAGTCATCTCCAACGGAACAGGAATTGAAGTCCTAGTCTGCAGTCACCACCCACAGGCAGCTGACGGCAGTAAGAAAACCGTGGACTGCTATTTCTTCCAGACCAGAAGTTGTAGAAAGGGTCCAGCATGCCGCTTTCGACATCCTCTTTCAAGGCTATCGCGAGGAACGTTCCGAGACGAAACGTTTTTAAGAGGGGGGCAGTGTAATGATTTGCCGACAGCAGCCAGCGTCCGTCTGTCTCTCGCGTCAACGCCGTCTAGTCGACGCGCCTTGGGCCAGAGAATTCTGACGGCGGAATAAACTAGAATAGACATTCCGGCGCGTTCCAGGCGATTCCCGAAGAATGAGCCAGTTTATAAAATGTACACGGCCGGAGGGTGGAGTCAGTTCGATTAGAATGCAACGTGAGACAGTTCGAAATTAAAAGTGGCCTGTTAAACTTTCGCTCGGCTGTTGAAATAAATTACGTATAAGTCTGTAAATAAATTATTGTTAAATGCTAGTGTTAAATTAGTTTGCTTGTAAATAAATTAGTTATTAACTATTTCGTGTTTTGTTTTAAAATAAAAATTAATGAACCTTTCAAATTGTTACAATACGATTTGTCTGATTCGACAAGTCGTTCGATAAATCGTTGCGTGTAGACCAGCCTTTAGTCTCATTTACTTATCCTAGAAATTTGGCAATCGAATTTTTCAACACCCTTTACATAAAAATGCATTGAAAATGCCCTATACTGAAACGGAAAGATCGCTCTTAATGATACCATCACTCTCTTACGAAGGAATGCAAATACGTGCAACATACACGACATATCCCGGATACCGAAGATTGCTCTCTGACATACTAGAAATCGATGCAACGTTCAACCGGCGTCCTGGAATATTAATGAATTAATTTCGAAGCAATTTGAGTAACAGGTGAATTCGCAGCGTTTGTAGCCGAACGAAACCTAAATTCATTAATCGTAATTAAAAAGTGTCGTTAATCACCGCACGTTTCGAATTATTAAAAGCTTCCGCTTGGCAGTTTTATTAATGAACAGAAAATTAGAGAAATGGTATTGTCTCGTTAGTAAAGGCTCGTGGAATGCAACTGAAACCTAATTTAGTTTTACTGTTATTTTATTTTTGGCAAGAAGCGCGTGTACACTTTAATTTTCAGTGTTTAATTAACATAATTATGTTTCTTTTACGTACCTTTTAACTTTAAAATATTTTAATTAAAAATTTGTAAAGTGTATTAGTTGCTAATGAATGTGTTTTAAGCTCTCACACATTTCAGAGACAGAAACAAACTTCAAGAGCCCAGAAAGGCGTAAAATGCGGGTTATTATTTATTAAGCGTTTAGTTGAGCTCACAGTGAAAACGTGAATATTAAACTCGACACACCGCCGACTCTTAAATAAATTAATGTGATTAAACATTCGCGTAATAACTATTCATTAGTTTTAAAATGCGAGAGGAAGAAATGCTTCCGAATTAATTGCAATAAAGTTTTCTCTTTGAACGAAGTAAATTATTAAAACACCCTCTAATTTGTATCTATTAATTATACAGTTCCGTAAAATTTTCTATCCAGATAAATTCAAGTACTTATTATAATTTTTGTGCACCGAATATTCAGAGAAGTGGTTCATGGCCAAATCTGCAATGCCGCTTCCTCCCAATGATACACACATATATCAAAAACAGACTCCGGCTCTTTAAGATTTTAATATAAGCCAAGGTAAAGATTAAGCGGGTGAGGAGTAAATAATCATCGCACTCACTTCAAACAGTTTCCCCTTCGCAATAAAAAATGATCATTCTGGAGACTTTATTGCACGCCTTACTTTAAGGATTCAAATTTTAATAAACTTTTTGTTTATGCAAAATATTATAGCGGCGAAGGTATTATTTATTAAAATTTATCCTCTCAGAAAAAAATTAATTTACTGGGCACTTCAGTAAACTATGATGAATTATTGTTCTTACCAATACAATTGTATCTGCATAAACGAAAAAAACTCGCGCCTGCCTCAAAAATACAAAAGAAAACATTTGAGAAGTAAAATCTGATACATTTCGAGCGCAAAACTATTTGGATCATTAATCTTCTCGGGATTCTTACCGTATTTTTACCGCCTCCCCGTTCGTCATGAATTCCCAGGTGCTATACATTACGTCATTAAATCGCCCATTCATATTTTTCCCGCATCGTTTTTTTCTTCCGCACAATTCAACCCGTACACGTTTACGCTAGTAATCATCAAGTCGTATGGAGTTAAATGTTTTACAAATATTCGCTAACGAGTTTTAGTTTTCGTGGAGTTGTTTATCGGACTCTTCTAATTAATGTTTTTGCTTTCGTTCAGATATACGGCCACTATACAGGGTGTAATCGATTAAGTTTCACTTATTAATAATTGCGTTCTTTTTATAAATAAACTGAGGTTAGACTAACAATAAGTGGTCACAGTCGGTCACATTGACTTGAGGCATGGGGGATATTCTTCGTATGTCTGCATAATTTGATGAAAAAACGTTCTTTCCGTTAAAAATTAATGCAATTCAAGAAGCTGCGAATATCGCATGTGGTTCTTTTGTGCCCTACAAGTTAAAAGAAAGGTATAAATAAATTGTAATTTCACATTCCATATGAATTTTTTTATTATACCTGCATCAAAATCCCTGTTTTTAAAACCCAATCAACTAAAAGGATCTTAAGCTCCGTACACAATGGATTTGCATAAAATATAAGACATAAGACATAAGCCGTAACAGTAATTCGACCTATGTAAAGAAGTGCGCTGTAACACAATAGCTCCGTAACGAGAACAAAGCTTATGTGTTTCTTCTGGCTTATGTCTTATGTTTTATGCAAATCCATTGTGCAACCGGCTTAAGGAAGGATTTGTGGTTCCTTCAAATCGGTAAGGGGGGGAAGCAACTTCCTCACCTCTGCTTACCTCATTTCAAGCAAAAGGAACGTGTAATTTAAGTGAGGGAGGGGAAGTGAGATAAGATTAACTTAGAATCAGTGTAAAAGGAACGCGACTAAGTTTCTCATCACATAATTCTGCAAAAATCAAAGGCCTAGCTCAAAAATAAAAGGAACTGACCTATCACAAGAGTTTTGAAGGTTTGAAAACCTCTGCTCATTCGTGTGATTTTGGTTTTTATAAACTGATGGTAAAACAATAAAACTCCAGTAAAATTCACGGTCACTGAGTCAATGTCGCCCATAAGCAATCCGATAACGAAAGAAAATTTTAAATATCCACTCGCGTTGATTACTGAATTAATTAATTATAAGCCAATTTTTACGTATTGTTAATACAGTTTATAACTGCTGCTCATGAAAGTGTAGCAATTTACATCAATGAAACAAAGTATTGTAATCTTTGACCATTTGTTTCATTAGGTAATGTTTCATTAGAAAATAGTTACATCATGATATTCCATACACTGCAAACAATTAACACACTATGTGATTTAATTTGTTAAATGATTGAAAAAATAAATTAATGTCATTATTAGTTAGTTTACATTACAACACTAAGGGCCAGTTTCATAATTGAATTTAAAGAAGACTTTAAATTTAAAATCACTTTCAAATGTCAAAACAAATATGAAAACACATTTTTTTTACACATCTGAATGTGATATTAATTTTAAAATCTCCTTTAATAGTTATTAGACATCCCACTTGTAATATACTGGGTGAGTCATTTAACCTGGAATTTTGTAATATCTCGAAAAATTTGCATCGTACAGAAAAATTTGCAGAATCGAAACTTAATATCTCCGAGGGGGGCATCCGTTAGTACTAAATTACGCCCACCCTCACACCCCCTGTAGGTGGGGCGGGCGGCAAATTTGAAATCTTAAATAGGAACCCCTATTTTTTATCGCAGATTCGGATTCTACGTTGAAAGCTACATACGATTTGTCTGAAAAATTTTTTTCGATTCGCGACAGATGGCGCTGTAATCGCAAGAAATGGCGATAAATTGGCCTGCCAGATCACCAGATCTGACTTCGCCAGATTTCTTTTTGTGGGGATACCTGAAAGACAAAGTGTACCAACAAGTACCAACAACTCGCGAGAATATGATTGAACGAATCATGAATGCTTGTGCCCGTATTACTGGAGACGTACTTCTCAGTTGTGTACAGTCATTTGAAACACGGATCCACAAATGTATTGAAGTTCAAGGTCACCATTTCGAGCATTTACTTGAACAGTGAGAGGCAAGGGGACTCACGTTAATCAAGCACCCCGAAAGGTGAGAGGCAAGGGGATTCACGTTAATCAAGCACCCCGGAGGGAATAGGAAACTACTACGTCCCCGTCGTTGTTCCTGGGTTACGCTAAAAGTAGTTTATTAACCAACCACCCCCAGGAGGTGGGGGGGGGGCCACCGTAACATCATTGAATATTCCGTTGAAAAATACTAAATAAGTGTTCCTCTGTTTTTTAATTCTTTTGATTTCTGTTCCATTTCTTGCGATTACAGCGCCATCTGTCGCGAATCGAAAAAAATTTTTCAGACAAATCGTACGTAGCTTTCAACGTAGAATCCGAATCTGCGATAAAAAAATAGGGGTTCCTATTTAAGATTTCAAATTTACCGCCCGCCCCGCCTACAGGGGGTGTGAGGGTGGGCGTAATTTAGTACTAACGGATGCCCCCCTCGGATATATTAAGTTTCGATTCGGCAAATTTTTCTGTACGATGCGAATTTTTCGAAATATTACAAAATTCCAGGTTAAATGACTCCCCGGTATAGTCGTCCCAGTTTGGTAGTGGTTTTATGGTCTTGCTATAAAAAAAGTGACAGAGAGGCGACAGAGACACCGCAGTGCCGGTTTCTTTGAAACATTTTTTATAGCAAGATCATAAAACCGATACAAAACTTGGACGACTATACAACGTTTTATCTACGCCTGCAACATATTTTTTTTTATTAATTTAAAAAATATTGTTGGAAAGCCATCAGTAAGCGAAAATGGCAATAGCCTGGTTATAGCGCAAATTCATAGTGACCGCATAATAATAAGTAATAAATTTTTTCATTATACAGGCTGTCTTACGAAAAACGCCCCAAGCCATAACTCTGTTGTTTATGGACTAATTTTAACAAACAAAAAGGCAAATAAAATGAGACTAAAAATACTATAAAGTGAGTCCAGTTTAATTTTTTTTTAAATTACCTTCAAGGTCAAACGACTGTCAACTTTTATTTTTCAAATGGCTCTGTATATTTTTTATTATTATATCTCGTAGAGATTTTTTTTCTAAATCCAATAATGTGCAACACTTTGATATTTAGAAAACATTTTTCGTAAAAAAAGAAATGAACTACAACTTTTCCAAGTGTACTTCAGAAAGTAACAGATTAATTTCAGACAGTGTCAAATGTTTTTCAGATGCAAAACATGAATTTTAGAAAATGTCAATTGTATTTCAGAAACGTAAAATGTATTTCAGAATGTGTTAATTGTAATTCAGAAAAGCGAAATCAATTTCAGAAAAGGTGAATTGTATTTCAGAAAATAACAATTATACATATATTTTTTCAGCATATCATAGCAAATAAGTATTACTATACCTTAGGAACCATCAACAGATTTACGTGGAATAGTTACTGTCACAATTGCATTGAAATAAAGTGAAGAATGAATTTAACGGATATTTATGGAATTTGCATGGCGTCCATGCTAAGAAATGCAGTTCTTCGCTATTAACATTAACACTAACACATATTACACATTAACATTAACACTTACAAATTTACGAGAAAAAAACTTAATTACAAATGAATCCTGATTTACAAATGATCTTTCTGAATTTCATATGACGTTTTCTGAAATACAATTTACTGATCTGAACTACAATTACTACTTTCTGAAATATAATTTACTAATCTGAACTACAATTGACGACTTTTTAAATACAATTTACTAGTCTATTACGCAATACGTACGTTTTATAAAAGTGTTAAACTGTGTCGTGAAAACAATGAAACTGAGCGTTATTTTTCACAGTTGTTTCAAACTATCAAGTTCTTCTACTTGTACGACTTATTGTTTCCTTAAAAAAAGTCGATTATGGATAATAATCACTTGACTGACTTATTGCAAGTATATTTTGAATGCAATAAAAACAGCAATCAAGGCAGTACAGAAAACATTAATGACATAATTAAAATTAAGTTTACAACTGTGTAAGTTGCTTTGGGAAAAAATCTCTGTCTATAGAGACGCACTGCTTGTGTTTTTATTGCATTCAAAATATACTAAATGAGTAAGTCAATCAACTGAGTATTATCCATAATCGGCTTTTTTTAGGAAACAATAAATCATACAAAGAGAATAACTTGACAGTTTGAAACAACTGTGAAAAATAACCCTCAGTGACATTGTTTTCACGACAAACATTAACATTTTTATGAAAAGTACGTTTTGGGTAATACACTAGTTCATTTCTTTTTTTTTACGAAAAATATTTTCTAAATGTCAAAGTGTTGCACATTATTGGATTTAGAAAAAAAATCTCTACCAGATATAATAATAAAAAATATACAGAGCCATTTGAAAAATAAAAGTTGACAGTCGTTTGACCTTGAAGGTAATTTTAAAAAAAATTGAAACTGGACTCATCTTATGGTACTTTTAGTCTCAACTTATTTGCCTTTTTGTTTGTTAAAATTAATCTATAAATAACGGAGTTACGGCTTGGGGCGTTTTTCGTAAGACAGCCTGTATAACTAGTGTTATAATAAGTCTCATTATACTACCCAAGTGAGTTACATAATATATATTATGAAACAGATGTAGATAAATTCCATTTTGAAACTGGCCCTTAGGCCCGGTTTTTCATCTCCAATTAACTTTATCTGGCGATTAATTGCCATAGTAACGATTGTGATCACAATTGTTATTATGGGAATAAACCGTCACATAAAGATAACTGGAGGTGAAAAAACCGGGCCTAAGACCTGCCTTACACGGTCAATACTATTGAAACAATATTATTGAAGCAATATATGGTAAAAAATGATTAGCCCTCACACTACTCAATAATATTGATCAATATAATGTCAGTGTCAGTTACGATCTTTCTTTGAACAAGGATGGATGAGGTACGTTTTCTCTGAGTGATTCTGAATCTGACATCATACTAATTTCGTTGGCTGTGGCACTTAAGAAGAAGAAAATAAGAAGACAGAGAAAAGTGTGGGTCAAGAGCTAAAATTCCTCTCTTCTTCTTTATCCGTCGAGATCAACTTCCGTTTTCTTCCTTTTTCATTTGTACTTTTAGAAGTTTTATTGAAGCCGTTAATCCCCGTTTTCTGTAAATATAATTAGAGAATGTACTTTTACCACCAGCCATATCAAAATACTTGATATGACTGTGTGATAACCCACTCCAGACCACGGCTTGCCAAAGATTGACGTGATATTGTGCAATGTACTCCTTACACGTTAAATACATATTGACACCGCCTCAATATATTGCCAGGTCTTCAATAAAAATTAAATCGTTTTAATTTTCTTTAATAATTTTTTCTTCAATATTATTGTTTCAATATACCTCTCAGACGATCAATATATTGAACAATATTGATATTGACGCACTAATATTGACCTTGTAAGGGGGGCTTAAAGCGGCCCCTAGACTGTCAATAAGTATTTCATGTTGCGCAATATTATTGAGAGTCTGTGAATGTTATTGAAACATTGTGCAATATATTGAGCAGATCAAGAAAGGTTTGATATTTATTGCGCAATCTGAAAAAAGGATGCAGTGTGTGGTTAATATTGTGCAATATTATTCAGTATTTCTTCGAGTGCGGAAATCATAGCAACGAAAGACGAGGAAAGGCGGTTCATTTTAGAGTGCATCGAGGTGTATAGAAATTTGCCAGCCTTGTGGGATATAAAAACAAAAGATTACAGCAATAGGTTAAAAAAATGAACAGTCTTTCACCCATCTGCGCTTTTTCTTCTCCCGTTTATTGTTACGAAAGCTCGCAGACAATGCGATGGTAACACAAGCTGCTTCAACATCTATTAGCATGTTTGCTGTTAAAAAGTTAACAACTGACTGGCTGATGGCTGTATATTGTGCAATCGAAGTCCGCTGTTTAGGGCAAATCTCAATTTTATTGTACATTATTGCGCAATATTATTGACAGTCTAGGGGCCACTTAAGCCCCCCTTACACGGTCAATATTATTGCGTCAATATCAATATTGTTCAATATATTGATCGTCTGAGAGGTATATTGAAACAATAATATTGAAGAAAAAATTATTGAAGAAACTTAAAACGATTTAATTTTTATTGAAGGCCTGGCAATATATTGAGGCGGTGTCAATATGTATGTAACGTGTAAGGAGTACATTGCGCAATATCACGTCAATCTTTGGCTAGCCGTGGTCTGGAGTGGGTCATCACACAGTCATATCAAGTATTTTGAGATGGCTGATGGTAAAAGTACATTCCCTAATTATATTTAGAGAAAACGGGGATTAACGGCTTCAATAAAACTTCTAAAAGTACAAATGAAAAAGGAAAAAAACGGAAGTTGACCTCGGCGGAAAAAGAAGAAGAGAGGAATTTTAGCTCTTGACCCACACTTTTCTCTGTCTTCTTATTTTCTTCTTCTTAAGTGCCACAGCCAACGAAATTAGTATGATGTCAGATTCAGAATCACTTGGAGAAAATATACCTCATCCGTCCTTGTTCAAAGAAAGATCGTAACTGACATTATATTGATCAATATTATTGAGTCGTGTGAGGGCTACCCATTTTTTTACCATATATTGCTTCAATAGTATTGACCGTGTAAGGCAAGTCTTAAGTGACCTGCATACTCAGAAAAGAAAATGCGTAAAATACAGTCAATGCATTTATTTATTTCTTTGAATGAATACATGTAAATCTGCAACATTTATCAGAATTTTGTTTGTATAATATGAATGTAATGAAGTAATAAAATCATAAATTTAGGGATGATGAGTATCGGCGTGCTTTTTTTCCAATAATACTTTTAGATGTAACCTTTATTGAATTAATTGTTATCTAATTTTTTTTACGTGTTTTTGCTATTATCAGGTACGATTCATGATTACTGTCTTCATTTAAATCCCTAAGTTAATTAATTCAGGAAATAAATTTATATTATTAAGTAAGAATTTCTGAAAAATCTGCATTTCTATTACTTAAATACTAATAAAAAAATTAGAATGAAATTATTTTCTTTTTATTGCTTACGTATCACTAAGTCCTAATCTCCGTATTCTCTTTCGTATCATAAATGACCTGCCTCAAAGTTTATTGTATTACTTCTGCGGGTTTACTGCTCTACCATTTATAGCACATAATAGTAAACTTCGCTCAGCGGGAACATTTAAATCACATCCAGGCTTCTCAAGCGTTTCTTGTGAAAAGTAAACGTATATTTTTTCGGAGTTATTATTGTCCTTTGCCCCATACGTATGTCACTATGTAACTTCAGTTCTTTTCTTGTGTATTAATAGGGGTTACAATAAGTAAAACTTATTCGATTACATACTATACGTGACAATTTTGTTTTATCAAAAATTAAAAAAAAAATTATTGATGTGAACCTGTCTACTTTAAAATAGAAGTATTTGAATATCGAGTCTGAGTTGGCATTGTTTACATACTGTTGGAGGAAATTCTTTGAATCTAATGCCTGTTTTAGACGGTCACATTTTTGTATCAAATTTGTTACGAAGTGAGTGAGAAGTGCCAATTCAACCAATCAACATTCACTGTGGTAGCTTATTTCTCTCACTTTATCACAAATTTGATACAAAAATATGACCGTCTGAAACAGGCATTACATTGAAAAAATGAAAATTGATATTCAGAAATTAAAAAAAAAATTGTAACTTCCGTATTTGAATTTTAAGCACATGCTTTTACAAGATATGATTGAAATTATTAGCAAATTCATAGCAGCAGCACATCTTTCATCAGCATCACACAATCACTAATGTTGGTAATTAGTAGGTGCATAGAAGTGCACAATAGAATACTACAGGAAATTATTAAATTTAATGGCGATACTTATGGATATCATGAGTCATCTGTAGCCGCAGTTTAGTGTTAATAAATCTCGTTTATGTGGTGCTTACGCCCCCAATTGTCTGCGACTGCCGTTTATTGATTGTATTGTTTTTTTATGGGAAAATAAGTAAAAACACATCAATTATCCAGAAATTGATATTGTTATTATTTCCTTTTATCTTTTCCGTCCTATTACCATTTTAATCATACTTACAAATATTATGGGTAAAAAAGATAAACACATCGTGCCGCATATCAAATGAAACGTCACGGCGAGATGAACCGCACTGACATACCGACGACATCTTGAATTCAAAGATGTGTCACGTTTTCATTTAATGTAAAGTGAATTTGTAATATAAGTATCGCCCTCTCTGGTTAATCGTGTTCATTTCCAATTGTTAAAAGTTTTCTTTGAATTTGCGCAGGTCTGACTTAAAACAGTTTTACGTACGCGTTTTCGTCTTAAATCGGTCGCAGAAAAATCACGTTGCGAAACTCATCTGAGAAGTTACTAATTTTAAATATATCGTCCACGGATTGTTGTGGGACCAAAGCAATTATGAACAGTTAAAAAGCCACCCAAATTTCAGTTGAGTTTTGTTGTCGTCGTGTGATTATTGGTCTGGTTTTTCATCACCTCGGGTGGAAAAGTTTCATAGCACGTGGTAATACTTCTTTTCTCCCGAAAAACAAAACCTCGATTAATTAATCGTAAGTAGTTACTGAATCATAGAGGATAATTTCTAATACTTTATTCTCTTCTTTAGGCTTTTTTCCCTCTCAATTTTTCGAGTTATTCGTTTATATATATTTCGGAAATTTCTTCTTGTACTTTGGATCCAGCCACGAGAATATCAATTCCACATTCTTAGGAGGCCTATCTCCCCTTCCTTAAGGAAAAAGGGCTTAAGACAGGGAAAATTGGAGGGAAATTGCTGTGAGTCAAAATTGTTTTTATTATTAATTTTGGAGATTTCTGATATCAAAAAGTTAAATTCTGTATTGTATGTAGGTATACGATAAAACGCAAAATTACTTTTTAAGTTCTGATTAGTTAGATTTGAAATTGTTAGGTTGTCAGGCACAGTTTCCAGATTTTGTTTTCACATAAAGTTATCAAGTGCTTCGACGGTTGCCTAAAAAAAAAATAGTACTATTTTGGGCCATAGGGTAGATATAATACTCGTCTGAAATACGAGATATTAATTAGGTATTTATTAGCATTTCTTTAATGTTTATTTATTTGAATTGATTAATATTGCTGTTCCTCGTTGTATTTAGTTATTTCTTTGCAGAAATAAAATTGAAAGAGGAAATCGAATTTTGTTGTTGTATCACTTGTACAACTTTTTGATATTACATATGTCCGTATGCGTGAACCATTTTGAATTTTGAGGGATGCATTTACATTAGAAAGTAACGATTTTCACCGTTTTTATTATTTTCTTTCTTGGGCTGGTAATTTTAAATTCTGGGGTTTTGAATAAAACGGTGTGGCGCCCATTTTTTCTTTTTTTTACAACTATTCTTTTAACAAATTTTGTGCAAATCGGTTTTGATTGCAGCGGATTCCTCGAGCAGGCTCTGTACAGCTGTTTCAGGCCTAGTTGGGCCTTCGTCAGCAGAACCATAGCTCGAGAACTCCACTGCAAACCAAACCGATCTATCCGAGGTTACTCGCCATTGCGATGTGAAAGTAATGGACATTTTAAGTAGCGACATCTTTCGATCGCTTTTTAACCTGACATTGCAGTAGGATTGACAAATTGAAGCCAGTTCGCTACATAATAATACATCGCAATGGCGAGTAACCTCGGATAGATCGGTTTGATTTGCAGTGGAGTTCTCGAGCTACGGTTCTGCTGACGAAGGCCCAACTAGGCCTGAAACAGCTGTACAGAGCCTGCTCGAGGAATCCGCTGCAATCAAAACCGATTTGCACAAAATTTTTAAAAATTCTCATATGCCTTGACAGCAAGCATGGCCGCCTTGCATGGGATGACTTATTATGTAGCGAACTGGCTTCAACTTGTCAATCCTACTGCAATGTCAGGTTAAAAAGCGATCGAAAGATGTCGCTACTTAAAATGTCTATTCTTTTAACGTTCGAATACCTTTCTCGAACCACCCCTTGCCGATTTTGAGCTAGCGGCCACATACCAGCTGGATTTTTCTGTGTATGTATCTCGTCTGCCTCGGTACTCTATAAGAACTACAGGGTCGTTTCTATAAAATTTCTATACAGAATTTATGGGGATTCACAGACGTGACAGATGGCTGCGTTATACGAATGTAAATGTTAGTTTAAAAGATAAACACGTCGTGTCGCATATCAAATGAAGCGTTCGGACGAGACCAAGTCGACCGTTGCTCGGACGCCATCTTGCAATCAAAGATGACCGCCCTCACGATCGAAAAATATTACTTTAAGAGATAAGTACGTCGTGCGATCACTCATATGTAAGCGCTCAACGAGCATAACACGACAGACGCAATTTCCTAGCTGCCGCGAGTTACCCAACGGCGAGTGGTCCTTAATTCTTCGAATTTGTTTTTCTGTGGTGGGGATTCCCTGTGGGGGGTCAACGTATAAGGAAAGAGAAGTTAACAAGAAAGTATTAGCAACAAAATTTCAAAATTTAAATTGACTGCCAAAGCAACGGTGAAAATTATCATAAAATTTGTTCAGAAAAACTTTAAAAATGTTCTTCCTCAGGATAAATATAATACAGCAAAACCTATCTTATCCGGACAGTTTTTAATTCCCCATTTATGTAATCTACATACAGGCTGTTTCAATGAAGGTGCACTAAATCCGGTATGTCAGTTTTTTTTTATCGAATAGATTTTGAGAAAATCGAAGGGAAAGAGAATCGTATATTTTCAAATGTACCGTAGATAAGATCGAACGGAATCCTTAACCTTCGTCAAAAGAATCGGTTTATTGTTTTATTGCCTCATAAAATGTCGCCTCAGATGATGTGATGTAAACTACATACAGGCTGTTTCAAAGAAGGTGCACCAAACCCGGGTATGTCAGTAGATATCGACAAAAGAAATAAAAGTTTCGTATAAGTTTTTTTTCTATCGAATAGATTTTGAGAAAATCGAAGGGAAGGAGAATCGTATATTTTCAAAACGTACCGTAGATAAGGTCGAACGGAATCCTTAACCTTCGTCAAAAGAATCGGTTTATTGTCTTATTGCCTCATAAAATGTCGCCTCAGATGATGTGATGAAACACATTTAGTCCGTTCTGGTTATTGAATGATTTTTAGATTTTAATAAAGAGTAACGTTGGAAGCGAAGCATAATTTGCGTAAATTTGGTTTAGTTTGTAACTTTCATTTTTAACAATTTATTAGTGTGTGTAAGTGTGTTTGTGTAATGTGTTATGATACGTGTTTGCGATGGGCAATTTTATGTTTCAAAAATAAGCAGGCATGCATTTTTTTACAAAAAATGTCGAGGAAAGGGGCCATTAGCAGCACGTCCCTATGCGGAAAGGTTTCCTGATCATCAACGATATCCGCAACGTTTATCAGAATAGCTCAAAATGCATACTAAATGCATATTCTTTCAATATTGTCACCATTAACACGTCTTTCGGTCAAGAGCAGAATTAAAAAGCGCTCATAAATTCTTTCGCTTACGATAGTTATTTGTTGCATTCTTACAGCTGTGTGACATTCATAAAACAATTTAAATCGCTCGTTTTGTTTCACGGCGGCAGAAATTTAAATTGCTACAGTATATCTAAAAACATCGATTCAAAGTAATGCAAATTTCAACTTGCTCAGATTGCAAAATTATGTTAAGATATTTTGTTCCAAATAATGTTAGAAAAGTGTCCCCTAAGTTTGGTGAATCATCATTGAAATACTCTGTATACATATTTATACCTTTAATAGGCTATTTGTTGATCACGGTAAGTGTCCGCTTAAAAAAGGTTTTGCTGTATGTTGTTTTTGTTTGTGGTGTCCCTAAACCGCAATCGCGCAACGACTACATACCATTATACAGTCGGTTGCTTTTACTGCGAATAAATTTAAATTGTTTTAGTTTTATTGACATACGGCTCCCACAAAATTTAATGAAATAATGTTACAGGGCAGACATAAAACGAAAATTAAAATTCTGTCAGCGATTTAGAAATTTATATCGTCCATCAGTGCGGCAATTAATTTTGGCGATACACTTCTCCTCTCGTCATGGAAAATCACATAAATGCCCCCGACTACATTCATATGAAATTAAATTTTATAAATTATACCAAAACTGAATACCTCATAATAGTAAAATTAACAATAAATATAAATGCGGTATGTTTATTATGTCTTAAAACTTCTATAATTTCTATAATTCTTTGAATTAAACCTTAACAAGAAAACTTGCCCAATTACAATCTGACCTTATTTATCCGCACACGGAACTAATTTATGCAAACAGGAAGTTCGCAAAACATATTTATTCCTCCAAAGCTGCGATGCGTTCCTCTCCTAATTCATTTTGAACAAATTAATCTGCTACGCAGATATTTTACGTCGGTCTTAACTTATTTACCGAGGACCTTCCTTGTTTCTCAACGTTTTCTCTCACAACTTAATTCATTGGGATTA
Organism: Dorcus hopei; assembly: GCA_033060865.1. NCBI lineage: Eukaryota > Metazoa > Arthropoda > Insecta > Coleoptera > Lucanidae > Dorcus > Dorcus hopei. The sequence continues at coordinate 19,054,372 of CM065424.1, read as the reverse complement.
GTGAGAGTAGTTAATTTGATCTTTAATGTTAAATTGAAAAAAAAAAACATTGTTTGATTTTTTTTGTTATTCCTAACAGATCTGCTGCCATTTTTTTCTTGTTGTTAAACCCATGACCTTATCTATGAGTTTCAGCGATCGTTTTGTAAGAGCAAACTTACTCAATTGAAAATTCCCTCCTAACTGAAAAAGCAGAATCGTCAAGCGAAACGGACCGTTTTAGTTGAATAATTTAGATGACCGGCCAACTTCCACACGAGTGAAAATTAGGATGACGTTTGCTAAGTGCACTTGTGAAGAGCCAATGTGGAAAATTTATCATTCGTCAGTCTAGCTGCGACATACTGAACCGTGAAATATTGACCTCAATCCATCCAGGTTTAATCATACGCCTATGAAAATTTTATCGATTTATTACGTTCTAATTTCATTCCTAACTTCGGTTCAGTTTTGAATCAATTTGAATTCCAGGCAAATTATTATTAAATATGCAGTAATATATTCTGCAGATAACAAAAGCACAGCGTACCGATACAAAAGATAGAAACGTTTGTATTTGCATTTGTATCTTAGTAACTCTCATAAATTATATACAGTCTATAATCGAATAAGTTTAACTTACTGTAACCTCTATTAATATACAAGAAAAGAAGCGACGTTATGACATGCTGCTATGTTATTTTGGTTTTGAAATTTGAACGTAGTTGCAACAGTATTATTTGTATTTATGATTTTGATATATTAATTGTAATTTAGTTCGTGATTCATCATACATCAATTAAGTTTTGCATATTAAAAGGGGAAAAAAAATATGATCCCAAGGTATTTCAGTAAAAATGTTGCTATTACTGAAACGCAAATTTTTGTTAAGAAAAACAAACATGAGGGGAATGATTAAAAGATCCAATCATCGTCACCAGACTGACACACACACACACACCAGTCTAAAAACAGTTACGATGTTACAACATCATGGAGGATTAGCAGTTTGAAGGCACCTTCGAAGCTCAGACCAGGAGCAAGTTCAATTTCATGTTATAGATTAATATGTACGCTATTGAGAAATAAGCAAATTAATTTCTCAATAACGAATAACGTAACCATACATATGAGGCATAATAACTCCGGAAATTGTTTACTTTTTTATTAAAAAAAAGTTTGAGAAGCACTGGATGTAATTTAAAACCGCAGACGCACGAAGGAGCGGAGGTTTCCAAACAAAAGACGATGTGCTCCTTGTTGTAGGTCGCTTTTTGAGTTAGGCCATTGATATTTACAGAAGTGTGAAAATAAGTGAAACTTAATCGATTACACCCTGTATTTAGATATTTAGTGATTCTCGTTATAACTTAAAATCATAGGTAATTGAAAGTTACTGAATTTTCGATATTTTTTGTACGTTACTTGCTCCGAAAAGGAAATTGTTACGATGTTTGCACCATATTCCAAAGCTTGCGTGTTTTCACCAAGTTTCAACGAAGAGCACTCACTTGTGGGATAAAAAGAGCGCAACAATAATGTGTAACAAAACTTTTCACTAGAAGACACAAACATAGAAACAAATACTCCCCAGAAAGAACTATATGTAAAAATTAGAAAGAGCTTTTTATATCCTATCCCTGCAACCTAGTTTACAAATTCAAAACTAATATATTCACTGGGTTCTAAGGAAAGGTCAGTATAATTTTGCTAAACGAGTTCAAACTACTAATTTATTATTATTTTTATAGCAATGATTTTTTTCTCTAAAAGTAAATTTGTACAAAAGTAAAAATGAGTATAACTTGCAAACTAACTGAAAAATAGTTTTTTATTTTTATTTTTGGAATACCACAAAGTGAAATATGAATGTAGTAACTGTAATAAAAAATTTGAGAAGACCGTCAAAGCCAAGGCGATACAGAAATTCCGTGAATATTTGAAATTTGCAAAAGCCAAAAGACAATTCGGAGAATGCTGCTTATGGTCTCATAATAAACTCTTACTCAAACAATATTTCCAACATTATCAAAGTGCACGAGTCCTTATCCACTGAAAATTTAGTACATGCTTTTAACTTAAAGTTATTAATGCATTCAATATAAGTCTAATCATCTTTACAGACGATAAGTAATTAAAGGGGATAATTAATTAAAAATTTGAATTACCAAAACTGGGACGTTTTATTTAGGACGCCCATGGTAACTGGATATTTAGTTAGAGTTAATTAATTGCCCTTCTCCGGCTTGCACAATCTTGAATCTCCACAGTCGCGGATATTATGTACCGATTCCACTTACTTCCTCACATCTCCACAGTTCGTGAGTAGTTTGTAGGTTCACGACGAATTTCGGCAAGTGAAATGTGATTAGTTTCGTGACCTCTGCAGATGGAAAATCTAGTTCCGTGAAATTGGGAAAAAAGATAGGGCATTAGAAATTGTATTCACATTTGTTCCTTTAGTAAAAGAATATTTTTCGAAACCACTGCAATTTGTAGAGATAAAATTAATATTTTTTACAATAGATACAAATAAATTCTTAAACGTCTACCTATTGAATAGAATTTTTTTTGTGATTTCGCAATTTCATGTCGAATCAAAGTTACTTGTTAGTCGTCTTTCTCTAGCACTGTTAATTTTTTTTCGGTGTCGGAAAGCTATTTAAACAAAATGTGCCTACAATTTATTAACTAATTCTCAATCTATTACGCATTAGGTACATACTGTAATCTGAGGTATTTTCTGTTTTATTGTTGTTTCTGAAAACGATCTTTGATAACAAATCTTTGAAATAAAAAGAAGGGATTTACTTTAACAACGATGTACTGAAGAACACAAAGTGACTTGGTAATTAATGCCCGGTTACACCAACTTTTTAAGCAGAGCTTAAATTTAAGTTATGTTTAGAATGTGACATTTACGTATGGTCAGTATAATGTCAAATACATTCTGATTGACATTTAAACTTCAACTTAAGTAACTTTTAGAATGTGACTAACATTTTGTTAAATCTACAAATAATGTCATAATCTAAACGCCACTTAAATTTAAGCTCTGCTTAAAAAGTTGGTGCAACCGGGCATTAGTGGACTTTAAACGTAAGTTTAAAAAATAACATTTTTGCACGACCTCTATACAGAATTAAGTTTCACATACTGTAACCACTATTAATACACAAGAAAAGAAGCGAAGTTATGGACATACATTTCAGAAAAATGTAAATAATAACTACGGAAAATATACCTTTAGGTTTTACATGAAATGTTTGAGAAACGCTGTCTTAGAAGCCCCGACTGAGCGAAGTTTACTATTAGGCGCAATAAATGATAGGGCAGTAAATGCAATACAATAAACGTTCAGGTTTATTATTTTCGTACAGAATACGGCGATTCCCAGCTATTTTTTTAATTAATATTTAAGTAATAGAAATGCAAATTTTTTACAAAATAATTCTTACACAATACTATTATTAATTTATATCCTTAATTTAAAATAAAACAGTCATCGTGAATCCTACCTAACAATAAGTAAAAAATAGGTACAGTAGAATCTCGAAACCGTGAACACAAAAAATCCGAGCCTGTTTAAATTACAGAATTTGTTCATGTTAGCGAATAAACACGAAAAATGTACACACTGTGTACATTTTTCGTGTTTACTCGCTAATTAATTCTGTAAATTGAACAGCCTCGGATTTTTCGTGTTCACGGTTTCGAGATTTTACTGTAATTCAGTTGAGGTCACATTCTAAAAGTATTATTGAAATAAAAAGTAGGCCGAACTCATCATTCCTTAATCTATGATTCTTTATTACGTTTAGACTAAACAAACAATATTCCGAAAGATCGCGGCGATACTGTGTACACGCCTGTATTTTTAATTAATAGACGTTTATCATTTTATATTAAACAATAAATGTTCGTGCTATTAAACTCGAGCAATAAAATCGCACCTTATTACTTTATTACAGTAAATGATATAAGAATGTTCTTCTAAAAATTTAGGGAAAGCGTCAAACTAGGGTCAGTTAATTTGCCCCCCCCCCCCAGTAACGCTTTTTTAAAGTTTTTTGCACCAAATGATTGCACCCTTATGCACCACCAAAATAAATTTTTGCACCCCTTCAGGAGAAAAACTGCAGGCAAATTTCACTGGGAGGGGCCAAGTTAACCGTAGCCCCCCCTCAGTGAAAATTTTCAAAGTTTTTCTGGTGCACCGTGTTGCACCACTAATGCACCCTTATGCACCACCTTGTTTAGCTTTTGCACCGCTCAAATAGCTGAGAAAAAAAAATAAAATAGAAAATTAGCTAGCCCCCCCCCCCCAGTGAAAATTTTCGAAGTTTTTTTGGTGCACCTTATTGCACCCCTAATGCACCCTTATGCACCACCTTTCTAATTTTCTATTTTATTTTTTTTCTCAACTATTTGAGCGGTGCAAAAGCTAAAAAAGGTGGTGCATAAGGGTGCATTAGGGGTGCAATAAGGTGCACCAAAAAAACTTCGAAAATTTTCACTGGGGGGGGGGCTAGCTAATTTTCTATTTTATTTTTTTTCTCAGCTATTTGAGCGGTGCAAAAGCTAAAAAAGGTGGTGCATAAGGGTGCATTAGGAGTGCAACACAGTGCACCAGAAAAACTTTGAAAATTTTCACTGGCGGGGGCAAATTTCACTGGGAGGGGCCAAGTTAACCGTAGCCCCTCCCAGTGAAATTTGCCTGCAGTTTCTCTCGTGAAGGGGTGCAAAAATTTATTTTGGTGGTGCATAAGGGTGCATTAAGGGTGCAATCATTTGGTGCAAAAAAACTTTGAAAAACGTTACTGGGGGGGCCAAGTTAACAAAAAAATGTTCGATCCGAAAAATTCTTCTGATCACCAATTTGTTTCTAATCAATGTACTTAAAACTTGCATTCATCGTTTTAACACGCGAAATTAAGAAATTAAATCACAAAGTATGTTATTTGTTTACAAAGTATGGATTACAATGATGTAATTATTATGATGTAATTATTAATGATTATCTAATGAAGCAGATGGACGAAGACTTTGTTATCGAATTGTATTACGGGCGACACTGACCCAGTGACCGTGACAATTGCGGAATTTATCGTTTTACGATGTGTTTCTAAAAACCGCAGACGCACTGACGAATGAGCGGAGGTTTTCAAACAAAAGGCGATGCGCTCTTGTGGTAGGCCAGTTTTTAATTTTTGAGCAAAACCAGATATTTGCAGAATTAATTCCTTATGTGATGAAGAACTTACAGTATTAATAAGTGAAACTTATTCGATTACACCCTGTATAATGAGCAATTTTACTCCCTAATTTGAGGGAGTAAAGTGACCGTTTTACTCCTTTAGGCAAAAAAACATTCAATTAAAATCGTTGACAGTTCAAAATCATTTAAAAACTTTAAGCTTTTTTCAATTAAAATCGTTGCTTTGTAGAACCCAGGGGCTACAAACTATATCTCGGGTAAAAATCATACCTACACTTCACTCCTTTGATTACAAGTATAATCTACTATTTCTTTCCCTTTAACTAAGATGAGATTGTTATATTTTCTAACGGCTTGTGCGTTTATAATTAAGGAAATTCGTAATCCTTCAATCAAACTATTTTTAATCAAAAATTTGGATAGGTTTTTCAAATTTATTATTAAATATCTTGCGACGAGTTTTACGTTTGAATTAGCAACTGTGATTCGTGAGTTAATTTTAAATCGATTTTAACCCGTTTCAAATATGTAGAGGAGTATAAATCCGCACAAATTTAAACTGACAGCAACTCCGCTTTTGCATTAACGAAAATCCATTTTCCGCCTCCTTTAAAAGGGATATTACGAATTAATATTTGTGGTAAAGAAGCGGTCCATGCCTTGAAGTTATTAAACGAGCCGTTTTACATTAGTTTATGTAACTTTACACTTATGTGTTATGCTTTCTGAAGTTATATTCATAATACATTTTACCATTTTTATGGAAAAAATATTAGTATCTGAAAAGCACGATTGAAAGTATTCAGTTCTTTGCTTTTCCCACTTAAAAAATTGAAATTACTCGAAGGAATATTATTAGCTTTCGTTACGCCAGAAACAATATTTTTTAGAAGTACCTATACACAAAAAAATATTACCTTCAGAATAGCGAGAGATTTTGCGACGCGCAAGTAATCCTAGAATAAATTGAAAAACTGTTTGTTTAGCACTTAGGCGAAATGAAAGTGTAGCTTACGTAAATATTTTTATTTTATCTTTCCGGGAACCCTATCCAGGAAAACATCTCGACTAATTCGCTTCAATCCTTAATGAAGGCAATTTTGTTTAAAATGGAGCTCGATTAACTAAGCAAACTGACGAAAAAAACAATAAATTTCCTTCACCACCAACGAATTGGTCAAGAGTTTTGTGGTTTCAGCGAAATGAACGACTTTAATATACAGGATGTAACCGATTAAGTTTCACTTATTAATATTGTAACTTCTTCATCACGTAAGAGGGGAAAAAAAATAAAAGCGACCTACCCCAAAAGCGCATCGTTTTTTGTTTGAAAACCTCTGCCCGTTCGTGAGATATACGTGTGTCTGCGGCTTTTATACATACATCGTAAAACAATATAGCTCCAGCAAAATTCGTGGTCACTGGGCCCATAAGCAATTCGATAACGAAGGAAGCTTCTAAATATCCACTCGCGTTGATTACTTAATTAATTAATTATAAGCCAATTTGTACGTACTGTTAATACAATTTATAACTGCATTTACATCTTTGTAAACAAGACACTATGTTGTAAGCCGCATGCTTGGGGAATCAATAGAAGCACTTTTAGTTTATTATCAAAAAACTTGTGTTTCTTCAAAAACAATAAAAAGTAAGTAATTCTCAATATAATAACTCGTGTCTAAATAAAAACCTGGTCAAGTAGGCTACATTTAGTAATTCTGCTATGTAAATTCAATGGATAAATTCTCAATCACAACCCACTTGACTAGGTTTTTATTTAGACGCTCGTTATTATAATTAACGTAGTTTCTTGTGTGTAAAAAGTTGTTAAGCAAATTTGTAACAGGTATTAAAAGTGATCCATAAAAATGTTATTTACGACAGACACATAAATCTGTTATTCTTGCTGACAGAAGTCAATAAATTCTATTAATTATTAAAATAACTGTGACCGTAAGAATGAAATTAGATTAAAAATGTTCGAAAGTTATCTCAAATTTATTCTGCTCATGAATAAATAATATGTGCTGAAACTAAAAGGACATAAATATGAATATACAATAACAGTGTCAACATTTTCTCATTCGTATTCGAAATGTCAGGCTGAATTATAAGCACAGTTGGACGATATTTTCCCATTTGCATTCCGACGCCAAGCCATGCCACTCGAAATTCCTAAATCACAAGTAATATTTATATCGAAATCACAATACAATAGTACTCCGGAGTTGTAGCCAACGACGGCCAAAAATGTTTTATAGCGAAACTTTGCGCGAGTAAAATATATTCAAAGTGCGCAATGGAAAGTTTTAAACGTGTTATTACTTTCAAAAGAAGAGAGAAAGGCAAAAAGCACAAATTACGTACGAGAGCAAACGGACTCTGTAACTTTGTTTCTTGGTGTATTCTGGAAACGTTGATAAACTCAATTCAATTTACTTTATACGTATTTACCTAGTTCAATAAAATAAACAATTTGTAATGTGTATTACACACGTCCAGAATCGCATTGTTTTGGCATACAAAATTTCATACAATTTCATACAATCATTCATTGTTGGGTCATAGTTTTCTTTTGCTTATAATTTTTTTATTGTAACATACAGGGTGAATGACAATTTTTCCGAAAAAAAAGAAAAAACGCGTAATTAAATGAATGTCACAGGTTACGGGAAAAATGTCATAAAGGCAGCAGTACGATAGAACTATAAATTTTATGATTATTATTTTATTGACTTCTTGCCTGCACACAATGCGACCTTGACACATACCTCAATTTCGTTTTATTGCACGTTTAACAGCTGGGAACGGAAGGCTGAGTTGTTTCTTTGTAATTATTAGTAATTTCTAAAATAACTTAAAATGCGCATGAAATAAGGTAACAAATTTGCAAATAATTGAGTAAATAATTGTTTGTTAATTCGTTCGGATTATTTACTAGAGCGGAATGTACCAGCTGCTTCGTCCACAAAAAAATCGCAAGGATTTAAATCTGGTGATCGCAGGGGTCAATGTATGTTTACTGACCACTTCGAACAACTGGATCAACAGCGAAGACTCTCATACGTCCTCCCGCGGAATTTTTACGAGAGAGCGACGAGACAATTCGCGTCCTTTGTCAAGTCTGTACACAGCTTTAACCAGAAGAAGAAACTGCGCTAAAAACACGGGCTATGGACTTGTAAACGCGTCTTGAATTTGTTAAACTTTTAATAGATTTGTTAATTCCTCACACACGAAACAAAATAATAATAATTAACAATCGAATCAGATTATGAATGAGTTTACTCATTATAATGTTTTAAATTCCGGTGATGAAGGACACGTTTCTTGTGGAAATAAACTTTATTTAAAATACAATTTATATTAAAATAAAAAAAAATTTCTAGGAATTCTTAACATGGAGATTTAAATTGTTTTTCATTTTAGTGATTGATTTGTTTACCTGTCAAAGCAGATGTTAAAAGTGGGTCTGTTGTGATCTGCTTCAGATTATTCAGAGATTTGCTTGCATACCATAAAACTTTTATGAGGGCATTTATTTCGTCCATCTGTTCCTCCATTTTTAGCCAGAGGCGCATCGTCGTTTTGGGGCTAATTTTTGATTAATTGTTTCTCGAAAACTAAAGTAGAAAGAATTTTTTAACATTTTTCCCATACTCTCGGACATCGCTTCTTATCGTGGTTTTATTTTGTCGGATTAATTAACAGTCACCCTGTATACCTGTGGCAGTATAAATTAAATTTATCAAAATTCTTAAAAATGAGATCAGGAATAAAATTACTCGAACGATAAACAATTGTTTCTTGTATTTATCTGCATTCTTAATAATTTAATTAATTCCGTTTGGTTTTCTTTAATATTTATGCAAGAAAATTTTTGCTTGTAACTTAATAAACATAGGTAATAATAAGTATATAACGATAGATTCTCCATGCTGTTACTAGATTAGCTTTTTTAGGTTAATGAAAAATCCGAGTCAGCTAGTAGGAATATATTTTTTGAAAATTACAGGACCGGTTTCGCCCAAAGGGGCATTATCAAGTGCAAGCTAATTATTGACGTTCCATTGCGGGTAGCGACACAAGTTTTAAGTTTGTAAGTTTGTAAAACTTGTGTCGCTTGCCCCTTTGGGCGAAACCTGTCGTGTAATTTTCAAAAAATATATTCCTACTAGCTAACTCGAATTTTTCATTAACCTAAATAATAAGTATGCTCAAGTATTCTACTGCTAAGGGCCAGTTTTTCAGTATTGGTTTAAACTTCAGTTCAAGTGAACTCATTTCATCACTTGATCTCAGTTCTCTGTCATATAAATTAGATGCTTGATCTTTATTTAAATACGACTTTTCTCTAAACTCAGTTTAAACTCTGAGCTTAGTTTAAACTAATATTGAAAAACCGGCCCCAAATAATTTAAAGCAACTTGGCGAATTCTGAACGTTAATAAAACCAGGTGCACTTTGAAGATTGTAGCGCTCTTAAAAGAAAACTAATCGCTAATGTTTTGCAACTTTAATGGTTAAAGTAAGTAATACAAATTGTTGTAAAATGTGCTACTGCACATATAAATGTTTATCTCCGTGCATTTAACAGTACCCATAAAAGCGTCTGCACTAACGTTTCTAACTTTATCAAACATTTTAAAGTTATCTGTTACTTTATGTCTATTCCGGCGAGTTCTGTCCAATATAATTTTGTAGTTTTATGAATACTGAAACGTTAATGAAATTTTTTATTTAGGAAATTAAATAACTAATTGAAGGGTATGTACCAAATTGTATGTGTATATTGAAAATAAGTATTGAAATTTTAAGTAATTTAAATAATGAAATTTAAATTGCTTTCTTTGTGATTGTCCGTAAACTTTAAAAATGAAATAGTAAAGAGTTAGAAGTTGCATCAGTAAGTTGATTTGAATTATGCATAAATCTTCATTAATAACCTCTTTTTGGACTCTAATCGCTTCCAATTTATTGAAAATGGAAAGAGTTGAACACTCCCCGGATTGGGACAGTATATTACGTTACAATAGTGGAACACATTTTTTTTTGTTGAAGTTACAATTAGATATTTGTGAAGCTAGGTAAAAATAATTAAGCCTCACCGAAAGACAAAGCGTTTTGCTTCGGTTATGACGAATTCCAGAAAACTCGTTTGGTTGGCTATTTTCTTTTTTACCTTTGTTCTATATTTATTCTGCAGATTAAGTGCAGTTATCATTATATTATTTATTTGAAATATCTACATAAGTGTGACAAAAAAATAGATAGATAGAAAACTTTTGAAATAATAATTTCATGATTAATAATTGTAGACGAAATAAGAAGGAAACATTTTATATCCTTTAATTAATTTATGAAACTATAATACTTACAATACAAAATAAGTGATCCTTAGATGGACACTCCATTAACTTCATATGAGTGTAATTAATGCAAGGTGTAATAGATCCAAAGCCGTCATTGTATTGACCGCACTTATAACATTGTAATGCAATTGCGGTGGCCAAAAGGCAAAAGGTGACTGCCACCAACAGTACGTAATTTACGCCCATTTTTGTCCTTGCGATACTGTTCGAAAAGTTTTATTCGCGGACTTATTAATAACAAAGGAGTGCCAGGTGCAATGGTTTCTGTGGCAAATTTGGTAGCGTTTCTTTTGATTTGTCTTCTTCGGATGATTTTACGTAATAATACAAATGAAGAGATGAATAGTGCGATGGTTGCTTGGAGATCTCAACCGCGCGGGAGTTGCAGCCAAACTAAGTTCAAACTTCCCAGCGCTTTCGCATTCTATTTTCGTCGATAAAACGCGGCCGCTCGCCGAAATATTCTCTTCTCCAAATTTCGCAGTTTTCCGTTCCATTTGTAACAATAAGTTCCTTTTATGTTTTTTCCACGAATAAAGCTTCCACGATTTATCTGCGTTTTATATTCCCAAATAAAATTTGCAAACTTTGTACATACTATCCAACATATTGCCCGCAATTTTTTCAAGAGCCAAAGCAGCCAACGTACTCTTTACTTACCATAAAAACAAGAATGACAGTATTTAGATAAAATCTGTGAAACTTTTACTTCTTCTAGGATTTTTTAAAATTATGTATATGTATGATAACATGTGTTTTTTTAAAAATGCCATAAAGGTTGGCCATGAAAATTAAAACTCATGTCGTAGCTTGGCATCTAACACATGCCAAATCTGAAAATTTAGAGTAAATGAATGGAGCTAAGACATGAATTTTCTTTTCCACAGCCACCCCTTATGGCATTTTTAAAAAAACACATAGTATAATGACGAACACAGTTCAATCCAATAGGTAAATACGAGCCTACTTTTCTAATTTGCGTCTGCAAGGGGCGGCATCTGTGCGAGTCCCCTGTTGGTACCTCTCACTTAGGGTTACTGGAGTGACTTAAGTCACTCAAGGTACTGCGAGGTGTTTTTGGATCGGCTCCGCTACTTTGCGTGGAGGAGGTTCTCACGCGTTCAGGGTCTTTATCGCGTGGCTTATTTACTTTAAACGTAAAGAGAGTCTGTATTTTGGCTAAAATTTGTCACTTGGGCCCCTCATAACCCAAGATTGTTTGTAGGTACTAACAATTAAAGCATGAAATTGTATCGTGAATAACCCTGAAGTAATTTTATTTAAATTTAAAAATTTTGAATTTCAATTTTCGGCTGTTTACAAAAGCGTTGCAGCGCTGAGTTTAGCTGAACACGTTCAATGTCTTTAAAACGTTTTGGCAAGCAAATGCATATTTTTTCCACACACAGAAAAAACAATTCATAAAAATTAGTTACCTGTACATAGTTACTCATTTTAGGCATAAAATAGGCATAAATTTTATTTAATTATTTTATTTTAGGCATAAAATAGGCAAGTATTTAAAATAGTGTAAAAATAGGCACATAAGAACGAAAAAGTATTCATTTCATTCTAATTAAAATTGTAATATAAATGTTTAAAACTTAATTTAACTTGAAGCTGGTGCTGAGTCTCAACGACCCACGAGAAGCAGCAGCAACACCACCAGCAGCAGCAGCCCTGAGGAAGTTCTTCTGCAATGGAGAACGAAACGTCGGCAGTAGAAGAAGTCAACGTGACGCGGTTCCAACCGGAAGCCAATTCAAACATGTTTAAAACTTAATTACCTATGTTCTTTTCTTAAATAAAATTTTAGGCAATTGACTAAAAATCCGGGCTTTGCTAATAACCCTCACTCACTATCGGCAATCTATCCGTTAGAAAGTGGTATAATTAATAAAACATAATTACATAATTAATAAAACTTATTGGCAACTTACAAAATGTATTTGTTTTATTTCATTAAAAAGAATTATGTCACACATAAAGCTGTTGAACTTCAAGTGTACAAGTTGTAGCCAAATAGCTAAAATAACTGCAGATCTTTATTTAAATTTGAAAAATTACATCAGCGTGTGTACCTCATTTGTTTATCATTGTGATAATGATAATTTGCGTATAATTTGAATACCAGTAATTATTATACGATTTTTTTAATGTATCGCTTTATTATTGTTTAAGTAGGCAATAAGTTGATTGCCTAAAGGTCTTTTGGGCAAACAAATTTTACTTGATAGGTTAAGAGTCAAGAAATTATCTCCAGTCATATCGCTTTCTTTCGAAATCGTATTACAAACTGCTGTTTGCTTCGTTGTTCTATTCATTGTGAATAGAACAACGAATGTTTCACAGCCAACTTGACGTCGGATTTAAAAAACCACTCTTACAATGATATACTGTAATTATTTAAACCCAATTTTATTTATTGTAAACAAATTTTTACGATAGGCTCTCTACTGTCTCGATTCACAAAGAGTAAATACCGCAAGTGATTGTTAATTAACATCGCTATCATAAAAGAAGATGCGCCTACAACCACTTCAACGAAATTAAATAGACAAGATAATTTATTGCTGGTCACTTTATCAGTTACCTATTATGGCATCTAAAAAGTTTTTTGGTCAAAAAGTGGTCGCAGGATGTCGCGATCTAAACTAGAGCTGTCAACGGATAACCGATTTTCGATATTTTGGATATTCGCGGTGTACGGCATGTCACTCATGCAAATAGAGTTGCATGAAAAACATTTTTTCACTTAGATTCACATTCAAGTTATGCAACTCTATTTGCATGAGTGACATGCTGTACACCGCGAATATCCAAAATCGGTTATCCGTTGCCAGCTCTAATCTAAACTATTGATCACAACAAGTTAAGTATATCAGGAGACAGTCATTCACTGCTTTCCATTCAAAGTTATGACGCCCCGGGGCATAAAGCCTGGAGCACCCCAAAGTCACTCAGGGCTACTTGTTCAATGGAACGGTGTGTAAGCCATTTTATGACCAAAAATAATGGCGCGAAATTTGTTCAGTATGTGGGTGCGCAGTCGTATTCAATAGGTGCGTTTTATTGCAACGTTCGCGTCAGCCGGTAGAAGTAAAACGTCGTTTTATTGTGCTGCTGGTGTCCACTGGTGGCAACTTTCTCTGCCGTCGTTCAAGACGGTAGAACACGGTAGAGAGGGTGAGGATATGTCATTTCAATTTGAATCCATCAATTCGTCTTCAATGGCTCTTTGCTGTTGTAAAAATCGAGCTATTATCGGAAACGGTATTTCACCGTTTTCCATTATTCCGTTAAATCAAGACGAAATAGTACCACTTTGACAGCTGAAGGTTAAAGCGTAACTATTACCGTTTTATTGTAACGCATCTACTGACGTATACTTTTGCCACCGGTAGTGCACAATAAAACGCAGCAAATGCTGTCGCATGTCATGTCGTGGTGAAGTTTAAATTTACCATACTTCTGAGTTTTACTGGATAAAAAAGCACATACATTTACTTCGATTTGAGCATTATTGCATTATTATTGCATTTTTGGACACATAACCTGTGCATATAACAAATGACATAACCTTAAAACATGATCAGAGCTTGACGCCTCTAGTTATTTGGTGGTCTTCGAAGGGTGAGGGGAAAGTGTGACCTTGGGGCGTGAAGTTCTCGCTCGGTGTCGCGCTCGTGTGGAAAGGAACATAGGGCTTTAAACCCCGGACAGATCGGAGCTGCTCCTTTACGTGAAAGGAATACAGCTATTGTAACATTACTTTCTCGTCCAATCTGTCACTAAATATGGCCGCGGTCAGTGGCGCAGCCAGAAATTTCTTCTGGAGGGGGGGGGTTCTTGGGAATTTCCATCATAGGCGCCCATGTGGCAACTTCCAGCGGGGGGGGACTTCAAAGTCTAGGTTCGAGGCTCAAGCCCCCTTCATGGGCACCCTTGATTTACAATATTCCAAAAGGGTGAAAAGGAAAACGTATAAGGATTCAAATATACGTTTTTTTATTATTATACATTCTTGTCATTTTTAGCTTATACTAGCATCGCCAGTGAACACTTTACTTGACGTAAATTTAATAATACTAGAATTTTTGCTGCGTTGTTAGGAACTGTCATTTACGAATGATAAACAAATTAACTTTTTTAAAGATTTATTTTCCATTTTTGCCTTATCTTTATGGCTAATATGAGCCAATATTTTTCAAAATGAAATAATAACTGACGTTTATTAATTATTGTCTGTCACCCGTAAGTGTCAGTTCATAATACAACCACCCAGCAAAATTCTTAGCATTATTAAATTTACGTCAAAAACAGTGTGCGCGTTCAGTAAACAGCAGCTGCTGAGTTGCTGACTCAGCAATCGTTTGTGATTGGCCATTAACCAATCACAAACGATTGGCTATTAACCAGTCACAAACGATTGCTGAGTAAGCAACTCAGCAGCTGCTGTTTACTGAACGCGCACACTGTTTTTGACGTAAATTTAATAATGCTAAGAATTTTGCTGGGTGGTTGTATTATGAACTGACACTTACGGGTGACAGACAATAATTAATAAACGTCAGTTATTATTTCATTTTGAACGCGTTGAACGCGCATAAGTGTCTACTTCTTTTGGCGACGACAGTAGCTACCATCGATTTTTTTAGATTTTAATTACACAGAAAGTCGAATCTGCAAATAATAGACTTTTAAATAGATAAACTGGAACACAATGTTTATTTACATTACACCATTTAACCAAGAGAAAGTTAATAACATAAAAGAAAGAAATATACCTACATACCGGATGTCCACTTTGATTACGCACCATAGGGATTTCAATGCAACTTTTTTTAATTGTAAATTCCTGCTCTCCTATCAAATATATTATAAAGCAATAAACGGCATAATACGTAGCTTTGTATTATGCATTAGCCAAGACTACTTTTAGTATGTTTTTCAAATACATGGTCTTTCAAAATTAAAAAAGAAAGATGTAAATAAGCAGGTATTTTTTTATTCTACAGTTTTGATCAAGTAGGCAAACTTCTAATTGACAAATTTTATTGATTTTTAAAATTTTGTAATAAAAAATAGACTTCAAACAGAATTCGTTCTGAAAAATAAAAAGTTAATAGGTCTACAGAAAATGATCAAATAATTTGCCGTTTGCGGCCAACCTGTCTTAAAAGCTGCTATGAACATTGGTTAACATTCTAGAAGTAATAGTTCTACATCTCAATTCATTCAAATCGCGGCAAGGAGTGTGATAAATATTTTTTTGGTTTTTAAAGGCCACAAGAAGTGGACAAGCGCGGGTGTCCACTTTGATTACGCACCTTAGGGATTTCAATGCAATTTTTTATAATTTTAAATTCCTGCTTCCCTTTTGAAGTTACTGTTAAAAGAAAGCACCATACTAAATGCAGACTTGTTGATCCACGATAGTTGATCCATGATCGTCGGATTTAATACCAAATTTAATACCAATTTCTTCTTGTCGCCTTATTTAAAATCAGACTCCTTTCCGCGATTGGAATGAGTTGAGAGGTAAAATCGTGGAAGAATGGGCAACTATTACTTCTAGAATGTCAAACAATGTTCGCAGAAGCTGCTAGGGCAGGTTGGCCGCAAACGGCGAATTATTTGAACATTTCATGTAGTACTTATTAATTTATAAACAAATATTTTTTAATACGAATTATGTTTGAAGTCTCTATTTTTCATTACAAAATTTTAAAAATCAATAAAAGCAGTCAATTAGAAGTTTGCCTGCTTGATCAAAACTGTGGGATACAAAAATAGCTGCTTATTTAATTTTTTCTTTTTTAATTTTGAAAGCCCATTTATTCGAAAAACATAATAAAAGTAGTCTTAGCTAATGCATAACACAAAGCTACGTATTATGTCGTTTAGTGCTTTATGATATATGTATTCGATAGGAGAGCAGGAATTTACAATTTAAAAAAATTACATTGAAATCCCTATGGTGCGTAATCAAAGTGGACACCCGGTATATACTTAAACAGTTCTCTCAATACACAAAATTAGTTTTCTATTTTTATGTGAAGAGTATGTGGAATGTTTTCCACGATAGATTATGTAAAAAAAAGAAGATGACTAAGCCTCAATTCAATTGCAAAAAAAATTACATAACCCTTCTGGGGGAGGTTTTAACCCCAAACCCGCGCCACTGGCCGCGGTAAGTCATAGCAATGATTATAAGAGTATATTAAGATACGTAACCCAATACAAAAATGCGTAACTCTACCTATTCCACACCCCTTCGCGTCTTGCCATCACTTTGCCGGTAAGTTGATGGCTCCCTCTAACGATATAAAACATCGACATGCTAGATAACAACCATACCTACTTTGTAAGGAAGATTATATGTAAATGAGACCACAAATATAACGAGCGGCTAAGATCGTAGATACCTACATGACTTCGTGTGATGAGAGGGCGTTGGCGCTTAATTTGAATTGTGCGCTGAGGGGATTCCATGAAAAAAGCGTACACGAAAAAAGCTCACACGAAAATTGCGCACAAAAAAAAGCCCACAGCGAAAAATGCGAACAGGAAAAAAGCGCACAACGAAAATTGCGCACACCGAAAAATGCCCACATGGAAAAATGCGTACACGGAAAATTGCTCACACCGAAAAATGCTCACATAGAAAAATGCGCACATGGAAAATTACCCACACTGAAAAATGCCCACAGAGAAAATTGCGCACACAGAAAATTGCTCACACCGAAAAATGCTCACCCAGAAAAATGCCCTCATAGAAAAATACGCACATTATGTTTTATTTTCACATAAAAATGAAATTTATGCGCATTTCCATTATCGTACATGGTGTGTTAAATAACGTGCTTTTTTAAAATTTCTCTACGTAGTTCCACTTGAGGGTTGTACCTCTAAGGGCCGACATATCAATCGCAAGTTAACTCTAACTATCGGTTTATTCCTATAATAACAATTATGAAGACAATTATTCCTATGGCAATAAACTAAAGGTTAAGGTTAACTTGTGATTGAAAAACTGTCCCTAAGAAAAATTTCAAGTAAGATTTGAGACTGTTATTTGAAGCAGTTAATGGGGAGCAATTTGAATATCTTTTATAATCAGTTAGTGTTAATATTGTTTGTAGTTGTTTTAATAATTTGCTAATTTTTTATAATAAAAGCATAAGCATTTAAAGCTCTCCAAATAGTGGACTCAGACAATAAAGGCGGGCAGCCACTGAACACGAAACTAAGCTAAGCTGAGCGAAACTAAGTTTTTTGAAAATTAGATCCAACGTAATCTTACGCGAACGTGGTAACTAAAGCTAAGGGAAGCGAAGTTAAGATAGCAAAGATATAAAACAGTGTTTATCTTCGCTCGGTTGCCTCGTCCGCGTAAGATTACGTGGGATCAAATTTTCAAAAAACTTAGTTTCGCTCAACTTAGCTTCGCCTAGCGCGCAGTGGCCCGTCGCCTTAATAGTTATTTTTTATAAATAAAAATAAATTTGAATTTTGTCATCTTGTATAAAAATAACTGTTACATATTTCTGAGACCGTATTTGGAGAGTTTTACACGCTCATGCTTTTATCAAAAATTAACATATTATTAAAACAACTACAAACAATATTAACACCAACTGATTATAAAAGATGTTCAAATTGTTCCCCATTAATTGTTTGAACTGCCTCAAATAACAGTCTCAGATCTTTCTTGAAATTTTTCTTTACAACCCACGGTGAATTGAATACTAATAGTAGTAGCATTCCTTTCAAGAGCTTCAAGCTCCGTACAGCACGTACAGTCGCAATCATAAGTAATAACGCTTACAGAAAGTTTATAGAACATCCTTCAAAACTATGAATGTCGAATACATCCAAATCTTACTAATACTCAAAAGTGAATCCGGGATGTCGTAAATTATTTTTTGTTTGGAAACCACAAATAAAATGAGTCTTTCTGTGAAGGTTATGTCATGAATTATGATTGCGATTGTACATTGAACTGTTCTGTGCTGTTCACAACTGTTCTAGTTTGTGAAAGGAATGCTACTATGGTAATATCTGAGATAGGGAACCCTTACGTTATCGCATACCCGCTTCTCCCTCTAATACAACTGTCAACCATGACAGTTAATATTGGTTAATAATTGTGTAAAAGGAGAAGCGGGTATGCGATGACGTAATGGTTCGCTATCTCACTTGCAGGAATGCTGCCAGCGTTAGTATTCAATTCACCGTGGGTACAACCCTCAAATATAGTCCATCCGGAAAAAAGAAAATAACACTGCCAATTCCAATTCCAATTTAGTAATGAAACAATAACAATAGAGATTCTAGTTATTTGTTTATGTAATTTCTTTTTAATCCAGAGAATTATATTAAACGTTCAGAAAAGCTGAAATCAAATCAACTGCATCCTGAATAGACTTGGCGTTTCGTGGATATAAAATTGATGCTATTATTTTTTTTACATTTCTTAGTTGAAACGATTTTAAAAATCCTCTTTTTAATTATGAAGTGAAAAAAAATTGCCAGAACCGAAACGTAACGCTCATTGCCCGGATAATGTGAATCCAGTTGAAAACCAATTTTTAGTATACAGGCTGTTACAGATTCGAGGCTCATAACAAAGCTAAGAAAAATATGGTATGCAGTAAAGACAAAAACCAAAAAAAGCTTTCATGTACCTTTTTGAGTTTTATTTCGTATATCACAAAAGCTGATTTTAGTAAAATTTTTAGATCTAAAATTGAATGTTATGAATCCAAGAATGACGTAAATTAAAAAAATTATTGTGCTGTTAACAACAACAATTTAGTAATATCGAGCGAAATTTACTTCCAACAATATCTAAGAAGACAAGGACAAAGCAATAGTTGATTAAATTTGTAATTGAATTATTCATTTTTATTATTAAAGCAAGAAAATATCAAACTATCTGTCTTTAGAAAACTCGTATTTTAAAAGATATTATTGCTCGAGGAAATATTCTTTCTTGTGGCATCATAATTTTATACATTTTATAAATAACTATTAATTACCGCTTCTAATAATTCTTCATTCTCTTCATCATTAAGGTGATCTGGATGCGTCCTTCGAGTTTTATGAAAAGATTCAAAAAGTTCAATATTTCTATCTAATTTACAATTAATAAACATTGTTCTTTGTGGATGGTGTCTTTCTGGGTATTGTCGGAAGTAAATTTATCTTGCTATTACTAAATTGTTGTAGTTAGCACAATACATTTTTAAATTTACAAGAATGAGTGTTTTTTTAGAGACATAATTTCTTGTGATACTTTCTTGCTTTAATAATAAAAATGTATAATTTAATTACGTATCTAATTGGGAAGAACAAACGAAAGAGTCTCCGCCCTGGTGTTTATACGTGAACTTTCGTATGTGAGATCATGGCCAACTCCATTAACATTCACTGACGTGTATGTATGGCCGTTTCAATTTGACTTTTAAAAATTTGACGGGTACTCCACTCAGCGCCTCTTGTGAGTTTTTAAGTAATTGCAGTTGCCATTACGTTACTGTCAGTAGTTCTGTAGTATCTTTAATAGAGAGCGCTGAGGGGAGTACTCCACGGCATGCTTTCCGGAACCGAATTTTAGGCGAATTGACACGGCCGTACATACACGTCAGTGAATGTTAATGTTGCTGGCCATGGTGAGATAAACTGTCAGTGGAACAATCAAATATTTACTGTTGTGTGCCTCAGTGTCATAGTTATTATTGTTATTATACCGAAAAAGTATCGTTCCGTACGTTTCCTAAGCTTAAACTGATCAAAAACCGAAGATTTATTGTGGTCATCTCACATTTTGAGCGCCACCTATATTCCATTGTTCTTCCCAATTAACTACTGCTTCATCGTTCTCTTACTATGAATAATTGTTGTTAGCACAATATATTTTGAAAATCTACGTTTTTTCTGGATTCACATTATTCATTTTCATATCTAAACATTTTTCAAAAATTTGCTTTTGTTATAAACGAAATAAAACTCCGAAGGTATAACAAACTTTTTTTGTTTTTGTCTTCACAGCATACCATATTTTTCTTCGCACTGTTATTTTCAACAATTTCTTGCATCTCCAGCTGTTTCAAATTATTAAATAGGGATGTGAGATGTATGGAAAAGCATCAGAAAAAATAGATCTATTTAATGGTATTAAAACCCAAAGTGACGCCCATAAGAAAAAATAAAGTTGATGATGGTCAGAACGAGACGAAACGTTTTAAGTAAAATCTAATGATGTCATCGTAAAGAGCTTAAAAAAGTGCCTGTAGAATGTATTAATTTTGTTATGATCCCTGCAATAATAACTTCAGGAAAAAATAAAAAAGTTTTTTGGAAATATTTCAAAAACTACAAATCGTAGAAGATTTTTCAAAACGGATTATTGTTCAGCATTAAAATACGCAACTTTGCCCTAATTTAACCGACTTCTCATCTCTTACCATTCCCGAGATCCCAATGGTGAGCCTCGAATTTGTAACAACCTGTATAACTATTTTTTTTATATGTAGTTATCGTATCTACGTACCATCGCCGGCACTAAAAGCAAAACGAAAAGCAATAAACTCGTTCGAAAATGAACCTTACACAGTGCTAGTTACGGCTGTGGCCTTGGTATTGCGTTTCGTTTTAAGTGGCGGCTAGTATATATCACTCTTTCAGTCTTTCAGATTGAAAAAGGAACACCTTTATACGAATGTTTGTAAAGCAGGGTTGCCAATCGTACGGAAATTTCCGTACATGTACAGATTCCATGCAGACTGGATACGGAGTCAAAGATCATTCCGTACGGATTGTTCTTATATTTACATTTTAATGAAAAAAAGTCATATTTTTTGTGTTTCTAATATATCATTTAACTTTGGCTGTTCGGCAATAATAAATTATTATTTTTTTAAGGTAGGAGTAGAAGTATTGTCTGTTTCAAAATCAAAAAACCACCAACCTCGCAATTTACCCCGTGGATAGAACCGGCAACGCTGCTGCATGTACTATCGCTGACACTATAAACAGAACGAGAAGCAATAAAACTGTGCGAAACTCGACCTTATTGCACCGGCATGATGTGAGCCTTACGCTCAGGTCATAAAATGTGTTAATCTAGGATGCCAGTTATAAATCTTGGACAGGAAAAATACGCTTTAGGAAACGGGTATTAAAATTGAATATTGAATTAGCAAATATAAATTTGGGGTCTCATGTTCGTATCTTTTATTTCTGCATATTCAGTCAAACACAAATAATTTCGGTTTCAACAATTCCTTTTTTGTAAATAAATATTTCTAGGATTTATTTTTTATAATAAATTTGATGTCATTACTTTGTACTATTATTTTTTCTCGGATAAGTAAACTACGATCAAATTCTTTTGTTACACTAAAATTAGCATGCATATATGTGAGAATTCCTTATATAGTGCTTACTTTATTTTTTTCTGAGAAAGATTGGGTCTGCTTATACTGTAAATAATACTAAATCTGTTTATATTTTTGGAAATCGTTTAAAGAAATAAGTGAAACCGAATTAAAAATATTCCCAGAAATTATGTTCTGGGTTTTGCCACTATAATGAATTATGAGGGTAAGTGAATAGGATTTATCCCTACTTTTAAATGAAACAATATAAATTGGTAGAAGAATTTTTTGTTTCTTCATTTCTATACTAATTGCGTTCGATTGTGTTTTGAAAATGGAGCGGCATCAGTTAGGTCCACAGTGCACCATCGCAGAAAAAGGAAAAATTATAGGAATGTGGCAAAGTGGCAAATCGTATAGTGAAATAAGCGAGTTGATTCATAAATCGGTAAGTCAATTTATTTATTTCAACGTATTCTATTATTATTATCATTATTGTGTAATAAATTCTTTTAACGGACACTTAAAATTCACTATCAGTTGATAGCTTCGTCGGGAGTCAAAATAAAGAAATAAAGTTATCAAGGGAACCTAAAAAGGTAAAATGAACTCTTTATATCTAAAAATTATGTTAAATAATTAATTTATTTTAATACTTTTTTAAATAAGTTTTATTAAATATTGATTAGCAAAATCAGTATATTTATTAACAAAATTCAGTCATATCTGAATTTTGCGCATTTCTATAAAACGTCTTTTGAAAATATTATTCACAATATAATATATATATATACCGGGTGCTGCACCCTGTATACATATACCGTTTGTCCATCTGACAATGAGACATAGGGATTTAACATGGGAAAACAGAAATTGCTTTATATTATCTACCTGAGTACATATATATGAAATTCTGGGTTGTAATCGGAAAGATTATTGCATTCAAAGTGTTTTGATACTAAATTTGTGCAATTTTAGTTCTTAATTATTTAGAAATTAAGAAAAAAAGTTATTATTTTTTTCCGGACAAGATTAGTAAGTATTTAACGAGGAGTTTACAAACGGATGTCGTGGTCAAGTTAGTTTCTTCATGTTTCACAACCGTAAGGTCACGAGTTCAAATCCGAATGAGGACACTTTTTTTTAAAATATTTTTTCAGATTTGAAATCACTTAAACTCTTAAACTACTTTATTATTTTATTTATAAGTTTCATTTTAATATTAATTATGTAACATAATAAATAAAGTTATAACTTTAACATAATAAAATTTTGCAAACGAAAAAATACACATAAATGGAACATAATTAATATTAAAATGAAACTTATTAATACAATAATAAACTAGTTTAAGAGTGATTTCAAATCTGAAAAAATATTTAAAAAAAAAAGAAAAAAAAGTTTCTTCATTCGGATTTGAACTCGTGACCTTACGGTTGTGAAACATGAACAAACTAACTTGACCACGACATCCGTTTGGAAAGTCTTCGTTAAATATCTACTAATCTTGTCCGGAAAAAAATAATAACTTGTTTTCTTAATTTCTAAATAATTAACAACTAAAATTGCACAAATTTAGTATCAAAACACTTTGAATGCAATATTCTTTCTGATTATAACCCAGAATTTCATATATATGTGCTCAGGTAGATAATATAAGGCAATTTCTGCTTTCCCATGTTAAATCCCTATGTCTCATTGTCAGATGGACATACGGTATAATATAATTAGTATGTATTTTCAAAATCAAAATTATAATTATTTTCTAACGAATGTTAATGATTTTCATTACTTTTTTGAACACAATATTTATATTGGTTTAAATTTTTTCTATGTGACCTGTATTAAAATTTAAACATTTGATTTCATAAACCACGTTAGGTTGCTTTAATTTCGGTGATTTAGTTTTTAAGAATTCTCAAATAAAATACTAATATTTTATGTTGTGTGCAAAATTAAGATGTCACTGAATTCTGTTAATAAATATATGAATTTTACTACTTGCTATTTTTACTACTGGAAAAATGCAGAAATTGAAAAGAAACTTTGAATTTTCAAAATTATTAGCTTTTGGAAATTTAGAAACACTTTCTAAGGGCCAGTTTTATAATGGAATTTAAACGAGAATTTTAAAATGAAAGTCACATTCAGATGTGTGAACAAATGAATTTTTGCAGCTGTTTTTACGCTTGAAAGAGATTTTAAATTTAAAGTCTCCTTTAAATTCGATTATAAAACTGGCTCTAATTCTTTAATAATTCTTTTTTTTTCAAGTGTAAGGAAATCATAATTTACACAATAGAGTTTCATTATTTATTCATATATTTCAAATATTGTAATTAATTATTTCAGAAATCTACCATTCACCGATGGATACTACGTTACAGAAACGAAGGTCTCGTAGAGAGGGAACGAAGACCACTTGGTCTAAATAAGAAAACTACAGCCAATGAGGATGAACAAATCTTAAATACAATAAGAAATAATCCTTTTCTTTCCAGTCGGCAAGTTCTAGACACAACGGGAATTGCTTGTTCGACGAGGACCGTTATAAGAAGACTTGCCAATGGAGGGTTACGAAACCGCAAATCAGCTAAAGTTATAGATTTCACACCGCGCCATGCCGAAGAAAGAGTCAATTTTGCAATTCAAAATCTGTACAGAAACTGGGAAAATGTAGTGTTTTCTGACGAGAAAGTGTTTAGGTCGGATGAAAATATTCAAAAACTAGTTTATCGTCCAGTAAATACACGATATGCTACACCATATGTCAATAAGACAAAGAGAAGTGGTAGAGTGTCAGTCGCTTATTGGGGCTGGATGTCAACGCATGGTCCTGGCGAATTAGTCCCAATTAATGGAAGATTAACATCCCGGCAATATACAAACATTCTTGAACAGCATTTATTACCTTTGGCGTATGCTAATGATAGAGGTATTGCATTTGTCCAGGATAATTCGGCCATTCATACTGGCAGAGTTGTTCAAGAATGGTTTGAAGAACATCCAGAAATTGATGTGATTCCCTGGCCTGCTAAATCTCCGGATTTAAACCCCATTGAAAATTTGTGGGCAAATGTTATTCGACAATGGGATGACGGAAATGCAAATTTAAAGAATAGGGAATTTTTACAAGAACATATAAATGGCATTTGGAATCAATTGGGGTTAGGAAATTTATGCCTACATTTAGTCGGTTCTATGTCGAGGCGATTAGAGGAAGTCTTTACAAATGGAGGATACTATACTAAATATTAATATTTTCAAGTATTTATGTAAAAACGAATTGTATTATATGTTATATAAAGAAAGTTATTTTGAAATGTTTTTCTTTCTAAACAAAAGAACAATATTGAAATTAGAAATTAAAAATTATATTCCACAGCTTAACGTATGAAACTATTGAACATGTCTCTGGAATTACTTGTTTTTATTCAGCAGATCAAATAAACATTATTATTATTATTATAACGATAAGAAGTTTTATTTTCCACTGGAAGTGCGTCGCCAAGAACCAGCAACTCCATTTTTAATGGAGTAAAAATTTGTCAGTATGAACAAAATTTCAAAATCTCAACTAAATGTTGGATAAGTGGATAGTTATTTCTTTTCCATGTTTTACTGATTATTGTTATTGATGTTTAATAAATTTTACAATAATAATCATTTGTATTTAACAATTGTTTACTAGTTTTTTGTCTGTTCTGATTGTTGCTGTTTTTAAATATTTGTATAACTGAGATTAATTAATATTACCTACAGTATCTTCGCAAAGACTTTCAAAATTTAGTAGCTTAATATTTTAATTTAGCTTTATTCATTTTGACAAAACGTCTGTAAATTCTTTAAACAAATATAGTTTTACTGGATAAAAATTTGTTTTCTTCTCCACATAATACTTACAGGCTATCCTAATTTTTGCAAAATGCTTAATATGCATTAAATAAATCAAAATGGAGTGCCGTTTCAGAAACTAACTATAAATATTATTTCTAAGTATATATTTAACTGGCTTACTAATCATTATAACATTGGTTTTAATTATTTAAATTCTTAAAATTAGCTCCGAAATGTTTAAGCTTATAGTATTATGCTGGCTAACATAATTTGTCCATTTCATTACTGACTGAATATAAACGAATTCTTATATATTTATGAAATATTAATAAATTAATTGAAAATAACTTTATTATTTAAAACGAATAATTATAATATTAACATCAGAAAATTAATTCTAACAGGATTCTAATATAGGAAAACAACTGATTTGCTTATTTTAATTTCAAATGAGCAAACCAGAAGAGAATACTCCAGATGTTTACCCCTGCACCGGCAGGTAATGCAATAAAATGTGCTATAAGGCTCAATTTCGCTAGGTCGTAAGAGGCATTAGTGCCAAGCAAATTTTCAATCGTTCTGTTTATAGTGTCACCGATAGTACCTGCTAGTGATAAATTTAGGGGGAAGAAAATTTCAACTCCACAATTTAAAAGATTTCTGTGTTTTTGCGACATCATAAGATTTAGGGCAAATTAAGTGTTACATGATATTTCAAATTTTGACGCAAAATTACTGACGCGCATAACTACAAAGTGGTCAAGAATAACTGTTTGAGTGGCAATACAATTAAGAACATTTTTTTATTCGGCTATTTGCAACACTGCAACCGGATTTTGTTGATTTATTTCACGTAACATCAATAGTGACAAGATTGTAGGTTATGTGAATAAAAATTAGCGTTTTAATTTGAATTTGAAATGTCAAATGACGTTTATAAACTGACGGCTGTCAGTGTCAAACCTTCCACAACCGAAAGTTACTCCAGTTGTACCATTTAAAAATAAAATTCAGCACTGCCAACTCAAACAGTGATTCTTGACCAGTTTGTATAACGACAATGTGAAGTACCAACTAAAATATATCTGGGAATTTTGTTTTTTGGCAACATAATTCAACAGGTTGTGGTTTTTTAATTTTGAAACGGACATTAGAGTAGCGGAATGGCAACACTGTGAAATACCGGTTCGCGGTTTGTAAGTGTAGTTTACATGTGTATATTTGGTTATGTTTTGTTTAGTTCATTATTGTGCAATCCAAGTATAGTTATCACTGTTATCAGAGTAGTTATGTAGGTACGATAAGTACCTTTTTCTTTACTTTTACTGGTAAGAATATTATGTACGGAATTAATTTTTAAAATACGGAAATTTGCCGCGTAAATTACGGAATTGCGCTTTTAAGAAATGGTACCACTGTTGTAAACATTAACATTTACTATTTATTACTTGGCTTGAAACTACATATTAATGTGTTTCATACGGATAAAATCAATGACATGCGTAAAAAGATTCATTTAACAAACTGTATTTTATGACTTACATTTTGTTAAGTTCGGCAAATCACGTGATGCAAGCACGGAGTAAAAAGTAGAATTACCGAATTCGGCAATTTCTTTTAATAAAAAACATGAGGTTATGATGTACCATCGTAATCAGAAAAACCGACTACACTCGAAATTTTAGTTAATTGAAGCGTGCTTTAAAATGAACTTCTGTCATTTTGATATTAATATTATTTTGACAAATTCAAAGCAATTCAGAAGGCAATAATTCAAACGCGATTGCAAGACGGAATCAGTATTCGAGCAATTGCAACTGAATTTGCTGTTAATGTTAGTAATCATAGAGAATATTTATTTCTTTGGAATCGAGTGAGATGGATGATATTTTATAGGTTGACAAATACATGACAAATGGTGTCAAACCTAATGTTACACAACTAAATGTTTGGAAAATGGAAGTGTCGATTTTACTTCGCTAGTCGATTTTTATACATAAAAAACCTATAAAATCTCATCCATTTCAAAATAATATTAATGTCAAAATGACAGAAGTTCATTTTAAAGCACGCTTCAATTAACTAAAATTTCGAGTGTAGTCGGTTTTTATGATTACGATGGTCAATTTAAGTTTCAAGCAACGCTAGTTCATAACCATAACTAATAATTCACGGCCAACTACGAGGAGAAATTTAAAAAAGGCACGTTATTTAACACACCATGTACGGTAATGGAAATGCGCATAAATTTCATTTTTATGTGAAAATAAAACATAATGTGCGCATTTTTCTATGTGGGCATTTTTCTGAGTGAGCATTTTTCGGTGTGAGCAATTTTCTGTGTGCGCAATTTTCTCTGTGGGCATTTTTCAATGTGGGTAATTTTCCATGTGCGCATTTTTCTATGTGAGCATTTTTCGGTGTGAGCAATTTTCCGTGTACGCATTTTTCCATGTGGGCATTTTTCGGTGTGCGCAATTTTCGTTGTGCGCTTTTTTCTTGTCCGCATTTTTCGCTGTGGGCTTTTTTTTGTGCGCAATTTTCGTGTGGGCTTTTTTCGTGTACGCTTTTTTCTGGTCACCGCTAGAGGGATAGCTATGTAAAAATGTTCCTGAATGCATATTTGATGGTAATATTAATTAGAAATTAAGATATCGAAATATAAATCTGTGTTCATTTGACAGTATTTGATAGCCAAGGCAGCTAAAACAATAAAAGAACATTTCTCCATCGTCATTACTTTTTCGTCCGGTTTGCTCTCAAAAAAATAACCTTTTTTAGATTGGTCAAAATGATGTTTCTTGAATGGAATTAAATTGTTATTTTTTTTTTGGGAAGGTCGATGGAAAAATTGAATATGCATCGGCCACCAATTACTGTAAACAATTTTTCATTCATTCACAGTTCGAGGGCTATAAACAGACGTTTATATCAAAGAAATGCGTGTATAATTGTCAAATTATAATATAACCGTGCATAAAATCTTTTTTTTTGTAAAATCGTATCAAAATGAAGTCATTTATACAATAATTTTCGGGCCTAAATAGTGCCTTTTGCACCCTAGAACCTAAGAAACCAACATGTTTATTTGCATCACATTAGCAGCCAACGTAACTTGATTTTTGAGAACGAATCGTGCTATTTATTTTTTCAAAGCTTTAAGGTGGATTTAAACGATTTTACAAAAAATCTTGTTTGCATTTCGGGGGTGAACGACGATTTTGGCCCTTTGCATCTTATAATCCCTCGGCCCTTCGGGCCTCGTGCTTATAATTCCGCCGCGGGCCAAAATCGCCTCCTTCACGCCCTTAATACAAAAATAGCTATTTTGTCCAATTTATCTAAAATTGAACTTATTTGATTTAACGATTTAGCTTGAAAAGCAATTTCAAACGTTTATTAAAAATAAAGACAAACAAGAAGAACAGTGTTTTCTTTGCGAATTTGCGATTATTTGAATATGGTATTCTCTTTCTATAGTCTGACCAGTTTGACTCAGAAAAGAAAAAGTTACTTATTATTGTTAAATGATTTAATTGACTCTTTTAAAAGCAAGAATATTAAAACGCAACTTAAATAAAAATTTTTAGAAAAAGCTAAAACAAACAAAACAAGGCTGATAGAATATTTCAACGTTTTAAAGAAAGAATTAAGTCTGAAAAAAATGTCAAAAGTTAAAAAAAATGTGATGGGCTGGATTTGATCTCACAACCCTACGGCTACGAAATTTGAACTTAAACACCTTGACCACGAGAATGATTAATTTTGGTTGCTAAAATCTGCTATTAAGTATAATTAAAAATTTTAATTAGTTTTTCTTTAATTTATAAATAATTAACGTTTAAAATGTTATAAGTTTAATACCAAAATGCTTTAATAATCATACTCTCTCCGGTTACGACCTACAAATTCATATGAATTTACCGAGGCAGATAAAATAAAGTAATTTCTGCTTTCCCATGTTAAATTTCTATGTATATCTCATTGTCAAGTGGACAACCGGTATGTGCCTATGTATGTATGTAATTCATATATTTAAAAATTTTAATTTTACACGTCTATTGTATTATTAGAATTATGTAATTGTAATGTGATAAAAATAAAAAATTGGTTCACAATAAATATGTAATAAATATGTAATAAAATAACATGTAACATAGCTTCTTGCTCGAATTCAACTGTCTATTTCAATTTGATTTTGAAGAATACTGTGACGAAAATGAATGCAAAGAGAGAGAAAGATAGCATGAGCATCCTCTAAGAGTGACAAAGATGGCACAATACCGATACCACGTGGTTTGGTTCAAATTAGTTACATAACTTGATTTAATACTTCAGTTTAAAACGCATTTTCTTTTTTATCAAATATGCTTCTCAAGGGATAATGGACTAAATTACATGTATAAATTAAAACCATCTTAAAAATTAGAAATGATAAGTGCAAAATTAAAAAATATTGAAATGTAAAATGAAATTATTTAATAACATTCGCTATAAATTACCGACCATACCTAACATCTCTAAATTGGACTCGTCTGTTGTTACAGTTCATTTTTCATTTCTGTTCTGAATACCCCCTGTATATGCGAAATTCGACGTGTCGGATTATTCCTTGGACCGCGTCGTTGTACACATTGCAGTCAGTGTAGGAATATCCGTATTTCGCTGGCGTAATTTTCTTAAACTTTCGTTTTAGCATATTTCCATTAACAGGACCTTCATTTATTTAAACAAATTCATTTTATATACGTAATCCATCCTTATTTGAGTTCGAAATCGCGTGTATGTGAGGAATTGAACGAATTATAACGAAGTTCTACTTCTGGACGCGTATTATGCGTGATCTTTGCCCTTTCAGCCGATTGGTTCCCACTGTTACTAAGAAAGTTCCCCGGAGGTAAAATTAGAAGGTGTCTCGCTTGTTTATAATCGTTCCTTGTTTGTCAAACGAGAAATGTTGCACCATTGTCAGAACGAAACTTGCCGTCTCTTGGGTCACACTTTCTTTCGTAAATAATTTTTATTTGTGCGTGCCATTACATCGAAGGGATGTTAGTGCATATCTACGGCTAATTGATTAGACATTAGACCCAGTGTGAGACAGGAAAAACCGCGTGTTCCGTGGTTGTCCCAGCTTCGGTGACAGACCGAGGTAAGTTCTATACGCAGCAACTCTCGGTTTGACTTATGTGTTCGTTTTATTTCATTGCTTATAGGTTTTTATCGTGAGCTTCTAGCAAGAGCTATCGTTAATCCTAGACTTTAATCTTGGACCTTTATCAAGAGTTATTTCTCGTTGGGTATTGGTTTTCACCAAGAGTCTACGGAAGTTGAATTCGATCCGGTTTGTACAGGTGCATCGCGAATTACGGCGTTGGAAGTTCCCTCCCTCGCTCCTCTACGCGGAAGCCGGCACACTACAAAGCGTCGCTGCGACATTTCCGCAAAGACACCGACAAACGAATCGGACATTAAAGGAATAAAGGTCGGAGCGTTATAGTTTCTTTTCTTAGTTTTGAGCGATATTTCGCGGATTTAGTTTTTGATCCATTACTTTGATTTTGCCGCAATTAAACTTGCAACTTATTGCGTAACCGCCGGTGTAATTTATATATGATATAAGTAGACGAGCGTTGACGCGTGCAAATAACCGGAGATTGCATTCTTTTGTATTCTGTTGCACTAGTTACGATTTGAATTATTTTAATATAGTTTAATGCGAAGTTCGGATCCGACCAAGTTGAATATGTTGTAAACTTTTGTGTTCCCCATATATTATTTATTTGTGTATATTCTTTTATGATTGTTGTTTGTGACTAAGTAAATTGACATGTTCTGGATGTAACGGGTTTTCTTAATTTTCACCTTGTCCCCCTTTCAAAAAAAATTAAGTGGCGCCTATTTTCTTGTGTTTTGGCCTTCGCGTTTTGGATTTGAACCCTCCCGTCCCACTGAAGCTGGCTGGCAACATTGGAGTAAAGTTTCGCTCCAATGTAAAACTTCTGCCTATCTACGCAGGTAGGTAGCACTGTCTCGAATTCGTGTACTGCACATAGCCACGCCTACACCTATCTTATTGTGAAAGTACTTTACGTCGGCATATTTAGCGACACATACCACGTAAGCAGTATAAGGCGCTATCTTACTTCGAACTTTTCGGGTTCTCTCGGCGTTAAACTCCGTTCGATTGAGAAAGGCCTCTTATTACACTATTTATGTGATGAAATTTTTTCTCTTAAATTATTTTTTCGAATTCTAAGAATAAAACTAATATTTAAAAATTCTGAAACTTTTTCTAGTCATTTTCATAAAACACTTCATGAATTAATGCAATTACTTTTGGACTACATGATATTATGTTAATACGAAACACATTTAGGTATAGGTATCAGAAATGTATTTTAAAACGTAAAAGCTAATATCATTAAAAACACTTTATGTAAAGTATAGTTTTTATTCGGTATTTTAAACTCGACGTTTTAAGTTTTCTAATCCAATTGAATGTTATAAAACCTTTCTGCGCAGGTCCCACAATCGTCTGTAGTTTTTGGCCGCTCACCTCTTGTACAAGTCTCATTTTTCAAGAGAGATTACAGATCGCCACATTTTAGCTAAAATTTCACGCCATCTATCCCTCAATTGTAAAATACCGTCAGCGCCATCTATATCTCGCTTAAAGGCGTAACTGCCCTTTCACCACGGCCGCCTGGATTAATGAAGCACTCAGTGCTTATCCGGCCGGTCGCGTTCTCAGTTCAGAGCCATTTTTCCGTTCCGAAGAGGGAGCCACACTACAGTCATCTGTCAATGGTGCATAACCTCTATCGCAAATGTCAACAAGGTGTTAGTCCTATACTTTTGTGTTATAATAATTTAAATTTACGGATGCACAATCAATAACCATAAGTAAATAATATCCAAATCAAGAATGTCAAGTTATTTTCAAACCTAGGTGTTTTGTTATGTGGCATTATGTTGTTAAATTTGTACCACAATACTTTCAAAAGAATAATTCTTGTCTGCATATAGTACTAAAACTGAAATTGCAAAGTTGAAAATGAAACACGGTAAGGAAAAATTTATAAATCAATTTAATTTTAAGAGTTTCCTTTTTCTCATATAGATACTGTTACATTTTGTGTCTGCAAATTACAGAAATTTATCAGTAGTGGAGGTATTAATTTGGTTAAAACAATATTGCAAACAGTGTTGCTGTGGAGTTTGCATTTGAACGTGGGATTACCACAAAGATATGAGCCAATTACTCTTTTTAAAATTGAATCCACATCTTGTTTAGGCACACTTGTTAAGACTTCTAAAATAACTTGTAATATATGTATATTGAACTAAGCCAACAAATTTATCAGTGGGATAATTTAACCTACCACGATCCTGATTATAAATTAAGTCAAGCAAGGGGTTAGTTTTATCGCAGGAATTCTGTCATAAAGGTAACTGGCATGTGTCACAGTTCAAAGATACGCGAATTTTCATTATTAGATAACCACAAAGAAAGTCAACTGCTGCAGATTCAATTTGATGGAAACCTGTGTAACTGCCTTCAAATATACTCATTCGTTCCAAGTTTTTTAATAGTGGCCTCATTTAAGGTAATAGCGATTTTAAATTTGTCAATATTATGTTCAGTGTTTACAAATTTTGCAGTGCTGGTATATTTTATTTCAGACATGCTCTTGCTATTGGTGACGTTTTTCATGAAACCACTTCTCAAAATTTGCCGAAGTGTATACTCAGCTGTACTACAATCTGTTAAGTCATTTGAACCATCACGAAGCCGAATATTTGCAAAAACTGATTCAACCGCATTTGAACTAAAACTTCTTGTTAATATATAATAAAAGTTTAAGTCTCGTATTAAATATTGGATGCAAAGATATGTGCTTTTAGCAGTGTGTGGCGACTATGACTTTATTATATATTATAAAGAGTCCAGTAGGTGGAGAAAACAAGTTTAGTTTTGGTTGACACTTTAAAATAAAAATGTAGTTTAATGTTTAATAAAATTTCATATACAAATATAACTACAAATGGTGACCCCTGGTGAACGCGCAACTTTAGCTGCTCTGCAACAACAAGTAGCCGCTCTAACTGCAATGGGGGTGGATGTCGATTTATGGACGCTCGAATTCAGAGTTTTTGAAGTTAGAAACTGAAAGATAATGCGTAAAGCAATCAAACTGTGAAAAAAAATCAGAGGATTAATCATAAATTTAAAAGATATTTGCATTTGAAATTGTAAATTTTTAGGTTACGAAATTATTAATGGCCGTCAATTTTGATAGTTTTTGATGAGAACTCTCAACTCGTTTTTGATGTATATGAAATGTTTTAGCACTACTATTCATCAAATGCACGTTATATTATTTTTAAAGATACATTTAATTTGAATAAAGGTATGCTTCTTCCATTTTTTTTTCTATGAATTTTCACCATTCCTTTCTCTACGGACGATGTTCATGTTTATCGGTATGGCGCATTGGCACATGCCACGCGCATGCGGAGTATATACAGGGTGTATTAACCAGCAGCAGACGAAGTATGGGTAGAGCACAGGAAATGGAACCAATTTTGTCCTGAGTACGTGTAAATACGCTAACCATGACATACCCTAATCTGTGTTGCGAACTTGGCAATAAATTGTAAATTGTGAACGATGGTGGCAATAAACAGATTAAGACGGCCACATCACAGGGCTGCACTCGCACCATCGCCATTTTTGTGGTAACTACCGCTTTTCGGTGATTCCGTTGTTAACATAATTGGTTCCATTTCCTGCGCTCTACCCATACTTCGTCTGCTGCCGGTTAATCATGATACACCCTGTATAGTATTTCAGATTGCTGTTATTGCTTTTTTGGTAGATGTCGATGGTTCTGGTAAAGAATATGTCCATAAGCGCTGAACATTTTCTGACAAAAATAGTTAATTTAGCTTACACTGAACGTATTTCTACAATAAAATTTGCGGATTATCCGTAAATTTCGGAATTATTGCCTTTTAAAAGTAACGATTTTTAGGTTATGTTCGAACGTTTTTTATAGATATTTTCCAATGGGTTATTCTTAAAACGTGCTGATAAGAGAAGGAAAGCCTTTTTTTGAGTAAGTGTATTTCACGGGAGAGAAACCATTGCACATAAATATTTTTTAATAGTACCTATCTACTTAACGAGCAATACACAAAAGTTTCTCATCCCTTTTAGAACACACACAAAAGTTTCCCTTCCCTTAAAATACGCACAAAAGTTTCCCTTCCCTTAAAATACGCACAAAAGTTTCCCTTCCGTTAAAATACGCACAAAAGTTTCCCTTCCCTTAAAAATTAAGTCCGTATTCATAGTGCTTCCTCGAGGCTTCCTTCAGTAAGGAACCCCTTAGAATGGGATTGTAGTAAGGCAGTTGCATAAAAAAATCACAATCTAAGGGGTTCCTCATTCAAGGAAGCCTTGAGGAAACACTATGAATACGGACATTTTACTCACAAAAGTTTCACTTCCCTTAAAACTTACACACAAAAGTTTCCCTTCCCTTAAAATTTACCCACAAAAGTTTGCCTTCCCTTAAAATATATTTACACATAAAGGTTTCCCTTCCCTTAAAATCAGTGATATTAGTCGTAATTTACGCTGTAAATTACGATAAAAATTACCGTAATTTATCCGTAATTTACCATTTTAAATTACCATTAATTAATTAATTACCATTAATTACCAAATCACATACCGTTAATTACAAAATTTAAGATTAAATAAACAAAATATACAATTTATAACAAAGGAACAAATATATTGACAAATGATTGAGCTGCAAAGCTACTATTTGTTAATTGAAATCTAAGTGGACCCAAAACTTTGTTGCAAAAGATGAACCTTGCACTCCTCAGGAATCAAATGCCTTTACTTTAAACGAGTTAATAAGTGGACTTTAGTTTTCCATCCGAAGAAAAATAAGTGAAGAAAATGTTTCACCCATACATTAATTTTATGTTATGCTTAATTGTAATTTGTGTACTCAATTGAATTTGTGAACTCAATGCTTTCTTTAACTAAATTTTCTTATTTGCAAGTTACAAATTATTTTTTATTAAGTTTACATTTCTTTTTTTGAAATCGTAATTTGATGTTTTAATTGAAGTTTTATAAATTTTCAATAAAAGTTTAACTTTTACATACACACAGTTTATTTTCCTACATATTACAAAGAAACGTGGAAAATGGTAAATTACCATGGTAAATTATTACAACAATAAATTACTGGAGAATTTAAAATGGTAATAAAAACGGTAAATTACTCCTGTAATTTACCAAAATTATAAATTACGGTAATTTTACATCACTGCTTAAAATACATGTACACATAAAGGTTTCCTTTTCCTTTTTAATTTAATATGTTCGCTGTTCATTTAAATACACCTAATACACTACCTCTGAAAGCCAATCCCATAAAAATTATTTGTGTAATGCCCAAATAACTGTAGAACTATAGGTACATTTTCATGACCAACGCCCGATGGGCCAGCTCACTTTAACTAACATATACAGATCCATCCATCGCCAAATGTGCCACTGTAGCCTCTTTAAGAAGAAATAGCGCCTGAAATTTTATGATTAGTGCTGGCATGAAATTTTGGAGTTTTTACGAACGCTCAAACTTAATTTCTCTACTTCGCAATATTCATAATCTTTCAATTTCGGAAAAAAAGCTAAATAGAAAATTGCAGTATAAAATTTGTAAATCTAGAATAGATTTATCATGCGTTATCGGCTATTGCAATAGAGTCTCATAATTTGCCGGGTATGATGGGCAACATAATATAATAAAATGTATTTATACAAAAGTTTCTCTTCCCTTCAAATGTATATACACGAAAAAGGCTTTCCTTTTCTTTAACAGCACTTTTTAAGAATAACTTATTCGAAAATATTGATATGGAACATCAAACATAACCTAGAAATCGTAACTTTTAAAAGGTGATGATTTCGAAATTTACGGATAATCCGCAAATTTTATTGCAGAAATACGTTCAATGTAAGGTAAATTAACTATTTATGTCACAAAAAATTTGAACGTTTATGGACATACATATTCTTTACCAGACCCGAATTCGGAACCTAAAGCGACGATATTTCGTTCAGCGTTTCTCGGATTTGCCGCATTCCATGCGCATTCGACTGCCGTCTGACGTCTGCCGCATACGTCGGAAATCTACCATAATACGTCAAATTTTGAATTTTCAAAAGCTTATATTTTTAAAGTTTATTGTTAATCCTCTGATTTTTTTTCACATTTTGCTTCCTGAATACATTATCTTTCAGTTTTTAATTTGAAAATTTTAAATTCGAGCGTCCATAAATCGACATCTTACCCTGCAATGGTAGAGAAACTGGCGAATGACCGAGGACGTAATTGGCAGCGTTCACGCTCGAGAAGCAAGAGTCAAGCACGCGAGAGAAGCAACCTTTGTTTCTATCATCAAAGATACAAAGAAAAAGCAAAGAAGTGCTTGTCACCATGCACTTTCTCCAGCAAATTGGAAAAACTGAGAGCACCGCCGGCGCAGGAGGCAGCGTGCGACGGTCCATTTACTGCTCAACATCGCCTCTTTATCACAGACCCACAATCTGGTATTCGGTATCTCATTGATACAGGAGCTGAGATATCAGTTCTGCCCAAAAGTTACGTACAGAACTCCTCCATTCACCCAGGGAAAACAACATTATTCGCAGCTAATGGTACTGCCATACAAACTTATGGCGAAAAACTTCTTTGCCTTGATCTCAGATTGAGAAAACAATTCAAGTGGTTCTTCTTAGTAGCCGATGTTTCTCGACCAATCATAGGAGCCGATTTCATTAGCAGGTATAATTTATTAGTCGACCTTGCTAATAGAAAGCTTATCGACAGGCAGACCAACCTTACCACAATAGCATCAATGGAAGCATGCGACACGTTAGGTATCACCACCATTCTTCGGACGACAAGATACCACGACCTTCTGGCCAAGTACGCTGACATAACACGTCCAGCACTTCTAGCCAAATCATCTGGGACCACTGTACACTACATACAGACAACAGGACCTCCAGTATCGCAGAATTGTCGACGACTCCCTCCTGAGAAATTAAAAATCGCCAAGGCTGAATTCCAGTATATGCTAGAACAGGGAATTTGCAGACCGTCGAAGAGTCCATGGGCAAGTTCTTTGCATCTCGTACCCAAAAAGACTCCTGGTGAGTGGCGTCCGTGCGGCGATTATCGTAAGCTAAACAGTGTAACAATACCCGATCGATACCCAATTCCGCACATCCAAGACTTTTCATTAAGGTTGCAGGGGAAAAGTGTATTCGGGACAATAGACCTTGTGCGTGCATACCATCAAATCCCCATAGCCGATGAAGACATTCCCAAGACCGCGATCATTACTCCTTTCGGACTTTTTGAGTTTAATGTGATGACGTTCGGCCTTCGAAATGCCGCCCAAACTTTTCAAAGACACTTGAATTCCGTGCTTTCAGGTTTGGACTTTTGTTTTTGTTATATAGACGATATTCTTATCGCATCTACTTCCCCAGAGGAACATTTAGAACACCTTGAACTGGTTTTCGAACGGTTGCGCGAGTTTGGAATCGTTGTGAATCCGGCAAAGTGTGTTTTCGGCGCCCCTCAAGTAGACTATCTTGGACACCAAATTTCAGCAGAAGGTATAAAGCCGTTACCCAACAAAGTAGCTGTAATCACTGATTTTCCTAAGCCTACGACAATAAAACAGTTGCGACGTTTTCTCGGAATGTTAAATTTTTATCGTAGGTTTGTTAAAAACTCAGCTGAGTTCCAAACACCATTGAATGATTTTTTAAAAAATAGCAAAAAGAATGACAAAATAGTTTGGACTCCTGAGACAGACGCAGCATTTGCCCGGTGTAAAGAAAAATTAGCTAACTCAACCCTTTTGGCCCATCCCTATGACAGCGCGCCACTACTTCTGACGACTGATGCTTCAGAAGTAGCCGTAGGTGCAGTGTTAGAACAAAAAGTTGACGGAATTTGGGAACCGTTAGCATTTTTCTCCAAGAAGTTGAACACCGCCCAAGCTAAATACAGCACGTATGACCGAGAGCTGCTAGCTATTTACGAGGCTATCAAGTACTTCCGCTACATGGTTGAGGGCAGGAATTTCAGCGTACGAACGGATCACAAGCCACTGACATACGCTTTCCTGCAGAAGACGGATAAAGCGTCACCTCGACAACTGCGTTACTTAGACTTCATAGGACAATTCACTATGACCGTCGTATTTGTACCCGGCGAAAGCAACGTTGTCGCCGACGTTTTGTCACGAATTGAAGAGATTTCGAATCCCACAGCGATTGAACCGGAGGAACTAGCAAAGGAACAGAAGAACGATCCCGAACTGAAGGAACTTCTGCAATCCATAAATACTTCTTTAATCCTCAGAAAGTTCACTCCAAACAATTCTGCAGTCACTATTGTGTGTGAAACCTCAACTGACACCATCCGTCCTTACGTCCCGAAAAGTCTGCGCCGAAGAATTTTCCTACTGTTCCATCAGTTATCACATCCTAGTGGTCGAGCAACCAGCCGAGCTATCAAACAAAAATTTGTTTGGCCATGCATGAGCAGGGACATCATTGAATGGTGTCGCAAGTGTATACCCTGCCAGAGATCAAAAATTTCTCGTCATACTCACAGTCCTCTAAAGAATTTTAACATGACTGATTGCAGGTTTGAACATGTGCACATAGATATTATTGGCCCATTACCGCCCTCCCAGGGTAATCGGTATTGTTTGACGATGATAGACCGTTTCACTAGGTGGCCAGAGGTAACGCCGATGGTAGACATGACGGCTGACACCGTAGCTAGAGCTTTTTACGCTACTTGGGTTTCTCGTTTTGGTTGCCCACATCGCCTCACCACCGACCAAGGAAGACAATTTGAAGCCTCTCTTACAACTGCCCTAACGAACCTCTTAGGGATCAAGCGATGTCGCACCACAGCATACAGACCGCAAGCGAATGGCCTCATCGAACGTTGTCATCGGACCATTAAGGCAGCTATTATGTGCCACGAAGACAAAGAATGGACAAATCTTTTGCCCACAGTTCTTTTAGGGCTGCGCACCAGCTACAAGGAGGATCTCCAATGTTCAGCAGCAGAGCTCACGTATGGTACGCAACTGCGTATCCCTGGAGAATTTTTCTTCAATGGCGCGGTTCCCCAGATGCTGCAACATTCGCAAGAGAACTGTGTCAACAGATGCGTGAGATTCGAGCAACACCTGCAGCTCGTCATGGTAACAAGCCTGTTTTCGTTCATCCTGCCTTGGAAACATGCACACATGTTTTCTTACGAGACGATGCAGTCCGACGACCATTACAACAACCTTATACTGGACCACATAAAGTTACTAAACGGGACGCCAAGACAATCACCATTTTCTTCAATGGAAGACAGTTAACCGTTTCCATCGATAGGGTCAAACCTGCATTTTTGGTGAAGGAACTGAACACATTTCCATCCTCAACACCTGTACAGCCGCCAGCACTCAGTAGCAACGAAAACTCTACTCAAATCAAGGAATCAGTGACACGTGTAAGGCGCAAGGTGAAACCACCAGTTCGTTTCCGTGACTACGAATCGTAGACACTAGAGGGGGAGTAACTGTGGCGACTATGACTTTATTATATATTATAAAGAGTCCAGTAGGTGGAGAAAACAAGTTTAGTTTTGGTTGACACTTTAAAATAAAAATGTAGTTTAATGTTTAATAAAATTTCATATACAAATATAACTACAAGTGAAAACCAGAGCTTCCGCTGCCTCTTTTGTTAACCCAGCAAGGCCTGCTTTTGCTGAGCTAAAGTGAATATCAGCAAAAGAATGAGGAAATTGCAAAATTAAGCATGATAGGCGTGCATCTTGAGTGTCTGATATGGAGCAGAAAGACTTGGATTTCCGTTAGGAAGCTAAAATAATTTGTAATACAGTTAATAATGTGTTAATAATACAGTTGTGTATACAATTATTAGACCTTAAATATAGAAGGTACAGCCCCTGCAACTAACATTTTTCGATTTCACGTGAAGAAAAAACTATCTTCAGAAAAGTGATTGCAGCAAACCAGCGAATAATTTGAGAAGCGTGCAGCAACTACAGAATGAAAAGCTTTATTTTTACCTATTTACTAATACAAAGAATTAATTATAATGGGTGTCTCATAACGTACGGAGAAGATTGAAAGCTTTTTCCAAAAGTAAATAAGGGAGTTATAATTCCCTGAAAGAGGGATGAAACGTATTTTTTTTCCTACACTAGTAGAAAATTCAATTTTACCGGCTCATCAGAGAGGAGAAAGCGAACGTTTTCACGGCTAGCCCGGCAAAATGAACATAAATGCCTAGCCGAGACATGGCCAACTCCATTAACATTCACTGACGTGTATGTATGGCCGTTTCAATTCGACTTTTAAAAATTTTGACGGTACTCCACTCAGCGCC
Organism: Dorcus hopei; assembly: GCA_033060865.1. Taxonomy (NCBI): domain Eukaryota; kingdom Metazoa; phylum Arthropoda; class Insecta; order Coleoptera; family Lucanidae; genus Dorcus; species Dorcus hopei. The sequence goes on along the minus strand of CM065424.1, from coordinate 19,013,041 downwards.
TCTTGTGAGTTTTTAAGTAATTGCAGTTGCCATTACGTTACTATCAGTAGTTCTGTAGTATCTTTAATAGGGAGCGCTGAGTGGAGTACTCCATGGCATGCTTTCTGGAACCGAATTTTAGGCGAATTGACACGGCCATACATACACGTCAGTGAATGTTAATGTTGCTGGCCATGGCCGAGAAAATAATTTACGAGGCTTTACCACTAGGTGGCATGACAATAATTTCAGGAATGCGCTCTCATCGACATCAAAAAATTAACAAAGTTTTTTTTATTTAATTCCACTGGTATTCGGTTTTAAAAAGGATTAAAATTATCAAGAAAAAAAATACTCGGCAGCGGTGGGATTCGAACCCATGCCTCCGAAGAGACTGGTTTATTAAACCACTGGCTTGACCACTCGGCCATGCTAGTACACGAAACACTCTGTTTTAAAACATCTATAATAATTTTAATAGTAACTCAATTTTAATATTTTTACTTCGAGAAAAAGTGATATTAACAAAATTAATTATAATGTTGTGTAGGAAAAAAAATAATATGTAAACCATGGCGGTAAAGCAATTTTCGAGGTCTCGAGAAGTGTGGCCAGGCTCGACTTCTCGCCTCGCCTGTCCATATCTTCTCTCGACCTGGAAAACAAGCACTTTACCGCCTCGGTCTACAATATACTATTTCTTTTGGCAACATCTCTGAATCCTTTAAGTTATCAAACTAATACATGAAACCTCAGATATAAGGCACCTAACTGAACATTTCCAATGCATTTGTTAGAAATTTCTTCCCTTTTAATGGCTAGTTTGAGGGGATTACTTTCAATATTTTATAGTAACAAAATGCAATGGACGTATGCTAACTAATGAACCTCAATTATTCAAAAACGGTCCGATTTATCGAAATGCAACAAGAGAGCCTTTTTATGCCAAATAATCTAAAAAATATTGTCTTCGTAAATTTTTGATGAAATATGTAAAAATGAAAAATTAGGAATAAAATACTGAAAAGTTACCTCCTAAAACTACCCTTTAAAAAGGAGGAAGGATCTAATAAATACGTTGTAAAGGCGCGGTTTTATGCCTTATATCTGCATTTAAAATGTTAATTCCCTAACTTAAAGGATCCAGAAGGGCTTATAATTCTTTATTATTGACTTTTGGAAAAAAATTTATGTGATGAGATTACCTTATTTTCTGATGTTCTATTCACCCTTTCAATCTCCTCCGTACGTTATGAGACACCCAGTACGTGTGTAATTTGTCAAAATATCTCTCCATTTCAAATTTAAATGAAAGTCTGCAGGCAAACTGTGATAGGAAATAGTAACTTCTGGATTAAGCCTGTTGCAGACGATGCACAGTAACTGGCGCGAGTACTAACGATTAGTACTTGCGCCAGCGTTCATACGTTGGTACCCACTTTCACCTTGCCTTGCACAGTGTTAGTTCATAGTAGACAGCCCTGGAACTTCTCGCAGGCAGGTCTGCAGACAAAAATGAACTTGTGCCAGTAACGACAAAGTCGTGTTCGAACGATGCGAAGTAAGAGAAAATGTGGTTAGCATGGGATGAAGCAGCGGAGTGAGGCTAGCTAGCGCAAGGACCAAAGCTAGTAAAACTAAGCAACTTGCACTCGCACATTCACCAAGTAAAAACTGTTCACACGCTCAAATTTGATGCACAGTAATAGTACTCGCGCCAGTTACTGTGCATCATCTGCAATAGGCTTTACAATTACCTAATTATACAAACCTTCGCATTTTTTATGATAAAAAAGTAATATAGGTATTACAGTTATTTGTTATTTGAATTTGAAATAGAATAATTAAGTGTTAAAGGTGTTAACAAATAATGCGAATAAAATTAGATGTCAAAAGTAACGTGGTAACTATAGCAACGGTATGTGTTTAAGTGAAAACTGTGCAGAGGGAGCCACACTAACGACAACTGTCACGGAACAGGTTTTTTTCAAACGCGACCGGCCGTATAAAACACTGGTGCTTCATTAATCTAGGCGGCCGTGCCTTTCACAATAGTGTTAATCAGCCTTATGATGTATCGCTCCATGTTAAAATAACATGAGGGAACAACACATAATTCTAACATGCGTTATAACATAAAATGTAGAATCTCGTATGATGTATCAAACATAAAGCTTGGTCTGTTAAAGGCTCTGTTATGTTAACCTGCATTTCATCTGTTAAAATAGAAAAAAGGTTTGGTACAGACTAAAACGAGACAGACTAAGGGAGAAAACTAAAAGTGCAACAAGGAAGGCGAACGACTGTACAACAAGTGCGCGCGCTAATCTTCAAATGACGGCAAACGTCAAAATCTACCTGATTGCGAATTTCTATTTTATCAGTATTAATAAATAATGAAATGTTAATGTTGCATCCTCGCATTACTAAAGATTTCGTTTTTCAGTTATTATTGTGAATGTGTCGCGCAGTTAAAATGAAAAAAAGCATAATCAAGAAAAACTGGGCTTGACAACCTGAAGTATCGAATAAGTACTTCCTCTGGAAGTTCAAACGGATTACCTATATTTTTCAAAAATTTACGAAGATATAAACATAGATATAAATCTGCAAGATTTGAATATTTCAAAATAAATGGTCGAGTATGTAGTAATCGAAAAAATATTATATGCACCACGGCAGCAAAGTGTCTTTATCGACCTCGTTTGCTTGCTCACCGCGGCTTCGCCTTGGCTCGCAATTTGCAAACTCGTTTGATAAAGTGCCACTTTGCCACCTTGGTACATAAATAACTATTAAATTCAGAAAGTAAAAGTATTTCGCATCTTGCAATTTTTGATTGAAGAAAAGGCCACAGTTTAAGAAAATATCATAAAAGTTTATTTCTTTTGAAACCGGTATGAAGTTAGCAATAACTTTCAGTATCTTTTTATTTTCAATTACATACTTATTTTGAACAAGTTTCCAAATCACCTCAGATTTTTGAGGTCCTGGAGTATGCGGAACGAAAGTTTAAGATTTTATTGTGGCCGGACAAAAAATATGTCCCTTTTTGTTTTTAAACTATCGAAAGCCCGTTATTAATAGATTGTTTTCGTCTAAAACATTTGATTTAAAAATAAGACAACGCTGTCATTTTTGAAGAAGTTAAGTACGCCTAACGCAAAATTACTTGATAGGTCAATTTCGAATCAATTTCTAAAAATATTCATTTTAAGTTATTGAATATTACTTAATTAGTAGATTTTTATACTAATATTATAAATACTGAAACTGTTTTGGTATAGTTTTAGAATTTTTTTTTATTGCTGAAAGTTATTGCTAACTTCCTACCGATTCTTTTGAACTTTATTTAAATGTACATTTTTATATTTTTGCTATTTCGCTTCTAATACACATAAGTTGAGCCAAACACAAATTTACAAAAAAAAAAAAACGTAATGGTGCGTTTTCACGTTCAAGCAATTTGCGCAAATAGATTTGTGCAAGTATTTGCGTATACAAATTCGCTTGCGCAAATGCGTGCAGTTTACCAAATTTTTTAGCTTGTACAAGCAAAAAAATACCGTTTTCATGCAATGACTTCCTTGTGCAAATTTGTGTTCACAAGCACATTTGTGCAAATTGCTTGAGCGTGAAAACGGACCATAAGTGTCCCACTTCAAATTTTAAGGAGTGCATTTAAATTAATAACGAAAAAAAGGAGTTGATGCAAAAGTTAGTTACACAAAATAATGTTTTCGAAGTTAAATGCGTCTCAAAATTTTTTTTTAGGTTTAATCAACGAAGAATGCCAGGACGCAAAAGTTCACACAAAAAAGTTGTACGTCAGAATAGGCAGAACGATAATTCTATAAAAATGTAATTTTCCTAGTGATGTAATTTAGCCGGCTAAAAATACCTTTTCCTCCAACCGTGGAAAAAGCCGTACCTTTGAATATTATTTAGAGATAGTGAACTTGATCTTTTCTTGACCAACAAGAAATGTACTTGTTGCTAGACCTCAGTGTATGTATAAATAAATATTAAAATATCAAAAACGTACTGGAAAAGGCAGTGCACAAACTTAAATACATTTAAATTACCCGCCTTAATCCTATCTGAGATCATGTGCAATAACTCCTAAAAAATCGGAACGCAAAATATAGTCTCAGACCGTGAAAAAAGATCACGTGATTGTCTATTTTGTTACCGCCCCGAGCTCTTAAGGTGGGGAGAATATATTCACGCCTTACAGAAATAATTCACTAAAAACATACAAATCGGGCGACTTCATAACTTAATTATGGTTACATATTTTTAAAACCTGTTTTCACTGATTTGTTAACAAAACTTCAATCTACAAAGTGACTAACGCGTTTTTCAAAATTCGATCTGGAAGTATTTTTACTATCGCTGTAAAGTTCAACTACAATTTTTCAATGTTAATTATTTTTTTCTTAATTATCAGATGATGATAGAGAAATTTCCTATAGTCACTTTGTAGTGCTAGTTGTCAGGTATATAGAAAAAAAAATGAATTAATTATATTCAGAAATGAAGTCTCTATGAATTCGCCCGTTTTAATGGTTTTCGTATATGGAGTTATTTCGTAAGATTGCTCTTAACACTATTGTGAAAGGGCAGTTAGGCTGGGTATCTTAATTATATTCTTATAATTAATGGTCATAGGCGCACAAAAGCGTTTTACAAGATTTTGGAACGACTACAAGCCACATAGTTTACCATTGTTTATAATACACTAAGGCCCGGTTTTTTCATCTCTGAGTAAGCGCCAAGTTACTACTTGACGATTAGCGCAATGCGTTTCCCTATCTTTAATCATCAAGTATTTTACTGGCCACTTACTCAGAGATGAAAAAATCGGGCCTTATTGTTTATAATATACTTACTACAAAATTTAACAAAACAAGATCTTAGAAATGTCAACTGTATTCTAGACACTGGAATTCTATCATAAATGTACAGTCCCGCGCACCTTAAATGCACCTCCCACACGTAAACATCACCCTTAAAACCTTGTGATACAAGGTTTACAGAACTGTCAAATTTTAGCACTTAAGCTGCGCGCAACTATACTTGGAAGGAACTTACTTACATTATGCTTGCTGCGCTACTGATCATCGAAAAATTCCAAAACTAACCTAAAAGTCTTCACTTCTTAACTGAAGTCTCTAATTACCTATACCTATTTATCAATGTATTGTTCGTATACAGGTGTCCACCGAGTGTCTTCTCTACCGTCCACAGCATCATTTCTCATCCTGGGGGTCGCGGTGATATTAATGGGGGGTCTAAACAGTAATTAAATCATTTTGTGACAAAAATTTGTCATACACGTCATACACGTATGTTCATAGCCGTCGCTAGACATAAGATTATAGGAGGGGGGGTCGCGAAATATTAATTTTATTTATATTTACTATTTGGAGGGTCGCGGAGCTAAGAAGGTTGAGAATCGCTGGTCTACAGTATACAGGCAGTTACAAATTCGAGGCTCACCATTGCATTGGGATCTCGAAAACGGTAAGAGACACGAAGTCGGTTAAATTAGGGCAAAGTTCCGTATTTTGGTGTTGAACAATAATCTCTTGGTATTTTACTAAACTGTTATTCTTAGCAGAATAAATTTTAAAAATTTCTTTCTTGAAGTCACGTCGTTCATTATTACATCTAAAATTTTTACAATAATCAGCTTTTATGATGTACGAAATAAAACTCCGAAGGTATGTATGTATTAATTTTGTTGTGATCCCTGCAATAATAACTTCAGAAAAAAATAAAAAAGAAAACTACGTTTTTCAGTTTTTTGGAAATATTTCAAAAACTACAAATCGTAGAAGATTTATCAAAACGGATTATTTTTCAGTACCAAAATACGCATCTTTGCCCTAATTTAACCGACTTCGTATCTCTTACCGTTTTCGAGATCCCAATGGTGAGCCTCGAATTTGTAACAGCCTGTATAAGATAGAAAAAAAATTCAAACGAGCTAAGATGTAACTCAGACAGCTCTAGTTTATAAAATTACACTGAGGAATAGTGAATATGTTGCCAGGAATTTAGAAATCGATTTTGAGTAATTTGATGCTCCTAATTATGAATATGCTACTACTTTTTCTAGTTTGGCACTAGTTTTTAAATATATGCATATTCCTTAAGTATTTCTATAAAATAACTGGGAAAAAATGATCAAAATTAAACATATTAATTTATAGAATTAACTACAATTAATTTTACTTATGAAAAATTATGAAAACCGTTTTTTATAAGATTTTTTCTAAATTCTTGTTGTGGACAATCCCTCTGTAAACCCCAACAGTAGTCGGCCATCATGTGACGATCTCACCTTCCTTGATATCTTTCTTCCATTATACTGATATCCTGGTGAAACTGTTCACCCTGTTCCTCACTGTAATCTCCTAGATTCGATGGGAATTTATCTAAATGACTGTGCAAAAAATGCATCTTAATACTCATATTAGCCCCTAATTTTTCAAAACTTTTTAACAAATTTTGGACTAGTTCCTGATAGTTGTCATGATTACCTGAAGTTATTACATGAAGTTTTGTGTAACAAATACATAACTGAGCCATGCATTAGATTCGACTTCAGTCATACGTGAGGTAAATCTTTGATCTCTCGCCAGTTTACGAATTTGCGGGCCGTCAAATATTCCTGCTTTTCTCTTTTCCATACTAAACGCTGGAAATGTTTGGTAAATAGATTTGAAACAATCACCTGACTTGTCCAAGGCCTTAACAAACTTTTGTTTGATATGGAGAGGCGGTAGTATATAGAAATATTGTTACAATACACAAGATCGTTATCTTGGCTAAAGAAGGGCACTATTGCGTGCTCCCTATTTCGATACGATGTTATTAGGTCTGTTCCAGCAATAGTTCGGAACTAGTTCGAAACCGTCAAAAGCATGCAGTCATCAAAATTGTACATTTGACGGCGCCGTTAAAATCGGTCATTACTTCGGTGGGCAACTGTTTTTAACGGTTCCGAACTAGTTACGAACTCTTGCTGGAACAGACCTATTATAACAGAAGAAAGAATCATGTACGATCCGTCCTTGGCTCATCCGTACATCGCAAGCAAACCTTGGTCTATATTCATATATCAACATAATCGCGGAAGCTGACAATAGAGAAAAATGAGTCATCGGGATGTCTCAAGAACAATGGACACCTGCATAAAATTCACAAACCTAACACACCTCTTCGGCCAATAGTTTCTACTATAGGTTCTTCTCTATATTTCTTATCAAAATTTGTTTCAAAAATTCTTACTCAAGTTACTAGTAAATCAGAATACTTTATAAAAAATTCTTATGAACTTGTAGATAAATTGAAAAACATAGATATACCAAATAACTGTATTATAATTTCCTTAGATGTTGTTTCTTTGTTTACTAACATTCCAAAAGAGTTAGCTTTAAAAAGCATTAATGATAGGTGGATAGAAATTAAAGATTTTACAGACATTTCCAAAGAAAATTTTTTAGAAATTGTTACTTTATGTTTTGAAACATCTTATTTCGCTTTTAATGATAAATTTTATAAACAGATTTTCGGTACAGCAATGGGGTCTCCTTTATCGCCTGCTTTAGCTGAAATTGTCATGCAGGAACTAGAAAAAAAGTGTCATTAACTCATTACCTTTCAATTTAACTTTATATTTTCGTTACGTCGATGATATTTTATTGATTTTGCCTTCAGATAAAGTAGACTTTGTTTTAAGTATATTTAAAAATTATCATAATAGATTACAATTTACAGAAGAAAAGAAATTAACAATTCACTAAGTTTTCTAGATGTAAATATCATCAGACGTAATAACAAATTAATAACAAATTGGTTTCATAAACCTACGTGGTCAGGTAGATATATTAATTTTCATTCGTATACTTCTAAAAACTATAAAATTGCAACAATTATTTCTTTAACAGATCGAGCTGTTTTACTTTCAGATAAACTTTTCATTTACGATAATTTAAATTTAATAAAAAAGACTCTTGTTCAAAATTCTTATCCAATAAATCTTATAGAATCAGTAATAAAAAATCGTGTTAAATATTTACAAAATTCAAAAATCCACAATAACAATAAACAAACTTCAAACAAAAAATACATATCATTACCCTACATTGAACCACTATATGACACATTTAAACACATATTCAAAAAACACAATTTAATTTTAGCTAGCAAATCTGTAAATAATTTAAATAGTATTTTCTCAAATTTAAAAACCAAAACACCAAAATTAAAACAGCCAAACGTAGTTTATGAAATTAAATGTTTCAATTGTAATTCATGTTATATTGGAGAAACAAGCCAAAATTTAAAAAAACGTCTAGACCAACATAAATATCATATCCAAAAAATAATCAAAATCATTCAATGCTTGTAGAACATTCATTAGAAAATGACCATAATTTTGATTTTGAAAATACTAACATTTTATATTACGAGTCTAATATTTTCAAAAGACGTTTTATTGAAATGTGTAAAATAAAAATGTCGTCGAATTCTATTAATAAACGTACTGATTTTGCAAATTTAAACGATACATTTTGTAGTTTTCTCGATTCCTTAAATAGAACATAGATCTGTCAATTTTTTAACATTTGTAATGTTCAAATTATTTTTAGATTAAAAAATAAATATAATATATATAAAAAAGAAAATCAAGTTACTTTTTCAGTTTCCGTTGACAACCTTGTTTATTTTGACAACATAATTTTCACTTCTGACGAAGCAGTCGAACGACTGCGAAACGTAAAGTATATAGTTGCGCGATTTAGTGTCCGCTTAGAAGATTTTGTGATACAAAAAGTCAACGTTACATTATATTAACATTCGGTTCAAGACAGTGTTTTTCCTGAAGTCTGGATGCTAAAAGCTCAGCACCTTTCTTCGATAAATTCAAATCACGAAATAAATCGTTTAGTTCACCTTGAAAAAATTTTTGAGAAGTATAGCAACTATCTTCAAACTCACTAACTCACTTTCATCTGTGTTGTTACTTGCACTGGACAGATTTAACATTTCCGCATCATTGCATTCAAGTTCACCCTTACATACGAATATAGGTACAGGTAAATCTTCGTTGTGTGGTATCGGTTGCTTTGCGGATTCTATACTTGGGTAGTCCCATTTTCGTTTCTTAAAGCGATTCATACCCTTTATATTTACGGCGCAAAAATAACAATCACGATAGTGATCTTTTGGCTCACTCCGCACGATAGGCACGCCAAAATTGAGTCCTTTACGATGTACCTTTCGTCCAATTGCGAAGTGATTCTACACAGGTTTTGCAAACTTTATGAGGCACCCATACCTTGTCTTGTTGGCATAGTTGGCGTCCAAAATATGCCTGATAAGCCTGTTTCACGAAGTCAGTTATGTTTTTTTCTCTCTGTTGCAACACTGTATTTACCACAAATGTAACAAAACACGTCAAGACTATTAACACACTGTCTCCGCGAAGATTTCATTTTTATGGTGACAGGTTTGTTTAAATCACTCAAACGAAACTACACTAACATCTGTCATAAATGATACAAAAGCTTGATGTTATTGATTAGAACAGGGCACTTGAAGAAAAAGCAAAAGTGGATCATTATTTCAGAAGTAAAATGGTTTAAATTACTAATAATGTAAATTAAATCAAAAAAATGGTTCAATTTTATGAATTTCGATTATTTTGCAAATTGGAGCCAATTCAACTAAAACAAAAATTTAGTATAAAATCAGAAGCGTCAAATAACTTAAAACTGCTCTTAAATCCTTGGCAACACGAAAATAATTTTTTTGAACTCATCGCCCTCTAGTTACTGTTTTACGCACGAAATAGTCAACCGGGAAACACCGTTTCCCGATCGAGTAGACCAGAAAAACAACGTCAAAAACACTGGTCCTTTGAAGCATTCTTAAATAAATCAGTGTTGATAATAAAATCTAGTTTATAAAATACCATTTTACAAGAACTTTCATTCATTAACAGGCCCAGAAAAGAGAGAAATCGTCCAAAAATTCCAATAAATTTGACAGCATCATGACAGCATGGCTTGCTTAATTTTACATTTTTGGTTTGCCATGACATGAAATTTATGAAAGTATTTCCAATTAAATTTTTATATTCGTTTCAAAAAATAAAATACGAAACTCTTGCGGGAATCATTATCCCGCGTTCGCGCATATGAAGCGCTCCCTCTTACGTCGGTCACGCTTCAAAACTGCGCTCACGCGGGAAAAATGTGTTCCCGCACTCGGTTCGTAAATAACTATTTTTTGTTCCCCAGTGTTATTTTTGGCTATTCAGAGTGTTCAGTAACTGAGAGCCATACCAAAGTTATATTTTTTTAAATGCAACACCCAGTATATTTTTACATATTTATATAATAATAATAATATAAGAGTTTGTAAGATATTGACGTTTAAGTGTAAAAAATTGCTGTATTATGAGCGCTTATAGCTTTGTAATTTATTTACATTTGGTCGTCAATTTTTGTAGGTAGTCAATGCAATATCTTTTCTAGAGAAACATCAGAACAGCTTCGGTCTATCTGTTATTATGTGTACAGGGCGTTGAGTTTTGCAAAAGACAATTTTTCTCAAAATTTTTAAATGGAACACCCAGTATATCTAAACTCTGGTGAAACACTGTTGTTTTAATAAGCTTTCATAAAACGCCAAATGTATTTGCCTAAACTGAAGAAATCGTGGGACAAAAATTAATTATTTTTCATTCTTTCAATATTGACGTTATTTAGTCTTTCCGACCGGTTCTTCTATTTTGACTTGCTGATAAATAAATGAATACGTTTTATTTTTTGTTCAAAGTAATTGAATATGCTTTTGTTAACTAATTTCTATTTTTCTTTACTTTGAAAATACTTCAGTAACGTTATTATAATAATTTAAAAAAATAAAATTTAGAATCACGTTGCCGTTTGCTAGAAAAGAGGAAAACAGATTTGAATTGACAGAACCAGACAGAACTATAATTACCTATTCATATTAATAGATAACACTACTTTTATACTTTTACAGTTTTGTGTTTTTTTATGATAACAAAATGCATTTTAATAATGAAGTTACGTGACATGACATACCTAACATAAGAAAGCAACCAAAACTGTCTTTTAGCATCAAGATTATATTCGCAGCATTATCCCATGAGAAGACACCCGGATTATAGTTTTCCAAAGATTAAAAGAAAGATTCGAAACACCGGGAAACATTAAATACAGTAAAAACGTTATTAAAATAACGTTAATTAAATATTTTCAAAATAAGGAAAAATAGGAATTAGTTTAACAGGAACATATTCAATTACTTGGAACAAAAAATAAAACATGTTCATAGATTTATCAACAAATCAAAACAGAGGAACCGGTCGGAAATGCTAAATAACGTCAATATTGAAAGAATAGCTTGTATTAAGGGCGTGAAGGGGGCGATTTTGGCTCGCGGCGGAATTATAAAAGCCCGAGGCAAAGGGCCAAAACAGTCGTTCACGCCCGAAATGCGAACAAGATTTTTTGTAAAATCGTTTAAATCCACCTTAAAGCTTTGAAAAATAAATGGCACGATTCGTTCTTAAAAATCAAGTTACGTTGTTGGTTACTAATGTGATGCAAATAAACATGTTGGTTTCTTAGGTTTTAGGGCGTAAAAGGCACTATTTACGCCCGCAAATTATTGTATAAATGACTTCATTTTGATACGATTTTACAAAAAACTTATTTTTGTCTCGCGATTTCTTCAGTTTAAACAAATACATTTGGCATTTTATAAAAGCTTATTAAAATAGTGGGTGTTTCACCAGAGTATATACCGTCTGTCTTATGAAAAACGCACGACATTATAACTCTGTTATTAATGATCCGATTTCAATAATTCAAAAAGCACATAAGACTAGTTTAAAAATACTACAAAAGGATAGCATTTTAGATTTTATTAAATATGACATTTTTGTCAGGCGATCGTCAACTTTTTTTTTCAAATGGCGGCAGATATTTTTTTTACTCAGTTTGATAGAGATTTATTTTCGGAATTCAACGATTTATTTCAACTTGATATTTTTTGTAGAATGTTTTTGAGAAATGGAAATTGTTTTTTAATAAAATTTTCAAGTATGCTTTGGATTCCTACCAAATTGCACAAAACAGTAACTATCTTTTACGATTTAAGTATTTACCTGTCAACTTGTTTTCATTTATTCTTGTTTGTATTATTTGTTACCGTCTTGTTATTATTTTATTATACCATTATTATTTCATTATGGATAACAATCAATTAACTGATGTGGTGCAAGTGTTTTTCGAGTGCCACAAAAATTCTGGTCAAGCTGAGCGCCTTTATGCAGCTCGCTCTCCTAATAGAGAAGTTCCTAACCGTCAGAAATTTAGAAGACTTGAAAAAAATTTAAGAAATCACGAAGCTTTTAAGAAACCCAACAAACAGCAACGTCAATTTCGTGAAAATGTAGAGTTAGATGTCTTTCTTAGTGTTCAAGAAAATTCAAGAACTTCTATTCGGGAAATTGCACATTTTCGATTATCTGATTTTCCTCTTTGAGACCTTTAATTTGAGTACCCGCACGGTGAATTTTACTTTTCCGAAAGTTTTTCGATTATCCCCTCCTCCCCAAATTTGATATTTCAAAATCGACTTTTAAATAATTGAATTCAGAAAATAAATCTCTATCACACTGAGTAAAAAAGAATATCTGCCGCCATTTGAAAAAAAAAGTTGACTATCGTCTGACAAAAATGTCATATTTAAACAAATCTAAAATGCTATCCTTTTGTAGTATTTTTAAACTAGTCTTATGTGCTTTTTGAATTATTGAAATCGGATCATTAATAACGGAGTTATAGTGTCGTGCGTTTTTCATAAGACAGACGGTACGGTGAAATATAAGTCGACGTCATCTTATCAGCGGCGCGCCTGGTGATCGCAGGCTCGCAGCTCGATGCGTTATTTTCGTCGACGGCTAATCAAGGTAGACTGGTAATGCCATTGTAAAATAGGACGGTTTGTTTGAAAGCAACATCAACAGATCTTGCGGTGGGTGGGAAAGGTGGGGTACTGTTTACTCGTCCCTAATGCACATAGGCGGCGTTCGTTAAATGGAGATAAAAATCGAATATTACAAAAAATGTACTTGTTAACTGAAATAATAATAGATTATTCATTACGAAGTAGAATTATTAATTTAATTAATCAGTTAATTATATTGAATTAATTCATTAAATACAAATACACGCAATAAAACTAGTATGTACGCCTATGAGTTCTGTTGCGTTACACGACATCCGCCGAAAATTATCGACTGCAATTTGAAAGTAACCAATCACTAAGTTAGTCTTAGTAAACATCCCTATGAACTTGTTAGCTACATTTTAAAGCTCGCTTGCCCAGTCTACCTAGGTTAGTCGTCGGAGGTTATTTTAAATGAATAAGTTATAATTTTTTTTTCGCAATTTGGCCAGGAAATTTTATTCTTCTGCGCCTATATGGTTCTGACGCAATTATACGGCCAATCCAAAGGTCAGGATACAATTGATCAGCAATGTGAGTTACGGAATCACTCCGCTTTGAGAAAACTAAATTTTGCTGTGCGACTGTGATTGTTTTACGATGCTATACGAGCCACATTTACGACTTAGTTCGCATCATTATTTTTTCGCGGCAATATTCAATTAACACGCTAGTGTCTGCGGGACTTGTCCGCTGCAGCATAACAACTTTGCCGTTGCATTAGAATTTGAACTGCGCAAAATATATGGCACCGATCCGTAGTTATTACCTATTCGTTAGTGTTGTGAGTTTACCGGTAATACTGGAAATTTACCGTGCTATTATTCTTACCGATTCACAACTATAGTGTTGTAAATCGGTAAGAATAGAGCGGTAAATTTCCAATGTTACCGGTAAACTCACAACACTACTATTCGTTATGCGTAATTTCGAAATATGTAAAAATATACTGGGTGTTTCATTTCAAAAAATATAACTTTGGTATGGCAGTTACTGAATACTCTGTATATTCAAAAATAATTTTATAAAATACAGCTGACTGAGTTACATCTCGTTTTAAGTTTTTTCCTATCTTATATACTATAGATGGAAGAGAACACTGCGGCACTCGGTGGACAGCCTGTATACTACTAATCACAGATGCTAAATAAACACATTAAGCTCTTTCTATACTCAAAATCCGGCAATTATTTTTGATTTATGGATGTCAACAAACCACCATGTTGGAGAAACTGACCTACCGCAAAGTGGTAACTTCCGTCAAATGTCGGGGAGAGTTGCGTATATTGGACCGGCTCCAAAATTGGACCACTTCTATTCAATTTAAATTAAAACCAACTAGAAGTATCTATCGGTATTAAAAAAAAATACTTGCAGAAACGTTATTTAATATAGTACCATCTGAGGTATATGTAGTGCTTACTGTTATTGAAGTTTCTAGTTTATTTTTATTTATTCAAAAGCGGTCCAATTTAGGAGCCGGTCCAATATATGCAACTCTCCCCTAATTGCATTCTCCCATGCCGTATCTTCCTCCCTTGATTGATTACTACTATGGCATTGATGGCAAAAATCTCTAATTAGTTGACTGTTCTGATCGATACATCAGAAAGAAAATGAACAAAACTGATTCTTGACCTGGTTTGAATTTAAATAAAACTCCTAAATTTATTTCTACATAGATAGGGAACTGTTTTAAAACTATGTATTTACCTTGTCATATAATTATCACCTATCGACCACTAGAAAGCATCCGTCGTGGTGTGGTTATTGCAGATATCTAATACAGTACCGAGTAGAGCAGAAAGTTTCTTGGTAGAAATTGTCCAAAACTTAGCAAATTTGAACGTAGAAAACTTTTATTATTTAATTATTTTTTAAATTATGAAAGTTCCCTAGACTTAAATATATTTTAAGAGAACTTCGTTTTGCCTAGGGGGGCTTATTCTCGAAATGAGGGAGAGGGATCGTTTTGCGGGAGCGACGTCAAAACGACGTAGACTCTCTTATAAAACTATAGAAATCTTTCGAGAAATGCGTAATTTTGACGTCTTTTTCGGGAGCGATCACCTCTCCAGTTCGAGAATAACCCCCCTGAATGGATGGAAATTTTCCTAAATCTAGGTATGTCTTGCAGGCCTTTTGAAGTGGCCTTAGATGGCCAACCTCCTGGCGCCATCTACTGCAATAAATTAAAATATGATATCTAAGGCCCAGTTTACAAAAACTTTAATTGCAATCAAATTTTAATGACGTTGTTAATTTGACATTTCGCAATGTAATTCTTATGGTAACTTAATCGTAATTATTTCAATTCGCAATTAAATATTTGATTTGCTTTCTGTAAATCCATCCTTAATCTAATAAATAAAACATCACTTCTGTTTTTTTGGTATTCAAAGAGAATATATCAGATCTGGAAATGTATTCTTTGCAATAATAACAATAGACCTTTGTTTGTTTAAGAGGAGAAATGAATCTTCAGTTATGGAATGTTGGCACCTGGCAACTCTGCACAAAATAAATTCCATGAAACTAATAAAAATTTCATTCCAAAAAATTTATTCAAAAATAAACACTTATTTTCAATAACTTATTTGTAGTATACATACAGAAACATTTAAAGAGAAACCGTTTATTTAAAGTTGAATTATTTTGAAACATGAAATGAGATGTATATACAATAAATATACATAATATCATTGAATTTAAACCTACTCTAGAACGGCAACGCAATGCTTAAAACTGGCAACCTGAAGTTGGAGGTTCACGCGGTCAGCTGAAGGAGGCATGGCCAGCTACATTAACATTCACTGACGTGTATGTATGGCCGTTTCAATTCGCCTAAAATTCGGTTCCGAGAAAGCATGCCATGGAGTACTCCCCTCAGCGCTCCCTACTAAAGATACTACAGAACTACTGATAGTAACGTAATGGCAACTGCAATTACTTAAAAACTCACAAGAGGCGCTGAGAGGAGTACCGTCAAAATTTTTAAAAGTCGAATTGAAACGGCCATACATACACGTCAGTGAATGTTAATGTAGCTGGCCATGATGGAGGTTGACGCTAAATAATCTGATTGTTCACAGAGGGCAGGATAATTTCCAAAGACGGTGACTATAAATGGTTTGCATATTCGATAACGCCAATGAGATTCGTCTTCCACTATTACTCAGTTCTATAAAACAGATGTATTAAAATTTGGAAGATCGAGAAGCCGAAGGTCACAAAAAATTGTACGACGTTGTTCAACGTTTTCTATATTTTCATAATTTGTAAGAACTAAAACTCTGACGATAACATGTTTCGGTTAAAGAACCATTCTCAAATCTAAAATACAACAAATTATCGCTTAACAAGTGAAAATTATTAATTAAATTCGAACAAACCTTAAGTCGAAGTTACTTAAGCAGCCATTTTGAGTGACAAGCAAATCATACACTGCAAGAACAAACATACGGCGAACAAAATTTCCTAACTAATACCAACTTAAGGGTAATAATCATTAGTAACAGCTGATGGCGCGTAAATTTACAAACCACTTATGGGTGACATTAAATTTTTGTAATATAAAGATACAAGAGTGAAAGCTGAGGGCAGGTTAGAAACAAAATTTTAAAAGCTGAAGGCCAAGTTAAAAGTAAATACCACTTATGGGTAAAAATCAAATGAAAGCAGATGGCAATAAATAATTAAGTAATTACTAAATAAAGTACAGAAAGTTTTAGTGAAATACAATACAATATTTGTAAAAATCAGGGTAACAGCTGATGGCAAAATACTGAAAGTTGAAAACGCGATTACGAATGATTCCAATTTATAGATTCGAAAAAGTTAAAATGTGGAAAGATGATTTGGTCGTTCAAGAGATTGACACTATTGTCTTTGTTACATAAGAAAATTTCTAGAGATTCGGCGATATTAAGTTTTAGACCTTTCTGAAGTTGGTGAAGTAATTTTACATTAAAAATGGGGTCTGGATAATGTCCTGATTCCAAAAGATGAAGAGCAAAATTAGAGTCTGTTTTTCCCAATCTAGCAGACGAAATGTGTTCTTTGACACGAGTGGCTAAATTTCTGCCAGTCTGACCGATGTAAATTGACTTGCAGTTGGAGTGAGTGCAAGCAATGGAGTAAACTCCGCTTTTGTTCATACAAGGTATCTCATCTTTAGAATTGGTCAGAATAGAGATAAGGGTATAATCATTCGAAAAGGTGACTTGCACCCCTTCCAACTGATTGAGAATTTTCTTTAACTTTTCAGAAATGACATCCACATAAGGTATAGAAGCATAGCTAAAATTACGTTTTGAAGAAACATCTGCCAGAATGGGAAAAACAGCCTTATTAATTAAACGGTTACGAATTTTGTATATAAAGGCGAGAAATGACGTCAATAGGGAAGCCATTATTATGAGCCATTTGGCAAATAATCTTGATCTCCCCAGTGAAGTCCTCTCTAGACATAGGAATCGAGAAAGCTCTGTAAAAAAATGCCGAAAAAGCTGACATTTTGTGTTGGTAAGAGTGATTAGAATTAAAGCTAATCGTAGCATCCGTGTTAGTAGGTTTTCTGTAAATACTAAATGACAGAGACGAATTGATTCTTTTAATGGACATATCGAGAAAGTTAATACTGTTGTTCTTTTCTAATTCTAAAGTAAATTTAATATTATTGTGAAAAGTATTAAAAAGGTTAAGTAATTCATAAGCCTGAGTAGTGTCTCCCTCCAGAACGACCAAAATGTCATCTACATAACGAGCAAAAAATTTGATTTTGTATGACAGAAAATGTCCAGAGTTAAAAAATTTTGATTCTAAATTGTTCATGAAGATGTCAGCTAATAAAGGGCTCAAGTTACAACCCATGGACAGACCATCTAATTGTGTATAAAATTTATTATTAAATTGGAAAAAGTTTTGTTTTAAAGTGATCCCAAGTAATTCAGCAACACAATGAACATCTTCATCAGATAAATCAGAATTCATAAGTAACTCTTCCACCAAATTCAGACATTCTGTGACCGGTATTGAAGTAAAAAGATTAGTGACATCGAGAGAAATAAGAATGCAATTTTCAGAGATTTCGCAACAATTCAGTTTCGATACTAATTCAGCTGAATTTTGTACCGTATACGAATGGGATAAAGTTAAATGTTTCCTTAAGATCTCATCTAAAAAGCAAGCCACTCTATGGGCAGGTGAATTAATGTAACTAACCACCGGTCTGATGGGGACATTAGTTCTATGTATCTTGGGTAACCCATATAATCGAGGTGTAAGTGGATTCATAGAAAGAAGTTGTCTGTTTTTGGTTAAAGAGCTATCTCTCAAACTGAAAATCAAAGATCTAAGAGATTTATTAAATTTTGGACCAGGATCGCCATTAAGCAAAGTGAAATTACTATTGTTCAAAAGTCATCAACTTTTTGAACATAGTCAGTCCTCTCCATAATGACCATGCAGGAACCTTTGTCTGCCTTACTAAGAATAAGGTTATTTTCTTTCAGTTTAGATTTAAGAGATCTGAGAATAAATGATTCTTTAGATAATTTCATACGTTGACTAGCTGAATTAAGAATATCTGAACATTTAAACCTTCACCGTCAAAAAATTCGAATTTCTCGATGATTGCTTCAGTATTAATCACTAGATTTTTCTAAATAATTTTGTTAAAGCTAGGAGCAATTGAAAATTGTGGACCTTTTTCTAATAAGGCAATTTCTTCTGAATTAAAGTTGACATTAGACAAATTAAGAAAACGTTTATGAAAATGATGGATTTGAAAAATCGTAGAGTTAAAAACATCACTGACATTGTAGTCCAAGTTATAAGATTGTTTAGTAAATTTGGTACTATCCAAAGGTTGATAGACCTGATGACGGTTAAAGTTATCAAAGTTAAAAACATCATTAGAGTCATCCGAAACTAACGGAGATGGAAAATCAAAAATGTTATGTGTGATATTATAAATTGGAATGACATCCAGGTGGTTCGGTTGGTTCGGTGAAATTAAATCTAAATGTAGTGTATCTCGAGATGACAACTTAAAATTAGACGTCTTAGAATCTAGAAGTAACACATTAAAATCTTTTGTAACATCAGTGAAGTTAAAAACATTCTGCTCAGACGGACAATTAAAATCAGCAACATTAATTAAATTAAGATTAGTTGACTTTGGACTGGATAAGCTATTGAAAGTATGATCAGAATCAACGTTAATTATGGGAACGTGTAAATTAGCACTCTCAACAGATTTGTCTAAATCGATAGTAGCTTCTGCTTCGAATTGACTCGATGTTCTCATTTCCGGAGAAGACGGTTCGTTGACTGTAGGAGAGTCAACGAACCGTCTTCTCCGGAAATGAGAACATCGAGTCAATTCGAAGCAGAAGCTACTACTAAGACGGTTCGTTGACTGTAGGAGAGTCAACGAACCGTCTTCTCCGGAAATGAGAACATCGAGTCAATTCGAAGCAGAAGCTACTACTAAGACGGTTCGTTGACTGTAGGAGAGTCAACGAACCGTCTTCTCCGAAAATGAGAACATCGAGTCAATTCGAAGCAGAAGCTACTATCGATTTAGACAAATCTGTTGAGAGTGCTAATTTACACGTTCCCATAATTAACGTTGATTCTGATCATATTTTCAATAGCTTATCCAGTCCAAAGTCAACTAATCTTAATTTAATTAATGTTGCTGATTTTAATTGTCCGTCTGAGCAGAATGTTTTTAACTTCACTGATGTTACAAAAGATTTTAATGTGTTACTTCTAGATTCTAAGACGTCTAATTTTAAGTTGTCATCTCGAGATACACTACATTTAGATTTAATTTCACCGAACCAACCGAACCACCTGGATGTCATTCCAATTTATAATATCACACATAACATTTTTGATTTTCCATCTCCGTTAGTTTCGGATGACTCTAATGATGTTTTTAACTTTGATAACTTTAACCGTCATCAGGTCTATCAACCTTTGGATAGTACCAAATTTACTAAACAATCTTATAACTTGGACTACAATGTCAGTGATGTTTTTAACTCTACGATTTTTCAAATCCATCATTTTCATAAACGTTTTCTTAATTTGTCTAATGTCAACTTTAATTCAGAAGAAATTGCCTTATTAGAAAAAGGTCCAAAATTTTCAATTGCTCCTAGCTTTAACAAAATTATTCAGAAAAATCTAGTGATTAATACTGAAGCAATCATCGAGAAATTCGAATTTTTTGACGGTGAAGGTTTAAGGTTTAAATGTTCAGATATTCTTAATTCAGCTAGTCAACGTATGAAATTATCTAAAGAATCATTTATTCTCAGATCTCTTAAATCTAAACTGAAAGAAAATAACCTTATTCTTAGTAAGGCAGACAAAGGTTCCTGCATGGTCATTATGGAGAGGACTGACTATGTTCAAAAAGTTGATGACTTTTTGAACAATAGTAATTTCACTTTGCTTAATGGCGATTCTGGTCCAAAATTTAATAAATCTCTTAGATCTTTGATTTTCAGTTTGAGAGATAGCTCTTTAACCAAAAACAGACAACTTCTTTCTATGAATCCACTTACACCTCGATTATATGGGTTACCCAAGATACATAAAACTAATGTCCCCATCAGACCGGTGGTTAGTTACATTAATTCACCTGCCCATAGAGTGGCTTGCTTTTTAGATGACATCTTAAGGAAACATTTAACTTTATCCCATTCGTATACGGTACAAAATTCAGCTGAATTAGTATCGAAACTGAATTGTTGCGAAATCTCTGAAAATTGCATTCTTATTTCTCTCGATGTCACTAATCTTTTTACTTCAATACCGGTCACAGAATGTCTGAATTTGGTGGAAGAGTTACTTATGAATTCTGATTTATCTGATGAAGATGTTCATTGTGTTGCTGAATTACTTGGGATCACTTTAAAACAAAACTTTTTCCAATTTAATAATAAATTTTATACACAATTAGATGGTCTGTCCATGGGTTGTAACTTGAGCCCTTTATTAGCTGACATCTTCATGAACAATTTAGAATCAAAATTTTTTAACTCTGGACATTTTCTGTCATACAAAATCAAATTTTTTGCTCGTTATGTAGATGACATTTTGGTCGTTCTGGAGGGAGACACTACTCAGGCTTATGAATTACTTAACCTTTTTAATACTTTTCACAATAATATTAAATTTACTTTAGAATTAGAAAAGAACAACAGTATTAACTTTCTCGATATGTCCATTAAAAGAATCAATTCGTCTCTGTCATTTAGTATTTACAGAAAACCTACTAACACGGATGCTACGATTAGCTTTAATTCTAATCACTCTTACCAACACAAAATGTCAGCTTTTTCGGCATTTTTTTACAGAGCTTTCTCGATTCCTATGTCTAGAGAGGACTTCACTGGGGAGATCAAGATTATTTGCCAAATGGCTCATAATAATGGCTTCCCTATTGACGTCATTTCTCGCCTTTTTTACAAAATTCGTAACCGTTTAATTAATAAGGCTGTTTTTCCCATTCTGGCAGATGTTTCTTCAAAACGTAATTTTAGCTATGCTTCTATACCTTATGTGGGTGTCATTTCTGAAAAGTTAAAGAAAATTCTCAATCAGTTGGAAGGGGTGCAAGTCACCTTTTCGAATGATTATACCCTTATCTCTATTCTGACCAATTCTAAAGATGAGATACCTTGTATGAACAAAAGCGGAGTTTACTCCATTGCTTGCACTCACTCCAACTGCAAGTCAATTTACATCGGTCAGACTGGCAGAAATTTAGCCACTCGTGTCAAAGAACACATTTCGTCTGCTAGATTGGGAAAAACAGACTCTAATTTTGCTCTTCATCTTTTGGAATCAGGACATTATCCAGACCCCATTTTTAATGTAAAATTACTTCACCAACTTCAGAAAGGTCTAAAACTTAATATCGCCGAATCTCTAGAAATGTTCTTATGTAACAAAGACAATAGTGTCAATATCTTGAACGACCAAATCATCTTTCCACATTTTAACTTTCTCGAATCTATAAATTGGAATCATTCGTAATCGCGTTTTCAACTTTCAGTATTTTGCCATCAGCTGTTACCCTGATTTTTACAAATATTGTATTGTATTTCACTAAAACTTTCTGTACTTTATTTAGTAATTACTTAATTATTTATTGCCATCTGCTTTCATTTGATTTTTACCCATAAGTGGTATTTACTTTTAACTTGGCCTTCAGCTTTTAAAATTTTGTTTCTAACCTGCCCTCAGCTTTCACTCTTGTATATTTATATTACAAAAATTTAATGTCACCCATAAGTGGTTTGTAAATTTACGCGCCATCAGCTGTTACTAATGATTATTACCCTTAAGTTGGTATTAGTTAGGAAATTTTGTTCGCCGTATGTTTGTTCTTGCAGTGTATGATTTGCTTGTCACTCAAAATGGCTGCTTAAGTAACTTCGACTTAAGGTTTGTTCGAATTTAATTAATAATTTTCACTTGTTAAGCGATAATTTGTTGTATTTTAGATTTGAGAATGGTTCTTTAACCGAAACATGTTATCGTCAGAGTTTTAGTTCTTACAAATTATGAAAATATAGAAAACGTTGAACAACGTCGTACAATTTTTTGTGACCTTCGGCTTCTCGATCTTCCAAATTTTATTCAAACAGTCACAAATATCATGGATAACCCAATTTTATTTTACAGATGTATTACATTTTCATTAGCTACTTGTTGTCCGCCACTAGTAATTAAATAAACGAAATTAGGTATGGCTGGAAATCGTTGCGAATATTTCAATTGCGGAAAAACTGCAAGAAAATTCCCTGGAATAAATATGTATATGGATTTTAAATTCTGGTATAAAAATTTAGAAAAAATAGGTAGTAGTTTTACTTTTAAGAGCCGTTTTACACTTGTTAAATTTGATAACATTTTTGTTATAAAGTGAGGGAGATGAGCTACCACAGTGAATTATGATTGGTTGAATTGGCACTTCTCGCTCATTTCGTAACAAATTTTGCACAAAAAATATCATAGTGTAATACGGCTCTAAAGCAACAGTTTTTTTAACTGAATTAAAGGAAGTGCCTTCATAGCCGGCACCGGTTGTTGTCGGCGCCACTTTCAAATACTGTTGCTGGCACTAGTCTTTTTTTTTAACTTTATCCTAAAGAAATTAGGATTAGAATGTAACTAAATTTATTTAGTTACATTCTAATCCTAATTTCTACGTTTTAACGTAAGTTAAAAATTCTTATTTATTTAAATATGTACAGGGTTAATTTTATTAATGTTAACCCCCCTTTATTTCTTTAATTATTAACCGATTCAAAAAATTCAAAATTGCTCTTATATGGATTTTTATGTAGATTTCACTTATACTATCAGTTTTGCGGTAGCGTTTTATATATACCGAGTGAACAAAAAAAATGTAACAAAAATGTAAATGATAACAAATATATATATATATATATAGATTTAAATCTATATATATAGATTTAAATCTATATATATAGATTTAAAGTTAACTGAATTTTAAGGTCTTTATTTCTACAGGAATCTCCAGTGTTTATATAGATTTAAATCTATATATATATATTTATATATAAATATCGTGTAATTGGTTTACTAGTTTTTGTGTTATTTGTCAATTATTGAAAACTTGATTGTCGTTTTTTAAATACTTTTCAGCTTACCTAGAAATATTATTTTAAGCGATAGAGAAAAACTTTAAATACAATAGTTGTGGGATTTTGTATGTAATATCTTTTAGAGCTCTCACAAGACAAAAGCGCATCGCAAAGTGGAGAAAAAATTAAATTTTTGTTTTTTTGTGAACAAGAAAGAAGGATGGAGTTATGCTTTTTATGTCTGATTATGCAACGCCAGACGCGTTTCATTTATGACGCAGAGCTCTTCTGTTATGAAAAATACTTTACCTACTAAATTTTCTGTGTTTAGTTTGATTCGATCAGACTGAGCAAAAGAAAAGCTTATTAACCATGACCACCCTGTAGCGATAAAAGTACATTTAATAATCGCTTATAATAAGATTACATATTAACTATATCTGTACCAGAAATCTTTTTCTTAGAGTTAAAAATAAATAAAATAGCTTTAAGTATCTATAAACAATGATATACAGAAAATGTGTAGAATTTTATGAGCAATCGAAATTTGGCAGGAGGTGCCTTTTGAAATAAAAGCACCACTGTTTTGATTCACTCTGTATAGATGAAAATAATTTTATGTTGTAGGCCTCTAAAATTAAAAGAAAACTTGCGATCAAAATTTTTTTTTATATCTTCAGTAGTTATCAAGATATGGCCCTGTTGGGACACCTATACAGTGAGCCTCTAAAGTATGGAATAAAATTCGTAATTTCTTTATTTTTGAAATTTCGAAAAAATGCTCGGACGGGTAAATTTTGTTTTTAAAAAGCACATATTTTCAAGTGAAAATCAATTTTTGACAGTCATTTGTTTTCGAGTAATGACGTCATCGACATTTTTCTTAAATAGCAACCCCCAATTTTTTTTCTTAATTCTGATAGCTCATTGAATTCTCTATCCAAGTATCCAACCACATCAAAAATTTATTATGTTTTATGGGAAAAATTTTGAGAAAAAAGTTATTGAAAATGAATGAATCATCTACTACCTACATGACATTTTCAAGAAAACCAAAATGATACCTACAATCAAAGAAGACTTGTCATTCTTGTCATTTAAACAAAGTCTTTTCAAGTCGAGTAATCATAGTTCGTCATTTAACCGAAAATTAAATTGTTATTATTATTATTTCATTTCATTTTCAATAATTTTTTCTCAAAATTTTTCCCTTAAAACAATAAATTTTTGATGTGGCTGGATAGAAAATTCAATGCGCTATCAAAATCAAGAAAAAAAATTGGGGATTGCTATTTTAAAAAAATATCGATGACGTCATTACTCGAAAACAAATGACAGTCAAAAATTGATTTACACTTGAAAATGTGTGCTTTTTAAAAAGAAAATCTACCTGTCCGAGCGTTTTTTCAAAATGTCAAAAATAAAGGAATTACGAATTTTATTCCATACTTTAGAGGCTCACTGTATATGTTATTAAAAAGGAAAAGCAGTTAAAATACTTCGTGACTTAATGAGATTACTTTTGGATTACACGACATTATAGAGTCAATGGAAAACACTTATGTTAATAGCAAACACATTATAATATACGTCATTTTTTCGCGACAAATATTTCTGAAATATTCGTTTAATATTCAAAAATTTGCGTTTTCGTGTCAAATTTTGAAATGTCACAATAAAAATTTTCAAATATTTTTATTGAGTTTTTGAAAGTATCTGCCGGGGCATATTTCAAAAAAATATTTGTTAGAGGGAATACAGATTGTCAAAAGTAGTTTATAATCTTTATCAACAGAGGCCAGTCGAAGTAAGAGATGTATAAATGTTGTTTTCGTCACTCTGAACAATCTGAAGAATTCTTGATCATTATATCTTGCTAGCCAATATTCATAATAATTGTTAACTCTGATGTATGGCTGCACTTGGAGCCATTTCAACAAGAGTAACTGTGTAATTGCGTCATCAGTGTCCTATTAAACTTTAAAGAATCGCTGGAGGATTATTTTTGTTGGTCTATAATGGCATCCTTTTCTAAGACTAATACTAATATGTACCTACTCTAAAAAATGCTCTATTTGTTTATTGTGGAACATAAAGGAAAAAAAAACAAACCTTTCTCGATTCATTTTCCAAACTTAAATGTACAATGGCTTAATGACAGCAGGTGAAAAATGACATTTCAGATTTTGAATATTTCCATTTTCTTGTGTTATGAATTTCTGACAGTTGTACGAATATTTTTTGAAAATCTGAACGAATATTATTCGTCAAGAAAAAACGCTTATAATCAGAAATTTATTTTTGCTTTTGTAAAATGTTGTTTTTAATTCAGTATTTTAAACACGCTTTAAATTTTTTAACCCAACTGAATGAAATAAATTTAAAAAAATCGCGTCTGCGCAGTGTTCACAGCCGTTTGAAGGTCTGAATAATATGCCGCTCGTGTTAACTAATGTTTCAGGACCTCAAAATCAAATCTACCTAATTTTCATATGCAATTTGGTTGTAATCCGCATTTATTTTGATTTTTGCTTCATAGGTGGATACCACATAAATAATAATATACAAAGTGGTCAAGAATCACTGTTTGAGTTGGCAGTGCTGAATTTTATTTTTAAATGGTACAACTGCAGTAACTTCCGGTTATGACGGCTTGACACTGATAGCCGTCACTTTGACAACGTCACCTTGACATTTCAAATTCAAATTAAAACGCTAATTTTTATTCACATAACCTTAATCTTGGCGCTGTCAAATAAACCAACAAAACATATATCCGGTTGCAGTGTTGCAAATAGCCGAATAAGCAAATGCTCTTAATTGTATTGCCAACTCAAACAGTTATTCTTGACCACTTTGTATTTCTAGATTTCTTATTATAAAGTGTAGTAGACAATTCAAGTCAAGAGATGGCAGCAGTTCCTAACAGAAAGTAGTGGCTGCCAGTTCATTCATTTACGTTGCCGTGCTAGAGTAGGTTTAAATTCAATGATAATATAAAGGAAAATTATGAATGGCCATTTCTAATGAGCAAAATTAAGAATATCAGAATTGCTTATGTATTCCTATCTCTTCACTGTAATCAGCTAACTTTATCTGGACAACGATTTTAATTTCGATAACTCATTGAAAGTTATAATTTTATGCAAAGGATTTCGTACAAAGTATTTATATTCAATGAGTGTTTCCTCAAAACTAACTGCCATTTCAACGCTAACAAAAATACTATAACTTAGTAGTATTATTTCATCACATTCACAGTCAACTGTTGTTTATAATATTTATTAAAATTACATGTTTTCATCATCTAAAGTAGTAAGATTGCAAAATTGATGTAATATTTATGTCCGGTTGCACCAACTTTTTAAGCAGAGCTTAAATTTATGTGGTTAGACTATGACATTATTTATAGATTTAACAAAATATTAGTCGCGTTCTAATTGATACTTAAGTTGAAGTTTAAATGTCAATCAGAATATATTTGACATTATACTGACCATGCGTAAATGTTACATTCTAAACATAACTTAAATTTAAGCTCTGCTTAAAAAATTGGTACAACCGGGCATTAGTCTAATATTAATTCTTTCAAAAGGCTAAAAATTTGTAAATGCCGAAACCGGTTATTTGAAAAAATAAAAACATTGTGCCCGGGCGCAGCTTTTTATTTAAATTAGTAAGATTGCTTTATCAATATTTTCCTTGTTGAATGTGATGTAATTACCTTAACTAATTTATTCAATCATAAATGAGCAAAATAAATAAAAAAGCTCTTTTCAAATATTTTATTAGTTGGTAAGAACAAGTAAAATGAGTTATGTTTTAAATGGTTTTTTTACACACGCAAGTATAATGAAGTGAAAATTGTGTTTCGAATTTTTATTGGAAACAGTTTCATATTCTTAAATGCCACCTACAATTGAACTATAAAACAGGCTTATACCAAACAATATCACCTCCCAGACATCCACTGACCATTTGGTAATGTCTTGGATTAAATTTACAACTAACGACAACGTCCGTGTGATAATCCTTCATTGTAGCGATCGTGTACAGTTCTTTAGGATTATCAGGCACACAACTACATATCTCCTGCACTTGATCATTAAAACCTAGAAGCCGAACGCCACAGCCGTACGGAGAACAGACGAGTCTGCCATCTGTTGAGAAGCAAAGCTCCTTGATGTAACCTTTGCCAACACCTAATTCTTCTATGTAGTGAGTGAGCCGCGGCAAATTTTTAACTATTCGACACCTGTCTTCAGGTCTTTGTGTGAAATGCGTCTTATAAACATTATTTCCAATCAGACCACTGTTTATGACACCCATAAAAGTTCTGCCCCTGTCATCTAGATTCCTCTCCGTTGTTCTGCGATGAACTGTTCGCTCGTTTGTGGTAAAACCCATCCAAATATCCGTTAGTGCGGCACCGGCATCTTCTCCGCTTGCTGTTTCTTCTTGCTCTGGAATTGCCTCTTGATCTACATATGAAAAGGCATCTTCATAATCTTTTGCGTCTCGCATTTGTATATCATGAACACATGTCCACTAGAAAACAACAAAGATTCAAAGAATATGTTCAACAACTTAAAAGTTAATTATTTTATTGTATTGTAAATAATAAGCAGGTATCTTTAAAATTTTAATAAAAATTCGGTGTAGTGGTCAGAAGTGTTTAGGCCCCACAAAATAATTTTTCATTGAGGAGACTTCACTAACCAATCAAATTATAACAACTACAAATTTATTTTTGAAATTTGTACTACCGTAATCACATTCAAATAAACAAAACTAAACTGGACTAAAAACTTATCATATATTTCAAATAGTTTGAATTTATCTTGAAATTGAAGAAAACATACTTGTTTTCTTACATGCAATGTAAGCAATGTCTTAATAGGCTAACTATTTAAGAGTGAAACAGTTCTGATTTGATATAATTATGCTTTTGAAGTCGTCATCATGTTTTAGAACGTTACCTCTTCTCCATCATCTGCACTAACATTTCTTGATAAAGCACACCAGCCCATCGGGTGAATTTGAACTGAACTAATGACTTCTGCATCATTTGGAAAATCGTCAATAAATTCCAGGCGATTTCTATGATTTGAGAACAAGTAATTGAACATTGTGGCGGCAGGGTAAGTTTGTTCACTCAGTTGCATTAAACGATAAAGGTCAGGCTGAAATTATTAATAAGCATAAAATCATCACACATAAATGCAACAATAAATATTAAATTAAAAAAAATCACGACCGGGAGTAGACAGCAGTTTCTATGATACGAAAATTATGACAGAAATAACATATTTACTTCCAATGGAGGAAAAATGATGTTTACTCCCTAGGGAGTTGCATTATATTGACACTTGCGCTCAAGGCCGTTTTACACTACCCTATTCCTTGTACAAAATTTGGTTCAATTTCTTGAACAAATTAATTTATGCAGTAAGTTGTATCAAAATTTAAATTGAATCACAATCTATCTGGAAAACTAGAACGTGTTCTATCTTCAATCGTATCTGAAGCTCAAAAATTTCTTGTTCTAAATATTTTTAGTAGAAATTGAACCAAATCATGTGCAGGAAATAGGGTAGTCTAAAACGACCTGTACAATGTGTTTCACTTTACATGAAGACAATTAAATAACACATAGTATGAAACTTTTACTAATTACGGAAGATGAATCCTTTTGTTGGAATGAGATTTTCTCAGAGTCCAAATCTAGCCAACCATGATTAAAATAAAAACTAGCGTTTCCAGTAGTCCATATTAGCGATTAAGACGGAACTAAAAAGTATTTACGAAAGATGTTGCTAATCACAAAAATACTCCAAATATGTAGTTTCGCTAAAAAATTTTAATTTCATTTTCGTTAGAAATGTCGAGTTGTACTGTATAACAAAGGACGAGTTTAAAAATGTATTCGGCTTCAGGACAAATTAGTTGAAATATCTCCTACTTAATAATTGTTGTAAAATTAAAATATAATATTTAATTTACTCGTGAAATTTTTATTTTTAATAAAAAATAAAAACTTTCAGCGACACTTCATATTTGGAATATTTTTGTAATTAGCAACTTCTGTAATTTATTTTGCTCTGTCTTACTATGCCGTTACTACGACTTTACTTGAAAGCTAGTTTTTATTTTAATGAAGTTGAATAGATTTGTACTTAAAAAAAACTAATTTCTACAAAAAAATCATCTCAGTGGCCTCTATAACTGGTAAAAGTATTATATTAACTACGTTATTAATAAAACAGTTAGGTATTTAGGTGTCTTCATGAAAAGTGAAACACACTGTATACCGGGTGTTCACTTTGATTACGCACCATAGGAATTTCAATGCAATTTTTTTTAATTGTAAATTCCTGCTCTCCTATCGAATATATCATAAAGCACTAAACGCCATAATACGTAGCTTTGTGTTATGTATTAGCTAAGACTACTTTTACTATGCTTTTCGAATAAATGGGTTTTCAAAATTAAAAAAGAAAAAAGTAAATGAGCAGATATTTTTGTATTCAACAGTTTTGATCAAGCAGACAAACTTTATTGATTTATAAATTAATAGGTAACACATCAAATGTTTAAATAATTCGCCGTTTGCGGTCAACCTGCCCTAGAAGCTTCTACGAACATTATTTAACATTCTAAAAGTAATAGTTGCCCATTCTTCCACGATTCTACCTCTCAACTTATTCAAATCGCGGAAAGGAGTCTAATTTTAAATAAGGTCACAAGAATAAATCGTTTGGTATTAAACCCGGCACTCATGCAGACTATCGTGATCAACAAGCCTGCATTCAGTATGGTGGTTTTTCTAACAATAATTTCAAAAGGGAAGCAGGAATTTACAATTATAAAAAATTGCATTGAAATTCCTATGGTGCGTAATCAAAGTGGACACCCGGTATATATTTGTTATATAACAAATTCTTTTTAATTTTTTAACGGATACTAAAAAATCACAAATTTTTATGTATATCTTTTTATCATTTCCTATTTATTGACATGTTATGTTCTTCTTCCTTAACATTAGATTCAGCATTTTTTTAAATATCATTCTTTTCCCTTTTCAATAGAATTGATACGTTTTACCTTTTCATTTTCAACACATTCTCTTTGCACAATCTCTTCACTATTGTCTTTTTTTCTCTGACGTTTCTGATCACAACTTCATTTCAGAATTTCTTAAAACAATATACAGTACGTTCGCTCAGAATTTGCCCCAAGGTCGGATGCGCATTCGTCTGAATTTAAATTTTACAAACGCGGAAACTCGCTTCATAATAATGATTCCATTAGAAGATTAGTTTTTAAATGTCGCTTTACTTATGCATGTATTGACTTGCTACAGTATTGTTTTCAATCTAACGTACAAATAGTCGTATTATTAAACTGCTTACATCAAAATAAATCAAAATTTATTAATCGCAGTACTGAGTCTACGCCGCTGGTAACACAATTTGCTGCTGTTAAAACCCGACGGCTGCCGAACTCACAATCGTATCTGCGCTAAAACTCTCAGCGGGAGACCTGTATCTATGTAATCTTTTTCCCTTTATTTTTCTCATAATTTTCTGATTCATTGTATTTTCTACGTTTAATTTTTGTTTGATTATAAATATTGTTACTTCTTGCTTTACCATTTTCATCGTTGTATGCAGTTTTATATTCTTGCTTTCTCTATGTATGTTCTAGTCTAGAATACTTGCTATTCTGACGCTTCATTCATGTTCAACTGATCTTTGTATGCTTATGATAGTAATGTTTGTATCAGATTTTGCTTTATTTCCTTTTTTTTGGAACATTAATTAAACTCTAGCTTTTATATTCTCTATACACTTGTAGTTATTGTTTTTGCTTCATGTAGTAATTAACGCATTCACAGAGACACACATTGATACAAAGTTACAGGCCCTAATTATAGGAAAATTGTAAACTAAAAGATGAATTATATCAGAGAAAAGCTTGGACCATTTTATTTCCTTATGGCCGATTTCTTCACCGTGTTAATTGAGGTTAATTTATCTGTCACTTGGAATGTTTCATACAGTTTGCTGTACATATACTATGTGTCACATTCTAACTAACAAATACATTTAACCTTAGGATAAGGCGATGAAAAAATCGGGCATTAGTACTTGATTTGTTGTCTTTATACCGTCTGTCTTATGAAAAACGCACGACACTATAACTCTGTTATTAATGATCCGATTTCAATAATTCAAAAAGCACATAAGACTAGTTTAAAAATACTACAAAAAGATAGCATTTTAAATTTTTTGAAATATGACATTTTTGTCAGGCGATAGTCAACTTTTTTTTCAAATGGCGGCAAATATTTTTTTTACTCAGTTTGATAGAGATTTATTTTCTGAATTCAATTATTTAAAAGTCGATTTCGAAATATCAAATTTGGGGGGGGGGATAATTGAAAAACTTTCGGAAAAGTGAAACTCACCGTGCAGGTACTCAAATTAAAGATCTCAAAGAGGAAAATCAGGTAATCGAAAAATCGAATGTTCGGTTTCACCAATGCGGATTGAGAATAGCAGAATTAATCCGAGTGGTAGTGTCAAATCGCTTTGGTGAAATTGGATATAAATGAATCTTAGTCTGTACTGACATATGGGCCACCAGTTCGGTGGCCTGCGCGTTCACCTGATATTACGCCGCTCGACTTTTGGTTATGGAGCTATGTCCATGTTTATTTAACACTACCCGAAAATGAGGATATTAGCTGCTTTCTTTCATTTTATCCAAACGCAACATAATGCGTTTTGATTCAAAGATGGATGCTCTCTTGTAACTGGATCTTCGCGAAATTTCAATTCCGATCGGTAATCTCATTTCCCCTTTCAATCTTCCAATTTTGCAATCCGTTTGGATTGAAATGCATTCAGATCCAGAGTGGGTAACGAAAAATTATTCGAATCTTGATTCAAACTTTTCAGCGAAAGAAAGCAGCTATTTTAAGGCAGAGAATTATCCGCACTTGTCACTAGATACCTCTCAATTTAATCTTAAATGCAATACAAGGAGTAAATAGAAGGTGTCAGCTATGTATTCAACAAGGCGGGGGACATTTTGAGCAATATTTATAATAATTATAAAATTTTAAAAACTTTCCATTTTTTATTTACAGTTGGTTCTTGTCCGATGAAATTTGTATCACAAAATCTTCTAAGCGGACACTAAATCGCGCAACTATACACTTTACTATACTTCTGACGAAGCAGTCGAACGACTGCGAAACGTAAAGTGTATAGTTGGGCGATTTAGTGTCCGCTTAGAAGATTTTGTGATACAAATTTCCATTTTTTTTCCATCGCACACTTCATTTTTGTTTAAAAAGCGAAATTATTTCCCTACAGTATTTACAAAATCAAGTTGAAATTAAACGTCTTGGCGAAAGTTATTCGCCTATAGCGAGGAAGAGATGATTAAATGGATTCAAAAAGCTCATCGTTACCACGTCGTGTTTGGTAACAAATTAAGCGTGTCCGAGAGACCTAATCAACGATACAGACTAAGATTCATTTATGTCCGATTTCACTAAAGCGATTTGACACTCGGATTAATTCTGAGTCATTTATAAGAAAGTAATAGGGTAAACTAGGGTTAAACCGACTGCTATTCTTAATCCGCATTGGTGAAATCGAACATTAATTTTTCCTCCTTCGATTTTTCGATTATCTGAAATTCTTCTTTGAGACCTTTAATTTAAGTACCCGCATGGTGAGTTTCACTTTTCCGAAAGTTTTTCGATTATCCCTCCCCCAAATTTGATATTTCGAAATCGACTTTTAAATAATTGAATTCAGAAAATAAATCTCTATCAAAATGAGTAAAAAAAAATATCTGCCGCCATTTGAAAAAAAAAGTTGACTATCGCCTGACAAAAATGTCATATTTAAAAAAATCTAAAATGCTATCTTTTTGTAGTATTTTTAAACTAGTCTTATGTGCTTTTTGAATTATTGAAATCGGATCATTAATAACAGAGTTATAGTGTCGTGCGTTTTTCATAAGACAGACGGTATATTTATTTTGTTTCAGATGTTTCTACAACTTTTTGTGTAGAATGACTTGCGCTTATGTTTACATTGTTTCTCATGAGCAGAGTTTTCTTCTTTAACTTTGTAGAGTAGTAGATTAGGATTAACTGAATGCTTTGCATTGTCACATTGCCTTACATGTCTTCTATTTATTGGAACATGTTTCACTTCAATAATATTTGATTTTCTCTCTCCAAATGTTGGTACTACAGCCACGATGTCATTGTTTGTCATGGGTCATGGCTACCATGGATTCAGTTACTATTTTTAAAAATAAAAATTGAAGAACGTTATAAAAAAAGGAATTGAAAAATTATAAGTCAAATGGCAAGGCAAATTTAAAATTTGTTTCTAATAAATGTCTCTTCTTTTCTATTTTGTTTTTATACAATCCTTAGTTATATAACTGTTCTGTGAATATTCATTTGTCTTGCTTGGTCTGTGAATTCTTTTTTACCCAAATTTGGGATCAGGAATTGTAACTCTTGAGTTGCTCCATTTATTCATCATAGGCATAGTAAAAACAGGTTTTCAAAAACCCATAAATATCAACCTGAACTGGCACTGTCACACACAAAATATGTTAAATACAAAAATTAAAACTTTTTTTTTAATTCTAAATGACAGATTTACTAAGGGACAGTTTCATAATCGAATTTAAAGGAGACTTTAAATTTAAAGTCACCTTCAGATGTAAAACGAACTGTGAAAACACATTTGTTTACACATCTGAATGTGATTTTAAAGTGTCTTTTAAATTCGATTATGAAACTGGCCCTAACTTTTTGATTAATTTTTACTTAAGAACATTCATGCCACTAAGGCCCAGTTTAAATCCCAGCGAAAACATGTACGTTTATTCAACGTTAATTTCACGTTGTTACGGTGGAAATAACGTTATTCGTTGAAAAACGCAACGTTGTTTTTTGGTTGAATTAGCAACCATAATTATACCACGTTTGTGTAACGTGTTTTTTAACGATCAGTTTAATGTGAACGTAATTATAACGTGAAATAAATATGTAATAATTTTGTCTTTTTACGACGTGATTTATACTATGAGTAAATGCGATGTATCTACCGTACGTTGATTACCATATCTTTTCAACGTTAATTCAACATCTACTATTCTACGTAATAAATGAGAAAAAAATTAACGAAACTAATACGTTAGATAAATCATAATTTACAACTAAATTTTTAACCCACGTTTTATAACGTTATTTTAACGTATACCGAATAAATATGCGTTACAGAACGTGATGTTGACGTTAGAAAACACTTAATTTTACAGTGATTGTCTATCGTGCTTCACACCTTTGAATTCTAATTTTACTAAAAATCTCTGAAATGTGAGGTTCTTCTCCATGCTTGGCAGCTTTGAAATGAAACGAAACAGGTATGAAAAGTACTGCTGATTTGCACATACGAGTCAACCATAACCTCTTTTTAAGTTGACGTAATCTGTCAAATTTTTTTAAGTTAGTTTGAATTTGATGCCCAAAATCTGTGATTAAAAATACTAAAGAACGCAATAGTCAATCAATTATACATACATATTGTCACGAATACTCATTGGGGACAGCTGTATACGGAGTGGAAAGTTTAACTGGAATAAATTCTGTAACTTAGAAAATTACGATTTGTAAAAAAATTCTTGGAACAGGTCAATTTTTATTTTTAATGGCGCATATTACAAAGGGACTTTTTTAACTTTTCAATTATTTGGAGGGGTGAAACGACCCCTATGTTTTTTTTTTAATGGAAGGATATGTTGAAAAAATTGGGAATACAGCCAAGTTTTATTATTTTATTTTTCTTTAGCAGTAAAAGGTAAAAAATAAAAAAAAGAATTTTTTTTCTAAAACCGTTTTTAATGCCAAAAATTCAGGAACTCCATTTTTTTATTATTTGATAAGAAGAAATAAGCATTCCATATGCTATCGTATTGTTGCGTGCAGCCAAAAGATGGCGCTGCCAATACGCAAAATTTTTAATTGTACGTAATTACCTCACTGAAGTTTTTCCCAATAGGTGGATAGGAAGAAGAAGACCAATGACCGATTGTGTGGCCAACAAGATCTCCAGATCTCATCCCTTTAGACTTTTTTATGGGGGTATTTAAAAAGTAAAGTTTATGTGACTAAACCAAACGACATAGCAGAACTTCAGAACTTCAAATTCTGCATGAAATTAGGAGAGTAACGCCGGAAATGTTACAAACTGTTAGGGATGGAATTTATAATCGATTAGGGTATTGCCAAGTGAGAGGTGGCGAGCATTTTGAACATCTGATGCGTTAAAATCGTTCTAGTCAAAAATTTATTTTTTATTTTTTCGCCTTTTACTGTTAAAGAAAAATAAAAAAATAAAAACGTAGCTGTATTCCCAATTGAACAAACTTTAAGATAAAAAATTACTCAACATACCCTTCCATTAAAAAAAAAATAGTTAGGGGTTGTTTCATCCCTCCAAATAATTGAAAAGTTAAAGAAATCCATTTATAATATGCGCCATAAAAATAAAAATTGACCTGTTCCAAAAATTTTGCTACAAATAGCAATTTTCTAAGTTATAGAATTTATTCCAGTTAAACTTTCCACTCTGTGTAATTGTTAACGGGGTTACTTTGCTGAACTACGGATAATGGACTAATTGCGCGGAACAGTCGATTGGGGACCGAGCGGGAAGGTGGCCCAATAGCGAAGGGTGCTCAATAAAGCCTAAAAGTGGTGCGGTGGTTTCTCTGAAGAGGGCCTTTCTTTTTAAAGCCGAGAACCGGGAAAAAGTAAGCAAGTCTTTGTTATTCGGGTAAACTACCCCTAAGTGCCTTTAGCCCATACCTGGACGGAACCGTCTACCGAGAGCTACGTTTACCCCAACCGCTGAATTTATTGCAAGCGCGAAGAGAGCGTGACAATATTGCGGTGTTTATGAGCAGCATGTAATTTTTTTTGAATTTTCATAAATAAATAATTTTGTAAATAATAAAGTAAATCGAGAGTACTGTATTAAATGTGTTTTGTCGAATATTTTAAGTTAGTGTAAATATTTTTAGAAATAGGTGATTTAGAATTACTTGTTTATTATAAATAAATTATTTAGAATTTTTGAAATGTATATACAAAGAAAATAAGCTTAGAATTGTAATAATTAGAAAAATTGATTTAATGATGTTATGATAATATGGATGTTAGAAGGAAACTGTAGGTAGTAAATAGTTCGGAAATTGAACGAGTGAGGACGGCGCGTAGCTATTGTAAGTTAAAGTCCCCAGTTCGGCTTTATTACCACTGCCTCCATCTGCTTTACGAATCGGTCACGGAAGCAATACGGAACTGGGGTCTCCAAATGGCTTAGCGGTCTAGTCTAGCCGACTTGGAAAGTCGTGTCACTCGGCGGCGTGGGTTCGAATTCCATCATTAGCCATGTATGTTTGTTCAGTCTAATGATTTAGACCCAGCTTTAATACACGTCGTAATTGTCTGATTCAACGTTACACGTGGACATTGCCGCGACATTTTTTCGTTGTTTCAACGTAACCATAACACACGAATTCAACGTTTGTTACATGTTATTCTACAACGTTTTTTATATGTATGTATGCAATGGGATTTAACGTTGAAATACGGTGGACAAAGATGTTTAAAAGAACTTGATTCGAGCGTTGTTAAAACGTATCAATAACACACGAATTCAACGTTGATTAATTGTTATTCTACAACGCTTTTTACACGTGGACAGAGGCGTTTAAAAGAAATTGATTGCCGCGACATTTTTTCGTTGTTTCAACGTAACAATAACATATGAATTCAACGTTTGGTTACGTGTTATTCTACAACTTTTTTTTACACGTACGTGTTTTCGCTGGGACTTAAGCTGAAGCTTAAACCCATAACAACGATTATTTCAACAATTGTTGTTAAGGGTTTAAGCTTTGGCTTAAATTTAAGATGGAATTGTACAACTGGGACTTAATGATTACCTGGGCTCGGAACTTTTCTGACAGTCTTAAAAACTATATGATTTTTTGCGAAGATACGGCAGTCGAGTGCACGTTAATTCTAAAAAAATATATGATTGCGGTTGAATTTTTGCCGATTTTTATAAATATGTACTAGTATCGATTACTAAATAACGATTACAAGAAAAAAAATACTAATGCAGACCGGTGGAAGTGTTGCCCCAATCAATCGAAATATACGTAGCGTATTGCAGTGCGATTGTTTTAATCTTCTGCGTAAAAAAGAAATGAGTTCACAGCAGACTTCATGAGGGAAATATTAAATCCGTTTACATTTTAAGATAAATTGATTCATTGGTACATTATCGCATCTTTTGTATTGAATTTTATAACAAAAGAGAGCTATTATGGGAAAGCAATAATATTAATACTGTGTATGCGTTAAATAGAAAATAATATTGCAATATACCAGTTACAAAATTCATAAATTATAGGACGCCCATGCCCGTCCGGAATGTACCGACCTTTAATGATTACTCAATGATGTGTTACAACTAAGGCACGGATTTAGGTGCATTTTTAGATCATGAGTAAGGTGACCAGTTTTTGATTTTAGTAAGGCGAGACAAATTGCCCGGTGGGGGGGGGGTATTATAAATGAAAGTAAGAAAAAATAGTTCAAAGAACTAAATTTTATTTTGGAAGAAAGCAAACAAACAAAATTCAAACCAGAACATTTTAACAAAAACGTGTAAACATAACAAAAAATACTGTTTTTTTAAAAATGCCATAAGGGGTGGTAGTGGAAAAGAAAATTCATGTCTAAGCTCCATTCATGTACTTTAAATTGTCAGTTTTGGCATATGTTAGATGCTAAGCTACGACATGAGTTTTAATTTTCATGGCCAACCTTTATGGCATTTTTAAAAAGATACACCGTACAATTAGGTAGATATATGTGTACGAATTAGCAAATGGCAACCAGTTTGGTGCCTAAAAGTCATCCTACTAAACCGACTTGCAACAAATTTCTAATATTGAAAATGTAAATAAAATTATACATTTCCAGATAATACAGTGTGTTCAGAAATGATTGAAGGGCGTTCGATTTTAGCGCACTGTCGTATTAGTAATTTTCAACTTACAATGTTGGTGTTCCTGCTGTGTATGACAAATTCGACCTAAATTACATCAGTAGTCTGCTGTTATTTACATTTTGATTTTCTTATGTTATTTTACTATTATTACTAACTTTTACCGCCGCATATTTATCACTTGTAAATGAAAAAGAGCCACATAAACATGTAGAAACACGATAAAATAATAAGTAAATTATTCCATGGTAAAAGAGTACAGAATTTCGTACCAACTTTTAAAAGTAATTTAGCAAGCGGGAAATTCAAACATTTTGAACACGTAGGTATTTCGTATTTGAATGATTTTTTTTGAAAGGTTGGGATCGTTAATTAAAATGTCTTTCAATTGTTTGCTGTAAACTGGCAAAAAGCATATTCTTTCCAAAAGGTGGGACTTTTTAAAACACCGCGAGACGCGGCACAAGTTGTTAAAAATTGGGTCTGTCTGCCAAAAGTGGGACGTATGGTCACCTTAATCATGAGTAGGCCGTGGGAAGTCCGTATAAAACGTCACAAATGCCCCCCCCCCCCAAACAGACGATTCTCAGCGCAGGTTCGTTACGGGCAAATGTACGAAGCTAATGCCGCCTTAGCGGCAGCATAACGCTGCTGGGCTGTATTTCTCGTTCAGTAGTGGGGCGAATTTATACATTTATCACGTGCCCTAATCATGAGTCATCACTCCGCAACAGATACGCCCGATTAAAAAGATGTCTCATGACCTAAAAATGCACTTAAATCCATGCTTTAGCTATAATGCTTGGTATAGATAATTTTATGAACAAAAATTGGCTTTTTTGACTTATTAGTTCAGCTTGAAATATTACTGTTAAAGATTTAATAATCATAATTCCACTTACTTTAAAAGTCTTCATATCATTACTCATTGTACTTAAGCAAAGGTCATGAACAATAATCATATAACCACTAGTCGTCGTTATAATCATTTTAGAGCCATCAGGTGTTAATTTTGTCCTCATTAAGCCGGTCATAACAAAAACCTTATTGTACAGAACATTATTCTCTGTAGGATTATTTAAATCCCACGCATATATACTCCCATCAAACGCAGATGTTACCATCACTTTCTCCTTATCTGAATACTCGATATTCTTCACCTAAAATATCAAATTAATAATCATCACATTCGTGACAGAGACAGAAAGAAACCATGTATTTACCCAATTTGAGTGACCATGCAACGTCTTCGTAGATGATTTTAATTGGCGTATGTCCCACAGTTTTATTGTACCATCGTCAGAACAAGTAGCAAATGTATAATTATCTAAAAATCTAATTTACAAGTAGAAAATTGTAATTGAGAGTGAATAGAGCTTCACCTAACGCAGTTCACACATCTCTGATGTGCATCATTGATTTTTTTAATTAAGAAATGATTGGATGCATCAAATAATAGAACCGATCGCTCTTCACATGCAGCTACTAATAATCCTCTGGAACGCACAGTGATAGAGTGGTCGTTTTACTGCATTTTCTTTTCCTTACCCATCTAAACTAAATTCTAAATTGA
This sequence comes from Dorcus hopei, assembly GCA_033060865.1. Classification (NCBI taxonomy): domain Eukaryota; kingdom Metazoa; phylum Arthropoda; class Insecta; order Coleoptera; family Lucanidae; genus Dorcus; species Dorcus hopei. The sequence continues at coordinate 18,972,668 of CM065424.1, read as the reverse complement.
AAATACCCCCCTGATCAGTCGTTTCCATGCCCAACGGTGGTACAGCTGCTTGGTATGCATCCATATTAGAATATAACTTCCTTGATAGTTCATCTTCGTATCCTACGTGTCTCTTTAAACCTATTTCCCTGTCGCGTATTATTTTGTAATTAGTTAAATCATACGAGACGTTATTTGTTGTACGAGACATTTTTCAAACATAACCTCTCCTCGTGTACGTTGCATACATCAAAATACCAGTCGGTCAGTGAATTTTAGTTCTAAATTTACGTTCCACATGTTTCCTGATGAGACAAACAGTCATTTCTTTATCAGATCATTCAATTAACTGATATAAACTATCTAATTTTATGCGTACGAAACCTGTGAGATTTGTTTTCCGTTTAGGGGAAAATGGATAAACAACTTTGACGTTCAGTTTCCCTAGAAGACACGTGAAAGCAGTCTGTCAAATTGGAAAACGTCTACAAGGTAAGCTTTGCATTTTATTCTTGGTAAATGAAAATTAAATAGCCAGATGATGCATTTTGAATTTGTGTTACTCATTTTATTAAAATAATGCACAAGTAAGACTGTCACTTAATTTTTTAGGCGATGTTTACCTATTACTCATAGGTATGCAAGTTTGCCAAAGTAATTTTCCGCTCACTTCACAGTAGTGCTACCAGTCCATTTTTCCATGACAACCAACTGTTAATAATAAAACAATACATTTCGAATTTAATAATTTCTAGACTAGACCAATGTTTAAATATCATGCGTCCAATAATTATTGTAGTCCCGGGTGGCTGTGGTATCACACATAAATGCCGATTTTTACTTCGTATCATTAAATTGAAGTCTCAAATATTGACTGTTGGGCAACAGATAAATGTTTCTTTACGTATTTAATGTTTTAATGCCATCTCAAACAATAATTAGTTAAAAATGTTTGACTCTACAGCCACCCAGGACTGCAATAATTGTTGGACACACGTTACATAAATGGGCACTTACTATAAGTTGGCAATCACAAAATTTTATAATTTTCTTAGAGTTTATTATTTTTAAGTTTCCAGTTTGTTTTCGGGCTGTCCGTTTTCCGAGCCTCAGCATATCGTGAGGATATGGGATTATCTCAAGTTAAGATAAATTGAGACAAAGTTGCATATTTTTATCTCAATCCATAGTTTTTATACAAACTTCACCTATTTTTTACGATTTTTAAGATATTCGGAAAAAAAAACAATTAAAAATCAGCTTTTTTAAAAATTTTGTGCCCTGCCAGAGGTTTTATTTTAAGAATTAGAAAAAACTTTAAATTGGAAAGTGCAGCGCAAAGTGTAGAAAAAAAAATACAATTTGTTTTTTTTTTAATGGAACGCGCTGTGTATTGTTGGTAAAATATCTCAAATAGTAATCCTTATTTTCGAAAATTGGAACGGTACATGGATCGAGGTAGAAAAGTGAGATAGAACGAATGTGTTTAATACACCATAGATAAGTAATAGATATAGATGGAGAACTTCCATTCACGTAAAGTGTATTGCATATAGCGCCAAGTGTCGCTAGTGTGATTTAATGACGCGCGAAATTTAAAATATTTCGTATATGGTATCCGAATTACTTTTAATAAAAATGTTAGGCTGGACTTCATAATGGAACTAAAAAGAGGCTTTAAAATCTTTTGAACATAAACAAATAGCATGTGGCTTTAATATAAAGTCTCCTTTAGTTCAATTATGAATCCTTACATTACATTAACATTAGCGGAAGCAAGGGAATTAAAAATAAACATAAGGAAAATAATTATTTATTAATAATCTATAATCTATTATCTATTAATAATCTACCTATCTAAAGAAGCTACAAACATACATATATAATATGTAACACACATCTAACGTATAAGAAAATATAAAAGTTTATCTAGCGAATCTATTTCATAATAATATATTTATTCTTACAACATTATTATCATGGACAAGAGCGAATCTATATTATAACACGTGTGACTGTAAATTACAGAGGGTGCATGTGGTATTTTGTTGTATCTTATAAAATGCACTGCTTACAAACATTATTAGTAATAAATTACTATGTATTCTTACATTTGCAATAAACCTTATAACATTTACAGAGATAACAAAATAGGTACAAATACAATACTCTATTATGGAAAGGGGTTACCGTTAATTATATATTTATAAATAGGCAAAAAAATTACTTAATATGACACTACCTCAATCTATGCTTTGTTAGCATTTTTAAGAATGTTTTTCTAAAATGTTTTTCACTGTTGCATCCAATTTGCTTGTATCCAAAAGTTCTCCACTGAGAATAGCAATTATACAGTATTGTTTGTTGAAGAATTTATCAGTGCGATTAGTCTTTTTAACAGCCTTTGCGGTACCTTAGTCATTCGTACTTAAAGTTTTTATAATAAAGGTCAGCGTCTGTTTAATTCAATAATTATTATTGCAAATAATAACAGTTTAGAAGCAAAGCTTTTCATAAAATGTACAGTACGAAAAGATTAATTACAGTAAAGTATTATGTAATAAATGCATGAGCTTACACGTATTTGCGTCTTTCGTTGTTTAAAAGAGTAATTGTAATGTGATTGTAAAGTACTGACACTATTCACAAAGTAGTAAAACAGAAATTTTAAATGTCTTAAAATTGGCAATATATCATTCCAAGTGACAATTTATTTACACATTACTAAATATGTACCTACTGTTTATTTTGGTTTAATGGTGTCGCTTTCTATACTGATCACAAGCCAGCAACCTTATTCTATTATACTTATTTTTATTTTTGCTTGCATCTAACCCCTTCAAGGATATATTAATATTTCGTGTAAATACATACAAATAAAAATGAATAAAATATTTACAAAACATTTCAAAAGTATTATGTTGTATACATTCAAATAAATTTTCATCATTGCTATCAAATGCATTATTTAATATATGTTTTAAACTGTATTGATAGCAACAAATATCCAAATAATGTCTCATGATAGAGGAATACTTTTTAAATAGCAACATGAAGGTAGTATTTGGACATACAAGTGATTTGCTATCATATGCCCGCATGTTTATTATGATACAAGCAGAAGTGCTACGGTCAGTTGAAAGTAAATTGTTTCTACACACATCACAGTTCCCTATTTTGTTTATGAGCTTTTTAGCAATGAAACCTGCAATGTATGTGCATATTTCTATTTCAGTGTCAGTATCACTTGTGGAATTATCGAATTCAGTCACTACAATATTGTGCACATTGACATTATATTCAGTAGCAAGGGGTGGTTGAAACAAGAGATCAGATAAATTATCCAAAGGTCCTATACTATCATCCTTTTCACAATTTGCATCAAGAGAGTTACTCGCAATCATGTTGTTAATTAAAAGTGCAATGAAGGACTGCCTAAATGATGTTGCAGTAGGATTTATATTACGTATCCCATGGCTGCGAATACAACAGAAAAAATTTTCAATGGGATCCTGGTTAAGGTTTCTTAGAAGTAAAAACTTAAATTGAGTTTTCAATTTATCCCATATGTATAGCAACCCTTTAATGGTTTGAATCCAATTAGTTATTGATGGTGTTACAAATTCTTTACCATGCCGCAAGAATTTTATTGACTGTAAAACTGTAATGGCTTTTCTCCAAAATTCAAGATGCTTTGATTTAGCTGTCAGCGCACATCTGAGATCCTTCCCATTTCTTATTTCAATGGAACTTCCATTTACACTATCAAACAAAGCATCCATGAAAAGGAGAAAATCTGCAGTGTCTGTGGCACTTGGAGAAAGTTTATCTACCCCTATAATACAAAAAAGATTAACAGAAGGCTATGCAAATAGGTATAAAATTTACCTAATCTTACAAAACCTCTCATTAAAGCCGAAACTCTTTGACTAAAAACCTGTGCTGCTAGAGATACCTTCATTTTTTCATTTTATCAATTTTTACATGAGGAGTCTGTAGTTTTGACAACATATTTTGAATTCAGTTTCGTTACTATCCAATGTGTATAGTTGTACAATATGTTCCCAAGAAGCTGTTTGTTTACTATTATTTCATAAAATAAATGTTGCATTCCATTGCAATAAATTATTGCGCACACCCTTTAATAAGTGAGGTGGATCGTAAATAGGTACTACTTCTTCTCCATCTACCACAAAACCAAAAAGCGATTTTCGATTCCTGTTCGAAGACAATACTCTCTGGTTTCCTGCTTTAGTTTTGCTATGGCTGACACATTAGTACTATGTTGGTCACATATTGTTGCAACAACAATTAATCCCGTTTCTCGTAAGGCTATGATCACCTTTTTATGTTTTCACCAATTCATCCTTTTTCATAGAACTTTCTACAAAGAAAATGCCAGTGGTTGTTTCATTTTTCTGATTCCTCGAGCCATGAAAACTAATACATGATTAGCAAATTTTAATCTTCTTTCATCACCCAGGTCTTCGAATCCTACAATTATATAAAACACATAGGTAACAAACCAAAGTATCAAATATTCATACATTACCTTCTATAATATCTAATTTCTGGTTGTTCTGTAAATGAGATGTAATAGACATTTCGTCAAATAATAAAACACAGTGTTTGTCTAGCACACTCAGCTTGTTGACACGTTTCTTTAAATTTTGTAATACAGAAGGATTGATTCCACAATGAAAGGGAAGCTTTGTCAACATTTTTTTAAAAGTATATTTGGAGGGCAATGCAAAAACTGACTGTAAGAGTCTGTAACTTTTTGGTCCCTGTTTATAAAGAGTTAATTCTTTTCAGTTTAGTAGCTAATTTATAAAGTTTCTTTGCCTTAGGTGTAAGCAATGCTGAACGTGGAACACCAACACTTTGCAATGGTTTTATTTTCATTGCTGCTAAAAAGTGACTAGTAAACATCTTAACATACAAAACTAAAATTAAATTATTTACCATTCTGTCTTTTAGGAGTTTCTTCCATGGATTCCTTGTATTCAGTGTATTGAAGGGAACTAGAACTTGCTACTGGATTTAAAATTTCACTTGAAATTTCGTGAAGGCCTTGGCATGGAGTATTGTCCATTTCTGTTGTTTCTACGAAATAGTTAATAAACACCTAAAACTATAAATATTTACACTTAAATTATATACTTACCGTTAAGTTTACGTTTTTTTCCACGGAGCTAAAAACTTTTCTCCAAGGAAGCTAGAACTTGCCACTGGATTAAAATGGATTTTTTGTTGTGGAGTATTATTCTTTACTGTAACAATGAAACACAATGAACTTCCATGAATATCCTTCTTTCCTACTTTTAAGTACCTTCCATCTGTTGAACATTTTGTACTGTTCGTATCCATAACATAACTGAATTCTCCAAGTTATCTTCACCATGAAAACCTAACAAGAAATTTACATGTTACGATTGTTAGTTTTAAGACTTACAGACCTATTCTGTATCTTTTATCAAATCGAATTGTAATCTATGACAACAATCGGAACGTTTACAAATCGAAATGTTTAATTCTTTATTTTATTTTATTTATTTATTATTATACAACTCCCAGTCAAATAAGATATGAGAGAGGATGAGGATCATAACTTCATAACCGTGCATATATATCTTGTTGCTCGTCAGGGGTTGCAATGGAGTTCTCGGCTGCTGTTCCGGCTACTGTTTTCATTCTAATTGGGGCCTCATCAGCTATACAGAAAATGTTCGAGGGCCCCATTGCAATCCTGCCGACTTGCAAGTAACAATTTTGCAGGATCATAATAAATTTATCCATAACACATCAACACAAGCTGCGGTGCATGTCACCACAAACACTGTTTTCAATCCTATGGGCAATTTTTCGCCCGTCTCATTTTCCAGGAAGATATTCCTGGACGACATCTCCGCAGATGTGTTGAAAATGTTACTTCACCAGTCATCCCATATTTCACTTCAAAATTAATAATAAGTAAATAATAATAACAGAATTTCTTTCCACTTTCTGGTTAATACTTGATTATGATCAAGTGGTATTCCCTGATGAAGGTAGAAAAGAGTAAACTATTTAATATTTTGATATGAAAATCAATTTGAACATATTATTATCCAAAATCACATATTTCAATTCGGTTTTGTTACAGAATAGGACATTATTAAATAATACCTGGCAAACCAATTGTTGGTAAACCCTTTTTAATCATGGGTCTGCCTCGTTCTTCATTAACAAGGCTGTGAATTCCAAAATGACTATGACAAATCCTGTAATTTTTGTATACTTTTTCCGGATGTAAATGTGCCAGTTTTCACTTCCTATACGTTGTATCCAAACATTGTACACCTACATAAAAATGTGCGTATTAAGCTTAAAATTATATTAATACATTCACGTTCAAATATGCAGCAAATATCATATTTACGTAAATATTTATTCACTAAATTCACTTACAGTTTCATCCAAATATGGAAAAGTATGCACAGGCACATCTTTATTATTATTTTACACGTTGCAGCAATAGAAAACCATTTTGAATATATGTATAAAATAAATAAAGTAATTACTGAAAACCTCTCGTGAAATCGTAAATGCAGAAATGTCTAAATGACTTAATTCTCAATATACGCTCAGTCACTCACTCATTACTTTCACACGCAAACCGTTGCTAGGTAACGGAATGACAAAGACCATTGAGAATTGGAAAAGGATATCTGATGTAACACAGCGACACGTGGCAATAGTGAGAATTACAAAACTGTCCTACTCGATTACATAAAAGATAAACGGGCATGTAATACACGTAAGAGGGAGAAAATAGATTAACCGTTATATACCGCTCCAATTTCGAGCTACTGTAGTATCAAAGACGCATGAGAATGTGCAGAGATGCCAACTGGGTTGTAAAAACCCTCGTTAACATCAGTGCGCATGAGCATGAGCCACGATTCGAGTTGTGATTGCGACCACTCGAGTAGTAACTCGAATACGAGTGGACTCGAGTCAATAATTTTTTCACTCGAGTACGAGTTTTCATAAAACTACTCGAGTCACTCGAGTAAAAAGCGACTCGAGTCGCATCACTAATGTACTCAAGATGTAAATTGTTTTTGAAAATATAGAAGTTCATGTAATTTTGAATATTGATGACATTTGTAAATGTCAAATGACATTTAAGTTGACCTAGTTTTACCACGAAATACGTTTTAAGGTGCGCGTATGAATTGAGATACATAGGTCAAGAAGAAGGAAGTATTTATTATAGGTCTGTTCCAACCACGCTTTGTGATCGTTTCGAAACCGCCACAAGCATGCACTCATCAAAGTTTTACATTCGACAAAGTTGTCAACATCGATCATTATTTCGGTGGGCAACTGATTATGACGGTTTCTTAAACGGTCAGAAAGCGTGGTTGGAACAGAGCTTATGACAGTCGTATTAGTAAAATATATGTTGGAATAAAAAACCACACTGTAATGAAGTTTTTACAGCTGTATGAATCGGCTTGGCGTTTGATTTTTTCGAGGTCAAAAGCATTTGTTTTCATGTCGCAATAAACTCAAGCCCAGCGCTAAACATGAATCGGTGAATTTTCAGAGGCGGCAAAATGACGTGAAATTTGAGCGACTTTTTTCGATGATAGCCATACACCAGCATTCAATCATGCGATTCTTTCTTTCGACAATCTTTCCCTTTAAGAAATTAAAACGAAACAAATCCTATTCTAAATTCTAACCCACTAACACTTAGTGGGTTAGAATTTAGAATAGGATTTGTTTCGTTTTAAATCTTAGAAATAGTGGAATTATAAACAAGTCTACTGAAATGTACGCGGAATTTGTTTTCAAAACAAAATCGATTGTTGCATGTTTTATTTCAAATAACGAACACGTGCTCGAAAACTACACGCTGTAAAAATACGGCCCGGGGGTAATTGAGCGCGACGCCCTGCCCTTTCTCAAGGGGCCGGTTTGCCACCCAGAGAGCTCTTCCGATAATCGCAGGCGCCATTCAAATGCACTATAGCTGCACAGACATCCTAAAACAAATCTACTTGATTTTAGATTGTTTTTCTTAGATTTGTATACACTCTGTCGCGTTAAAATTGCAGATACATGTTCCATGTGGGTAAAGATATCAAATTACATTGCAAATTGAAGCATTCGCTTTGGTCTGGTTTCTTTCAAGCAGGCAGCGGATAGTTTTAAAAATGTCAGCTTGGGCACTTGTAAAGTTTAAGTTATGGTTGCTTCATTTGCGACAGACAACAGCGAGGGTTCCTGATAAGCTAATGGGGTGTCTCTTGATACATGCGGGCATCTGGAATAGGCGTAGTTTGAGATTCGAAGCAGCGATGGCCATTGGTCGAAGTGAGTTCAAAATTGATCGTAATGAGTCCGGGGGGGGGGGGTTAATAATTTTTTACTTGGAAAGGACGGGACGCGAAAAACAGGCAGAAACGTTCGAATCTCTTGAACGAGCAGTCGAATATTTTTAAATTCTGAGCTTAGCGGTTTCCTTTAGCGCTTGCAGTCATTTACTCATTTTTATAGATAAATCATTTATTTCGGTACGGTTAAAATATAGTGTGTTAAGAAAGGGCAATTAAAAAAAGCCAAACACGTGAGCGTCGCGACGCGAGTGTTTAAGTCTGAGTGAAAGGTGCGCGGGTGTTACACGGATTACACGTTTTTAGGTAATTGACATTTATTTGTATTTCCTCATCGTACCTTTGGTGGTAACAATTGCGTAGGGATAATATGATTTGCATTAATTAGTGACTAAAGAGTCAGTAAAGTCCATATTACCATTGCAATTAGATAACTTTAATCAAACTATTTTTATTTACATTGAAGCGAGTATTAAAACTCACTAGTGACATTCACCTTAGAAAAATTTGTTGGTCATTGTTTCTTTAGTTATTAGGCCAGTTCTGAGTTTTTAATCAACCAGCAGCAATTAACTATTCCCCACATCTACCTGGGAATTCAATACAGTGTACTCTTAGAAATAATTCTACCCTTGGGAATTTTCTCCGGTAAGTTGGAAACACGCTAACGGTTGTTTTTGATTTGTACGGGAAAGTTGCCGATCTAAATCACTGGTGTGAGGTATCTGTCGCTGAAACCAAGTGCGCCAGCACAATCTAAACTAGGAAATCAAGGCCAATTAATGGTCATTACGAATTTCGTGGAAGTACGAGGCCGAACAATTTGAACTACATATTCATAGCCATTTTCTTAACAAAGTTTCTCTCTCACCCTGTATGTGTGTGAACCGAATTGTGGTCTTTGCCGAAAGATTTGCAGGTTAATTAGAAGCGATTTGCCAATAGACTGAAATAGCCATAAACACCCATAGTGTAGTGTCGAAAAACAGTCAATCTGGGTTCTTGCGCAATAATTTAGTTAGATAGGTTTAGCCGACGAAAAAACGACGAAGGGAGAGATTTGAAAAAAGGAGCCAAGAGGCACTCAAGGCGATTGGAAGTAGCTGGGAGGGACCCTACCCATTCGACCTTAATTAATTAGTTTAGCCAGTGTTACGGTTATCCCACCACCTCCAAAAGGAGTCCCTGAAAAACTGGTGATTGCTATTGATTGTCCTGCAAATTGATCGCCGAGGGCGGCATTTTGTATCGCATACTTCTCCAGAACATCTGATTAATTCATTAATTAACTCCATTAATTAAGTTCACTGTAGGCCCACTGTGTCACACTGTGCGTTGGTTTATTAAACAGAACAAGTCTTAGAGTACAATCTGAAGTGACGAACACTAGTACTAAGACTCGAGCTAAGTTGAATTTCAATTAATTGTTAATCTAATTAAGGAGGAGAGCTCTCCAACAAATATCTGTATAGACGTTAAACCACCAACGGTGTGAATCGAAAGAAAGTAGACCGTGCGCATATTCGAAAGTGAAATCTGTTAAGCGGGTTATACTGTACTTTCTGAGAATCGTAATTTTTGTTTCTTTGTATTTGATTTCAACGCAAGGTTTTTGCGCTCATGAAATTTATACATACCAGCCACTGCGGGGCCTGGTACAAGGAGTTTTTACCTTTTTTATGCAATAAATAATTAATTAAATCTAATTTCGTGTTTTTATTAATGTAATCAGCTCCTTTGTTCTTTCGATTGATTACATACGCATCGAGAAGAGCGGCGTTATCACGACGTGTGTTCAGGCTAGCAGCGATCACGAGCCGTAATTAAATATTATCATTCCTTTCATTCCGAAGGGTCGTTCAACCGAACAGAATCTAGGTCAATAGCATAACCTTTAGGGCGGCCGCCCGTAGCCAGTAGCCAGATAGCAGACAGCATTCGTAGAACAGATCGTAGTACTAACCAGCTGTGTGGCCTTTCGGAATTCGTCCGGGCTATACGATCGGGCAAGTTATTTAAATTGGCAGTAAATTTAAGTTGTGTTGTTTGGACATTTTTATTGCTTATTTAATCGTAAGTAAAAGTAAACAAACAGGATTTTAAACGGGCGCGTTACACTACACGAAATTACACGTATTTATCGTGTCGGTCAGGAACGTCGGAACATCCCTAACATGGTTCCAGAAGAAAGTAAGAATGTTGGCTAGACACCTTGTACTTCACTAACACACTTTTTTTCCTTCATGATTGCACTTTCCGGCGGGATTGAATGCTTGTGTATGGTTAGCTAATTGGTTTATCTTTCTTGTCGTTATAATAATGGGCTGATTCAGCAGAACATATCAGTAACAGTTCCCGCTCCAAGAGTTGAGATTTAGCACTCATTTCTGTTGAATGAAGGTCATTCATCATAACGTGTTCCAGTCAAGTAGCGGAGAAGTTACGCTACAAAAAATGGCGACCGCTCCAACTCCAACTTGTGAGAGGTCACATTCAGCAGAAATCCGGTCAACAGTTGCACAACTTTCGGGTCTGCTGAATGTGCCCATTCTCAAGATGGTTCGAACCAATGTTGCCAACTTAAGGGATAAATCCCTTTTTAAGATTTTCTTTCAAATTAGGGATTTTTTTTTCAAAAAAAGGCATTTTCAAGTTTTATTTCGTAAAAAGAAACTGAAAGCTGAATGTCCTTAAAAGTCCAAAGTTGCTCATCTATATATTAGGAGCCCACTTATGTAACAATTTGCTTATGTTATATCGAGTAAAAAATGAGGTTATGTCGAACTTTAAAACACAAAGCTCCGAAACCTTATTCTCAAAATAATTGTACTTTCAAATTGCGACTCCTTAAAAATTGCAAATAGGCAACCCATTCTTCTTCCGTGATGATTTTAGTACAATATGAAAATACGAAGTTATTTCTGATTTGATTTATGGGTTGCCTTTTCTAAAACCTTCAGGGGACACGATTTACAATAGTCATGCTGTATAACATGCATATGCTCCGCAAATGTTTCTCAAAGCATCTATTGAAAGATATGATCCTTGTGTATGTTTATAAAACTATTTGTTGCGTCATTGTACGACATTCAACACAGTGCTGCCAATCATAAATGCCTATTTTCCCCACACTACAAAACGAAAATACCCGATTTCAAATTCTTTTCCCCTCTCCCTATTCAAGTGGGAATATTAGGTGCGTTTTATTGCAACGTTCGCGTCAGCCGGTAGAAGTAAAACGTCGTTTTATTGTGCTGCTGGTGTCCACTGGTGGCAACTTTCTCTACCGTCGTTCAAGACGGTAGAACACGGTAGAGAGGGTGGAGATATGTCATTTCAATTTGAATCCATCAATTCGTCTTCAATGACTCTTTGCTGTTGTAAAAATCGAGCTATTATCGGAAACGGTATTTCACCGTTTTCCATTATTCCGTTAAATCAAGACGAAATAGTACCACTTTGACAGCTGAAGGTTAAAGCGTAACTATTACCGTTTTATTGTAACGCATCTACTGGCGTATACTTTTGCCACCAGTAGTGCACAATAAAACGCAGCTATTATACCGAGTTTTGGCCAGACCGTTTTCTATAGAAAACGACCGCGAAGTAGATTAGGACCAACGACCTATTAACTAGAGACTTGCAATTGGTGGGCAGAGGGGTACAAGGGGTAGGCTCCAACATACCTCGTATTTGTTTTCCCTAGGTAACATAGGCGATTCGTGAAAAAGAGACTAAATGTCTTGCCATGCGATTTATTGAAAACAGGCGAGAGTGAGCCATGAGATGTGCAAACTTATATCTTAGATATCTTAGATTACTTTTAAAACAAATGTCAACGTTAGTTTTACATTGCTACAAACAAATAGTAAAAACTATTATACTTTATTATGTGACGCCTATGGAAAACACTTACGTGTGCAATGAGAGGTTAGGGTCACTTTTACAAGTTTTTTTTACAAAATAAATACCGACGCATCATTATCTTTAAAATTTTTATTAAACTTTACACTAAAATACTAATTTTCTGCCTTAAAACGATAATAAATCAGTGAATGTTGAAATAATTCATATTACTGTTGACATTCGTAATTCATAAACACACCATAAACATGGATGTTGTAACCAAAGTCAAACATACAACTTCATGTCACTAGTTAATAGGTTGTTGATTAGGACAATGCTGGGCACGAGAGTCCTGGTGAGTCATCCCCTCCACAAACAACAACTGTAATCGGCGACAATCGAAAATATTCGCCACTCATCGAAACATATTGCGCGTCGTTGGTTCTAGGCGTGGCGATTTCAATTTAAACTGGAATAAGCGCGAAACACTTGCGGAGAAGTATAAGGGGTGGTGGAAATGTTCCCCTACCGTGTTCGGCCCTGGATTAGGATTATAAGTGAGAGAAATGCAAAATTATACATGAGTGAGACAATTCTCACGAGTGTATAATTGCATTTCTCTCACTCATCTACACTACACGTTATTGAGATTTCTGGTGAACATGCGCTACGTAATATTAGTAATATAGTAGATAATGGGCGTGTTTAGCGGACGCAACAGTTGACTAAAACCAGAAACGTGTTTCATTTATGTTGCGTTTAAAGAAGAGAAAATTGAGAAATCCAGCAATTCAAAAGAGGTTTATAAACCTATGGTCAGAATAAACAAATGACTCACTGGCACCGCATTCACTGTTGGCAGTAACCATTGTATGTAATGTATGTATGTAATGTACCAAACAAGTCAACATACTCAACAGTTGTGTCCGCTGAACGCGGCCATTCTTTGATAAGACATTCAACAGCGCCATTTGTTGAAACATGCCGAAAGCTTTTTTTCGTTTGTTTCATTTTATGAATCTACGAATTCTGGTTTTTGTCTTTTACTTATTTTTTTTTTAAACATTAGGTCTGTTTGTTATCCTGAACTGGTGTACACCAATACTTACTTTTTCTCAAAATACGCTTTAATTCAACCTGAAATGTTTGTGTGGTATGTCAGTATGGATGTGTATAATTCGTATTGACACATTATCAAAGAATTTAGGCTTCATTAAAGCATAATTCGTAAAAAAAAGTGTACACTAGTGTACACCAGTGCAGGATAACAAACATACCTATTGTCACATGTATGTATATTTTTTAAAATTTTGTTCGTTTGTTTTCTTTGTTCTATTACTTTTCCTTCCTAATAGTTATTTTTTTAAATTTATTAATCTAATGAATTGTGCTGTCTATTTTTAAATTTTATTATTTCGTATTTCTAAAAATTCTATTATTTCATTTTCTTTGCTTTCTCAACATTTTTTTTATTTAAAAGAAATTGTTAATCTATTAAATTGTGCTGCAAAATCGATTGTCTTTTGTTTTTATTATTATTATTATTTCATTCGATTATTTATGAATTTTTGTTTTGTTTTCTTTTCATCGTCACCATTCTTTTCAAATTGTTTTTTTTTAAACTTCTTATTAATCAACTGAATTGCTCAATTGCTCTATAAAATCAACCGCCTTTAGTTTCTGTCTTCTTTAACTTTATGTATTTCTAATGATTTTCTAAAATTTACTCCTGAATCTAGTAACAAATTTTAGAGATTTTCTGTGTTGAAAAGAGATTATTTGGTAATTCTTGAGAGATTTCTGCTTCTTGCACGTCGGTAACATTGGTTGGGACTTGCAATTTTTGGGTAAATAAGGCCGGTGGGAAAGGCGGCAAATGTAAGTTTCGATTCAGGCGGTAAATTACCTAGCGCCGGCCCTGAATAAATTGTATCACAGATGTTTTGAAACGAACATTTCCCAAAAAAATGGATTGGCCGAAACTGATCCATGCGGTGGCCTGCCCGATCTCCTGATCCAAATCCCTATGATTTTTTTTGTGGGGTCACATAAAGCAAATAATAGTGTATGCCGTAACTATAAACATATTAAATGACTTAATAGTGAGTATTCAGAACACCGCGCCGCCGACAATATTCATGCTAATTCTAACACTTCTTCGCCGTGCTCACTTGTGCCTCGCTAATGATGAACGATAACTTCGAACATTTGTTATAACATTTTTAAATCACTCTGTGATGAACGTTTGTTTGAGTGTATGGTATAGTGATAGGGAGTCTAAATTTAAATCAGTTTTTTTATGCGCGTTAGTCGACCAAGCGGAGACGGGATATCTTTTCCGCGAGCTTCGATGCAGTAACGCATTGTTCGGCTCCGTGCACTCGCAGCGTCGTCGAGCTCGCCCAGTGTTATCTATGCACCGTATACTGGTTACGACCCCACTCTTTTGAAGCGTACGCTCATAATAAATCAAACTGATTAAAACCTAGACTCTTTGGTGATCATCCAGATCACAGATAATTATTGAGCTGCCTATTCCAAAATCTTCAGGCGTCACGATTTAAAACGAGAGCACGACGTGAATTGATATAAGCAGTCAAGATTAAGATAAAAGAAAGATACGCTTGAGTAACTACGTTTTAATAAAGAACAAAGTTAGGTGAAAGATATAACTTTATTAAATAAAATTTGTGTCGCTCTTAGTTATTGTTGGCGCTCTGGCGAAAAATGTCTATTTTTATATTAAAACGAAACTGTGAACATAACACACCGCATTCACTTTATAATTTAAAATTTACTTCTTCTTTACTAGTGTTTATTATAAATTCTTAATAAAACAATCTTAATAACTACAAGGAAGGTATTTACATAATTCAAATGACTAAGTTGCAGCTTAAACCCTAATAAATTCTTGGTGTCTGCTTAAAGCAGTGTTTAACTAGAATCGCCCGTCACACCTCTAACATTTCGACTTTGAGTAGGTTTCTCCAATTTAATGGGTAATAGTCTAGTAGGACCAGTTGGAGGAGGTAAATCGGGTGTGTCTAAGCCACGGCTTATGACGCCACGTAATTTTAATTGGGGTGCGTCTGGATTGATGATCGGTTGTAATGGGGGTAGATCGCCTTTAAACGGTGCAAATTGTGGAGACGCTTTTATTAATTCAGTTGCTTTGGATGATCTCGAATTGGAAGCGCTGGCTTTATCATTGATTCGTATGGTAAGACTTGCGCCAGATACTTTCTTGCCGTCATACGTAACGACTGTTCCGGGTGGGATGTCGATGTTGGAGGGTTGACTGGGTCTTTCTCTTTGTACTGGCTTACGACTATCTGGAGGAAGATAGTAAGATTCAATTCGTTCGGCAGCCTCAGTCATCTCATCGTCGTCAGATGTCGATGATGATGGTGAACGTATTGAACTTCTTGGATTTGCTCTTCGTTTGTTTATCTTATTGACTGTTCTCTTGCTATGACCCATTATGGGTGAAGGCTCTAAATTTTCAGGATAATCTTCGGTTTCATTTCTTGCAACATCGATCACTCCAATGGTACCTTCAGGTTTCAGTTCGGGGCCATGTTCATTAAAAACACGTTGTTCAATTCCTTTATGTATTATAGGTCTAAATCCGCCTTCAATAACTATACTTTCTGGATGAAAGCCCGTGTTAACTGCTAGCGGAAGATCAGGTAATGTTGCCTGTATTTCAGGATCTCTTTCAGTTGAAGCCTGTTGCGGTGAAATCTCCACGTGTGTTGGTTCTTTTAAAAATGCTGGTGTTTGTTGTGCTGAAGGTTTGTTTCCCTGCGGTTTAATTTGATAATTGTGATAATTGGCTGTCAAATGTCCACGGAGAAGTGGCATTTTTAAATACGTTTTGTAATACGGTTTCTTGTGCATTATTGGTGCACCTTTGTATGAATCCATATAATTTTTGTTCATGAACGGTCTGGGTCTTTTCATTAGTTTTTCTCCTTCCTGTGGCGTCACTAATATTACGGTCGGCGGTAGCCTTTGCGATCCATCGAAATTGTAACCAGAATTGTGTAAATCAATTTGGAAGGGGGCAACCGTAGGATATTCATTGTAAAGTAGAGTGAGTGGTCGATGGTCTAAATGAAAAGGTTGTCCCAAAACATTCGGGCGTTTCTGGGTAATGTTGATTTTGTTTAGCAAGTTTTGTTCTGGTATAGCTTTAGTGTTGGATTTAATTTTTGTTTCAACTCGTATCGACGGAGTTGCTTTTATGTTATCAAGAGCCACATTGTTTGGTTTTATTCTTGTTTCAACTCGAATTGATGGACTTGCTTCTATGTCATCTGCGTCACTGTCGATGGATGTCAAAGTTCCGTCGTACGGATCTGCGTATATTGGTTTTATTTCGCTCCCATCCGCTGCGAGGTCGCACTCATCCAAGACGTTTATTTTCCAACCCAAATAACGATGAGTGAAGCACTGAAAATTTAATAAAAATTTAATTGTAGATTGGAAAGGAAAACGCATTTTAAACATAGTCCAATGACGGACTTGGGTTTAAAATATTCTTCTGAAGCTGCATTTTGACCTAAATTGGTATGACTATTTCACTGTTGTTAATTATTTATTGATTTAGGCAGGCACATTTTATTCCTTTAAAACTCAATAGGTACTTACTTGGTAGTAAACTGTATCTGGTGTGTTCCTGTCAGGTGTCCATTGAATTACTCCGGGTTCTCCTTGGTCACATTTAAGTTCTAATGTCCTTTGATATGCACCAAAAGATGCGAAGTCTTCTGCATCAGAATCCCCTTGGTGAGTCCAATGACATAAGCGACCCACACCAGTTGCTTCGATTGTTCCATCGGATTTCTTGATGGCACCAGCAAAAATTCTCACATTCTAAAAAAAATGTCAAAAATAATTTACAAATTTCTACTACATTTTCTTTTTGGATTATTTTATTGAATGTTATTTATTCACTTCTGCTAATATTTATTTATCTCATTTAATGAGCCACATATAATGATTTTTTTCTCTGTTATGAATCTAAATGGTTAAAAGTTGAATAAAGTAGGACAAATTCTTTCAGTAAGTCGACTTTTATTACTTCGCCTTAATTATTAAAGAGTTTCTGAAGATTCTTCTTTGTTTTTGGACAAATTGTCCGTTCTTGTGGAGAATCTACCTAATTTCTACTTATTTAGATATTTTTTTGTTGGATATTCATTACAAGAGATTCTGAATGTTCTATTGTTAAAAAAAAATCTATTTAAGTGATCATTCTACTCCTATTCCTATTCCTATTCCTTAATATTTTTTTCAGTTACCTCATATTGAATTTTCTTAATAACTTCTATTAATGCAATAATTTCGGTTATTCTCTTATACTCAATCGAGGTCTATAAATCAATTACTCCGCAATTGGTCAAAAGCACGTTTCATGTTTAGTCATTGCTATTTGGTCTCCGTTTAATACGCATGCATCTCGATGGTCATTAATCCATTTTGTGTGCCATACCTCATGATGCACCACATACTTTATCTCAATTAATCGTGTGTTATTCTATTATATCAGGCAAATGTGTAACAGTCATTGTATGCACAGAACAAGTTAGGATTTGTGGAGCTCGTGGGAACTTCGCCATATTACAGATCAGTTTAAATTGCCAGAATTTTTGTCCACCAAAAAATAATGTAATATTGATTTTTCTTTACATAAGGTTACAGCTTTTTATAATAATTTGGGCAACTCAAGTTATGAATTTCTTAATCCATAAGGCATACAGTTCTTTTTTTATTCTTCTCGCAACTTCTGCATGAAAAATAACACAGAAAAGTAAAACTGATTTATCTTATTACGTACCTGTCTCTCTTCGGGAGTTTTGTATTCGTAACCTCCAACGGGATCGTCCGTAATGTAAAATGGATGATATTTTGCCGCCACTTCTTTATCAAAACCTCCCTCAACTACAAACGTGTACGTCTTACCTCGGACAAGGTTAATTTCAGGGATTAAGAGGCCATTAATATACCACGATATTCCCCAGCCGACGTGACCTGCAGACAATAACAAGTGAAGAGATTTATTACATTTTGCTCTTCAGTGATAGCGTCGCTTTTTTTAATTTGGAACCACACATGCATTAGTCTGATACCAGAAGGATAATTAATAATAAATCCAATCTTTTAGAATTCCATACCGCACTTTAAACATACATATATAACTAAGTATTTGCATAGGGAGTATTCAAACTTATAGATTCTGCGAATATGTATTACGAAACTACTGAGTTCATAGTTAATAAGTAGCTCATAATAATTCTGAAATTATACATAGTTTAGTTGTTTTATCATGCAAAATAAAAAAAATATTAAGTATCTTGTTACCTGTTATAGCTTCATATCCTCGTTTTCCTCCAGTAGGCCCCATTTGAGCATAGAAAACACCATCCTCAGGTTCATTGCATTGAATCGGAGGTATCACCCAGGCATTTCGTTTGCTTACTGGCGCAGGAGTGGCAATATTTCTACTGGGAATTCTGCTATTTTCTTTTTTCTCAACTTGTCCTCCTGTTTCTGAACCTCTGTTGTTTTGCCCACGTCTCCTATCGCCATCTCTCGTGCGCGAAGGCGTAGCTTTTGGAACTTCACTATAATCTTCGACCTCTTTCGAAGTAGCTTGCGTTGTTTTCACTACCGGCTGATCTCCTTCTGGCATCGGGCAGTTCCATTTCGCAGGTCGTCCGAAGTTAAAAAAAGAGTTCTCTTTAAGGTACTGACTGTGGAAAGATACTTCGTTGCGTTGATTTAGAGGACCGATGGCCCAAATAATCGCTTGGGATTCATTCGTTAGAATTTGTCTGTCTAATACGTCTGATGCTCTCAGTGGTCTTTGGTACGTGACGATGGAATATCCATTAACAATGACTGAATTTAATACTTCTACGCTATTTGTATTTTTCTGAAATTATACGCACGAATGAAGGCAAATGTACTTTGTTTAACTAATTTGTTTTTTTTACCATAATTCTTTCATCGGGACATGAACCAGTTGGACCCGAGCACTGAGATTTATCTCTGAGGTAATAGTCTACGGCATGTCCTTTCAGATCCTTATCTATCCATGCTACGGCGACATCTCCTCCAATCATTACACTTTTTCTGTCGTCTCCAGATACTCCAAACGACATGTATTCTCCCTTTTCTGCGAATCAAATGTAAAAGATGAGATGGCAGTTTGATAACAGTTAATGACGAAAGTCGGCTCGCGCGTTGCATATCCTCACAGCTGGTTGTTGCAGTCATTAGTTCAATTTTTTGAATTATGCAATAAACTATATTAAAATTAAATTAAATCAAAAGCCATCTGAAAAAATAGAATGTGTTCTGTCTCCCAAACCATATCTGCAGCCCAAAATTTCTTGTTTCGAATAGAAATGGTAGAAATTGAACCAAATCTTATATTTTTGTCATTCTTTGAGTTATAAGGATTACTTTTTTTTAGTTTCTGTTTATCACTAACCCAATCTGAGTGAAAAGAAGTGAAAGTGTGAGTCAGCTTAAGAAATTAGATTCACCTATTTCGGCGAAAAGCTTTTAAATTTGATGTAATAAATTAGCAACGTGCAAATTATTTATACCGTGATTAAAATTTATGAAAGTGCTTTTAGAATAACTGTTAAGTGAGCAATAATTTTTTAAATTTAATTACCCGGAAAATTTTATTTTAGTTTTTAATTAACTACGAGCAAATTAATATTACACTAAGATTTTGAATTCACACAACGAATCTAAAGTAACAACTTATATTGGAAATCATGTTTTGTTTTAAATTTATTTCTAACTATTTATTTTCTTGTTAATTTAGAATTATTTTCAAGTTTTTTTAATATTTATTTACTGCAGGTTCTGATGCATAAATTGCAAAATGGGTCGCAAAAAAAGTGAAACTGACGACTTTCTCTGCAGGTCATCGTTCGCCAAATTGGGTGAACTCCCACGTTACGTCCATCGTCGACGCTGTTGCATTAAGAAAGATAAATGAACGGGTTGCTCAAAAGCAGAAAATTATTAATTAAAGGGCCAAAGCAATTTACTCATTTAATTTTGTTACCTTTCAGTGTTAGGCATTAAAATATTTAATTACGTTTAATTTGGCCTGCGAAAACAAGCGGTGAATTGGTGAATTATTTTTGATAATGCACCTACATCGTTGTAGCAATTAGACCGTGGAACAAGTTACCGCATTCTTCATCCTACACGACTATTGTAGTTTATAACTTACCTAATTTTGCAACGAGTTGCACCACAATGATGTCTCCAGCTACAGCCCAACGTACTTCAAATGCCAGGTCATCGTACAGCACCTCGCAGTTCAATTTAGACTGTAAACGAGACAGATAATATCAGAGATGACATTTAAAATTAATTTCGTTCCTATTTAGAAGTAATTTGAAATGACTTGGATTATTCAATGAAAATAGAAAGCCCCCTTTTTATAAGGATAAAACCATAGGAATACTTTATCTACATGTTTATGTTGTTATATCTAATCTACCGATTATAAGTTTTAACATTCACATCAAAGCGATAGTTAAACTTTCAAAAAATTTAGCTCTGAAATATACAAGGTGTAAATGAAAAGTTGAACAAGAAGTATACCACTGGCACATGAAAAAGCCAAAATCGAAAGAAATAGTGTCCAGTCTGAATTTCATTCTGTTATGGATTTTTCAATGAAAAGTGCCTTCTGTTGTAAAAGATATTGTGCAAAAGATTGATTGTTTTCCAATTTTCTAATTTGGTTGCCCCGAAAGAAATGTAAATCAATTTTTATCCCTCGACAATCAAGTGTATCTCTATACCATAAGGCATATTCATGGTCGGCACCCTTACATCGAAAGGTAGAAAAGGGTTATAGATGATGTATATGTGTTGCACCAACTTTTCCCAAATTAGCCGATACCACCCTTTGTAAGCACTGAAAAAACATGAAGGGTGTATCATTTTACGTTACTGGTATACACCTTTTGGCTAAATTTCTAAAATGTTAATTCCTGTTGTATTAATTCTAGATTTTTAAAAAGGATTGAAAAGAAGTCGACAAGAAAAATAATTCGTTCATTAAAACACCTACATTTTGGCAAACAATACGCGCTCATAAGTCGAACGTTTTTTGAAATTCAAGTCAACTTTCCGTCTTCGTGTTTCTTGTTTAACGTTAAAGCGGGAGATAAGATAAATATGAAATTTAAGCCCCTTAGCAGAAGGTCTGTTTACGTTCTGTGAAAGATTATGTAAACAGATTCACCTTGGTTGGCACGTGGTTAACAATATTGATTACAGTTAGACATTGTAATTAAGTTTTCCTGATATTATGAAACACTTTTCTATTACCTAATTGTATTATAGAAATTTAGAAATGTAGAAGTACGTACCTAATTATAATGTAAATGGATGGTTAATATTATACATGTATTTGGTTCAGATATTTATTTAATTTAAAATGTGTTTATCATTTACTTTAATGCACCAGATGTTAATAAAGAAAAACGCAAAGTTCATCAAAGGAAAATGTTTATTATAAAAAAATATATAAAAGTATATCTAATATAAAAGAATATAAAAAGTGTATAAAATAACTGGCCTAGCTGGAAAATAATTTAGTATCACAATAAACCACTAAAGCTAATCGAGAAAATAGATTCTAAAGGCGAGGGTTTATCTTTAACAGATAGAAAATAGGTGTATAATATAATAATGTATTATACATTAAGGAGTTTGTATAAAAGTCTGTGGACTCACTATCTACATTTGTAAGAAATAAATATATAATATTGAAGGATTAATTTAATACAAAATCTCAGGCTTAAATAGTAAGACCTTTAAAAATTTGAATATCAAATAAACCACTATTGTATAGGTAAATGTATGTATATGGATATACCATGAGATCAATTGTATTTATTGTTGGAGTATGTAGATTTTTATAAATTCATTTGATCTCGGGGTATTTTATTATTAACACTGATAGTGTTGTAAGTACTTAAATAAAATTTCAGTAGGCAATTTGAATTTTTTTAAAATTTTTATAGTTGGACTTTGCTGTATATTAGAGTGGATTCATATTTTATTGTTACGTAACTTGACTTACTTGAGTATTGAAGAATTATTTATTAAATATTTGAATTTATTAGTGTGCAACTAATACGGTAACAACTGCACATGCACTTTTTATGGTGTTATGCTTGTCTAGTGTTGTATACAGGGTGTAATTAATTCAGTTTCACTTTAAGTTTTAAATTTTAATAGATACCTTAAACAAAATTTACGCGTTTCAGTCTTTTAATATATTAAATAGATAATCTTTTTTAATTTTGCAAATTTGGAAGGGCCATTTTAAACCAAAGGTTTATTAACACTAACAGTTTCAGCAACACATTTCGAGTATCTCGTGCCTTTTGCACTAGTCTGTTTAAAACAGTCGTGGCTTCGTAAATGATTAATAAGTCATAAACTTGTTGAAGTAATTCCAGAGTTTGTTTATCTAAAACAAAGTAAAAATATGTTTCCCCGCTTCTATGTATTTTTCTCTCTTTTAATTTGCCTTTCAAAATTAAAGACGACAAATATTCCGGCGGCCCTTAATTTGAATTCTCGGCATATTTAAAGTGTGAATCGCATACGGCACGCCGTTCAGGCGCGTATTAAATTTATAATTCAGGAATATATTGGAAAGGTGCAGGCAGCATGAACATTGGAGATGTTCGGCATTTTATAGAATAGAGATAAATTTTACGGAGGAAATGGAAGAGTATAAAACGTCCATAAATTTAACTCTGATAAACAGCGTAGTGAATAAGTAAAAACAACTTTCAATGTTCGATATTTCAGATTTTGTTTAATTGTTATTGAAAATATCTTTATTTGGAATTTGACTTTAAAACATGGAGTATACATCTTGAGGGTAGTTTTATAATTAGGAAAATTATTTAGGGTTGGTATTTGCAGACCCACATACAGCTCGATATGTGTGATGATAGAAAACCAAGCTTTTGACATTAATGGAACAGCCAAAAGTATTCCTCCGGACCCGATTTTAGGCCCATGATTTTAAATGGATTAACAAGGACTTCGGTTTTGAAAGGCGTGTTTTAGCAAATTGCCTACTATATAAAAACTAAATCAACATTGTTATTCAGAATGATCCAATATATTCAATAATGATCTCAATGAAATCGATTTACGAATCAATCGAACATAACTTTCAATCTTTCAACCAACAATTTGCTGAGTGGCCTTCACTGATTATTTCATAGCTTTAATTTAAATAATATACAAATGCAATCCAAATAAATGTTGTACACTTCAGAAGCGAGAAGGAAACGAAGGACAGGATTGGGCAGTTTTTGTTATAATGTTGAAAGTGTCAAATACGTTAAGTCCAACTGACAAGTCTTCAATTCTAGCTGCAATTTTGTTTTCCAAGGTCTTCTTTAATCAAAAATTTATTTGGGCAAATGCCAGAAACATAGGCATTTAAAGGAAAAGATGTATCAAAGAAGATCGTGAAGTAGAATGACAGATAAACGCTGTATATCTATTAGGTTGCGACCTGGTAGGTACTACATGAATATTTTATGCGAATCTTTGATGATTGGAAGCAGCAAAATCAAATCTATTATGTGTCCTGCCCAATTCCGTTTTGATTTGGTCTTGCTGGAAGCGTTTATTTTGCAACAGTTGATTGTAAATGATATTATCCTGCAACTGTTTGGGCAGAATACTATTGATAGGCACGTAAGGAACTGGCCTCAGTTGTTGGGGGAAAATATTTTGACCGATTGTGTTAATTTGTTGGTTGGGTAGGTGTTGCTCTTGCAAAAAGGGGCTTTGAGTTTGATGCCCCAATTGGTGACTGTAGGGTAGAGTTGTACCTTGTAGGCTTTGTTGAACGGACACTACAATGTTTTGAGCGCGATCTAAATTTCCGATGTGTTGTGATGTGGTTCCTGTGTTATCGATTCGACGTTGAAGGACGACGTGTTGGATAGGCGCTTGATGAGTAAAGAGTGATGGGGGTCGATAAGTGGTTGCTTCTAAATGTCCCCCCACTAGTGTAGATTGGGATCTCGGCACTTGTTCACTCGTTATATCGAACGCGCGAGGACGCTTCTGTAACAACAGAAACAGGTTAAACTAGTGGGGGGAACATTTCATAGGTGGTGAAATTTTCGTTTTCAAAAATTTATTTTTTGTCGAAATTTTTAAGTTTTAGATAAGGTTTATTTGAATACTATAACCAAAGGGAAATTTGGGAATCGTATTCTCTCTACATTCTACAGAGTGTTCAGTTTCTTAAAGTCATAATAATACATTATTATTTCCAATGCAACCCCTTATTAAAGTGACCATATTTTTTTTTAAACCAATTCCCTAATCTATCAGAAAATTGCCAAAACAGAGTTTCGCCAAATTGATTATACCTTATTAATGCTAAAAGATTAATGCTAATACATCTAGGATGTATTCCTATTCGAATAAGTATTGCATGTTTCTGTATGTATTCTGGAAGAGGATAGAGGATAGGATAAAGAGTCATAATTTTATGTCTATAATGCTGTTTAACATATTTCTCTTCTTTCTTTGTTTCTTTCTTCTGTATAGCAATATAGCAATAAAATAATTCATTTAGTTTCATAGATAGTTTAAAAATTCTTGCCTTATCTTTGATCTATACATATAGGTACATACTTAATTGCAATTTCTAATTTACTTATTGCACTAAAGTATAAAACATTTGTTTTTCGAGTATGATAACGAATCCTTTCTTAATTTGAATGGAAACCAAGCGAAGGATGGAGAAAACAATCCGTTTTATTTTGAAAGATAACCGCATTCGAAAATTGATTACGAGTTTGATTGAAATCCAGCTGGAGAACGTGCAACGTACTTTCAAGATAAATCCTTGGAATTTGCTTTGCAGCAATTTATCTCTTGCGCTTGTTCCAACAAATGAAAATGCAGATAAAATTAAAGTACACATAAGTGAATACTTGAAAGATTATTCTAGAATTTAAATAAGGACTAAATCCTCGAACGTTTATAGAATGTTTGACTTATGGAAATTAATACATTAATAATAGTGTTTGAAATAAGATAATAAAGGTTTTATAATAGAATGCTGATGGTATTTAGTTTATAGAAATTTGCTTTAGTACTTATGTTAGGGAAAATGTTTTTATAATTTTAAAGCCTAAAGAATTTATGAAATAAGTTTATTAAATATATAATTTTTTTAGAAACATCAATACTTTGGACGTTTCGTAACTGTATTCGTTCGGAATAAAATGTTTTGCATTTATTCAGAAAGCTGTATCACATGTTGGGTTTTATTAGTGTCGACAAAATTGAAAATTCTCCTTCAACACGACACCCAAACATCCGAGATGTTACGATTTTCAGCATTCGTTAAATTGCGTACAACAAAATAAACGTTAAATATCGATACCGTGGCCGTAAAATTGCTGCCGGATTTTTTTTCACAATTTGGTAAGTTTGGAGATTTCTTTTTATTTGCACAATGATTTTCGATGAGAATTAACGGTGACATTTTTAAGCAATAGTTCGCTACAACTTACAAAATTTCGCGTTAAACGTTCTAATTAGTGTGTACCTAAGTGATTAGGTGTGGTTGGTCATGCTAACAGCCTGATTAATAAATGACATACATATTTAATTGCAAATAGGGTTTAATAATAATTAAAATACTTGTATTTTTCTTCAACATAAAAATTAGTAACAAGTTATAAAATTATTAAAATTTTGGAATATAGGGTAATTCCGGGGGAGATGGCCATACGGGAGAGATGACCAGCGAATTTTTTTAAATTTAAATTTAATAGGTGGCGCAGCCGATGGACTAATTCCTTTCGCACCAAGGATAGGAATAAGTGGACGTGTGAAATTTCGGAAAAATAAAATTTAAAAGTGTGTCACTTATGAAATTTAGGTAACAAAAAAATTTCGCTGGCCATCTCTCCCGTATGGCCATCTCCCCCGGAATTACCCTATATATACGCGTCGTTGTTATAAAGTGAGAACATAGGCAATACAGGCAGACGTGTCCCAAGCTCCTTGGATAAACTAAAACCGCGAATGATTTATTGGTTATTTATTTACTGCTTGGTGTAGTAGACGAAAACGCTAGAAATAACGACGCGACGCAGCCTTGCTGGGTGTGTCACTCCTCCAAAGGAAAATTTATAGAATTTCTTGAGGCTAAGTTTAGCAAGGAAATAAGACAGGCGATCAAACAGGTCACCTTAAAATTTTTATCATTTTGTGTTGAGACATATTAGAAAGATCAACGGACATGACGTCGAAAATATTTAACTTTGAAATCGGTATGAAATAAAAATAGTAGTCATTTATCGATTTGTGATGAGACATATTAGAAATACCATCGGACATGACATCGAAAATGTTTAACTTTGAGATCTGTATAAAATAACAATAGTAGTCATATGGTAAAAAGTCAAATGTATGTATGTAAGCGTTAACAGACCCCTTAGGCCCATAGTTAGATAATTGAAGAGCATAAAATTAAAAGGGTCTAAGTGCCACAACGAACGTTCTGAGATAATTAGTTTTTTAGTTTAATAAGCCAGGAAAATGCAACTATTATTTCAAAATATTTATTAACATATTAACCAGTTCCCGAACAGAAGGCACATAGAACCGTTTTCACGCGACTAGGCATGGCACTTCGACCCATAATAGCGAACAAACAAAAAAATTTAATTTTTGGCACTTAGTTCCTTTTAATTTTATGCTCTTCAATTATTGTTCTCCATTCTTTGCGATTTTAAGCTTTTAATCTCCAATTTTGTATTCCCTTTTCTTGTAAGTCCCTTTCTACCGCTTGTAGCCATCTCTTTCTTGGTCATTAAAGCCTTCTGCTTACCATGGGATTTAAGCTCGGCACTCTTTTTACTATCCGATCATCTTTTCTTCTTTCGACATGTCCCAATCATCTGCCCTCCGAAAATCCTCCTCAGAATCTTTCTCTCCCAGATTGTTAAAAGTTCTCTTTCTTTTTCATGACCCAAACTTCACAGTCGTAGGCAACCGTTGCGTTGGTCGAAGCACTGTTTTATATATTCTTATTTTCGCTTTACATGATATATTCTTTACTTCAAAAGTTTATTCAACGCGCCCGCACTACGTTCTCCTTTTGCTATTCTTGCCTTGATTTCCGAATTGGTATCTCCACTGTCTGATAACCACGCTCCCAAATAACATTCGCATGTATTTAGTTTCTTCTTTGTCCCATTTTCCTAGCTTTGAATTATAACATCTTGGTTACACTTTGCAGTTCTTTTTTGGTTCTTGCTAGGGGAGGGGGATGTCATCAGCATACGCTAAGTATTGGTGATACTATTTGCCTGAGATTCAGGACGATTTATGCTACTTTCTCTTACAAGTTTCTCTAGGACTAGATTAAACAGTGCAGTTGACAAGGAGTCCCTTTGCCTTAGTCCCACATTTATCCTAAATGGTTTAGATACTTGGTTATTAACTTTTATTTTGTTCATAGTTTCCTCTATTGTCATTTTCACCAACCTAATTATTTGATCTGGGATATTCAGCTCTTTTTTCCTTAATATAGACTCAATAGAGCCATAGGCTCGCTGAAAATCAATAAAGACAGCATGTATTTCGATATTATGCTCATCTCCCATCGCTTATATTTCTTTTAAAGTAAAGATTTGGTCTATTACTTATCGGTTTGGTCTGAATCCACATTGATATTCACCAATTTCTTTTTCTGAACAGGAATTTAGTATTTTTCGAATTGCAACAGCCAATATCTTGTATACTGTATCCAATAACGATATTCCTCTATAATTCTTGCATTCTAATTTATCCCCCTTTTTATGCAATAGTATAATTAATGCCTCTTTCCACCCTCCTGACATTTGCTCCTGTACCCATATGTCTGTGATTAGGTTGCATATATCCTTATTTAAATGGCATCCTCCGTTCTTAATTAAACCTGCTGCTATTCCATTTTCTCCTGGGGCTTTTCCGCTTTGCAGGCAAATAGCAAAATTGTATCAAAATGATTTCGTCAGGTGTATAAATGGATCAAGAACTGAATTGGCAACTGAATAAGGCAATTACAAACTTTAGCTCTCATTGCAATAATAGGTAATATAAGCTTTCTAAGAAAGTATTACTTGAAAAGTTTGAACATTCAAACGTTCCAAGCTGCAAGAAAATTTCTTTCTAGGAAAGTAATTACTTCAACAGTTTGAACAAAATATTTGATTAATAGTCGCAGTTCTGACCGCACTATACGCTTGCATATTGCCTGTTAAATTTAAAGAATCCAGAAATGATGTTACCTCTAAATAGTTTAATAATATCTGAGTAGTTCTTCTGCGAAATGTAAAAACGCAAGCACTTTTTATTTCTTTGCATTAATTTTACACTTGTAACGTGCTTGGCAAATATTAACTTCAAGGATTTCCGTAAAAGTTTTGTGGGATAAGAAAGTCCGTGAGATAAGGAATCCCTGGGGGGCAAGGCTAGCAATCATTTCCGAAGTTAAAAATAAAATAGTTAAATTTGGACATTTGATTGATTTATAGATGTATTGTATAATGTGTACATTGAAATAATTTATGTGAATTTTTAATAAGTATAACAGTAAATTTGCTAGATTTACTTGATCCAGAGTTATAGTCACGATCTAGAACAGTACTATAATCAAATTAGTATAATCATATGAAACACGACCACGTACATACATGTTTACAACAGTAGCATCTGACCAGAATTACATGATTTACGGATAGATAACTGTATGCATCACGTACAACATTGGCAAGCACTCAGCTTTCAATTATTGCAGATTAAGATCAAATTACATCCTAAAATTTTCATTCAATCTATACTAATACATTTTTCGAATTTATTCTCTTATTTTCCAAGGCGAATGAGAGGCGGGATTATTTTCCCATATTGACAGATGTAAAAAGTGAGAGTAACACTAGAGCGATTAAAATACTTCATGATTTATTCTAAATGAATATTTATTTGCAAGTACAAACTTAACTACCTGCCACGACAAAACGAGTAGAGCAAATTTAATTAATAAATTCCCATGTAAATTTATTCTGAGTATGCAACTTACAATAGCTTCCTAATGCAATTTAAAATAAACTTCGAGGTTTATTAAATATATTACGCAATAAATAATATAAAAAAGTCATACCTGTGGACTAACTCCCAACATTTTCAGTGACGGTGGAACGTTTAGATTTTGTGGAATCTGTACGTGTCCAAAATCAACGGTGAATGCCTCGCACCAAATTCCAAAATGACCAATGTCGAATATTGTCATGCCATGTGGCAAAGTTAACACCACAGTTTTGTGATCGTATCTCCTCAACGGTAGTTCTTTTCCGTTTTCGTCTGGTATTCTAATTCCTTGAGGTGAAGGTTTTGAACCTCTTCCAGCCCAGAATTTAGCGTCTGTAATAATCAGTGAGGAAAGTGGTTTTTAAAATCATAGGTTAATCTTACCTGGAGCTTCCCCATCGTAAGAAAGACTTGGAATTAAAAGAGTCTGGGCATCTATCACGACTATATTCTCTGATGATATTCCATGTACTCCGCGAAGGGCATCGATTTTTTGTGGACGCGGATATTCAAAATTTCTTGGTATTTTTACATCCCCAAAATTCACCTGCAAAGTCACACTACGTTTTAAAACCAACATGTCAACAAGAATGAGCTTCTAAATGTCAATTTTTACCTCAAATTCTTCACACCACACCGAAAACCACTTGATGTTATTTAAAGTTTTTCCCTCGGGCAACGTTAAGGTTACTCCTTCTTTCCTATATCGGCGAAGGACTTCTGGTCTACCGTTTTCATCTCTTATTCTAAAACCTTGTGGGCCGACTGCTCGCGTATTACCAGCCCAAAAGTATGCAGCTGTAAAAAACAATGAAAATACACGTGATTTTGTTAAATGGTATTTTAACAGGAATTATAAGGAGAAGAGGAATAGAAAGAGAAAAATGCGAGTCAACCCACACAATGTCCACAACCCATCATCGACCTTTTTATTCTTTATTAATGATATATTTAATTCTATTTATGTACATTTTTTCTTCCAAACTTTCTACTTTAAGACAATCATAAGACATTATATTTTTGTTAATAACTATCAAATGTGGAAGTGTCATGTGACGCTGTGAATACATAATGTGTTGTGTAATTTTTCTTTTGAATTTAAAAGTGTAAATTGTTCGTAGTTGTACAACACTTGTTTTGTCGGGAAATATCTCTGGTAATAACAGTATTTATTGTATTATAGACTTTCATGTAACGAAACGATCGATTCTGTGATATTAAGACAATCCTCCTGTCACGTTTTGAGATTTATTATCCATTGAACGTGCATGTATTTACTGTCGTATCTGGGACACTGAATCATATTTTTGCAAAATGATCGAGCAGTTGCAAAAATTAATAATTTGTTTTAATAACCGATGATGTAATTAACGTAACTGATTTTTAATAACACAGAACTCGTTGAAGTAAATTGCAACGGGGATTGACAAATGCAAATGCAGAAATTTAAAAGATTGGTAACTTACCAGGTCCTTGACCGTCGTACGTGAAATCTTTGATGTATAATGTTCTTCTATCGACTGCGTATACTTCACCGGACACTCCATGATGCAGTTCAGATAGTTTCCCCAAAAATTTGCCCAAGTACAGTCCGCAGTGTACGTTTTTACAATAAACTGAAAAATAAAATTAATTTAATCATGAGCTGTTGATAAATTAAAACAACAAAATTAAAAATGGAACCAACGATGAGAGTAATATATACATTTGATCGAGTAATTAATCTTTTACAATACGTTCGTTTTAGATTGCGCAAAATGTAGGTCATGCCATTAAAATTTAAATATAATCTATCACACACTTACATAATAAACTACAAGCCTGTATAATGCATTATGTGATCTATAATTTATTTAATTAACAATCCGGAATTCAAGGCCTCGTTCAGTTTTAACCTGAATTTGACACGAAACTTAACGAAATACACGTAGGTGAATGTCAAGTTATTTAATAATAATAAATGCTTTCAAGTTCTGTTATAAATCTTATCGATGTGTGATGTATTTATGAAGCTTGATCCTTCCTGCAGTTTCGTAATTCTTTTTTAAATTTACTTCCGCAAAAAAGGTGCAGCATTGAACGTGATTCGAAAACTGAAACTTGGTCGCCGAAATGGTTTCCAATTTTGAGCGAGCACATTTCTACGGACGGTCAGTTCATTGTCACATTCGATTAGCAATAAATTTTAAACTTTCTCCTTCACTTTCTCGATTTGGTGAACCTGATATGTATAAAAAAATATAAATCACCTTGAAATCTTCGGCAAGCCGTTTATTTAGTATTCGAAACACACCTAATGGGTGCGTTAACTTCGTGTAGATTTTTATCGTACTGTGCCCAAAAAAGGATCATTCAGAGAAAACTTTCTGACAAACTTTTGATTTATAAATTCTAATAGATATACTACAAATCAGATTCCTTATTGTATTATGAATTTGAATCGTATATTTTAAGAAAAAAAAAACTGTTCGAAGAATATAACGTGTGTCCAACAATTATTGTAGTCCTGGGTGGCTGTAGAGTCAAACATTTTTAACTAATTATTGTATCAAATGGCATCAGAACATTAAAGAAAGAAAGAAACATTTATTTGTTGTCTAACAGTCAATATTTAAGACTTCAATTCAACGATACGAAGTAAAAATTGGCATTTATGTATGTGTGATACCACGGCCACCCAGGACTACAATAATTGTTGGACGCATGATATATGTTTGACTAATTTCAAAGAATAAAAACCTGCTGCTTTCATTACATTTTTTTAAATGTATTTTTAATAATGTATATCCTTCAATCTGATTGATTTTTAAATAGTTATAATTTCCTGTATTCTCTATTGAAATATCTTTGTTCCACTTATAAAACTAGTTCTCCATTTTCATCAAAAGCAAAAAAAACCTCTCTTTGTTCTTTATGAAAACTTTAAAGTCAAACATCTTAGACCTGCGAGTAGAATTGAACATTGGAATAAACTGCATGTACAACTTTTACAGCGCCTCCGTACCGGTATTCATTTTATTCCGGGCGTCTTCGGCGCTCCGGTTAAAATTTAAGCACGAGAAGACGCTCCGCTCTCGCATTCTCGGACTTTAAAAGTACTCCCAGAATATTTTAATTAAAACACGAGTCGAATTACACGGTTTATTAAAGTCGGAGAGCAGTAGAAGTAAAAAGTTTCGAACGCAAGGTCGTGAAGTAGGTATTTTTATTCTTTATTCTTGCCGTAATCGGGCTCGGCTTTATTAGGAGGCAAGAGTGAAAGTAGGAGTTTTTTTTAGTGTTTCACGAACATGGAAGAAGCGGCATTCTTGCATCATTTATTCACTTAAGAGTTCATTAATTTAACGAAGTAATTGTTATTACATGTTTTGCTTTTTTTTCCTCTCCGAAAACAGTTATTCTTTTTATTATGCATCATTTTTGCTTTATTACAACACTTTGTTATACATTTGTTATGCTCTGCTATTTTATGTAATTCAACAGTCCCGAACAATCGAGGACAGTTTCATTTGAACAAATACTAAAATATGTATACAGCATATCAAATATTCATGAGTATGCGAATACTTAAATGCATATAAATTATAAAAAAATATAAGTACTACATTAATTATAATAATTTCGAAAAAACTTCATTTACAAAATCGCTATTTCGGACGATCAAAATGTATTAATCAATTTTATACTGTTACCAAGTCTAGCATATCGCGAATACCTTGTGTTAAAAAAAAAATAAATGTTATGTAAATTAGAAGCCATGATTTTCAATAATGACTTCCAATTTATTTCGAGAAGAACCAGGAAAGAATAAATTTCGTTGGAAAATTGTAATTCGAAGCGCCTGTCAGGAAGTTTAAAACCGAAAAGTGGAATAATGGCTCTTTGCAATTAAATCTTGATCAGTTCATTAATTCGTTACAATCGAGTGCACGACCACAGCTAATCGATTATCTACATTACAAGGTCAGTCCTGATTTAATGACTGGAAGAATAATCACGCTGTACACAATCAATCCCACGTAAAAGTCGCGCCGGCCGTTACAAACCCAGTAGGTATATGAAAAATGAGAATAATCCTTGATGAATAAATTACCATAAAAATAGTAAATTATTAGCTGCGAAGACTCGCAAACGCGCCTTGAAACCAGTAAAACTCAGCCGAGATATTTCTAGCTGCGAGGTGTGAGGTAATAAGACAGAAAAAGATAAATTGCAATATTTACCTTTTTGTTTTAAAGTTACGGTTATGTTGGGTGAAGTATTCAGTAAGTACGATTTCAAAGCAAGTAATGTTGTGTAAAATACTTGAAGTGTGAATTTGCATAGCGGTGCAACCCAGTTTTGTGAACTACGATAACCTACTGAAGTTACAGCTCCAGGAAAGTAGGAAAATTCCTGTATCACTTTTTTTCGCTTCTTCCATACTCATTTATGATGCTCTACTGCCAACATTTATGCACAAACTCTGATGGGAAGGCCTAGGACTCGTTGTGGCTGCTGTAATTGCCTCAAAAGTATACCCTCCAAGGTAATGCAGCAGCAGCAGGTGTATCATAATGCGGAATGGAGTTCGGAACTTCGGCTGAGGAGGGGGGTACTCCAAGGTTCAATACTTGAACCACTCCTCTTCTTGCTATATGTCGACGATCTTCCATTTCGGTATATCAACTAACCTCAATTTTGTTTGCAGATGATTCCAACTTTTTAATCAAAAGTTCTGACTCAGATGGTATATTGGAAAAAGTTCAGCATGTAGAAACAGAAGTAAAAAAAAATTGTTTAATAAGAATGAATCATACCAAAGTTATTCAAAAACACACAAAAATTATTTTTGTTTAAACGCAGCTGATAGAGCCAGTGTGAAATTCCTTGGTGTCACAATAGGCTCAAGATTCAATTGGAAACACCATATTCTCGAATTAAGTAAAAAATTATCTAAAGACGTCTTTGCGATACGAAGAATAACTCGTTTGGCTGCACTTCTGACATATTATGGTGTGTTTCATTCTCATATGACCTACGAACTCATTGCATGGGGAAATGCTGCTCACTTGCATTTAAATAAAATCTTTACTGTTTGCTTTTGCCTAAAAGCAGATTGCAAAAAACAAGTATCTGGGTATTACACTTTTTAATAAATTACCAATTAATATCAGAAATTTAGATTATAAAATATTTACTTCCAAACTAAAAATGTTTTTACTGTCTAATTGTTTATACATATTCTGTAGAAGGAAGAATTTTCTAACATATAAAAATAGAATAATGATAACTACATACTTTATATAAGTATGTACTAATCTTAATCTTAATTTGTTGATTTTCCTGGGATACTATGTGTTCTATAATGGACAATAAACAATACAATACAATTGTTGATGTACTATTTAATTGTACAACTGGGGTAGTGCTTAATAAAAAAATAATCGAAAGCCTGAATTCGTACCTAAAGAGACGCTTTGGTTACCAGACCATTTAAGTAAAATGAGCTTGATGCAGAATCTTTATGGAAAAAAGAGAAGGTTTCCGATTAATTTCTGCTAATGAAACAACGCCGGATGTTTTTTAAATAAGTGCAGAAATTTGAAGCAATAAGTGGTCATGATGTGTGGAAGCTAAAGCAATTCGAATTAACAGTTGAAAAAAAAAAGGTTTTGAAAATCGGACGAGAATTAATAGAGCGTAGGTCAAGAAGAAGGAAGTATTTATTACGACAGTCGTATCGGTAAAACATCTGTTGGAATAAAAAAAAATGTACTGCAATAAGTGGTCACGATGTGGGGAAGCTAAAGCAATTCGAATTCACAGTTGAAAAAAAAACGATGTTGAAAATCTGACGAGAATTCACAGTGCGTAGGTCAAGCAGAAGGAAGTATTTATTACGACAGTCATATCGGTAAAACATCTTTTGGTATAAAAAAAACGCACTGCAATAAGGCTTTTACAGTTGTATGAATCGGGATGGGGTGTGACTTTTTCCGAGGTCAAAAGACAATAAAGGCATTTGTTTTGATGTCCAATAAATTGTATCACAGATGTTTTGAAACAGAGCAAAGAATTTGTCTGATTTTCTATGATTGTGATACTCGTAATTTATTGCCCTGTATTATTTGTTAACAGTTTAGTATTTGGAGAGTGGTTGAGATATTCGGTGAGCTAAACAACGCCTGCAGTTATTATTTTTCATGATTAGTGGTTTATGCACGATAGGGCTCCAGTACATAGTACTGTGCTTGTTGGGACCTGGCTCGACGAACATTTTCCAGAAAAATGGATTGCCCGAAATGGACCCATGTGATGACCTGCCCGGTCTCCTGATCTAAATCCCAGTGATTTTCTTGTGGGGCCACATGTACGCCGCTCCCATAAACACATTAAATGACTCAACAGTGAGTATTTACAACGCCACCGACAGTATCGTGCTTAATCGTGACATGCTAATGCGAACGCTTCTTCGCCGTGCTCGCCTGCGTCTCACTAATAATGGACGCCACTTCGAACACTTGTTATAACAATTTTAAGTCACTGTGGTGAATGTTTGTTTGAGCGTATAGTGTAGTGATCATCCCCATGTTACTCCATGAGCGGATACTGCTTGCTATGATTGTATTTTCCGTGTTCTACCTATGTGCCTAATCGAAAATGTGATAACTAAAAGAACACAGATATTTCCTGCATATTTTTTTTGTGTGACCGCAGATAAAAGACCAGTTTATTCTACGCACCAACCAATTATAACTTGCACGGAACTTGCATAAGTAGTAAAAGCAGAGAAATGCTGGAGAGTTACGATCTAATAATTTGAACTTACTGTGCAGAAACTTCGAATCAGAGGCCGTAAATAATGAAACGGGCAAATAATAAGGAGAATATTTTATATTTGCACTCTATAAACTAATTACAGTTGCTAGTTTCATCATAAAATCTCGCGAGTAATTGCCGCAGTAATTTATTAAATTTATATAAGTATCACAGCTTGAATTTCACTTTGCAGCGGCTATTTGTAAAGTGCACCAACTAGTAAATAAGTGCTAGAACAACGTTACAATTTAATAATTTCATCATATAAAATTATGAAGCATCAAACAAGCAGCGAGAGTAACGAGGATGATATTTATTAATTTTCTCTTGGAATTAACTCATCTCATCTTATAAAAGCAAAAATTTCTGAAATGTTGGCGATTATGTTTCGTTTTTTTTATTTGACTTTCGACTTCTCTCACTAAAATGCAGTTGACCGTGACATGATTAGAATATTAACAATTCAAGCTATTCATAAAAAGGAGTGTAAAGTTCGTTATACCTGTTTGTGCAAACTTGAAGTTTTTTAGGCTGCTAATTTTCCATTAAAATGAACCGTGTAATAGCTGGCGCATTAAACTAAATCGATTCTTATAAATAGATTACTGTGATTTCTGTTATGGGAGGGAAACTTTCTAAATTCCAGATTTGGAATTTCAGTTTTCATTCATTTCAAAATTTGTGTTTTGCAGAAACCAAAACACATCATCAACTTCGAACCAACGCTATTAAAAAAGTAAATAATAGTATATTATACACCTAGGTAGAGAAGTCTAGTGTTATAACCCAAGGGTATGATAAAGGACCGACGGTTATAAGACTTCTCTACCGTGGTGTATATACTATTTTTTCCACTACTAGTGCAAATGATAATTTTAATTTGAACAAATATATATTACAAATTACGAAAGGTTTACAGTTTTCTGAATTACCGATATGACAGTTGATTTAAATTTTTTAATTTGTCACAAACATTACGTCGATCTTTTTGCCAAATCGTCAATTAAATAAAGTAAGTACGGCAAACGATATACGGCGATTTAAATTGTACGACTTGCAACCAACAATTTTTGCATGTTTGCGAAGTCACGCTTTGTCTGCACCGACCGTCATCTCGTGCGTGTTAGCTCATGGGGCAACAGTAT
This sequence comes from Dorcus hopei, assembly GCA_033060865.1. Classification (NCBI taxonomy): domain Eukaryota; kingdom Metazoa; phylum Arthropoda; class Insecta; order Coleoptera; family Lucanidae; genus Dorcus; species Dorcus hopei. Next base: position 18,935,323 of record CM065424.1, on the reverse strand, counting down.
CGTTGCTATTTGCTTTCACTACACAATTTAGAGGTCGGCAAATGGTTGTGCTGCGGCGCACTTATTTGACAAGACCCTTCGTCTTGAACCCCATAGAGAAATAGAAAAGCCCTAAAAGGGAAAGCTATAAAGAGATCCTCTGCTGCTGAGCCCTCGGATTACCTTATCGGGTAGGAAACCGTACTGGATATTTTAAGCATGTTTTTACAATACATTCCTTACCGATATGACAGTTGATTTAAATTTTTTAATTTGTCACAAACATTACGTCGATCTTTTTGCCAAATCGTCAATTAAATAAAGTAAGTACGGCAAACGATATACGGCGATTTAAATTGTACGCCGCCTGAAAAGCGGGAAATTGCCGGACAAGTGGCAAACAATCTATTGCCTGAAAAATCAAAAGATTTGTACCTGAAAGCGAACGTAACAATTGATGTTCATTATTTACCGTGGTAAATAATAAAAAAATTATTTACCTCAGGTCGAGAAATTGTTTTTCACAGCAACCTAACACATGTAAAAATGACAGGCTATAGAACTAGTAGTGGAAAAAAGATTTTTTTAAAACAAATGGCCGTTAAAGTAAATAAGCCACGTGTAAACACCCTGAGCACGTGAGAACCTCACCCTCGGAAGGTAGCGGAGCCGGTCCAAAAACACCTCTCATCCCTTGATGGTAGGCAACTTAAGTCAGTCCAGTGACCTGAATGAGCGGGACCAAAAGGGGGACCATAAGATGCCGCTAATTCGCAGTCGCAAATTACAAAAGGAGATTGGGTTTTGAAAATGTAACCAATACGTTTCCGCAGGGAGAGAAGATTTAAAAAATTAATTAATGTTCAGCCAGTCATTTTCGCGAACGGTTCACATTCATGTCATTTTTATAAAATTTTCGCCCAACCCTTTTCGTGAACAGAAGTGTCTCCCTTATTATTTTATTTTTATATCTTCCTTCAATTTTAAAAATTCTCATATTTGCTTCTTCTTTAACTTTATCGTCGACCCCTTTTTACGAGTGGGTATTCCAATTTAAATTTTCCTGGTGTGGGTGATGTGATAGTGTACGAAAAGAAGACCCTTCGCAAAAATTGTTGGTTGCAAGTCGGCAGGATCGCAATGGGGCCCCCGAGCATATTCTGTATAGCTATTTCGGCCCTAATTAGGGCGTCATCAGCAGAATAATAGCTCGAGAACTCCACTGCAACCCCGACGACCAACAAGATGTACGCAGAGTTAGCGCGTAAAAGCAAACATGTCAAATAAGTGCGCCGCAGCACAACCATTTGCCGACCTATAAATTGTGTTGTGAAAGCAAATAGCAACGATACGGTATCAACAACGGTAGCGTTGCTATTTGCTTTATTTATAGGTCGGTTGTGCTGCGGCGCACTTATTTGACATGCATGCTTTTACGCGTTAACTCTGCGTATATCTTGTTGGTCGTCGGGGTTGCAGTGGAGTTCTCGAGTTACTGTTCTGCTGATGAGGCCCCAATTAGGGCCAAAATAGCTATACAGAATATGCTCGGGGGCCTCATTGCGATCCTGCCGACTTGCAACCAACAATTTTTGCATGTTTGCGAAGTCACGCTTTGTCTGCACCGACCGCCATCTCGTGCGTGTTAGCTCATGGGGCAACAGTATCGTTGCTATTTGCTTTCACTACACAATTTAGAGGTCGGCAAATGGTTGTGCTGCGGCGCACTTATTTGACAAGACCCTTCGCCTTGAACCCCATAGAGAAATAGAAAAGCCTTAAAAGGGAAAGCTATAAAGAGGTCCTCTGCTGCTGAGCCCTCGGATTACCTTATCAGGTAGGAAACCGTATTGGATATTTTAAGCGTGTTTTTACAATACATTCCTTACGGCGAACTATGTGTTTAATTCACTTGTATAATCCCATAAGCCCGGAAGAACCTCCTTCCGACTTCTTAATAAATGACCATGTAACTAAAATAAGCAACAATAATCTTTTATTATAAAACGACGGAAAAAGAGAAGTTTTATTAAACGTCTAAATTTTTTTAGGTCTTTAGTCTTTTTTCTCCTATAATGCTTTCACTTTTTTCAACATATCCATATTGCCAAATGTATGTTTCGTATTTTCAAAATAAGTTTCTTACTTTGATAGAGTAAAAATTCTTTAAGAAAAGTTACATTGAATGTTAAGGACTACAGCTCGAAGAACTCCAATGACCTCGATCTTCAATTGTTTCGCTTTCTTTTAATGTCATAAATCATAATATACAAAGTTGGGCAAAACTATAGAATATCGTGTATAACGTGTTAAATAGTAATTTTATAAAAAAAATATAGATATTTGTATTTATAGATTTTTATAACTTTTAGTCTGTGTAGTTTTCTCTTAACTTTCAAAACAAAAGTACCTACAACGAAATTATGTCATTTCTTAAATGGCAACATAAAATTTTCTTCTATGTTAGTATAAAAAATGTAACAAAAATTAGTTGTCTTGATGGCATAAATTCTTTTTAATAGTTTGAATATATTTATATTTTTAAATATAATTATTTTAAGTTTTACATTTGAATACATCTAAAATATTTATATTTATAATTGATATACTACCTAAAAAAAAAAAGGAGACAAAGCCACAAGGTGAGTAAATTACGAAAGTCGTCAGTGTAATTTAATTTCCTTGATGAGATGACAGATAATTAAATTTATAACCTTCCGGGGAAATGTTTCAAGTTTTTTATGAATTTTTTCATTCCGATATTCAGACCGCGTCGTAGTAATAAAAATAAAGCATAAACATATTCATATGTTTTGTGACCCTGAAATAAATTATTATCTTGCAGACAATTATCAAATCAAATTGTAGTTCTATCAATTTTATTGAAACGTTTTTCAGTTGTTTAGCACTTTTTAACGGGAAATTGCGATTACGGAGACTGTATCAGTTATGCAAATAAATTTGATTTAATTAAATTTCATGCCATGCTTTTACAGATCGTAAATTTCATTAGAGTGTAATGGAGTAAACGTAAAAGTACGGTTTAAATAACTGGCTTCTGAAAAAGCCCCCGTTGTGTAAGCTACTTATAATTAAATTTTCGTATGATTTAAAATTGTAAACATTCTGATATTAAGATGAAATTTTTTAAAAATTTTATATAGAAGTTAATTATATACATACAATCAATCAATGTGGAAATAACGTCGCATGGTCTGTTATATTTAATTTTATATACAAGTTTTTTGTTTTCTATAAAATCTATATTAAGATGTTAACAAGCATAAACATATTTACCTACTTCGAAAGTTCAAAACTGTAATCGGAAAGGTTCAAGACACACTTTCACTTAAGATGTAACAATTAAAGGACTTTACAATTAGCCTTATTTTTGCGTGACGGCATCGCAAATATTATGTTATTATCTACGCGTACCGTTACGTAATGATAATGGTGCGAATTTGAAAACTGAAAATTTGTAATTGCAGAATGTATTCGTTATTGTGACAGACGGTAAAATAAAACTGCCGCTGTTCCGTAATCATTTTCATTAGTAATTCAGTTTTATTAATAACAACCTCTAGCATTTGACATTTCCGAAAGTTTTTTTTTCGTATAATTTATAAATGATTAAAATAAAATTAATTCGACAATAAACCGGAAAATATTCATATTTATGAAATAATTTAAATTTGATGCTAAAAAAGATAAAACGTATGCACTGCACTAAAACAATTACACGTGTATGTGATTTTATTATATTATTATTATATTAAATTCATATCAGTATATCACCATTAAAAAATTTAGCATCAATGATGACAATCTGTTGATTGAAGTATGTATTAGTTGCTCGTGAAAGGTTTTAGAAAGGGTGAAGTTAGATCCACTTGTATTTTATTCACAATCAAGTTTATAATTCTCATGCTATACATGTTTTAACTTATTTCATAACACTTGTAACGGAAAAATGTAAAACATCCAAACAATGGTGCAGATTCCACACATTAGAGTGTCACAGGTAATAGTGCTTGGAATACAAAAAAGGAACTTCAGCTTGTTGTAATTTCTCCAAATAGGTAGTAGACATTAATTTGCACTTGGCGACCGAATAAGAATTATTCATGAGCTGAACGTTTAGCATATAAACGATGTCTTAATATTTTACAAAAAAGTCACCAAACATTTTATATATTTGTTGCTATAGAGACACGCATCTTAGACCAAGAAAGTTATACACGAGTAAAAAAATTGAGACGAGAAAGATTGATTTCTCTATTTAGCAAAACAGACATTGTCGGAATTTAACTCTGCACTTTGAGAAAGCAGTGAATTCCACTGTCATAGACTAATTAGAGAAGTATCCCAAGAAGTAACGTTGAAGATGGAAAATATTTGTTTACCACTTAGAAAAAATAAATAATTAACGTTTGCCTTATTCGTAAATATCATTGCTATTAAAAAAAACCAAAACTCGTTTTTATTTTGCAAGTTCTCTGACATCGCTGGTACCAATCGTGTTTACTTTATACACGTTTCATTTCGTTTTCACCTCTTCGTCTAGCTTACGTGCTGTAATGTAGTAGCAAAAAGGGAAAGTAACACGAATGAAAGATAAATAGACGCGGCCATGATTGAAGGCCAACAGTCAAATTAAAACGGTTATTCAGCTGAATGGTAGCATGTGCAATGACTGTGATTAAAGACCTTGTAACCGGAAGATAGACACTCCACTATCGATTTCATAGGAGCGAGAACAGCTCTTAGCTTAGCTCGAAAATTTTGCTTGGCTATATTGGTGTTACTTTTACGAAATGCCATTGGCTTCGAGTTCTGAAGTTAGGATAACTTTGCCGTAATAAATGTATAAACAGTTTCGAAGCTCATTAATAGTTTCGGGTAAATGAGACCGAAATTACGTAGTTTGGAAGAAACTGAATGAAGGTTTTGCTTTTACGATTAGTTATTTTGATCTAAATATATTTTACAAATATAAGAGATATTAAATTTTGTATACAGTTCTAAATTAATATTTTTTACTGTTCCTTTCAGATTAATTTTGTCAGTATCGAAATGAAATGTAACGAGCATAAAAATAATTGATTGTAGACAATAGCAGCGCAGTACAATGTAGATCATTTTGATTGGGACATGTGATTTATAAATACAGGTGCCTCCATGAATAAGAATCGCACGACACATAACAAATTGCCACACAGTAATTTTCTGTGTACGTGCCGCTTGCATTATTTATTTATTGTGTCATTTTTAATTCATTAATATGTACCTGTTTACAACAAAAGACGAAAAATATTGTTGTAAAAAATATGTTTTCAGCACATTGATTTTTTTTTTCAGTGAAACAAACATATTCGATGGTGTATTTTTCAAATATTCAAAGAAACACTATAATTACATTTATTAAAAGCAACGATAATAGTAAAAACAAAACCAGATACCTTACGGTTTCCTTATTCTAGGCGACAGAAATTAAAGTTTGTAAAGTTTGTGGATGTCAATAAAGTATTGCTCATTTCATTTTACAATCGCAAGAGTTTGTACTGTGTACCTTAAATTAAACAGTATGATAAATACACTTTAATAACATATCATAATATATTTAATTTTGTTTTAATACACTTTATGAACCAAAAAATAAATTATCCAATTTATCATTTATCCAGAAATTGTTAAAATCACCATAGTAAAAAATTATACTGTTCTTATACTATAAAAATAATACACTGTGATCAACAATGATTGTATGTGCCGCTCTGCAATATTTGTTATTGCCGCAGGGTGTCATCTAGAAATAATAAATCATTGACATCATTATTTCGGAAATCATTTGTAATCACAATGTATATTACTTGACTTTCTATAAAATCGATATTTTCACATTAGTTACCTATATTTACATAATTGCTTCGTAATTAAATCGAAAAGAAAACTTCTAGGATTCGTTAATTTTATAAACGACCTGAAATCAACGAAGCGAATGGAAACATTTGGTAATTTGTTATGATTTCTTAAAGTATCAAAAAAATGACGCGCACGGCTTACATAATTGAATAATTTGCTGTAATGAGTACACCTAGAGAAGTAATTAAGAGGAAAATACTGTCATTATCTTCATTTCCGCAAATATTTGACGTAACAGAATGTAAATGAAGTTTCATAACTAGACTCACAGTCATATTTATGTATCACTTTTTGCGGTCCACTGAAAATTTTAATTTATTTACAGTTGGTTCTTGTCCGATGAAATTTGTATCACAAAATCTTTTAAGCAGACACTAAATGGCGCACTATACACTTAACGTTTCGCAGTCGTTCGACAGCTTCGAACGACTGCGAAACGTTAAGTGTATAGTGCGCGATTTAGTGTCTGCTTAAAAGATTTTGTGATGAAAATTTTAATGTTTATCAATTTATTTATGAAACATGTGTATGTAGTTTTGGTTAGATTCAAAATTAGAGCGTTTTATTTTTATAAACAATTCAAAAGTAAAGCCACATATTTCTTACATTTTCCATAATGAAGATTCTTCGTATATTTTCTGTAACTGCGCGTATAGATCATTTTTTTACTACACGCCGATCGTATAAATCTGAGTTAAGAAAATATACGTGATTTGACAAAAAGGCTGTTTCACGAAAGTTAGAGGGAGTTAGTTACATAAAAGTTCTTTAACTTATCGATTGATCTATCGGCATATATTGGAAAAATGAACTGTAGTAAACGATTAAACATTATCAGTAAATACAAGATTAAAGATCAATTAAAATATCATAAATAAAACAAAAGATCATATATTATAAGCACGTAATATAAAAGGATATCAGAAATGTACTGAAATGCGTAAGCTCATTAATTTTGAGGATTTTAATTCACATGTCCCTGAGTAATTAATTACAAATGTATACTTCTTCATATATCCTTATTTTTTCTTTCGAAACTGACTCGCACATATCTCAAAACATAGAGGGTGTTACGAAAATGGTGTTCTCTACATTAATGATACGTTGTACACATTTCTTGTAAACAAGTTCTTCTTATGTATGTAGGTCTTCTGGCGAGTTTCGAGTGTCACTTGCATTTTTACAATATAAACAAGTAATACTTTATTACTGAACAAGATAGGTTTCAAATTGTTCAAAAAAAAATTAAAATAGAACTATCCAAATTAACGTCCTTCTGTGGCAGTGCAAGGACAAGTCTCTTCAAATTAATTCAAACTTATCATGTAACGTGTGTTCATTTGAATTTGTGGTCTAGTGAGTGTTGACGGTCGTTTATGTATGTCGTAGCATATGCCACATGCATGACTAAAAATCTCTGCTGATTTTAACAGTGCAACACAAAATAATTCCATTAAATTTGTGTATTATTTTAGGTTAATGTCAAATTAAAAGGAAGGCCGTACGATTTAATTCACGACATGACTTTAACAGTTCCCACGGTCACTAGACCACAAATTCAAATGAACACACGTTATAACCTATATACGTTGTTAAAATTCTTCCTCAATGGCCATTGGACGAGAATAGACAATAAACTTGAGATGATCCACTGGTAAGAATGAAGAATCCAAATAATTAAAATGAATGAGAGAGATATAATTGAAAGGAACTTGAAGTTGTGTATATGTGATACCAGTGACGGTGGGATCGTCTTCAGCCACAATAATTTGTAGATACCCTCTGAGGTTACCTTTCCATCAAATTTGTTCTTCTAAGTCGACTGTTCGGGTGCTTGATGGTCTGCCTTGATCCGAATTTGCAATTAAAACAACATTTTTGAAATATTTTCTCACTTGGCGGTACATGACTTAGAAATCATTGTGAATAGTTTTCTCGTTTGAACCAAAGTGCTTTCGCATGACCACGTTATGTGTATGTCTGCCAAAATTTTACTTCTTGAAACAGAAATGAAAACAAAACAGAGAACAAATTACTGGTTATACTTTTATCGGAAGCAATCGATATTATTAATAATAATAATAATAATAATAATAATAATAATACTAATCAATAAACTTTTAAGTTTGATCCTGTTGGAATCCATAAGCCAAAAATGTCTTTTGCATAGAAAAAAAAAATTATAATAAAAATCTCCTTCAAAACTACCCCTTTGGCTTTTTATTTAACTATTATGTTTATTTTAACAGGAAGAGAATAAAAACCTCATTAAATTTTACTTTTTTTTTTATAAGAAATGGCTTTCTATAAATACCTAATATGAATAAACAAACAATTTGTCGATTTGTCTTTCTCATAACCGTTGTCTTACGTAGAATTCTTGGACTATTGTTGACAGATTTTTTTTAAATCATAATGTAAACTGCGCATCCAGAAATAGCAGACACCTTTGTGAGATAGCCTGTATGTTATTATATGGGGTGTTTACAATCACAGTGCAGTGGTAACCTGTGAGCAACTAAAAATCAGATTAGGGCAAAGAAATGTATGTCTGTGATTAAATGAAAAGTCAATAAATTTGACAGTCCATGAATGTATTACATTAATTAATTCAGTTAATCACAGACATACATTTTCTTTGCACCGCCTACTCTAATCTGATTTTTATTTGCTCACTTTTTATAAATCGTGTGAAATATGTTTCGTAAAAAAAGAACGGGTTTTGATTTCATTTGTATGGAAAACTCAAACTGAGAAGTAACTCTAACTTAGTTAACTTAGATAAAAATATAAATAAATAACATTCAGAAAAAAAACTATAAACGAGAATAATTTCAAATATGAAAATTTTGACTTACACCACTATAAAGCTAGAGTGCTGAGAACCCTATACATATATGGTACAGAAAAAATGTAAATTCAAGAAAACTGGTCTGAGATTTACAAATATTAATTCTCCTAGCTATAAACTAATTTTTTATTAAACAATGCTTATTTCTTAAATTTCCTAAAACTTTTACGAGTGTGTGTCCATTTTAAAAGATAATCAAAATACAGTAGAATCTCGCTAAATTGAAAATGCGTTAACGTGAATATCCCGATAATGTGAACATAAAATATTTTCTATTGTGTACTCTGTAGTGTGAACAGCGTATTTATTCGAAAACGTGAATAACAAATTTTACGCTTAATTTTAGATATGGCGCTACAATGGGCACAAACAAACAATTTGATCACTGAAGATATCATAAACTCAAAACGAGTACAAAAGAAAGCCATTTTGTTCAGTATTAATGTCAAGAAAACTCAAACAAAAATCACAAATTATTTTTCTAATGCTGTGTAAAATATGAGTTTGTAAAACATATCATTAAGATAAAGAATATGTGTATTATAAAGAAAACTGTGTACATTTTTCGTGTTTACTCGCTAACATGAACAAATTCTGTAACGTGAACAGCCTCGGATTTTTTGTGTTCACGGTTTCGAGATTCTACTATATAAAGTGAGATATTTTATTTGCAGGCTTCAGATGTGTACATTCAAATTAAAATACTGTTCGAAACAGACTATATTTCTTGTTAAACCTTAAACATCTCTAGTAAAAAATAAATAAAAAACGCACATGAAACATTACGCACAGAAAAAAACATGCTGTCGTAAATGCATATAAAAAATATGCGCGAAAGAAAACCGAAAAATGCCTTCATGGAAAATTGTCTACACGGAAAATTATTCACAACAAAAAATGCCCATCCTAAAAAGATGCCCTCTCAGAGAAACAGCATAAAAGTAATTTTCAGATGTTTCCATAATTTCAAGTATAAATATTTATAATTTTAATAAAAGTAACATTTTACAAGTTATCGACATCTTATGATTAACACGTCTCATGTTCATATGCAACAATTTGCTTGATGATTTTATTGAGTATAATTAAATTAACTTTTTTTTTTATTTATTAGTGCCTATATTAATTCATTGTTACATGAAAATATACGAAAAGGCTTTAACAATTAAGTGCCTGTTTTAAATTTTTAATGAAAGCAATTTTCTTTGTGTTTTTTTTGTATAAAAAAATTTCCACGTTCATATTATTCTTAACGCAAATGTTCGTCTGTCACACATAAACATTTACGTAACGATAATTATTATTTGGCAAATAAGATTTTAATTCTTGATCAACAAATTTGTAAATCATTGTTTTCGGTGCAGTTTTTATATTAAATAAAGTAAATAAGGTTTAAACATTTTATGTTCTTCTTACATGCGTCAAAATAGCGGAACATTTTTTTTATGTAAATAGAGAGATATTAAAACCTTATGATCGGTGTTTCACTGTATGTTGATAGCTTGATCCTTATTATTATTAAGAAGTTGTTATCTCTCGTAAAATTCATTTATCAAGATTTTTTTTGTAATATGTTCAATTCAAAGACCGGTTAGTGTTGTCTGAAATGAGGTTCGAATTAAATGTCGTTTATATTTCTAAAAAGTTACATAAATGGGACAATCCTTTGCTTCGATTAGTTTTATTATATAATTGGTTATTTTCAAGGTTTGTCTGCTCTGCTTCTTGCCAAGACAAAAATCAATAGGAAAAGCGCAGTTTGCATCAAACTAATCCACTATTATAATTACTTTTATCACAAGTAATTATCTAGAAAAATTCCATCTAAATGGTTTGAAGGTAATTGCTAGTGTTTTAATTTAATTCATTTCTTGATCAATATCACTTTGCAGAAACCTCATTTTGTTGACTAATGAATAGTAATGAGAGCAACGTTTATATCTCATCGGAAATGTTTTGAAAAAAATTAAGATGGTTCATAGAATAAAACGTTAGTATTTAATTCCCACCAGCGTGATACTTATGACTTGCTCAATTAAGTTTTTGTGCCTAATTACTTCTTAATTTCGTTACTATTGTGCAGTAGTATAAAGTGTAACGGCGTCAAGGTAAAGTTGCTAAAGCGAAATGATAGTTTTATAATAACTTATAACTTGTTCTTTCTATTTGAGTTTGTTGTATAGTTAGTTACTTTTAATATTATTGTAGATTCGCAACAACAAAGATAATTTATAGCAGTTCCTTTTTGATATGTTAATTTCTTTATGAATGTAAATTTGTGTCACGTATTTTCACGAGATTGATTGAACGTTTTCCCTTTGTTTCACCGGCGGTTTCTAATTAATTGTTCGCAGCATGCAAATAAAGCCAAGTGAAATTTTCTTCGCAATATCCCTACAATTAACGGCGAAAATGTGCGTCGGCTTTTTCAGCAAATAATAATAATAGTGCGGACGGTTGAAATTTTTTTAATCGAAGACTTTCTACTACTGTATAAAACAAGTGGCTCTGAAACTAATAACTAGGACAAAAAATGAAAGGGAATAAGATCGCGGCAAAACGTGAAAGTATTACCCAATTTCGTTTTTGATCATCTGCTAAATGCTAAGTTTACGTCTGCTGAATGTTGAATGTAATTGGGACATATTTCATTTAAGATTGGATGTTAATGCAGTATTACATCGTAGAATTACAACTAATATATTCGGTTTCTCATCACTGTGTAGGTACTTATTACGATGAATACATTATACATACGCCTACATGACACACTGTTTCTTTAAGCCTTTAATAATGAATAATCTGCGAGTATTATTATTTATTGGAAATGTGATTATTTGGTTTAATATAAAAAAAACTACTTACCAAACAAACAGTAGATTATAAAAGTAAAAACGGATCTCTTCGCGTTCGCCATATTACTGCAAAACTGTTGAACGTCTTACTAACACTGTTCGATTGCCTTCACTGTCTTTCACTTAAATTATGTAGTAAAATCTACCAGAACTAGGTACCACATGCACAAGACCCCTTCTCTCAGATATTTTGCTCTTTTCGATTGTTGTTTATTTACACACACACATCCATCTCTTGTTTGAAACATTTTCAAATAACTCGTGTGCACGCACCATTAACAAATTCGTTCTACTTTGTTTATATTTTCGTTTGCAGAAGTATGCTGTTTTATTTTAATTTGTTGCGTTTACCTTAGGCAAATTACTCGGTAATGACCTTACATTATACTCTTTGTTGGTTCTTAGTTGTCGTTTAGTAATGGACTTTTACCTTTATGATGGACTACGTAATTGTTACGTTTATTTCGGTTATACCGAACGTCATTGAATTTCAAATTAATTTAAACAATGTGCATAACAAATTCTATTACAGAGTATTACACGAATACATTACATATTTGTTATTTAATTAAAACTGAGATTGAATTTAAATTCTCTAAGGCTGGGTTTCTCAGTCCTCAGTTTAACTTTAAACTCCTGTTTATTACCATAGTAGCAATTATAAAAACAATTGTTCCTATGGAAATAAACAGCAGTTTAAATTGAACTAGGACAGAGAAACTCAGCCTTAGTAATTTTTAATTTAAACATTTCCTATCTTTACCTGTTCTTGATTTACTCTTTATGTGCATCACTATAATGTTATGTCATATTTCCTTTTGCAGTTGCCTTTTGGTATTAGGTACCTTATCTTCTCATATTGTTGTTGTAACTAAACAGCAGTTACACTATCTTTCTTCTGAGCATACTTTAATTTTTAGCACTTTTTTGCATTTATCTTGTCTCATAATTTTCTTTGACTTTGTACAAACTTTGTCTGTTGTTTCCTATTTTGGACTACTCCTCCTGTTTCAGTTATAGTTTACTTTCTTTATGTGTTTCACTGTTAGTGTTAAGTGGCACAAAATGTAGAAATTATATGCAAAGTTAGAGACCGTAAAAAAATCTGTGACTTTCCTCATGAATAAATATATTTCGAAAACGAGAATCATTGGGTTAAAACAATTATATTTGGTGATTTTAATGAAATAACGTTTCGAAATATGAAACGAGGTAAACGATCGACATGGAATTATGAGAATGAGATGAAAGTAATGTTGACAAAAGGTCAAAGTAATTATTAATCCTTGATAGATTGCAAGCAAACAACAGAGGCCTATAATCAATTGAAAAAGTTACAAGCCTTTCGTTACAAAAATAACTCCCTAATGAAAATTAAATTTATATTTAATTTCGTACTCATTATTTAATGGAGACAAAAAAGAAGCTCAAAGTGCTTGTAAATATAACAAGAACATTAAATTTTAACGCGTAAACAGCAACTTTTTAATTGGGTTTTGGATGCGTCGTCGTAAATAACTTCGTAGGAACTCCAAACGGAGACGGGCAGGCTGTTATTAAAACAAAATTAATTTTAAATTTGTCATACGTTCTCCACGTATGAGACTGCGACATCGTTTTATGTTAGCCACTATTAACCAGATCGTGAATGTAATCAGCCTAATAGGCTAATTTGATAAAACTGTGCAATTTTGAATGGGGCATTACAGTTTAACGCTGTGCTAATGTACCGTTTACCTAACATGGAAGTGTCCCTATTGCTCGTTCTATAGAATTGTTCCTCCTAATCAAATATTATGTGAAAACGAAATTAGGTAAGTCGTGAAACGGTTGTGGACTTGTATTAAATTGTTCAAGGGAATACTTAATGATTATCTAAATATGTAACTTTTATGTTTTCTTACAACGATATTATACAGGTTGAATTTTCAAACTAGGTGGATATAAGTAAATTCGGTCGAAGTCGTGTAGGAGTAGAGGGGGTTCTAGCGTGTATCAACTCACGCTTTCAGTTCGAAACATGCAGTTTTTAGAGTTGACCGGTCTTGTCTCGCATTAAGAAGCGAAACGATGAGCGCGTATTTAATAATTTCATTTTAACTAGGATTTCAATAATTCATGTAAAATGTTGTTCTAATTGCCGCAATACATTTGCATAACGCAATTATTATTGTTTGTAATTAAAAAATACTTCCACAAACATTACAAAAATTAATTATAATAATGTAGCTAACAAACAGCTCTAAAAATTGCAAGCTTCGAACTGAAGGCGTGAGCTGATACACGCTAGAACCCCCTCTACTCCTACACGACTCCGAATTTACTTACATCCACCTAGTTTAAAAATTCAACCTGTATGTTGCTTTTCTTTTTGTGTTTAATTTTTTTTACTCTGTAGTCTTCTAATGTTATCTGCCAACTTCTTGTCCTGATCTTCCAGATCCTACTTAAATTCTGTATTGAGAGTATCGACAAATTTTCTTTTCTTTAATAAATTCAGTGAAATATTACTGTTAATTTCGATACATCCGAATAAAAAACAAAAACACAAAACGATTTATTCCCGTTCTAGATGTTATTTCAGGTTTAGATTTATGTTTAAGCTCGTCGGTCGAGAATAATGGGATGCATTTACCATTTCACGGGCTTCTTGTTGCAAACGATTTAGCCTGGTCTTACCGCTATAATTTTACAGCGAAACCTTATAGTCAGGTGCTGCTGAATCAGGATTTAATTAATCGCTTAGGCACACACATCTATTGTTTACTAATTTTAATATCAGATTAATAAAATGACCCTTAACTATACATACTTATATATATGTCCAGAAAGACTTATGGAGCGATTCTGTTCATATCTGTAGCAACCGTAAGATCTGTAAGCCTGTAAGTCAATTATTAAAAGGTGGAATTTTGAAGTTCTCAGTATGATACGATTTCTTGTAAGTCTATAAGATAATATCACAGAGACTTACGAGTAATCCTAGGGACCTAGAAGAAATCATACCTTCCACAGAACTTCAAAGTTCCATATTTTAATAACTGAGTTACAGGTTTACAGATCTTACGGTTGCTACAGATACGAGCAGAATCGATACATTAGTCCTGGACAGCAATGGACAATAAAAATTCATTAGAATTACACGCGCAAGCGAATATGATACGAAAGCCCATTCACCTAATATCATCTATGGGGTTGGTCTATATACCATGCGCTGAAATAAACGTTCACCATAGTGATTTAAAAATGTTACGATGACGTCCGTCATTAGTGAGACGCAGGTGAGCACGGCGAAGAAGCATTCGCATTAGCATGTCGCGATTACCACGAATACTATCGACGGCGTTGTGAATATTCACTGTTAAGTCATTTAATGTGTTTATGAGAACATAATAGGTACACTATGTGCTTCATGTAATACTCTGTATATGACTTTCTTTTCTAGAGAATTTGTTACTTGAGATATTATTGTCATAAGGTTTTAATAACAAATTTAAGTGAATATATTTTTGTTTGAATTTGAATTTCCCTTCTTCTACAAAATATTAAGAATTAATTTTGCCTTAAATGAAACACAAAGTATCAACGCAACTTTTATTTTACTTAGCTCGGTAACAAGTTCCTGTATTTCACCCCTGAGCAACCAATTAAGGGAAACTGTTCACCAGACTTAATGAACAAGAGTGCTTTAAGGCCTCTGAAAGTATGTAACAGTTTTCGCCTTAAACTCTCAAATTAGAAGTACTTTGCTTATTAACTATAAACCTTGAAAGTTTTGGAAATTTGATCGTTTTCTACAAATTGTCGCGCACTGTAAAGCAGATATATAGGGTATTCTACCTTTTTATTATTATATTCATTAAATTTTGAAAAATAAATAAATGAAAAATGAATTATAAACTTGAAGGCTCATAATGCGATCATAATTACAGTTGATAACTTTATCATTTGAAGAAAGTATTCATTAATGTGATTGCGTGTTGATTTTATTGTTACGCTTGCACTGGCTATGTTAAATTTATTCATAATAAATTTTTCTAAATAGTAGCGCTTATCCAGGCGCTTTCTTATTTCGTCATGCAAAAACTTAGCATATGGGAAAACAAAATCATGTAAAAGCGAGATAGTATAATAATTTATAGCTCATTTACTAGAGAAAGACAAAAATAAGGGCGGGAAAATCAATATAGAGTGAAGTTCGCGAGGATCCTTGATGAGGGCAGCACTGTACAAACAGGACACCGCAACAACATGCTAGGAACGGACCGGCGCGCATTATATACACCTACCCGGAATGAGACGAACGGATATCCCAAACCCTTGTTCCGGATTGCCGAATATGCGCAATCGAACTTTGGGTATTTTACGTTTTCGGTTCTATTTTATAACATTAAGTTGGCTATCGTGCTCCTCTAAGGGTGGTTAGCGTAAAAATTGAATCTACAAAACACACTTCGATTAAAACCTGACTGGTGAGTTTTTCTGACTTAACGGATTCATATTTCGGCACGTAGTTCTCGGCTAGATTTGAATTTCGCGCTTAGATCCTTTCATTATCCTGAGCCAGGTACGATCGTAACATGTCATGTGGTTAAAAATACACGTAGTTCTATTTATAATACGTATTAGCATAACGGTCGATCTTCGGATGCTATGCAAACGATGCTAAAGCAAATTGCACGAGTTTTCTTTTTCATTTAGGAAAAGTCTCGACCGTTAATTTGCTTTATCGCCGCTCCGGAATAAAAAGCTCCGGTGGTTTCCGGAGTATTTGTACGATTTCCGATCCGCCGGAACATGTTTTGCGGTTTATGTACCTTTCTGAAATAAGAAATCGATTTCCTCTATTATCTTTCGCTTGATTAACGGAATAAACTTGACATTCGCATGTAACGGAATGATATTGCAAGTAATAAATAGCGAGCTTTCAGATAACTCATTTACAAAAAAATATATATATCAGTTTGATTACCAGCAATCATACAACAAATTATATTGTTCATTTCAATTAATATAAAACGCATTTTTGATTTAATAATTAAGTACCTAAATCTAAATGATATTTTTATATTTTAATTTGAAAGATGTTTGTCCCAGAAGAAACTATCAAACCTTTTGGCTCTTGCAAAATTGCAGACTTCAATTTAAAAACTCCCACTTTCTGATTTTGACTCATCCGTAGAACTTTTAAATGTGATTGGTTGACGTAACACTTGCGCTGAACTTTATATTGCACTTATCTCCTTGATGTCAATGAATATTTTGACCTAAATCGGTTTTGTGGTCAAGGCATTCATGTTGTGTCTGATTTACTTGGGTTAGGGACAAGCCGCATTGATTTTATCTTTCGGGAAACGTTTGGGATGTGACTGTTCCATTTTAAAGTTGCACTCCAGTTCCTCTTGACACAATTTTGGTAATTTCACTTTTTTTGATTTTATTATTTGTTGTTCTGTTGTTTTATCTGCATATTGGGCTTACTGTTTGATTTATTTTCTTTGAAAAATTTACACGGCGCAACTTGTAATCTGAGTTTAAACATTAACATGTTTTAACTGTAAAAAATTGACAGTAAGAACAACTATACGATTGTTTTTTTGGCACAAATTTGAATTTTTGTACACTCCACAGTTTCAATCTTAAATATAAATAAAAAATTCAACCATGCGTTATTAGATAAAGTAACTCATTTTTCTTTGTACTTAATTTTGTGATGAATGACCTTATTTGCTTTTTCATCGTTTGCGACGTATGTTGCATGCAGTTGCCAAATGAGATGGTTCTCGTGAAAGGAATTGATTTTACATTAGTGTACATTCACTTCGCCAATGCAGAAAATCTAAAAATCTTACTTTTTATTTGATTTCGTTTGATTCGGTTCTCTGGAACTTAAATACCTTTAAGATTTTAAAACTTGGAAATATTAATACATATGTAAGTATTCTTCTCGCGTTCTCTAAAGCCACTTCTCCACTAATATATAACATCTTGGAATATTAGACAACTTCTTGGCAAGGGAACCGGAAAAAAATGTAAAAGGTCCAAGCGTTTCTATTGTTAATTTTTTTTTTTAGTTTGTATTATTAAAAAACCAAAAGCCTCCAAGAAAAATGTTTAATGTTTTAACTATGACTTATATAATTTTTTTTACATATGATTCAAACTAAGACATGCTTCTACGTCTCCACAGCTTCTCACACAGTTTCTGACGCTTTGGTCACTAGTTGTAAGTGATTATTTGTACACAGAGAATGTGTGCTTCCAAATAGCAATCTCATTAGTATTACTCCTCGTACTTGCTGTAAGTTAAGGAGTAACGAGTTCAATCTCATCAAGTACAAGCGCGCAACTATAGTAATTGAGTAGGTATAGTAATTGCAGCATCAATCCAATTATCTCTGGTACACCTGCAGTGAGTTTAATAGCTTAGGATTGAATGTTCATTTAATTTGATGATATTTAAGTCATTCCAATAAATGATCATAACTATTTCTTGGGCATCTTTTAATACACTCTAC
Organism: Dorcus hopei; assembly: GCA_033060865.1. Lineage (NCBI taxonomy): Eukaryota > Metazoa > Arthropoda > Insecta > Coleoptera > Lucanidae > Dorcus > Dorcus hopei. The sequence goes on along the minus strand of CM065424.1, from coordinate 18,917,198 downwards.
AGGGTGACTGTTAATTAACTCGGCAAAATGAAACCACGATAAGAAGAGATGTCCGAGAGTATGGGAAAAATGTTAAAAAGAAGTCTTTCTACTTCAGTTTTCGAGAAATAAACAAAAATTAGCCCTAAAACGACGATGCGTCTCTGGTTAAAAAATAGAGGATCAGATGAACGGAATAAATGCCCTTATGAAAATTTTATGGTAGGCACGGCGGGTAAAAGAGATCGTGAACCTAGAAGTGGAATTTCACGTGAACTCCGTTTTTAGGTCAACGCCCGACTCCGTAAAATACGAACTACAAAATACTTGACAAATACTTGCAAACCACCTGAAGCAGATTATTCCATGCAAAGGCCCCACTTTTAACATATGCTTTGACAGGTAAACAAATAGATCACTAAAACGAAATACAATTTAAATCTCCGGGTTAAGAATTCCTAGTATTTTTCTTTCATTTTAATTTAAATTGTATTGTAAATAAAGTTTGTTTCCACAAAAAACATGCCCTTCATCACCAGAATTTAAAACATTATAATCAGTAAACTCATTTGTAATCTGTTTCGATTGTTAATTATTATAATTTCGTTTTGTGTGTGACGAATTATGAACACAAATTTATTAAAAGTTTAATAAATTCAAGACGCATTTGCAACTCCATATCCTGTGTTTTTAGTGCACTTATTCGCATTATTTCGTTAACCGGTTAAAGCTGTGTACAGACTTGATATAGGATGCGACTTGTCTCGTTGCGCTCTCGTAAAAATTCCGCACGAGGACCCATGAGAGTGTTCTTTGTTGATCCAGTTGTTCGAAGTCATCAGTAAACAAATTTGCATATAAAATATTACGTCTACACTGAGCACCGACAGCATTCGGATCGACCCGAGGTCGTACGCCGCGCATCCCGAGGCATGCTGTCTGTATGCAGTTTAACACGTCTGCTATGGAAGATCAAGTTTTACAAGCTTTATTCTGAATAAACGTCGTAAAAACGTTTATGACATACTTACGCTATGAATTTGGCGTTTTAGTCTAAACAAACCTACTTTTTTGGGTAAATTTATAATTACATAATTGATTACAAACTATTCCATAGGGTTTTTGATACATTTCCTCGTAATCTGTTGCATGCATTCACGTACGCGATTTGATCAAAAATTCTACGCATAATACTACCGATGTTTAAAATAATTGTATACTAATAGTTTTATTGTCTTCGTGCGATAACGAGACGAAAGATTTTACTACTGGCTACCTGTCAAGCCGTACATTGATCCCTGCGATCGCCAGATTTAAATCCTTGCGATTTTTTTTTGTGGACGAAGTAGATGGTACATTCCGCTCGAGTAAATAATCCGCACGACTTAACAAACAATTATTATACAATTATTTGCGAATTTGTTACCCTTATTTCATACGCAATTTCAGTTATTTTAGAAACTACTAATAATTACATCGTGTAAAAAAAAAAACAACTCAGCCTTCCGTTCCCACCTGTTAAACGTGTAATAAAACGAAAATGAGATCTGTGTCAAGGTCGCATCTTGAGCAGCCAAGAAGTCAATAAAATAATAATCATAAAATTTATAGTCCTATTACACGGCTGCGTTTATAAAAGCGTGGCGTCGTATTTCGTACGCAGTGCCGCAGCTTGATTTTGGGGTAATTTTTTAATTAATTATAAACTGTTCAAAAGAATTTTTTAAACGTTTTTCTCGTAATCTGTGACATAGATTCTCTTATGCGTTTTTTTTGTCGAAGCAATTGTCATTTACCCTGTTTAATTGACGTTTCGATGTACGAATTGATAGTTTTTCCATGTTTTTAACATAGCTTAAAATTATTTATTTAATGTAATGCAGTACTCTCTTAATGTAATATGCTACTACTACTTATTACAGCTTTTGGCAGTGGTAATTTAATTAATTTTATTATCTTTTTCTAAACTGAAGAGTCAACGAAATACACAAAGCTCAAGACAGGAAGAAAAGTGAATACAAATGTATTTCCGCTTCATACACGGAAACTTTGGAAGTTTAAATGCAATTATCATGGAAATAACAACCATAAAGAACAATTTCGCGCAAACGCATATGTGGTTGCAATAAAGGAAAATAGCAGTACGTTTCCCTGTAACCTAGAAAGCTTTCATGCTGTGTGATTTACGGCGTTTATAAATTCCACAATTTTCATTTAGCTGTTAGTCTTAATGATTTATATTATTTCAAGTGCAATAATCTTATTTGCTTAATAGAGCGGCAAAAAGTGTTTTCTTGAATTTTCTTCAAGAAAACGTTGCTGAACCATCAACATAATTTTAGATCATGAAAACCATTAAACTTCAAGAAGCTTTATGACGAAGGGATCACGTCCTTCAATACAAATTCAATACAATATGAAATCGTCCACTTATTGTTAATGAATTTTGGAGTGATTGAGCTAGTTTTGTCAAGCGAATGGGCAGAAAATTATGTCGATTAATTATGTTGTCGTCAAAGTACTCATGACGAAAAGCCACTATTGTTGAAGTCATATGAGCTTTTGCTTTATCGCCTTATTGACAGTCATGACTAATTTTTTTATTATAGTGTAGTGAGAGAACACAATTCTTTGATAAGAAACTGTCAATTGATTGTGAGTGTAATAATGGTTTCTTGGAGCATGTGAGTTTTCTGAACTCTAAATTCTTATATTTTACTAATTTGTTGTCAAGACTTAATGGGTAAAGAGTTAGTTAGAGATGAGAAAACGGAAAGTGAACTTAACTGAGGTTCCTGAGAGATCGAACCATGTTTCATCTCTAAAAGAACTTTGTTTCAAACCTCAAACTGAGATTATCTGGAAACTACAAATAATATTTATCTATTAGATTGAGTTGCATCAACGTCGTTGGTAACTAATCCTAGATTAAACACAGGACTTTTCTTAGCTTCAATTCCAGATTAACTTTAACTGCAACTGGACATTAATAATCCTACAAGGATAATGTTACCTTTGAATAAGTGAATAAGTTCCATAAAGTAATTGGACTTGCTGTCTGCACTAGATTAGAATATGAATTCTAATCTACTGTTCAATATAGAGTTTTTATGGAAGACTGAATCAATTGTGAAAGCGTTGATAATAATAACGAGTCAGGTGAAAGGTCAATCCGAAACTGAAAAAAAGTTGTCTGAAGAAGAAAGCTGACATACTGATTGTGAGTCGTAATGTTCCCATCCTGGTTATAAATTAATAATATTTGCACTTCACAAATTAGCGTAGCGATTTTATTGCGGGTTGCAAAACGTACTAAGTAAAAAACGTTTGGTTTTAATTTGAAACTAATAAAAAAGAAAGCTAATTTTTACGGTTTCTTAATTGAATTAATAAAACTAGTTAGTAAACTATTATTACTTATAAAATTAAATTGTTTTTGTAGTTTTTTTTTCCATACAATTTTATTTTCCTTAGTAGAAAGTGTTCATATTGTTAATTTATATTACTTCGTCAAATATTTTATTTATTAGTTCTTCTAAATAACACATAGTTTTTCCCATATATGTAGGTAAATCTAACTAATACTCGCTTCGCTTAATAATTGCTCAAATTAAACTTCTTGCTTATTATGACTTTATATACAACAGTTTTTCTTTCTTTTATAGAAAGTGACCAGATATGAATCCTCAATTTTATTTCTGGTGTTCATTCTGACCCACCTGAAAAAAACTTTTTTTCCTTTTTTTCGGCATTAATATGAACTTTTTGTTAATGTTTAATACATTAAAATGCGCGTCTTTTAAATCTTTAGGGCGCTTAACTAATTTCATTAGAAAAAAAAATATGCCCTCATGTAATTTTGGAAAACACCGTTTTTTAATTTCTTTTTTCCTATTTTCGATGAACAGCAAGTGAAAAGAAAATTTTCACAGTAATAAAGAATGCGATTCAATTGTCCCACTATATTACAGCTTTAATTTTGGAAACCACAGAAGAGAATAATATATTTAATAAAATGCGTTTTTCCCAAGCACCATTATGTTGGACGAGGATACAGCACACACGTAATTTGATGTCCATTTGGATTACGTATAAATTCAGAGTTTGCCTTACATAACCGAAACGTAACTGAATTTGAGCTTCGTTTTTACTGACAAAAACTGAAATAAAATCATTTGTTTTGTTCACTGTGCGTCCATTGTAATAAAATACGAAATAAAGCCAGGTCATCAAATTTTTCGAGCTGTTGATAAGTACATAGTAACTGTTACCGTTCTGTGAAATCGGATACGTTGCCGTCGCCTTTCCAATTTGTATTTCGTTTCGAGGAAAGCTTCATTATTTTCAACTTCTACACTTACTTGTCACCGTGTTATTTGCGTTGTGAATTTATGGAAATCAGTTGTACATATTTTTGCGGTGCTTCTTTGTTACTCCAAGTAGTGTATGCTGCTCCCATAAACGCATTAAATCACTTAACAGTGAGTATTCACAACGACAGTACCGTGCTTAATCGCGACATGCTAATGCCGAACGCTTCTTCGCCGTACTCGTCCGCGTCTCACTAATGACGGACGCCACTTCGAGCACTTGCTATAACATTTTTAAATCACTGTAATGAACGTTTGTTTGAGCGTATGGGATGGGATAGTGATCATCCCCACAGATAAAATGTGGTGAGTGTACCTTTGTAGCCTACTCGCGCGTTGTCGATATAATTATAAATAGTTTCATATTAAATTACTTCCTTGAGAATCATGACGACATCAGGATTTATTGACCTGTTACTATCTTGCTCTGTGTTTTCGCCATTTATTATTCCTGAAGTTTCCATTAGTTCGTTAAATATGCAAGAAAGGGTACCTCGTTGCGATTAGTTCGTTAAATTTTATAAGCAAGCATATTTCCCTCATCTTGCGTATTATGAATAAGGCAACTTTCCCCGTATCAGAATCTTGTGATTTAATAATGTATGCAGCTATTCCTGACGCGACTAAGAAAACCTGTGGAACGTTTGCTTTATTATTAACAAACCGGGTGATGATGCGAAGAAATTTATTTTATTTACACGAGAGGGTGTTGTGACGCGAAAACTCACCTCAGAGGAAATGCTTTTGTAGATTGCCGGGTGGAAGCTATAACTCAGCCCTTTGTGAGAGCTACCAAATTTAAATATTAACATTAAATGGAAGGTATTGTTCTTATGATGACTGGTAATTTTAATTCTTGAAATACTTGCTTCAACATAAAAAGTTACTTAAGATAGTTATGAACTAACAGCGTTCGAGATGGAACTTGCATTGAATTATCTTGTTATATTATTCATTCTTAAGACCTTAACAATGTGTCCCTCTATAATCAATGTAGTAAGTAAAATATTCAATCTCAAACACGAAGTCATTACTTCGTCTTTCCACCCTCTTTTATTATGCATGTTTGTCTTTTCAACGCGGACAAAAGCACACCTGCACTTGTAACAAGCTCTCTTTCTGAAGGTGCACAAAAAGAAAACATGCACGTGAGGCATGCATTTTCGTTCCCTTAGAATAAGGAATGTGAATTTAAATTAGTGCAAAATAACATTCGAAAATAGCTTTGACGTGTATAACGGGATTTGATCCACTGTGTTCTTCCAAATTGCGATAACTCCAACGTTCCCTTTTCTTAACTACCTACTTAATGTCAGTTACACTTGTTCGATCCACAGCCAAGGATCGCTTTTCGCAACTAAATGCTTGGGGGTTAGTTCGTGTAGTTCTCTTAGCGTAATAATCTCTCTTAATTCTATTATAATGGTAGCGCAATATTGGAAATTACGGAAATTCTGTTCCTGAAATTGCATTGTCATGTAAAACGTATACCTAAGAATTTAAGTTTAATTGAATTTGATCTTCACTGTTTTTCATAATAAAATTAATAACTCTTATATACTTTTTAGGGTGGCCTAATTACTGTACTCAGGAAGGGTGCGAGGGGTGACAAAGTAGTGTTTGCCACGTATATGTATGTATGTACATAGAAATATTTTTCTGTACAAGAAGTAAAATTCAAACTCCTGTCATTTTTAGAGTTCCGATACGCCACTGGGTAATGTGAAATGACACTCTGAATATTTGCAATATTAAAGACGTTGCCTTACGCACTGTTGGCACACCCTTTGTATAAAATAATTCATGTTCTGGGCACATCAGTAAGTAGCTTAACGACTAAATGGCAAGAACATTTCTGTATTTACAATTAGTAATTATTAATTATTCTGTCTGTTTGAATTATAAAGGACTAATTTAGAATATTGATTACACGAAATTATGTAATTTTTCCGTCGTATCACATGTCTTTGAAACAATCCTATTAGAAAATTACATGGGAATTGAATTGTCGGATTTATTTACTTTTAAAAGTTCAGCAAGGATTAGAATGAATATTCATTATTATTGAGTCTACGTGGTTGGATTTTGCTAATTTCACGTTAGATATCCCCCAAGCTTGAGCCTTTATGGAACCCTTTATCGTATTAACGATGAGTTAGTAACGGTGTAACGTTTCGTGGTAATGTTCTAATTAGCTGTAATAAATAGTTCTTTGGGGGAAACTATTATACTAATAATTTCTTGAAAATATTCCATTGTATTTAACTTGCATCTGTAATTGTTCGATGTCGTCATCTCGCCAAATAATATTACTTCATTTCTGTAGTATTTTAGACTTTCATGTTGACACAAGGCATTTGAAATATTTATGTGTGGGCAGATGATAATTATGTGTAGGTATATTTTAAGACAGTTAATACCAAATAATAAAGTGTATTATGTAGCTCGTATATGTTGTTACTTGCTGTAAGTAAACGAATGTCCTCTGTAAGTCTCTGAACGTTATTTAATTCAACCTGCATTCGAAAACGATAATCAGGTCATGCTTGTGTGTGTAATATATAAAGGAGCTATATTTTTTAAATTTATTATTTAAATCTCTTAAAATTCCTTTTATTTCTGAAAATAGAAAGAAGTCTCATGCCCGGTTTCTGAAACGTTTCATAAAGTTAAGTAATAGATAAAATAAAATATTCCTATAGTTCTAACATGTGTAGCCATAGCAACGTTTACTTTTATCGGACCGTTAACTTTATGTAACGTTCCAGAAACCGGGCATCAAAAGATTAAATTTAAATACGGAGTATCTTTGCAGGGAGGTGGATCCACGTTACTACAATTTTTTTCTACCGACACGACGTTTTGTTCGTCTTTAGAGAAAAATTTCGTCAGGATCGTTGCTGCTTTTTTTCTTGTTGTTGTCGCTGGTAATTTTTTTTGCTACTGGTGTTTCGTAGGCACTGATAAGACGGCAAAGTTGACATAATGTATATCTTCCTAATGGCAGGTCAATACACCTTTCAAAGTTGTCCAAAAATGTACCCATTCATGTAATCTGTATAGCACCAGTTATTAGGTCCGATCTAAATAAATAATTAATATCATCACAATTTACTACTGAATCAGTAATTTGATTGCTGAAGATTAGTATTTACTTATTTACCAAAACAATCTTCTGTTACAGGTGCCCTTTATTTGGCCGTACATATAGTCTAGGCCGCCTAGGGTAAGTTAATTTACTTAATATTATTTTTTAATGCGCTTTCAAGTTATAAAAGTCATAATTCCATTATTTCTTAAAAAAAATTCTTCTCCGAGGCTCTATTTACAAAGAACTTTGATATTTACTTTTCATTTCTTGCAGTATTGTTGTCCCGAATGACTATACGTGGTTGAGATTTATTTTATTGGATTGGCAGCACTTTTCATAGTTTATGTTGGTATATTGGAATTTCAGATTCAATCTTTATGTTGAATTATAAAAATTATGTTAAAGATATGCACTGAGAAAAATGGAATTTTACGATTTTGATAAGACATCATTCCTATCGATAAAATAAAAGTATAATGTAAAAGTATAATGCTGTCATGTTATAAGATCCATCTTACTCTAAATTAATCATGATTCTTAGCAAAATGAAACTGTTTAAGTTTAAGAATGTAAAATTATCATTCTACATAATACGTATTGTTAAAATAATAAACCATAATGAAATATTATGCTGAATAAATTAGTAATAAAATGTCATGTCTGACTTTTTGTTAATTACTCTGGTAATTTTATCATGACAGGAAATGATACTCTAAACAACAAACCACATAGTGTTAATTTTGCAGTAGTAGGGGAGAGTGGGGGAATGACGACCACCTAAAGGAAATTGGGTGTAAAAAATGTTCTAATTTTTATTTCTGATATGTAAAATAAGTTCCTAATAGGCTGGACTATGTAGATTTATTATGCTTTGTGTAGAAAGTTAAATACTCTTGTTTCTATTTAAAAAAAAAAACAAATTTGATATGCATTTGGTTGCGATTGCCCAACTACTGGGGTAATGATGACCATGGTGCGGGTAATCACAACCAGAAAGTTTATTTATTGACAAAACAAAATAAACAAAAAATAAGCACCCCAGTGAAAGAAAAAGTTTATGAAAAAAATAAGTATAATTAATACTTAATTTATAGATCAAGGCGATTGGGACGAGCTTTGAGCTTTTCTTTATTGTAGCAAAAAACACAAACATAGTTTTTAGCCGTCTCAATTCCGGAACATGCCTGATGGGACCAACGTCCACATACGATGCATCTAAACCTTTTCGGCCTTTGCATATTCTTCACAGACAATGCATAAACTTTTATAAGAACTGCCACTTCAACCGTCATCACTGTCATCATTGCAGAGACTACTTCTATTTTCTTTCTACCATTTTGTATGAACTCCAAAGCATGCCTTAGGTCATCTCGGGCCCAATTTCCTTTGCTAGTGCGCCACTTGCAATTTCTGGGCATCTCGATATCTAGAAAATTAGAGAAAAACATAACATATCTGTCGAAATTCCATATGGTTCACTGGTCGCCATATCCCGTCGAATTTGGTTGCGATTTCCCGAAGTGCTAAAAATTTTTTAATAGGTTAAATTTTTTAAGGTCAAACAGTGGAGGATTGTGAAGTACGCCCTTTGTACGTAATTATATGCACATAATTTACCCAAATGCGGCAAATGCAGAAGTGTATTATATTTGTACTTACCCTTTATTTTACTGTTCAATAAAATTACATGCTCTTAAGCTGCAACACAAAACGATTACTTTTACGTAAACTAGGGATATACCGATTATGGCGGATACAGAAATTAGCTTGCACAACTTCATACTAAATGGCGTTACTGATACAATTTGCATATTTACTTTCTTTTCCTAAAATGTTTGATGGTCGTCATTACCCGCTGGTCGTCATTCCCCCACTCTCCCCTACGCTAAGTCGTTTTTTAACGCGAATCCGAATAAAATTTTCGGAATTCTTGTTAATATAAACGTACTCTTTGGTCCTATTTTTCTCAGTGTGGAAGCAATAAGAATTTTCGCAAAGAAACCCTGTTTTAACTTAAATATCAAATCAAATAGTAAGTAAGCGATCCTCTTTTATTTTAGTTCATCTCATAATCAGTCGATGACAAAATTTTTCACTGATTTGCAAAAATAATAATGCATAATTAATTTATGCATTTAAAAAAAAATTCTTTTTTTTATGTCATGATATACAGATGCGTTTTTTTTTTCATTTGAATAATAGCATGAATCAAAAATTAGAATACGCAAAAAAAACAGGCCACGAAAAGTAATTTCCGGATTAAGATTCATGTAATTTGTACTAACGTTCGCTTTAATAATGGCAAATTGGATGGCTCACCCTCATAATCCTCATTTATCGATCACATTAGCAAAAAATGAAAGAAAAAAATTTTACTTATGACCGGCAAATTACATTAAGGAAAATGTGTGTTCATTCTACATGGTAACTATTAGTGAAATGACTGTAAGGTGGAATTTTTTGTTTGGCATCCAACGAACTAAACTTAAATAGGTATTACAAATTGCATATTGAAAAATGCTGTTACACATTAAATTATTCAACGATTTAGTGCTCTCCTTTGTTTATAGCTGATATTTCGTCAGCAGAAAAACTATATATTTTTTTATTTTCTTTTTCAAAAATTTCCTAACATTTATACACATTTTTGATGCGATAAGAATAGAAGTTTAAAAGTTTCACTACGTTAGCTTCATTTACATGATGGTTAAATTATTTTGTGCTTCATATCATAAGTTAGTGCGTTCTCACGGATTACTATTAGAAGAGATACGAATGTCTCTGTCGGCAACTTTGGTGTTGTGGCCTTAAATTTTTGTGATCTTCTGCCATTTTGTAAAAGGTGTTGTTAACTTCTCTGTGCTTGATATTAGATTTATTGTATGGTGTCACGACTTCAAGGAACATTTAAGTTTCTAAATATTTCGCAGCGTTCTATTTTGTAAATATTATGCCTTACATGAGAAGAAGAAAAAACGTTTTTATTTAAATTAAATTTAATTAAATGTATAGTGCATTAAATGTAATAAAATTTATCGTCAGATTTGCTTCAAATTAGCTCATGTCGAGAGTCTGTTTCATGTCCTTTTATATGACTTTCATGTTATGTGTTGTGACAGTAATAAACATGTTATTAAGAAGTGTTTCACATTTCGTAAACTGTGACTGGAAGCGCTTGGCATAATTTACTTACGGTTGTCGTTAAATCACTATTAATTCTAACGATCCCAGTTTAACGGGTAACAAAAGAATAATTTATCGCCCTCTTATTAGAGGGATAGTGAGAGCGAGTTGAATGATATACTTTTTTTTTTAAACGTTCGGCAAAATGTTTTCTTTTCCCATATGTAATATTGATTAAAACTAAAACGTGAATAAGTCAGTTCCGTATTTTTAACAAGTTTATGTGGTTGACCTTTTCACAGTACACTGCTTAAATGTTGGACCTATTAATAAAGCTTATGCAAATTCCGATTTAACCCAGTTATAAAATACCTCTGCTTTTGCGGAAAGTTATCTGCGACTATATTAATTAGTAAAAAAGTTAGATATGTACATTGATTTTAATCTAATTCCAATTGGATGGATTCACGAATTTTCAAAGTTCTTGGAGCTCCGTATTATTAAAAATAATAAAGGGAAAATAATTGCAAGTACATATATTTAATTAATCGGTCGTTAGTGTTATCTTATGTAACACAAATTAAACTCTGCCTGTTTCGGAAAGTTATCACCGACTGAAATTAAATTATTGTGCACATTTGGAACACCCTCGTCAAGGGTCTTATAAAGATTGGGAATTAATATTTAGTATCGTTGAAGTTTACGTGAGCAGAATCGTAAGCTACGTATTTCCGAGATTTGCACTATATCGGTGCCTTTTGTTTAACCGGTACGATTACAACGTTTATACTGAGGGGACATTCAAAAAACTTATTTGGAATGACCCTATATTATTTTACGGTATTCACTGAAATTGAATATGTAGGTACTCCTATTTATTTTACTTCATTGCTTGACTTTAAGTTACATATAACTTGTTTAACATTAATAATATGAGGAATATTTATGTAGCTACATCTGTTAAGCTTAAGCCAATACTTAATTTAAAAAAAATGTCATGAGCCAATGTAGGATTAAAGATTTAAAGCTTAAATAAATCTGTTTCGAACAGATATTACAATAAACCGTTTCTGTCTGCCACACATTTAATAATAAAAGCTTTGGAATATGTACCGATTAAATCTAATTAATGGTGCACAAAGTATAAATTTTGCAATAGTTCCAGCTGCCAGGAATATTCGAGTCTGATTTATTTGCTAGGAATTTGTTTTATTTCGTCCGATTGGTTAATTAAATGCTGCGTTTGAATTGCCAGCCAATTAATTAGTGAATTTTTAGCAAATTATCTGTTTAACACAGAGCACTATTTACTAATAAGGAATTTTATTGTTATTATGGAATAATTGAGTTATAAACAATTTACTTTCAAAATCATTCAGGTTAACTTCAACATTCAAAAACTTAACGATGGCGAGTCTTAATATTTATTATTTACTTTTATATGTCCAGCAATGATTGCTCCCACAATATCAATATTATATCCTACATATTTTATATTCAATTGCAACCTAGGAGCGCCTGCAGTGATAGGCTTCCTTTGTATTGTTGCAGCAGGTGGGTTGAATAATCTATACCTATTTGCTTTGCTAGCTAACAGTTCCTATTGTACAATAATGGATTGTCCATAATGTTTGTGACTGATTTAAAATAAATTTGGAAAACGACGTGCCAAGGTCACAAAAAACTTCGTTGAAATTTTGAATCTGAAATCTGAATTTACAGGCACGTGGCCATTTTAACTTAAATTGAATTTATGTTAAAATGGCCACATGCCTGTAAATTCAGATTTGAGAATGGTTTATTTTACAACCGAAACATGTCATCCAGTTTAGTCTTGTACCAATGAAGCAAATATAATTCAAAATTTCAACGAAGTTTTTTGTGACCTTGGCACGTCGTTTTCCAAATTTAGCTCCTATTGTATTAACATCCGTAAATATTTGATATGCTTTGAATATTTAAGAATGTTTTAATTTATCTGTAGGTATAACCAAAGTGGTGAACGTATGAAGCCACACATCCTTAACAAAACAAATTTATTAATAATCAGTAGAAATCAAACAACGTTACATAAGAGGAATTTACCTAATAATAACTCGGGGGTTTCCACCAAATTAAGCTTAGTTCAAATTCAGGTCTCGTCTTAGATGATATTTG